>JAOEGL010000001.1:143393878-144708878 GCA_034509955.1 Urosaurus nigricauda | reverse complement strand
TTTCCCCCCTTTTTTGCCACTGCTGTTGCTGAGGAGGGGAGCTGTACAATTGTGTGCCCTGTTGCTACTGGCAACTGCATGTACCGAATAGCTACGCATCCATAAGCAGCTTAATTCTGATTGATGGCGGAGAAATATGATCTTGCCTACGATGCGGTGGGTGGGTGAGTGGGGGAGACACTGGGGCTTGTGTGAAGGGGGTGTTTCCATATTGATCCTCATGATTCAGATTTTTAATTTTGGTGGGAGGTTTAACCCAGAGGCTTCCTACTTGTGATCTGGTTGGTTTTGTCTATGCTTATGGTGTGGTTGCAACGTATCTTTTTTTCTTTGCTTCATTATCTATGCTTCTCTTGGTTCAGATGAATGGAGCTTTTCAATTAAATTTACTTCTGTGCTTGGGCACTGAAACCGACCTCTTCTACTGACCCAGAAGGATTCTTGAAAGCTCTCCGGAAGCAATTTGTAAAGGAGCCAGTTAGTTCACTGTAGACAACAAAATATTAATTCCTTTCCACCCCTCCTTGCCTATCCCAGTTCACCTTTTAAAAAACAACTGATTAAACTTTTTTTCCCCAAGCATGATGACTATGAAAAGGAAAAATGAATTGTACACACACTTTCTGGTCACAGCAGAAAAATGGGTTCAAAACATGATGGGTGCAAAAACAGGCCTACTATTGATGGGCTCAAAAACAGGCCTACTGAATCCCCAAAACTTTTTGTGTTGGATGAAGCAGTTATTTTGCCCTTCATATATAATGCCTTTGAGAATTCTAGAAGTAATTGACAGAGTGTGTGCTTTGCTACTGTTGTACTAAATTCAGATTCATGGCAGCCTGGGAATACAATCCAAGCTAAGTAAGCAATACGGCCTGTTTTGTGTGGAGATCATTGTGCATTACAAACAGCACTTGGTGTGTTCATGCTTCCAATGGTTGAAGTGCAAAAGGCATGACTAATTTCATACCATGCCATACCCTGAGATTTTGTGCTGAAACTTTCCAACAGGCAACTTTATAACACAGAATATTTCAGTGCACTGTGCTGCATGCTTTGGGAGTTCTTTTGCACTGAATACAAAAGAAAATCATTCAATAAAAGAGAGAGAGAAGAGCAATTCTTTAATAGTTGATGCAGCATTTTATTAAGAGCAAGTGATGAAAAGTTTGAATGGTGTGGTCAGTTCCTCCTCCGAGTACAATTCAGCATAACTCACCATGATGACTGTAGTACTGCTATTGTTTAATTATATATACATTAAAAACAGTAGTCCAATACTGACTTTTATTTGTGAGAATTGGAAATTTGTGATTTTGAAGGTAGCAGTGTTATCATGCATGAAAAGGGCTAGGCTGCTTTCTTGCAACTCATTTTTCTCTTATCTGCCAGAACAATAAGCACACCTCCTGGTTATGCTGGTGCTGGCCTAATCCAGCAGCATGTGACACTTCTGGTGCATGTGCTTTCAAGTCACCTGTCACTTTATGGCAAACCCATAAATTTTTCATAGAGTTTTCTTATGCAAGGAATACTCAGGAGATGTTTTTTCTAGTTCCTTCCTCTGGTCTCCTATCCAAATTCTGATTCTGCTTAACTTGCAAGATCAGACGGTATTTGTTGCCTTTAGATTATTTGGGCAGATGATACTTCTACCCCTATTGAAATCTTTCTTTTCCATCAGCTGTTAACTGTGGAAATTTCAGCCTGTTATTTAAGTTGCTTTTACTCTATAGTCAAGATTTTGGTTTCTGCATTATTCAGATTTTTAAAATCTAAGTTCTTTCCATCCTAGATATTACAACACATGTGATTTTTGATAAATTCTTATCAAAAGTGAACTTAAAATTCCTCTTTGTGGAAGTGGAGTGGCTATCATTTTCTGCTTGTTTTCAGTTACCTTTCTCTCTTTTTCTTGGAAAATATGCAGATTTAGGAAATAGTACATAATTAATATTATCCAGACTACAGGGGAGTGCCAATAGTTCCATGACAGAGCATATTCTTTGCATGCAGAATTTATTTCGTTTATATCCTTTATATTTTTCATCATAGCACTCAAGTAAAGGTTTCATCTGAAATAGAGCTGAAGGGATTGTGCCCTGGGGTCCTTTCACACAATAAAGTTATAGAATTATTATTCCACTTTAACTGCCATGATAACATCCTGTGGGAACCTGGGACTCGCTGTTTAAGGGGTCATTTAGAATTTTCAGCCAGAGAGTTCTCCTAATGCCTCACCAAACTACAAACCCCAAGACTTCATAGGAGGAAGTCAGGGCAATTGAAATGGAATTCTAGCACTTCACGCCATATTTCATAGTGTGAAAGGGAACCTGTATGTATTTCATGTTAATTCCTAACACTAAAAGATTATAGTACTGTTTTACACTTTAAGTGCCATGGTTCCGTCCTATAGAATCCTGGGGATTATAGTTTGGTGAGGCAGTAGAGCTCCTTGGCTGAATATTTTAAATACCCCTCCCTAAACACCAGTTAAAGTAGAATAATAGCCCTATAATTGTGTAGAATGAATGGGGCCCTGATCATATTCGTCACTGCATCATTTGGAATACAACTAGAGTGAACAGGGTCCACATTTGAAATGAGTCTTGAAGTGGAAATGTAGTGCCATAATCTCATAGTGGGAATGAACCTACTTTTGGGCACCTTATATCCCTGCCAGCATGCAAGAGAGAAGCATAGTGCTCCTGTAGTAGGCAGCCACCTGCCTTCTACATTTGAATATCATCCATCCACTGGTGGAAGAAGTTAATCAGACCTGACCTTCTAGGGTGCAGGGCCATTGAGAGTGCAGGAACAACAGGAATTGAGGTTTGAATGACTGAAGCAGAGAGAGATGCTTTTTTCTGGCCTACACCTCTTAGTAGACTGCTTTGGTCTGCAGGGCAAAGAGACTTGAGTCTGAAAGCATGGTGATACCTAGCTAGCAAGCCCATGTTGGCTGCTTTTTTGAACCAAATATCTTGCCCTCCTCCCTTGCAAGGGTACCCACCTTCTGAACCTTGTCTTTTAGGGGAAAGAAACTGAGAGGAGTGGAGTTGATGTGGCTGATTGTAAAGATGGGTTGCCCAGGTTTCCTCTTCTCAATATTGATGTGGGGAACATAACTTGTCAGGAGCCACGGTTGTTTGTGTGTGTATCTGTGTGGGAAAGAAAACAGAAGAGGGAAACAGTGTTCAGAGCAATGCCCAAATTCCTGTAGCTGCTCTGTGCTCCTCATTGCACGCTTGTGGGCACCAAGAAATACATTTGACCAGGTAATAATTAAGTCAAACTAGTTCTGTCATGTGCAAAAGTGTCTGTTCTGAAAACATTCAAGATTGTTCTCTGTCTTGCTATTACAGTGGGCAAGACAATGGTTTTCAGGTTTTCTTTCTCATTGTATTTTTGTTTATTTTTCCAGATTCCTCTATAACAAGGGGTACGACATTTAACCAGCCCTAGGTATTTCCCTCCTCCTTCTCTTCCCCTGGGAGAAAAAAGGGACTGAGGAGAGGAATTGATTTGGAGTTGTGTCTGGTTAGATAAGGAATTTGGTAAAAACTTATTTTCAGCAATATGGATTACTGTATAGTTTATTAAATTTAAAGGAACTTTGGGAATAATGAGGCAGTGGAAGGAGGATATAACTGGTTTGGAGCAGGATCTCTTTGGAAATTTAATGGGTGTCAGTTAATTTAAAAGGAACTGATTTGGGGTGGTCTAGAAGTGTGCTGCAAATTAAATGAAATATTTCTGTGGATGGAAAATTAGTTGGCTTGCCTTCTATAAAATTTCAGTTCCAGTTATTCTTTCTTAGTTGGCATCCATATATGTAAATTTGCACATGCACATGCAAACTTTATGCACACATCTCTCTGTGGCCTGTTTTTTTTTAAAAGTATGTAACAATGAGGAACCAGTATGGTTTCAGTGTTGGACTATGACTGTGGAGACCAAGGTTCAATTCCCAGCTTGGCGATTAAATCCACCTTGGACAAGTCACATGCTCTCAACCCCAAGGATAGGCAATACCAAACCTCTTCTAAGCAAATCTTGCGAAGAAAACCCCATGATAGGGTTGCCTTAGGGTCACCATAAGTCAGGAATGACTTGAAGGCACACAACAAAAACAACATGCAGTAATGGGCTCAAGTGAACTTGAGGTAGTCTTCATTCTTGGCCTTTGTCTAGAAGCAGGCTGCTTAACTTCAGAACAAAGATGGCTTAAAAGCTAGACCCATGGCCTGGGTCCAGGCTCAATCACTAGCATCTCAACTCAAATCAAATGGGAGCTGTTTTGAACAATCTATCCTTACCTTATACTGTACTCTGGAGAACAATCACCAGAGTAGACAGTACAGTGCTAAGTAAATATTATGGTGTATCACACCAGCCCACTGTTTCACTGCAATCCCACTAGTTTAAGAATGGAAATATACTGGTTTGGCATCATGTATTATCACACTTTTCTCTCCAGTCACTCTTTGGCAATCCAAAGAGTGTGAAGTCTCTTCTACATGTCACCTATAATCACACCTTCCTGCCCTATGAAGTATGCATTTCAGATTTTTTATTTTTGCCGCTGTTGGCAATATGATGAAAAAAAAATAGAAAATAGGCATGCCAAAATAAAGTCATTTTACCCATCACAGAGAAGCAAAGTAAGCTGCAAGACATTTCGTGATGAGTCTGTTTGGATAATATATGTGTATTGTGATCATATTTACTATTTACAGTGTGCCTGCGCCATATGTGGGCTTGCCGTACACAGATTTGAGTGCATGGGAACACACTGCCATGGCAAATAAAGGGATCTAACCTTATGCAGTTTTTCCGATACGCTGGGGAGGGGGTCCAGAACAGATCCCCTGTGTATAGGAAGGGGCTACTGAACTTTACTATTTTACATATGTTGTTGTGTGCCTTCAAGTTGTTTTTGGCCCTAAGATGAACCCATCTTAGGGTTTTCTTGGTGAGATTTATTCAAATTAGGTTTACCTTTGCGTTTTTCTCAGGCTGAGAGAGTATGATGTTGTAGTATATGGTTAACTAGCTTAGGTGTACAGTCAGCCCTCCTTATCCATGGATTTTTTTATCCACAGATTCAAGCATCCACAGTTTGAGAATATTCAAGTATAAATATTCAAAAAAGTGTAAATCCCAGATAGTAAACCTTGATTTTCCATTTTATATAAGGGCCATCCTTTTGCTATGCCATTATATTTAATGAGATTTGAACATCCATGGATTTTGTTATCTACGGGTGATCCTGAACCAAACTCCAGCGGATAACAAGGGGCCATTGTACTTACAATAATATACATGCTGAGTATACATTTAAAATATCTTAAGTACTGTATACAGTTGGTCCTCCTTATTCATGGATTTTTTATCCACAGACTCAAGCAACCACGGTATGAAAATATTAAAAATATGTATATAAATTCTAAAAAGCAAATCTTGATTTTGCCATTTTATATAAGGGACAGCCTTTACTTGCCATTGTATTTAATGGGACTTGAGCATCCATAAATTTTGGTATCCACAGGAGTCCTGGAACCAAACCCCAGCAGATAGCAAGGGCCCACTGTACTTATAATAGTGAAATATGTGAAATGGTAGTTTTCCTCTGTGAGGAAAAACCTGCCTAATTTGAATTTAATTTCTATAGTCCCTTTCTTGTTGCTTTTTCCATTTCCAGATAAGGTGGAATGGACCAACTGACTGCTTTTTCTAACACCAATATCCAAAACCAGTTCCTTGAGGATAAAATAAGTCCGTATACACGTTTGAGATATCTCTAATTTTAAATGGTGTGCTTTGTTACTTGTTTAAAAACTAGAGAAGGAGTCAAAACAAGGGAGCATCACTGGATTGATTATGGATTTTTTTTCCTGACATAACTGTAATTGAGGTGAAGTGCTGAACTAATAAAGTCACAGTGTACTCCGTTCTGGAAGTATTAGTGGATGATGGCTAAAGGGATGCCAGGATTAGTTCATTCAATGCATTAAGGAATGGGTGGAAATATCCTTTTTTGGACAACAGTTCACCAAATCTCTCAGCCAGTGAGGCCAAAGGCCTGGAGTAACTTTTAGCATCTTTGGCTTCTGCTTAGGCAAAGAAAGCATTTCTTCAGTTACCCATTTTCTGATGATACAGATGGGAGCATTTGTATGACCACAGCAATGCATTGTGCATGGGACTATGTTTGAAAATTGTCTGCAAAAGTGCAGTTAGTTCAGAATGTGGCTGCAAGATTCCTGACTGGGACTATATGTTAGCCTGGGAAATTTGCCTAGCTCACCTTGCCATCTCTGCTATTTTAACTTTTTGTTACTGTCTAACTTTGTTATGATACTCAACTTTGAATATGGTATTTTATTTTATAAGATACCAAAATACAGGCTGTCATGTGTTTAGAAAATAAAATACAAAAGATTAAATCTTTGTAAGTAGAATTCAGTACATATTTACTTCCTTCAGTCAAGGGCTGTAACAAGTTAGTACTAGATCTTTCACACATAAATGCAAACAGGATAATGCTTGTTTGGGGGCATGTAATTTAATAGGCCCCTGCTCTAAACAGCAGGATGACATATCAGGTGCTGCTTGCTTCTTCTAAAACACACTCTTCAATATTATTGCATTAGCTATTTGTGATATAATTAACTCTGATTTTTTGGCAAAGCATTACAGCACTATTGTTTGCATAGTTGTGTTTACAAAGAAAGAAATTGGCAGATGTATTGCAAGATTTAAAATAATTAAATACTCAGATTGCTTGAATGCATGTAAACTTATTCCAGTTTAGCTTTAATTTCTAAAGAGAAATAATGTCTAAGGGAAGAACTAGTTATAATAGGAGATAACACAGTTGCCATGTCTGTTTGCTTTGAATTCTTCCTAATGTATATTACAGGTGTGTGAGAGATATGACTTCATGGCCTACTTTTGCTTCCTTTGTCTCCTTTGTGGTAGGCATATAAAGACAACACCAAGCGATGATAACCACATCACAAGTCTTGTAGTCCATGTGTACATAAAAACAGACTAGATGTCAGAAACTGTTTCTAATCTAGTGTATAGAAATCTTGTGTGTATGGGCAGCACTATTAACTGAGGTTCAATCTCTGACATTTTTAGTCAGACGGATTAGGTGCTAGGCTAGGAGATGTGAAAGGCTTACCGGTATATATGAGACCCTATACTTGAATCATAGGGGCTGTACAGATGGGCAGCATCCAGCCGCCCCTTCAGTGGCTGGATTGGTACCACAGCAACCACATGCCGCAGCACCGATCCAGCCTCTGGAGAGCACAAAAAAGAGTTGGGAAAACTGGCTCCTTTTTGCGCCCTATAAAAGGTGTCATAGCCGCAGTGGCATGGCTTTGTCTATATGCAGCACCAAGGCTCCGCCATGATGCCGCATGCCATCTAGAAGGTGCATGTGGTGTCATGATGAAATGGGGGTGGAGTCACAGTGTCCAGTGTGAGGACGCTGTGCCATGGCTCTGCCTATAGGCTGGCACAAAGTGCAGGTCTGTATAGCCCCATAGTCATTTTAAAGGAAACAATATTTTTGTCCAGTGTATTAGATGATCTAATAGATTATTGATTTTCCTTATCAATAATCTGATCAAGCAATTTGATCAAATCAAATTCACTATGTAAGTATGATATATAATTTTATTTTGAGCTACTAGCAGAGGTATAAGTTGAAATAATAATAATAATAATAATGTTTTATTTATACCCCGCTCTTCAGACAAGACTATCAGAGCGGCTTACAATTTGTTAAACAAACAGCTTCATTTACAATTGTAAGCTATTTGCCCCCAACAATCTGGGTACTCATTTTAGCGACCTCGGAAGGATGCAAGCCTGAGTCAAGCTTCAGCCCTTTGCTGGTCTTGAACTCGCCATCTTCTGGTTTTGAGTGAGTGGCTGCAGTACAGGCATTTAACCACTGCGCCACCAGGGCTGTTATATGAAATGTTTTATTAATTAAATTATAAAGTGCTATTTGTTTCTCGTGTGTGCACATACAATTATTTCCTTTGATGGCTCGTTTATTTAAGTCTGATATTCTGTTTTGACACTTTTGAAGTATTTTGATTCACGTCAAACAATAACATCAAATATGTTGTGTAGAAGGCAGGACACTTCTTTAGATTCTAGGTTGTTGGGACAGATAAAACAAATGCTTGTTTGAAAATGAAATAATGGATTTTTCCAGCAGCATCTATCTCTGCTTTAGTGGTGGAATACAGAATGAAATTTAATGGAAAAATTCTCCATAGAACAATTTACGTTTTCAGTAGTTTGCCAAAGATCTCTTGGCTTCTTTTATTAGCTCTCACTGTGCTTGTCAGGAGGCTAATTTAATTCACGTGTTGTGGTCTTGCACAGTGATTTCTTTTTTCACAGTCAGAAATGTTAAACTTTACTGCTTTCGATATCTTGCATATTGAATTGTCAAGCTGTAGCTTTAGGTTATCATGTTATTTTTTGGCAGCTCAGCAAGCTACAGTCATTCAAAATATTATGTAAACGTATTGAACATGGTTTATATGTACTATGCACAACTAGAAATGATTATAGTGTTTTTCCCTCTTGAGATTTTTGTCTCCTTTTAAAAGATTCTGAGTGTAATTGAGCAAATGAAGTGTTGAACTTGAATAACATGGACATATATTTATTAGGATTGTAAAGCCCTTTAATTCCCAAGCCTAAAGCTGAAACCTAGGTACACCTCTGGTGATGTCATTAAGTGTTATGCATTAAGTGCCAACCACAGATGCTCACAGCTTGTCATTCAAGCAAAAATAAAGAAAATGTTTTCCAGTTTGGAAATTAAGGCATTGTCAGTTATTAAACAACTCTATTAACTAAGCTATTCATTTTTCATACATTAAATATACAAAAATGATAAGAACTGATACTATGTGTTCTCATTTCCAAATCCATTTGTTTGGAACTGAGTGCATTTCATTTATTATTTACACTGTATAATAAAATTGTTGCCGTGTCTATATTCTGTTTTCAGTCTATATTATCTTTTTTCCCCTTCCTATACCCATTTGCATGTTAATTTTTCAAATAATTCTAAAACTCACCTATGAAAAATATTCTCAGCTTCCATATAATGCCCTTGCTTTCATGTTTGCTAAGAGTAACAAGATATATTTCACATGCAAGTGATTTACATCCAGAGAACTTGGTCTGTATTACTGGACAGCAGATAACTCCTTAAAGTAAATAGAAATACAGTGCTATCTCTTAATTGTGTGTGAGTATGGAGTTATTGTGGGACCATTCCACTAGCTAATGCCACCAGGCATCGTGGGAACTCTTTGATACATGGGACCTTTGCTTGACAGCAGTTTATTTAAGATGTTTACACTTTGCTTGTGGACTTGTATTTGCCAGCCATTATTGCATTTTTAGTTCCAGATTTCTCAGCAATATAGGTTAACAGGTCATCTAAAATTACTGTGGGATGTTAGATGTTACTAACCACATCCTCAGAGCAAGTACAGTATTTTATATTTGATCACAACTAACCATTCCTTATTAGAGGATGCAGGCTGTTTCTGCATGGGCCAAATAACACGTCTTCCCAGCAATCAGTCCAGACAACACAAGGCCTAATCCCTGATTCTTGTGCAAACTGTCCTGATGATGTATTATGCCGCCCTAAAAACAGATACAAAAAACTCACTTTTTGTTACAAATCTTCCCAGAAAACAAGAAGCCCTTACAAGAGCAATGTTGGATGGCTCTTCACATGCATGTCCCTGCTCCTGCAGCAGCAGTTTCTATCACAAGTCACTCCCTCTGAGGTCAGGATGAGGTGCCCAGCCATGTGATTGACGCTGGGCAATTTGTTTTTGGCCTCAGGGGGAATGACTTGTACCATTGCCAGTGGTGGCGGGTGACCCATTGGGATATGTGTGTGAAAAGCTCCCTGGTGTTGCTCCAGAATGCCAGGGTATCTTGAGAAATTTGGGCAGGTTTCTGTTCACCTACATCCATTTTTGGTTGTTTGAATTAGATCTCTGTCTTCTGCATTATATATACAGTGGTCCCCCGGGATCCGAATCCCCCGGGGAACGAAATCCCCGGGGAACGAAAGAGCCGGGGGGGGGGGGGAAAGCCCCCGGCCAACGAAAAAAAACCCAGGTTGCGAATTTCTTTCGCAACCCGGAAGTTTTAAAACAGCGCGCTTCCGGTGCGCTGTCCGTTGGCGAAAGCGGTCCCCCGGGTTGCGAAAACTTCCGGGATACGAAGGTAATCCTGGAACGGATTACCTTCGTAACCCGGGGGACCACTGTAAATGACAATTTTTGCTCCCTCATTGCTTTGAGTTTAGCCATCAGCTCCACATACAGTCAGCCTTCTATATCCATGAATTCTTTATCCAAGGAGTCAAGCACCCATGGTTTGAAAACATTTTAAAAATGTATAAATTTGAAAAACAAAACCTTCATTTTTCCATTTTATATAAGGGACACTATTTTATCATGCCATTGTATTTAATGGGACTTGAGCAATCCTGGATTTTGTTATCCATGGGGATCCTGGAACAAGGGCCCAGTGTATAACAAGGGCCCACTGTAATTTATTTTCTGGCTACAAAGACCATAAACTTTGTTTTCGGGATTGACAGAATGCATCAGCATTTGCAGTCCTAATGAGGGTGAATTGGATGGATCACATTGCATTATTATAAATGCAAATTGGTGCTGTGAGGCGGCGGCAGTAGTCTCTATGGCTTATGCTCAGTAAATGGTTCAGTGTGTTAATCTGAAATTTGGTAATGAATGAGAAAGGTACAAGGATTAGCCATGCCCATTTTGAGGTAGAGTGGGTAAGAAATGTCATCCTGAGGGTAACCTAAGGAAGGGGTTACAGAGAAGAGGAACACGTTTCATGGAAAGGTCCAAGAAATATAAGGACCTTAATTAAATGGTTTGCCTGTTCTTAAAAACAAAACAAAACAAA
This sequence comes from Urosaurus nigricauda, assembly GCA_034509955.1. Classification (NCBI taxonomy): domain Eukaryota; kingdom Metazoa; phylum Chordata; class Lepidosauria; order Squamata; family Phrynosomatidae; genus Urosaurus; species Urosaurus nigricauda. Next base: position 144,697,865 of record JAOEGL010000001.1, on the reverse strand, counting down.
AATAATAAAAATAAAATAAAATGTGTTTTGGGGCTCAGAACCTTTTGAGTAAATTATAGTGTCTGATCATGCTCAATGGTTTTACTCTCTACTTTATTTCTGATCAAGTGAGAGCTAGTGCATCATTCTGTGGACTCTTTCATACGAGGCTAAATTGGAAGTATAATTTAAGGTCAATTCGAATGCAATCATGGGTTTTACGTTATTGCAAATTAACTCTTCGCATGCAAATTTGGGCAAGAGGGAAGCCAATTCGAATGCAATCATGGGTTTTACGTTATTGCGAATTAAAGCTTCGCATGCAAATTCGGGCAGGAGGGGGTTATTTTCGGGTAATGGGAAGTAATTCCGAACGGAGCAGGGGTTCTTCTGAATGGAGCAGGGGTTCATGTAAATTCGCTAAACAAGCGAATTTACATGAATCCGCATTGGCTCCATTCGGAATTGGGAGAAATTCCTCCCGTTTGAAAGAGTCCTGTGAGAAAGCCATAGTATCTTTTCCCATTGTTCCAGAGTTACCTTCATTTTCTCTGCATGGAATTTGTGCTGCTGTTCTCAGAGAGACACATCTTTTCTGTCTTTGACAAATGCAAGTATTGGGAGCTAATGATTCTCAACAACTCTGTAGTGAGGAGTTGGCTTCTGTTGCCAGTCTTTAGAGCTCTGTGACTGGCAGTATATAACAAAACATTCATTGTTTACAAATCCACTCACATGTTCTAATCTTATTGACCAAACCCTCAAAAACAATACTAGCATTTATTGAAGTATGCCTCGGTGGGACATGGTGCAAACAAAGAAAATCAGGACACATGTGACCGAGCAACATCACAATGTGGTCAATATGGCAAAAGTCATTAACGAAGAAGAATGAAGAAGTTTACGATTGCCTGAGGCTGCAACAGTTTGCATTTGTCTGAATCGGTAGGGAAGGACAAGACTCCATCCCCTTCTCTCATCTCCCTCTAGTTAAATGAGTGCAAAGTACTTTTGTACTTTGTACTCAGTTTGCAGAAATTGAAGTGAAATGAGGATGAAGGAGGAAAGTGGAAAGAAAAGAAAAAAATAGGGAGCAACTGAAAAAGTAGGATGGCAAAGGATTAATCCAGACTTTCCCCGCCAAATCAGGACACTCGGAGATTATGCATTTTCTTCTTAAATACTAAGGGCTACAGGGGGTCTAGAATTTTCCACACCTGCCCAAAACATACTTTTGTATCCTGCTGTCTCTGGTGTGAGGATTTTTTTTAAAAAATAAGCCTTTTGCCTCTTTGTAAGGTCGAAAGAGTGAGATGTCTGTGTTAACACTACCCTGAAACAATATCAGTGCAAGTTAACAGCTCTTCAGGCAATCTGGGATTTGCTGTAGCTGTATGTCACATTAGCAAGTTAGCCTTCAAATATGTCAGAACACGAAATGTGCTGAATTTTGAACTCCTCAGAATATCTGAAGCACCCCTAAATTATATTCCCACTTTACAACTGCAGTCTAAAAACAATGATGCTTGAATTTCCCCCCCTGTATATTCAAGGATAATTTAAGATATGGGAAAGGGGTACTTTCTTTTTAAAAATAGCTCTGTGCATTGAAGGATTAATTTAAGGCCAAACTCCTAAGCCCCAGAAGGCTTTTTCAAAGACTGAACTCAAGCCTGAAATAACAAAGAGAGCCTTTGGGCATACATAGTTATTTTTCTTCCCTGCTCTATAACCACATCTAGCCTGAAGACAGCTAGGAAGAGCAAGAGCCCAGTCAACATGACAAAGCCCAGTTAAGATGACATAGTTGAGCCTTGAGATTTACTGACCACCATTTTAGAGAGTAAGCCCAGTTTCTCTGAGAGTACTGTCACCAGCTTCTTCTGATTCCTTATGCTGTTTCTTTGCAGTGTTCCAAAATAGGGAAGGCAAAATGTCACAATAGTGAAAGCAGTACAATTTCCCACTTATCTGAAAATTAATTTAAAATAAGCCTGTTAGGAAAATCACATTGCTTTGCATTGCATTTTAGGGTTACTGTGCCCATTTCTTGTGCCAAAAGCACAATCTTAGAAAGCTCATATTTTCTATCATTTGAGTGAAATTTGTTTTATGCTTGAGGCTATTTCTATTTTGTTTTTGTTCAGAGTATTTGGGGCATTGTAGGAGCCAGCGTAGTGTAGTGTTTGAGCATTGGACTACAACTCTGGAGAATTCCTCGCTTGGCCACGGAAACCCAGTGGGTAACCTTGGGCAAGTCACACTGCTTTTTAGTCTTAGAGGAAGGTTAAAGGACATTCACAAAAGTGAACTCTGAACAAATCTTGCTAAGAAAACCATGTGATAGGTTTGCCTTAGGGCTGCCATAAGTTCAAAACTACTTGAAGGCACAGAACAACAAAAATGAAAAAAAAAATGGGTGCTTCTTCTCCCCTAAAACGCAAAAAAAAAAAAAAAAAAAAAGCGTTTTCATGGCACACTTTTCCCTTTTTCTCATCTAAAGGCTAGACTTTCATGCAGCCATGAACACACTTCTTTTTGCCAATCTAGATCAGGCCATTGTTGTGCTGTGTTAAATAGGTTACATTTTGTTTTGCTGTGAAACATGCTTTTTTCAGAGACATGTGAAAATGTTTGTAAAATAAAACCATTGCCTTCCACCTTCAGGCATTTTCTCCACCATGTTCCCAATCCTCATCCTGCTTAATTAGTAGTCATTTTTTTCCTGTTATGCGGCTGATTTGTGGAAGAGAAGAGGAAACTATTTCCTATTGCAGTCCATATCCAGTTAAAGTAATGCTGGGCAGAGAACAACATCGTCATTCATCTGTATGTCTAAATTCATGTCTAGATTGGATGTTGTTTTTCTGTGGTATTTTGAATGGTACTTTAAACACACAGTTCCCCAGAGTGCAGGGACTAATATGAAGCCATTTGATTCAGAAGTGAACATGTATTTCTTCTCCCTTATTCTGTCTTGTGAGCAGTTTCATCCTTGAGTGAAAGAGTGTGAGGAAAATGACCATGCAGTGGATTCATTTCACTGTGGATGAAAGTGTGAAGTGGGAGCTGGATGTTGTTACAATGTACCTTCAAGTCATTTCAAACATATGGCAATCCTAAAATGAACCAATCATGGGGTTTCCTTGGGAAGATTTGTTTAGGGAGGGTTTGCCATTGCCTTCCTCTGAGACTGAGAAGGTGTGACTTGCCGAAATTCAACTAGTGGGTTTCCAATGTTGAGCAGAGATTTGAACCCTAGCCTACTGGAATCCTAATTCAATTATTGAATCCTAATTCAACTAATACTAATTTTACTGGAATCCCAATTCAGACAATATACTCTGCTAATAAAAAGAAAAATACATAGGTGAGACTTTCCCCAATCTTTGTGTCTTCATGGGTATCTTTTTCCCTGACAGTAGCTCTTATTATTTTTGAATGCAGTGCATCTGTTGTTGTAGTGTGCCTTCAAGTAATTTCCGACTTATGCTGGCCCTAAGGCAAATCTATCATAGTGTTTTAATAGCAAATTACTGTAGAGGTTTTTAGCCATTGCTATCATCTGAAGCTTAGTCGGTGTGACTTGCCCAAGTCAGCCAGTGGGTTTACATGGCTGAGCTGGGATTTGAACCCTAGTCTCCAGAGTCTATGGCGAATGCTCAAACCACTACACCATGCTGGCTTCTTTCATCTGCTGTGAGACACTCTAAACCCAATCTGTCAAAATTGTGCCTGATTCAAGAATAGTGATAAAGTTGCACAATGCAGATGCTCCTAGAGCAGTGATGGCAAACCTTTTAGGAGCTGAGTGCCCAAACTAAAAGGTCTTCTGGCACTGGATGTTACACGGTGCCGGGAGCAGTACTTTTGTCCTCCGGGGGCAGGGCTTTCGAGGTGGAACTTCTTCCCTCCAGCCCTCACAGGTCTTCAGCTGCCTCTCCAGAAACAGTTGGAGGCTGGGGATGGTCGTTGAGGAGGAGAAAGAGGCATGTGCCTGTTCTCCCCCCCCCCCCCCGTTCCCAGCGGAGGCTGGAAAGGATTGGGAAGGAAGAAGAGATGTGCACCTCTTCCTTCTCCTCCCCATGCACTGTTCCCAGCTTCCAGTTGCTTCCAGAGAGGCAGCTAGAGGTTGGGAAGGGTTAGGAAGGAGGAGGAAGAAGCATGCACCTCTTCCTCCTCCCCACCCCCATGCACTGTTCCCACCTTCCAGTTGTTTCCAGAGAGGCTGCTGGAGGTCAGGGTGGGTTTGGAAGGAGGAGGAAGAAGCATGCACTTCTTCCTCCTCCTCCCCATGCACTGTTCCCAGCCTCCAGTTGTTTCCAGAGAAGCAGCTGGAGGTCGGGGAGGGTCAGGAGGGAAAAGAAGCATGCACCTCTTCCTCCTTCTTCCCCCCCCCCTCCATGCACTGTTCCCAGCTTCCAGTTGCTTCCAGAGAGGCAGCTGGAGGTCGGAGAGGGTTGGGAAGGAGGAGGAAGAGGCATGCACCTCTTCCTCTTCCTCCCCATGCACTGTTCCCGACCTCCAGTTGCTTCCAGAGAGGCAGCTGGAGGTCGGAGAGGGTCGAGAAGGAGGAGGCAGAGGTGTGTGCCTCCTCCCCTCCTCCTCCCCCCTGCGCATTTCCTGGCCATCAGCTGCCTCCAGAGAGAGGAGAGGGTTGGAAGGATGAGGAAGAGGTGTGCACATCTTCCTCCTCTCCCCCCAACGTTGTACCCAGCCTCCAGCTGCTTCTAGAGAGGCAGCTGGAGGCCAGGGAGGGTTGAGAAGGAGGAAGAAGTGTGCGCCTTTTTCTCCTCCTCCCCACATGCCTTTCAAAGACTTCCCTGGGAATGCCTGGGATGGCCAAGAAGGAGGAGGAACAGGCGAGTGCCTCTTCCTCCTCCTCCTCCCTGCCTCCACTTGCCAGGAGAAATTGCTTCGTGTGCCATCTGTGGCACACGTGCCATATGTTTGCCATCTTGGTCCTAGAGGATTCAAGCCCAGTATAAGTACCCCAGTTGCCCAGAAAGTAAACACAATGGAGGACTTTTAGAGCTGTTTTTGTAATATTTAATATTTAGCTAGTATCTAGCTCATACGTGATGACAAATGTCTGTCTAAATATGTTAATATACAAGTTGAGTCTCCCTTATACAAAATTGTTGGGAACATAAGTGTTTTGGATTTTAATTTTTTTTTCCAAATTTTGAAATTTTTTTTTATATATATGATGAGTTATCTTAGTGATGAGACTCAAGTCTTAACATGAAATTCATTTCTGTTTCATTTACACTTTACATATAGCCTAAAGATAATTTTGTAGCCAATATTTTAGATAATTTTGTGCATAAGACAAGGTTTATGTACATTAAACCATCTGAAAGCAAAGCCGTCATTGTCTTCGACACCAATTTCATTATCTCAGACACCCAAGTGGACACTTTTAAACTTTGGAATATTTTGGATTTTGGAATTCTGGATAAGGGAGACTCAACCTGTATCTCTGTTTCAATGTTCATATTGTTGACAAAGAGTCTCTGAGGATAAAATTGCCTGGATAAAATGATGATAGATTACAGGAAAGCAACATACAAATTCATTGAAGAACACAGATAATGCTATAAATGAGCAGATTTGTGTCTAGGTAATGCCAATGTTGACATTTCATTGTTTCTGTAGTATAATTGGTGGCAGATAGGAATCAATACAGAGGCTACATCCCATAACGAAATCAGCATTTTTCTGGCTGCTGTGACTATTCACAGGAACTCTGAGGACTGTTGCTTTTGTAATAATTAGGTCTTGTCCTTTTAAGCAAGGGGCAAATGCACTGTATGTCTAACAACTGACTGTGCTGTTTTTACGTCAGTGACTGAATTCCCAGTGGTTTTCTTTTTCTGCATAAAATTATTGAAGTGTGTATTAGTAAAGACAGATATTTCCTTTTCTGATCTCATTGGGAGATTAAAAGATAGATAGATTACAAAGCCAAAGTTGTCATTGTGGTAGAGTGTTTCTCTTTTTTCTCTACAGTTCCAAGTTAAGAGCAAAATTAACAACAATTTTCATATATGGCTAATTTGTGGTAGGCTCTAAGATGTTCAAGCTACTTGTTTGACTGAAACCAAACTGAACCTTATACATCTTCAGCATTCAAAATCTTCAAGATTCCTGGCTCTCTGTGCAAGGAATCTCCTCTGGCAGACTACTTTTGTAGACCTGACTGAACCACTGAGAATCGACAGCGATTGAATGCATTCTGGAATGCACACATAACCAGACAGTTGTGATAAAAATACATTTGTAATGTCTATATGGCAAAATGCACACATTTCAGATGTGCATAAAAAGATAGCACAAACATTCTGTAACCTGCGCAGTAAGTGTATGATTTGAAGAATGTATGATTTGAAGAATGTACACAAAAGTGCATACATTTTCAGAATAATGAAAAAAGGGATACAATTTATCATTAAGGCAATCGGAGTACACATGAACTATGGAGGCAGGAAAAAGAGTAACTTCATAGTTGTAGGCTTGAAGTTGTGCACATCCCTACTATTACACATGCTTTCTGGATATCATTGTCAGTTCCACTGATTTCAGTAGGACATGCTTACAGGTGACTGTATAGTCAGCTCTCCACATTTGCTGCTTTACTTGTAGATTTGATTATTCATGGATTTGAGTAATATGTTCTTGCTATAAATTCTAAGTCCTCCAGCATGGCTGTGCCAGAAGTTGACCATAGATGGAGGACCTAGAGCACAATTCTATGGGCAACCTCCCATGGTTGTCCATTGAGCTGTGATGGACGACCTAGAGATTCCTACATAGGTGTTCTCTCAGGTTAAAAAAAATAGTGTTTTTTTTTATTTCACTTTCACACGAGTCCTGCTCAATTAATCCCATTGAATATGAGGGGCCCATTTGTCATGGGGGTAAGCTGGCAGAATTTATAAATGGTTGTCTTATTATGCTCTTTTGACAACACTGTTGCCAAAATACAGTGTGGGACTCATTCAACCCTGCAGATGTTTTTGGGTCAATGTCTGACATTCCTTAGCATTAGCTATGCTGTTTATTTATTTATGGTATTTATACCCCACTCTTCAGCCTTAATGGCTATCAGAGCGGCTTACAATTATTAATTTTAATTAGACGGTTCCCTGCCCTCAGGCTTACATTCTAAAAAGACACGACACATGGCTTCTGGGAGTAGTAGTACAACAAAATCTGGAGGACCACATGACCCAAACCTCATTATTGGGGGGAAAAATGTATGGCAGGAAAATTCTTAACTTTGGTTAGTATGTCTGCGTGGCTGATAGTTGGCACATATTCTTCTGTTTATTGTCTATAATTGATTATAACTCAGATATTCATCACATTTTGTTTCTTTACTCAAAGTTATTGAATATAATTATGAAAACATTTATCATGCAAATATTAGTTTTATGAAATTAGAATCAACGGCTAGAATTCACTAACCTAGAGTTACACATTAGAGCATTACCTAGAGTTACACATTCATAACTGGTTCCTATTCACAATCTCTATGTATTCACTGGTTTAGGGGAAATGTGGAGACCATGAAAGTCCCTCAGATGCCACTTAAGAGAGGAGTCTGTTGATCGGCAAGCAGCTGACTGATTTTCCCATCCACTCTCATGTGAGCAATCTCTGGTGCGTGGGGAGCAATTGCTTTTGCCTGTCACAAGGGAGATTTCTCATGGGAGTGGGTGGAAATGTGTCGTCTGCTTCCCAATCTGCAGGGGAGCAAATCTCCCTGGATCACAGTGGCTGCTGCCTGGTAAGTGTGGTTTGGGGGATTGGACTTGGAAACACTACTTAGCTACATAGCTAAGGTGGTTACACATCCAGGTATCTGATAGGGAATTCCACCCTGGGTTTCTAGGAAATTTCCTTATACTGTACTGAGTAATGCCATTGGGCCATCTACCTCAGCATTGCCAGTTCTGCCTGGCAGCCATGGTTTTCCATGGTTTCTTGCAGGATTCTTTCCAAGCCCTATCTGGAGATACCTGGTATTTTCTGGTGGTGTCCCATCCAAATATTAACCAGGCCCAACCCTGCTTAGCTTTGAAAACCAGGCAGCATCAAGTGTGTTCAGGCTGGTAAGGTGGTGACATACAAATGGTGATGACTCTTATTAGTTACAGATGTTGCGGAAGAACTCGATTTTATCAAGGAAATATGTTGCCAATATGGACTAAGTGATTCCACGTGCTACTTTTTGAATAGTTAACGGTTTGCTGTAAACAAAGTTCAGCATGAATAGCAAATGATTTGTAGTGTACTGTTCTAAAGGATGCCACTCTCTTGGTTTTCTTAACCCACTCAGATTAGTTTATCTTTTGAGATTGTGAAAATGAGATGAATGAAGGGCATTAAGTAGTAAATAATGGGACGTTGCAGTTTACAAAGCCTGCCTTCTTTAAGTTCAGATTGTAGAGAATCACTCTTTTTTAAAGTCTCGAGGCCCTTCATTCTGTACAGGTTGGGTTAGCCAAGGTGGCAGCCTCCACACATGTATACATTTTGCTTTTCCATTTAGGACTGCCAAATAGCCATGTGTTTTCTTTGGATCTAAATCCGAAAGCTCTTCTTGCGTGCCTTAACAGTTGTATGATTAGTCAGTTGGCAAATTGCCACTTTGGCACATAGCAATTTTATCAGCTTTCTCTAGAGACTGTGTTTCAGTAAAAGCACTATTGATTTAAGGTCCAATTTTGCATATTACTGAGCTTACAAATGGGTGGGGTTATGTGTGTGTGAGAGAGATGGGGGACTTTAGATTTAGCTGAGGAACAATTGGTGGCTTTTAAAATTAGACCTGTAATTACTGTATATATTACACCATATTTCTTTACAAGATTAATCCTTACATCAGCAGTAACAGTGACATCACCTCAGCAAGATTTGAAGGATTATGCGAAAATATTAAAATAAACATTTTAGCAAGTGTTAAACAGAAGGGCTGTAGTGGAAAATAGTATTTAAATACTACAGTGTCACAAGACTGTATTATAGTATGGTGAAACATTAAGCTATGTAAAGAAGGAAAAGTGTGTACATTGGAAACATTCCTATCTTACCTATTTCCAGGTTGCCAGGCTCCTTAATGAATGAATTCTTTCACAGCTTTCAGAAAATCATTTTGCAAGGAAAACATTTTTTTTCCAATATTTTAAGTGATTCATTAACTATCCACAGTAGCTGTCCCACAATAACTGTTCTGTATTGCCTTTCCACAAGTAGGACTTGGCTTTGGAAAAGTCCGTTGTGACTGCATGCTTTTTGGGGGGGGGGGTCTGTTTTTTCCTCAAAGTATATGAAAAATAGCAGGAACTATGGCTCAGTAAAAGTGCAGATATTTTGCATGGGGAAGGTCCTAATTTTATTTCCTGTTATTGCCAGGAAAGGCTAGAAAATTATCTTGCCTGGAGCGTTGGGGAATTGCAACCTGTCAGCATTGACAGTACTAGCCTGGATGAACATTGATGTAAGGTTGGGCTTGGCAACTGAAGCAGGCCAGGCAGTCATTTTTATGCCCTGGGACACTGGGGGCTGTAGGAGCTACTGAAAATGGGGGAGAGAGGGCACAACCTCTTCACCACTTCTTCTCAAACAATTGTATTTTTAGATATTAAGACAGGCAATCTATTTAGAAGGCATGTTATTACCCCTGGAGGTTACCAACAGCAGTCATTTGCCTTCCATTTTGACCAGACAAAGGTCAGTCTTCTGGGGATTCTTGGAGTGCTGAAGACCACAGTAACATCTTTGATGTCCAAGCTCAATGTAAGTCAGCTTTCAGTGTGCCTATGCAAAGTCCTATATCTTTGAATGTTGGAACATTTGTGTCAATTTGATTTTCAGATCCTTTTTGATCTTGGAAGCTAAGCAAGAAGAGGCCTGGTTGATACTTGGATAGGGAACAACCAAGGAATATCAGCACCTGTGGGCTAAACAGTGGGCTTTTTTTGTTCACGGGCTTGCCATCCATGGATTTGAGCTTCTGTAGACAGCCAGTCTGTTGTTTTAAATAGATGCACGTGTACAAATTCCTCCGTCATAGGAAATAATTTTTTGTTACCTGCGGGGTGCTGATGGTGGTGGTGGTCCAGAATAGACATGGACTTCAGCTCCCAGACCCTACATATGGACTTTGGCTCTGAGACTGAAACAGTGAACCTGCTGCTGAGCAAGAGGAATTCCAGAGACACATGTCTCAGAGACCAAAGTGCAGTAGCAGCTCATTCAGATACAGAGGACCACTTACCTCTACCCACCTTTGCTAAGCAGAGACAACAAAGGGAGTGCTTGAGGAGGTCTCAGAAGATTTATAGGAAACAGCAATTAATTAGGTAACAGCTGTGTGGAGCTGCTAATCTATAAATTCCCATCCCTGCCCTCCAGGAATTGTTGGAGATTATCTGACCTATCTGGCCCCCTGTCTTGTTTCTGAACTCTATGCTTGACTTAAACTGTGTTGATTCTGGATGCCGTGTACCTGAGCTGGATTGGGCTTGTTGATTCTGGATGCCATTTACCTGACTTGGACATTACTGAACTCTGTTTGGGACTGAATGCTTGTATTTATTAAACTTTAGCATCTCTCTCAACCTTCCTAATACCATGACACTTTAATATAGTTCCTCATGTTGTGGTGACTCCCAACCATAAAATTATTTCCGTTGCTACTTCATAAGGCCATCAGAAATATGTGTTTTCCAATACAGAAGTCTTAGGCGACCCCTTTGAAAGGATTGTTCGACTCCTAAGGAGGTCACGACCCACAGGTTGGGAACTGTTGTACTAAAGTAAAGTAAGTGCTCAACTGTAAGCTCTTTAGTGATTTGGCTCACTCATTAGCTGCTGGCTATCTACTGTGTGTTGCAGTCAGCCTTTGGCTAGTTGCCTGGGCTGTGTTTGGGACAATGGCAAACCACTTTTTCCTCACATAAGGAAACTGAAATGGATGAGGTCTCTATAAGCTGAAGCACATACACAGCAAAGTAGCTTTCTTCTTTTTCCATGATATGAAATTCTTAATAAATCCTGTTTTGTAGGACTGTTAGACACATTAAAGGTACAGATCAAATGCTGTGCCTTTTCTCTCCAGTTTGTTTTCTTGGATATATTTTCCATTTTAGGGCTGAATTATCATTGTGGTCTGTCTACTGTATTTGAGGTAGGTATTTTTTCTTTGGCACAGAAAGAAATATATTGTATATCATACAATATATTACTTAGGCTGCATATATATTGCAGAATTAATGCAGTTTGACACTGCTTTAACTGCCATGGCCCCATCCTATGGAATTCTGGAATCTGTAGTTTTGTGAGATATTTAGCCTTCTCTATAAGTGAGCAGTGATGCCATGACAATTACAAATCCCAGGATTCCATAGGATGGAGCCATGACAATTAAAGTGCTTAATTATGCAGTGTGGCAAAAGCCTTAGGCAATTTACAGTTACTTGCTTTGTAGGATGGGCACTGTACAGCAGCACAACTGCTCTTTCTGCATGGGCATATTAAAGACATATTATGCAGATGGTAATGCCTAAAAATAATGATGTATTTTAATATTTTCCAATTATAGATTTTTAAATATAATGTAACTTAATGCTAGGCTATTAAAATATGTAGTACTGGCTTTTTAAATTGGTTCTTTCATGTGTTTTGTACAGGAGCCCAATAACAGACAGTTAGAACACAAAGCTTTCCCACACGAAAGATAAATGTATTGGAAAAGCTCCTCTTGTCAAGGTGCATGAACATACAGCCACAGGTTCCCTCAGTGATTTATTCATTTTGAAACATTGTACTTGGTTCTTGGAAGCTTGGAGTGGTTCTAGCAGATCATAAAACACTACCCATAACAATAAAACCATAATTTAAGTCATAATCTCAAGCATCAATTAACTGTTTTTAAAACTACAGCCTGACTAACAGCGGTGCCACACAGCCAGAATGTTTACTCAACAGCTGTGATCTTCAAGGGCAGCTCCACATAAAGCACATTACAGTATATAACTGAAATTAAAAGAACAGAGATCAGCATACCAGGAGCTGTCTGCTTGAGCAAATGGTGCCACCTGCATAGCAGATGTGGTTGGTCCTTGCCTGCTGCAGGCGACAGCCTGCCTAGTACCAACTACCAACTGTGTGTGAGAAGCAATCTCTTAATTCTTACCTAGTAGGGAGGGAACCTCCCCATGCATTACAGGAAAGGCACTGTTTCCTGGGGACGGAGTGACTTTAGTCCATTTAAACTCAATTATTCAGCCAGTCTCAGGCACTAGTTTAGATGCAAGTAATCTGCCTTGAGATTTTTTTACTTAATAAAATACAGAGATGGATGTCAACATCATGCTGAGGAGGTTGTTCAAATTTGTAATGGGTTTCTTCCATTTTAGAGTCTGTTTAACTACAGTGGGTGCTTGGTATCCACTGGGATTTGGTTCCAGGAGCCTCTGTGATACCAAAATCTATGAGTCCCATTATATACAATGGGGGGTAATAAAATGGTTTCCCTTACAGAATATGGCAAAATCAAGGTTTGCTATTTGAGGTTTTTTGTTGTTTTTTACAATGGGGTAATAAAATTTTATTACAATGGGGTAATAAAATGATGTCTCTTATACAAAATGGCAAATCTCCATTACTAATCCGAAGAGCCAGCATTATCAGAGGACTACTCTGGTGGTCATGTGGCCAGCTGTTACCTTCCCACTTAAGTGGTACCTATTTATCTACTTATATTTGCATACTTTCAAACTGCTAGGTTGGCAGAAGCTGGGACTAGTGACAGGAGCTCACCCTATCATACAGTTCTTGGGCTTCAAACTGCCAACCTCAGTTGTTTTTTGCCTTTAAATCAACTCTGACCCATGGTAACCCTATCCTAGAGGGTTTTTTAAAAATAAGACTTTCTTCCTAGATATTTTTGTCATGGACTTCCTCTGAGGCTTAGAAAATGTTATTTGCTCATGGCCACCCAGTGGGTATCCATGGCTGAGTACATAAAAACTACTGTAGCATGCTGGCTCTCACTACTGCTATAAAGGAAACTAAAAAAGGTATAAAAAGTTAAATGTATGTTTTTGAAATGGCAAGTTTCTGTATAGGCAAAAATGTTTTTAAAATCATGCAGGGAAAGGTTAAGGTCAGGGGAGAGAGAAATGCAATGAAGTTAGAATGATGCAGTTTGCACATTGTTTTGAGATGGCATGGTGTGTTTGCTGAACTAGGCTCCTTGGTCACATCCCCAATAACTCTGGGCCTGTGGCTGTGCTAGCTGTATTTTTTTTAATACCCACACTCATATGCAAAACTGTTTTGATTTTACTAAAATAAAACAAATCCCAAAAAAGTGAAAATAATTTTTAAAAAGAAATGAGTGACTCTCAACATGTTGAGCACTGAAGTTTTTCCCCCCTTGTGGATGAGTTCTGCAGAAAACAGTTATTACGATACCGTGGGAGCAAAGAACAATGTCTTATACCTGCCACTTTAATCCAAGTTCTATGTATCTATACTACAACTAAATATATGCAACTGCAATCAAGGTGATGAAGACTTTGCACCTTGAGTTTTAAATTTGGGAGAGAGACAGTACAGCTTAACTTGAAACTCTGAAGCCATAGGTCTTGAAATAGACTATTGCTTGGTTTTAATTTAGTGTCGTTATATTTCTTGTGTGTGTGTGTGTGCTTGTGTGCGTGCGTGTATGTGTGCACACCTGCCTTCAAGTCACCTATCAACTCTGGTAACCCCATGAATTTCTTAGGGTTTTCTTTAGGCAATGAATACTCTAAAATATAGAGTCAGTAGAGATGGGTGCCTTGTGGAGTGCTGGGGCCAAAATTAGGTCTAGATAGGGCTGGGCATCCTGAATAAATATTCAGGCAACCATATTTGTTATAGTACCCTAAATATTTCGGCCAGTGTATTGTGGCAGTGCCATCATTATACTGTCCATGCTTTATAATGTAGATATAAACTATTGTCTGCATACCGAATACAGTAACTATAGGACCATAGCATTAATTTCCCACTCAAGCAAAGTTATAATCAAAATTCTTCAGTATAGATTCCAATCATATATGGAGAGAGAAATCCCAGAGGTGCAAATGGGATTTAAGAAAAGAAGAGGTGCTAGGAACCACACTGCAGCATACAATGAATAATGGAACACACCAAGAAATTCCAGGAAAAAAATCAGCATGTGCTTATACACTATAGTAAAGCTTTTGACTGCATAGATCATGAAAGGCTATGGAATACTCTTAAAGAGTTGGGAGTGCCTCTGCTTCTGGTTTGTGATGTCTTGTGATGTCTGCTTCTGGTTTGTGATGTAAGGTAGCAGTTAAGAAAAAGAAATGTAAAGTGTTTGTGGAATTAGTGAACAACATCAGCATGTTGCTTCCCATAGTATTGGTTGAGGTGTCAGTCTTCAACTCTGAAGTCTAGGCTATATGTTATTAAATCTATAAATTGTGCCATTTTGCTTCCTCTAACATTCTACTCTCTTTAAAAGGACTCAGCCACAGCTAAAAGCAGAATGTTGAATCTGCTTAAAATTAAAGCTGTTGCTGTTGACTCGTTGACTGTTAGTAGCATATTTTTGTTTGAATTTTAGTGTTTTATGCTGTGCTGGGATGGAGGCCAGTTGGCCTCTGAGGATAGTTTCCATAGCTACTGTCCTGCTCTGAGAGAAAATGCTGCAACAGACTTTTTTCCTTGTGTCTTGAAGCTTTTTTTTTTTGATGTTGACAATTGATTTTCATTAAGTCTCTTTGCAGACACATTTACAATTAACATTTCAAAATAGTAAACTTCTCATGTTCACACTGTCTAGATAATGGTTTTAAAATGCTAACTAGAACTATATTACAGTGCAGTCTACCACTTACTCATTGATAATCTAAAATACATGCATTCAGCATGGATAATGCAGATGTGGGGTTACCATGGAGCTATCCAGTTCAGTACTGATAGTTCTGAATTGCATCAATACTTGTCCAGGTTTTTAGGCAGGATTCTTTCCTAGCTGGACCTGGAGCTCCCTGTTGCTTCAAGGTGATCTTCCACAACTGGCCTGACTTCTGAAATCAGAGACGACTGAGATGGAACTACACCAGTGTGGTGATATTACAAACACCCTGTAGCATTATCCCCATGCATTCATTTAAAAAAATAGTAATACTAGTACCAGAGCAAGTTGTTGACTCCAAATGCTTTTGAGAGCCCTTTGTACAGTGTCAGATTTGCATTCCTCCTAGTTCA
Organism: Urosaurus nigricauda; assembly: GCA_034509955.1. NCBI lineage: Eukaryota > Metazoa > Chordata > Lepidosauria > Squamata > Phrynosomatidae > Urosaurus > Urosaurus nigricauda. The sequence goes on along the minus strand of JAOEGL010000001.1, from coordinate 144,682,586 downwards.
GATAATTTTGTGGGCAGGTATACAGACTTTATTTCTCACTTTAGGTGAGGGTTAATCAAAGAACATAAGAATTGTGGAGTCGAAGGCTTTCATGGCCGGCATCCATAGTTTTTTGTGAAGCTTTCGGGCTATGTGGCCATGTTCTAGAAGAGTTCCTTTCTGATATTTCGCCAACATCTGTGGCTGGCATCTTCAGAGAATGAGATGCCAGCCACAGATGCTGGCGAAACGTCAGAAAGAAACTCTTCTAGAACATGGCCACATAGCCCAAAAGCTCCACAACCCCCCCCCACAAGAATTCCTGAATTTTTCAGCTTTAGTTTGGTATCTGTCATCTATATTCAGGCCCAAGGAGAAATTGTGCTTCTGCCATTTACAGAGGAAGCAAATGTGGAATCTCTTTAATTCTAAAAATTCACTATATGTATGACGAAAGCAGCTTTGCATCTAGAAATTACCACTGCATCACCTCACAAGATTGTTGAACAGATTCCTGTTTATATTAGCAATAGCAAGTACATTTCTATACTGCTTATAAGTGCACTTAAGCACTCCCTGGGTGGTTTACAATTTTTTTTTTATTAAGAATTTACATGGTATAATAGTAAATTATCTGCTCCACATTCTTTCTCAGCACAGACGACATCCCATGGTTCAAAGTATAAACAGACAATACTATCAAGGAGTACCAAAAAGTGCTCATTATGGTAGTATTCGGAATATCATGTAGTTCAATGTCTAGAATTTACACGTCATATATGTTCTTAGAATCATAGAATCATAGAATCATAGAATCATAGAGTTGGAAGAGACCACAAGGGCCATCCAGTCCAACCCCCTGCCATGCAGGAACTCCAAGTCAAAGCATCCCTGACAGATGGCCATCCAGCCTCTGCTTAAAGACCCCTAAGGAAGGAGACTCCACTACACTCCGAGGGAGTGTGTTCCACTGTCGAACAGCCCTTACTGTCAGGAAGTTCCTCCTAATGTTGAGGTGGAATCTCTTTTCCTGCAGTTTGCATCCATTGTTCCGCGTTCTAGTTTCTGCAGCAGCAGAAAACAAGCTTGCTCCCTCCTCAACATGACATCCCTTCAAATATTTAAACAGGGCTATCATATCACCTCTTAACCTTCTCTTCTCCAGGCTAAACATCCCCAGCTCCCTAAGGCGTTCTTCATAGGGCAAGGTTTCCAGACCCTTCACCATCTTAGTTGCCCTCCTTTGGACATGCTCCAGTTTCTCCACATCTTTTTTGAATTGTGGTGCCCAGAACTGGACACAGTATTCCAGGTGGGGCCTGACCAAAGCAGAATAGAGTGGCACTATAACTTCCCTTGATCTAGAAACTATACTTCTATTGATGCAGCCTAAAATTGCATTGGCTTTTTTGGCTGCCACATCACACTGTTGACTCATGTTCAGCTCATGGTCTACTTGGACTCCTAGATCCCTTTCACATGTGGTCTCATTCAGCCAGGTGTCCCCCATCCTATATCTGTGCATTTCATTTTTCCGCCCTAAGTGCAGAACGTTACATTTCTCTGCATTGAATTTCATTTTGTTAGCACTGGCCCAGCTTTCTAGTCTATTCAGGTCATTTTGAATTTTGATCCTGTCCTCTGGGGTATTAGCTACTCCTCCCAGTTTAGTGTCATCTGCAAATTTGATAAGTATGCCCCCAATTCTGTCATCCAAATCGTTAATAAAGATGTTGAATAGCACTGGGCCCAGGACAGAACCCTGTGGGACCCCACTGGTCACTTCTCTCCAGGATGAAAAGGAGCCATTGTTGAGCACCCTTTGAGTTCGGCCAGTCAAGCAATTACAAATCCATGTAACAGTTAACTTGTCTATCCCACATTTTGCAAGCTTGTTTGCAAGAATGTCATGGGGAACCTTGTCAAAGGCCTTACTGAAATCGAGGTATACTATATCCACAGCATTCCCTTCATCTACCAATGGGTGCCATGTAGTCGTGAAGGTGTCTTCAGAATTATGTCAGTTTCTCTAATAATGCAAGGGTCTAAACTTTATATACTCTATGATTCTATGTTCTAAAAGAGTTTATTCTTGATGTTTCGCCTGCATCTGTGGCTGCCTACCCGGGGTGAGACAGTATCTTAACTCTCTTCTGTGCCAGCATTCTCTGAAGATGCAGGTGAAACATCAGGAAAAAACTCTTCTAGAAACTTCAAAAAACTATGGGTGCCAGCCATGATAGCCTTCAACTTCACATTGGTCTAAACTCTGTCTAATTAATGATAAATAAACTTTGTAAGTTCTTCCATGACTTTTCTATCTCTATCCTTGCTGCACACAGCAAGATTGATATAAGATCATTACAGAGGACATTTCCATTTTCTTTATTATAAATTAATAAGATCAATAAAGTACTTTGAAAGCATATGTTTTGATTAGTTATTTTGTTAATCCAATCAAGAACTTCCAGCCAGAATGGAATTATTTTAAGGCAAATAGGTTCCAATTTACCAACATAAAGCCTGTCCAGCATGTATGTGACAAATTGTTATTGATCCTATGTACTCTTTAGGAGCTCCGATACCAACAATGCGTCGCTTTAACAGTAACCTTTTTCACAGTTGCAGACAGCAACTTATGAGATCTCCAAATCATATCCCATTTATTTTTGGTGATCTGTACTCCAAGCTCTGCTTCCCATGCACCTTTAGATCATTTATTGGATCCATATGTAATTTCAACAATTGCTTTATAAATCTCAGAGACCAGTCCCTTAGTTTTGTAGAAGTTTCCAGACAATATGGTGTAAGGGTGGACCTTTATCCCTATAGAACCTAGAGACAAACACAAGGACTTGAAATTTGTTCAGACACCTATCTTCGAATTTTTCTATTAGTTGTCTTTATAAACTTTTCTTAATGGTTACTGCCAAACACTGGAACTTGTTGTTGATGGGGGATAGATTGACTTCCTCTTGATTGCCCTTCCCCCAGCAAGGAAAATAATTTTTACTCAAGTAGACCTTTGACATTCAAGGACATCTAAACTGTTGGATACTGGCTTTCTCTTTTATTATGTTCTCAGGCTATAAGTTATATTTTAATTAAGATGTTATTTTGAATCCATATATTTAACATTGTTAGAGGCCTTGAGTGCCTGATTTAGCAAACAGGCAGAATATACATTTCAATGAGTAAATAAACAATGTCCTACTCTAAATTCTCAGAGTAACTTAGTATACCAGGGGTGCTAGATATTAATCTCTTTGTTGAAACATTACTCGAATAATGTATCTGAGGATCTTTATTTGAATGGCATAACTCTAATAGCCTGCAAGATAAAAATGTAACTCTAAAATTAAGGTGTCTTCGTTTTTATTCCTCTGCTTACTTCATGACATGTCATTGACTGACTTATACTTGGAAATGAATTTGTTTCTGGACAGAGAATAAGGCTGTATTTCATTTTTTAAAAAAGGTTTGCTGTCAGCCATATGACAGCGCATCAATACTTCCTCCCTCCCCTAGAATATATATGGCTTTGAAAATCATCACTACATAGGATCTTTGACAGGTATTGAAATTATATAATATCCTGTTAGAGCTGGTGAAATACTTTCTGCAGTCTAACACCTATACATATAAGCAAGATTCTCAGTTTAACAGTACAGATTCTGTTTTGCATGTTTAAATTAGCCATAACTTTTGATTATATCCCAATACAGGGGAACTGTGGTTTGAACAAAGCACAGTTTGTTACAGTACAACAGATCCTGATTTGTTAAAATATTATGGTTAATTCAATCTAGTTTCCTTCATTAGGAACAAGCAATGAGTTTAATACATGACTACAAAGCTCACTTTAGTGTGCTTCAGTGTGTTCTCATAGCAGGGAAGCATGGTCTCCTATATTGCTTGAAGTGTATTACCATGTAATAGTAACATAAAATGAATTCCAGTCCTAGTAACTACTGTATATATTCATCTATAAGTCTAAATCTTTGTGCCCAAAAATTGATCCCCAAATCCCAGGTTGACTTATTTACAGGTCAGTATGGTAATGTGATAGCAGCTCTTTCAGATTTCCCCATGCGGTGCGGAAAGGAGTTTAGTTCTCTCTAGAGCCAAGGAGAAAGTGTCCTGGGTGATTGATTAATATTGCTGTTTGTTTAAAAGTCCTCTCCCTCCTGCGGGTCTGGCTGAAACAAAACCCTCAATGGGAAACTCTCTTGCCACAAACACACATACACACATTGAAGGAGCCCCCAAGTTTTACCTTCGACCTATCCATGGGTCATGGCAAAATCCATAATTTTGGCCCCCAAACCTGACCTTGACTGATACATGAGGTCGACTTGTATATACAGTAAACACTCTTAAAGTGTCTTTTTTCTGCTATACTAAACATTTTTTAAAACATAAATGCATTTCTTTTTGTGTCCCTCTGAGAATTCTTTGTCTAATAAAACCCTTGTGAAATTCATGGGGTCATTATAAGTCACCAGGCAATGTTAAGGTGCATATACAGATAAAATAGAGGATGCTTATGAGTTTCTTACTCTTCCACTACCCTCCAGGTGGGAAAATGTTTGCATTCCAGTCATGTATTCACTCATCATATTCATGAAAGACATATTTTACATTTCTAGGTGGCTTCATCTTTCATTGAACGCAACACTATCATTTTCATTTTCACACTGAATTGGATAATAATAGCTTTCAATGTGATTCAGAAAGGTTGGTTTTTGCTTTGCACAGTAATAACAGCAGTAATAGGAATCTTAAAATCTCTTCTTGTGTTTTAATGTCATGCTTTGGTCTTTTATATTCTCTCATGTAGTCTATTGCTGCAAATGTCTTGGAGATTTCTGATTTGCAATATTAATATACTTTTTCCTGTTTATCCAAATAGAATATTTTATTCCAGTTTAATTAGAACTGATGTGCAGAAAGCAAACTTAAAAGAAAGGCCGCCAGTATTTTCAAAAGGAAAACCATATGTAAAATCCCTTTGTAAAATATGTAAGATTTCTTTAGTAAAATTCCAATATAATATATAACAATTTCATGACATTTTAAAGCTAGTATTGATATATATTATAGAAAAAGCACTAGAATACCTCTCAAAATTAATAGTTTTCTTCTGAATTTCTGAAATATAGCATGCCACCAACTGAAGTAGCCTTTGCTGGTAATGAATTCTGGATATTGAGTAAATTATACTTACATCCAGTTTCCTTTTGGGAAATTGTTATTTATTGGTGTTATACACTATGTGGTTGATAATTTATGAGGTTGTGTTTGCATTAAAGGCTCTGTTCTTGCATTAGAGTAAATGTGTCCCTATTAGAGCAAGCAGCAAATCTCCAGCATGCTTTGAAATGCATGCATTGTGTCTGCTTTATGATTAGGCTAAATGATTAGGCTGTGTAATGACACGGAGGAACAGTTCATCTTGAAGGCTTTAAAATTAGGTTATATTTGCTTCTGTTGGCTGTTTCTCTGGATCACAGTCCTAGTCTTTGTAATTTGTTGACTATTTTCCTGATTTAGTTCGTGTGGGCTGTATGAAGAAGCAGGTGTCTTTGTTCCATATCCTCTCTCTGGATCAGAAATTGCATCCTAGTAGTACTGTATGGGAATTCACATCTGGATAATATAAACTCAATGTGAATGGTATGCTGTAGAGGCCCCGTAAGTGAGAAACATAGGTGAAAATGCTCAAACACAAATTCCTGCAGTTGTACTTAGATACGGTTGTGTTTCCCTCATCTGAAATACTTGGAATCAGAAGTAGTTTTTGGGGTTTTTTGGAATACCTGTATTGTGAATATGTACTTAATGAGATAACTTGGAGATGGCACCCAAGTCTGAACACAAAATTTATTTATGTTTCATGTGCACCTTGTACAAATAACCCGAAGATAACTTTACACAGTCCTCCCTCTGTTTTCACGGGGATCTGTTCCTGATCCACCTGTGAAAATGGAAAACTGCACAAAATTCAAGCCCCATTGGCTTGAATGGAGGTGCGCTCTCGTGGAGGCATGTGGGAGCATGCCCCAGGTGCACACCCCATTTTAACTCCCTCCATTCATCCCCAGCGGGCAATCAAGGGGCACCGATCCCAACGAGAACAGAAGGAGGACTGTACAATATTTAAAATAATTTTGTTCAAGAAACACAATTTATGTGCATAACAACCATCAGAAAGCAAAGGTGTCACCATCACAGCACAGGTTTTGGAGTATTTTGGAAGTCCACATAAAGAGCACCTAATCTGTGCTTAAATCTGTGTTTAATCCTATCCTAGCTTCGTATTCTTGGTATGAGGGCCTGTAGCAAGTATGAGGCAGTTCCTTGGTGGTACTTCATATTCCCTGATGGACATCCATGGAATTGGTTATTTGCCATTTCCTCTCCTGAAGCCCAAGGTCGATGGTGATGATGATGATGATGATGATGATGATGATGATGATGATGTTTTATTTATACCCCCCTCTTCAGCCAAGGCTATCAGAGCGGCTTTCAGTTTGTTAATTAGACATTTCCCTGCCCTCAGGCTTACAATCTAAAAAGTCACGACACAAAAGGAGAAGGGAGAGGTGGTGGGGAAGGGGGGAAGTCCAGAAGATCTTCTCTCCCTCAGAGGTCTGGACCAAGGCAGATGGATTGGAGGAAGGGCTCTTCAATTTTTGGCAAGGCCTGTTGGAGCTGGCTTGCCTTTCTCTCCCTCAAGATGGTGGATGGAGGGAGGGCTCCTCTTGCATGGAGACTCACAGAAAAGCCTCACACATGGGGGGGGCACCTGCCATCATCGCTATTCCCATCAACTCTACCCTGAAGCCTGAGGCTGCTGTGGAAATGTGCAAAGAACAGCCTTGGACATGGAGAGAGGGATCACCAGCAGCCTTAGGCTTCAGGAGGTGGTTGGTAGCAGCGGTACTGATGGCTGTTGCTCCCCCCCTCCTGAAGACAGAGGTTGTGCACATATTCACATAGAAGCCTCAAGCTTTGGAAGGGGGTTGGCTGTGGAGACTGTATTTTTTTTAACTTTTGTGGGAGTCCTGCACCCTTAACTTCAATTAATGTGGAGGATGAACTGTCCTTATATTCTTGGAACTCTTGAACTGTCTTGAGAAAAGTTCTGAGGACTTGGTGTTCCAAAGAGAAATCTCCAAAGGCATCATGAAAGCTCACTGGCCATTCAGGCTCATTAAACTCTGGCTTATCTGACCAGAGCAATTGCAAGTGACTCGAGAGACATGGTATTGATGTTTACTTGTTTCTTGTGACATGTAGACCAAGGTGCAGGTGAAATTCTTGGCAGTGTGCTAATAATAATAATAATAATGATGATGATGATGTTTATTTATAGCCTGCTCCTCTGACACCAATTGGAGCGGGTTACAATAATTAAAAAAACACATCAAGATAAAACAATTCCAATAACCCAAAGCTCCACCTCCCACCCCTTAAAATTGAATTAAACCAGTATCGAACTAAAATCCAAAACAGTTACATACATACAACATAAAACATAAAAAGCAGCTAGTCATACTATGGACCCTTTAGATGTAAACCGTAGATAAAGTGCTGGGAGCTGGTGGAAGAACACGTCCCAATTGCCTTAACCAGAGTTAAGATGTTTCTGGGAAGGCCTGCCGGAAGAGATTCGTCTTTAAAGCTTTTTTAAAGCTCTCAAGGGATGTAATAAGACACATCTCATCCAGCAGGTCATTCCATAGCCTGGGAGCAGCAGCAGAGAAGGTCCCCCGGGAGGTCCGTGACAGCTCTGCTTTATTATACATTGTTAGAAGTGTCCTCCCTCCTCACATTTCGGCTTGCCAGATATTTGGTGTAGCAGCATGTTTCGTATATGACAATAGGTTTATGATTGTTTTTCTCACTATAAATCCTACTGGTAAAGAAGCATCTTTTAGTATCTTATGGTCATATTTTAGTATCTTGTGGACATATTTATTCCATTATAATATAAAATATTCCTATCAATTTTGCTCTTCTTTCTATGAGTTTATTTTTAAACAGAGACTTAGTGATTTTTTGCTTGATGGTTCTAGTTAACCATTCTGTTTATCAAATACATCATTGAGAAAGAACTAATCATTTGCACACTATTGAAAGAGCAACTTGTAACAAACATTTTCACTGAAATGAAAGAGAGAAGCAAGTCGTTACACAATCTACAAAATAATCTAGCATCTATAAGGAAAATTACATACATTTACATTAGATTGTTTCTTGTGTTTTACCCACCTTTTCAGGTTTTCTCAGAAGCTGTGATTTCAAGAATTGTGATTTATAACATGCATGACACAAAGGAATGATTGCAAAGAAATAAAAACAGGTTTATTGATCCTGCTGGGTTTTTTTTTTAAAAGAAAAAGATGTAGGCATAGGTAAATCTTAATAACAGGGCTCACTGTGGTTGATTTTTCTTCCCCAGTCTTCCCAGTGCTTTTCACAGATAGGCTTATCAGCTAATTCTGAGTCATCTGTCTTATATCTTTCCCCAATGTTCAGGTGAATTTGATACTGTTTTTTTCTCCGATTTAACAAAACAAACAAACAAACATAGCAATTTAAAACCAGTTAAAGTTTAATACAGTTTAAAACCATGTATGTGTGTAGACTTGTATGAAATGAATAAGGTTTACAAAGGCTTTAAGAAGAAGGCACATTTTATCTTGGTTCTGGAAAGACCCTAGTGTTGTTGCAAGTTGGGCCTCTAAAGGAACAGTATGCCACAGAGAATTGCATTTGTATATTTTTGCTCTTGGAGAGAAGGGAGTTGACAAACATGTAAGAGCACAAGTTTATGAGAGCACATAAGATGCAGAGACATTAAGGAAACTAATGTTCAGACTCTTAGTGAGCTACAGTAAGATGGTTGTGGCCAAATACTTCACCCTGGACTGGGGTGGGATGCTCAGTGGCTATCATCTCCTGATATCTTAATCCTCCATCACACTATTTTACTTGCATCAGCAGTTGCATTGAAGGAATGAAATTGGATGAGTGCTTTATCAGGCCTCTGGAATGGCAGTTTTCCGAATCATCACTGTTATCTTCTTTTCTTCAGTTAATTATGGACATTGGCTAGGTTAACAAGGTGGATAGTCACAAGCCTAGACATAAATGCAATGGTCAGAGAACCACTATGTAACTTCCGTGAGTCCACTTCATGTCCGCAGTCCTATTTCATACTGCTGCCATAATGGGTTGCTACCTTATTGCAGGCCAGATTAGCAGGAGCCTTTTCTGATCCTAGCACTCTATCCTGTCACCAGCTGCTTGGTTCTTCTATTTGAAAGACTAGATATTGACTGGGTCCATGAGCATGCAAAGGGGTTGGTTTTCCATGGATATTTATTTATTTTCTCACAACATGAATGGGCACTCTACGTTTCATTCCAGAACCTTCCTGCAAAGGGCGAGATTTCAATGCACTGTGTCCCCATCCCATTGAAAGGCTATGACAGCTGAGCCAGTCTTTTTAACATGCATGAAGCATGCCAGGTACACTATATTTCATTATGATAACTCAGGCCCTTTTCAGCACAGGCCAAATAAAATGACCTTCCCACATCCTCTTGGCAAGGAGTCTGGATGATTTTTGGCACATTCAGCATCAAACCTGGAATATACCCCTCCCCTTTTAAAAAATTAAAATAGTTCATCTTTTGCTCTGAATCTTCTTGGAAGATCAAGAGCCTTCTACTATTTACATTGTGTCCCACTGTGCTACCTGTACTGCTATACCAAGTCACTCGTTCTGGGGTTAGAACAAGATGCCCAGGTATGTGATCCATTTTGGGCACCATGTTCTGATCTCAGACTGAGTGGTTTGCCACAGCAGTGGCCACACTGTGTGAACAGCTGCCCAATGTCACACTGGCAGTGCCAGGCAACAGGGGGATATCGGGGCAGCTCTGGGATCAGAATTCTTTGGCCTCCTCTGGAATATTCTGGCCCAGGCAGACAGTACTTCAGTGTTTATTGGAGTTATCAAACTCCTTGCCCAAACCTTCACAGATACCTGCTGAGAATTAAGCCAATTTTACCCCCTCTCTTTATTTTACCTCCCTTTCTTCAATACTATTCATTTCATAAATTACCTCTGTCTATATGTTCTATTGTTTATACTTGGATTTCATTCCTTTCTTTTTGTATTCAGAGGTTAAAGGTGAAAGTAATTTGATAGGGAACAAGTCAAGCTAAAGAACTCTAAAGCTGTTACAAGAAAAGTAGTTTATTTCGATGATAACATGATTGCTAAAGAAGAGGGATCTTTCTTTTATGGAGAGTTGCTGCATGGAACTTAAAAGCAAACAGATAAAAAATATAAATGGTCAGGAGGTTTCATTCAAAACATGAAACATGAAAGGCTCTGAAAAACAATCTCATTACTGAGCAAGGCAAAACACCTACAGGTGCCTTTGGTCGTAACAATATGCTGTTGCTAGCCTTCTGTTGCTAAGCTCCTATAAGAAAAAAATATTTTTGAATCAGGCCATGAGCAGAAGTAATACATTATTAATTGCTTTTCAATTTTGATAAGCAATTGCATATGGAGAATGACAGAGAAAAAGCCCACACCACTCACACTTCAGAATGCAGTTTTCCTCCAGTTGCGGGGCAGGAACTGATGTGAAAAATCTTGGTTAGATGTCCCTTAAAGGAGTGATTTCATTCACCACACTTTAGTCTGTACTTAGTCCAAAAGAATTGGTGCACCAATCTTTATTCTCTTGTGTTGTAAAAATCTTCCCATGGAAAACTGGGAATTTAAATGAAATCTGGGAATGTAAAATTTAGGTGCAAAGTAAGTATGTCGTAAATGTTTGTCAGGGAACTTTGTTGTGGTGTACGTAGCTTGCATATATTAAATTGTTCACCAGTTTGCTTCCCCTGACTTCAGTTACAATGATTAACTAACATGACAGGTCTGGAAACATGAGTCTAGGGCCAGTTTACCTGATGAAAATTATCCTGGTAAAATGTGTGTAGAATGTGATCTGCCCATATGTGATACAAAGCATTCATCCTTTTGGGGAGAGGACAGAGAATCCTCAAAATCTAAAAAAAGAGGTATCACATGTTTTACTGTAGTACACAGAAGGAGGCACATTGCTGAACATGTGGACTTCCGATTATTCACATGGCGGTGTGTTTTGGCAGAGGATGGGTGATGGGCATTTCTTGACTCCACCTCTGAAGGCAATAGCATTTAAATAGTTAAAGACTGGGAGGAAATATGCAAATAGTTCTTCAGCTCTGCTTCAGTCTCTTCCTTCCCTCCCACAGTTATTAACTCTTTCTGCCTTCATTAAATCTCCTGTTACACAACTTTGCTTGAGTAGCAAGGAGAAATAAACCTTTGCTTCCCCCCGCCCAGCAAATATTCCCCTGGGTGGAAGAGGAGCAACAAGTATTCACCTACCAATGCTGGCCAGTGGCTTGGAAGTTATCTCGGGAAACCTTCCTGGTGGCCATTGTGTCTCCTCTTGCCCACTGCCTAGGGAAAGCTAATTATATTAAAACCATTCCTCAGTTTTTCAGGATCTCAAGCAGGAGAGAAGAGAAAGAGAGAGAACACCAGTGAAGGCTTTATATGTTTATTTGTTTTGGTTCTGAGAGAAAAGGCGAACACTACATTTTTTATTAAAAACTTATTTTAAGCCAAGATCATACAACACCCATAGCAATAGGTGACAACACAAGCATAAGTGCAAATATTCTTCCCTTTGATTGACAGCGTCATGTCACCAACGGAATACACGTATGTGCCCATAGGTAAGAAATGCGCTTAGAGAAGTGTAGGCAATTAAACACTGATAAAAAGATGCAAAAATTCACACCAGTTCACATAACACACCTAAATGGAGACTGGTCCTAGGTTTGCTGGATCTTATATCAGACAATCAATCTTTTTTCCAGTGCTGACAAAAATAGGTTTTGCTGGCTGAAGTATCAGTTTATCCCATTTCATTATTGTTTATTTTTAGTGGGGTGTGTGTGTGAGAGAGTGTGTATGCCTACTTTCCTTTATCATTATTATAATATTTTAAGAGCCTTTTAAAAACTGTTTGTAATTAATATTTCTATTGATATTTTTGTATTATTTTTGTTTTATTGTATTGTATTATTAATTATTTTAACTGTAATTTGCTTTAAATCACATTGTGAGCTGACTTGGATCCCATTCTGGGAGTTAGGCAGGATATATAGTATCTACTTGAATAGAATTTAATTAAGGATGATGTATAGGAAATGACTGCGTGAATGAAATGAGCTGTTCAGTGGTCTGCCCAACAGGTACTGATGCAATGGGAAAGGCCCCTCATTTTGTAATGCAGTAAGGAAGACATAGTGATCCCTCAATAGGAGAAGCTCTACATTATAACATTGGTCATAGTCATAATAAAAACAATCTGAGCAGCAAATCTCAGGAAGAGTTAACTTTTCACAGTGCCCAAGACTTGCAGGAAAGTGCAAGTCACCTCAAACATGTACATATTTGTGAGATTTACAGGGCATTTCTGAGAAACAAAACAAGGTGCATAATTTAAAATGCAAATGACTAAAATGTACATTTTAAAATGTTTTTTAGCTTTAGGGAAATTTTGGATGAATTTTGCATTTACATGAAACTTGTGTTTCTAAAAATGTTGTGAAACTATAGCTGAACTGAATGTGGGGAAATCCATAGCATTGAGACATATATGTTACAGCGATATCAAACAGTATATTTCTGCAGTGTAGATGCAGCCTAAGAGATATTCCTATCCCTTTCAAAATGCCTTTGAAGCAAATGCTTGTTGAAAAGTGGGCTCACTACAATACCTCTTCCATTGGTGCTGGATATAATCATACATGCTGGCTAGAGAACTAATATGAAAAATATTTCTTTTAAAACTCTGGAGAAAAGTGGGATAAATTTTTTAAAAACTTTAAAAATAATAATCCACATTAAATAATAATAATAATAATAATAATAATAATAATAATATAACTTTAAGACTGCAATGTAGAGCTAATGAAAGCTCTTCTTAAAGTGTAGCTTATTATATAAAATGTGGAGTACACAGGTAGGCTGTGTGTGTGTGTGTGTGTGTGTATATTGCTTTGCAGTCTTACAAAAGGTCAAAAAATTCATTCATTTTTTCTCAATAACAATTTAGGGCCCAGTACCACAGCTCTCCATGTGCTTGTATCTATACCATATTGGGCACTGAGAATGTTGTATTTCTTTGCACATTAGAATCTACTCATCTAGACTTTTATGTTAGTAACTTCACATGATGTACAATGCTGTGAGTTTTCAATATTAGAATTTTTAATAAAGAATTCCTATTCTTAATTTACTAGCAAATGAAGTGTATGAAAGGAGTAACCCTGGAATTGTGTAGATTTTTTTCTAGATCATAACTGTGTGGTGGAAGAAGCTAATTGAGCCAGTACAGAACTCAATATCAGGATAATGAGAGGTCATAACTGCAAAAAAAGGACAAATATAGGACATTAATTAAAAATGTAGGACATGATAATATAAAAACCTAAAAACACATATACAAATATAATTTCATGTTTCTTAGTCATGCTCAAAATGGAAGACACTTTGAAACTCCTCCTGGACAGAAGGTTCAAATGTAGGACATGTCCGGGGCTGGATTATGAGTGGTCCAAATGCGGTAGCTCTTTCAAATACCACACTAGCTAGGTACCTATTGCTGAAGGAGAAATGTCTAGGTTGTTCTCTCTTTCCCTCGTTAGTTCCTGAATTGCCTGATATTTTTATGAACATCAACATTTTGTGTTATTTGAGTAAATGATTAAAATGCATGGGATCAGGTTATTAGTCTCACTAAGTTTATACTTTGTATTTCATATAATAATTCACTTTTTAAAAATGAAATCTATGCCACCGCTGTAGAATAGTGCTCAGAAATGTGCCCAGAGTGAGCCCTGTTCTTAGAACTTCTTGGAGCTTAAAATAACCAAAATCTGGCCTTGGGTTCACCATGCATTTTAGTGGAAGAAGTTCTTTTGCATAAGATAACATGCCTGAGGATTTGAAAGCTTTATTTATATAGCGCTGTACATTTGCATATTTATTTAGACGGTTCCCTGCCCTCAGGCTTACAGTCTAAAAGAGACAACACAAAACGAGAAGGGAATGGTGGTGGGAAAGGGGATGAGGTCCAGTGGTTCTTCTCTCCCTCTGGGGCCTGGACCAAGGCAGATGGACTGGAGGGGATCTGCTGCTTCTATTCAAAGGAACATAGGAGAAAGGGTTTCGTATGTGTGTCAGAATTTGTTTTGGCATAGCTAAAGATATGGAAAACCCTCAAAATAGATGCAGCTAACATTAAGTTAGATTATTATGAAGTTGTTTCTGCATATATTTCACCAAAGCAGCAGGGCAAAGAAGTACAATGGTGGTTGGCTCCATCTTACTGTTCTTACTCTTGGGTTGTTGCTAGAATTTTAAATTTCCTTGCCTAATCTGCTATTTTAGAATGACTTCTATTAGTCCTTATATTCAAACCCCTTTTAAAGCCAAGAGGTCCCATGATAAGGATGATAATAAAGTACAACTCTAAGCACTTGGCAGCTTGCCTAATTGTGCAAATTCCTTCCATATGCCTTTTGGATTGCAGAGTATTGGCATGTAAAATACAGAGTTGAATGCAAATACTAATTTAAAAGCAACATTAGAATTGATAAATCAATCTCTTGATGGATAGATCAAGACAGGTCCAAAGGTTCTTGCTGCAAGGTTGAACCATTCTAAATTGCATTTCTCCCTGCCATTTTAATTGCACAGATTAAATTACAGGCATGCAAGGGCTGCAGGAAACAACACAGAATTAATTTTTCTGCAGGGAAAATGCTGTTTGCAGCACACACACACACAAAAAGCTGGGTTTTTTTGGGGGGGGGGTGGATGGGAAGAGCAGGGAAATTTTTCATACTGATTTCCTAGCTGTAAAAATTCTAATTAGTCCAGTATTCTTAACAGGGTTTGCCAATATGATTTTTTTATTGTTGTTCAAATATCTTTGAATACAGAGGGCCCTTAGCATCAGCTGTGGTTTGGTTCTAGGACCCCTCTGTGGATAACAAAATCCATGGATTCTCAAGTCCCATTAAATGCAGGCATAGTAAAATAGTGTCCCTTACATAAAATGGCAAAATCAAGGTTGGCATTTTGGAACTTAGGACATTTTTAAATATTTTCAAACTGTGGATGCTTGAATTTGTGGATAAGACTGTATTCTTTTTATCCTTAATTCTTTATCCTATGTAATGTGTGTATAAGAAAAGGTGTTAAACTTTCTATTAGAAAGTGCATCCTAACAGTTCAGGGAGACAAGATGAACTTACACCAAGGACGGTCCACACTGAGATTTTATCTCCATGAAGAATATAGCAAGCCAGTGTGGTGTTAGTGGTTTGAGTGTTGAGCTATGACCCTGGAGACTAGAGTAATAGTTGAATTCCCATTTGGTCATGGAAACCAAATTGATGACCATTGGCACTTGACATTTTCTCAGCCTCAGAAGAAGGCAAATGCAAAGGCAAACCCCTCTCTGAACAAATCTTGCCAAGAAACTCCTGGCAACTCCTGTGATCTGCTTTAGGGCCACCATAAACTGGAAATTACTTGAAGGTACACAACAACAGAGAAGAATATGCAGCTTTCAGACTTCCAGAGAAATGATCCACACTTCATAGATATGTAGTTTAGACGGTCTTATTTCACACTTTGCAATATTGCACTTGTATTTAAAAAATGTACATAATTTAGAAATGTGAATCTTTTGTGAGAAAACATTTAAAATACATATTGAAATGCTTACTTACATAAATGTAGATCCATGATCCATCTCGCCCAACAGATGAATCTGGAAATGTAATCAAAACAATTCATAAAAAAGCACGTGCAAAGTGACACAGAGTATCCATAGGATAATCTGTCTATCTTTCAGTACACATACATGAACCTAGATTTTGTACTGGGTCAGTCTGTTAACAGCTAGGTTCCAGTACCCCACTCTAAATTAAGACAACTGGATCCCTTACTATGGTACTGTTTATGATAAAGAACTTTTATTTCAAACCAAATGTGTGTTTCTTCTACCATTATTTTTATAACCAATATTTTGCCTCCTTTTAGGCATGTCTTTTTCATCAACCTAATTTCCTGAAATGTGAAATTTATTGAGTTTAAAAGTAAGATTTCTGTTAGAAAAACCCTTTTTGAATAGAAATCATATCCCAAAAGCCAAAATAGCAAGCCTTTTAAAATTAAATATAGCTACTGTGACATTGATAGAAAAGGTTGGTTTTCCTTTCCTGCCAAGTTTAATTTGTCAGTGAAATGGCACCTCATATATTAGAATGCAAGTCACTAGTTCATTAACGAGAAACAGAGGTGGGCTCATCAGCATAATGTTGGGAGATTGCAACCAAGTGACAGTATCATTCAAACAGGAAATGGTTCATAGAAATATGATTTTCTGTTTAGAGTTACCATAGTGCTCTTAGAATATTAGGAAGAGAATGATCCCTAAAGATATGCTAGTTTTTGGATGATTTTTCCATTTTTTTTAATCCAGAGCCAACTATTTGTAGAGAGGTTAATGTGGAACTGTTATTTAAATCAATAAGGGTGGAAGTTTCAATTTCTTGTCTAAATATTGTCCTAGATCCGGGGTTTGCTTGTGACAGCAGGATAAGTATTTGAATGGAGCTTTGCTCAGGATATTCTGGTGAGAAGATGGAAGCAGGTGATCTTCATCACCACCTTTCCTGCCAATCTTTCTTATAGCCTTTTTTTTGGGTGGGTGAAGGGAAGCATGAAAATCATCTTCTCCTTCCACTCTAAAAGTGCTATTCTGATCAGATGTTGTCCATGGAGAGGATGTAGCCTTTCAGTTCAGTTTTAATATAACCAAGAGATACATGACTCAACTGTAACATTCTGGAGTGAATCATCTGGTTAGCAAGGAAGAGAGAAACATTTTTTATTAAATGAACATAAATGCCAACCTTTATATTACATATAACTTCATTTATATTACTTTATTCTTATCATTGCAGATATGAGAAATGGTTTGTTAAACTGGTATATAAACTCTTAGTTGACACTGCTTGTTAATGTGATTAATCAGCAGAATAAAAATTAAATCTGAAGTTATTGGAAAACATCCTATCCTGCATGCCAGATCTGAAAGATATCCTGCATTAGCTGTCACATGATTAAGATCTATTAAAAGGTCAGCTGTTAACAAACTATACTTGCTTTTCCTAGATTGCAGAGGTCAGTAGCATCTTTAAACATTTATTGCTAAAATCAATACACATTGGGAGCATCAGTAGATCTGGTTGTGGTAATCCATGCCTTGAGTATATCCTAGTTGGGTTACTGTATGTGGGGCTGCCTTTGGAAAATGTTCAAAAACTTCAGCAGGTCCAAAATGCTGCAGGCAAGTTGTTGAATGGCACTGGTTACAGGGAACATATAACCTTCCTGTTGAAACAGCTTCACTGGCTACTAATCTTGTTTCCAGGCAGAATTCTGGGCAGTGCTGATCATGATCTTTAAAGCCCTAGATCCACACTATCCGAAAGACAGTATGTTTGAGCCTGCCACAGTTTTAAGATCTTCGGGGGAAGGCTTTCTCTCAGTCCCACCACCATCATAGGTTTGTTGGGTGAGGAGCTGGGAGAACTTTCTCAGGGGCTACTCCCAGATTGTGGAATTTGTTTTCTTCTTTCCTTTCACCAGCAGGCTAAGACTGTTTTTACAGGCAGGCCGTTGACTGAAAATCGATGTGATAGAAAGGGTTTGTGGTGGGCCTGTGCTTCTTTTTCTTTTTTTTTTTTAAAAAGAACAATCATGATTAGTGTTTTAATTCTGTTCTTAATTGTACTGTTATTCTCTTCTAACTTTTGTATAAATAATATTTTAACTGTATCTTGTTTTTTAAAATGCTGTAGGGTGCCTTGTGCCCTGCATAAAGAGAAAAGTGATATATAATTCAAATAAGGCTTTTAAAATATAACATAATGTGTAACATCCTACAGAACCATTATGGTATAATGGTTTGAGTAAGAACCAGGAGACCAGGGTTCAAATCCCAACTTGGCTGTAGAAACCCACAGGGTGACCTTGGGGAAGCTGCACTCTTTGAGGCTTACATAAAGCAATGGTGATTCTCTTATGAATAAATCCTGCCGAGAAAACCCTGCTTTAAGGTTATCATAACTTGGGGTGACTTGAAGGCAAAACCCTATAGCTATGTAAGTTCTAAGGCAGGTGTGGGAATCATGCAGTCCTCCAGATATTTTCGGATCGTAACCTTTAGCAATGACTTTTCTGAAGGCATATAGTGCATTCAGAAGGCTTCACAAAAGAGTCTGGAGTAACAAACACCTGTAGCGAAGCACACAAATCAAGATTTGCAGAGCCATTGTACTGTCCATTCTCCTCTGTGGGTCTGAAACATGGGTCATCTATCGCTAACACCTACAACTCCTTGGACGCTTTCATCAGCACTGTCTACGCACAATCCTAAATATATACTGGACTGACTATGTGACGAATATTGCTGTCCTTGAGCAAGCAGGGCTCACCAGCATTGAGGCCATGCTATTGAAAACAAAGCTGCGCTGGGCCGGGCACGTTTCTAGGATGGAGGACCATTGCCTCCCAAAATAGTACTCTATGGTGAACTCGCCAAGGGTCAGCATAAGAGGGGTGCCCCAAAGAAGAAATACAAGGACTCCCTGAAACAATATCTCAAGCTCGGCCAAACTGATGACCAACAATGGTCTGCCCTGGCCTCACATCTGGAGGCATGGAGATGCACTATCCACAATGCTGCAGCCTTTTTTGAGACCTCATATTGAACGAGTCTCGAAGAGAAACGACAACGCAGAAAGAACTACAACTTGGAAACATCACCCAAGGAGACCTTCTGCTGTGCTTTCTGTAACTGGACTTGTTTATCTTGGATAGGCCTTTTTAGTCATCAACATGCTTGTAGAAAGCATGGGATGACTCCTACCTGAATCTTTGTTAGTGAAGAAAAGCCAGAGCAAAAGTAACGATTCAAGATGGATCCTTCTAGTTGTCAATCAGATGATGTCATGGTGATGTCTGATGCAGCCATTGGTTGCGCAAGTGCTCCATCCAGCGCTTCACTTTTAAAATACTTTTTTACATTTGAAAGATTATGCGCATGGAGCATAGGGCTGGGAGCGGTGTGGATTGTGGGGATCCTTTCCCCTCCTCCTCTTCCGTTTTTCTCAGCACCAGGAGTGTTTCATCGGGCACTTCTGTTTTTTTTTTTAAAAAAATTATTTTTACAATTTGAGAGCTTATGCGCATTCTACATGGAGCTCTTTAAACGGCAGGGGGAACCCCCCCAATCCATATATGGATAGTTAGCTTCCATATATGGATTGGGGTTCCCTCTCCCTTCATTTAAATGCTCAGTATGAATGGGGCTCTTTAAATGAAGAGAGAGGGAACTCCAATCCATATATGGAAGTCAACTATCCATATATGGATTGGGGGTTCCCCCTCCCATTTAAAGAGCCCCATGTAGAATGTTCATAAGCTATCAAATTGTAAAAATAATAATAATAAAAAATTCAGAAGTGCCTGATGAAGCACTCTGGTTGCAAAAACTATTAGACAGGACCGGATTAAAGCCGGTGGTTGCAGGGAAAGGAGGCATGTTCCGCCCCCTGGCCTTTACCCCTCCCCTGAACATGACCTGATCATGAGCAGAGCCAAGTTCACATTTGAATGAACCGGTTTGTCCGAAAAGAAATGGTAAATACCCCGCTTTTGGAAAAAACGGGTTTAGGGGGATTTGCACCGCATCAGGTGTGCAAGATCCAGATTCCCTAGTGAAAAAACTGGCACCCATATGAACTTCCCGAATTTAATTTGGGTTACAAACCGGTTTATATGGTAGTCTGAATGGCTCCTGTGATGGAGAATTGCAACAAGGGTCCTGTTTCTGCCTGTCACATTAGAGATACTGACAGGAGGGGGTAGGAATGTCAGTCAGCTGTTGATAGGGCAACAGATCCCCATCAATGGCAGCATCTGCTTCTTGGTAAGTGGGGATTAGAGGGTTCGGGGTGGAATTTACTACATAGCACTGTAACTACAGTGTTTGCACATACTGGGAAAGTTAAAAGCTAAGTTCCTCTGTCTGTTCCTTTTAACTGTGTGAAATGAATCTACTTCTCTAAATAAGCAAGCACCAGAATGTGTCAGCCAATGTATGTGGTGGCTTCTATTTCCTTCATATGTCATTTGATGACAAGAAGGTATGTTTAAATAGCTCATTTTTATAGGTAAAAAACAGACAATGTTAAGCTAACTTCTACTCTGTGATACTGTTTTGACTAGCATATCACTTGTTGCCATGTACTCCCTATTAATGCAAAAGGTTTGCTGATATCCAAGAATGTCGGACTTACTTACCTGTTACAGATCAGCAACAGGTATTGTGAGGCAAGTGACACAATCCATTGCCATAGTGTATTTTGGAGTTCAGAAATGTACTATTGATTGTTAAGTCTCCTCTCTAGATGGTATTAAATCACTGTTAATTACGTATGGATGAAAGCTGCAATGAATGTGTTATAACTACAATCCAACTTAAGCTTGTGGCAAATTAATTAACTGTAGCCACATTTCCTTGGGGTGAGTTTGTATCAGTTTCATGAGGGTAATCCTGGTCAGTAGTTTCTAAAGGGGTTTTACAATGAAATAGACTGGGGGAAGCACAGAAGCATGATTTTGGTGACACTGACATTTGTTATTTCTATGTTCAGTGTCTTTTCCTTTAGGCTAGATTTAGCACCACATAAGAGCATTGGTTTATTGGATCTGGAGGTGCTGCCCGTCAAATGATGCAGAAAAAACTGAGTCCTTTGATTGTTAAACAGGGTTTTGTGTAGGTGGGGGAGGATATTAAAAGAGATGAACAGCTGTTACTGTTTATTATTTTATGTTGCTATTTTGTAACATTAAAAGCTGCCTTATGCTCATCTTGTCCATATTTTATTTTTTGGGATCTCATTTATTTAGTCAACTGAGGGCAGTTTTTTACCCAACATTTTTGAAAACAGATGCACAATATCTCTAGCAAATGGTGAATGTTTCTTTATTTCTGGTTAGAATACACCAAAGTAATAACTGGGAAAGAAAGTACCATATTTGCAGCCTTTGTTTTTGTCTACTTTGGTGGGAAATGTAGTTATTTATATATGTGCAAGACTTCATCTTGCAAATGTCTAGTGAGATGACACCTTGAGAGACTAATGTATTACATGCATTGCATTATAAAATGGTTGTGTGGTGTTTTGTAACTTATTGGTCACTTTCATGTGAATATACTATTACTCTCTATATCTGAATGAAAGGAGGAACTACATCCACTGAATATACTTGTGAACAGAGTACATAGATAGGCTAGGTGGCCTATTTTGTATAATGAGGTTGTAGGTACTATTTTTTTGGAAGCTGAATTGTCAAGTGATGCCAAAATACTTTGTAATGATCCACAGAATATGACTAGTTACTATTTGATTGACATGGACCTGGATATATCCATGTCATTTGATTGACGTGGACCTGGATTGACATGGACCTGGATAAACGTTTAGAGCAGTTTGATAGAACTTTAACTGCCACTGTTCCATCTTATGTAATTAGAATTCACTAATCCAGTCTTCAGAACTACAGCATTAGAGCTCTGGCAGAGAATGGAAATGCTACGATGGCATTTAGAGGGGCATGGAGAAAGTTGCTGCTCTCCCATTCCATTTTGGCTTTCTTTTCTTATGAAGTAAGGCTCTTGGTCTCCAGAATCCTAGTCCAGCACTTAAACCACTACACCATGCTGTCTCTTATTGTGCAGTGTGGATAAAACCCTTGCTTCACACCTTATGACCAGCCATGGAAATGAGCCACAGCCCCTCTCCTGTTGTGCAGCTGTAAGGGACTGATTGGGTGCTTTCATTTTTGTCTCTAAGTAACTTTCATTGCATCCAAGCTGCAAGTAGTAGTTAATATTAGCTATGGTTTGTTTGAGAAATTCCAGCTTCATACTTCACAGTTTACCATAATCCTGCTTGACTGCATGTGCTACTAAACTGTAAATTTTATATTCTGCTTCAGCACTTGACACTCCTCTTCAAGTCCACTCCTTTATGCTTGCCATGTCACTTGCCATCTGCTCCCAAAGGAGAGAACAAACTTCCTAGATTTAGCGCTGTGTAAGCATATCCATTCATTTATTGGTCTACCTTTGTTAATAGCTTTATATTTTGTATATATATCAAATGGCATTGAGAGGTCTGAAGAAAGTACCTACATGACATGATAAATAGCCATGCTGCTTGATGTGCTGGTGGCTTCCACATCATTGGTGTGATGAGTGTATTCTTATGTAATGGTCTGAATTTTGAAGGAACCATGGCAGATGTAGAAATTATTTTGCGGACAGAGTTAAGCATCTTAAATAGTTTAAAGCTTGGACTCAAGCCCTGAAAGGATTTACTGCTAAATGGACATAGAAACCACTATCCACCATACCATCTAAAGAATGGTGTGAGCTTCAGAATGAAACCCTGGGGAGCAGCTCTACTGTGTGAATCATTTATTTGACACAGTCCTGTGTCGTTCTTTGAGGATGTGGGGGAGAGATGAACGTCCATTGTTTGTTGTAAATTCTCTGACTTCATTTGACATAATTGCCCTATTGTGTTTTGTTTGTCCCCTTGAATTTTGTCTATTGAGTAATCAAGTAGACTCTATTCATTTTTAAGGGGCTTATGCTTGAGCAGAGCCTGGTACTGGTACATGGCACCTTGGGTTTAATGCTCAGCTCCTATGCCCTGTGGGTTCAGTATAGTAAATGAACAGTAAAAGTTTTGCTTCTTAATTAGATGAGCTGAAGTTTATAATGAGAAGAATCATTAGATGGCAAGATGAAAAACCAGCTCTATATTTAGAGTACTTTAGCAATCTGCTAGCATTATGAAGATAAAAGATACTCAATAGATATAATTGTTAATGATTTTGCAAATGGTATAATCTGTTAATGCAAGCTTCTTTGCGAGCCAAGATTGTTCTCGGAAGCAGATCCATGGTTCTGGCAGGTAAATGTAAGAAAAGGCAATACTTTTCTTCTTTAGTCATGTACAATTTGTTTAAACTATTATTATATTTCTTCTCTTGTACCTTTAAACATGTGTTTATGTTTGACACATATTTTTTAAATGTATTTTTATTCAGCAGCATGGTATGAATTTTAAAAACATTTTGTTGGCTTTACTGAACAGCAGAATGGAACTTGTTATATATAATATATTAAATTTAATTCTACTTCCCAGCATACTTTTGGAAAACTAATTTATTTAAAGAGATGTAGAACTGAACTCCTTTAGAAATTCTATCTAAAGTTGCATTTTTGAGTACTTAATATATATTACTAATTGCTCACACTCAAGAAGAAGAAATATTATATTTATATTTGTTTTTAAAGTACAGTTGTTTAATTTTATATTAAAATACCAGAATTGTAAATCTAGAATAGCGAGATTAGGGATTAGCAGGGAGTGTGGAGATTAGGATAGGAAGTTGCTGCAAACTCCACCAAGTATGTTATAAGGCTAAATGTAACAGGGATGGGTGAGACTTAAAGCAGAAGCCTTGATCAACTCTCATTTCTTAAATAAGGTGACCCTATCTTGAACTATAAGCAATCACATTTGAGCTCCTTTGGTCTGAAATAACTCCTTCCTTCCTTCCTTCCTTCCTTCCTTCCTTCCTTAAAATATTTACATTGTCCTTTATCATAAGATCTCTGGGTGGCTTATAATAAAATTAATGTAATCAATTTCCAATTTAAAAAAATAAAATAATTCCATCCATAGTATATTAAACAATTTTAAAAAGACGAAACAGTTTAAAATCACATTATTGGTACATGCTGTCACATCTCCTTCAACATAAGGTAATACTATGACTAAGATCCAAAAACACACTGCAGAAACAATCCAGTTGGAAACTGCTTTACCTGTCCTGGCTCAGTGCTAGGGAATCTTTGGAACATTGTGGCACCAGAGCTCTAGGAGGCTAAATGTCTCACAAAACTACAGTTTCCAGAATCCCCTAGCCAGGGCAGTTAAAGCAGTCTGAAACTGGATTATTTCTGCAATGTGTTTTGGGCCTTTGAAACTCTCAAGATTCCCACTTACCAACAACCCTGTTCATGTCTTGTAAAAAGGGCTATACCTTCCTTGATTGAGTTAATCCACCTGTAATGTAGTTTCCCTCTTTTTCCTGGCTGTAAAGTAGAGCCACATGTATGCAATATGTTTTTAGAATTTTTGTTTGTGAACTGCCTTGGGTCCCTTCAGGGAGAAAGGTGGGATAGAAATTAAATTAAATAAATAAAATGTATGAAATCCTACAAAGGTTTGAATCAAAAGTGATGTTTTCATTTGGCAGCAGAATGAAACTGTGGTCTCCAAGTGGAGGACATTCAACAGATTGGGTGCCACAGCAAAGAAAGCCCCCTCCCAGGTCCTCCGACAATGTGTTGCTTTCCTACACAGAGGAGTACTGTAGCTCTCTCACAAAACATACTCCTAAGGCATACATGTATAGAGAGAGGTGTTCTTTCAATATCCCAGGATTTTAAATGCCATTACCCACACCTTAAAATGAGTATGGAAGTTTACTGACAGCCAGAGCCTTTAAGCCTCTAAGACCTGTTATATGCTTTCTATATGGGATTTTCACTCTAACTCTGGATCCACTCTCAACAGTTATCATTCATGAACATTCTTTGCAAATATATTATGTGAACCTAGAAAGTAACAATAGATGAAGTTTAGTAGTAAAATACACTAGGTAGAGGAAAGAACAGCAGCCTCCCCCTCCTATTTTACTTTCAGATCAGGATTGTGTTTTTTTTTTCAACCTTCACTGATATGTGAGGTAGATTGCTGCTTAAAGTGCTTTAATTCTTGTGTGTGGGTGAAACACAAAGCCAACAAACTTTTCATTTTTTTAAAAAAAAGTTATTTTAAATAATGTACAAAGTCTTCAATGTTCAGCTTCAGTTAAAAAGGGGAAAAAGCATCAATCTGGTTATGTTCCTTATGTACGCCTTAGTAACATGTTACAAAGAGCATAGGCATCTTTTATTTTTTACTCACTTGTTTGGGAATGAGGTAGGGGCAACTTTAATCTCTGAGTGGAATACTAGAGTCTCAGAAAGGAGAGATACTGGGCTAAATTTGATGTTAGAATAGTATTATATTTATTTATATTTATATCTCCTAGAACTCAGAGCAGCTCACGATCTAAAAGAACAATACAGTTAAAAACACTCAAAAAGAGAGCATTAAAATTGAATTAAACTATTTGCAATATTAAAACCAATCACATTTCAATAAAAGAATAAAATACAATTCAAAATATTTTAAAAAGCTTTTAGGAACTGTTCAGTTAAAACAATACAGAATAGATACTTAGAAATAAATAAGATAGTTGCAAGTGGTGGGCAGCAAGTCACGGTCTTTTTCATGGATTCTGTTCTAATGTCAGACTATCATTTGTTTTAGCCCATTGCGTTTAATTTGTTTGTGCTTGGTTACATGTGGAAACAGTTAAACTTGCTTTTTCACTAAGCTGTACAGTATTCTATTTAAACTGCCGAGTAAAAATAGAAGATTCCCCCCACCCTCCAATATTTGGGTACTTTATTTCAGGAGTCCTTATCTTGACAGGGACTGGCAGTTATTTTAATAGTTTCCTTTTCTAAAAATGGTGGTTGTTTAAAAGCTTCTTTACTTAAAATGTGTCTCTGTGTGTGTTGTGTGCCTTCAAGTAGTTTCTGACTTAACGGTGACCCTAAGGTGAAACCTATCATGGAGTTTTCTTGGCAAGATTTGTTCAGAGGGAGTTTTCCATTGCCTTCCTCTGAGGCTGAGAGCATGCGATTTGCCCAAGGTCACCCACTGGGTTTCATGGCTGAATGGGTACTTGAACCTTGGTCTCCAGATTCATAGCTCAATACTCAAACCACTTAGCCATGCTGACTCTTTACTTAAAACACCACAAGGTAATTCTGCAGGTTCTGCAGGGAGCTGAAATTTGGGTAGGGAATGAGAAGGTGCTTGTGCAAGTGGATAGCTGTCAGAATAACTATCTAAGGAGGTTTCTGGACCTTCTATAGGGCAGCCCTTCGGAGCAATTGCAGATTATGATAAGGGTCTTCTCGGTTACTCTAAGAATTTGCCAGACATTATTAAAATATTCTCAGAAGTGCAACAATCTCTTGTAAGATAGTTTAGCTAAATCCTCTTGTTAGAACTCCTGGGAGATGAACCAGTATTTATTTATTTATTTTATTATATTTTTATGGCCTTCTAGCCCACCCGAGCTCCCATTTGTGATGGACAAATAAAAAGAGTTAGAAGAAAGATCAAACACATTAAAGTACTATTTTAATTTTTTTTAAAAAAATAACATCTAAAATAGCCCTAAAATACAATTTTAAAGCAATTAAGACAGAGCAGTTTCAAACATTAAAGAGCATTTAGAACAGCACTGTTTTGGCTGCCTACTTGAAGCTCAAAAGAGATGGAGCCAGCCTAACTTTCTTGGGTAGGGAGTTCCACAGATGGGGTGCTGCTACAGAGAAAATCTTGCTACGTGTGTGTGTGTATGTTTGTGTGTGTATCTTATATATCTTGATGGCAGATTCCACAAAATCTCTGCGGAGCAACACCTTTGGCCCTTGTGGTCAGGGACAAGTGGAGAACATTAAACATTATATCTGACATTGCCTCTTTTATGATAAGAGAACATATACTGTGTGAGATTACCGAGAATTTCACTGGCTCAAAAGGGGAATGTATTAATTACTTGCTGGCGGATGCATTTCCTTATGTCCATTCTCAAGTGATCATTCCTACTGTGTTATCTTTTAAAATTAGAAAGAGAATTGTATCAGCTAATCCTGCTAGACAACTAGCTGATTTGCAGTTTTAGGATTAGCCTCAGTACTTTTAATTGTGATCCAGTACTCTTAGGTATTTTCATATTGTGGTTATATTTCACATATATATTTCATATTGCAGTTCCCACAATACATTTATTTACTTACTAAACAGAAAGTTTTTTAAAGACGTAGTTTAACTAGTGTTGCATTTTGTTTGGTTGAACATTTGGTAGCATTGTTCAGAATAAAACTGTTCTTAAAATGAAGTTCAAAATAAAACTGCTCAGTTTTTTAAAAGGATTAAACAAACCTCATTTGTCCAAGAGTCATAATACTGGCATTGCATCTTCTTAGTACTGGGTAAAACTGTAAAAGGATTTAAAAACAAAAACAAAAAACCCATTGTGTCAGAAAATGAAATCTTATTAGTGGAGTTCAAATGATGTTTCATTCCTATGAAAGACTGAATTGGAACAGTTAATCATTTCTTTCACTTCTTCTAGGGATCTAATAAACCAAAGACTGCTATTTCCAGACAGCTGAGATAAAGGAAGGGAATATAGAGACCTGTATTGTTTTTAGCATCTATAATCTAATGTTGCTTCCACCATTGACTATACCTCCAGCTGTTTCCTAGACAGCTCAAGAAATGTTTTGGCATAATGTTCTCAGTTGCCCCAGTCTATATGCAGCATAATGAAACACCAAACCAACACAGGCACACATTTTGACCATTTCCTAATACATCAATCCCTTATATGTCAGCCTGGAGTTTATATGGATCTGCTGTCAGGTAGCTGTATAAAGGATACATCTTACCCATTCTTAAAACTGAATCACCCATATTTGTGATCTGCTTAGGGTGGCATTCTAAGCAAAGTACGATTGACATAAAAAAAAAACATAGGTGATAGTTGTCTAAACATGTTATGATAGTGAACTTGTAGTTTGCATTTTTTTTTCTTACCTAAACTTGAGACAGTATTTTAAAAAGTTCTATATAGAAATTATTATTGGATTTGGGGAATAAATGGGATTTGCAAAAGCCTCATCAATAGATTCAGATAAAAAGAATTGACTTAAGACCTAACACTAAAAATCAATCTTATTTCCAAATAGCATAACGTAGTTTCAGCCAGAAATTAAAGAACAGAAGTTGTGTGTGTGCGTGTGTTTCAGAAACTCACAAGAATCAAGTAGCAAAAGAAATAGAATGCTCACCAGTTGGTCTTCCAAAGGTCTTTCCAAAATCCTACAGAACTTTGTGAAATTAATTTTCATTTTCAATTGGTATTAGCAAATAGTTGTTCGATAAAAAAAAATGAACAAAGGTTTTCAGGACAAGCTGAGGAGGCCTAAATACCTTTTGCTTTGATGCAGAGTTCCTATCAACACATTAAAAAAAAAACTGCAAGAGTAGGAAATGAAAAAGTGGGAAAACTCAAATGAAGGAAGATTAATCATTAAAATAGCCAAATATCACATCAAGGGTATATTGCCTCATAGAAAAGGTAAAAATGAAGAGCTTCTTGTTTAGATGTCTTGACAAGAACCCCCCCCCCCGCTTTTTTTTAAACAGAGTTTCCCATCCCATCATGGACACAGAGAAATTGGGCAGTAAATATGTATAAAGAAAATTTATTAACTTAGTTCCTGCCTATTATTAGAGGCAGACTAGTTTTCTGTCTGAAGTCATAATTTTCCAAACACAATGACTATCAATCACAGGGTATCCTGCGGATCCACATAAATCTCTGTACAGGAGGGTTTCTCTATTCCTTGCTCAACTGACTTTTTTTTTTTTTAACCCACTTACCCCTCCTCATGGATTGATTCACAAAAGAGCATTGCTGGCACAGTCTCCTCACTTGTACTTGATCCAACCCTTCTCAATGGGGCTTGTTGGCAGACAGCAGAATGGCTAGGGAGTTGTTATTGTTAGCACAGTTGAACCTTTCTGTTAAGTTCCTCATAGGGTTGTCTCTTGGGAGACATTATGGTGTGCACTGGTTGCTTAAAGATATATTCAATGTTTTGTAAAAACAAACTTTCCAGAAATCTTAAGGCATTTTTTTAAAAAAATTCCTACAACAACAAAAATCTCCTTGACTAGGAAGGGTCTGATTGGGCAGACTGATCAGTTTTCTGAAGCTTTCTGAGCCTGTGAGTGTTCTAAGCTAAGAAAGAATGAAACTGACAGCTTCCCAGTCTTTTCACTCTTTGAAACTGTCCTTACCTATTATAAATCCAGTGTCGGTACTTGGGCATTATACGTTTTGGTGTAAGTTCATTCATTAAATGAACTCATATGGGAGAGGAATGAAAGCATGATGGCAAATCATTATTTTTGTATGTCCACTTGACTGCGTATAATGACTGCTTCAGGGGACACTACTTTTTTGCACAGCTCCAAATACGCAAACTTATCCTAAAATGGAGAATTCTTCCTGGTCACTATGGGAGCATAAAAATAATTGTGCACTCTTGCTTTCTTAGAAGCTGTTTATGTGTGTCCCTAGTGATGCTACACACAGCCCAAGCACAGACACACAGTTCTGTTTGTATCACTTTGATTTGACAGTCCTAGAAAGTGTGATCCCTAGCATAGCCAGTTATTCTGCAAGCCCATACACACAGTGTGCCTGGACCAGTGTGTATTTATAATATGCTAAACATAGATCAAGGGAAGTAATAGTGCCACTGTATTCTGCTTTGGTCATTTCCCACCTGGAATACTGTGCCCAGTTTTGAGCACCACAATTCAAAAAGGACTTGGAGAAACTGGAGTGTGTCCAAAGGAGGGCGACTAAAATGGTGAAGGATGTGGAAACCATGCCCTATGAGGAGCGCCTTAGGAAGCTGGGTATATTTAGCCTGGAGAAGAGAAGGTTAAAAGGTGATATGATAGCCCTGTTTAAATATCTGAAGGGATGTCATATTGAGGAGGGAGCAAGCTCATTTTCTGCTGCTCCAGAGACTAGAATGCGGAACAACATTAGGAGGAACTTCCTGACAGTAAGGGCTGTTCGACAGTGGAACACACTCCATCAGAGTGTAGTAGAGTCTCCTTCCTTAGAGGTCTTTAAGCAGAGGCTGGATGGCCATCTGTCGGGTATGTTTTGATTGAGAGTTCCTGCATGGCAGGGGGTTGGATTAGGTGACCCTTGTGGTCTCTTCCAACTCTATGATTCTATGATTCTAAGTTCTTGGACTTCAGATGCATTTCTGGAGAAACCATTCAAGCAGATAAGGGAATGCATACATTTGCCCATCCATACAGTCCTATTGCACTTACAAACTTGAGGCATGTAGTCCTGTGGACATGGTCCAAGAACATGCATAGGATCTCTATAGATATGTGACTGCACATAGACTTACATTTTGTGTGTGTGCTTATCACATGAATAGTATTTGTTCTGTTAATCTGACCCTTTTCTGTAATTTTGTTCTTGTTTTCTTTTCCTTTTAGATATATGCTGAAATAATTTTGGAATGCATGAGTAATCATTGCTTATTTTGTATGCTGAAGTATTTTATGTTTTCTTTAAATGTTTCATCTCACATTTAAACTTGCTTAAAGCAAGTTAGGACATGAACTCTGTGTTGTTACAAAGTAGAATGAAATCCACATGAAAAATTGTAGTCCATTTTAAGTATCAAGTAATATACCTAAAAACTCATTTATCCATGATCATAAGATTTTATATATATTTTTGGACTTTAAGAAATAATTGATACTTAAACGAGTCACATTCCCTGACTAGAAGTACAGAAGTGGCATACAAGTTATGAAAAGTTATATTATAAAATATGGCAGAGAAACTAACACTAGGGGAATTACTTCATTGACGAGTAAGAATGCTCCATTATTATATACACTTTATAAATTATGTTTTCCTAGGCCTGATTTTTTAAAATAATAATAATAATAATAATAATAATTTTATTTATAGCCCGCTCCTCTGTCATCAATCGGAGCGGGTTACAATAATTAAAAGACATCAAGATAAAACAATCCCAATAACCCATAACCCCACCTCCCACCCCTTAAAAATAAATTAAACCAATATCAGATTAAAATCCAAAAAATAAAAAATAAAAATAAAAATAAAATTGCATACATACAACATAGAACATAGAACATAACAAGCAGCCAGTCGATTCTATAGACACTGTAGATGTAAACTTCCTAGATAAAGTGATGGGAACTTGTAGGAGCGCACGTCCCAATGTCGTAAGCCAGTGTCGGGACCAGGAGTTAAGATGTTTCAGGGAAGGCCTGCCGGAAGAGATGCGTCTTTAAGGCTTTTTTAAAGCTATCCAGGGATGTAATAAGACGCATCTCATCCGGCAGGTCATTCCATAGCCTGGGAGCGGCAGCAGAGAAAGTCCCCCGGGAGGTCCGCAACAGCCTCGTTTTCACAGGCTGTAATAAATTTCTCCCGGAGGACCGGAGTGTGCGGGGGGGATTGTACGGGGAGAGGCGGTCCCTAAGATAAGATGGACCCGAGCCCTGTAGGGCTTTAAAGGTCAAGACCAACACCTTGTACTGCGCCCGGAAACTAATGGGTAGCCAGTGGAGGGACTTAAGCACTGGTGTTATGTGCTCGCACCTCGCTGTACCAGTAATAAGCCTGGCTGCCATGTTTTGGACTAGTTGAAGTTTCCGAGTTAGGCACAAGGGTAGCCCCAAGTAGAGCGCATTGCAGAAATCCAATCGTGAGGTTACCAAAGCGTGTACCACAGACTCTAGGTCCTTCTGATCCAGGAAAGGGCGCAGCTGGCGTATCAGCCGAAGCTGATAACAAGCACTCCTGACCGTCGCATTCACCTGACTAGTCATGTGAAGCGACGAGTCTAGGAGTACCCCCAGACTGCGAACAGGGTCCGTCGAGGAGAGTGTGACTCCATCTAGGACCGGAAGATGTATTCCCAGACCTGGCTTTGGTCCTGTGACTGTGAGTACCTCCGTTTTGTCTGGATTGAGCTTCAATCTGTTTTCCCTCATCCAATCCATTACTGCCGCAAGACAGTCATTAAGAGGGGAGACGCCATCTGAAGTCTGAGCCGATGATCTTGTCATGGAGAGGTATATCTGAGTGTCATCAGCATACTGAAGACACTGAGCTCCATGCCTCCGAATGATCTCACCCAGCGGCTTCATATAAATATTGAACAGCATCGGGGACAGGATGGCACCCTGAGGGACACCACAATTAAGCTCAATCTTGGAAGAGCAGCTGTCCCCGAGCCTCACCCTTTGGGATCTGCCGGAGAGAAAGGACCAGAACCACCGGAGTGCGGTGCCTCCGATCCCCAACTCCCTTAGCCGGTCCAAAAGGATGGAGTGATCAATAGTGTCAAAAGCCGCTGAGAGATCCAAGAGCACGAGCAGGGTCACACTACCCCTGTCAATGCTCAAGCGGAGGTCATCGGTCAGAGCAACCATAGCAGTCTCAACTCCATGTCCTGTCCTGAAGCCAGTTTGAAATGGATTAAGATAATCGGTTTCATCCAAGACAGCTTGGAGTTGGGAGGCAACTGCCCTCTCGATCACCTTGCTCAAAAACGGTAGCAAGGACACTGGTCTATAGTTGTTCCTGTCCAGGGGGTCGAGGGAGGGTTTCTTCAGGAGGGGTTTTACAGCCGCCTCCTTCAAACTAGATGGTAAAGAGCCCTCCCTAAGGGACGCATTGATTGTATCCCGAAGGAATACCCTCAATGCATCCCCTCCCTGGACGACCAGCCAAGATGGACAGGGGTCGAGAGGGCAAGTCGTCTTCCTCATACTTCCAAGGAGCTTGTCCACGTCCTCAGTACTAACAGGTTGGAACTCATCCAGTAAACTGACAGCAACGGAGTTATTGGGAGCCTCACTTATAGATTCTGCTGAAACATTGGCGTCCAAGTCAGTCCTTATCCGAGAGATTTTATCTGCAAAGTGGGTGTTAAACGCATCACAGCAGGCTGTCGTTGGGTCAAGTAGGGGGTTTGGTGCAGGGGGAACCCGCGTCAACTCCCCCACCACCCTAAACAGCTCTGCTGAACGGGACTCTGCAGATGCAATGCGTGCAGAGCAGAAAGATTTCCGTGCTGCACGCAAAGCCTCCCGATAGGCACGAAGGTGTTGCCTATGGCGAGTTCTGTCGGATAAGAGTCGAGTCTTCCGCCATTTGCGCTCTAGACGTCGTCCAACCCGCTTCATCTCCCTAAGTTCCTCCGTGAACCAGGGCTTATGGTTGGGAGCGGGCTGGAGAGGACGCTCGGGAGCGATTGCGTCGAGAGCCTTGGGAAGATCGGTGTTCCAAGTATTCACCAAGGTTTCGACAGAGTCGCCGGTGTTGCCAACCATCAATCCCTCTAAAGCCTTCTGGAAGCCGATTGGTTCCATTAGCCTTCGAGGGCGGACCATTCGAATGGGTCCACCACCCCCGGGGGGACGGAAAGTGGCCTTTAGTTCCAGCTTGATCAGAAAGTGATCCGTCCATGACAGTGCGGAGGTTTTGACTACCTCTGCCCACGGATACTCCTGTTCCGTACTAAAGATCCCATCGAGTGTATGATCCGCACAATGGGTGGGCCCGTTGACCAATTGGGAAAGATTCATGCCTGTCATGGATTCCATGAACTCCCGAGCTGCTCCAGGTGAATCAGAAGGGCTGGTCTCGAGAGGAATATTGAAGTCGCCCAAAACCAATAGTCTGGGCGACTCCAACAACAACTCAGAGACCAGCTGAGTCAGCTCGGTTAGGGAGTCTGTTAAGCAACGGGGTGGCCGGTATACCAACAGAATCCCCAAACTGTCCCTGGTCTTCAGGCTAAGGTACATACACTCGATGTGGGTCGTTTTCCGGACAGGCTTCCTGATCAAGGTTAGGTTGGTTTTGTGGACTATAGCCACACCGCCCCCCCGCCCACTTTCCCTTATCTGCTCACTGACCGTATAGCCCGCTGGGAGAGCCTGCGCCCATGTTGCTGCACTAGCATCTCCCAGCCAGGTTTCGGTAAAGCATGCCAGGTCGGCTTGTTCATCCACGAGAAGATCGTGGATGATATGAGTCTTACCCTTGGCCGACCTGACATTGCAGAGGAGCAGATTAAGGGACTGTGGAATGGTTGGTACACTCTCCACATTATCCCGGGTAACAGAGTGAACTGAAGAAGGGATAGATACTAAACATCGATCCCTACTTCTTTTGTAACATGTCTTCACTCTGCTACCGCCATACCTTCCCTGCCCCCACACAACCTCAATACCCGCTCCCAGATTGTTCCTGGCCCCATTATCTGATGGGATAGATGGATAATCCAGTTGAAGTTCCCGTCCCAGCATAGATATACAGTGTCAAACAAAGAGTAAGCAGGTATTGCCAGCTATCCTGTCTAGACCACTCTGCCATAGTGGGCATTATGCCAAGGCTAGAAGAGGCTACGTGTATTGCCACTGAGATGGTAGGTCTAATGCTAATCCTCGCTGTAACAAGGAGGAGGGGTGGCATTAAAGGCCAGTGTAGACCCAGGTATTCTGGCCCAGGCCCCTCCCCCACCTCTGCCGCGCTGCCACTAAAGGAGGAAAGCGTTGGGGCTGAAATAGGGCCCAAGAATGTCCCGGCTCCTCCTCGCGCTGCCGCGCCACGCTGCTGTGGGAGAGGGGTGATGTTGGGGCCTATACAGGCCCAGATACTCCGGCCCAGTCCCTTCTCTGCCTCCGCTGCGCTGCCACTGAGGTAGGGAGGCGTTGGGGCCTAAATAGGGGCCAAAGATGTCCCGGCTCCTCCTCGCACCGCCGCGCTGCTGTAGGGGAGGGGTGGCGTTGGGGCCTGTGCAGGCCCAGGTGTTTCGGCCTAGTCCCTTCCTCTGCCTCCGTTGCGTCTGGGCTAGCTGTTTGACTCTGAGCTGCCTGATGTTCCAGGAGGGAGGGGTGGAGGGGTGCCCTTTTAAGGCCTCAGGCTCCAAGCCAAGCCCACTCACTCTGCCAGTCTGCTGCTGCTGCTGCTTCTTCTTCCAGGTGTTGGAGGAAGAGAAAAGCACTTCAGCGTCTGGGCTAGCTGGCTGACTCTGAGCTGCCTGATGTTCCAGGAGGGAGGGGTGGAGGGGTGCCCTTTTAAGGCCTCAGGCTCCAAGCCAAGCCCACTCACTCTGCCGGTCTGCTGCTGCTGCTGCTTCTTCTTCCAGGTGTTGGAGGAAGAGAAAAGCACTTCAGCGTCTGGGCTAGCTGGCTGACTCTGAGCTGCCTGATGTTCCAGGAGGGAGGGGTGGAGGAATGCCCTTTTAAGGCCTCAGGCTCCAAGCCAAGCCCACTCACTCTGCCGGTCTGCTGCTGCTGCTGCTTCTTCTTCCAGGTGTTGGAGGAAGAGAAAAGCACTTCAGCGTCTGGGCTAGCTGGCTGACTCTGAGCTGCCTGATGTTCCAGGAGGGAGGGGTGGAGGAATGCCCTTTTAAGGCCTCAGGCTCCAAGCCAAGCCCACTCACTCTGCCGGTCTGCTGCTGCTGCTGCTTCTTCTTCCAGGTGTTGGAGGAAGAGAAAAGCACTTCAGCGTCTGGGCTAGCTGGCTGACTCTGAGCTGCCTGATGTTCCAGGAGGGAGGGGTGGAGGAATGCCCTTTTAAGGCCTCAGGCTCCAAGCCAAGCCCACTCACTCTGCCGGTCTGCTGCTGCTGCTGCTTCTTCTTCCAGGTGTTGGAGGAAGAGAAAAGCACTTCAGCGTCTGGGCTAGCTGGCTGACTCTGAGCTGCCTGATGTTCCAGCCATAAAATGTTCCATAAAATGTTATTTATGCTTTTCTCCTTTCCGTAGGGAGAAGCTGTCTGTGGCTCGGTTGCAGCAGGAAGTTGCACGAAGTAAGAGTGATGAAACAATGGTAAGTTTTGGAAGTCATCTGCTTTACATTTCCACTTGTCCTCTTACTATTCAGACTTCACATGCACTTGTTTTGTTAAAGATTGGAGCCAAAATACAAATGTACAGTGAGGCAATGTTGTTTTTAATTATATTCCTTCTTTGGAGGTCAGGGGCTGAGGGAGAATCCCAGGAAAAATGCTATCATTCTGGCTTCCTTTGACTACTGATGACTGTGTGAAAAATCATGGTAATTAGGCACATAAATAGGCAATTTGAGACTGGGATTAGATACACTTGATTAGTAATTGCTGACTATGAAGAATGGATGAAGAAAGCAATGAAAACATCTGAAAGATTGATCATGCTAGCTCCCCATCTTTTGCCCATTTTGTTTGTGATGTTAATTTTTTTCTGCTTTCAGTGCAAAGTTAGAACTGGTCTCATCTTGTTTGGCCAGTTGTTATGATGATGACAATTAGTTTTTATTTATATAGCACTGTAAGTTTTGCACAGCACTTTACAAATCATAAAACAACATAAAACCTGTCAATGGCTTACAGTCTAAAATCACAAGATATAAAATATACAGTAAATAGGTAATAGGTGGCAGTGTGGGGTGTGGCATTTGGACAATACATGCCCAGATGCCAGCTCCACCCATGACCGCATGGTGGGTTGCGATATGGTGCTCCTTTGGTGTGGTGTTCACTCGTTGTATGCCAAAAAGAGTGTGGAAAAGTGTCTCCATGGGGGCAAGGGTGCCCTTTTTCTGGGCTGAAAAGAAGTGGCATTTTGCTGATTCTTTTTGGCCTGGAAAAATGCCTGATCATGGCCGTGGTGTGCAGTTGCCATGATCTCAATCCAGCACTCAAAAGGACGGCAGCAAGGCGCTTCTTTGGGGCAATCTGTTTCACCCCTAAATTCTAGTAAAGTCATCTATGTTGTGATATGGAAGAGGAAAGTGGGCCTGGGATTATACAAACCCAGGAATGCAAGAATTCTCCCAGAGACTAGTACTTGTAATGCTAAACTATAATTTACCATGGCACATGAAGATGGCTAGAAGTTCTGAATTGTTGCTTCTCTCAACTGAAATACTCAATGAAGGCAAATGTCTACAGCAAAAAGATTAATAATACATGACTGTATTACCCCTCCCTCCTATCTGTATATGGATATGTGTGTTTAGAGTGAAAGAGAAGATTTTTCAGCTGATAATCTCTGGCCATGATTCACTCTGTGTGCCCGTGAGGGCCTATCTAGTCCAGACATTTAGTGTGACAGATTGGGTGACAATTCCTTTTTAACTATTATCCATTTGGCTTGTTCATCATATCTACTAGTGAGCATCTTCATGCCTAGACATTAATTATTTGCAGGCACTGCAGCTACTAGGTAGACATCTGATGCACAAGGGTCTGCATTGTTCAATTGTTAGTATACTCATGTAAGTTGTACATCCTTGAAAAGCTCAAATTTCCGATTGAATATAAAATACTATAATTTAAATTTGACATGGGCCTTGCACCTCCAGTGAGATCTCTTCATTAACTTTCCCAGGGTTCACATCTGTAAATCCTCCCGAAACATGATTTTCATGTGTTCTTACTGATAAACATTTTATTAATAAACAATGTGATGTTGTCATTTGGCTCTATTTATGTCAATTCATTTGTGTATTAAAGAGGTCAGAAACAAAGAGATCAAGAGCAAAAAAGCAGATGAAAGGTACTCTTTCCAGACCAGCTGCCACTCCCCTTACATCAGAGGGATGGAAGAAGAGGCAGTATCTGATGGACTTAATACCTGCTTCCAATGTCATTCCCTTAAGACATGTGTCATGTCCTAATAAGGTTGTAAACCTGAAGGCAGAGTTGTTCTTTCTCTAAATAAATAAATCATGGTGGTGGGTGGTAGGGGTGGTGATGATGATGATGTGTCACAACAAAAAATTATTAAACCCTTAAAATAAAGATTTTGAGATGGAGCTGGTGTGATATCAAAACTGCGGGAGCCATTACACTGCTTCCTAGGTGTAATGTTGAAGTACTGTATATACTCATGTATAAGTCCAGAAATTTTAGTCAAAAATTTATCCAAAAAACCCCAAACCAAAACAAAAAACAAAAAAACAAAAACAAAAACAAAATTTGGGTTGACTTATCCCCACATCAATGTAAGTACTGTACTTTAACTTATCAAAAAAAGA
This sequence comes from Urosaurus nigricauda, assembly GCA_034509955.1. Classification (NCBI taxonomy): domain Eukaryota; kingdom Metazoa; phylum Chordata; class Lepidosauria; order Squamata; family Phrynosomatidae; genus Urosaurus; species Urosaurus nigricauda. The sequence goes on along the minus strand of JAOEGL010000001.1, from coordinate 144,644,480 downwards.
ATCATCCACTTCTCTGAGTACAGTGGCAAAAGGAAAGAACTTAGTCTGTCCCAGAAGTCCCTAAAAGAAGCACCAATCCCTTTTACTCTCTCTACACAAACAAAAACAAACAAGCTTCATTTATATACCACTTCATACCGCCTAAGAAGTGTCTAAGCGGTTTACAACTGTAAGCTAATTTGCCCCCAACAATCTGGGTACTCATTTTAGCGACCTCGGAAGGATGCAAGCCTGAGTCAAGCTTGAGCCCTTTTGCTGGTCTTGAACTTGCAACGTTATGGTTTTGAGTGAGTGGCTGCAGTACAGGCATCTAACCACTGGGCCACCAGGGCTACACAGCTTCTGACCCTCATGAATGTCTGGGCGGGAAAATGAATGTGGTAGAAAGTCTGTGGTCCATCCCCTCAAAGGAGTGCCAAGAGGAACTGGGCTTTGAAGGACTGACATTTGTGTGTGTTTGTGTATGGTTGTTAGCTTTTCCGGGTTAAAATCAGGAAAAGTTACCACATTAAGGGCTGAAATCACTGCTAATATACTTGCCATTTTCTTTGCTTTGCTTTTACATCCTTTTTGACATGCACATTTTTTAAGCACTGCCTGCACCTAGTTGCCTTTTCCACAAATTGCACAGGCACAATTTCCCCTAGTTCCCTCCTTATTCATCCAGCATTTAGTTTTAACACAAACAGTTGTGCCTGTGGGAATTTTGTAAGTTCTTTGCCGTTTTTCCTTTGCTTTGTGCTTTACATCCTTTGTTATGTGCCTTTAAGTTTTACCCTCGACTTATCCACAAGTCATCGCAAAATCCATAATTTTGGTCCCCAAACCTGCCCTTGACTTATATGTGAGGTTGATTTATAGTTGAGTATATATAGTATATTATGAACGATAAAGTACTCACCCTATTGGAATGTATCAAAACAGCAAGTGTGAAGTAATAACACACCCCTTCAGTGTATTCTTTCAATCCTATGTTACCTTGCGGTCCTGTTCAGCACTATGATTCTACTGTGGAGTTGTCAATGAAGAAAGGATATGTTTCATGAGTTTTCTTCTTCCCAGATGAGCTTTGGCTCAGAGTTGAGTTAATTGCCTTAGATGTTATGCACCCTTCTCTCTCTTACACAAAGGAGACATATGTTTTTTTCCCCTTTAATCCAGGGGACTGGATTCTATCTTTTTGTTTTTGTGAATGAACGGAGAGTTTCACATATGGAAGGAATCTTTTGCAAGCATGTCTTTCTGTTGACACAATGAAAGTCTGGAATCCAACCATAACGTTTAAAAGAAAACACAGGGGGATGTGAGTCATCTTGGATGTGGCAACAGAGTATCTGATTGGGTCAATTACAGCTATAAGGATGCCTTTTTTCTGGGCTGTATATTTGCATTCATTGTCATACAGTGGAGTGGCAGCAGCATGCATGCATCGTGCTCACAGAGTTCTTGCAGAGGCTGCGTGAGCAGCAGCTGCTGTGGCAGCAGGATGCTAATTGCAACCAGCACCTTTCACAGTTTAACCACTTGTGTGGCCGAACCACAGCAAATCTCTGTTTCATAGCCCTCAGGGACGAGTAGCTGTATCCTGTTGTGTATGGTGGTGGTAGCTCTGATTTCCACTGCTGATATAATGCACGATTCAGGAGATGTTATGACTTAGGTTCTGAAGATTTTTCATGTGCAGAATGTCTTATAATGCCGTTAAAGGAGCTGTTAAAGGGATGCATGCAGGCAGTGGCATTTCAGCTAGATAGGCAGCAATTTAGGTATGGTACGATCTGGGGGCATCCCGGATCCTGAATTCAAGCCAGAATAGGTAAACCAGCTTATTTGTTAATGGGATAAGCTCCTATATAAAGTACATCCAGTATTGATAATAAAGTGTTGTAAACACAGATTATGTTCCTAAATATCACAAGAAAATGGATGCATTACAAAATACAGTCAAATAATAAAACACATAAACAGATGGGGAAAATATTGGAAGGGAAAATCCATTTTGGAAAAAAAATATGTTAAAAAGCTTCATTAAATCTATAAATAATAAAGATATATATTTTTGTCAGAACAGATTTTTTTCTCAGATATTTTTCTTAGTCTGATTAAGTATTTTGTTATTTGACTGTATTTTGTAATGTTTCAATTTTCTTGTGAATATTTAGGAACGTAATCATTGTTTACAATACTTTATTATCAATATTAAATGCATTTCATACAGTCTAGTTTGACACTTAATTAGACTTTTACTACCTAGTATTAAGCCCTGTTCTTTTTGTTGTTAGCATACCTTAGGTGGTCCAGAGAGCTGTCAGCCAGCAGATGCTGTAGCTGGTAGTATTCCCTTTTTTTTTGGAACATCCAAGGCATTTGTAAATTAATATAAACAATCTTTCCCAAGAGAAGCTGGATTGCCCTTCCTGCAGCCTTACCTTCAGTAGGGTACATACAAAATACACCTTCATCTGAGGTTTGGCTGAGCCTCTGAACCAAGTAATTAAGGAACATTCAAATTTGTCTGCATACCTACTGAACATGTTTTTGTAGGGGTGCAGGTAGGTCTGTGAAATGTTCCTATTGATCTGTCTCCAGTGTGACAAGGTGCATTGCCTGAGACAGCTCAAGAGAGCAGCTTACTCTTCCAAACACAAGAGGTAAACTGATGCATCTATCTCTTTGCTGTTGGGGTCAGCATGGCAGAGCAGGAAGCATTTGGCTCCCCTGTCTCTGGGAAAGAAGATTCTGTTATGAGAGTCTGGAGATTGATTTGGTGTCCTGGGCATGGTCCAGCTCTGGTTGGAGGCATCAGGCTCAGCCCACTCATCTTCTGAGTGGCACTGAGATGACACTGGGCTTGACATTGGGGCAGTAAGAAGGCATAGACAATTTTATTCATCAGGCCTTTGGAATCTAAGTGGAGAATGTTGTTGAGAGGTGGTGGCCTACCTGGATAGAGGGTTCCCCCCTCCTTTTTTTTTTTTTTTACTGATACGTTTTCCATCTGTTTATATGATTTAATTGTATTTGTTTGTATTTAGTTTTGCCACTATTAGCAGCTTTGAGTGCCATTCATTAGCTAAAAGATGAGGTATAGGTTTAGCAAATAAATACCAAATATATGGTTGCATTTTCAGCATAAATAACTATTCTGTGCAGAATTTACTTCCTTATACACATGTCTCCTTGTCAGTCTCCCAGTTAGTGTTTAATCTGCAGCCAAGCTATATAAGGGTTATGATGACACTTGTGTCATGCCCCATCACAGGTAGTGCAGGAGGAAGTAGCTTGGCAGTATAACAATTAAGATAGAAAAGTAAATACTGCTATGAAAGCATTGTCCTTTGAAGTGGTTGTCATTGAACTGTTGGCTAAACAGATGTGTCAAATAAAGTGCATGCTTACACAAATAGTAGCAGATGTCATGCTAGAGTTTAAGTTACAAAGGTGACATCCAGGGAAAATATGAAGCCATGTGCATTGAATCTAGGCATGACTCATTATGGGAAACACCAAACCTTTTCGTGATGATACCTTTACTGAGGGAGTGTTTATTAGCTGTCTTTTTGGGGAATCAGTCAGTACAAGCTCTTATATTCAAGAAAACTTTTTTCCATCATGCCTAGATTAGCTTTCCTTCAAATTGGTGATTAGATGTGGTTTGTTGAATTTCGTTATAATATATTTGGATTTATTTTTAAATGTATTTTAATATTACTGCTGTGATTTTATCTTTGTATGTGTATCTTTGTGTGTGTTGTATTCCTGTTTTACAAGCTGTTCTGAGTGCATTGCCAGGAAAAAGGAGAGGAAGCTCTAATCTTCAGTACTATCTTATGGAACATTGCCTCCTCAGGTGACCTGAAATAATAGGGTGGAACAGATGGAAGGGAATGTTCCTTCAGGTAACCAAGGCCAAGGTCATATAAGGATTTATGGTATAATGCTTAGAAACCAGGTGACAGCCAACGAAGGTTTCTGGACCATCAGCCCTTGATGGCAGCACTCCCTGTGTTTCAAGAACCGGTTATATTCTTAGGAAGGCAGAAATAAATGGCTGAAATGAAGGGTTCTGCAGGAGCAGCCTCAACACAGCTTTCTTTTAAAAATAGTAGAAACCAGTTTGTAGAGCTTTTTTAAGATTGTGGGTGTCCACATGAAATTAAAAATGCATTTAGGTGTCCCAGACAAAATCATCAGAAATGCAAAATGTGCCCATAGCCATCTGGAATGTAGGTTGCACCTCTCTCTGTTGGCCTGGATTCTGAGGTTAGTTTTCTGCTTTGTGTTTTGCTTATTCAGACAGAGGTTTTCTATGATCAACTGACAAAAAGCATTGTGAAGTATGATTTTTTTTTCTTTTTTTAAATTTTTAATTGGAGAAAAAAGAAGTGGGGAACACACGAGAGGGCTAAAAATCTAGCACTTCTTGTCTTCAGTTGTTATGGTTTCCTACAAAGGATGCTGCTGCTTGAACTATTTTGAGAGACATACAAAAGTACTTTCTATTGAGTTCTCACATGACGACTATTAAGTTACTTTGGTTACAGTGTAGGTGTGCCCTTGGGATTGCTGAATCCATTGTCAACAGTTCCACAGATACTTACATGTTCTTTATCCTCAGTGACCTGTTGGGTAGCTGCTAGTGCTGTAACTGGCCACTTTTTCTAGTAGTGGAGTAACAACAACAACAACAACCCAGTATATAGACACATTCATGAGATTGTAATGATATGCATCCAAGCACAAGTTTTGTTATTGCATCCCTACTCTGCACACACATGCAAGCTTACTCTTTAGTCTCAGCTCTATTAACTCTTATTACATCCTCTTTGTTCTGTGCCCTGTAGCATAAATTATGAGATTCAAGCTATCTATTTATGAAGGTTAAAGTGGAGTCATTTGTATGGAATTGCCTTTCATGTTGGCATAGATTTCACTAAGGGTGGGCCAGAAGCCCTTATTTGCTATGTTCCCCGCTGTGGGTTTAAGTGATACAAAGTGATTATCGTGGCTTCTTCTCTGTATCCATCTAATTCACACCTGCACCCTTTTGTAGAAACACACCATGTTAACTGAATATGAGGTCCCATCTGAATTGGTTCCCTCCCTTTTTGAAATCCTTCAGCGATAGATTGATTTATGAACGTATCAGATTCTTTGTTAGCATGTAAACCACTAATTAATTTAAAGCCCTCTTGGGAAAAATTAAAGCCCTGGTTAAGACCTTCAACAGGCTCAGATGGTGCTAATAATAGGAAATCAAGTTATATTAATGAATTTCAGAGTGATCATTTCTATCACTGCTGTACCATAGTTTTTGTGCCCCCTCCATAGCACATTATGCTTGAAAGAAAAAGGAGGAGGAGGAGGAGGACTGAGTCACCAAAGAGTCCCACAATAAATTGTGGTGTACCATTTGGGATGCTACTTCTTTGGAGTGAAAGGAATAGAAGATTTATATGAAAACAGAACCTAATTATTTATGTACTAAGAAAAAATACAAACTTAGTCATGAGTCCATTCAGTAGCCTCACAGAAAAAGCATGCAGAAAGAAAAATGTGAGTGCATAGAGCAATTATTACACTCTTTCAGAAAATTGCCACAATGTGCCACTTAATCTGAGATTATTGTTTCAGAATTGACTAGAGTTAGGAGAGAAAATGAAGTATTTAATGAATTCTCATATGTTTTTAAAGATATGCCATGGGCTATGCTATGATGGTAGGTCAGTAGGTTTTTGATGGTGCACAAGTGGAAGCTTGCTTGTTTAACTCTTCCTTCCTTCCTTCCTTCCTTCCTTGTTTGTTTGTTTGATTTTTAGGCTGCCTTTTTCCCAGAAAGGAACCCAAGGCAGCTCATATATCCTGTTGGCTCTGAAAAGTCATTGTTTAAAGTCATTGGAGGATTGCAGTTATCAATACAGCAATGTTAAGCAAGAAATTACATAGGCAGCACTCTTTATGGGAGTCTCCATCTCTCCAGAGATGATCTTTAGGATCATTGTTAAGTAGGGAAAATCAGATTGTATGATTAGATGACCATTCGCTCCATCTTTAGATGCAAGACAGAGCTTTCATGTTTCCCATGTTAACAGCTCTCACACACACACATACACACACTCACCAAGTTCATTACAGCAGCCTTTAAACCTTCAAAGTATCATAGCATTTCACATGACAGGTTTGTTTTTAACCAGTCTTTGGCATGGCTAAATTTCATCCATTGATGGTAGTGTAATCTATACAGTCTAAAGCTCTTTCCAAGCATCCCTTGGGGCAGACTAGAGCTGTGGTATAGGAAGAGTGGGATTGCAGGAGCAGTCCCCTTCTGCTATCCCAGGCACTTTCAATAGGCTGAGGGTGCCTGGTTGCATGGAAAAACATATGCATGTGCATTTTGCTAGCTGTCTGAATAGGAATTTATTCCATTTATGTAGGATTAATGATGGAAAACCATTTGACTGAATTTATGGAGTCCATTTTTCCTTTCTTTCTTTATATACTGAATAATCTTGGCATTCATCCACAACAGCTGCAGTTGGAGTAGAACACCCAGTGCGAACGCACACACACACACACACACGCACATTTCCAAAGGCTGCAGTCCCTTGAAAAAAATTTTTTTTTGCACTGTGCAAAAAAAATAAAAAAAATAGTGGTTCTGGAGCCAAAGTTAGTGGTTCTGGAGCTAGTTATAGCTGAGTCCAAATATAATCTGTTCAGTGCACCCCAACAGACTACTATGCATCTATTCATTTACTTCCACCACCCCCACACATTCATTTTAGTGCCATCCATTCATTTGCATGTGTATGTGTGAGCGTGTGCATGTGTGTCTACATGCATGCATGTACAAGAGCTGCAGTTCTTGACACCCAAAATCTAGTTTTCCCTACCTTTTCTGTGCATTGGTCTCTGAAGAGCCAGTTTTCTCCTTGGCTGGACAAAGATTTCTTTTGGAAGTGCAGATTCTGTGGGTTCACATGTTATTGAAGTGCCCTTCTATTCCTGCCCTGGCAGGGTGGAGGTTGCCAGAGGTGCTGTTGCCACTGACCTCTGAACCTCATGCTGCCATCAGAACAGCACATACCAAGTAGAGCAGCAGAAAGGATTTGGCAAAGTTTTGGTGTAACTGAAGTAGGCAAGATGTGCTTCATATTGTACAATCCAAGATTTATGACCTGACAGATTTTTCTATTGGATGTCTCACTCAAGAAAACGGAATTATGTTCATATTGCTTGTTTCGTTTCTGAATTTCTTGTGAGGTAGGCTGGACTAGGCCCAAGATTACCCATCAAGATTTATGGTGTTGAATAATGATAAGGGTGATAATAATAATGATATCCTGCCTTTCCCCCAGTTTGGACTCAAGTTGATTTACAAATGGATCCAACTTAAAAATTCAGGTCACTTGAAATTTAAAATAATATCATTAAACTATCATTAAATTTAAAAGTAGCCAAAATCATGGCTATTAAAAAAAACCCGCAAGTTCAATATTATTACCCATATAATACAATGATTTTTTTTTAGTATAAAACACCATAAAACCTCTCCCTTTATTTTGATTATTTTAATATTGACATTTAATTTTATGGAGGCACACTGTCATTAGGTCAGCCTTCATAGATTGTATCAGTTCTTCTAGGTCTCTGAAATGTGAGAAAGAAAGCTCATGTGGTTGTATTAATGCAGAGTGTCTTATGATGTTAGAGGTTGAATATTCCAGAGCGCCACAATACGGGCAAAGCACTTACCATTGTCATAAAAGATTTTCTTATTTAACCCTCTCCCCCTAATGTCTGTCTAGTTCTCATTGCCATTGTGACACAACTCCCTCCCCTTGCCAGCTACCCAATGTGACTGCAGCTTCTTCTGACATTAATGCTGCTCCATTAATCAGATGGCAGTGAGTGCATCTGAACTCAGCACAGTTGGCTGTGTGAGACCCAGTGCATTCTATCGGGAGCATGCTGGGTCTTTACTGGGCGAGTGGGAGTTACATGCATGCTTTTCAAATAGCTGTTTTACACATGGGAGCACAGTGTACCTCCCTCCAGCTTGGAAGCACTTTTTTTTTTAAATCACAGAAGAGATAAATCTGTGCAATTGCCTAGAGCAACTGGAAAGTCTGTTGATGCAGAATCATTGAGGTCATTTGGAAATAGATGTTGTTTAGCAGTAAATGAAGTGTTAAAAGATGAGATACAAAAGGCCAAATTATCCCTTTCTTTAAAAAGTAGATGCCAACATTTAATGCATTTGAATTAGTTTTCAGTAATTGTGCCTTTAATAAAGAATCATATTCATGCAAATGTCTGGCATTTTACTAAGACTTTTTTCTTCTTCTGTCTTTTCCTAATTTTCTCCATATATTGGTGCACTTACATAGGTGTGCATAAGGAGCCTACATAAGGAGCCTCCTTTTTTGTTAAGGTTAATCATGGATTAGGTTTCAAAATCCCAACAAATGAAAAACAAATTAAGTGGGAGCTCAGGCCAACAGATGTGATGTGGGGGATCATCATGGGGCATTACAGGCATTCCTTGTGGTTTTATGCCTAGCTGTTTTTGCTTAGAAAGATGTCAGCATATTTTGCAGTTGTACCTGAGGATGAATTGTTCACCTCTATTCTCAATCTCCTTGACAAACAAGCTTATCAGTTTATCAGAGGAGCGGTTTCATAGGTTTTTAGGAAAATACCAGTATAATAAAACGTAGCCTTTTCAAGATACTGTTAAAATGTCATTTTATGAGATTTACTCCGAAGTAGGAGAAACATAATATAATTTTAATTGCAAGCAGGGGTGGATTTTTAATCATGAACATGCAGCTCGGCTTTTCAAAATACACACTACTGTAGTCTTAACTCTTTGACTGAAAATAAATGTGTCTACCTTTGAATGTCGCAGGCTGCATCTGCACTGCAGAAACAATTTGATGTCAATTTAACTGCCATGTTCTGTGTATGGAATCCTGGGATTTGTTGTTTGGTATGGCACCAGAGCTCTCTGATAGAGAATTATATATGTATGTATGTATGTATGTATTGGATGTGAGGGTGATCTGGCTGCAACATCTGTAATCCCATTGATCGCCAGGGTTGATTTGGCTGATCTGGCTGGCTAGGCTGCTGTCCCCTTCTGCCTTCACCGGTCCATGTGCATCCCTCCCCAAGCTGCACACTCAGTATATATATATATGTGTGTGTGTGTGTGTGTGTGTGTGTAAAGTTTTTCCCTTCACATGGATATCTAGTTGTAACCAACTGTAGGGGGTGGTGTTGATCTCCATTACAAAGCCAAAGAGCCAGCATGACTGCACTGAATGCTGTTACCTTCCCACCGAAATAGTACCTATTTATCTGCTTGCATTGCATGCTTTCAAACTGCTAAGTTGCCAGAACCTGGGACTAGTGGTGGGAACTCACCCCATGATCCAGCACTTGGGTCTCAAACTACCAATCTTCAGAGCTTACGATTGTAAGAACTGGTATTTTAACTAAGCCACCACATCCTCCACACACACACACACACATATCTCAGAATTCCATAGCACAAAGAATTCCATACTGTGTTATTTCCGTATTGCAGATACAGGTTTAGTGACACTTTTCCTCAGAATTTCATATAGAATCAGATACACTGTGAATTTACTGAAACACAATTTGTTTTGATAGTCCTAAAATTTTCAACCATTTTTAGGATTAAAGTATTGACATACCTGTTGTAACACTTCTGTGTGTCTCTTTTAGAATATTCCTAAAATGGAAATGCACTGCAAATGTTCAGTTGAGTATTTGCACCTATTGTGTTTACATTCTGAAGCGTTTAGAGTTTCTTCACAGGACATAAGCTGTTTTTTCAGAGCCAGGGCTTATCTTCTTTATTTGTATACAATGGTACTGTGAATATATCTGGATTGTAATATTCCTTTAGTTTTGAGCTTTGTAATCTTGGTTTTAACATTTTCTCCAAAAACAGTTTGAGTTTCCCTTACATGGACTTCCAAAGTCTGAAATACTCCAAAAATCCACCTTTTTAAAGAAGTGGTTGAGGTAGTGGCACATTTGCTTTTTGGTGGTTCATTTTCATGCAAAACATTTTTTTAACTGTTATATAAAATTATCTTCAGGCTCTGTGTATAAGATGCATATGCAATAAAAATGCATTTTGTGTTTAGGCTTGAGCCCCATCTTGAAGATATCTCATTGTGTATGTATATGCAAATGCAGATATTTCAAAAGCCCAGATAGCCCTAAATCCAAAACACTTTTGGTCTGAAACATTTTGAGTAAGGGATGCTCAACCCGTATTCACCTTAGTACAATTTTGTGCTGCTTGCATCCAATATTTGAATTTCAGCATATAACTTTAAATGTTTTTTTCCTAGTAAACTAAAAAAAAGTTTTCTGTTTAAATTCAAGCTATTCCAGTGTTACCTAAAATATTTTGGGTATTTGGGTAACAGACACAGTTGTATCCAGAAACTACATAGTCTTTTCTCTCTGCAATCAAACAAATTCAGTTCAATTTCTTCCTGGGTTTTTTATAACCTTCAGTTTTATTTTCATGTTAATGATTTTTAAGAATCACCATAACAGCATCATAAAATATTAGGGGAAATGTGTCCATTTTCTGCTCTTCATATTGATTTTGTGTAATATGTGGGATGAATTATTTCATCAAGTCTTTGCATAGGGATTAGTAAGTAATGAGAATTCTTAGTAGCCATTATTGATTCTCCCTTTCTTCCAGAAGGGGGAGCTGTATACATTAAAAATAGCACCCATAACTAAAAGTTCAGTTTAAGTAACATCTCATACATGATGTTAAGGGCATATTCATCCCAAGTGGTGTTTTCAAGAATTCATTAATTTTCCATATCTAAGTATATGAATACTTTACAGTGAGCAAAACATGTAGCATATTTTTAAAGTGTTCTTTCTGTAGCACTGTGCAAAGAACACCTGCAGTACTGTAGCCTAAAATATGTTCTTATGCCCTGTACTAAATTGGAATATATGGGTCATCAATCTTGCTGGGCATTGGGTTCTCCAGGCCTCTAGTGAAAATGTTGTTGCATTGCCGACAAAGTTATTTAAACCAATTGAATGTGATTCCACTTTCATTTACAGGTGTGTGTGAAATATGGCTGAAGTTGTTATTTACAAATCACAACTACCTTAACAGAGCTGAGCTTAGTGTTTACTGGTGGAAAAACACAGGATATCTTGCTGCCAATTTTTGAATTAGTTAGATTGAAGGCTCTTGCATGATCCTACTCAAAGAACAATTGAATTTGAAGAAAGTATAAGAAACAGATTTTTCTTTTCTTTCTTAAACATAAAATGGTGCTCAAGTTCACCTAACTGCACCTCACCATCAATTCCTGAAAAATATCAAGCTAGATAGTTCATGCATGCTCATCCACATACTGTCTGTGTGGGTGATATAAAGTTAGTAAGGTTTCGGTGTAAGAGAGTGTTTCAAAACCTACGTAACACACAATAAAAAATAATAATTAAAAATAGCCTTGAGGTAGAAGTTGACATTTATACATTGGATAACCCAGGCAGAAGATGATCAAGAGAAAGTTGGAGGGAGTTCCACTATCCATTGGGTATATTTAATATCAGAGCTGCAGTTCCCTCCAGTGTGGAACAAATCCCATTTAATGGCTAGGAAGAGATTATGGAGCCTAAGGCAATACCTCAGTAGCTAATAGATATGAAGCACGTTAGATGCTAATAATACTGAATTGTGACTACTTTAATTTTAAAAGGTTAAGCTCAGCAATCCAAAGCCTATGCAATTGCCCAAAGGCTGTGTGCTGGAAGTAGGAGACATCTGTATTACTAGGTTAATATTTTTAGAGTGACAACTGAAGAGAAATGCTCTTTGTTAATAATCTGTGTGGGGTCAGGGAGAGTAACTTTGGAGACCTAGTTTCATTTTTGTGCTTGGTTAATTGATAGAGTATATTAATTTTATGGGTTAAACCAGTGCTGCCTCTTCTACCAAATAATGTTATCACTTGAATTGATATTGCTTTGGATTGTAAAAACAAAAACAAAACACCCAGCACTTAATTAAATATATATCGTAAACACAGATGTCTTTCACCTTAAACACAAACATAATTCATCTTTCCCCCGCTTACAACCAGGTGAGCAGCACCATTTGTTCAACTGTTACTGTTCATTACTTGTTGCAAAGCTGTTTTATGTGTTCAAGGTCACACCTTCAACTGACTGATAAGAATGACAAAACATGGATTTATGCTACTTGCAAATGTGACCCCTAGTATCCTACCATATCTCGGTCAGTGTGAATGGTTTTATCAATTATAAAATAATATGTGCAGCATAGTATAACCCACCTTGTTTCTAATAATTGTTACTTGAGAGACATTTGAACTCCTTATTAATTCAATTCTATTGTCGGGTTAACAAAAAAGTAACGTAACTTGCAAGTTTTTATAAACCAACATTTTCCCAAGTAAGACAAAAAAGCTCACAAGCAAAGATTTATTTAAATTTGTAGAATATGTCCCCACCTTTTTTCCAGCGCCCATTTGCCATGCCTCTGATCTATCTACATTAGTCGTTAATAGTGGACCAAATTAGTTGCAATTAAATACAGTACCATTGCTCTCAAAGCAAGTCAACTGAGGATGCATCAACACCATAAAAATAATGCAGTTTGACACCATTTTAATTCTGTAGCTCCATTGTATGGAATTCTGGAATTTGCAAGTTTGCAAGGTTTTTAGCTTTCTCTGCAAAAGGTGCCTCACAAAACTGCAAATCCTATGATTCTGTAGCATAGAGCCATGGTAGTTAAAGTGTTGTAATAATAATAATAATAATAATAATAATAATTATTATTATTATTATTAAATATATTTCTAACCCACCCCTTTGCAATGCAACTGGGGTGGTGTACAACAGGATTAAAACAATCAACAGTTAAAAACATTTCTTCAACCCAATCCTTAACCCTTCCACCCCTTAAAATTAAATTAAACTAATACAGAATTAAAATAGCTATTTAGACAGCAAGATACAATAAAACCAATTCTTCTTTTGGAAAGGATAGGCAGTGGCATCAGGGGTCCGTAAACCGGAGAGTTTTTAGAGCCGGGAAGTTATTCTGGGAAGGCCTGCTGGAAGAGATGTGCCTTTAAAGCCCTACATGGCTTGGGTCCATCCTATCTTAGGGACCGCTTCTCCCCATATGAACCTTCTCGCACATTCTGGTCCTCTGGGAGGAATCTGCTACAGCCCATGAAGACCAGGCTGTCGCAGACCTCTCAGAGGGCCTTTCCACCCATCGCTCCCAGGCTATGGAATGACCTGCCGAATGAGATGCATCTTCTTATGACCCTGGACGGCTTTAAAAAGGCTGCAAAGACACATCTCTTCCGGCAGGCCTTTCTGGATGATGGCTAATCTCTCCCGGTCTCCAATGACACCTATCCAGCTCTCCCAGCCACACATCAGATGCCGCCTTCAGGTTGCCCAAGAATGTTGATTTTAATACATTGTATTGTTTTATTGCTATTTAATTCTGTGTTAGCTTAATTCCATTTTAAGGGGTGGGAGGTAGGGATTTGGTTGTAACTTTTTCATTGTACTTGCTTTTTAACTTGTTGTACCCTGCCCCGATTGCTTGTTCAGAGGAGCGGGTTATATTATTATTATTATTGCCTGAGCTGGGAAAGGTTATGGAATGGAGCTCTTAGGAAACAATGCTGTGATTGTGAGGAGCCAACCTGGATTTTTCGGGGGTTTGGAGGAGGTTATGACCGATATTGTTATGAGCCAGTAGACCATAGTAATGCTACTGATGTACTGTCTGTTGATTTTAGTAAAGTTTTTGGCAATATGTCCCATGAGATTTGTGGGAACCAGCTGATAAAATGTGGACTAGATAGTGTGACTGTTATGTGGAATTGTAGGTCTGTTGATGGAACAAACCCAAGGAGTGCTCACCAATGTTACCTTGCCATACTAGAGAGAAGTGATGAATTGGATGTTGCAGCTGAGGATTATGTCCTAGACCCAGTTTTGCTCAGTGGTTTTATCAGTGACTTAGATGAGGGATTATATAGAATGTTCATCAAAACTGAAGATGGCAACAACCAAACTAATTGGTGACACTTTTATTTCAGAAGACAGGGCCAGGGCTCCTTTCATGCTGCACAGTTAAAATGCCATGATTCCACTGTAATTTTCATGGCACCCTCCTATGGAATCCTGGGATTTGCAATTTAGAATTCAGTTAAAGTATAATCATAATTGTGTAGTGTGAAAGGGCCCAAGATTTCAAGATAACATTAACAGTTTGGAGAAATGTGCCAAAATGAATTCAGATGGGATTAATAGGAAATTATATGTTTAGGCAGGGGTGGGGTGGGGGAATCAGATGCACATATGTAAAATGGGAGATACGTACCTGGTTTGGCTAATGTGCAAAAGATCTAGAGTATTTAGCAGACCACAAGTCCACAGTATAATTTTGCAGCAAAAATGTTAATGTAGTCCTAGACTCTGCCATCTGAAGTGTATTGTCCAGATCAAGGGAAAAAAATATTCAATATAATTGCTTAGCCCTCCCACATTGATTTGTCAAACTACAATATTTACCTAACAAGGTGAAAAAAACAAACCAGCAAGGCAAAACTAGCACCCAGGACTACCACAGTAGAGACTGAAAACAGAAAATGAAAGAATATCAGTCATGAATACATATCAGCCCCCTCCCCATCTGAAACCATTAAAGCACATGAGTGATTGGTTTATGAAGGCTGTCAACAAGCTGAAATGGATCTAGAGAAGGATAACTGTAACGTACAGTTGAGTGAGTTGAGTATGTTTAGCCTGGAAAGAGATGATTGAGAGGACATGGTAGCTGTTTTCAAATATTTGACGAACTGTGGCATGAAAAATGGAGCAACCTTTGTGGGATCTGAATCAATGAATTCAAATTACAAGAAAGGAGTTTTGGACTATACATTAGTAAGAACTTTGAGACAATAAGAGATTTATAACACTATAGCAGACTTGGAATGACTACTGAAGGAAGACAAAGAAGAAAGTGCAATGATAGGTTTACAGTTGAACATTAAGAAAGCAAAAATAATGATCCCCAATGGCTCATCTTCATCTGGACAGAAGTTAATAGGGAGTGCCATAGGGTTTTGTCCTGTCCAGTGCTATCAACATCAGTGGTTTGGATGATGGAATAGAGGGCATGCTTATCCAATTTGCATATGACACCAAATAAGGAGAGGTTACTAATATCCCAGAGGACAGGATCAGGATTAAAATGAATTTCAATAGGGAGAAATGTAAGGTACTATACTTAGGCTAAAACAAACAAACAAACAAACAATAATAATAAAAATGAAAGGCTCAGAAATAGGATGAGAGATACCTGGCTTGACACCAGTACATGTGAAAGGGATCTAGGAATCTTAGTAGACCACCAGCTGAACATGAGTTAATAATAATAATAATAATAATAATAATAATAATAAAATTTATTTATATACCGCCTTTCCAAAAAAGATCAAAGCGGTTTACAAAAGTGGATAAACAAATACACAAAATACATAAATGATTTACATAAACAAATAAATTAAATATCTAAATAATATCCTTCAGGCAAGCCCTGATGGAGCTGGGCCTGCCTCTTCTCTCCCTCCCAAGCCGGAGTTAACAGTGTAATGCAGTTCTAGGCTGCATCAATAGAAGTATAGTATCTTGATGGAGAGAAGAAATAACGTTGCTCTATTTTATTGGCCAGACCTTATCTGGAATACTGTATTCAGTTCTAGGCATCACAATTTAAAACAGATATTGATAGAGGAGGGTGACTAAAATGGTAAACGATTTGGAAACCATGCCCTATGAGAGCAGCTTGGGGAACTGGATATGTTTAGCTTAGAGAAAAGAAGGTTGAGAGATGACATGATAGCCATGTTTAAATATTTGAAGGGATGTCACATTGTAGAAGAAGCAAGCTTGTTTTTTTTTCTGCTCCAGGGACTAGAGCACAGAGCAATGGATTCAAGCTATAAGAAAAGAGATTCCACCTCAACATTAGGAAGAACACCCTGATGCTGTTCAGCAGTGTAATACACTGCCTCCGAATGTGGTGGAGTCTCCTTTTTTGAGGTTTTAAAACATAGACTGGATGCCATCTGTTGAGAGTGCTTTGATTGGGAACTGGGTAGCCCTTGTGGTCTATGATTCTAGATGATTTACATAACTTTAAAGTGGACATTGAAGAAATTGCAATATCACAAGATTTCCTCTACCTTGGCTCAGTCATTCATCAGAATGGAGACTGGAGTCAAGAAATCAGAAGAAGATTGGGTCTTGAAAAAGCAGCTGTGAAAGAACTAGAGAAAATCATGAAGGGTAAAGATACCCATAAAGGTAGAGGAAAACTAAATTTAGAATTGTTCATGCCATTGTATTTCCAATTTCTGTGTATGGTTGTGAAAGATGGACAGTGAAGGAAGCTGATAGGAAGAGACTCACCTCATTTGAGATGAGGTCCTAGAGGAGAGTCTTGTGGATCCCTTGGGCTGACAAATAAAGACAAAGAACTGGTCTTACAGCAAATCAGGCCTAACCTCTCCATGGAAGCCCAGATGACTAAACTGAGATGGTTGTACTTTGGAGGTATCATAAAAAGTCAAGATTCACTAGAAAAGAGAATAATGCTTGGTAGGATGAAAGGCTGTAAGAAAATAGGAAGACTGCCTTACAAGGAAGGCATGGTCCTGAGTCTGCAAAACATGCAGATAGGGTGACTAGGAGGTTTCTCATTCATAGGGTTGCCTTAAGCAGAAGCTGATGTGATGACAGCTGTGAACATCATGTAGTGACTTTTTTTTTTTTTTTTTGCAAACCTGGAACAGAGGATTGTTTGTTTTGGCCTAAAATGGCTTCTGGCCTTTTTGAATGCCTGGGTGGGAAAACAGAGGCAGCTGTTTGGCACTTCCCCTTAAAGGTGTGCCAAGAGAGTACTGGGTGGGGAGAAGGAGCTGTCAATACGTCTTTTAGGTTCTCCCAGGACAGAGTACGCTCTCACCTTTTCTCACTCTCCTCAGATATGGATGCTTTTTTATTTTACTACTCTGGCATATTTACGTCCATTTGATGTGGGTGTGTTTTCTTAGCCCTGCCCACACCTGGTTGCCTCACCCAAACATGGCACAGCCACCATTCACTCTAGTTCCCTCTTCATCCATCCAGGCTTTAGGCCGAGCCTGCCAAAAAATTTTATGTTCTTTGTCATTGTTTGCCTTTGCCTTGTCCTTTACATCTTTTGTTACATGTCCCTTGGTTTTATAGATCATATTAAAACTCATAATTTTGGTCCACAAATCAGCCCTCAACTTACGCATGAGGTAAACATATACATGATTATATAGAGTAGTTCAGGAAAATGCCCTTACTAATGTTTGATAAACTTGATTGACTCCTTATACAGTGTAACAAGTAAATCAACAAACTTTTCCCTGCTGTATATTAGGTGTATTTCATTTTAATATCTGGCTTTGGAGGGAAAAAGACAAATTCCATGGAGGTATTTAAGTGTTTCTTCAGTTATCTGTTAGGACATATATTGAGTTTAATTCAATATATAATTAATTCTGTGCCTCTTTTGTGGGCACAGAAATTTTAGTAAGAGAGTATACTCTGGGAGAAAGGTGGCATATAAATGAAGTCAAATAAAATATCATTCACAGATCATTTGCCAGCTGAGGGGAGAAACAATCCTTCTAGTACGATGTATTCAGATTGACTTTTTGATGAAGAGAATGGGCTATTAGAACTGAAGCTGTTATTTCATTGTTTTACCCCCACTGTTATTTCATCTCTCCAGAAAGCAGGAGGTGGGTGGCATGCTGCTGGAGAACAACAGGCATTGTGGATTAAGAAGGGAATGGAAATAGATCTAAAATGAAATTTGCCTAGGTGCGGTGTGTGTGTATCTTGTTTCAGGTGGAATACAGAATGCAGTTATTGTCTTATAAATGATTGGGCAAATAGTGCTATCTTCTTGCACATTTATAGCTTGTCAGTTATTACAAGTGACATTTTCTAAGAGCAGGGAATGGTGAATTTGGAATACGAGAAGCAATCCTTTTCTGTTACATGCGTTATTAGCAAATGGCAACTTCACAATAGAAGCATGCTCAACAGATCTGTTGAAAATTCATGAGGAAGAATATGATTCATCTTAGATTTTTTCATAAAGAATGCCATTTCTACACTACTTACCTATGAAGAGAAAGTTCATAGAAAATGAAGTAAATTGGACTCTTAGCCACATAAAATACAAGAGAAAGCAAACAAAATTACAATTGCTGCAGTGGTAGTGGTTTGGCTCTCAGAATCTTTTCTCTGCCTGTCTTGTAACTTTTTATGATTTCTTCTGCTAGCTTACAAAGAAATGGGTTTTTTTGGCAATAACTTTTTTTTTTTTACAATTATCTGCAATAACTCAGAGTAAAGACAGAAATATTATATATATAGGTTCACTATACTTTCTTCATCTGTTCTTGGTATCCAGTTTCAACACTGAACTGACTAGCTGATTAAACAAGGGCCAGACAGGTTTGTGCCTGTTTAGTCACCAAACTACTTGTTCTCTTATTTGTTACTGCTGCTTCCTTGGCCTCTCTATGCGGTGGTCTGGCGCCACCTTTTTTTCAGTGCAACTTCACTGCAGCAGCTAGACACTGCGGTGAAGCTGCGCAACAAAAAAGGAGCGGGGTTTCCTCGCTCCTTTTTTGCGCCACAGTTGAGGTGCGAGTGGGGAAAAAGGCGCCATTGGGCACCTTTCTGCCGCTGCAACTGAGCAGCTGCATCTAGCAGCTGTGCAGCTGCGCTGGCGCCATTACAAACGTCGTCTAAATATTACATAATTAAATATAATAAAACTTTTATTTCTATCCCACTTTTTATAAAAACAATCAATTATTAACCCTTTTCTCCCTCCCTCCCCCTAATATCATAAGAGAAACATTGTTGGAGCCATCTTAAAAACAACAACAACAATGCTACGTTAGTATATACGGTATGTATTCTTTGCTAATCCAAAAAATATGCACTTCATGTCTTACACAATGCTTTCTTAGCTTTCAATCAATTACTGCCTACTTAGCTTTCAATCAATTACTCATATCTTTTAAAAAAATACACTTATCTTATAGGTTCCAGCCCCTCTTCATTTTCAGTAGTATCACCACTCCATATGAGGCTGGCTGACTTGAGTCTTACAAACTTAGTTTACCCAAGCACTATGGACAGAAACTCGATTGGATGTAGTGTTCATTCAATGTGTATTCAAATAAAGGGCTTTGTCAATTAGCATTAGGCAGGCATACTTTTTTTATGAGCAAGTACATGCAGGTACCTGTACACTTGCAATAGAACCAAAACCAGTAGTTTTTCCATGTGTTTGGTGATGATGATAAACAAGAAAGAACAGATCGTTTAGTGTGTCTGACTGCAGAGCTGAATTTAATGTTTTGTCTTGTGATAGTTGTCTCCAAGATGTTACTTTAATTCAAATTGAAGATGCTGTTTTTATAGACAGGTAAGAAATTCATTGTACGAGTTTCAGGGGAATACTTTGATGCACCCTGTTTATTTCCAGGGCAATCACCCCATAGTGGTGTCATCTTCTTTTTCCAGTAGCCAAATACTTCAGTCAGGTTTTAATCTGATCATTGTACAGCAGTGAAATACCTCAACTCTGTCATGTGTTTCTCTGGTGTGCAAGAGGACTGGAATAACCTGACAGGTAGGAAAACTTGCAAGTGTAAGGGTTATTTACTTATTTATTTATTTAGGATGCTGCATCCTAAAATCCAGGACTGGGCAATTGCATCTGATTTGGGTTTAGTTTTCTGCCTCATGAACTACACAGATTGCTTAAAAAAAATGAAAAGAAAAACTGGGTGTGTCAGGGAGACCATTTCTAGTGTCGAACAAATCAAGTTTTTTAAAAATGTTAAACAGAACAGTGGTCACCTGCAACTTATTTGAAATGTAATTTACTGCTCCTTGAGGTTTTTGAAAAGCAATCTAACTCTCCTCACTTTTTTCCAGAAAACTTTCTGGGAAGTCTGAAAGGATTAGGGGGTACAAAAACAACCCTGTGGTACTGCATTGTATCGTGCCTATGGTTTTCAAAATGGGATCATTCCATAGAGATCTGTTTCAGTGGCCATTAGAACTGAAATAACACCAAAAGGAGACATTTAAGGGATCTAGGCCTATAATATTTTCCTAGTTCTTAGAGTAGAAAATGTATGTAGATATTAGATACAACTGAAACCCTTAAAAACTTTTCTATCATATCATGTGGCTTAGCTTCTTTTATCTATTGTGGAATGGTTTAGTGTTTAGGAACAGGGACATATTTTCTATTCCCGGCACAATTTGGTTATACCAATTGAGTGACTTTCAGTGTGGTTAGGAAAGTAAGGTTTTTGTTTGTTTGTTTGTTTTTGTTTTTTGGTGAGACCCTTAACACTGCATATATTTCTGAAAATCTGCCAATTACCACTTATTTTAGTGTATCCATGCATGCAGTAAATATGTATAGTGCATAAAACATACTCCATAAATATATGAACTATATTTTAGTATCTCCAGAAATGAAAGGATCCTTTCTTAGGCTTGCAGATGTGCATATTTTCAATGTGTATCTCCATGCAATTGTGCTTCTGAATGAAACAAATTTAATTCATTCTGAGTGGCCTTTCCCTCTGGTACCTTCAAGCTTATTAGGAAGATCAGACATGGCAAATATTTTCAGATCATTATCACTGTAGCACATAGGCAGTGTTCAAACAGTATTAAATCCCCTGTCTGGTCTAAGTAGTGTTATTGCTACAAGGACAGCCACCTTGATATTCTGGCTTCTGGAAACAGAAGGAGGCTGATGCAGCACTTGGCTCTGTTTGCTTTGTGCTTCTTTTCTTTACCTTTATCTCTTAGCTAGATTCATGGTTTTAATCATATTCAGTGAAAAACTGTAAGATGGAGTGAGCAAAGGGTGTTCATTTCCAGGCTGTTTTTGTAGCCCTTGCTGTAAGCAGTACAAATATATTTCACATTTTGGTGTCATGGACTTTCAAGGGATGGTTGTGGCGGACACTGTTCTTGAAGGAAATGTTTAAGACTGTTTTCAGCTATGGGTCTGAAATTTCTGTTGAGCTTCTATTTATGCAAACAGATGAGAAAGAAGAACAAGATGTTTGTAACATAAGTGAACATTGTTCTCAGTGTAGTTTTTTTTAAAAAAAAAATTCACACTATAAACCACTTGAAGCCAACCAAAGGTAATTCTGAGACAGTTTAAAACAGATGCAGTGCCACTTAAATTGTTCTGAAATTATCAAGTATTTGAAAATACCCAAAGTTTTCTATATAAGGTTTGTGGCTTGTTGTTGTTGTGTCTCTTCAAGTAATTATAGCAACCATAAGATGACTCTGTCACCAGGTGTTCTTGGCAAGATTTGTTCAGAGGGGCTTTACTCTTATTATTATTATTATTATTATTAACCTTTATTTATATAGTGCTGTAAATTTACACAGTGCTGTACATACAATCTTAAATTAGATGGATCCTTGCCCTCCGGCTTACAGTCTAAAAGAGACAACACAAAAGGAAGAGGGGAAGGTGATGGGAAAGGGGGTGAGGTCCGGTGGTTCTCCTCTCCCTCTGGGGCCAGGACCAAGGCAGATGGATTGGAGGGAGGGCATGGCTTCTTGCCATCGTGAGAGAGTTAGCTTGAGCAAGGGATCAATAACTGAGCAAGGGATCAAATCCTGACACACATAAACACATACCCAGTGTCACTTGGTTTGCAAATAGTGGTTTGGGCTACCTGTGCATAGCCAAAATGATGGATTCAATGGCATGCTAACTGTAGTTTGGAAAAATTCCTTTTTGGAATGCAGCTATCTGGATGTCCCAGCCAGCATGCTGGGAGTGAGTGTTGTGAGTTGAAGTCCAAAAAATGAATAAATTCATATGTTATATACAGCTAAATCTAAGATGGAAAGATTTGCTTATGTGGGAGGAGGAAGAGTGTTTACATGAGGAGTGATCATGAAGAAGAAGAAAAACATCTAAGCCTATGAATTTCACCAGCTGGACAATGCTGTATCTGGTTTAGAATAACCACCATGGTCATTTTCAATTGGAAACTAGTTAATGGTCAGGTTGTACTTTCGCTAATAAATTGTTCTGAACATTAGTGTTTAAAGAGTGCAACAGTGGCAGAAATACATGCAGACTGGTCTGTCCTTATCCATTGTGTGGGCAGCAGTAATAGTAGGATTTATGGTTTGATCAAGGAGGAGAAAAAAATGCAACAAGCAGAAACAGTTTATAGTGGAATGTGTCATTTCTGGGAAAAGGAGTAGAAGGGCCATTGGTCACAGAATTATTATGGATTCAACTGAAGACAACACTTTGCAAAACAGAAATACAAGTTGTTGGCTGATTTGGGTTTGTGGGGTCTTAAGAGTATCTTTAGGGTGTAAAAAATGGCCTTAGAGGCTGCATGGGGCCTTTTGCTCCACTGCAGTACTGGGATTCTGCAACTCTCTTTAATCTTATGACCTAGTCACAGAAAAGAAGCAGTTTGAGGACATTTTCATGAGAAAGTGTGTGTGTGTGTGTGTGAGAGAGAGAGATTAGGTTCTCCTGCTTTTCCATTCTAAACCACCTCTCCTATGCCTCTTTAGAATGAGGAAGTGGACACCCATGACTTATTGTAGCCACTGTTGTATGACTTAGAGTTTGAAAGCAGCTAAATTTTAACTTTCCCAAATATATAGGACACATTCATTTGTATCATTTTTGAGCTTGATTTGTATTGGTGAGGAAGCACAAAGAAGGAAGATATTTGAAAAAAATGAAGGAAGCATGATGACAGGAATGTGCTATCATTCTGTACCACAGTTACATATGAACATTGGTGTACTGGGAAATTCCCATCAATCCAACATTGAAATGTCATAAAGGTGGCAAAAGAAACTTGGCTCTGGAAAAGGGATGTCAATTTTTGACGATCTCACCCTCACATGCAAGGATAAAGAATTTACACAGGAAAACATGTGCTTTTCTCTGCAGAATAACTGCTGCACGGCACTTTGGGGTGCCAGAAAAAAAAATGTGCACAACTTTTTGCTGATCTATTATACTTTCCTGTTCATGTTACCATCTATCAGAAAAACCTTTTTTGACCTGGAAATGTATAATTGAACATTTATTTATTTTTCCCTTATTTTGGGCAGCATCCATGAAGCTGTTTCAAGGAGCAGAGTCACTAGTGTGAAGCCTTTGGCGGGAGTAAGAACAGATGAATGTTTATTGTGATAAAAGTGATGCTGGCCACTAGGTAGCCAAATAGGAGCCTGGGAAAGGGAAGAAATCAAGAGGAATGGGTCGTGGTAGAATACATTGTTATCCTCTTTTGTCCAAGTCTAGGGCTGTAGGAGTAGGAACTTAAGAAGATTTGTTCCATTAAATGACCCTTCTTTTTGTTGTTGCTGTTGTCAACTGCTCCTGATGTGGATGAAACATCTCCAAGATTCCCCATCCTCACTGCTTTGCTCAAGTCCTGCAAACACATACCAATGGCCTTATTTATTGAGTCTTCCCATATGGTGTGCAGTTTTCCTATCTTTCTTCTACCCTTAACCTTTCAAAACATTATATTTTCTATGAATCATGCCTTCTCATGATGTGGCCAATGTACAACAACCTCAATTTAGTCATCTTGGTTTCTAGGGGTATTTCACGCTTGATCCACTCAAGGACCCATTTATTTGGCATTGACTCTTAAATGATTAAGTGATCCTTAATGGCTCACATTCCACATTGTGTATTCACTTATTTGTGTGTGTGTGTGTGTGTGTGTGTGTGAATGAATGAATGAATAATTAGTTATAAAGTCTAACTGGCTTTGATTGTACATATCTGTATGAATCTTGCTCTTGGGGAAACATAGGAATTTGATAAAACAGCAAGACTTGCTTGCATCCACTAACAGAGATTACAAATTATAACAGGATCAAGGCTGAGATTTTTTTTTATTTTGCTATTGATTTAAGCTTATCTTTCATACTTGTGAATATTAGATTTTCATATAAATTATCTCTGGCCTAATATTTCCAGGTTTTATTTGATCTCCAAAAACATTTCATTATGTTTAATTTAGGAAAATGAGATTTCTTTAATTACTGCCTCTAGAAGCTATTAGAAGCTCAATTACATTTGCAAATTCATTTTTGAGTAGCTTTATGGTTTTAAGATAAAAATTCCACGATTTGAGTGTGTGAGCTTTCTTGTTCATTGAAGTGCCTTTTCCTTCCTTCCTTCCTTCCTTCCTTCCTTCCTTATATTTTGTGTGGTGTACATACATAAAGAAAAGAAAATATAGCTTTGAGTACAAAATTAATTAGATTAGAAACTGAAGATCAATTCAGAGTCTTAAAACAGGTTTTTAGCATCAAATGTGAATAAATGGTAAATGCTTCATTATAGGAAGAGGCTGTCAAATGTATTTATTGCATCCCTTCATTTACTGTTGAAAATACCATAAATAGATTGATCAGAAGAAATCAGCAAGTGAAAAAGGTGGATACCACTGAAGCAAGTCATTTCTGCTACCGGTACTGCTAGAAATGGTTTATAATACTGTAGTGGATTATATACAAATTATTGCTGGTATGTCTAGAGACTCAAAATCTCCAAGGAGGGCTGTAAAAGACCATCTACCCAGTAGCCTCACTCAGTTTATTGGTCTGTGGAAGAAGATGAGTAGTTTTAGTGGTGACTCCAGTTTTATTGGCCCTAGTTGCTTGTTTCACATAATTAAACAGTTATTTGGCAGCAATATATTTTCATGTTCCAAGGCTTGGCTGGGTCACACAGCTGGAAAGAGCAAGAGCACAGCTAAAAGCCTATCCTTTATATTATTTAAAATGATTTTTGCATTTTGCATATACAGTAATTCCACATGTAATAGCCCCCTAAATTTCTAAATACAGATTAATCCTATACTTAGAATGAAAAAAGGAGTTTTTAAACAGCATCTCTTCTGTTCCATGTATTCAGTTAAAACTGTGCCACAGTGCCAGATGAGTGTAGCCAAATGGGAGTTGAATAAAGTCACTGTTCTGCCACTTGGTGGCAATTTTGAGCTATTGCATAGTAAGAGGCTGTGATCATCCTCTTTTATGTTGAAATGAGTAGCAGAACCAAGATCTTTTTAAGTCACATACAGTTGGTTTAGAGGGACGGTGCCAACAAAGAACAACTCCATTGACTTTAAATGCAAACGTGAGAAATCTACTGCCTATTGGTTCTAAAGTGAAAATCTTTGTCAGCTTTGTAGATAAATAAAAATAAAATCCACAGCATTTTTGACAGCTGGTGATTTTTAAGTAGTGAGAACTGTTAGCATAATTGAAATATTACTTGGATTTGAAATGTGCTTGATGTGTAAACAGGAAACTGACTTGGTCCATAGATGAAGAAAGGATGAGAAGGAAGGCTCATCAGAGGGGGATCAAACTAAATCTAGTCTCCTTCTTGCAAATGTCTAAGTACAATTAAATGCATAACGCGTAACTAAACTGAAAAGGAGTGAGTGATGTAACACTTGCTTCTGTGCTGCTAAATAGTGTGGTTTCCATTTCACTCTTTCATCCCACTCTTGCACCCTAATCCTCTGCTTAGGCATTTCAGCAGAATGATGAGTCTGGCCCCAGCAAAAATGGCCCTAAAAATGGCAGCCTTAATAAAGATATCTGCAACAACAACAGAGAAAAAGCTGGAGGAAAAAGAGTGTTCTTTCACCACCCCTTATAGCTTCCTCAGTTTTCCATGTAGACCAACCATGCTTTAAACAAAAAAATAGTTATTGAAAAAAGGGCAGGAAGAACAGGAAGAAATGGATATTAACATATTTTGAATCACAAGGCTGCAATTGTATGCAGGCCTAGGAGTATGCCACTATTACCCACTGAGTAGCTCCACCTAGGATTGTTATGAAATGTCTATGCCTTGACAAGGGGATTATCACAGTGTTATTGTGACATTGTAACTTTGCATTTCTGACAGAATCAACAGCCAATTGTGGTTAGGGATGAATTCCACATAGAATTAAACCACCCACTTGGGCTATGAGTTTTAGGCTTAGTTTTATGCATGGACTTTGAAAGATGGGATTTAACATATGCTCATCAGTCACTAGGAATGCTATTTGTAAACTGGGGCAGTTCTGATTAAGCCTTTGCTGTAGTTTTCTTTAAGGAGGAGAATTTAATGGGGAGGTGGATGTTCAAGAACTGCTAAAGGGCACATCAGTCCTTTTGGTTGAGAAATGTCTATTGTGTGACCTGTCTTCATTTAATTCCTAATTTAATATCTTGAAGATAATTTCATAATCATGAAAAGTCAACACGGGTTTCAGAGAAACAAGTCATGCCAGACAAATCTGATCTCTTTTTTTGATAAAATTACCAGCTTGGTAGATGAAGGGAATGCTGTGGATATAACATATCTTGATTTCAGCAAGGCCTTTGACAAGGTTCCCCGTGTCATTCTTGTAAACAAGCTTGTAAAATGTGGGCTAGACAAGGTAACCATCACATGGATACATAACTGGTTGACTGGCCGCACCCAGAGGGTGCTCAACAATGGTTCCTTTTCATCCTGGAGGGAAGTAACAAGTGGGGTGCCACAGGGTTGTGTGGGGCTGAGTGCTATTCAATATCTTCATTAATGACTTGGATGACAGTATTGGGGGCCTACTTATCAAATTTACAGATGACACCAAGTTAGGAGGAGTAGCTAATACCCCAGAGGACAGGATCAAAATTCAAAATGACCTGAATAGAATAGAAAACTGGGGCAAAGCTAACAAAATACGGAGAAATGTAAGGTTGTGCACTTAGGTCGGAAAAATGAAATGCACAGATATAGGATGGGGGACACCTGGCTGAACAAGACCACATGCAAAAGGGATCTAGGAGTCCAAGTAGACCACAAGTTGAACATGAGCCAACAGTGTGATGCAGCAGCTAAAAAGGACAATGCAATTTTAGGCTGCATCAATAGAAGTATAATGTCTAGATCAAGGGAAGTAATACTGCCACTCTGTTCTGCTTTGGTCAGGCCCCACCTGGAATACTGTGTCCAGTTCTGGGCACCACAATTCAAAAAAGGATGTGGAGAAACTGGAGCGTTTCCAAAAGAAGGAGACTAAAATGGTGAAGGGTCTAGAAACCATGCCCTATGAGGAACGACTTAGGAAGCTGGAGATGTTTAGCTTGGAGAAGAGAAGGTTAAGAGGTGATATGATAGCCCTGTTTAAATATTTGAAGGGATGTCATATTGAGGAGGGAGCAAGCTTGTTTTCTGCTGCTCCAGAGAACAGGACCCAGAACAATGGATGCAAGCTGCAGGAAAAGAGATTCCACCTCAACATTAGGAGGAACTTCTTGACAGTAAGGGCTGTTTGACAGTGGAACACACTCCTTCGAAGTGTGGTGGAGTCTTCTTCTTTGGAGGTCTTTAAACAGAGGCTGGATGTTGGGGATGCTTTAATTTGTAGTTCCTGCATGACAGGGGGTTGGACTGTATGGCCTTTGTGGTCTTTTCCAACTCTAAGATTCTATGATTCTATGATTCTAAGTATGTCATAGCTTTGAACAGTGCTACATAGTGATTTCAGTGTTGGGCGAGGATTTTGAGAGACCAGGTTTTCAATCTATATTCAGCTGTGGAAACCTACTTGGTGACTTTGGTTGAGTCCCACTCTCTCAGCCTAACAAGAAAGCAGTGGCAAACTTCATCTGGATAAACCTTGCCAAGGAAACTCTGTGAAAGGATCAGTTTAGGATTATCATAAATTAGAAAGCACACAACAACAAATAGCAAAATATGGATTTTAAAAAAGCCCTGTTAGATTTGGTCCAGCGTCAGAAAGATCTAAATGACTACTGGCCATTTTTGTTACCTCACTTTTCTTTACATTTAATCTATAACAAGTTTTACTGGGGGTGGGGGTGGGTGGCTGAGAAGATAACTGTTAATCAACTTATCATTCAACTTTTGAATAAAGGCGCTTGGAATCAGTACTTTTCTAATGCAGTAGAATAATCCAACTAAAAGAAGCTTGTAGAAATCATAATAAACACAATCTCTCTGCATTCCTCACACTTTGAGATAATAGTTGTTCATTCTCTTGAAATGTACTGCCAGGAGAGCTGCAGTATGCTGCAGAGTTGTTTGTCAATGCCTGGGTTTATTTTCGTAAAGAAATATTGATTGCAGGATGAGAAACATTTAGTTGAACAACAGTCAATGAAGAACAGACAAAGGGCTGTCTAAAGTTTGAATCATTTAAATTGTATACTAGAGGCTGAAGCCCAAATATTCTACTACCATGAAAGAAATGGAACTAGAACAGCTCAGTGATTTCATTCATTTGGCATTTGGAAGTCAGCTGGTCTGCTCAACAGACAGCTCCTGAATGAATGGGTCTGAATCCAGTTCTCTCTCCAAATTTTGAGGTTCAGTTTTCTTTTTAAAATGTATTAAAATATGTATTAAAAGTATATTTTGTGGGAAAATATCTATAAAATTAAATTTTGCCACAAAATTTGCATTAAAGTACCTAATTTAGGATAATTTTCATACTGTAAAGTCAAAGGCTTTCATGGCTGGCATCCATAGATTTTTGTTGGCTTTTTTGGTTATGTGGCCATGTTCTAGAAGAGTGTATTCCTGACATTTCACCAGCATCTGTGGCTGGCATCTTCAAAGATGGCTGGCATGGAAGAGAGTTATGTGTGTGTGTGTATACATACACAGACATACATATATATATACTGTGTGACCCTGGGTAGGGAGGACTGGTCTCATGTTAATCTGTGTATTGTTCTGTTGTTGATGGCAAGGCCTCAGGGTGGGAGAGTATGCAAAGAGGATTAGTATCTGTTTAATTACTCATGATTGTCTGCTGGGAAAGCCCTTGACCCAGGGTGGTTTCTCATTTGCATTTTCTGAGTCCTGATTCTGCTGTTTTGCAGGACTGGTAGCCAAACTTTGTTCACTTTAAGGGTTTCTTCTTTCCTGTTGAAGTTGTCCACTTAAGAAACCCTTAAGAAACAGACCTTGTTGGTGCAGACCAACAGCAGTAGTGCCAGGAATGGTGCCTCACAGCTTCAAGGAAAATAAAAGTATCTATTTATAACTAGGATTCATATGTTATCCCAGCTTCACACACCAGATACAAGGGCTTGAGATCACCTGCTTTCATTTGAGAATATCAGAGGATATATGTCCCCACCTTCAACCTAGCTATCAGGATTTAGGCAGGAAAGTGCATTTTCTGTTAGCGTCCTGGTTAAAGCTTCTTTCCAGAGCTTCTAGGACATAGTGATGCTCTTACACTTAGGCAATAAAGCTTTCCTAATGTAGATTGTATCTGGTTAAGCTCTAGGTTTAGGTGAATTTTTCACTCTCAACCCCCCTCTGAACAAATCATGTCAAGGAAACCCCATTATAAGATTCATCTTGGGGTTGCCATAAGTTAGAAACAATGTGAAGGCACACAAGAACATCAACAACCTACATAAACTTCCACTCAATGTTTGATGTGCTTTGAGCCCAACAGTGTATCGCCTGTTATAAGTGGAATCTGGTTCCTTATCCTTTTCTCCTCTTTGAAACACTTACTGCATCAATTTTCTTTTGCATCAGTGATGTATGTCAATCTCTTTATCATCAAATCTCTTGTGAAGCCTGGAACTGGGTTCCATTGCAACTCAGAACAGAGAGGAAACCACAATGACCATAAGACAAATTCCTATAGTGATATTACAGCAATACTTTTTTGGTCTACTGGTAAGGCGCACAAATCTGTACAAAACTCCAAGACTGCTAGGTCCCAGAAATGAGGAACAGTATTACACAAAGCAGACAGGTGAGGCAACTGTGGAATGACTTGATCTTAATGCAAAACAAGTTTACATGTCATTTTGAGATGTTACTGAAAAGGAAACTCATAGAGTGGTCCCCCGGCTTACGAATCCCCCGGGTTGCGAAAACCCCGGGATCCGAAAGCCGCCGGACCGCTAAACTATCCCCCGGGATCCGAAAGATCCCCCAGGATCCAAAAGAAACCGCGCGGCCCCTTTAAATCGACCGCGCGGTCCATTGCGAATAGCGGTCCCCCGGGAAACGAAAGCTTCCGGGTTACGAAAGGTAATCCGGAACGGATTACCTTCGTAACCCAGGGGACCACTGTACTATCTTAATTTACCTAACATTTAAATGCAACATGCACCCTTTCCTGGATATGAGGGATCTGGAAACTGTGGTACACGTGCAGGTAACCTCATGTCTGGACTATTGTAATGTGCTCTACATGGTGCTACCCTTGTGACTAACCCGGAAACTACAACTGGTTCAGAATATGTCAGCCAGACTTGTTACAGGAACATCGAGGAGAGAGCACATAACACTGGTGCTCAAGTCTCTCCACTGGCTGCCGATTGGTTTCCAGGCGCAGTACAAGGTGTTGGCTTTAACCTTTAAAGCCCTACATGTCTCAGGTCCATCCTATCTTAGGGACCGCATACCCATATGAACCCCCCCCCCCCCCCCCGCACACTCCGGTCCTCTGGAAGGAACCTGCTACAGCCTATGAAGACCAGGCTGTCACACCTCTTGTTGTAACCCGCCCCAATTGCTTGATCAGAGGGGCGGGCTAGAAATAAAAATTGTTGTTGTTGTTGTTGTTGTTATTATAAATCGTGATTTTAAGATGAAGTGATTATATAGATTAAATAAATATGTTATAGCAACAAGTTACAAAATAAAAAAAATGTATCATTGATATACAAAATCAGTTACAAGTACTCTTATGGTCGATACTAAAGAGTCACACTTGGAGTATATATGTAGCAGCAATATAATTTTTTTAAAAAAAAAGAGAGAAGAGGAATTCTGAAATAGACATAAATTGCAAGATGCATCATTCCAAAAGCTATAATGGAAGAGAGGAGGAGTCATTCTGAGTTTGTTGATATAGTAAACAAAAGGGAAACCAGGTTTCACAAAATTTACTTCCTGGTTTAAATCTTTTAAATTACAGTTCTCACTTCTCAGTTTTGCTACTGATGTTACATACAGTATTGAATGATCCAAGCTGTTATGCTCAGTCCCTAGTGGTTTTTCTAATTATCAACAATAATTACATGTGTCAGAATCAATAACATTGCAATTGAAGATTTATTATTTAAATCTTTGTTTACATCTATGCAGAAAGAAGAAAAATAAGAAACAACAAGATACAATTTTATTAGCAATAATTTTCATTATTTCTGTGATAATTTTGCACTAAAATTCATAAATTTTGTGACATTAAGCCACACGTGGATAAAGGACCTGGTGGCTCAGTAACCCTTCCAAGATTGGGCAGAGAATTTACTGCCCATTTTTGCCAATCTGGTAGTAGTCTAATACCACTGATATACAATTCTGCTATATAGTTTAGTTACAAGGTAGCAGGGGATTTAATTTCTTCCCATTCCTGTTTAATTTTTTATTAAGAGACACAATAAAGTTTTTGTCTAGTTTCTTTACTGGTATGTTCTTTAAGACTTCCATGACAGTGTCTTTACATATTTGAAATAATTTATATGGCTTTCAGTTTTATATTCACATTGCAACACTTTACAAACTCGTGTACAATATTAAAACCAGGAGAGGAAATGCTATCATATAGTATAATGTTTCACATTCCGTCTTGAACAAGAAGCTTAAATGGGAAGTGTTAAAAATGAAATAGAACAGTGGGTTTCATAGTGGAGCCCCAAAAGCATTAGTAGGAATAGTGAGAACCAGGTTTATAGCAGTCTCCTGCACTAAGGTGAAAATTTTGTAGAAACAGTTTAATGAGAGAAGAATGGTCCAAACCACACTGCAGAAATAATCCAGTTTGAAACCGCTTTAACTGCACTGACTCAGTGCTAGGGAATTCTGGGAGCTGTAGTCTTGTGAGATATTTAGCCATCTGTGTCAGAGAGCTCTGGTGCCACATTAAACTACAATTCTCTGAATTCCCTAGCACTAAGTCAGGGCAGTTAAACTGGATTATTTTTACAGTGAGTTTTGGATCGATGGTAAAAGAGCTGAGCACAGAGACAAATACCTGCTTTGTATTTGTTTCCTTTACTTCACAAGGGCTCACCTGCTTAGTTTAATTGGGCCTTGACTGCACCAGATAGGATATTCCAGTGATAATCTGGAGTTTCCTTGCCCTGCAGCTGCCCTGTTTCTTCCCATTTACTTGGCTTCCATCTCCATGCTGCAGCAGTTGTCTGCATAGGAATCCTTCTGGGCCACCCAGTGCATCTGCCACTACTGTGGGTCAGTTGCTTCTGAGGTCAGAAAGAGGTGCCCAGGGACAATCACAGGGTAGTCACCTTGTTCTGACCATAGAATGACCAATCTGTGGCAGTGACAGATGTGCTGAATGCGGTGCAGCAGAATGCTCATCCAGATAACCTCCATGACATGAGGACAGAGGACTTCTCATCTTCCTGGAAGATCCAGAATATAATGTAAGGGTTTTTTTGTTTTGTTTTGTTTTTACTTCATTCTAACCTTGTTATGCCTCATTTCTAGTGTAGATGTGCTGGATTTGGTTTAGACTTCTTGTACCAGAATCAGGGTTTGGACTGTACATTATCCAAACAGAGGAATGGAACAATGGGGAGTGGGGTAGGCCTTTTGACCTGTGTAGACAGAGAATTACTGTTCCAAAAATAAAACATTGTTAGGAATCATGGACAACGTTAAGTAGCTATGAAATAGTGGCTAGTGTGTGTGAAGGCCTATTCAGAAGTAACTGGAGGTAAAATCTCAATGTCGTAAAGTGGACCCTTCATGAAAAGAAAGAAAGTAGCATCTAAACTGTTCTGAAACTTTTTTTAAATAACAAGTCAAATTTGTTGACAAGTGAGCCTTGAGTTTCCCTAAAAGATTGAATTGTTTTGGTTATGGTGTGGGAAACTGTGCCTTGGCAGAGGAGAACGGATAGACATGCAAATGTTAAAGAACTGTCACTTCCAGATCTTAGTCCTACTCTGCAAATGATTCCTCCTTATTCCTCCTTTCACATTAATGCATTTAGGAGAAACACATTTGCCGTTTGAACATGTACTTCCACCTAAACAGTGGCTAGTGAGCTTCAGAATCTGCAAGGACAATAGGTTTTGCAAGATTATCTCAGTATGGAGATGCTGCATATTTCTGTACTTAAAAGTATTGTTTTCAGCTTCTTGCAAAATTGTGTTATTCAGTAGTAAGAGTGCATTTAAATTGGCTAATTTAATTAGAGCACTAAATTACTTTTATGGAAATGTATTTCTCATTTTTAAAATTCCAACTTCCAAGCATTTATGTGTGGCTAGTTAGACATACATTCTGCACACTGTGTAATTCCCCCATATTTTACTACAAGTATATAGATACTTCATTTAATCCCTTACAGCCTTCCTGTGTGTCATCTGCTTATTTATCACTGTCTTTAAGTTTCCCTTTCTACTTTGTACTGCTCATATTTTAGGTCTCTTCCTTATTGCTACTATACATTTATTTTCCAATAAGATTTATAACCATAAGACCCATGGAGTAATGGCTTAATGCCAAGACAGCTTTATTATTTTGTAATGAAACCGTATTCTTAATACATGGTTTCAGGTTATGTCATAAAATTTGACCAGCATCATTAGACATACATCAACATCCTTAGTAAGCTACAGATCACACTGTGGTGTTTTGGTTTGTTTTCTGTTGGTTTAAAAGCAAGAACAACACACCTAATGACCCATAGTCATTTTATGTCTGAGCGCTTTGAAAAATGGAAATTAAGGGCACATCTCTACAAAGTTCTTGGTACCCATTACATTTTAAATGGGAACATAAGATCTTACGTATATTATTAAGTAATGTGGGAGACTGGGAAAAGCAGTGATGAATACCATGAAAGTATTGCACTGTTTGAGGAATTGCCTACTCCCATATAATCCACCCCACACACTCAGGTCCTCTGGGAGGAATTTGTTGCAGCCTTTAAAAACTAGCTTAACTGCAGCTTCCCAGAGGGTTTTCTCTGCAATAGTTCGCAGATTGTGGAATGGCCTGCTGGATGAGATCCATCAAATTGCCAGCTTTGACAGCTTTTAAAAAGCTGTCAAGATGGATCTCATCCAGCAGGCCTTTCCTGAATAAAAGTCCCCAGCCACATGACAGCTCCTCACATCATGTATTAGCCCACCACTCTGCCCTCACCATATTTTTATTGTTATTTTTTTAAATATTAATAGATATTTTAATTTTTAATTTTAATTGTATCATGTTTATTTTTGTTTTCATGGGGAAATGGAGATATAATATTGAATGTGGATATTTTAATGTGTTATGAACTGCTTTGATTGTCTCATCACAGAAAAACAGGATAAAATTAAAAGTTTTATTTTATTTTATTTTTATAAAAGAAAAAAAATTCAACAGCAGAAGCAGCAGCTCCCTCTTTTTCTCTATTACTCTATTCTTGATTATTTATTTATTTATTTTATTTCTATAGCGCTGTAAATTTATACAGTGCTGTACATACAATCTTGTAGTTAGATGGATCCCTGCCCTCAGGCTTACAGTCTAAAAGACAACACAAAAGGAAAAGGGGAAGGTGGTGGGAAGGGGATAAGTTCCAGTGGTTCTTCTCTCCCTCTGGGGCCTGGACTAACGCAGATGGACTGGAGGGAGGGCACGGCTTCTTAATACATAGTGAAAAGGAGGCATCCTGGGGCAGACGGCACAATCCTAGGAACGCTTCCCTAAACAATATAGGGGCTTTTTACATTGGCAAGAAAGTGTGACATGAAGTTGCACTTTCCTTAATGCTTAGCAGCTAGACAGCAAGCCCCAGGTGTGCATTTAAAAAGTACAGGGCAGCTAGACTGAGGTTTTTTCTGTCGCTCAGCAACTACATGGGAAGCTGTCAAAACGCTACAAACACAGTCCGAGCAGCTACATGGGCGGCAAGGAACGTGGCTTTTAGCCGCGCTTTAAACATTTTTTTCCCATGCTGGCTGCGAATTGCGCAATTGCGCAGGTACATCATACAGTCGGAGCTTATCACATGGGGGAGTACAGGACCATTCCGAAAGAGGGAGAAAGTGAGGTCAGTTCGGAAATGCACGTGATTACGCACAAGCTCATCACACACAAAACAAGAGAGCATCTACACAAAAAGAAAATGCAGAGTCAATACGAAAGAATTCATCACATGTGAACATACTGGTCGGCTTTCTGTTGCAAATTAAGGCATCTTGGGAAATGGTAGCAAAGGCTCATGGGAGTTGTAGTCTGTGTTCTGTCAGAGCATTATATTGAGTTGTCTTGAGGTTTCAGCCCTCTGTCCAGGAGGGATTCCCATATGTCCTCCATTCTTGAGCAGAGGCCCCCCTTTTCCAAGTTGACCAGGCACGTCCTCCTTTGCCAGGACACGTCCTACTTTTCCAGCCTTCTTTTTGAAGAGGAAGCAGGAGGGCCAGGCGTGCTCTGGCCAGGCTCTGGGGGTCTCTTCCTGGCTCCTTCCCTCCCTCCCTCCCTCTCCGCTGCCTTCCTCCTCCCTTTGGCTGAGAGAGTGTGACTTGCAGGGAGGAAGGGCAGCGGTGGTGCTCCAGGTCCTCCTGATGCTGGGCCAGGGCAAGCTGGAAACAGGAGGAGGAGGAGGAGGAGGAGGAGGAGAGGGACATGGGGCCCCTCTGCTGCCCTGCCTCCCTGCAAGTCACACTCTCTCAGCCAAAGGGAGGAGGAAGGCAGCCAGGAGAGAGCCATGGAGCCTGGCCAGAGTGTGCCTGGGCCTGCCTTCTCCTCCCCCCTTCGGCTGAGAGAGTGTGACTTGAGGGGAGGAAGGGCAGCGGTGGTGCTCCAGGTCCCTCCCCTTCTCCTCCTCCTCTTGCCAGCTTGCCCTGGTCTGGCTGAGCGCCTCCAGTGCCCTGCTGTCTCCCTAGAAGTCACACTCTCTCAACCAAAGGGAGGAGGTGAAGGAAGGTGCAGGCGCACTCTGGCCGGGCTCTGAAGGTCTCTTCTTGTCTTGGCACCTTCCCTCCCTCCGCACTTGTATCACTGCCTTTAAATGGGCGCTTTAAAGATACAGAGCCCCATTTAACCGTTCAACTACACCTTAGCCTTTAGATGCAATAGGGGTGCTTTTTACATTGGCTAAAAGGGGCGGTCCAAACTCGCCCCTTCTAGCGGCGAGATGAGGCCTAGGCTGCCACACGGGCAGCCCCAGAGGCCTCATCCCGCTGCAACGACCCGCCGCAAAAAAGAGCTCCGGGATCGAGCTCTTTTTTTGCGGCGCGGGAAGGGCGCGATTGGCGCCCTCCCGCACCGCCAGAGCGTCAAAACGTGCGCAGCGTGTCAAAACGCTGCGCACGTGATGACGCTTGTACGGCGCCACCATGTAGACGCCGCCATCTTTAAATGGCGGCGTCCATGCGTTTTAGGCTTAGGGAGGGTGTAAAGGCTACGCCCTCCCTAACCCTAAATGCAGGCTTTTTAGCCCTAAAAGCGCCTTTTTTTGCCCGTGTAAAACGGGCCAGCAATGCTGCACCCTTTTTAAAAAAGTAGTGGGGAAATCAAACTACTTTTTAAAGGCACTTCTTTTCCCTTAAAACTCCAAAATAGTGTTTTCATGGCACACTTTCCATTTTTCTCATCTAAAGGCTGGGCTTTCATGCAGCCTTCAACACACCTCTTTTTGCCAATGTAAAATGGGCCAGCTCCTTTTTAAAGCACTTCTTCTCCCTTAAAACTCCAAAATAGTGTTTTCATGGCACACTTTCCCTTTTTCTCATCTAAAGGCTGGGCTTTCATGCAGCCTTCAACACACCTCTTTTTGCCAATGTAAAATGGGCCTTCGTCTTTAACTTACAATACATTTACAAATTACTCCTTCCTTCCCAGGGTCACACAGGATATATATCTCCAATCCTTTTTCCAAGCTATCATTCTCTTTAGAAGCCAGCCACAGATGCTGGCGAAACATCAGAAAGGAACTCTTCTAGAACATGGCCACATAGCCCGAAAGCTCCACAAAAAAATTATGGATGCTGGCCATGAAAGCCTTCGACTCCACAAATAAGTTGTAGGTTTGGAAGAATTTAGCAGCTTAGAGAGTTCATCCAGAGAAACAGGTGGAAACACAGAGAGTTTATTAGTAGAAGGAACCAGGAGATTAGAATCATAGAGTTGGAAGAGACCACGAGGGCCATCCAGTCCAACCCCCTGCCATAGTGGTAGGGGGCAAATCAGGAGGAAGAATTTCGGATCGAATTGTACTGACTTTTGTGAGGATGTGCATATTGGGGCTTTCTAGATTGGCAGGAAAGTGTGACATGAAGTTGCCTTTTCCTTAATGCTTAGCAGCTGCACCACAGCCTTTAGATGGAGCTGCGCTGTTCCGCAGTTTTTAAAAAAGAAGCTGGGAAAACCAGCACCTTTTTAAAGGCGCTTCTTCTCCCCTAAAACGCAAAAAAAAAAAAAAAAAAAAAAAAAAAAGCATTTTCATGGCCCACTTTCCCTTTTTCTCATCTAAAGGCTAGAGTTTCATGCAGTCATGAACACACTTCTTTTTGCCAATCTAGAAAGCCCCATAGTGTTACTAGTAAATAACATCATACCACAAACAGTCAAATCTAGAAAGAATGGGCAAAAGCATACCATATAGCCTTCTCTGTTTAGTCTTATTGATGTTTATGCTACAATAATTATTCTGTTTCCTGCTACTCTTGTATATTTGACATGAAGGTGGGGTTTTCCCTTTCCAAAAAATTCAGAGGTTATACAGGTGGCACAGTAAATAAGTCAACAAGTAAACATAGATTTATGTCCTCTATCTCATGGAAGAGGGGAAGGAGTTCGGACCTTGTTAATATTATGTATAGCCTTTCCTGCCCTAGGCTTATTTCAAAAGGTTCTTAGTTGTTTCAAATAATTAAAAAGAATTATTAAAAACAGAGAATTCTTTGGTGTCAGGGACAAGCTAGATGAGGTAGCAGATTTTAGGAACTAAGAAAAGCCCTGATGGGTTATATCAAAGGTTTCAGAATGAGAACATGAGGGCAATAGCATCCTACCATTCCTGTAACATTCCAGTAACCGGTGCTCAACAGTTGTTTGAGGGAAAACAGCACCCTAAAAACAACTAATCTGTTCTGATTTGAGAAGCTGTCAGGCCTGGTTAGTTCTTTGATGGAAGCCCTCTAGGATTTACAAGGGTTCTCCTGGCTGGGCAAGGGAAACATTCAGCCTGAAACCCTGGAGAGCATTCTTGCCTATCAAAACTGGCAGTGCCAGCCTAGGTGAATCAGTTGTTTTACTCAGTATAAGCCAACTTCTGTCTTCCAAAATGTAGTTGCAGTGGGAGGGGCAAGATCAGAGCAGTGCGGGCGGTAGCTTTTACATTGCTGAAATGTGAAAAGGATAAAGTTTTACCTAGAGTGGTATGCTGGGTCCATTGTCATTTGTTCATTTAGGTGTCAGAAGAAGAAATAAAACAATCAGGAGTTATAAAAGTCCCTTGATACTTGTAAAGTGCTTCTTGAAATTATAAGAAGAAACACATCTATTTTTGTTCCTTTGTTTTACTCTCTTTCTCTCTCTCTCTTTCTGTATCTGTAAAAGGTGAAAAAGTTTAAAATGATAAGAGATGAAACTGTGAAAAATGGCACTGTAGGGCAGCCACTTACACACTGAAAATAGTTTACACTTTTTTTCTGTTAAAAAGAAAAAAAACTTGCACAGTTTTAAAAGTCTTTAGTGTTACCCATATTTGCTTTTCCAACTCTGTTGTGAGTTTTGTTCTGTTTTGTTCTTTTTAAGCATGAGAAGCTGATACATGAGTTGGAGGAAGAGCGACGTTTGAGATTTGAAAGTGAAAAAAAATTACGAGAAGTGACACTGGAATCTGAGCACAACCGGGTTCAAATGCGTGAATTGCAACAGCAGTTTTCAAGGTAGGCCATAATTGTTCACAGTGATATACGTGCCTATGTGCATATAAACATGCTAAAGTTGTATTAATCTGGTCATTAATTTGAAAATAAATTCATTAAACAAGATTAGATTTGCTGCCAAGCCTAAACTCAGCTCAGTCCTTCAATCTACCTAAAGTTTAATAGTATGGGATTATATAACACTAGTGGGATGTCCACAACTTATTTGGAGTATGAAAGAGTGCAAAATCAATGTGATTGAACATTCTTTTCTTATTTTAGTCAATAAATTAATTCACTATAAATGAAGAAGACATTCTTGTGCTATCTATAGTGCAGATCTGCTTCACTGGTTACATTATACATGGTTCTTCCTCCACCTAGTATCCTTTGGACTACAGTTCCAATTTTTCTCTTGTGATTACCCAGTTTTCAGATGCCCAGATTTGTTATGACTCTGGTGTGACACCACAATCTTCACAGGCTTTCTTAATTGATGATATTGAGAACTTGTTCCTATTTCTGTTGATCTAACACTTCTATAAATTGCTACAAAACAACAACAACTAGCAATCCTTTAACATTTCAGTACAAGCCCTTCACATTTGTAAAATTCATTATCAGAAGCATTTTTTTTGGTTCAGTGTTAAATTTTGAAACTAGGGAAATTTTAAAAGATAGATAGGATGGTCCAGTAGCAGATTGCCAATTTCTTGCAATGTCACTTAGTTTTTTTGTTTTCTTCTTTAGATTTTTTAATTTTTTAATTTTATTTTAAAGATTATCACACCAGTGCTTACCGTCTCTCAGTCGGCTCTGTGTGTGAAAGACTGGTGCACTTCCTCATAGTCAGGGAATTGTCGTATCCCTCTAGCTTCATTAAATCATTCCAGGAGAGGGAATTTCCTCTGAATGGAAACTTTGCATTCAGAGGAAATTCC
Organism: Urosaurus nigricauda; assembly: GCA_034509955.1. Classification (NCBI taxonomy): domain Eukaryota; kingdom Metazoa; phylum Chordata; class Lepidosauria; order Squamata; family Phrynosomatidae; genus Urosaurus; species Urosaurus nigricauda. Next base: position 144,604,401 of record JAOEGL010000001.1, on the reverse strand, counting down.
ATCTCCTGGAATGATTCAGTGACACTTGAGGGAGGCGACGATTCCCTGACGATGAGGACACACACCAGGCTTTCACACACGCATGCTTCCTTAATGTTTTAGAGCCAATTGAGAGGTGGTAAATGCTGGTGTGATGATCTTTATAAGTACTTCATGATCTGTACCACAGTCTGCACCTGATCTAGTTATAACTCAAGAATAGAGCTTCTCCATCTTCTGCTTCCACTTATATACTGTATCTGGTTTTTGTAATGACCATCTGGTGATGTCCATGTGTATACTCTCCTTTTTTTGCTGTATGCAACAGATATTTGCAATGATAGATTGTTGGCCTCACAAAATTCTATCGGTCACTCTCCTGCTTTATTTCTTATGCCTAGTCGAAATGTGCCTACCATTTTTTTTCTGTCTTCTTTAGCATTCAAGTTGCCTATGATTAGTTTGAAGTCCTATGTTGGTGTGTTGTCAATTTCTTCCTGGATTCCTTCATATAATCTTTCATTTTATTTTTGGATTATGGTAATATTTATAGGTTTTCCTGGAAGCCTTATTAACATAATCTTATCTAATTGTATACTTTGACTGCTTTTGTTATATCTCCCCTTAGTATAAACATGGTCCTGTTTCTTTGTGTATTTTCATTCTTGAGAAGAACACCGTGTAATTATCTGAGTCAAAGTGACCCATTCCTGTCCACCTTAGCTCACTCACCCCTAGTGCTATGTTTATGCTTATGCATTCTTCCCCCCATCCCCCTTGGACCTTGCTATGTTTATGTGTTTCTCCCTCAATCCCCCTTGGACCAAAAAAATATGGTCCAAAACACACTGCAGAAATAAACCAGTTTGACACCACTTTAACTGCCCTGGCTCAGTGCTAGGAAATCCTAGAAATTTTATTCTTGCACCAGAACTCTCTGAAACAGAATTCTCAATGTCTCACGAAATTACAGTTCCAATTCGCTAGCATTGAGCCAGGGCAGTTAAAATGGGCTCATACTGGATTATTTCTGCATTGTGTTTTGGACCTATGTCTGCCTTCTCCTGGCTCATACTTCTTACACTCTACATTCCTATAATATGTGTATAGTTGCTTCCAACAAGCTTTTGCCTTGTTGTACATGTCTGCTGCTTTCAGTTTCTTTGTGCCCTCTGTTATGATCTTCCAGTGTTGCTCCTTTCTTTCTCTCTAAAGATTATTACACCAGTGCTTAAGTGCTGGTAAATCACCTCTAAAATGTTGAGGAGGTGTGTGTGTGTGTGTGTGTGCGCGCGCGCGCGTGTGAAAGCCTGGTGCGCTTCCTCAACATCAGGGTGTCATCGGCTCCCCTCCAGCATCACTGAATCATTCAGGGAGAGGGAATTTCTTCTTTCCGTTCAGAGGAAATTCCCTTTCCCAGAAGGATTCAGTGATGCTGGAGAGGAGCCGGCAATTCTTTGACATTGAGGAAGTGTGCCAGGCTTTCATCCATGCGTGCTTCCGAATGTTTTAGAGGTGATTTACCAGCACTTACCCAATGGTAAGCGCTGGTGTGATAATCTTCTCTGTTTATGTACTAGGGCTTCCTTTTGTTTTACTTGGGTCTGTCTCATCACAGGGTTTTCTTGGTGAAAGGGTCTCTGAAGGAGATTCATCTTTACTAAAATGTGTTAGCTATGGTGCCACTGCTGTTCTCTCTGTGAGACCTCACATCTGCGTCGCCTACCACTACTGCTGCTGCTGCCCAGTAGCTGTTTGTCCCTCTATTCCATGCACCCCCTTGTTTTTCACTGAGATGTTTCTCCTCCCAGACCACTCTCTCTTTATTTTTCTAAGATCCTTCAGTTGCTACCAGTCCATCTGTTCTTCCTTTTGTCCATTCTCCCCTAAATGAGACCCTGTGAAAAAAAAACCCAACTCACTTTCTGCTCTCTCTTCAGAGTTAACCTTAACTGACCATTAAGCCCAAATGGGAAACCATGGATATTGGCTCTGAAACTAGCCAAGATATGGAAGCCAATTTTAAAGTATCACTTCATATCTTTATTGGTTATGGAAACTATCATAGCTTCCTGCTTCAGATGCATGGAAAATTATAATTAACTACAGACCCTTAACTTATGTTTTCATTTGTGGGGAACAAGGAAGGAGTCAGGAGCAAAGAGGTGGATGTGGGTTCATGAAGCATGTGAAAGATATGATATTAAGCCAGCATATGATTGACCAAACCAGGGCAATGGAGCATTAAAACATAAGAAAATATGTCAATTGACCTTTTTCTTTTGTTAGGAAGAGCACAAAGCTGTCTGCTCAGATCATATATTGTAAGAAGAGGGTAACGTGTAAACTGTCAGTTTGAATGCGTAGGTCCTCTTGAATACATATGTGGCTTTTGAAGCTAAAGGCATATTTTTCCTCTGCATTTTGATTGACACTTCAGCTGCTTACTACTAGCTCAGCAGTATTTCTGCCTGAGATTTCAAACCATTTCAAATCCATGTTTGAAAAAACATTTGTAATGTACAGGACTGAAAACAGTATAGCGACTACAATATGGCATAAATGCCTGACTTTAGTATGGGATAAGTGCCTGGTTACTCAGAAGGAACACTATTTGGCTATCACATCTTTCCTCATTCTTAGACATTGTTACTCCTTCCACACACTTTGTATTCATCAGCGCAAAATTACATATTGTCACAGTATTTCACTTGTACAAAGTTAAGCAATGTATACAGTTGACGATCCATGAGAGTTCAGTTCTGGGACCTTCCGCAGATACGAAGAATTGCAAATGATCACACCCCATATTACTAAATGTCTGTGGCATGAGCATGTATGCTTTAGTGTGACCACATTCATATTGCTGCAGTTTTATAATATGGGGCATGATGATCTGTGTATAATTGAATTCACAGATCTGAAGCCCATGAATATGAAGGGCCAACTGTATTGCCTAGGTCCACTAAACATTTTTTCTACAGCAAAAATATATGTTGCATTATGATCTACTAGGTATTGTACAGATGACAGAATGGGATTTCAACTCCCACCTTTCCTCACCATTGGCTGGATATAGCTACTGGAAGTGCAGTCCAGCAACATCTGGAGGCCCTGTCATTCCTTCCCTTGAGTTCTCTTTTTATCCTGCAATTCTCTTAAGGAGGAAGACATCAACTATTGTTGCATCAATGTTACATTAAGGGCTTCAATCTTCCTTTCTTTTCCTCTGTAAGCTGTTTCAGAAACTTTCTTCCTAGATGCTGTCACCATTTGAATCATTACACTACAGTCCTTCTTGTCTGAATCTTTAGTTTTGTTTCTATGATATTCCAGTTCTGCTGTCTAGTAATATTGACAGTAATACCAGCAAAGATTTTTTTAAAAAAACAACAACCCAAAAACCCATGGGTAATAAATAGTGTCATTCCACTAAAAATGTAAAGTTGTACAGAGGATATCAATTGATTATAACTCTCTTTTTCTGTACAGCCACATAGTGTCAAGCTGTTCTTGAATGAACATACACTGCATAAGATCCAGGCTAATTATCAAATGTTACAGTGATAACTTTGGCTTCTTTATTATTTCAATTACTATGTTAGACCATGGGAAGCAATAAAAGACATTATTACATAATGGTCCATCTGCAAAAAGTTATTGGAGCCTTTTGTATTGGCGTTTCAAATGTAAAACTACATTTCCATTATGATGGTCTTCCTGATAAACATTTGCAGCTGCTTAAAGGGTGGCCTGAGCCAATGTGTGCTGACTTGAAAGAATGATCCATTTTTTAAAATGGGGCTTACTTTCAAGTTAATGTACATAGGCTTCTAGCCTTGCAGCATAACTCTGCGTTTTTATTGAGAGAAAAAAAGTCCCAGTGCATACAATATTCTGTGCAGCAGAGCTTGTACATAGTGTACATAGGCTTGTAGCCTTAGTCTAACAATGCTCTCTGAGTAAAAGGTAGGAAATTATTCATGCTGGGGTTATAAGGAGTCTGACAAATGATATGTAGGCACTGTAATTCAAATTTCAGTGTGCTTCAGCTTGCAGCTATTAAACAAGGTTATACCTAGCATTTCCAACAGGTGTGAACATGTCTGCTATGAATTTGGTAACACGGTACACAATATGATAGCTTCTGTTAGCTTCAGGTGCAATCATGAAATCTTTTGATGCTTCCTATTGTAATGTTGACCTCCCCTGTGGTTTAGTGGTTCTGGTGACATCCTGTCAGCCTAGCAGTGCAGAATGAAGAACTCAATCTGAAACTGTTAGTGATTAAGTGTTAGTTGGCATGCATTCTTGCTGGACTGTTTTATCAGATCGCACTGACTTGTAGTGGGTTGACTTTTTTCTTACCCCAAAGCCCTTGTGACTGCCAGGCCTATGAAAGGCAGCAGTTCTTTACTGTGGCACTCCCACATGAAGGTAGGAAGCAGAGTGTGCTGATAGATAGTGTAGTGAATAAGGGCATTGCATATATGCCATTATTGAATTAAGCTGAAAATACAGAAAAAAGAGCCTCTTCATAACATATTCTTTTAGGGTTCCTCCTGAAAACAACTTTCAGGATATGCTCTAATAGTATAGCCCTGTTCAGATATTATTTTATCCAAATAGGTAGATAGTACTAGTGGCAGATGCTTTTACTCTTCCCTACCTGCACATTTCATGTTCTTGTTACATTTGTTTGTCACATTTGGGAATGGCAGAGAATGACAAAGATAGGTCTTCCTTCAAACTATTTTTTTAAAAATGAAGTACAAAGCTCATGATATAATTGTTGCCTATGGATGATGGGGCTTAACATGTCTGGTTTGAAATCTGGGAAAGGCTTTCCTAAAACATTAGATCAACCAGTGATTCAGGAGTGGATAATTTTTAATCAGAAATGTATTCTGAATACACAATCAGTATTCTGAGTATATGCCAAATACTTTTGTGCACAACTGAATCACTGCATCCTTTCTGACTCCACTATTCCACTCATGAATTGTGGTCTGTAAAAACAGTGCTTTAACACATGTTTTGCTTTCAAGAGATAGGGATGTGAAAGGGATAGGGATTGGATTAAAGTTAATTTAAAATGACCAGCTACCTAAGAAACTCACCATTCTCTGCACCTGTCTTACTTTTATCATTAAAAGGGGGTGAATAAAACACAGAATTGGAGGGGTAAAAAATGAGAGAGAATGACAAGCCAAAAGAGAAGAATATGTGAAGGGATCTGAGGAAACCTTCTCACTGAAATCTCCAAGGACTAGTACCAAAAGTTACATGAGGAGCTTGGCTTCCTTCTAATTTAGGACTGGACAACTGTATGATGTCCTGGGGTCAATTTCCTTTCCCTCAGAGCTCCTCCCAGGGTGAACTTTTCATAGTGTAGTGAAATACACCAATGCCCATCTCAAAATAGTGACAGGAAGTAACAGTATTATAAGCAAAACTATAAAACACAGTAATATACAATAGAAATCTATCCAGAATAAAAGAAATAGAAGGGGATGAATTATTGAATAGAGTCACTGTGCATCCTTGCCCTTCCCTCCTGAAATACTCTTTTGACGCTTTGCTTGGAGTGAAGACACCTGCCATTTTTTGCCATGATGAAGGGGATCTGCTTGATGGCCATGGTCATTTGCTCAGCAAACAAATCATGCCTTCCTATCACACCTTTATTCCATTTCAAGACTAACATGTTTCCATCTTTGACTGTTGTTCTGTTCTTCTCTGGATTCCATAAAATTCCCTGTCTCCCTCCTATCTAACAGAGGGGACATTAGGTGCATTTCCTTCTCAATACTACTTTTCCTAAGGCAACAGGTTTTCCTGAGTCTGAGAGGGTGAGGAATCTACGCTAATGAATTCTAAAAACCAGAAAGTATACTTTTAACTTCTGTGTTAACTGGGGAAATTAGTAATTTAGGAGAAATAGTTAGAAAAGTCCAACATTATCAGCTTAGCAGGTTATGAAGTTGAAGTCTTTCATGGCTGGCATCCATAGATTTTTGTGTTTTTTTAAGGCTATGTGGCCATGTTCTAGAAGAGTTAAGGCTCTTAAGGCTACGGTTTTTTTAAGGCTATGTGGCCATGTTCTAGAAGAGTTAAGGCTACTCAAGGCTAGCAGAAGCTTCATTTCCTTTAAGGAGGAGAAAGAAAAGGAGGAGGCTGTAGTCCATGTGCTTGGGTGAGATCTAATTTAATTTACACTTGAGCCATTGCATTCTGGGAGCCAGTGCTGGGAGGCTACTTAAGGCTACTCAAGGCTAGCAGAAGCTTCATTTCCTTTAAGGAGGAGAAAGAAAAGGAGGAGGTTCTAGTCCATGTGCTTGGGTGAGATCTAATCTAATTTACACTTGAGCCATTGCATTCTGGAAGCCACTGCTGGGAGGCTACTTAAGGCTACTCAAGGCTAGCAGAAGCTTCATTTCCTTTAAGGAGGAGAAAGAAAAGGAGGAGGTTCTAGTCCATGTGCTTGGGTGAGATCTAATTTAATTTACACTTGAGCCATTGCATTCTGGGAGCCAGTGCTGGGAGGCTACTTAAGGCTACTCAAGGCTAGCAGAAGCTTCATTTCCTTTAAGGAGGAGAAAGAAAAGGAGGAGGTTCTAGCCCATGTGCTTGGGTGAGATCTAATTTAATTTACACTTGAGCCATTGCATTCTGGGAGCCAGTGCTGGGAGGCTACTTAAGGCTACTCAAGGCTAGCAGAAGCTTCATTTCCTTTAAGGAGGAGAAAGAAAAGGAGGAGGCTGTAGTCCATGTGCTTGGGTGAGATCTAATTTAATTTACACTTGAGCCATTGCATTCTGGGAGCCAGTGCTGGGAGGCTACTTAAGGCTACTCAAGGCTAGCAGAAGCTTCATTTCCTTTAAGGAGGAGAAAGAAAAGGAGGAGGTTCTAGTCCATGTGCTTGGGTGAGATCTAATTTAATTTACACTTGAGCCATTGCATTCTGGGAGCCAGTGCTGGGAGGCTACTTAAGGCTACTCAAGGCTAGCAGAAGCTTCATTTCCTTTAAGGAGGAGAAAGAAAAGGAGGAGGCTGTAGTCCATGTGCTTGGGTGAGATCTAATCTAATTTACACTTGAGCCATTGCATTCTGGAAGCCACTGCTGGGAGGCTACTTAAGGCTACTCAAGGCTAGCAGAAGCTTCATTTCCTTTAAGGAGGAGAAAGAAAAGGAGGAGGTTCTAGTCCATGTGCTTGGGTGAGATCTAATTTAATTTACACTTGAGCCATTGCATTCTGGGAGCCAGTGCTGGGAGGCTACTTAAGGCTACTCAAGGCTAGCAGAAGCTTCATTTCCTTTAAGGAGGAGAAAGAAAAGGAGGAGGTTCTAGCCCATGTGCTTGGGTGAGATCTAATTTAATTTACACTTGAGCCATTGCATTCTGGGAGCCAGTGCTGGGAGGCTACTTAAGGCTACTCAAGGCTAGCAGAAGCTTCATTTCCTTTAAGGAGGAGAAAGAAAAGGAGGAGGCTGTAGTCCATGTGCTTGGGTGAGATCTAATTTAATTTACACTTGAGCCATTGCATTCTGGGAGCCAGTGCTGGGAGGCTACTTAAGGCTACTCAAGGCTAGCAGAAGCTTCATTTCCTTTAAGGAGGAGAAAGAAAAGGAGGAGGTTCTAGTCCATGTGCTTGGGTGAGATCTAATTTAATTTACACTTGAGCCATTGCATTCTGGGAGCCAGTGCTGGGAGGCTACTTAAGGCTACTCAAGGCTAGCAGAAGCTTCATTTCCTTTAAGGAGGAGAAAGAAAAGGAGGAGGCTGTAGTCCATGTGCTTGGGTGAGATCTAATCTAATTTACACTTGAGCCATTGCATTCTGGGAGCCAGTGCTGGGAGGCTACTTAAGGCTACTCAAGGCTAGCAGAAGCTTCATTTCCTTTAAGGAGGAGAAAGAAAAGGAGGAGGCTGTAGTCCATGTGCTTGGGTGAGATCTAATTTAATTTACACTTGAGCCATTGCATTCTGGGAGCCAGTGCTGGGAGGCTACTTAAGGCTACTCAAGGCTAGCAGAAGCTTCATTTCCTTTAAGGAGGAGAAAGAAAAGGAGGAGGTTCTAGTCCATGTGCTTGGGTGAGATCTAATTTAATTTACACTTGAGCCATTGCATTCTGGGAGCCAGTGCTGGGAGGCTACTTAAGGCTACTCAAGGCTAGCAGAAGCTTCATTTCCTTTAAGGAGGAGAAAGAAAAGGAGGAGGCTGTAGTCCATGTGCTTGGGTGAGATCTAATCTAATTTACACTTGAGCCATTGCATTCTGGAAGCCACTGCTGGGAGGCTACTTAAGGCTACTCAAGGCTAGCAGAAGCTTCATTTCCTTTAAGGAGGAGAAAGAAAAGGAGGAGGTTCTAGTCCATGTGCTTGGGTGAGATCTAATTTAATTTACACTTGAGCCATTGCATTCTGGGAGCCAGTGCTGGGAGGCTACTTAAGGCTACTCAAGGCTAGCAGAAGCTTCATTTCCTTTAAGGAGGAGAAAGAAAAGGAGGAGGTTCTAGTCCATGTGCTTGGGTGAGATCTAATTTAATTTACACTTGAGCCATTGCATTCTGGGAGCCAGTGCTGGGAGGCTACTTAAGGCTACTCAAGGCTAGCAGAAGCGCGCGCCGTTAATTTTGATTTTTTTTTATCTAGTCAAGGAGGTGTTTAGAGAATAGAAGAGGAGCCAGCCTGAAGCATCAGAGGAAGTGAATCAGAGACTTGCCTTTGGAAGGAGCTTTTAGCCAGGAGCTCTCTACATAACTATAGGCCCCGTGACTTGAACTCAGTGACAGAGCTTGGGAATAAAGGCCACGTCTAGCAAGGGAAGCCCACAGTCTTGTTTCAGTGCCTCCTTAAGACTTCTCAGTATGGACACTGAAGGCCCTGCAGCAGTCACCTGCAACACTTGTGGGATGTTTGTCTTCTTGCCTACAGAGGTGGTGAACTACACCTGCCACAAGTGCAAGTTGGTAGCCCTCTTGGAAGAGAAAGTACAGCAGCTAGAGGAGCAGATATCTGCACTCCAGCATCATAGAGAGCAGGAGATTCTCCTGAACAGATCAGACCAGAATGTCTTGGGTGGGAAACAGAGAGAGGAAGTTGTTGGGGTGGAGGAGGTCACTCCACATACAACAGAGGTAGATGCTTGGAGGAAGGTCACACACAGAAGTAAGGAAACCAGGGAACGTTCTGTGAGCGGCTTGCAGCTACAGAATCGCTTTGAATCTCTCTCTGTTGTCAGAGATGATGAGGAAAAGCAGCAGGGACAGACATCAGGGACAGAGCAGGAGAGCCTGAGAGTATCACGAAAGGGAACAGACACTGCTAAGCCTCGGAGGAGGCGCGTGGTCGTGGTGGGGGACTCCTTGCTGAGGGGTACCGAAGCAGTGGTTTGTGGGCCTGACAAGATGTCTCGGGAGGTGTGTTGTCTCCCTGGGGCAAAGATCCATCATGTGACGGAGAGGCTGACAAGACTTGTCAAGCCTACTGACCGTTATCCCCTTCTTTTGGTTCATGTGGGAACCAATGATACTGCAAGGCACAGCCTTCAGAATATCAAAAGGGATTATGAGGCTCTGGGAAGGAAGCTGAAAGAGATGGATGCACAGGTTGTCATCTCATCTCTACTCCCGGTAGAAGGGCATGGTCCAGGAAGGGAGAGGAAAATAGCAGAGGTGAATAACTGGCTCCGTAGATGGTGCCGCCAAGAACAGTTTGGATTCTTGGATCATGGGCTGCGGTTCCATGAGGAGGGACTTCTGGCAAGGGATGGACTGCATCTCACGCCAGTTGGCAAAAACGTTTTTGCCAACAGTCTGAAGAATCTGATCAGGAGGGCTTTAAACTGAGTTATGTGGGGGAGGGAGACATTATACTGGAAGGCAAAAGGGATGGAGAGAATAGTCCAAGTGGCATAGAGGGAACAAGGCAAACAGTGCAAGGACCCAACAGTAGGAGGCAAAAAAATGTGCAAAAGCAGCAAGTAAAGAGGACACATGGTCTTAAATGCCTCTCCACTAATGCACAGAGTATGGGAAATAAGCAGGATGAACTTGAACTCCTAGCACAACAAGGGAAATATGATATAATAGGCATCACTGAAACCTGGTGGGATGAGTCTCACGATTGGAATGTAGAAATAGAGGGGTATAACCTTTTTAAGAGAAACAGGCCAAGCAGGAAAGGAGGAGGAATAGCATTATATGTCAGGGATATTTACACCAGTGAAGAGATGCAAGAAGTCAATACTGGAAGCCAGGTGGAGAGCACCTGGATAAAAATTAAAGGAGAGGGAAATAACAGGGATGTTACTGTGGGAGTCTACTACAGACCCCCGACTCAGGCAGAGGAATTGGATGATGCCTTTCTAGAACAGATAATCACATACTCAGAAAAGAGAGATGTAGTAGTGATGGGTGACTTCAACTATCCTGATATTTGCTGGAAGTCAAACTCAGCCAAATCCTCAAAGTCTAGCAAATTCCTCACTTGCCTGGAAGACAATTTCATTGTCCAAAAGGTGGAAGAGGCAACAAGGGGATCAGCCATTTTAGATCTGATCTTAACCAACAGGGAAGACCTAGTTGATGGGGTGCAAGTGGTTGGATCCTTAGGTGGAAGTGACCATGTTCTCCTGGAGTTTGTAATACAGTGGAAGGGAGAAGCTAGGCATAGTCAGACACGCACTCTAGACTTTAGGAGAGCTAATTTCAATAAACTTAGAGAAATACTGGGAGTGATCCCATGGTCAGGAATACTAAAAGAAAAGGGAGTTCAAGACGGATGGGAGTTTCTCAAAAGGGAGATATTGAAGGCACAATTTCAAACAGTTCCAATGAGGAAGAAAAATGGAAGATGTCTCAAGAAGCCAGGATGGATGACTAAGGAACTTTCAAATGAGCTAAGTTTTAAACGGAACATGTATAAGAAATGGAAAAATGGAGAAATCACAAAAGAGGAATTCAAACAAATAGCCAGCACATGTAGGGGTAAAGTCAGAAAAGCTAAAGCGCAGAATGAACTCAGGCTTGCTAGAGAGGTTAAGAACAATAAAAAGGGCTTTTTTGGATATGTCCGCAGCAAAAGGAAGAAGAAGGAAACAGTGGGGCCACTGCGTGCAGAAGATGGCAAAATGCTAACAGGGGACAGAGAAAAAGGCAGAATTACTCAACACCTTCTTTGCTTCAGTCTTCTCAGAAAAGGCAAAGGGTGCTCAACCTAAGGATAATGGAGACAGAATAGAGGAAATTCAGCACAGAATAAGTAAAGAGGTAGTACAGGAATACCTGGTTAACCTAAATGAATATAAATCTCCAGGACCAGATGAACTACATCCTAGAGTATTAAAAGAACTGGCAAATGTAATATCAGAGCCATTGGCAATAATCTTTGAGAACTCCTGGAGAACAGGAGAAGTCCCAGCAGACTGGAGGAGGGCAAACGTTGTCCCCATCTTCAAAAAGGGGAAAAAAGAGGATCCCAACAATTATCGTCCAGTTAGTCTGACATAAATTCCAGGAAAGGTTCTAGAGCAGATCATTAAGCAGAGAGTCTGTGAACACTTAGAGGCCAATGCCATAATCACAAAAAGCCAACATGGGTTTCAGAGAAACAAGTCATGCCAAACGAACCTGATCTCTTTTTTTGATAAAATTACCAGCTTGGTAGATGAAGGGAATGCTGTGGATATAGTATACCTCGATTTCAGTAAGGCCTTTGACAAGGTTCCCCATGACATTCTTGCAAACAAGCTTGCAAAATGTGGGCTAGACAAGTTAACTGTTACATGGATTTGTAATTGGTTGACTGGCCGAACTCAAAGGGTGCTCAACAATGGCTCCTTTTCATCCTGGAGAGAAGTGACAAGTGGGGTCCCACAGGGCTCTGTCCTGGGCCCAGTGCTATTCAACATCTTTATTAACGATTTGGATGACAGAATTGGGGGCATACTTATCAAATTTGCAGATGACACTAAACTGGGAGGAGTAGCTAATACCCCAGAGGACAGGATCAAAATTCAAAATGACCTGAGTAGACTAGAAAGCTGGGCCAGTGCTAACAAAATGAAATTCAATGCGGAGAAATGTAAGGTTCTGCACTTAGGGCGGAAAAATGAAATGCACAGATATAGGATGGGGGACACCTGGCTGAATGAGACCACATGTGAAAGGGATCTAGGAGTCCAAGTAGACCACAAGCTGAACATGAGTCAACAGTGTGATGCGGCAGCTAAAAAAGCCAATGCAATTTTAGGCTGCATCAATAGAAGTATAGTTTCTAGATCAAGAGAAGTTATAGTGCCACTCTATTCTGCTTTGGTCAGGCCCCACCTGGAATACTGTGTCCAGTTCTGGGCACCACAATTCAAAAAAGATGTGGAGAAACTGGAGCATGTCCAAAGGAGGGCAACTAAGATGGTGAAGGGTCTGGAAACCTTGCCCTATGAAGAACGCCTAAGGGAGCTGGGGATGTTTAGCCTGGAGAAGAGAAGGTTAAGAGGTGATATGATAGCCCTGTTTAAATATTTGAAGGGATGTCATATTGAGGAGGGAGCAAGCTTGTTTTCTGCTGCTGCAGAGACTAGAACGCGAAACAATGGATGCAAACTGCAGGAAAAGAGATTCCACCTCAACATTAGGAGGAACTTCCTGACAGTAAGGGCTGTTCGACAGTGGAACACACTCCCTCGGAGTGTAGTGGAGTCTCCTTCCTTAGGGGTCTTTAAGCAGAGGCTGGATGGCCATCTGTCAGGGATGCTTTGACTTGGAGTTCCTGCATGGCAGGGGGTTGGACTGGATGGCCCTTGTGGTCTCTTCCAACTCTATGATTCTATGATTCTATGATTCTATGAGTTTATTTCTGACATTTCGCCACCATCTGTAACTGGCATCTTCAGAGAATGCTGGCCTGAAAAAGAGTTGGGCAAATATATATACTGTGTGATCCTGGGTAGGGAGGAGTGATTTACATGTTAATCTGTGTATTTTTCTGTGGCTAATGGCAGGCCTCAGGGTGGGAGGATATGCAAAGAGGATTAGTATCTGATGGATTAGTGCTCATTGTCTCCTGACCCTGACCCTGCTGTTTTTCAGGACAGGTAGCCAAACTTTGTTTATTTTCAGGGTTTCTTCTTTCCTGTTGAAGTTGTCCATGTGTTTGTGGATTTCAATGGCTTCCCTGTGTGTTTTGACCTGATAGTTGTTGGCATGGTCCAGAATTTCAGTGTTTTCAAACAGCATTGTATGGCCAGGGTGGTTTATAATGTGTTCTGCTGATGATGATTTTTCCAGCTGACCCAGTCTGCAGTGTCTCTCATGTTCCTCGATTCTTGTTTGCACACTGCATTTCCAGGCCAGCATTCTCTGAAGACGTCAGCCACAGATGCTGGTGAAACTTCAGGAATAAAGTCTTCTAGAACATGGCCATATAGCCCCCAAAATCCACAAAAACCTTAGCAGGTTGTTCAGGTTTCACATATTACTGGATCAGTGGTATAAATCTAAAATATGTTGGTTTACAATTCAGTATAACTGAGAGAGGAGAGGAGAGGAGTTTGGAAAGGATGGTGACAATTATCTTGCTAATAGCATATTTTGGTTCCAGTAAAGCCTTTGACAAGGTCCCCCATTATCTTCTTGCAAACAAGCTAGTAAAATGTGACTGTTAGCTGGATTAGTAATTGGTTGACTGGCCAAACCCAAAAGGTGCTCAGTAATGGTTCCTCTTCATCCTGGACAGAAGTGACCAGTGGGGTGCCACAGGGTTCTGTCCTGGGCTCAGTGCTATTCAACATCTTTATTAATGACTTGGATGAAAGAATAGGGGCATGTCTATCAAAATGAGGAGGAGGAGGAGCTAATACACCAGAGTAGAGGAGCTAAAGTCAAAATGACATTAATAGATTAGAAAACTGGGCCAAAACTAACAAAATGAATTTCAACACAGAGAAATGTAAGGTACTGCACTCAGGGCAAAAAAACAAAAACAAAATGTGTTGATATAGGATGGGAGACACCTGGCTTAACACCAGTACATGTGAAAAGGGATCTAGGAGTCCTAGTAAACATAAGTTGAACATGAGTCAACAATGTGATGCAGCAGCTAAAAAGGCCAATGTGATTTTAGGCTGCATCAATAGAAGGATAGCATCTAGATCAAGGCATGTAATAGTGCCACTCTATTCTACTTTGGTCAGACCTCTCCTCAAATACTGTGTTTAGTTCTAGGCACCATAATTCAAAAAGGATGTTGACAAGCTGGATTGTCTCCAGAGGACAGCAACTAAAATGGTGAAGGGTCTGGAAACCATGCTTTATGAGGAAAGACTTAGGAAGCTGGGTATGTTTAGTATGGAAAAGGGACAGTTAAGAAGTGAGCCCTGTTTAAATATTTGAAGGGATGTCATATTGAGGAGGGAGCAAACTTGTTTTCTTCTGCTCCAGAGAATAGGACCCGGAACAATGGATGCAAACTCCAGGAAAAGAGATTCCACCTCAACTTTAGGAGGAACGTCCGGACTGTAAGAGCTGTTCTACAGTGGAACACACTCCCTCGGAGTGTGGTGGAGTCTCCCTTCTTGGAGGTCTTTAAACAGAGGCTGGATGGCCATCTGTCGGGGATGCTTTGATTTCAGAGTTCCTGCATGACACGGAGTTGGACTGGATAGCCCTTGTGGTCTCTTCCAACTCTATGATTCTATGAATTATTTTTCTCTGGCACAGGGTGGTACTCCTTCTGTACTTTTTGTGTGTGTGTGTACTGTTTCTATGTTTAACTAATTCTTCTGCTTTGTGTGGCAGAGGTCCAAACATATGAAAATTGTCTGTGTCTTTCTGTTTCATGCAAGTTTAATCTGCTTAGAAAAAGCAAGTGAAAATTCAGGATGTGAAGCACAAACTGTAATTATTGTTCAGTATTAGATGAGCTAGAGTTATTTTCATTAGATGAAAAATATAAATGAATGTCTGTATTCGATTGTAGGCAACTTAATGTGTGTTAGTACGACAGAGCCATTAATTCATTTTTTAGGAGAAAAGTTAGTTTAGCCAGTATGTTTATGATGATCCTTAGTTTTAATTGTTACTTTAGACAAGAAAGTGATTTAAACCTGAATCTATTTGTTAGCCTAGTTGAAGCAGACTCATTGATTCAATGGAACTTACATAATATTGACTTGTAATGTTTCCATTAATATGTTTGTCTATTGTAAATGGGACTAATATTTGGATTTGGACTTTAGTATTTTATGATATTTTTAAAAATTAAAAATGCAGTTGAAATTATTTTTATTTATTAATTTATTTATTTGTTCTTTTAAGTTAACAGTTTTTATCCACTGTGGGTTTTGCCCACAGTTATAAAGAACCCCTGAGGAATATGAGAATTCAGAGGCTGCTAGCATTTAATCCAGCAATTCCTGTTTTCTGGGAATAAGTCCATTGATTTCTGTGCCTTAGTTATTAAAGTATAATTAAAAAGTACAGTGATATTGAGAAAGACTTAGATGGGCTTGGAGACCTGGTATATTCAATAAGATTGATGGTCTGGTTTCTGATTTAATAAGACTGCCTTCAAAACATGCCCAATTCCAGGTTTTTAAGATAATATCAGGAGTTGGTAGACTACTCATCCCAGTGCAACACATAAAATTCTGGTTATCTCACTGCCACTGGCCCAGTTTCCAATTATGAGAAGAAATGAAATTCAAAATGTTTTGCCCCAAAGTAACTCAAAACAACTCTTGGTTTTGTTTTTCTTGCCTACTAATGTTGGTGCTATTTTTTACCTATGTTTTTATGAATCTTACCTATAAGCTTCAATCTTTCTAATAAGCATGCATTCTCATTCTTGTCTGTATGCTCACCTTTTGCTTGTTAGTTGTGGTGTTCACTTTGCCTTGGATCTGATGATATCTAACACTGTATTCTACCAAAGCTTGCCTTCCCAGCTACGCTATGACTATACTATACTACACAGTCACACACACATAGGCATAATTTGAATTTGCTAAACACACCTATGTTTTTGTTTATTTAAGAAACAGCAGCTGAGAATCTTATGGGAAAGAATCTATCTTATTCAAGATAATGGTTATTTCTTTTCCATAGGATTTCCAATTGCTGTTTCTTAAAAAACAAAAATGCAAGTGTTGTTTGCTTAGCAAATGCAAGTAATAGTGCATATTTACACACACACACACACAGAGAGAGAGAGAGAGAGAGAGAGAGAGAGAGAGAGAAATTGGAGCCAGCACGATGTAGTGGTTTGAGTGTTGGACTATGACTCTGGAGACCAAGGCTTGAATCCCCTCTTTGTCTTGGGAAGCCATTGAATGTCCTTGGGCAAATCATACTCTCTTAGCCTCAGAGGAGGGCAATGGCAGACCCCCTCTGAAAAAACCTTGCCAAAATCGCAGTGATAGCTTCATTTTCAGGTTGCCGTAAGTGAGAAATGACTTGAAGGCACACAATAACAACACATACCAACCACCCGTGAATACCAAAATCTGTGGATGTTCAAGTCCCATTATATACAATGGCATAATAAAATAGAATGGTAACATCAAAGTTTCCTTTATGGAATTTTTTAAAAAAAGGATTTTCAATATATATATGCCTGCATGCAGTTTGCTTGTCCAAAGACTACAGTCAAGTAATCAAAAGAATACTTAGACTTGGAAGTGCACTTACAAAGGAACTAGATAAGGTCCTGAAGTGTAAATGTATATCACTGAATACTGAATTTAGGATGGCCCACACTATAGTATTTCCCATTGTTATGTATGGTTATGGAAAAAAAATCAACTTATGTAAGATGTAGTGCTGGAACCATGTTTTGTGAATACTGTGAACTGCTAAAAAGACAAATGGATGGGTCTGAACTCTCTCTAGAACCCAAGGTGACTAAATGGAGCATGTTGTACTTTGGCCATATGATGAGAAAAAAAGAACTCACTAGAAAATATGAAAAATCTTGGTAAATTGGAGGGCAGGAGAAAAAGAGGAAGACCACATGCCAGATGGACAGATTATCAGGGATGTTATGATCATGAATTTGCAAGACCTGAGCAGAGTGGCTGAGAATAGGGTGAATTGGTGGTCTATCGGGTCACCATAGGTCAAGGTTGACTTGAAGGCAGTTGACAATTTTCCTCAACTTTAGTTTTCAAAACAGTTTGTACTATAACTGCCATAATGTGGAATCGAAGGCTTTCATGGCCGGCATCCATAGTTTTTTGTGGGGTTTTCAGGCTATGTGGCCCTTATAGAACATGCCCACAAAGCCCGAAAATGCCACAAAAAACTATAACTGCCATAATCTCTAATGATAGAAATTCTCTAGTCTTCAAAGTTACTCCTCAATTCAAGCAAGTTGATTCATGTAAGAAGGCCATATGTTTTTATCCTTAGGGATTGATGAGCAAAGTTTGTTCTCCCCTGTGTCTACTTATTTCCCAAATCATGTCTCTCTGTCCCATTTACATTAAAACAGGAAACAAGCAAACACCTTTAAAACAAAAACAAATACCGTTTCAAGATTATTGGTAGCTGCCTTTTAGTTTTTTTTTTTCTTTTTTTCTTTTTCTTTTAATGTTGCTAGCTGCAAGAGGCAGCCACACATTTGGTGCCTCCATGGGACTTTCAAACATTTAAGAAGCAATCGAGGACATGTTGTTCCTTTTTGGGTTATTGTACTGTAAAAAATAATGGCTGTCCTGTGTTTCAAAAGGGGAGACAGGTAGATAGATACATGGGTATTGCTGGTAGCTATTCCTTGTAGTTGCTCTTACTAACAAGAAATTGTTAAAGGCGAAAAGGGTGCAGGAAGGGTTGGAAGACAGCACTGTATAGTTACAAGAAAAGGGAAGTGTTCTATGATTTTTATATATTAATATATTCTTGCTGAAATATTCCCACTTGTGATACACATAAGCTCAATTAGTGCAGTAAAAAACCACTTTCTGCTTTAGGTGGGGGGGGGGGGAAGGCCCTTTGAGGGCAGTCCAAGAAAGAAAAGTGTCGGAAGTGCAATGAATCTGCTGTCCTGTTGGAAGAAGCTTTTCAGCTTAATTCGAAATTACGGATTTCAAAGTAATTTGAAAGAGAAGTCAGGAGAGCAGAACAGAGATTTGTTTTTCAGTGATACCAATTTTTAAAAAGTAATACAGAACACACACTGTACAAGTAAGACAAAATACAAAACCACATGAAGCATTTCTCTTGAAGTATCTGTTCTCTGCTTAGACTGGAGAGCCAGCATGGTTTGAGCCTTGGACTCTGGGAGACTAGTGTTCAGATCCCTGCTCAATCATGGAAACCACCTGGGTGATTTTGGGCAAGTGACATTCTCTCATCCTCAGAGGAAGGCAGAGGCAAATCCAAGCTCCCTCTGAACAAATCTTGCCAAAAAAACTCTATGATAGTTCACATTAGGATCTCCATACGTCGGATGTGACTTGAAAGCACACAACACAATTCTGTGTTGCGACTGTTTACAATCTTCAGGTCCTGCATGTTTTGGGGAAAGGTGAAATCATAGATATTTGAGAACAAAATAGTTTTGGTTTGCCACTTCTATGGTGACTTTTTTCATACAGTAATAGAAAATATATATATAGGTATAAAAAGTTTCCTGATATCTTCCTGAAATATACTTAATACAATATTAATATATAGAATTTGTAGGGTTTCCATTTTAGGTAATGACCTGAATGATATAATGTGCATAACAGTTGTGATGTGTGTACAGTGGCTGCTGACACACTACTGAATTAATGCAGTTTGACATCACTTTAACTGTCATGAGTCTATCCTGTGGAATCCTTGGATTTTTTATTTATTCTGGCTCTCTGACAGAGAAGGCTATATGTTTCACAGAACTACAAGTCTCAGAACTCTATAGCATTGAGCCATGACAGTTAGTGATGTCAAACAGTATTAATTCTGCAGTGTAGATGCAGCCGGTGATAAAGCAAGACAATCATGAATATTGAATGTGTATCTAGAATGTCTTTATGCTGGATATAGTATACAGATGTGAAGAACACATAATATCTGCATCCTTAATGAAAAAAAGGGATCAAGGTAATTGAAGCACCTCAGTGAGGAGGAAACAGAAGTCTAGAAGATTCTTCACACTTCATTTGCACAAAGACTGATGTGTTTTTTCGACACACACAAAAATGTTCTGGGATGAAGAAACATATTTTCATCGCAAAAAGATGAAACAATTTTGAACAGGAGACAGTTTATGGTGTCTAAAAAATTCTGATTCAAATAAAAAATGTGCTTTGCATATAAATACTTTTTGCACAAACACATTGTTCTCTGTAGAAAATATTTCTTTTGCACAGTAAACACATTTTCTTCCAAGAAAGATATTTTCCATGCAGAGGAACTGCATGTAGTTTTCCGCAAACAATTTCCCCTCTTCCTTTGGAAGTATAAATGCCAGCAAAAATGGAAAGCCTTGCATTCTTAAAGTGTGGGGAAAAGTTTGCTGAAATTATTCATTCTTGCCTATAGGAAGACACAGTATATCTGTAATATATAGCTCATGTTGCCAGTCTGGCACTCTGTGGGTTTTTTTTTTTTTTAAAAGGATTCTTTTTGAAAGAGTGATTAGTACCTTAGTCATGAAGATGGGAACAAACTAGAATATTTCCTGTATGTTTTCAAATTTATTTTGTTTTCATTAAGTGACATCCCATGCTGGTTTCCTCTGGTGGCAGGAAATCCTCTAGACTTCTCAGGATCATTTAAATTGCTGATGCACCCAAAGAAATGTACCTACAGTCTTGTGTCTGTATCATTCCATTGTCATATTGAGTGATAAAACATTCGTTGATAAAGTATGATTTTCTCTTGGTTATGAGTAAATCAGAAGCTATAATAGGCAACTTGCTTAGTTGCTATATTAAACAATACAGTAATTGCTTTTATTGATGGCAAAAGGTTTCCATACAGGGTAATGGATGTATCCTATCCTGAACATAAATATATATACAGTTAAAATACATATGGTACAGTTAAAGTACACTACATTTGTTAAATGTTAGAGCAGGAGAATCAGAAGTATTGAACACCTATACATCTAGAATATGTGTGATCGCAGACACAAACACACTGAGTCCGTCTGGACCTGGGATGAATAGAAAAAGGCTGTTTGTAGACCTTAGAGGGTGTGGATTTTTTTCCCCATTCTCTGCAATACTCCTGAAGTGAGACTCTTTCTGAATTTTTCAGGATAGTTTATCAGAATAGGTATTACTGGAACATATATTAAGGGCATATGATGACTGCATAGGAAAGAGGAATCTGCCCTTGCCAAGATTTGCTGATGGGCTTATTCTGTCAGTTCAAAGATCCACCTTGGTTACATAAAAGTTGACAAAGAACAGTGACAGCCTACACATTGTGGGTCATGGGTTCACACTGGCAAGCTTACCACCTGTGATACCGTAGGGATGCATACAGTACCAGTTTGGATGACCAAAAAGACAAACAAATTGATCCTAGAGCAGATCAGACTTGAACTCCTTCTGGAAGCCAAAATGATTAAATTGAGGCTGTCATACTTTGGCCACATCATGAGAAGAGATAACTCACTAGAAAAGACAATAATGTTAGGATCAGTCATCCCCAAACTGTGCCCTTTAAGAGATTTTGGACTTCGGCTCCTAGAAGCCTTAGCCGTGTTGGCCAGTAGTCTGGGATTCTGGAAGCTGAAGTCCAAAATCCCTAAAAGAGCACAGTTTGGGCACCACTGGGAGAGGTGGAGGGCAGAAGAAAGAGAGGATGACCACATATCTGATGGATGTTTGAGGAGGTCATAGCCCTGAGCCTGTTGAACATGAACAAAGCAGTAAAGGATGAGGAAGAGGCTTGCAAGAGTCTCATTCACAGGGTCGCCATAAGTTAAAGCCAACCTGAGGGCAGTTAACAACAACAACAACAACAAAGTGAATGCATGTGGCTGTAACTTTTGCTGTCAGTTTTTTAAATGTCATACAGCCAATCTATTTTTCCAGTACAATCACTTATCATCAGGGCTGAATTATAGATTCAGCACTTATAAATGTTGTCCTATATGTTGTGGGGCTTTGCCACTTTTTCCATGCTATGCATAATTTAATTGTCTATACCAAGCATCTCACAATTGCTAAACTAAAAGTCCCCCAATGTAGTAACAATTCTCCATAGAGTTCCCTTATGAATTAAAATTGCAAATGAGTTGATTGAAAAGTGTCTTGCCATTGGGATAAAAGGCTATGTAGATATCAGTTGGAAAATAAAGTATCCAGTCCTAAATTTCAAGTAGTATAGAACTGTGCTTTTTGACAATAATATTTTCAGACACATTCTTGTTTAATCTTGCACATTAATTGCTTTAGTATCTCCAGATAATAGCTGGGTTATTTTTGTAAGGTTGTTGTGGTATATAAACAATTTAAAATGCTGTATATAGACTTCACTGAATCTCACTGCTTCAGGGGATTTTTGTGACCTTAAAAACCAGAGGAATTGTAGGAGAAAAATAACATGGATAAATGTAATGGTATTCTATAAATGTGGTAAGATGTGGTCAGCATCTAAAACGCTGTTTTAAAAAGGCTTAAGCACATAAGAAAGAGGAGAAAGACAAACAAAAGAAAATACTATATTTTCTATTTTCTTTTTAATGGAGTGAAGGCATCTGTTGCATTTCAAGATGCAGCAGTCATTTGTGCTGCTTGGTTTCAGACTTTCCTTAGAGGACAGTGTCATGGTTGTGTTCCTTAGTGGCCTTTGCCAGTAGAGAACAAGTCAAGATAATCTACTTTAGCTGATCCCCTATTTCTGGTGCTTGCTCAAATCTTGTTCTTGTTGATTAGAAACTTTCTAAAGCAACATGGGAGATTGCACTAAGGGGCTCTTCAGATCAGCCCCTAAGGGCCTTTCCTAGCTGGATCGGGGCCAATCCAGCCTTTCTAGGGTGCAAAAAGGAGCCACAAAAAGTGGCTCCTTTTTGCACCCTGTAAAGGATACAATAGCTGTGGCTATACAGTGCTCCTTCGATGCAGT
This sequence comes from Urosaurus nigricauda, assembly GCA_034509955.1. Lineage (NCBI taxonomy): Eukaryota > Metazoa > Chordata > Lepidosauria > Squamata > Phrynosomatidae > Urosaurus > Urosaurus nigricauda. The sequence continues at coordinate 144,582,358 of JAOEGL010000001.1, read as the reverse complement.
GTTATCTGGACACACTGCCAGAGGAGTGTCATGACGCGGTGCATCATATGTAGTGGCATGTGGTGTCATGAGAGCAGAGCCAGGGCATGCATCATGGAGACGCTATGCCCCGAATCTGCCCCCAGCCAACCCAAAGTGCCAATCTGAAGAGCCCCTAAGTGATGTGGTGGGTTAGTGACACTACAATTAGGCTCCTTCTCTTGTGGAAGTAGAAATGGTTTCTACTTCTGCAGAACCACTGTTAGATACAGCGCAAAATGTGTAATGTTGATATGATTTAAAAGGGGTTGATCCATCTAAAGTATGTTTGTTTTCAGTGGAAGAACTAAGTCTGTGGATAACTTGCTCAACTGTGTTTATCATTGGGGCAAAACAGATGGGCAAGAAAAAGTGGCTTGAAGCTGCCTTTTTTGAAGCCACATTGAAACCCCACCAACCACACCACTGGCTCCCAAGGCAGCTGGAGTGCTCATGTCATGACCACATGGCATGGTTTCAAACCAGGAAGAAGCAGAAAAAAGCTGCTTTTTTTTGAAATGGCTTTTCTTTGCATAAGGGCACTTTTCTACTGGCTTCAAGGCATATGTCATCTAAACACCACGCCTTCAAGCCAGCCTGAAAGCACCTCAGTTTGCCTGTCTGTTTACCCCCATAGTTTATTATAGCCAACTTCTTTCTCTCAGTCTCAAAAGTGCTACAAGAGTTCGCTACATACTGACATCTACAGACTAACATGGTCATATCTTTGAATTCTGTTGTTGTTGTTGTTGTTGTTGTTTTGCTCAGCATGATAACACTGTGATTACTAAACTCATGCTGGATACGCTATAGTGAACAGGTTTCAGTAGCTTTGTGGCATTCAGATCAAGTAAGATGCTCACTTCTAACCCACACTGAAGTTATATTTTTCTTAGGTGGTCAAAAGAGGACTGAAATTTGTAGTAAGTAGGAGTGCATGATATCTCTTTGTTTCTATCAAACATTCTGTTTTACTTTCTCATAGTCTCAGCTATCATTCATAGATTGTCTTGGATAGCCTTGTTTGGGAACCTCTATATTTTAGATTTCCCTCAGCAGATGTGAAAATTTATTGCAGATCAGGAAATGCCATTGTTACTAAGCTTACTCAGGATATATCTCATATCTGAAGACTAAGTCTCTATTTTTAGGGAAGCAGGCTTTTTGGAATACAAATGTTTATGAAAATTTAGCTTGACAGTGTGCTAGCTGAACTTTTCTCAATGTGGCCTTGGCTGTATTTTTCCATAGTACAGCTGCCGTCTCTCCAGAACAGCTGGTCCAAAGCTTGCACCTTTTGAAACAAAATAAATGGGCCAAGTGTGCATAACTGGGATAATTTCATCTGGGAAATGTACCCAAGGAGAAGAAGCAGAAAGTAATTGGGGATGTTCCAGAAAAATATAGAAAACAGACATTTTGACTGAAAGAGTATAATCATCATCAATTAAATGTTTAGCTATAGGCCTTCCCAGAAGGAGAGAGGGGGAAGTGAAAGAAATGCGGTTGTGCAGCTGTATAGTATATCTTTTACATTTTGTGGATTTGGAGGAATAGAAAACAAACAGTAGAACTAGACCCTAGGTGTTGTAGTGCAAAAAAGACATTTCAAAGCTTTAAGTAGAAATTAGGAAAACAGAATTAAAAATAGGGACAGATGTGGATATGGACGAGTTATTTTTTGGAACTACATATTGGCTAAGGGAGCTTAGGAGTTGTAGTGCAAAAAAGACATTTCAAAGCTTTAAGTAGAAATTAGGAAAACAGAATTTTTGTGCATTAGTAAAAAGAAGGAAGGGAGAGTGAGGAAATAAAAGAAATGTGGCACCTTTAAAACTAATTGGTTTTTATTTTTGTGTGAGTTTTGGGATTGGTCCAATTACTTTCTCTCTTTGGTGTCCGGGCATCTATTCAGGAAAGGGGTGCCAGGTACTGGGCAGAAACTGGGCAGAAAATCATGGATGTAAGAAAAATCACACCCACACATGGATCACATGGGTATGGCGAAAAGGACTGTCTGGGAAGCAAGTGAGAACTGTGTTCCAGAGTGTAATGGGAAAAATTTGGGGAAAATGTTCCAGGAGACTTATAAACTTGGCTGCTTAGTAGCTTCCTTCCTTTTTGCTAATGAAAGAATGGAATTGTGCTCAGGTAGTGGGATTATTTGCTGTACCTTTCTTCAGATCTCTGAAGTCAATAGGGATGCAAAGTGGCTAGATTAGGTTAATATCAGACTGATTGAATAGTTCATGGAGCTGCTTTCCTGTCAATAGAGAGTATTGGCATGAAACCCACAACTGGAGCTGTTCAGTGAAGCTCCTACTGAATTTCCTCTTTTGACATAAAAAAAATGAGAAAAACACTTATTCATTTATTTATTTCATTTATATGTCACCTTTCTCCCCAGACTGGACCCAAGGTGGCTTCCAGAAATTGTAAACTAAAAACATTTACAACAAAATTTAAAAACCTCATATCACCTCATAAAACACATTAAAATCAGTAGTAAAACACCCAAAAGATAAATAAAACATCCTTTATTAAAATAAAATCCCGTACTTTTGCGTTAAAAGCCTGCTTAAACAGAATTGTCTTTGCCTGCTGGTGAAAGGAAAGCAGGAAGAGGGCTAGCTTAACCTCATATGGAAGGGATTTCCAGAAGGTGGGAACAGCCACTGAGAAGACTCTATTTCATGTCCTAACCAATGATGATGATGGGACCGAAAGAAAGCCTTCCCCTGAAGATAACTTAAAACGAAGGAGTTTATTGAGGAGACACCCTTCAAACAGCACCAGAATGTGCTCTCTTGGCAGCAGTGTTTGGACCCATCCCTGTATTAAATGTCCATTTCATTACACAACCAGCTTTTCCCACTTTCTAACTGACCTTTATTTAGTTTCTATGGTTCACATACTTCCCAAAGGAAAGTAAACTGGATAAGATTTGACATAAGGCTGATTCAGAACAACCGTCTGAACAGATGGAATAGAATCTCCCAGCAGAAATGGCTTACTACAGTAACCCTAGCTGTGAGTATCTTAAAGGATGAGTGATATCTAGAAAGATGTCAATCATAAGGGTAGGTAACTTCCTTTCAGTCTGAGACCAAATTTGTTTGAGAGTGATTGTTGGTAGCCTGATTCTAATGGTGGTCGAGAGAAAGGGAGAAGGGTGCAAAAATAAGGGTAAAGCTCTTCCATGGCAGCTGGGCCATAAGAGAGGGTTTTCAGTCTTTTAAATGGAGGAGAAACCTTTAAAATCTGGAAAGCATTCTAAAATGGTGTTATGAGAAAGGGGTTGTGTCTCTGGGGAACTGGAGAGGGTTGTATTGGGATCCCAGACTGGAATCAACCCCAGGACTCTTGCTGTGAGACAACAAAACAGTAGGCCTTGTAGGAGTTTGGTGAAGATGCCAAGTCTATGCAAAAGCATTCAGCACATGTATGTGGTACTTGTTTGGCAAAAATTCTGAAAGCCACATTTTTAGGAGTTCCTAAAGAAAAAAATAAGGCACTCATATATGTCTACGCCAAGTCAATTTAATGTCATTCTTTGACTGGATATTGAACTTAGTGAACAAAGGAAATGTGTGATATGCTTAGTGCAGTTCAACTTTATTCAGGAATTTGAAATGGACCCACATTACACTCTCATGGGGCAATCTCACATTTCTCTAGCTTTTCTAACAGCTTCAAAAATAGATACATGGCAGGCGCCTGAAGGCATAACACCATGGGGCTGTGTTCTTGTCAGATCTCTCTAGTCTAGCTGGAGTTGGTTTGGAGTTTGATTTGGTTTGATGCAAGCTACTAAAAACAACAAGTAGTACAATTAGCAAGAACAATTTAAATGGCAGAGTTCTTGTTCTCACTGTCATTTCAGTAAATCTCACAGGAGATGCATTTTACTCCTGTTTGAGAAGAAATGGTCTACATTCATTACAGTGTACCATGCAGAAGATTTACTTGCCAGATTTATAAAGGGGCTTGCACAGATTTTTTATTTCTTTCTAGAAAGGGTACAGTTCTGCTTTCATCACTGGGGCTGCATCTGCACTGCAGAAATAATCCAGTTTGACACTACTTTAACTGCCATGGCTTAATGCTATGGAATTCTGAGATTTATAGTTTTGTGAGACATTTAGCCTTCTCTGTCAGAGAAGAGAAGACCTCTGGTGCAGATCCCAGAATTCTGTAGCACTGAGCCATGGCAGTTAAGTGATGTCAGCCGGGATTATTTCTGCATTGTAGATGCAGTCTGTTAGAAATGGAATAGATATCTGCACTGGTTTCCTTTTGTGTTTGAGGGTCAATTTACATTGCTGGAAAATGACTTACAAACCAGTTAAATACATGTGATGTTTCTTAAACCAATAAAGGGCACCTACTTACATTTACCATCTATTTACCATCTATTTAGCCTTAACTTAGTCGTGCTGTGGTTTATAGCTACCTTCAGATATACATAGACGACTACACTTTCCTTGAGGATTTACATAAGAACGTAAGAATATTACATCAGAGAAAGTTAGCAGAATTGATCCATTCATTGCTGCCAGGAAAACGCATTCTGCTGCTGTTTCAAGAGTGTCTCCTCAATAAGGGAAACTTAGCAGAAAGCTTGCAGACTGTGGTAGACCTGATGTAAATCATAGTAGCTTCCTTTTCTTAACTATCTTAACATATTTCTATCCATCTACAGATTGTAGGATAGGCTAGGGTACAAATATGAATAAATAACAATTACTTTATGTGGAAGGTAGCAGCAAAAGGTCTAGGAGCCCTGAGGACCACTGTGGGCTGCAGTAGACTTGGATATACCAATCCACCACCACCACCACCACCAACAACAACAACATCATCAAAACATTGAGATGCCATCAGATAAAGTGACCTGGAACATGCTACCTTTTCCAACAGTATGTCACTATTTCTTAGATGTTTGGGTAAAATTGAATTATTAATGGTCAAAATTTCCAGTTGGTGACACCTGGTGGACTGTGAAACTGAGGTAATAACAGCAACAACAATAATAGTAATGACAGTGATAGTGATAATAAGAATAATAGGAATTATTATTATGAAATGCACAGATATAAAATGGGGGACACCTGGCTGAAAGAGACCACATGTGAAAGGGATCTAGGAGTCCAAGTAGACCATAAACTGAACATGAGTCAACAGTGCGATGCAGCAGCTAAAAAGGCCAATGCAATTTTAGGCTGCATCAATAGAAGTATAGTGTCTAGGTCAAGGGAAGTAATGGTGCCACTCTATTCTGCTTTGGTCAGGCCCCACCTGGAATACTGTGTCCAGTTCTGGGCACCACAATTCAAAAAGGATGTGGAGAAACTGGAGCGGGTCCAAAGGAGGGCAACTAAGATGGTGAAGGGTCTGGAAACCATGCCCTATGAAGAACGCCTTAGGGAACTGGGGATGTTTAGCCTGGAGAAGAGAAGGTTAAGAGGTGATATGATAGCCCTGTTTAAATATTTGAAGGGATGTCATATTGAGGAGGGAGCAAGCTTGTTTTCTGCTGCTGCAGAGATTAGAACGCGGAACAATGGATATAAATTGCAGGAAAAGAGATTCCACCTCAACATTAGGAAGAACTTCCTGACAGTAAGGGCTGTTCGACAGTGGAACACACTCCCTCGGAGCGTAGTGGAGTCTCCTTCCTTGGAGGTCTTTAAGCAGAGGCTGGATGGCCATCTGTCGGGGATGCTTTGATTTGGAGGTCCTGCATGGCAGGGGGTTGGACTGGATGGCCCTTGTGGTCTCTTCCAACTCAATGATTCTATGATTCTATGATTCTATGATTCTATGATTCTATGAAAAATAAAAATCAAGAAGTTTTTTTCTGGTCTCAATTTTAGAATTTTTTGGAGGGTTGGTGGATTTGTAGGATAGAAAAACACAGCTCTCTGAGTCAATTACACTTGGTAGACTGTGAATCTGAGATAATAACAGCAACAATAGTAATAATGATAATGATAATAAGAAAATCAGGTTCCTCCCACCAGGAATAGGATGGGGACTACCAGGAGCCTGCATGCTGTTAAAATGGCCTTGGTGTCATTATGCAGCCCACAATCTACACTCTGCCTACCATAGCCCTTACAACATTGTTTCCCCAAACTGGTGTTCCGCAGTATATTGTGAACTATTGTTCTCAGCATAACATATTCTGAATGTGGAATATGCTGAGTGAGTAAGCTAACAGTGAGGAATCACATCAGTAGGGGTGTGGGGGAGCCACCTTACATGATGGTATTTTAGTTCATTAAATTTTAGTTTTCTTCTGTAGGTGAGTCAAGAATTTTGTACAGAATGAGTTGCATTTGCGCACAGTTTTCATTGCACTGAGTTGTTATCCAGTCTAAAAGGAGCTGAAAAAGAAGAAGAGATCTTACTTTGCTAATGACTGCCTGTTCTGCAAGCCATTCACCAGTAGAGTGTGAACAATGACCACAACTATCAGAAACAACAACTATTGGAATTAAGCCATAATGAGTTGTAAAATTGTCTGCAACAGCTTGCATACAGGCTTCTGCAAGTCAAATCAAAGTATTGGACCTGACAGTTGAACAAGTATGAAATTTCTTTTCCACAAGCACCGAGAAGCTTTCTATAAGCAGAGCTGTACAACTGGGTAAAACCTGTTTTGCCTACTTAATGTGCTGGTGCACATTGATCCAGAAGAAGCACTGGAGGAAAATTCCATATCATCCAGCTTCATATTCTCATATGGAAGATGGATGATGTGGAATTCATACTCCATGTTCTACATTAGGGGGATGGGAGCAATATGCAGATTTCCAAATGTCAGACTGCAGTTGTTCTGATATTTCACCATTGATCAGGTTAGCTAGGGTCTTTGGGTGTGAGTTGTAGTGTAACAAGATATAGAAAACCATAACCTGACCTGACCTTTTCCTAGCACTCTGTTGGACATAGAGTTGGAGTCTTGGGCTGTACTCTGGTGTGTGTGTGCCTTCAAGTCACCTGTCGATTATGATGACTGCATGAGTTTCATAGTGTATGCCCTGTTATTATATTACAACAACATGTTTGCCACAGTTCTATATTATACTAGCTAAGACAACCTGCATAATCCACCTTTCTGACCATATGCTATTTCTTTATTGTAATATGCTAAGTTGCTTTGCTTTTGAAGTTCTAGGCAGTTAATAAAACTAGTTCGTTCATCAGACTCTTTTTTAGATGTGGCACATTTCTCATTCTCTACATTCATTTCAGTAAGTCACAAGGTATGCAAATTCTTTTTTAGCTTAAACAGACCATCAAATACACATTAGGGGGAGTCTTGAATAATTTTTCTATAAAATTTGCACCCTCTGCCTATTTTGATTCTCTTCACTCCTCAGAGAACAATATGAAACAAACTACAGTACTATACCTCTCTTGCAGTACTATTCCTCTTGCAGTATTCCTTTCTTACAGTGCTGTTCCTCTTATAGATTTGAGAGACACTAGATCATAACAGTAAAAACGCAATTTAGGGAAAAATTATAAGTCATCTGGGTGCGTTTAGTCTGGGTTAAAGATGACTGAACAGGATTCTAATTGTAGACCAGTGAGTAATGCAGAGGGTATTCAAATGAAGTAAGAGATTTTCTTTACTTAAAAGGCGAAAACAAGACTAATTATCCAAGCCGGTGAGATTAATCCAAGAAGATATAATTGCTAATTAAGAATGCCATGTAATAAAAGGGCAACTGGGTTATATTCAGGACTAAATATATAAGATAATTTTCTGAGAAAATCAGTAATTGTGGAAATACATTGGGAATTATGTGCTTTCAGTAGAAGAATTCCATCCTGCAGGAACCAGTTAAATTACATTACAAAGTTTAGAGGAAGTCTGTAGGGGTGTAACGTTAACAAGCCCAAGATTCAACTAATTTTGAATAGGATTTCAAAGAAGAATATGAGGGCTTCATCATGGATGAAGGTTACAACCCTGCACAGAGATAATAAGAATGTATCTGTATTCAATTGTGGAAGAGGAGCCCATGGTGTGCCAGGCTGCAGCCTTAATTAGCTGGTGCAATTCTGTTGCCATGGGCAGATGGTGGATTTCATATTAGCACTAGCCAGTCCCTGATGTTTCATCCTTTGGAAGGTATTATCCCAATGAAAAGGAATGTAAAGTGTGAGAAAGTTAACCCTTCTCTAGTGAGAGGAAACCTATCTCCTTCCCTATAACTTGATAGAAAAATTATTAAGCCTTGACTAGTTATCCACATGGAATACAAGCCTGGCCAAGAAAGAATAACCATGTCATCTGAAAAAGAAGTCTTGCCCTTCCTGCCCTCCATAATTATTTGAAAGTGTCAAAAATCTTGTTTTGTGTTATTTTTTTAAAAAAGAGACTTTAGGAAAGGCTTCAGATGCAGCTTTACATTGAGGATGGGCAACTGTGCAGAGGATTTGGGGGCCTTCTCCCATAAATCCTGGAGCCTTCTTGGTCAGACCTTTGCATTCTTTGGTCAAGACAATGTATGTGTATGTGTGTGTGCGTGTGTGTGTATGTGTATGCTTGTGTGGATTGGTAGGTGTCTTATCTTATAGGAGACCTCTGAGCCATGGATGCTTCTGGAAGCTTACTTTCCAAATTAATACCTTTTTTCTATTTATGATAGGGTGAATGGTGTGTGTGTGTGTGTGTGTGTATGTGTTTGGTGTAGAAAGGGCATTGAGAATTATATTTCTCCCTTTACTTTGCTGTGTTATTACCCGATAGCATTCCACGTGCCTTTGGGGGTCAGGGTGGTATCTGTCCAGAAGTTTGCTGTTGATGCTGATGAAGCTCAGTTCAGTTTTCTTGTCCATTTGTTAGCCACATCACCCAATTTTCTCTCGTAGCTTCTCTGTGTAAAGCTGGTGACATTGGGAAGGACCTTTTGGCTATGCTTTTGTAAAATATCTCTCCTTCCTTCTTTTCATTTTGGGGAGTGGGAAAAAATTCATTGTTAGAACTGAAAATAAAATATTTTCTGTCATCACAGTGTGCCTCTGTTTAGAATACTTAAATAATTCTGACTGCTTCATCATGAAAATGGGGCTAGGTGAAGAAGAAAAACTGCAATGACTTGAACACTTTCCCATGGAAGCATTGAATGGAAAGTGGGAGGAGGGAAGAGACATTTTGCCTGGAGAAAATGGGGAAATGCTTTCTCATCATGTAGCATTGTTCTCACATGGCTATCCTGGTTGACATTATCGATGTCCACCAGGATACATACCTGGTGATGTCACTTTGCTGGCATCTTGAATAGAGGCCAGTGATATGATTGGATGAGGTGCTTGGTGCCACGTCGGGAGAATCGTTAGTAGTGGAGCTTAGGCTATTTAAGCCTATGCCTCCCTACCTTCTCCCTCTTCAGAGATTTGTTGTCCCATCCTCCTGCCTTGACTACAGTGTGGCTATGTTGGTTGCTCTAGGGCTGGGTAGGAATTTCCCCTCTTTCCTTCAAGGGGCTCTTTGCCTACCTTACACTGTCCTTAGGGGATCTGGAAATTGGCTTGGGTGTGGACTTAAATAGGTGGTCACTTTCAGTTATGGGGGAAAATTGAGAATCAGGTGAACACCTATGGAACCCACTTGGGGTGAAGGTTGGGCCTCTTGAGCTCTCTTCTTAGGTCTTGTGAGTAAGGAGAGAGCCTTCCTTAGGGCTGACCTGGGATATAACCCTCAGTCAAGTCTGGTGAGTTGACTGGGGAAACCTCAGGTTGGCGTTCCAGATGCGAGCTGGCCGGGGAGCAAACCAATAATGGGTTATCCTCAGAGCTCAGGTGTTTCGCCCAGGGGTAGCTGAGAAGATAGATGGTCTGAGGAATAGGCCACCTGCCACAGCTGCTCCCGCATCAGGTTGCTCCCTCTAGTTTGCAAGTTTTTAAGAAATAGTTAAATAGTTTAATTTCTTGAATAAAATGGCCCTATTTCAACCCACATCTTTGTCTGGTCTTGTCATTTCAAGTTTGATAGCAATCATAAGAATGGCCATCAAAGCTGCTTAGTTGAAGTCAGGAAGCAAGGCAGTCAGAATCACCCAACCCACCTACCCTTGGATTACTTGCATCCTATTCACACCGCACCATATTCCAATTTAACTACCATGGCAACATCCCATGAAATCCTGGGACTTGCAGTTTAGTGGGAAGGGCCTTCAGAAACCTCAGCTGAGGTGGTCTTCCAGTGCCTCTGATCAAACTGAAAACCCAGGATTCCACAGGATCCAGCCATGGCAATTTAAGCAAAATATAGCACTATGTTTATATAGCATGAATGGGTACTTGATCAAAATAGAAATAAAAACACCACTGTAGATTATTATTATTTATTAATTTTATTTATATAGCGCTGTAAATTTACACAGTGCTGTATATACAATCGTAAATTAGATGGATCCCTGCCCTCAGGCTTACAGTCTAAAAGAGACAACACCAAAGGAAGAGGGGAAGGTGGTGGGAAGAGGATGAAGTCCAGTGGTTCATCTCTCCCTCTGGGGCCTGGACCAAGGAAGATGGACTGGAGGGAGGGCACGGCTTCTTAATGCATAGCTATAAGGAGGCATCCTGGGGCAGATGGCACAATCTTGGGAATGCTTCCCTAAACAATAGAGTCTTTAACTTAATTTTGATGTACTTCATCCCTCTCCCATTTCATAGTCATTAGGATCATGGCAAAAACAAAACAGGGCCAGATGTGTAGCCCATAGCTACTAATGATAAAAGTTGAAAAACAAGTAATTTCTTCTCAGTATTCTGGGATCTCCCTTTTACAGTTTAAATTTACCCAGGGGCACATGGCACAGTAGTTCTAAGGTGCTGCTAAATCTGATGAAAAACCATTTTAATCTTATAGTGAAAAAGTTGAGCGATTAAAATTTAATACATGATCAGGAAGGTCTGGAGAGACAGTAGGAGAGTTTGTGGCAGAACTGAGAAAACTTTCTTAGAATTGTAATTACGATGTAACTCTTACACAGATGTTCAGGGACTGGGTACTATGTGGAATTAATGATGAAAAATGCAGAGACTGCTGTCTGAACCATAGTTCACCTTTGCCTCCACTTTAAAGATGACCCTGGCTATGGAATCAGCAAATAAATTTGTATGAAGTTTAGAGTCACAGCTCATGGGAACCTGGGAAGGGGGGCAGTGCACGGGTGACAATAGGAAGTGTATTTAAATGTATAAAAAGGACCAAAAAGGAAATTGATATGCCTTAGATAGATGGTTACCATTCTGGAGAAAGGCCAGCAGATATAAAAATGTAAAATACCATAGTTGTGGTCTGACAGTTTACATTGGAATGATATGCAGAGTTAAATAAAAGGACACAGCTGCACAAAACAATGTGAAAACCAATTTAATGCTTATAGAGCCCATGCATTACAGGAGCCAGACATATACTTCCTACAGTGTAAATGAAACCATAACCCCAAAGGATGGTTTTTATGGAACAATAAGAATGTAACATGTGAATCACACTACAGACTGTGCCAATTCAGATGCTACCTTTTGAATTGCCACAGTCTGCAATGTTACTCTTTTATGTCAAGCATCATATAAAGCCTCATTTGGAGAAGCATGGAAAGGCACTCTCATTGGAAAAAAAGTAGGTAAAATGAAATTACACACATATTTAGGAGAGGCTCTTAAGCTGTAAAAAAGCCAGTTGTATAAAAGTAAAGTGAAGTCCAAGTGAGGCATGATAGTTGCTATTTGCAATATTCCAAGTTGATTTCTTTTTTAAGGTTGTGATGTGGTTCAACTTCCAAAGGAGAATGTGGTTAAGGGAGAACCAAAACACATTTCCTCATAGTCTGCCAGCCATATCTCTTCACAGTTTGTTGCTCACACTCTTTCCTTGCTTTTTCCATAGCACAAATGAGCCAGAAATGTGAAAAAAAAAACCCAAACCTGTCCTGATATCTTTGGTGTTGGACTATGTGTAGAGTATGTGTAGTCCTTGGTAATGTACTACATGTATACCTGGTTCCTTCTCTCCTCATTGGGTAAGGCTTCCTAGTGTCATTTCTGATCAGGGATTAGAGATAATATGGTGATTCCTCCTTGCCCTGATTGTCTTCTCCTCAGGAGCAGTCAAAGAGGAAGGATTCAGCATGTATAAGCCTGACATGGAGCATTTGGCATTGAGGAGAAAGTTCCATAATTTCAAAAGGTAAACTGATGAGAGCAGTTGGTGTGGCAGGAAAAAGTTTACTTCCTGATGCCATCGGCCCATGGAGGGCTGTGAAGTGCGGAACCTTTTTCCTTCCAAACCATAGTTTTCTGCTCCAAACTGCAGGTGTGCAAGGAGTGTTTAAACCATCTAATGTTTAAAAAAACCAAAAACATTAGGGCACTTCATGTGTTGTGTGAATGGGACAAGATGGAGAAGAGTAAATAAATGTGCATTTCCCTGTTACAGCTCGTTTAGCCTGAAACTATTGCTAGTGGCAGTAGTTTCAGATTCAACCCTTTGCTTAATGGCTGAAGAATGGTTATTTGTTGTCAGATTATAAGAAAGAAGTACATCATTTCAAAGCTGAAGGGAAAATGTTGCTGATAAATGTACAAAATGAATGACTGGAATGTGGTCAAGGACAATCTAGGTGCTCTAAAAGGGACTATTGCTAAAGCACATGCTGAACTGAATAGTGCATTCCATTATTTCAAACCCAGATCTAACATAAAGTAAAATTTCTCAGTAGAGCAGGAGGTTTTGTGTGCAGTCCCAGTGCCTGAATTAAAAGCAGATGGCTCTGTGCACATAGATGTATTGGGGCTAGAAATTGACTGTAAATAAGAAATCACAGATGTAACAGTATTCTGTTTCAGAAGATTGTGGATCTCCTTATATTTGTTGTGTTTGTAAAAAACTATTTACAAATGTCTAGTCTACATGTAAGTGTGTTATACAAATTCCTGCAGATTTTTTCACATTTGTCTTAACACTTCACGTTCCTGTGCAAATTTACATTTATTTGCCTTCCTTCTGCCAAAAATGTGAATCATTGTGAATTCATACAAAGTGAATGGACAACCACACATTTTATAATGAATATCCATGCAGATACTCTGGTAAAAACTGTGAATACTTTTTTCAGCAGAGATTATGGAGTTTTTCACCCCCACCCCCACCCCCCACCCCCACCTCGGGTGAAGAGCCTAAATTCATCCAATTCATGTGTGGCTGGATCAGTCAATTTGATTCAAATGAGTATTTTAACCATGTATATAAGTCAGGCAGGAATTAAACTTATTAACTATATTTGTGACTTGTCCTATATTTTTGTTAAATTCTTTTCTCCCAGTGAAACAGACATTTTCTCCTTTCACAGGGAGGAGGAAAATTTTGGAGAATGAAAGAATAAGGTACAAGGGTTCATTTTTCCATAGATATATGCACAAGATGGCTGAAGTTTTTTTCCCTGTCTGTCTGTCTGTCTGTCTGTCTACTAAGCACTTTTAAAAATCCGTACATGTTATTGCAGCAGCACAGGGCTCTCAAAAGGCAAACTTTGCTTCTGACATTAGCTTCTGGCATGACTATGTTGCTGCACAATGTCAAATTAGTTTTATCTGTTTTATTTTTGAGTTGTATTAATTAATATTATATACAGTGGTCCCCCAGTTTACGAAATTAATTCGTTCCAGCACCCCTTTCTAAAACCAAAAAGTTTGTAAACCGGGGCCCCTTAAACCAGCCCCTGCACCATTTGAATTTCCCGCCGCTTTCTTTTCTTAAACCGGGATTTTTTCCGTAAACCGGGGCTGTTTTTCCAGCCCCAGCTCTTTCTTATACCAGGGTTTTCGTAGGCCGAGGTATTCATAAACCGAGGGACCGCTGTATTTAAATTTTATTGGTAAGACATCATGGATGTTTTATTGAATAGTCCCATTAAATTATTGTGACAAGTTGAACAGATCCACTGTAACTACAGTCTAAAAATGAAGACTACACAATGATTTATATGATATGTTTGTAACCCAACTATAGAATTTCTTTTTCTCCTTTACTCTTCATGAAACAATATAGTATGAAACATGGTTTATTTCTGTACCTCATCATCATGTATCAAGTGGGTTAAATAAATGAGCTCTACAATGTGTGTGTGTGTGTGTTTGTGTGTGTGTATTATTAGGATAACTGGTGAAATTCTGGCATAGTCCCTCTATGCAAAACCACATTGTTGTTATTGTGTTCCTTCAAGTCATTTCCTACATATGGTGACCCTAAGGCAAACCTGTCATGGGGGTTTCTCAGTGAGATTCTGTCATTGCCCCCTCCTGAAGCTGAGAGCATGTGATTTGCCAAGGTCACCCAGTAAGTTTCATGGCTGAGCTAGGAATCGAACTCTGGTCTCCAGAGTCATAGTCCAACACTCAAACCACTACACCATGCTGGCTCATGCTGGTAAGACCATATCTAATATGATTTATACAAGAGAAGCAACAATGTGATAGATTTGCTAAAATATGTCTCTTTCTTGATGGGCCACAGTTTTGTGCTAAAACCTGGTAGTGGCTCCAACTTGGATCCTTAGTGGCAATGCAAATTGCGGGGGTGGGCAGTGGCGATAGGAAGAATAACCAGATCTGGACTTTGGCCAGAGACACAGATGTCATTTTTTTTACAGTGTACTTGATTCTACATCTTTTAAGTTTTCAACCTAGAGCTGAAATACAGTGTTGCAACTTCAGATGGCACTGTATTGCAGTTAAGGATGCAGAACCTGCATTACAGATGCGTAACTTACAGTTACACATCTGTAACTGCTCCTTATTCACTTTCTATATTGGATCACAGTTGTGCCACAAATGTAAATGCCTTCCCAAATCTACTTTATCAGGCATTAACGACATCTCTTTGGGGACCAAGGCACAAGGAGGAGGATGCCCCTACCACGAGTAAATGAGGTTGAGACAATCAGAAGCAGGACCCATACAGCAATTCCATGTTGCAGCCTGACTTGCTGGCAGGAGTGGGCTGGAAACATCATCCACTCACATTGCAATTGCCAGCAGAACAGTTCTCCTTCTCTCAGTGTGGCTAATCACTATCTGCTTGGAGAGGGTAGGCCAAGGGACATTATTTAGTTAAGTATGTGTAACTAAGCAGGCAATGTAGAATATGGGCTGCTCATTTTAAAACAACCTCAGACTTCAAAAAAAAGTTACCATTTATTTTATAACATTTGTGTGGAGAACTTCTGATATTTTTTTAAAAAATGGAATGAATACAGTAACGTGGTGATAAAAATCTTAACGCTTTAGAATGAGACTCATTCCAGGCAGTCACCTCTGAGATTGCAAGTCATTTACATCTTTGAATGCACTAATACAATTTTTAATACAAAGTCCTCTGTATGAGAAATTATGTTGTACTAAAATTACCCGAGAAACAAAATGATGATAAGGAGAGGAGCACAGGCTGTGGAAAGAAAGGGTGAGACTTTAGTATGTCAAATGATGTTTTATAAACTTAAAAAAAATGAATAGCCATATCTGTTTGAGTTGAAACAGTTTTGGATGTTAGGGGGGAAATGTGTTGTCATTCTATGGCTATTGAGCAATATTAATATAAAAAACCTGAATGTGTTGTTATAATGTGTAACAGTTCATGTGTTATTCAGTGTTTTCATTCAGCTAGTGCAGTCCTCCCACGTTGCCCAAGTAACAAATCCAGGGGTTTGATTCTCTGCACATAACTCTCTCCACATGCTCTCACACAAGGCATTGTGTACACTCTCCTGTAAATCATTCCCCATGCAGTTTTAAAGATACTGAGCGGGTGGATGTACAACTTCTAACACAACTCTATGGCCCAAATCAACAGGCCAAAAAGTGTGGCTTCCAGCCTCTTCGGCTGCATGACATGCAGATGAGACATGCCCCCGACATGGCTGGAAGCTACTCTGAGGCTGCTGGCAAAATGGAGTGGCAAAAAGCCACTCCTTGCTGGTGAAAAGCCACTCCTTGCTGGTGACCCATTTGGACTTTAAGAGCGGGCCGTCCAGTGTCCATGGGCCTGAGGTGATTGAGGCCAGAGGCTGCTCCTTCATCCCTGTTTCACTTTATTGTGACTTTGTTATTGCTTGTGCTAGTTCTTGTTGTGTAAGTGGTTGTGCAGGTGTTTGTGGGATAATAACAAGTGTTATTTTTCTCCCAGTGTAAGGATAGATGAACCTTTGGTATACCATGTAGGTGCCCTAACTGTTCAGTAGCTTTCTTTAAACAAACAGAATGGTATAAAAAGGTTTTATCTCTTTGTGTTACACTGGGCAAACATGTTTTTGTTTGTTGCTAACTGCCCTCGAGTTGACATTGATCCATGTCAACTTTGTTGATGAAATATCTCCAAGACACTTTGTCCTTCACTGCTCTGCCTAACTCCTGCAAATTCATACTCATGATAATAGAGTCCATCCATGTGGCCTTCCTCTTTTACTACTTCCTTCTGCTTTTCCTAGCAGTACTGTTTTTCCAATGATTCATGACTTCTCAAGATGTATCCAAAGTACAACAGCCTATATTTTGTGATTTTGGCTTCCAGGGAGATTTCTGATGTGATCTGATCTAGCATCCATTTGTTTGTCCTTTTGACTGTCCACAGGATCCTCAACACTCTTCTCCATCACCACATCTCAAATGAATTGATTTCTCTCCTATCTTCTTTTTTCACCCTTGTACATGGTAATAGTGAATATAATGGTTTGTACAATTCAAACTTTTTTGCTGAGTGTCTGTCTTTGTATTTTAGGATCTTTACTGATTCTTTCATAGCTTTCCTTCCCATTCTTAATCTTCTGATTTCTTGGCTGCAGTCCCCATTCCTATCAATGTTTGATCCCAGGTATGAGAATTCTTTTACTATTTCTATTTCTTCATTGTTGAACTCAAAATTTCTGCTGGTTCTCTGTGGTCATTATTTGTGTTTTAAGTTCAACTATAAGCCTGCCTTTGCACTTTCTTCCTTGATCTTCCTTAGTAGTTGTTTGAGGTCTGTGAGGTTTTCAGTTAGTATTATGATGTCGTCTGCATATCTTAGATTGTTGATATTCCTTCCTCCTATTTCCACTCCTCCCTCTTCTGTGTCCAAGCCTGCTTTTCTTACAATATGTTGTGCATATAAGTTGAACAGGTAGGGTTATAGGATACAATCTTGTCTGATTTTCCAACAGGGAACCATTCTGTTTCTCCATGTTCTGTTCTGAAAGTAGCCTCTTGTCCTAAGTACAGGCAGATATGTATCCACAGCAAAAGAGTGTTTTGCATTATCCCCCTCTTTCCCTTGCTGCTTAGTAATGGAGTGTTGACCATACTCTCTCAATTGACTATTATTTGTGTAGAATTTGTGTGTAGCTAGTGCCTTTACAGACATGAACATCACCATAATTGGTATCCCTCCTTATTTTAAAAAAGTATTCACAATTTGTACATTGTGTAGCTTTTAGATAATACACCAAAATCTTAGTGCATTTGTACTGAGCAATGGTCTATTGAGTCAGTAACACAATCTCCATTTTGTGCATGAGGAAAGAACTTACATAATGAGGCTTCTTCACTCACAATTCATAATTGTATAAGTGCTATAGTTACTTAATGTTTAAGCGAACTAGCACTGTATTACACAGTTTTGCAGACACATTTAATGACAAAGAAGTCCAGTCAAAGGGATAAAAGAGAAAATGATGGTTGTAAAATTGTTGCTAGAAAATGGTAGTTCTGAGAGGATGTAGGGACTCATTGTACAGACTTTATTCTTCAGTATATTTAAAATACTTTAGACTTGTTCGCTTGTTATATTGGATTCAATGTGATTTTTTGTGTGCCAGGAAAAGCTGATGTATTGTAGCTATGCTCTCATGAGTTTTCATATATTAAGAATACCGTTGGGGACTGTAAGGTATGAAGTAGTCTCCAGTAGCAAGTATAATTTGTCTGCTTTGGCACTATATTTTTATTTCCTTAGCTTTTCCCCCCCCAATTGTCCATGAAAGAGCCTCTCACAAAATGTGACCAATTCATATTTGCTAAATATGCCCAGTTTATCATTTTGTGTTGTGCAATCATTTAAGTGCCTACAATAACTAACAAAAATTGAATAATTTATCATACTTGCTTCAAGAACATTTTATATGCATCTTTTCAAAACTAATAGTTTCTCTTGGTTGCAAATTTTGCATTGCTTTATTCAAGAATTATTATGGTAATTTAAATATTGCCATGGAACATGTAATTATTTTATAGTATTGTTTTAATAACATATTTTATTATACAGTATGGTAGATTATTTCTTAGCAGTGCTTGGAATGAGACAGTATTAGTAAGAAAAAGTAGTTAACCTTTCCTCCTTTCTTAATATAAGAATTTGAAGGCAGAAATAATTTAAAGAATTTAATTAAATACAAGTTGTAGCCCAGTCTACAATATGTAAAAAATGTTTGTTGTAATTATCTCAGCACATAAGGTGCATATTTCTTATACATTCAGATATATATGTCTATAAACTGATGTTCTTAACTGAAATCTTCACCTAAATGGAAACATAGTGAAAACTGATTTGTGGCAATAAGACGGATACAGCTAACATACATCAAAATGTATTTAGTGTTTTCCCTGCCAGTGGGATACTCTCTGAAGACAACTCTGTGGGCATTTTATGCTACATTGTGATTCTACTTTACTTACCATCACAGCAATGTATGGAATCCTAGGTTTTGGGGTTCAGGGAGGGGTATTTTGAATTTTCAGCCCAGGAGCTGTAGTGCCTCTGGCCAAACTACAAATCCCAGGATTCCATAGTATGTTGTCATGGTAGTTACAGTAAAATCTAACTGTAGTGTGGCCTAGATGCTCTTGATGGTGACATAAAAAGCAGTCTTCACTCATTTCTTCCCACCTGGCAGACCTCAGCACTATTTCCCATTAAGTAATGGAGAGTCCTCAATTATTCTGAGATGAGGGATAGAAGTAGATGTAGATTACTGGACACCAAGCCTCAGGATGACGTGGATGCCAAGCCATGCCCACTACGCAATTATTGCGTCATAACTCTGATAATCAAGGCACCCAGTCACTGGGTGGTTATTGGCTGTGGCCCCTGCAATGCCACTCCAAATCACTCAAAGTACCCGTATCACAAGGACTCCCGTACCAGAGCTATAGAACCCTGGAAACCATGTCCATCAGATCCAGGCATATGCTGCCGCCCCAAACAAAGTTGTGACAAACCACTCCACACAGAGAGGGAGGGAGGGAGGGAGGGAGGGAGAGCCGAGCTTCAAATGGCACCCATGGGGCGCACAACAAGGCTTTAAATAGGCCTATTATTCAATAGCAGGGCAGGGATGACGGAGGCACCACCCTCCCTGCCCTCTCTGACCAATTGGCTGGCCCGGGAGGAACCAGCCAGCCAACCAGGGAGCCCCACACAAGGGATGCAAGGACATGAGGTCCTGCTCCCAGTTTGATGGGCTCCCTTCCCGCTCACCCCAGCAGCTAATGGAGAGTAAGCCACTGGCGCCAAGGCTGCTGGGGTGCAATGGCCTGCAAAAGTGCAGGCACTTCTTGGCACTTGAGCAACAGTGGCAACAGCACTGGCCCGGTAAGTTGGGTGCCTTTTATGCCAACTAAAAAGGCACAAAAATATATGCAGGATTGTGAAATCTGCATATCTCTTAACCTGATAAAGTGGGTTAGTGAGTTGTTTAACTGATTTATTTATTTATTTATTTATTTCACTTCTATGCTGCCTTTCTCCCCAAAAAGGTGCCAAAGGCAGCTCATAAAATAAAACATTACCTGGTGGTGCAGTGGTTAAATGCTGGTACTGCAGCCACTCACTCACAAGCCACAAGTTAGTGAATTCAATACCAGCCAGGGGCTCAGTGTTGACTCACTCTGGCATCCTTCCGTAGGTTGCTAAAATGAGAACCCAGCTTGTTGGGGACAATTAGCTTACACATTGTAAACTGCCTAAGGACTGCTTAAATGTACTGTACTAATGGTATAGAAATTCACTTCCTATTGCTTGCTGTTATCAAAACATCAGAATAAAAGTTTAAAAACAATGAAAAACATCTAGTGAATAGTGTAGAAAATACAAAAAACATACAAAAGTTAAAAACATAAAAAAGACACCCCATATAAAAAACCACCCTGTCCTGATTATATGTTAAAAAGTCTGCTTAAATAAAAATACTTTTGTTTGCCGGTGAAATGTAAGGAGGGAGAGGGCCAACCTAGTCTTCAGTGGAAGAGAGTTCCAAAGTGTTCAATTCGTGTTTTATGTGTTGTGTCCTGGGATAGCATGGGAAAAAAGGATCTGGAGACATTCAAAAGGCTCTGTCTCATGTGATCACATGGTTCCAGTTTTTACCTATTTGGTGAACAAAATATATGAGACAATTTTTTTGGCTGACAATCTCCTCTAAAGCTGAAATCATGGCTGAGCTTCCTGTATCTCCCATTTCAGGATAGTTGAGGACTCCCCATTACTGAAGGGGAGGGCCACCACGGGGGTTACCTTTCTCTCCAGGTAACATTTCTTGGCAGAGGTGCCACTGTTCAGAATGGGCTTCTGTGAATGTAGCAGCTGTTATGTTGACTAACTGTCTGACAGATGTATCTTGTTGCTTCCAGAAATATGTCAGGGGAATGTACACTTGTAGAACTTCTAGATACTTAAAACCAATTAAAGAATAAGAATACTCTTTGGGGCAGGAGATGATAACCTTATTCAGTGAGCTATTGCTGCAGCGAGACATAAAGATCTGTCCTTAAGTAGCTAATCATTTACATTCTTCCGGTTGTGTTTGCAAAGTTATTAATCATGTTGAAGTTACTTGATCCTAATATGGATGTAATATCCAATTCCATAGAGATTCTGTTGCAATTTAGCAGCAATTACTGTCTACTTATTATAATGTGTTGCTAGGGGGGGGTGGGAAAGCCCAGTAATAATGTTATTTTTGGCCATAGTCTGCAATGTACATTCATTTACAGATAGTGCAAAAATGCAGATAAATGTTTGTGATTAAAACAAGATTATTATGGAAATAATTTCAATTTGTACCATTTGTGATTCTTGCTCCCCCATGTACAGTTTCAGAGTTTATATTTTGCTGCAGTCCTGCCTGCAACAATGCCATTAATTAAACATTTAATTATTTAGAGACACTGACGTTCTCTACCAATCATGTAGTACGATAATAACCGTTGACAGGCTATGCTGGGAAGAGTGCCTGAAGGATGCTAGCAGTATGTTACATTGCCCAAAGCAATGGTGTTTTTCCTGTGGGAGTCAGAAAGCTATAGTTAGGATACAAATAGAAACTGCCCATTTCTCTCAGCGTGACTCTTGAATACAACAGAGTATTCAGGTTGCTGGGGGGGGGGGGGACAAAAACCCACAAATCTATCACATCATTCATGTGTTCAAGTGTGCACACACACAAACACACAAGGAAGAAATTTTCCATACAATTTCCTCATCTTTGCATGATGTATGGTGCAATCCAAAAAGATAGTGCTCTGTATTTGCTAAGAAGAAGAGTAACATATATCATTATGCCAAGGTATCTTGCAACAACTTTCAGAGTAACTGTGTGAAAGAAGTTGAAGGAAAAGATCTGTTTCCTCAGATGCACGAAGGAGACCTAGTCTAAAAAAGCTTATGCTGCAACACCCTTTACACAGTAGGTTTCAAAGATAAGTCTCTAACTCCTTTCTCACTGATATTCCAGATGGCTGACCTGTTCAGAACCAGAACTAGGGTATGACACCCCTAAAACAAAACTTTGCCAGCCATTCTGGATCTTCTTAGAAGATCCAGAACCTCAGTTCTGACACCAGGAGGCTGTTTGAAATATGTCCCACTCTGCTGCCTGACATATTTGCCACTACCACCAGTCATTCACTTTGAGGTAGAATGAGACAAGCAGCCATGTGATTGAAGCTGTGTGCCTTTGTACCTTGTTCTGACCTCAGAATGAAGAAACCTGCGATGGTGGTGGACACACTGAGTGGCTAAGCAGGATGTGCATGCAGTCAGCCACCTGGTCTCTATTACCCTAAATGTGTGGGGCTAATAGAGCCTCCACAGATAGTAGCAATCTATCTTTAAATAGTTTAGGGAACAATCCACTTGGCTATGTGAGGGGGTTAACATAATTTCCAGGATCCAGCAGCAGCTATACTGGTAATAACTGATATGAAACCATGGGCCTATACAGTCGAGCGGCTCCCTGCCACCCATTTTTACTGCAGAAGGAAGCCACGGGAACCACACAGCGTGGCCTCTGCGTAGAACCATTTGGGCGCTGCACCGCATGGACATCATCATGGCGCGTGCCGTGTGGATGGGCGTGTGCCATAATGGCAGCCAGGTGGTGGAACTAGGGCTTGGAGCTAGTTCAGCCCTTAGTACATGTGCAAACTGGCACAAAGTGCCAGTTGTATTGCCCCTATATGAATTTTTATTAGAAGAAAAATAAAAAAAAACATACATGCAAGTAACTCATCCAAGCAACCAATACACAGATAGCAGACTTAGAGATTTGGGAGAGGGAGTGTAGTTATCGATTGTGAAGGAAGAATCCACAGAAAGCCAGAAAGTAGAAACTCATGTTGGTAGGTTTGAGTGAGCAGCTTTGGGAAGTGGGGCAAAGCGGAAAAACTGAAGCCTAATAAATAAAAGTCACAATGCAAGCAGGGCACAGTTGACTGCAACAAATGTTGCAAAAAGGTTTCATTTTGGGGGGTAATATTTATACCCTTAATACGTGAGAGTTTTGTGAGGAACCAAAAGTTTGATTATCTGTGACAGAACCTAAGAAGGTTTCTAAAGTGCAGAATTTTTTAGGCATTCAGGAAATGAGGAGGTTTTATTGTGATCAATGATGCTTCACAAACTTTACAACACCTAGACAATACCTGGATTCCTCAAAATGTTAGGTCAGGCAGGGCATGTTGAGGAACACAGGAACACACAAAAGATAAAAGAGAGTTTTGGTCTTGTTTGATCTGGCAGAACTCATCTTTTTTCTGTTGGTTTCCATCAGAAATGCAGAATAATGGGGTGTGTATGTCCTCCCCACATCTTTCCACATGGCTGCAGCTACATGCCATTCATACCCCTTAGGTCCAGTGCTATGTATGTCATCATATATTACTTCTGTTCATGCTGGCTCTTTAATGTTGCATCAAACTATTTGGATTGATATATGTATTGGGCTGCTTGGAGCACTACAAGTTGGAACAGAGGGCCTTTGAGAGTGGGTTAATGGCAGCTTTGGGGCCAAGATACTCCAGGCTGCCCCATGCCAGTGCAGATAGGACCAGAGAGAAGGGCCTCATAAACTTCAAAAGCAGGAGATTCCACAACCTGGGAATGGTTTATTTCCTAAAGATGTATCTTTCTCCTTTTTATTATTCATATTCATCAGTAAGAAACTGTTTATCGTGTTATGCTTTGCTTCATTTCATAAATAAACTATGTTTTTCTGTGCACATATGCTAACTTTTTTAGTACCCAAAATGAATAGCTGACAAAGTGCAGCACAGTTATATGGGCAATACAAGCGACATATTCATATGTAGCTTTACCTGGATTCTGAGAGAATACAGATTAGATCATTAAGGAGTAGTCCGTTTTGTTCACTCATCATTATTTGCATACAGTGGAGTCTGTTAACTGAAAGAGAGCATATCAGATCCTGATACCTGATCTCACTCTGTTGTAGGATGACTTTTCAGCCTTTCTTAATGGATTTATTTCTTAATCCCGTGGACTGACTGAAATTGGCTGTTAGTTGCTTTTTCGTGTTTACGTCCTTGGACTTCGGTATTCTAAATAACCTAATTTGCAGGCTGCTTAGCATTCAGTCGGCTCGTAACTGCAGAATATACAAGGACTAATCATGTTATCCAGGTAGTTGGAGAGTAATAATAATAATAAATATTTATGCAGGACTCTTTCTGTGAAGCTTAGTAAAGATAAAAGCTAGAAGGTTTCTTGCACTCTTGCAATAGACCTGGCCAAACTAAGTGAAACAAAGCAATGTATAGTCTGACCTGTCCTCATAATTGCATGCAAAGCTGCACTGGATCAGAACAACATGATGTTAAATATTGACAAAGATTTATGTGCCTGGTATATCAAGCACACTATTTAATTTAATTTAATATCTGTGAACCATTGGGTAGTTTCAATATGTAAGAATCCCAGTAGTATAGGAATCATGTCCCGTCCCCCCGTTCTCCCCCCCCCCCACACACACACATTCAAGCATATTGTATTTTGCCTTATTTTGCTTGTACAATGAGAGGCTTAACTATTACTGTGTACCTTTACTGGTAAGTGAAGACAATGCCTCAACATTTCCTGAATTAGTAGCACTCCAGAGATTAACTGTAGTTTGGTTTTACAGTGTAACTGTAAAACTGGCAGGAAACCTTTGCTGTGATCTGGTGGTGGTATTCAGGATGGCAAGCGAATTAGGAAAGGAATTTTCCAGAAACCATTTACACTGTCTAATAAGGAGATGCAAACACGTGTTAAAGAAACAAATTAAATCACTTTTCACATTCAGATTGTTATGCTTTTTCCAGCCTTTTGAGTATGGTTTCTGCTCTTTTTCTTTTCCTTAAGTTGGAAGGAATGGAAAGAGAAATATGTCCTAGCTGCTACACTGCCTGAAAAAACTTGAACATTACTTCCAAAGATCTGTATGTTTTGCAGTGTCACAGATTTATTCAAGTTTCATTTTTTAAAAATAAATTTTATTATAATTTAAAAAGACAAGAACATTAACAGACAAATAGACATAATTAATACACAGACTAAGTACATAAAACTTACACACATCTACAAACATAAAACAATATCATTGAATTATCCTTACTTCTTTATACCTTCCTCTATCAGTAAAAAAACTTATTCAAGTTTCAATAAACTTCCCAGGAGCTGAAGTTGATGACATTGTCATGCCCTGCTTCCAGAACATGAACATGGACTCTGGCTCTGAAAGTGAAGCACTGGACATGCTGGGACTAAGTTGATGACATTATTATTCCATCAATGAAGTCAATTGAAGTTTAGTTTAGGCACACCTGGAATCTTATTGTTTTCAGTTGGAATCAACTGCAACTAGCTTAGTCCTTAATAGTCATACTCCAGTGTATATACCCATACCCATATATAGCTTTCTTCCCTAGTCTGTATAAATAAGTTATATATGCCTTCTATAAATGGGTCTGTTTGATAAACACTGTTTTATGTCAAACAATCTAGAGCATTAATTATAAATTGTCTGATGTTTTGTGTGCAGATGTCCCCAGTTCAGTCCCCAGCATCACCATGCAAAAGTAGGGAGGAAACCTGCCCTAATCACTATAATCACTGGAAAGATGTTCCTAGTCAGTATTGAGAATTTTGGACCAGATAAACCAATTGTCCAGTTCAGGGCATGTCTACATGAGCCAAATATACAGTCTCACAGCAAGCTGTCAAAACAATGTATAGAATAATTGCTAAATGCAGGCCTTTTCATTTCTCAGTGCTTTACTCTGAAGGGGAAAAAGGTTTTATCCTCATTTTGAGCAGGAAATCCAGATATTCATGCGTGCTTGTGGAAAACCTATAGGAGCCAAGTGGTGATTTATCCTCATTTTGAGCTGGAAATCCAGATATCCATGTGTCTCTGTGGACTGGGCCCCATAGCAACATTGTTGTCGGACCAGGGAAAGGAGTTCAGAAATACGTACATTCACATGCTTGTTGGAGGGGGAAAACAGAGCGGCCACGGCCATGTGGCCATTCATATTACAATTTATAGGACTGGGATGAGCTTGAAAGGGAGAACTCTGTGGGTGGATCTCCCCAAATCTCTTCCGTCTGTGTGGTGATTGTGCAGATCAGGATAACAAGATTTTCCTATCAGTGTAGATGCCCTCAGCGTAAGGCAACTACCTGTATTCTGTATTCTAATGTTGTACTGTTTGCATAATAGCAGCTGACATCTACATCCATTTGTATGACAGATGCAGAAGGTTAGGAATGGTGTTCAAGGCATTTTTCAGAATAACCTTCAGGAAAATGTTAGTGAAACAATTGTTTGTTTATTAGCCTAAGCATGTACCCTCCCACTTTAAATTAGTGCATGGCTTGAAGCAGAATTAACCTGTTGACCTCAAAAGACTTTGTGAATGAACTGGTCTTTTGATTAATGTCTATTTCAATCTTTCCCTCTTTAAACAATTTGCATGTGTTAAAACAATGTAAAATGTCTCAAAAATTATGAAACATTAATAAAATATTGATAGAAATATTCATAGGTAATCAACAAGAAGAAAACTTTGTCATATTGCTGTCATCTTTTTGAGTTTCAAGAGATAAGCTAAAAGATTGTTATGATCTGGAGAATATTATATTTGAATAATATTCTGATGCAGGCCTGACATGACCATGTGTTGAGTAAGAAATCTTCATTTCCATTGCAAGTGAGCTAATTGTAGACACCGGGTCTATCAAAGGGAGGCAGATGTCTGGAAAAGATGCTAAGATTTGATTCATCATGTGTTGTCCATCAGATTTGAAACAAATGAGTAATTAAGATTTCATGCAGGAGGGCCTCTGTATGAACACTTTGAGGCAAGTCATTTATCCCAGTCAGAAAGAGGAATGGTAACTGACAGCGTCTCAGTACGTTCAAGAAGAGTATTACTCTAAGTTCTTCATGTTACTGTTGTGTAATGACCCTTACTTCTGGTTTAAAATGGCTGTTGACAGGTAAAATAAATAAATAAAAAGAAATAATTTTGAAAAATGTTTTTCCCCAGCTGCTTCCAATACTTCAAAATAATTTTATATAAGATAAAAAATGGAAGATATTTTAAAGGCTGGTATAAGCTTTTATGTTTTGTCATCAGTAATTTTGAGGACAACTATATAGTGCAATGTGTTAAACATTGTAGTTTCATCATCATATCATCTTTCAGTATTTTATGTGCAATCTAAATTTACCTTGTAGCATAATCCTGGTGCTCAGTTTATGGAAGCAATGGTTCAAGTGTCATTACTTAGCATTTTTATTGTATTTTATAATACTTTCATTAATTTATCAGGCAATTCAGCTGGCTGTGTTGTAGTTGAAAAAAAAACTTACTAGTTATTCTTGTTTCCTTGTTTCATGTTTATGTGGAAATGCCATTTTTGAAAATATTTTTGTTTTAGCTTCATAGAATCTTGGTTGTTTTATCCCATTATTCTTTAATATGTGTTTTCTGTTTCCGTAGTTATTATACATGTAATTACTCTGAAGAAGAAATATTAAATGTTTCTTGTTTTTTTTATGAGTTGCAGTGTTAACAGATTCTTTAAAAAACTTTTTGGTGGTTGTTGTTGCACCTTGATAGTAAATCAACTGATAACACCTTAGGGTTTAGTACCTGAACTATATTTTCTGCGTTGTTACCTAATTATTTGGTTTATTTTTATTTAACTTTCTGTGGTAGATTTCTTGTGAACATTGATAGTCGCGTTCTTTCAGGTTCTAAAGAAGAACAACCTCTTGGGTCATCAAACTTGTAGAAGAAAGATGGAACATTAGAATTCTTTTTTTTTGTTTGTTTCAAGTTGCTGTACTGTTTAGCTTTAATACCTACAAAGATCCTGGATATCTTTTGCAGAGTTTAAAGCTCCTGTTTGCTGCATGTTAGCAAATTTGAACATAGTGTATATCCATTCGAAGCATCAGAATTGTGGAAGCTATGCAAGAGTGTTAGTGGAAATCTTTCAGGCTGTACAGGTCATTCTATTTCATCCAGCTGAATACTGTTTAATAAATCCAGGCAAATGCAACATGCTTTGAAGGATTAGCATTTCAAAGGCAAAAAGCACAGAACTATATCTAGGAGCATATCTTCCTCAAAATATATATGGAGTATTAGAGTGAGTTGTCTGTGTATGTGTGCATCTATACCTACCTATATATATTTATAATGCTACATTCTAATTGTATGTTTCCATGATGAGACTCCTTAGACCATCTTTTCAGCTGTGTTGTTTTACCTAGAGATAATCAAACTGAAATACATTGCACATTTTCTCTACTAGGAGGTATTAACTAAACTGTCTTTTTCCTTCCTCTTTTCCTCTTTTTCCTCTTTTGTTGCTCACAGCAACATTTTTCTTTTCCCCAGTTTTACATTCATTTTTATTGTGAATAAAGCATATTAAGAAAAAGAAAGAAAAAAGGAACCAAACCATATTAATTAAAGAACAAGCAAGCAACTATTTGATAATAAATCACAAAAAATGGCTCAGAAAAATGAAAATAGGGAGCTGCTCACAGCGTTTGCTGCCTGGTAAGTATGGATTCTGAGACTTTCACACACCCTACCTATCCTGGATATGAAACAGTCGTGAGTGTGAAATTATATATCATATATTTGAATTATCTTAGGAAAATCTGGCTCTTGTTATTGTTGTTGTTACTAAACTGCAAGCTACTTCAGAAGATTTGGTAGCAGAAATGGGCAAAAAATTTAAATAAGTTAAATAATTTTGTTTAATGTGGTAAGTAGTAATGCTGACCTCTAATATTTACTTGTATGGTCCTATTACTGTCCTTGTCTGTCGATTTGGTGTTGTGCTCTGAATACTGAAACTTAGAACAGATACAGGATAGCATTCAGGAGCTGAGAAGCAGGTTGTTGTAAGTCAGGAGGTGCTGCAGAATACTTGGCCTTTGAAAGAAGTGTTTGAGAGATTTCATACCATCAGTGCCATAAAGTTATGTTTTCCCCCAGGGTAGTCTGTTGAAAAAACAATCTCATTCTTGGCAGAACATTGGTTTTCTAGGGAATGTCAAGTTTCTTAAAGTAGCAGACCACAATCTATTGTTTGGCATTCTGGAGAAACCAGGTCTTATTTTTGAAGACCTAGGGATGGTTCCTGCTTTGATTTCAGTGTTACCTCTGCTCACAAAAAGCAGAGATTGAACTCTGACGGTTAATATATATTTCTAAGCACTTGAATTAGCCCTGAGACACTTGGAGACTCAGATACCTGTATTCAAGCTGAAAATCTGTGCATTAACTTCTGTTTCAGCATGATAGTGCAATGATTGTTGTTATTCACTGTAATAATTCTTTAAAGGATTGGGTGGTTTCTTAGGCAGAGCTCATGCAGGAATTGTAAAACATATTTCTATGTTCAGAGGCATACTGTGCATGTATAGTAAGGAGTTTTTCTAAAATGAAACAATCAGTATGTTTTGTAACTGGGCCTGATAAATTATGAACAACCAGTCCTTCTGTATGCAAGAGGATAATGATAGGAGACATTTCCTGAATGTCCTATACAGAATCTTGGGAAAGTGTGAGATAAATTATAATGACCACACCTTTTTTAAATAATACTTTTAGTGGCTTAGTGGGTAAGATGCCAATTCTGATGATCGGAAGATTGGAAGGTTGACAGTTCGAGGCCCAAGTGCTGTGTGATGGGGTGAGCTCCTGTCACTAGTCCCAGCTTCTGCCAACTTAGCAGTTCAAAAGCAAATACAAGTGAATAAATAGGTACAACTTTGGTGGGAAGTAACAGTGTCAGGTGCAGTCATACTGGCCGCATGACCAATAGAACTGTCCTCCGACAACACTGGCTCTTTGGCTTAGAAACAGAGATGAGCACTGGCCCCTACAGTAGGTTATGACTAATGTACCTTTATCTTTTAAAATATTAAATGATAAAACCTTCTCTTTTCCCTCTCAATTCCTCCCTCCCAAATCTACCTGTTTGGCTTTTGATTCAGTCTTTCAGCTATCACACATATCAAATGCATTTGCTCACCATTTTTTGATCCGGTTTTCTCTGTTTTCTTATTCCATTTCCTGCACTTTTATGTGTGTCCCCCTCAAAAGTAAGTTCCATTAAGTTTAATGAGACTCCAGGTAATTCTCATTGCAGCTCAGGTCTATCTACTTTACTCTGTAAGATTCCATTCATGCTGTGTGTGTATTTTTGTTCACCATCATTATCATGTTTTAATTTCCTAGTAAGAATGAATGCCAATGGCTTTGACCTTTTCATTCTGCAGACTACATTTCTGTAGGATGCAGAAGGTTGTGTGTGTGTGTGATCAAGAGAGGCAAGAATGATTTGTCTTCACTCCTTCTTTTTCCTATGAAGCACCATACCGTCCAACATATCACAGATCAAAAGTGGGATGTTTGTGGCCAGGCAACATCCAAGTGTGGTCATGATGGCAAATGCTAGTATAATGCAGAAGAACATAAAAGTTAGGAGGGGCTGCAACAATTTATTTTTACCTGAGCCTGCTGAAAAGGATAAGTTTCCACTCCTTCCTCTCTCCCCTGCAGTTAATTGAGCACAGACTATATTTGCACTTGAAACTCAGTATGCATAAGTTGAAGTAAAGCTCAGAACAAGGGAGTAAAGTAGGAGAAAGAGGAGAAAGCAGGGCCATTTTAAATGTATCTGAGAAAATGGGACAGCAGAGGATTAATGAGGACTGTCCTTTCCAAATTAGGATAGCTGGAGGGTATGGAGTACTCATATAATTCCCCAGAGAGATGATAGGATAATATTTTAAGTGAAAAGTGATAGTCTGTTATCCACAACAATGTATTTTGTATTTTGTGTTCAGTACTGCAGAAGGCAAAATTTTCACCAATACAGTGACATTCTACAGGCTCAGCTTGGATAGACATATAAAAATCACCCCCTTCACAATGCCTTTAGAAACAGGAAAGACTTCCAAAAATTATTTGGAGACCATATGTACTCTCGAGGATGATCTGATAATAAAAATGTAGATTGTGTGGGCCCAAGAAATAACATTTGGAATCACATCTTCATTCCATTCCTGAGGAGAATAGCATGATTAGATTCTTCCCCCTAGGAATCTTTGCAACTAATCTGGATAAATTAAGTCATTCCTGCTGAGTGTAATTAATTTTGAAGCAAATCTAATACTTCGTGGTTTTTCTAGTATTAGCCTAGTTTGCTTAGTTTGTACTGATTATAGTGGCATGCTTAAGGTCAGATTTTGCCTGTAGATACACATGTTTCTGTCCCATTAACCTCAGGGTCAACCCACATACACATTCATCTGTGAGTATCGGGTGGCCTCTTGTGGTACATGAGACAGTTGACAAGGAGATGTGAACAGAAATCTCACAGTTGCAAATCTGGTATTTAAATAAGTCTGGGGGAAGCATCTGTGGACTGATCCTCTTGGTTTCTTTACTGAATGTACACACTTTTATGTATTCTGAAAATAATGTTGTGGTTCCTAAAAGCATCTATATAATTGCATATTCTTTTTGAAGTCAGAAGAATGATTTTCAGGGTGCATTTATACTCATACTGGTCAGATGCAGATGTGACTGCAATGGGACTTTTTGTTAAATAATGTATTTTGAAACCCCATCAATGGTGAATCTCAGGAGGAGATGAATTGGTGGTACAATATAGAGACAAAGTCAGTTCAGGATAGGGCATAGACAGTGATAAACCTAGCTCCACAAGATTTTCACAAGAACAATAACTACTGTATTTCATTTCAACTCTTCCTGCCTTCTGAGCATACTTTTTCTGAAATAAATGTGAGATATTGTTGTGGAATTAGCTTTAATTCTTAAGATTTGCAGACTTATTATAATGTTTAGCTTATGGTTCACTTACAGTTTATGTGGAAATATTGATTTCTTCAGTTTACCATCAGAGTTCACTAATAGAAAAGGTGGGACAGAAGCAACCTGTTTGACCTTTTGTTTCCTCCTGGCACCACATATCAATCCCAGGCTTCTTATTAAATCTTCCATTGTAGTTATTTTTCATCCTTATAAATTAAAAAAAATATAGCCATTTTTTCATTGTAAACTGATGGCATATTCTTTTTGTAAAGAATTTAGGGTATTATGAGTAACAAACTATAAGTAACGAATTATACATTGTCAGTGGTTGTCCACCTTAACCCCTACCCACAGTCCAAGATTGCTTTATCACAATCATATAGTAGTTGTGAAGCATTGTTGCTGTTAATTGTCATCACAACTGCCATTGGTAAATCTTACACAGTCAGAGCTGTGACTTCCTTGATTGAGTCTATCCATCTGTGTGTGCTATTCCTGTTTTCCTATTGCCTTCTACATTACTACACATCATTTGTCTTTTCTAATGAGTCATGTCTTCTCATATTATGTCCAAAGTATGTCAGTCTCAGTTTTGACATCTTGGCTTTGAGAGAGAGCTCTGGTTGATTTCCTCTTGGACTTATTTGTCTTTCTGTTATGAAGAGTTGAAAATATAGTCAAAGCAAAATTGGTCTGGATGGCTAGTGATTATCTAAAGTTTGTTAACTTTTCAGGAGAGATAAGGCTTTCATGGTTTACCACCTACTTATTTGGTGTCTCTGTCTGGTCCTGTTGTTATTATGTGCCTTCAAGTCAATGCTGACTTATGATGACCCACTCCTAGAGTTTTCTTGGGAAACTTTATTTAAAGGGAAATTTTCTAAGGCTGAGAGACCGTGACTTGCCCAAGGTCACCAGTGGGTTTCTAAAGTTGAGCAGGGCTTCAAACTATGTTCTTCTCCCAGAGAACATTCAAACTGCTACTCAACACTGGCTCTTTTGTATGGTCCTACATATGTATTGACCACTGTGCAGTGGATCATTTGGAATACATCTGTGACTAGGCCAGAGTTTCCAATTTTCTTTTGACCTCCACAGCAGGAATTTAGGGACCCTTATGCTCTTCTTGGGGCAAGACGGAGAGCTTTGCAATTAATCTATTTTTTGTTGTTGTTACTTGCTCTTTCTGTCTTTTCATTTTTTCTAAAGGATTTGCAATTTTAATTTATTATTATTACTTTGGTAATCCATCTTTTGTGATAGCCTTTTTGGGCCTGTGTCTCATCTCCTTTTCCTCAAATGTTCTTCTTGAGATTTTTTTTTCTCTTTCAAAAGTACAATCTCAGCAAGATAAATGGTGAAACGATACCTTTTACAAAGAAGCATAAAAAATAATGACACATAACAAAGTATTCTTAGTGATGGTGGCAGTGGACAGATTTTTTTTTCTTTTGAAAACCAACCTTCAGAAGTTAGAATCCAATCTTTAATATTTTTCTACAGTCTTCTTTTCTTGAGTATTTACTGTCTCTGAAGGACTATGGATTTTTATAGAGTATAGTTATACGCTATTGCAAACTATATAATCTGTGATATTTTGATGCCTGGCTCTATATTTTAAAGTTGTTTCCCACAACAAATATTTTAAGGCTGTACTTTTAAAAAGGTGTCATGACCCATTATGTTCTGTGTGCCTTTTGTAAAATAGATTAATAGTTTGACTTTTACTGTATTTTTTTTTAAAAAACCCACATCTAGGAACTTTGATTAGCAGATATTATAGCTTGTTATGGGTTTTCTTATTTAAGAAAGTTATTTTGGAAAACATATTTTTATTTGAACTGCAAATTCCATAACCATGCTGGCTGAGAGATCTGCAAATTGTAGTCTTAAAAAGTAACTTTTCCAAGCTCTAGCCACAACAAGCATGTTCCACACAGCTCTGTCTTGAGAAAATATTGCATGATATGCTCAGGTCTGCATATCTATATGTTCATACTCAGGGAATTTTTCTAGTTGCAAAACCAAACCAAACCTGTAGTACAAGGGTGTGTGTGTGTTTGGGAGAACACAACTGAAAATGGTATTTTGCTATGTAGGTTTGTTTCCAACATTCTGTACACTCCTGTGCTAAGCTTTTTGTAAGCACTGCCTGCAAATAAGTAGAAATTTCTAATTTATAACAGAATGTGTCATCTTTGGTAAACCTTTTTGATATTGCTAGTCTATGCAAAAAAAAAAAAAAGTATTACACAGAATCTTGTTCTTCAACTACTGAGTTTAATATTTACTTCCAAGTTCATTGAATCATAATTTAAGTAAAAAGTACTCATTGTTTAATTGAATCATATCATTTTGTTTTTGAGTGTTTGTTTTAGGAGTTCACGAATACAGGTTGGTGATGGCATAAGGAAGCAAACAAATATACAGATTGTGAAGTCAAAGGCTTTCATGGCTGGCATCCATAGTGTCTGAGGGGGAGGTTGGGCTGTGAGGCCATGTTCTAGAAGAGCTTATTCCTGATGTTTTACCAGCATCTGTGGCTGGCATCTTCAGAGAAAGAAGATGCCACATTTTAAGAGGCTAGCCACCAGATGCTGGCAAAACATCAAGAATAAACTCTTCTAGAACATGGCCAAACAGCCCAAAAACTCACAAAAAACTCTATAAATATACAGATTGTGTGTGGAAAAAAAATAAGGCCACAATGTTAATATTAATTGCAGCTGTGCAGGATTTTCCAAGCATGGGCTGCCTTG
This sequence comes from Urosaurus nigricauda, assembly GCA_034509955.1. Taxonomy (NCBI): domain Eukaryota; kingdom Metazoa; phylum Chordata; class Lepidosauria; order Squamata; family Phrynosomatidae; genus Urosaurus; species Urosaurus nigricauda. The sequence continues at coordinate 144,547,880 of JAOEGL010000001.1, read as the reverse complement.
AATCCTATTTTGGGAGAAAAGTGGAATACAAATCTCATAAATATAATAAATAACAGTAAATAAATGGGGCAACAGATCTAAGTATTGAACAACCTGCCTACTGTTTGAGAGGCACTAGCTCCCATCCTGCCTGTTGGGGGTGAGGCCATAAAACAGTGCCAGCTGACATGCCATGTGGATGCACATCACTATAACCACACCACCTGGGGGTGAACCAGGCCAACAACCCCCAAGTTTGGGATGATCTCTGAAGAGGACTCCTGATATGGGGGATGATGAGCATACAGGCCTAGTTCCCTGAAAACTGGATTTGGCCTGACTGCGTGACATCTAAGTTGTGACAAAGAGCAAAATTAAAACAATGCAAAGCAAACACGAGGAAGACAATTCCCAAATGCTAAGATATCACGGTATCTAACATTTAAAGATAATGGAATATCAACAGCAGGCAAACTCCAGACAAATGTAAAAAGGTTCCAAGGGACCACATATGAATCCCAGATGGTCCTGAATTAAAACTATCCTTAGCAACATCCCGCTCAGAAGAGACCTTACATCATCCACCACTCAATGCTATGAATGGCTGTCTTCTCAGAGACTAGCAAGACATTGAGCACACCTTGGGATAAAGACCAACAACCAATGAGGGAAGATGGCAGCTCTCTTCTCCCCATGCCATTCTTGCAGACTGCAGTAGGTCTCATATATAGATCTGTGGGCCCCTGCTTATTGTTAAAGGGAATTACATGTAGAGATGGAACAGTATTAATATGAAGGTACTACTGCCTTATAGAGAGCAAACTAGGTTATTTGCAATGTCTTAAAAATAGAAAGATTGCATAATGTGTAGACACCAGAAAAAGTGGACTAATAAAATCAAATAGTTTGAACATCTATAGTAAATGAATTAATTTTGCCAATTGTAGATCGTCAAAGCTGGTCATAATACTACCTCTTTGCATGCTTAGGAAATGTAATGAGTGTCACTTCTACTAATGTGTTAGCTTTCAAAAAAGTTTGAACTATTGAAAATCATTCATTATGAAAGATACACATTATCTCTGAATAGAAAGAAAGGGGGCTGGACACCCTCATTGTTATGAATGACTACTAAGATTTTTGGCATACATTTTATAGGCTTCATATTTGTAGCAGCTTTTAAAATGGGCATGTACCCAGGGCCATTTAAAACAAATGTATCTGTATTCTGTATTGGTGTGTTGTATTCTGGTGGCTGTTTTCACAACTTTCACCACAACAAATACCAAACTTGCAGCCACACATTGTAAATAAAAGACAAGAGGTAGTAATCAGATTTATATGTGGAACTCTACATAAATGAACATTTCAGAGGCGGACTATGCAAGGCAAAATACCTGTCTAGATAACTGCTCTTAATGTTGTGGCCTACCAGGCTAAAATAATGGAATGTGTCCCTATCGGCTTGCTAGGTGAGCTATCTGGTGAGCTATCTTTCTGCAGAGTGTCACCTTCTCCCATTTTTCAGGTTTGGGCAGAAAACCATTCTACCCATCAATTCACTATGTTTGGGGAGGGATGACAGTGTCATTTCTCTCATGTCTAAGCAAGAAAAAGCCTAGACTGTCTGAATCTTTCTGTGGTAGATGCTCTATTCCCCCATACTAACTTCTTCCTTTGTGCAATGAGATAGGGATGCCATAGGGCAAAAAATGCCAGGCCCTCTGTTTCAGCAAAAGTCACATACTACTTTTTGGACTACAGCCTCTAGAATCTTCAAGCTATTCTGCAATTCTGGGAGTTACAGTTCTCCAAAAGAAATGCTTGCAAGTTGTATTCAGGATTGCTGTTCTGTTCAATAATTTATGTGTGACTCTATTTCTAATTAACTGATCATCTCCACTTTTTCTAGAGTGTAGACTTCCAAGTGGTATTATGGAGAGGCCCAAAAATGTTGTAAGGGGGCCTGTAGTTTGTCTTGAAAATTTGGGTATATCAGTGGGACACACTGAAGCAAGGAGACACTGTATAGAAGTCATCTCCTTCTTCAAAAAAATATGTCACCATTTAATGTAAACAAGGTAAACAACATCTGTTGATATTTGACATCTCTGTACCTTGTCATTTCAATTTAGAGCTGAGCTTAGTGAGTGAAGCTAAACAACACATTTAATTCTATGTCAAATTTTGAACACAGTTTGGAGTGGTAGAGGACCTAAAACATCTTACTTTTCTGAAGAGATTATTGGAAAAAACCATTTCAGCCATAGAGAAGGAGATGTCTGTGCTTCCATGTCTCTTTTCTCTTCTTTCTTGGCCTTGGAAGTGTTATCTATGGCAGAGTCCCTGACATCTGAGATGTTCCAAACACAAACAGGGGAGGAAGCTGAAAGAGAGTGTGTCCTGTCTCATTGAGTGGTCAGGTCTGCAACGACCAAGTCTGTATGGTAGATAGCAATGTGGGAGAGCCATAGAATTTTGCTGTGTCTACGGAGCAGTGGGTGCAATAAAATTGTATCCCTCATCTATGTAGGCTACACCTGGGATCACTGAAGCAGCCTGTTCTGTAGCTGACAGTTATGCAATCTCTGAAGCACTGATCACTATTCATGATCCTTGAATGACATGCAGAAAGAAGAGAAGAATGATATGAGGAAATATTAGCTGGACTATTGCATAATGCATTAAGAATGCCAATCTATTGTTATGGGAGCTGACAGAAAAATATAGGAGTGGTTTTTGTCTTATATGCATATATGTATAAATGTTTATTTTCTAGCAAACAAGGAGTGTGGTTTCAGTTTTAGTCATGAGAAAAATTTTCCTAGGTACTACAGGCTGAAGCCTAATACAGTTTCTTACACAGTTGAGGCAATTACAGGTTGAGGTATCTGTGTCCTATCTAGGCACATAAATAATACCATTTCTAATTTTTATCCTCCTTTTTTTAGTTCATTAAATCTATGCCACTCAAGTTACCAATAAAAAATAATAGCATGTACATTTCTATACTGCTTATAAGTGCACTCAGCACTCCCTAAGTGATTTACAGTCTATAAGCCAATTGTCCCCAAGAGCTAGGTACTCATTGCACTGACCTATGAAAGGATGGAAGGCTGAGTGGACCTTGGAGCCCTGCCTGGGATCGAATTCATAATCTTGTGGCTGCGGTACCAGCATTTTAACCACTGCACCACCAGGGCTGCTTAGGACAGAAATCTGAGAGCCACACACTCAACATTGTTCCTAAAATTACATTTGTAGGCACATAATTATTTCATATGGGGAAAAAATAAAAGTGGGTTTGCTGCCATTGGTCAAAGTCATTTAATAATGCAATGCTTCTACTGACTCCATTAGCTGTTTTAAAAGATGGGGCCTTCACCTTGCTGTATATTAAAGAGAAGCAAGCACAGCTTGGAGAAGCATCTCAATCTTCATGGATTAATTTTTTTTAAAAAAGATAAGCACTAAATTTCTCTTAGACCAAAAATTAGCAGATAGTAAAAATGCTTGCTGTCTGAGAATGACTGGAGCAAGGTGAGGTGGGGCTTTGTGAGGCCTGAACTTGGGGGGGGGGGGGCGGGATGGGGAAATGAATGGTATTTGATGGGCTTGGAGATGAATGTGTACAAGATTTGTCTAGAGATCTGAGATATGCATCTTAAACAAACCCAGCTGCATCATAGGGAATGGATTGGATAAACCAGGAGGAAGCAGTTTTCCTCTTGGTTGATTGGATAACCAAGTGCTACAGAGTGCAGATGATTTGGTTGTAGGTTTGTTTCAATTAATTAGATAACTCCTCAATGTGTAAGGCAACCAAGCACAGCCTTCTTTCAACATTATAGGCGATAATTAGGTCTGCAGTGTTTACTTAATCAAATAGATCTTTCTGTCATCTATCTCTTTCTTGATCTCTCCATCTGTTTACTACAATCAATGAGAAGTGTGCTTTCTGGTTGACTGAAGCTTGCAGAGGATGCTTCTTCCTGTAGTAGAGCAGCCCAACTGTGAATTGTTTGCAGCATTTTGGCACTCAGTGCAACACAAGGAGAATAACCTGTTGGGAAATAAGTCAAACCTGAATTCTGTTGATTATTCTCATCTAGAGTACACCCACTGAATCACTTTACACATAAGTAAATCCCATTGATTCAATGGGTCTACTTTAGATAAGAGCAATAATGGAATCCAGGCACCTAATTAATTAAGATGGGTTGTGCCAGACAGCAAATAATGTGAACTTTTTCTGTAGCAGCAGCAGTCTGAAACCTGCTATGGGCTAAAATATTCCCAGAGGGAGGTACCAGTATGTCTTGTAGTCCTGTTTTTAGGGTGTGAGCTCTACTTTTGGTGTACACCCTGGCATGCTGGTACATCTCTTTTTCCCTCTGGAAGTGTGGCATGGTGGCAGAGGATGAGATCTTGAAGGAGGAGGGTCCAAGGAAGAGGATTTTCATATTTGAAGAAAGGTTTTCAGGTAATAAGAACAGAATAGGTCAAGGCTCCCCCCCCCCCTTACAATCTGAGGAAGTCTTTGCACCAAGCATTGCCTCAGTAATTATTTCCTGTAGTGCACATGCCTATGATGCAAACATGGCAAAGTTCTTTTCCTGGGTATTTACAAATGGGAGGATTGTATGTGGGCAAGAATGAATGAATCGGGAAAGGTACATTATAGAGGGGGGTAGTTTGAAGCTGTGAGTATGTGAGTGAGTGAGTCTCAGAGAAGTGGGATGGGGAGCCTGCATGGATCTTGGCAGTGTTAGTTGGAAATGCTACAACTAAATGGCATATTTTTTTTAAGAAATACAGAAATTATTGTGAGTTGTAAGCATAGGTGTTTATTTTGAATCTACCTCACTAATTGTATTTTAAACTGTTCTTAACTATCTGCTTTTCACAGTATGGGTGTACTTTAGTTAACAAGCCTCTGATAAAGAAGCTCCTTTTTACAAAATCTTTTTATGCCCCACAGGCCTCCATTTTCCTCATTGTCCCATGTCTTTCTGGATGATTTGTATATCATTGGTATTGGGATGATCGCAAAGGCGGGCTGGAGAAACACATTCAGTAACAGGTTGCAGCAGAATGTCTGCAGTAAGCAATGAAATAAAGCTTTACCTTGGAAATAATGGGATTGTAGTCTAACCTGTCCTGCTATAGCTGTGTGCTCCTGTTTCCAGCAAGCATCTGTTTCCAGAAACCTTTAATGAGCAAGAGTGAATAACAAAGCAGAGAGAAAAGAGGAAAGTAGGAAAGAGGAAAGAGGAGAAGCCTGTCTTATGAGGCACCCACCCTGTGAAGTACAAATATAGAAGTTTGGCCCTTGATACACCTTGGAAGAAACTTTTCAGTGGTTAGAGGTTATGCAAGGTTTAGGTGACTTGAATCTTTCAATTCACATGTGCAGATTGTTAATTTTGGATAAAATGTTTGCTGAAACATGTTAAACTGTTCTTCTGGTTTGTGGTACAGGAACCTGTCCCTTTCTTTCCATGTTATTTCTGCCTCTAATACCAAACTTCCTGCAAAAGAAGTAATGCCCAAGAACACATGTACTTTAACTGAGGTATATCTGTATTGTTGTTTAATTATGTTTCTTTTTAACTTTTGTAGTATAACATTTTAGTCACAACATTTTAAATTTTGTAAGCTTGGATCTCTTAGTGCGAGAAAGGCTAGGTATAAATTGAATGAACGAATGAACAAACAAATGAAAAAATATTCTCATGTGCATCAATAAAGTTGTTCTCTCCCATTTCCCACAATAACCTGCAGTTTAAAGCAGCTGGATAAAATTCAGATTAAAATAAGCAAAGATGAAATTCCTCAAATATCCTGTTTGCTTGCACTATAGTAGTAACCATATACTTGTGGCATAGTATGCTTATCACAGTGATTAATCCTTTCCTCTATTGCAGATGAGATATTGGAAGTAAATGCCAGCATTATCTCCACATTTGTAAAGTGTTTCTTCAAGATGAGTAACAAGTACTCGCATTAATGTGTGTAATGCAATAATTGGCATCCCTAATATGTTGTGATGAGACTTAAAATGGTTCACTGAGCAATGCACTTTTCAAAAGCTTATTACAAATGCTGTGCACATTAATGAATGGTGACATATTATGCACTGCGTACTGACTTGGTGTAGAATATGAAAGGGTAGTTGTCTTGATACACTTCTCACTGTGCTGTGAAAGTCCTAGATTTTGTTTTATTTCTTTCCTGCTGATGCTTCTATATTCAAAAAAGAGCAACGATAAGAGGGAATTAAATGGATTTGCAGAATTATCAGGACTAATCAAGTAATTGCCATCCATTAAAAAGAAATCATTTGAGAGTGCTCTTATTTTTGAGTCAGTTTTTGCTTAACAAACAGGATAATTTCACATAACATATTCATGATTTATTTGAAATACTATTTTGGTAGCACTTCTGGTTATGTTTCGAGCACCTGTCCATTTTGGGACCAGAACTTCTACTGGCTCGGACAGAGGTGTGTCAGTGGAAGTAATGAGAGTTACCAATCTGCCTTCTGTTCATTGTAGCAGTCTGTTGTATCTTCCAATAGTACTGCTTGCATTTTGCTCCCAAACTAATCACCCAGTAATGCCAAAACTCCCCACTTCTAAACTCCCTCCCCAAGTTCCTTTGCCAAACCTCCAGGGTCATCTCACAGGTGCTTTTATCAGTCCCATCAGCCATGCATATTCTCATCATCCAACTCTATCTTCTTGCCTGTTGTCCAAGTTCCTCTATTGCCCATTATACACCATTCCCCTTACCTTTTTCTTTCCTCCCTTTTTCTTTGTGCGTCATGGAGACAAAATAAGGTAGTGATTTCTCATGCCACACAGTCTCTTTCAAAGTAGTTTTTGAAAACATTTATATGGTATTAATTTTCCTCAGCTGAGAAACATGATACAGCAGACCTTGTAAAAGAAAGAGACCCATGGAATTGGTGTTTGGCCTTAAGGTTGCTTTTGTAAAAAAGGAAAAAAAATACCAGTAAGTCTGGACAGTGAGCCAAGAATTGGGACATGTCCAGCACTAGCTCCAGAGCTCAGTGCTTTTTTGATGGTTTGTTTGCTTCCCATGTATTTTTGATCTGTAGTTATGTTCCATAACAGTGATGAGTAAAATGCTGTTCCCATTACATTCCACTGAGAATTTTAAGAGTTTTATGAATCCCAAATTTGTGGCTATTGAAAGTTATACATTGCACAAATATTATTTAGTAATGTATTTATTTACTTCAACAATTTATTACAGAGCCATTATGGTGTAGTGATTTGAGCATTGAACTATGAATCTGGAGACCAGTGATCAAATCTCCACTTGGTCATGGAAACCCACTGGGTGACCTTGGGCAAATCACACTCGGCCTCAGAGGAAGGCAAAAGCAACACTCCTCTGAATAAATCTTGCAAACAAACAAACAAACCCCATAATAGGTTCACCATAAGCAGGAGATGACTTGAAGGTGCACAACAACAAAGATTTATTATTATCATACTACTAATAGCTCTCAGTGTACTGGAGAAAACAACACAAATAAGTTCCCTAAACCTCTATAGATCAAATTAAGACACTCTTTGCATTTGTATGTGTATGAAAATTGATGAGATCATGTGACTCTGAACTTTTGTGGTTGGTATTGCTCCCAATTACTAAGTTCTTGCTTGGCTGATTATTTATTCATTCTGGAATTGTAGAGAACATCTCATTCTTTCCTTTTGTTGTTTAAATAGATTGTTTAGAATTATAAGAAAGGAGAATTAAAAGATTACATTGAGCCAGCACGCTTTCTTAGTCGCTGAAACCAAAGCACAACCTGAAATAAGAACTTTTCTTTGAAATCTTACCCTGTAGGCAGCATTCATAATGAAAACTCAAATAAAACAGTTCAGCAAAGGAGGATTTAAATGGAAAAGAAAACTAAGATGAATTTGACTGTCAAATGGCATTCATAAATGATGCCAGTGATCCCATGAGAGTGTACAATTAACCTTTTTACCAGACCTGTATAAAGTGCCTTCAAGGTTGTGTTATTTCTCTGGAAAACTAATTTTTGAGACCTGGGGCAAAATAATTATGTGAAGAGTATGATGATTGAGGCTCAAGAAATGATTACAGTTGTTCATTGAATCCCATTGGCCACATATATTGAAGAGAAAAAAAAGTCATTCAGAGACTTACTTAACTTCCAGTAATATCTTAGCTAGAGGCCGTAATTTGTCCTTTGATTGTGTTTTATTGTTATAGCACAAAAACTATTTTTGTATGACATTAACAATGGCCTTATTCTTAAATTTTATTAAAATGCTGAGATTTTTATATTTAATGTTGTAAGTAGAATTTTACAGGAATCATGTTTTACAGTGTTCTTTGTTTCTTTGCCCTCATCTTCAGTATTTTGTTTAAAATAACATTTATCAGGATAAAAATTGGTATGTTTCCGCACACCATTTGGATGTTAGCCATGAATATGACTTCTTATGTAGTACCTCAAAACTATAATAATTATAATATTTCTAAAGATATTTCTGTTAAGGAAATAATATCTTGGCTCTTATTACATACTTGTAATTACTTTGGTTGACATGTTTCAGACTGCTATAGTAGCAAGTATGAAGGTGGTAGCTTCTCAAGGTAGTTTTTGCTGATACTGGTAATTTGGAGACATTCTGATGTGTTTTTGGGCCTGTTTCTGAATGACACCCTCGACCACCCTGATGGATGACTTACACCAGTGAATGGATATGCACAGTGCAAGCATGTTAAGCGTAACCTTTCCATGGCCTTCATTGCCATTGACCAAGAGGTCTTGCTGATGTACCTGCTGTTAAGATGGATTAGGTTGTTTGGTGTAAGATGTAGGGACTTTTCTTTGGTGGGATCATCTTTTACCAACTGCCCCCTTCCTGAAATTCTTCAAGTTAGTTTTAAAGATCCAGATGTCCCAGTCTGCTTTTATATAAGTAGATGCCAGTATTCATTTTATAATCTGGAGTTTTCACTATCCTGCTATTTTAAATGTTTAATCCTACCATCTTAATTGTTTGTCTTTCATATTTTTATTCTTTCAGCATTTATCTTTTAAGCTGCCTTCAGGAAGCTTCACCTCAAAGGGCTATGCAGTATTTTAAAATAATAAAGAAATAAATGTTCATGAATGAAGGGATATAGATAGAAGCATGTAGTTTTCTGCACTAGTCTTAAGATAGAACTACACATTTTCTGCTAAAGCTAGAAACTTACTTTGTTTCCAGCATCCCCTGTCCAATTTGTATGATTTAGCTTCATAGACAAGCAGGTGATGCTTTTGCTAGGTGTAATTTGCAGGATATGTGTTAAGAATGGGCATCCTTTCTTAATGTGCAAGTTTCGTTGGTATGAAGGCATGGCTATCAGATTTATTGAAACAGGAAGTGAAGTTGGTTGACGAAAGTATAGCATGTTCATTCTCTATCTCTCTAAATCATCTGGTTTGGGAGTACATCTGGGTCTACACGGGGTGCACACAGAAATGTTAGGTATTTCTGAAAGCATTATGCCATCAGGGTACCCTTGGAAATCCATTTAGGGACTGCCTTGCTCAATTTTTAAAACAAATAAATACATATTTGGCAGTCCTACTACAGACACATTTCTAATTTGGAATTCATAGTGGATACAAAACATCATACAGTTAGCACATTTGAGCTTTCAAAATCACTTGTTTTGAAGCTGGTGGATAAAATTATTCTGTAGGAAATGTTAAGAGCAAGGAGCTGAGTGTAAAGAGTGGCTGAGTCCTATTAAAATTATTAAGGGAAAAGGGCATAAATTGTTGAGAAGACTGTATACACCTTTTCTGTAATAAGCAAGATTTCACACAAACATAGCTCAACTTGAAATTACTGGTACTGTATATGCAATACTATTGTGTTTACTTAAAAGTAGGTCTCACTGAATTCAATGGAATTTGTTCTATGGTAAGTATTTTTAAGCCATAGCCTTAATTGTGTGATAAATTTTATCCTCTGGGAAACATCCTCTTGCCCTGAGGGTGATCAGCTTTATCAAAGTTGACAGTGCCATCCATCCATTTGGCAGAAAGAAATACATATCAGCATGTGAGCAGCTTCTTGCTGTGTGTGTGTAACTTTGGTTTGGGGCCAGAGTGTCAAAAGAAATTAGGCTAATTTATTTGAACATGCACTTTTGTAAAACACTTAAGGTTGATGATTGTTTAAATATTCTGTATTTCTTTTCTTTGGAAAGAAAGAAGGAAGGAAGGAACAAACGAATGAAACAGGAGGGGAGAGAAACAAACAGATTTTTTTCCCAGCTGACCATTTATTTGGATATTTAAAAGATTTCTTAAATTACGTGTACATGGGGAGATCTCCCAATGAATCTAAGTGCATTTTTAAAAGAAGTGTTCTTAATTATCACTACAGAGTTCTGAATATCCAATAATTATATAATCTAATATGGCTGATTGCATACATGTGTACTGATTGTAATATTTTCATAGACTGCGTACCTAACAAAAATTATTTTCTATTTCACCACTGATATTGCAAAAGGCAACCACATGCTTGTATTCACTGGGGCTTTCTTCACAGTAGGTTTGCTGTGGGCTATATTTATGTCAGCATTTAGTATGGTTAGGGAGTTCAGTTCAGTTATTGTTTATGAGGATTTTTAACACAAAGATGTTGGATTTAGCTGAGTGCCTGTATGTTTTTGTGTATGTACATTTGCATGTGTGTGTGAATGGATGGATGGATAGATAGATAGATAGATAGATGGTTTTCTTATTGGTTTTAATGAACAGGTACATAAGGGCAATGTATCTAAAATCCAACTGGGGTATCAACATTTGTTTTGAGCTGCAGGGCAGTGCATTCTGGCATTTAGCAGTTCTTCTGTGGTTCTCATTCAGTCTTTCTTTTAGTGTAATCATTTTATTTCTTCAGTGAACTGAATAGTACTGACCTTTTGCAAAAGGCCAGCTTTTCTGTGCCAGGAAATTATTATTGGCTGTCACTGTTTGCTGCTTACTGTTTCTGCTGTAGTCTTTTGGGGCACTTGTTTGATGCTTCTCGTAGCAAGGTTCTGCAATGGCAATAAAATATACAGTATTCATTATTATTATAGTATGTCAGGACTTGAGACATCTTCTTGCCAAATTTCAGGAAACCTTTATTTTTCTACTGGTCTTAGTGTCTTGCCCTGTTTTGCTACTGAACTTTGATGGTATGGTTTTGGGGCTGCTTGAATGGGATCCACAGAATGATCCTGGTATTGTGTGGAACCACTGGTTGTAGATCTGTGGGTTAGATAGTGTCAGCAAGATTTTGAGGGTTTTCCACAATAACCCTTTTTCTTGTAACTGACACTGTTCAGTCAGCCATATAGTTGTGGGAATCCAGGTAATGTTTCTCCTTAAGTACTGGTTTGTAGAGATTTTTTGAGCCTGAAGCTTGAATGAAGTGATCATTATTATTGTGTCACTTGGTTTGGAGATGTAGCTCCTATCCTCTCTGTTTATCTGACTGTTGCTTACCATTATTCTGTGACTCTGCCCTTCTGCAATAAAGTTTCTGTAGTGGGTTTTCAATCCAAAAAGAGGTAAAATTGATGAGGGATTCATCTTTATTCTTGGGTTTTGTTCCTTGCTTGTGGGTGTAGTGTGTGATTAAATGTTCACAAACAGCTTTTTAATACAAATATTACCAGTGTTATTATTTTGTCATAATGTTCTATCAATATGCTGGGTTTTTGGGTGTTTTTTTCTGTGACTAGTCATAGAACGTATATATCTAGAGAGCCATGAACAAGGTCACTTGTTCTTCTCAGTTTATAATAAACACTATCTATGAGCAGATTTTAATTTCCTTTTACCCATTATGGTGCAGTGAACTGCATGATCTATTTTTCCTGCTTCAGTTGCATTACCTATTTTGTACTGTTATTTACCTTATTCATAAGAGTTAGACTCTATGTACCCTTTTGAATATCTGTCGAGCATACTTACACAAGTAGTCTGAAATAGGTTTCCGGTAACATTAGATAAAAAATCTCAATACCTTGTTGAAGCACTTGATAAATATACATAATAATGTTATGTTTGTAATGTTGTTATATTTGTGTCTATATAGCATACATAGTGCCATATCTTTGCATTCTGATATACCATATCTGTATCTGCTGTTATATTCATATATGTATAACTAGCTGGAGGGAAAATGACTGTGGTCACTGAAATGCACTTGCAAGCCCAGCCTAGCTTCACCTTGAAAGCTTTTTAATATGCTCTCAAGAACCCAGGAATACAAGCAAAATGAAGGCAGTCTAATGACTGCAATTTTAGGCACAATTATAGATGCATAAGCACTGCCCAATTCTGTTCTTAAAAATTGACATTAGGGTTGTCTTCTTTGGAAAATAGTTTCACTAATCTGTGATTTTTAAAAAAAAAATTAGTCTGAAACAATGGCATAGATGTCTGTGTGAACGTTTAAGCCTTTCAGTGGAGTAAATGTGGTGTCTTGCAAGTAAAATAGAAGACTCTACTCAAGATTTGTTGCTATTTCATAAATCTTTGGGTTTGGACTTCACAATAAAGAAAGCTGGAAAGAAGGCCCATGGTTTGTTCAGCAGGAGTGATCGGTTCACATGCAGTAGCTTTGTCCCCTATAACCTAGAGTTCTCCAACATTCTGGTTTATAATTGGGTCCATGTGCAGCTCTAGAATCATGTTGAGATTTTCTTCTCCTTTTGAGATCATTAAAAAGATCTCCATGTAAGCATTTGTGGAAATCACTTATTCTGAATGTTAGTTCATACTCTGGTTTCTCTTCAGATCGTATAAATCTGAATGATAGTTCAGCAATTACGTTATTAATTAGAGATGCTGTGAAATTATTGAGAGCTGTCTTTCATAGATGTTTTGAATATAACTATCCAGTTTTAGGATTATTGGGTCCTTTCACAATTCTGGATTTTTAAGAATTATACTTTTCTTCAAAAATGGCTGGATTTCATTTCTATGGCTCTAATGCAAATTTGTAATACAGACTTCCTTATCCCTTGTATGAACTTTCGTTTTGAAAAATCAGAAGGTTATTTGATGTGCTTGGTATGCTTTAGCTTTTTTAGCTCCCTATGTTTCTGGCTGCCTAATTTATATTTATATCGAGAGGTGATGGCGTATATATTTATTATGCATCAGTGCCAAAGGTGTTTTAGATACTGTTTGTAATTCCTGGGGATCTAATATTATTTTTTCTTTGCAACTGGAGACTGCAGGCATAAACTTACATATGTTCTGGGGTCAGCAAATTACTTTCTCTATCTCCCACTGTCTTTGGGCTCTCAGTATTTATTATCATTGCTATGCTGGTCCATCCTTTCTTCTGCCACGTCTTGTTTGTTTCTCCAGCCTGTCCACATGAAATGTCAGCAAGATCAGAATTTTGTTGTTCTTGAAAAAGTATGTCATATATGGTGGCTCATATGTTTTTCTCTCTGACCTCAAGTCCTGGAGCAGGAGAGGAGAAAGAACCTCATGTACTAGGATGGCATCCTGCCTTTCTGGGGTCCAGACTTCTCGGACTCCACTATTTAGCCACATAATTTAGCATAATAAATACATACACCATCACACCTTTCTCCATATTACCCTTGTTTGGTGGTTTTCCAACTTTTAGTACAATTTTCTATCAATCTAAATTGTAGCCATAGCTACTGATAAACATGCTAAAATAACTATTTTCAATCTTGCCCTTTTACTTTTGGTCCATCCCATCACTTCAGTTTACACCCTTGCAGACCTATCTGAAATTAAATTCTAGCCTTTGGCTAAAAAAGGTTCCTTACACTTGTCCTAAAGTTCATAACACCTCTCTACAGTTCATTCTTTCTCTCTGCCTCTCTCTGTGTGTGTCATTGTTTTTTTTTAAAATAAGAACTCATTGTTTGGCATGTCACTCTATTTTGATACCCCAGTAAATCATAAAAGATCTGGACATGTGACATGTTACTTTAAATATCCTCAACCATATCCTGCAACTTATCCCCAGTTTTTCCTCATACTAATGGACTCGAATTCCTCCAGACCTCATTTTTCCCCATCCTGCCATGCATCATGCCCAGTTGGCCTCAGGACACAAACTCTGAAGTCCCAGAGAATTGCTGTGTTTCTTCAGGTGGAGAACTCAATCTCGGGCATTGCTGGAAGACAAAGCTTGAGTTTTGCCTTGAGTTGGCTTTAAAACTAGGGCACTAATATTGGTCAGTTGCATTTTTATTCCACTTAACAAAGAAGGAGAGGGAAAGAGGCTGAGGAGACAGTTGGTGGGCACATACAATTTGGACCATTATGTTATTTGGAGCAAGGCAGGGACGTGTGAGCTTTCTTATTTTATAATACTTGTAGCAGTGGTACAGGGCCTGGGGAGGGTGATGAGCTTTCTATAAGGCCCAGAAGTAGCAATGAACTTAGGAAAAATGTCCACGTTATGTTTGTTGTAGGTAAGCCGTGACAGATATGAGATCTAGCAGGAGTGGTGGCAATAGTTGCAAATACTGTAGTGGGAACATTTTGCTGCCTGCCCAAAAATGCTTTTATGTTTCAATCCACCCCCACCCCCACCCCTATTATCTGCATTTAATCCAAATTTGGTGCCCATTTTCTAGAATTGTCCATAAGACTATTTCAATACTAAGAGCCTAAACAGACCAGCCAAAAGAGTTGGTGTTGGGGTGGAGTGCGAGAGTGGCAGCTGCACACCACACGCCCCATTTCCACCCCCAAGCTGCCGTCACACCACCTGCCTAATTGCATAGTGGGCAGCATTAGGGTGCTCCTTTGGCACGGAATCCAGATGCCACACCACCAAAAGGATTGCTGAAAAGTGTCGCTTTGGTGGCAAAGATGCCTTTTTTTCCGCTCCTGAAAGGATCTGCATTTTGCCATTTTTGGGGGGGCTGGAAAAATGCCAGATCAGAGCCTCAGCATGCAGTTGCTGCAGCCCTGATCCAGTGTTCAACGAGGTGATGTTAAGCTGCCCTTTACCCCCCATCTGTTTTGCCCCTACGTTGACCTAGAAATAGCTCTGGCCTACTTCCCAACTCATGTGTCCCTATTACATCACAGTAACCTGTCCCTGGTCACATTTTGGACCTAAAATGTAAAGTGCATTGGTTGCTGCTGACCTTCCAACTGTTAAGGGCAGGGAAGTGTAGCATAGTGCATCCTAAAGAAGTATATCACAAGTGTTTAGGATGATATTCTGAAGGGAAAAGTTTCTACTCTCAGTGCTTTCAAGCTTGCCTTCATATATGAGTTAGATGAAAAGGCCATGTGAAATTTTTGAAGGTACTAGATATACTGCAGCCCATTGCTAGCATCTATATTGAACATTATTTTATGGGCAATCAGCTGAAGAATTTTCAGTTAATTAATCAATATCCTGATCTAACAGTTTGGAAGCATGGCTTATATTTAGGAAAATTTGTACGCTACCAAAATTCCAATGTATAGTGTCTTTTTGAAATATTACCAGATGGACTGGATCACTTAATGTAATAAACAGAAACTACTATATAAAAGAAAAGAGTAGCTTTAATCCTTTCTTTTCTGTCTCCAAAGTTAAAACAAACAAGGATCAAGTAAGTGGAGGGAGAGGGAGAACCCTCACGATTTAAAATGCATAATCAATAATTAAGATCTTGCTCCTACTAATTAATTAGCTAAAGCTTTAGTTAATTAATCTATCAAGTGATTTAGGATTCACATCCCTGTTGTTTTAGTATCCCAAAAAAATCAGGATTACCTGCAGCCAGTCTAAGTTAGTGGAATATGTGATACACCAGAGAAGGCTTTCTTTTTACATACCATTCCTTGTTCCCAGTTCTCTTCCGTATTGCAGCTTTGTTCACACAGGCATTGTTTATTCAGGATAGTGTGATAATACTGTAAAGATATCTTAGCAATTATATTTATATACTCACTATTTATCAAAATGTTTACTTTCTCAAAGACTTTACTACTTAATATGCAGAATAAGGTAGCCTCATCCTCTGAAGGTATCATGATAAATTGTTCTTATCAGGGGTCAAAACACTTCACAATTCATGGACAATAGGGAGGTTTTATTTTATGTATTTATTACATCTTTCACCTGACCATTCTCAAAGGAGTTCAGAGTGTTGTCCACGGGATTATCTTATTTTACACTCCCAGCACAGTCAGGAAACTGCTAAACTGAGTAATACTGATTTGCTCAAGAATCCAAGTGGGATTCATGGCTATGGTGGAGATTTGGCCCTTCACCACCACCACAATACAACAGTAACTCTGAGTAAGCAGAGCAAGGAGGTTTGGAAGATGGCCTGCTCCCTCTCCACTTCCCTTTAATAGTCATCAGCAAACACAACAATTTCTTTCCATGTTATTTGTTCATCCATCCTTATATTAAGTTATTTACAAACTGCCTTTCAGATTCATATCGAGTTTTCTGGCCTGATCCTCTGGATCTAGCCTTCCAGAAAGTACCAGAACTAACATTAATAATAGACACCCAGGTCATCCCACAGAGATAATCCAGAATCACACTATGGGTAGTGATATCTAAAACCATGAAAGTGTTGCATTCTCCACATCTGCTCTCTAATGTAAGTGATCGTTCAGAACAAACAAATTTGTTCCTATCTCAAAATCAACCCTCATCCCAAATCTAAATAATAAGTGTCCCCCAAGACTACCTGAACCTGTAAACATTCTCTAATAATGTTGTGAGCAATTTGTGGGCCTCCAGATATTGTACTTCAGCTTTCACCATTTCACACCTTTTGTTGTGTTGACTATTAGGGGGTTTAGCCCAGCAACACTAGGAGCACCACAAGTTGCCCAACCCTGCTGTAATGTGTCACTCAGAAAATTTTGATTGAGCAATAATTTTTTCAAAGCCAATGAATCTAAACTTGGATTTTCACCAGTGGTTTTTACTCCTGTTCCCTTCACAGTAACTGGAATTATACAATTTCCTTAGTTAAGTATTTAAAACCTCTGATGTTCATACTGATAGGCCAATTCTGACAGATTTTTTTATTTCAAGCAGAATAGACATGGATCCCAACCACAAGGCTTCAGCCCTCCAAGCCATTTGGAGGTGTGCAACCTGAATAGGATTCATAGAAGCAGGACCAGATGGTCTTTTGGTTCTATTCATCTGTTTCTAATATGCCTCTAGAGCAGTTGTTCCATTTATAGGAAAGAGAAAATATATTTTAGACAAGAATAGTTGCCACCTACCTTTGGAACAGTAGCTTGCTTACCTGTGTGTGTGTGTATGTGTGTGTGTGTGTATGTGTGTTAAAAACTCAGAACCTGCTCAAAATCTTCTTAAACCCATAAATCACTAGCAACAAGTTTTTTCCCCTTACAGGTAATCCTTGTGGCCCTGGAAAGCATTTATTCTTGAACTTTTATTTTCTCATCTGATGGGTCATTGAACAGAAGTTTCACAATTACTAGTTTGACCATTTCTTTGGGTAGCTTTTTTGGAACATGGAAAGGCCTTTAGGCAGCTAGGGTTGTAGTTCTCAATTTTATTGTTTTGAATTTTATTATGACCAAAGTATAAAGAATTCACGTTATTACTTTGGCCATCATAACAGATATTTGTGATATTATGTTTATTAATTTTGTATTTTACAGTTATATACTTTAACAAGGTTTTCAGAAAGGGACTCTATTTTCTGGAGCTGTGAAAAGTAGCATTGACCCTGAGTCATAAGTATTTTATCAATAGTTACTGAAAGCAATAGGAGATCAGAAGAAACATTTCAGTTGTGGCACACACACACACACACACACAAAACATCTTAACATGGTCATAAATTATCACAAAGCCTGATAACTTGTGAAAATAAGAAATTAAATTGGATTAGCATTTTTCCTTAACTGGTCTTGCTCGCAAACCCCCTACAGTTCGATCTGTAATTAATTTATGGGTGGAGAATCACTATCAAGATGCCATCGGTAGCCCAGAAGTTAATTTGTGTCTCCCCAGTTATGGCAGGTGTCACAACATGACAAGTCTCTGTTTCCTACAGAGACTGGTCTTTTCATTCTGACATCAAGGGCTAGGTTCCAGTGCATGCCTGGAAGTGAATTCCAATTTTATGGATCCATTGACTGCCATTTTTGTCCCTGGTCCTCTAATGTCTTCATTCTTAGTTTTGGATAACTGTTTTAAACGTTCTAGTGAATGATTGAATTGGGAAACTAGAAAGAAGTAGATTATAAAATCTTGAGGTGCTAAATATGGCCACAAAATCTGGCATAGATTTGCTAACAATCTGGCATAGTAAATTTGCTAATTATTAGACCTGGTCCCCTTGCTGGGGGTGCAGTCACAGTTGGACACGTACTGGAGATGACTAGATTCATAGATGTGAGCTCACTTGAATGGAATATAAAACCTTTTTTCTGGTTTTTCAATAAAGCTTTTATTTCCCTAAGTGTAGAAGTTTGTTCCTAGTATAGAACTACATGTTCATTTGTTTAGCTCGTTCATTCCAGTTAATGTCTCCTACTTGTTCCTTGCATTATGAGACAGGATAATTAAGGCTAGAAACATCAGATGCAGAATGGTATTGTGTGTTATTCATCCAGTTTTGCTCCTGGGAGCACTTGTTTCTCAAATCTGGCAAGGATGCAAATTGTAATGATGCTTGATAATGCAAATCATTCTTAAACATTTCCCTCTTTCCCCTCCTCCTGTTCCGACCACTCTAACACTCTTCCTTGGGTTATAGCTTCAAAATCTGGATTTGAACTTTGAATTTTGTCTGTCTTTTAAAAAATAAACTTTGAAAGAGTGCATTCTTACAGGATACGGCTACTATCTACTAAATCCAAGCATTCATATATATTATATATAGGGAGAGTGTGTGTGTGTGTGTGTGCGCCGCATATTAGGAAGCATGGCCATTGGACTGCAAATTAACCAGTCTGGGACCTGAGGCCGGCAATTGGATCATATGTTAGAGATACAGTAACATATTCTTTATCAGTTGGTCTTCAGGACTGATATATTTTCTCTACAGTGGGAGTTGAAAGCCAGCATCTACGGCAAAGAAAAATTAGAGTCAAGACACCCAGTCAAACAGGAAAGTGGTTAACCTGAGTTGAAAAAAAAAGGTTTAGGTAGATCTCCAAATTGATAACCATAAGAGAGAGTAAGACTAGGACATCAAACCATACAGGATTGTGGTTGGGCTGCCACCACCACCACCACCAACAACAACTTATATTGAACAACCCCTCCTAATGCCATCCAGTTAACTATGCAAAGGAGAATTCTTCTTGTGGAAACAATAATATAATGTAAATCTTTTTATCTTTTACTCAAGTGCGAATTCAATAAGACCATGTTAGAAAATAGTTGCCACAGATCTAGGCTGGTGAAGCTGGCATGGGCAACATTTTTTAATTGGTGTCTGGTTTAGAAATGAATGTATAACTATTTTAATCCTAACCATTAGAATTCTTAAAAGGTAGAACGAGTATGAAAGCATTCCAAATTCCAAATCCAGCTGACTTAGAAGAACATTTTCCCAAAGGTATAGGGAGGCTTTAATGTCACATAATGCAGTATTGAAAACCATTTCGTCTGTTATTCAAGAAAATTCTCCATCATAAAACAGTTTGTCATTATGATAAAGATAGATAGAATCTGAAGGCCACTCAGGAAGATATGTTTTAAGGGAGTTGGAATAAAATAAGATGTAGCTATTTTTCAGACCTGCAATCATTTTTATGTGAAGTGTAGTCAAATAATGTTATCATTTGAATATGTTGTATGCTTGATCAGTCTTGTATTATGATGTGCCACTTTATGAACAGATACAAAACATCTGTGTGCAGGCAATAATGGAATAATATTAGAAAACTTGGGAAATGCTCTTGAAGTATTATTATCTTCGTAAATTATGAGCGACTCTATACTAGAAGTTCACCGTGCAGGGAAAATAAAAAAGAAACATGAGCCAAAATAGATTAAGTTATGTGTGCTGATACAAAGAAGACGAATATCCTCTATTACAAATTTCAAATTAGTTAGATAATATGACATTATGAATATATGTTAAATCATGTTAATTGCTTTTGCATGTCTGTTCTGAGTATTTATATTTTTCTGGCATAATGGAAGGCAGACAATGAGTTCATTACAAACTTGATCTTTTCTGTGGAGGGTAGGAGAATATTTTTTGGCTAGTATATTTACATTTTAAGGCTTTTTATTGATCTGATTAAAATCACACAGTTGCAAAGACTTGCATCCATCTGTGTTACTACTGATAATCTGAGACACTGATTTTTTGTTTGTTCATTTAAGTAAGGTTCTTGAAATACCCATCTAATTTAAGAACATATAAGTTTTATGGTGTTGGTACTTTTACCATGCTGTTGGGCTAAGTGTGGGTTTCTAAAGTTCGAATCATAGACTCCATTGTATTCCCTATTATCATGTATGGATGTGAGGACTGGACAGTTAAGAAAGATGATAGGAAGATAATCCATTCATTTGAGATGTGGTGCTGGAGAAGGGTGCTGAGGATCCCATGGACAGCGACAAGGACCAACAAATGGGTTCTGGAGCAGATCAAGTTGGAAATCTCCCTGGAAGTCAAGATGACCAAACTGAGGCTGTCATACACATCATAAGAAGGGAGGACTCATTGGAAAAGACAGTGATGATAGGAAAGGTGGAGGGAACTAGGAAGAGAGGAAGGCCACATACAGATGGATGGACTCTATTAAGGAGGTCGCAGGTTTTATGGGGTTGAAGGAATTAAGCAGAGCAGCGGAGGACAGACAGTCTTGAAGATGTCTCATCCATAGGGTCGCCATGAGTCGAGATTAATTTGAGGGCAATTAACAACAACAACCCCTGTGTTACCTGTTTATTGAAAACTTAACTACAGAAAGAGAGAGACCCATTTCCTGTGACAAAATTTTAGATTGGGCTCAATACATGTGTAATATTGTTTTACATATGCAATACCTACTGAGATAAAGAGGGGAAAAATTCTGGCATGATCCAGTGAAACCTCTAAAGTCCCTCTTGATTGAGTGTGTGTGTGTGGAGGTGGGGGGGAGTGCTAAAATTTCTTCCACTGAAAAGCAGGTTGTAACTTTATACATGCTTCTCTGGGAGTAAAGAATGATAATTACAATGAGACTTTCTTATGAGTAAAATTGTGCCTAGCTCTGAGTGGATGGCATCCATAATTTTAACCCTCTCTTTGCTCGATTATGAAAACATTTAAACGAAGGGTAATTAACATATGTCAGATGTTAGCCTAATGGTCTGTGTGGTCACTTTTGTGCTCTGAACAGGAATTAATTGACCTCTAAAGTAAAATCTTTGGCCATTCACTTGTAACAGTAGAGTAATTATTTTTTCCATAGCTTATGTGAGTTGTTAAAAAGTTAACTCCTACAAGTGTCCCTTTTAATTCACCCAGCCCCTTTGTCTTCAACAGATTAATTGGCAGTATTTTTGTACCAGACAAATTTCTCCTAAAGAAACAACATTTCTCTGTAGCAAATTGGATCAGAATGGAACTGAATATATATGCATATGGGAGAAGTGCATTGTTAGAGAAAAAAAGCGTAAAGGCTCATTTTCCTTTATACACCTCAGTGAATTCTGATGGTTTTTCCGATTGAGTGTTAGTATTCAAATGATATCTATTTATGTATTTTTGATATATCAGAGCCTGTAGGTATTCAGATGATTTTTTTATAATGGACAAATAGTTTTACAAGATGATTTGAAGCACAGGAAAGAAAGTCTGTTGTTCCAAAAGATATATTTACAATTATGCATTTCCTTCATTTTAAATTCGTATTACAAGCTGACATTTAAACTTATGGTCCTGAAATGAACTGCTTATAGCAATTGCTTCACCCCGTGATGAGCAGTGCACAGATTCTGGATTTAAATTTTGCTGTATAACTGCAGTCATTTTTCAGATGCAGTTCAATACGCTGTGTAGAATTATGTTTTATGGATTAAAAGAAAAAAACTTATTGCTACTTCTGAGCCAGGACCAAGAGGAGCCAATACTTACTGACAAAGTGTGTGATGTCAGTAAAAACAGGATTTTCCTCTTTGTTTTCAGTGGAATAACTTGGGATGAAGCTAACTGTACTTTAGTAGTTAGAGATACTGTGGCAAAACAGGGGGGATAACCTGGGTTTTCCAGACAGGCTTCTCTACTTTAACTTTTATGTCAGACAAGACCATATGGTTTTTCTCCTGTGCAAGTTGTATTTTTCTGCTGTAAACTAGTGAGATTTTTTTTAGTTCATGTTTTGTAAGAATTTAACCAAAGTTCATAAGAATGTACAATTTTTCATACAGACTTGCTTAATTAGTTGGATTATGAAATAATTTGTTAGAATAAGTCAAAGTATAAAATACTTAGTTTAATCAGATTGTCTCTATGCTATAAATAATTTCATGACCTAGATTGGATGATGTCAGGATGGTTACACAAGCTGGATGGTGATAAAAAGATTGGTTATGCCCATTGATGACACTGGATTCACTTTGTAAAGGTTTCCCTTGGAAGAGAATTCACTTTGTACAGGATTCACTTTGCATATATTTCTCATGTGTGTCTAAACTACTTTCCCCCAAATACTTCAATGGGCTTTACCCATCCTGCACCTTACCACTTTATGTAGTGTGCCAGCCTGCTGATGCTTTGTGAAGCTCTTCCCCCAATACACCCACCACAAACACCAACTGCAAGAGCACTTTTACAGTCAGTTCTTGGGCCTAGGGGTTTGTTAGTTGAAAAGAGTGGAGGACACTGTCCTTGACCATGTGGTGATTTTGCTTGTTTTTCTGATGATGGTGTGAAAAGGAAAGAAGAATATCAGAAACACCAAGGGGAAAGAGTTGTGTGTGTGAATGTGTGTGATTTTAGTTGAGGAAGAAGAAGGAGAGATAAGAGAGCAAATGGGAAAACTGTTTGTTGCTAGCAATGTAAAATTTTAAGGATTTATATCGCTCAGGGTTCTGTAAATATATTCCAAGCCAGCAAGGCATTTTAATGAAGATAAGTTTGTCAGAAAAATATGGCTCAGTACATAATAAAATACAATACAGTATATTTAATATAACTGAAATAAACCATATTAAATGAAATTATATTTATATTAGTGTTTTCCAGCTTTTTTTGGTAATATCCTAAATTTCCCCTGAATGTATTACATTTTGCGGTGTCTTATCCTCCTTTGCGATGAGGACATCTGGGCACCCTGGTAGATCACTCTCAGCTGCCACTGTAGGCTGTGGACATTTCAGTGTCAGTGGGGTGGTGAATCTGTTCTGCATTTAGTCAGACATGAAAGGAACTATGCATACTTTGGGGGATACAGTTTGGTATCTCCTTTAAGTTTTAAGCAGAGTGATTGATGAAGACAACTGAGCCTTAACAGAATTTTGCTGTCCTGCCCTGTCTATTTTTCTTTTGTTTATTTGTTATTTTGAACAGTTAAGTTTCTTAACTATTTTAAATTTTATTGATAGTTTAGTGCTTTTTAACTCTGGTATAATTCAAAGATATAGCCATGTTAGTCTGTAGAATCAGTTTATAGAGGGATCTTCATTGACTTGGGAGAAAGGCAAGACATGAGGAGATGGTGGTGGTGGTGATGATGATGATGGAGATGGAGACTAACTGAAAGAAAGACATTGGCAACATGAGTCAAAAGTCTATTTCCTCAGCTGCATATGGTGGAGTGGCAGCCAGGGACAGATATATGCTATTGGTATGCAAGGATGTCAATTTAAATTCAAAATCCTTTGTGTATGGTAATGAAGTGGCAAGCCCAGTTTTAACGATGGTTGTTTGTGAACAAAGGATTTGGGAACTAACCTTTGTGTGTGGAAATGAAGTGGCAAGACCAGTTTGGCATGGGAAATTAGCCTGTAGGTGAAGAGAATAGATGAGTGTAGGACGCCCCCCTGAGGATGGGGTCAGATAGTGTTGAAATGTATGATGTAGTGTGCCAGGAAGCCATTATCTTTGTTCAATCCTTTGTTGAGGGACTGTACTCTGTAAATGAGCTCCAATTTTGCTGTTTCTCTATCTAATTTGCCTTTATAGTTCTTTTGTTCAAGGATTGCTGTTCTTAGGTCTGACATGGAATGCCCAGGAAGATTGAAATTTTCTGCCAGTGGTTTTTGTGTATTCCTATTCCTAATGTCTGATTTATGTCCATTAATCCACTGGCACAGGAACTGGCATTATTGTCCAGAATGAGTTGTAATTCACTGATGATGTGCCTGAGTGGTCTCAGTTGAGAGCTGAAAATGACCACTAATAGGGTTCTGTCATTTTCTCTCTTCAATCTACTCTGTAATAGATAAGTCCCGGGTACAAGTCTTGTCTTGTTCTTTTTCTTTTAACTTCATGTGGTGGGTACTGTAGTTTGAGGAATGCTTGTTGTAATTCTTTGAGTTTGGCATCCCTGTCTTTTGGGTGATCGTATCAGAGGGCTTGGCTGTAGACTATGGATCTGGTGGTGTGTTCAGGGTGGAAACTGGAAGCATGTACATATGTGTATCAGTCAGTGGGTTTGTGATATAGTGTGGTGCTTATATGTCCGTTTTGTAGATGTACAGTGGTGTCCAGAAAGTGCACTTGTTCAGTAGATAGTTCCAGACTCAGGTTGATGGTGGGGTGGAAATTGTTGAGCCTCTGGTGGAATGTCTTGAGTGAGTCATCAATGAATCCAAATTATGAAGATGTTGTCAATGTATCTCTGGTAGAGGAGCAGTTTCTGGGTACAGGAGTTAAGGAAGCATTGTTCTAGGTCGGCCATGAAGATATTGGCATGTTGTGGTGCCATGTGTGTGCCCATGGCAGTACCACTAACTTGAAGGTATGTGTTGTTACCAAAGGTGAAGGAAATGTGTGTGAAAACAAATTGGCAGACTTTGATGGCTAGGTCTGATAAGTTCCCATCTGAAATGACTTTGGTATATTTTTTAGCTATGTCTCTTAACTGTTGCAGAGGTAGGATATAAATTAATAATGATGATGGTTCCATGAAGCTTGCATGTAGGGCATCAAAGTGATTGTCTTTCTTCCATATTTTATTCATTAGTGGATAATATCTAAAAGCATAGATACGTGTCTAATAGACATTTTCAGACCTGTCCACATAAAAATGGAGTTTAATTGCAGATTTTAATCACCATAAAAGTTTGCTTAGTCATGTTTCTCACAATCTTCAGATAAAAAAGTCTTAGAGTGTCTAACATAGCTTGTGATTAAGGAAAGAGTCTTGTGTTGCTAAATGGCAATATTTGGTGTAAGAAATAAACTTAGTGAGATTCACCAGGTGGTTGAAACCGTAACCCATACAAGCTTCTCCTCACACCCTCATCCTGTGCCTCATATTGGGACACTTCATCAAGATGGTGTGACCACCGGGTTACACAGGATTCTTCTCCTGTCTTATCCTAAATAGTTTGAGGCTTTTCCTCCCTCAGAACTATTTCTCTAATCCTTGGTCCTTCCAATTTCTTCCATTTCTTCACTATTAAGTGTTTCTTTGTGAACAAGAAGAAAATAACTTTTATTTACAGAAAGAACTTACAATTATATCTCTTTTAATAGCTTGTTCTAAAAGTTTGTGGTTACAATGTGTAGATCACGCCATTTGTTACAAAGTGACTTTGTTCCAGTTCAACTGTGTTTTAGTTCTTTACCCACACCTTCTAACTAAAGCTCATTCATTAGGATTATAAATCTTATGAAACTCTAGCTTCATTCATAAGTTACAATTCCACAGAATAAGGTGGATATGGGCCTTCCCTTTACCTCTGAGAAACGTATTACTTTAAACTGATTTCACAGGACTTCTTTTATCTTTTAAAATCTTTCCCCATAGGAGAATCCCCATTAAGACTAAACCCTTATTTCCAACTGCACTCTTGGCTGTTCAAAGACACCCTCACTAGTGTCATTGGACTGCTTCTGTCCCTTTTAAATCTTTCTACCTTACATGGGTTTCTGAGTCCCATTAAGGTACATGTCTACTTCCAGCTGCACTTCTGGCAGTTCTAACTGCTCTCCTAGCAGCCCTTGACACACTTCCCTTCTTAAGGTCTCCTCCTCCTTTTTATAGCTGCTCATCAGGCAGGCCACCACCTTTTTGCTGGCGCAACTCAAATGGCTGCTCTGAACAATCCATTCTGCCAGTGTCTCTCCTCAGATAACATCTCAAGCATTGTACTGTGACAACATGGTTAAAATTCAGAATTTTACTTGCTTAGGAGCTAAAATTATAGTGCTGAAATGAGAGCAAAAGTTGTTATTCCAGGTCATGTCAAATGTTCTGTTTTGGAATGTAAACAATTTGGAAATGGCTCCTAACTTAAGATTTTTAACCCAAATAAAATAAACTGAATAAACAATTTAAGGTCAGTGAAACAAAACATATTGATAAAAGATTGATTGGTGGCTAACCCACGTGGGATAGAGACATATGTTAGGACATCCAATGAATGTACAGCGGTGTAAATGTTTAATGCAATGTAACCAATGAAAATGTGATTTGTAGTTTCCTTTGTTCAAAATATTATAAAACCTTGGTTCACTTTAGAATCGTGGTCCCAATAATTTGGAAGAATTTCCTGCTAGGAACAAATGCTGCAGCTAATATAAACATGTTTCCTTTCCAATCGATTCCTTGGTCTCCCTGCTGGTTAAAATTCTGGGTTTAAGATAATCAATAATCAGTAATCTTTAACAGTACCAGTTAAGATACAAGCTTTCACCCTTCAATGTCCATTTGCTTGTTGTGAT
Organism: Urosaurus nigricauda; assembly: GCA_034509955.1. Taxonomy (NCBI): domain Eukaryota; kingdom Metazoa; phylum Chordata; class Lepidosauria; order Squamata; family Phrynosomatidae; genus Urosaurus; species Urosaurus nigricauda. The sequence continues at coordinate 144,520,991 of JAOEGL010000001.1, read as the reverse complement.
AATTACAAATTCTTATTGGAGAAATTAAAGCTGAACTAAATTGGGAAAATAAGTAGTGGTTGCAAGTTTAAAACATTGATGTGAAATAGTGAATGAGGCAGATCAATATTAACATTGTGTTGTGGCCATGAAACCTTAGAATTTAATTGTTTTGTAAAGGAAATGTCCACTCCTGCTGATTTAATCAAATATATAAGTAACATGTTTTCTCCTTTTAACGAGAAAGTAAATTTGTAGTGTGGACATGGACATATGTGGCGGTCCTCTGCTGTGCTTTGTGCTTCCCACTAATGTGCTATTTTTGTAGATCCTCTTCACTGCATAGGCTGTTCCTGTTTACAGGGGAATATTTGTACTCCTTCTTATTACACTTAATGTGTGAAGGCTGTTCCTGTGAACACTAATTATAGATATATACTCAGTAGTATATACATCTTTAGCAGTGAAAAGTTTGTAGCCTGACTTACATATATGAACACAGTCAATAGAGCTATTTTATTTATTTTGCAATATAGTGGGTAAGAGAATGACACTTAACCAGGATTCTTTTGTCTTTTTTCTCAGCAGTAAATCCCATTTTGGTCCTGGGAAACTAAGTGTACAGAGGGCAATACATTTCATAGTTGAAATATCATACCTGCCTTAAGCTCCATATGGCCGTCTTTGGAAAGTCCCTCTCTTTGTCTCTCACCTCTGAACTCACTCCATCTCTACTATTGGACCATTGATAGTATTGCTTGGAGAGTTATACCTGAGCTTTTTTTCAGACAGCAATTCATAGGTCCTTTTGAATTCTGTTCATGTCTTCCAATGTGTTAGCAATCCCTCTGAGTTTTGTGTCATATGCAAACTTGATAAGGTTTGCCTCCACCTCATCATCTAAGTTATATTTGCCCTCCTGCACTAGGACTTCAAGCACATTTTGCTTGTTTCTCAAACTCTTTGCATTGGTGTATAAATATTTGAAAGCTTTCTTTGTTATCACCAATTAATTTACTGTCAGTTTTTCTGTGGATTGCATTCCCCCCCTCAGCTTCTCCTCTGGAATTCACATCCTTGTGTTTAGACATTGCTTTTGGACTGATGTTTGAGCTCTCATCTCCAGTCACCCTAAGGATTTAGTTTAAAGTTCTCTTGATCAGACTTGCCATGGTACAGGTTCAATCTCCCTTATCTGAAATGCTTGAGAAGTGTTTTGGATTGGGGTGGGGAGGGGGTTTGAAGTACCTGTATTTTCATATATGTATATAATGAGAGATCTTGGAGATGGAGCCAAAGTTCAAACAAGCAAAAAAATCATTTATTTTTCATATACCCTGTATACACATAGACTGGAGGTGATTTTATATATTTTATATAATTAAATTATAATGAAATAAAGTTTGTGTACACTGAACAGTTAGAAGGAAAAGATGTCACTATCTCAGCCACCCATGAAAAAGTTTGGTTTTTGTAGTATTTCAGAATCTCCGATAACAAAGAGTCAACCTGTACTATTATATCACTCTTCATGAGGTGCAGCCCCTTCATGAGATCATGCTAGAAGACAAACCTCTCCTGTTTACAGCATCTACATAGCCAGTCATTCACTTTTAGCATCTTCCTGTCCCTTTGTAGTTGTGTACCCTTCACTGGCAGAATTGACAAGAATACCACTTGCCCTCAAACCATTTTAGCTTCCTGCCCAAAGCTTCATATTCAGAGGCAAAGTTCTCAAATGGCAGAGTCATTGGTGCCCACGTAAATAAGGAGAAAGGGGTACTGATACATGTTCTTGATGAGTTTTTGCAAGTTGTCAGTGACATCACAGATACATGCAGTAGGAAGACAGCAGACTTCCCAGTTGTGATGGCGCAGCAAGCACCTTTTGCATTTAAAACTTTGAGTTTAGAGATTTGCATTTGTGAAATGCTGCAACCTGCTTAGTTTGCAAAGAGTTTGAGTTCCAAAATCCCCCTTTTCACTGTTTTGATGTGTTTTGTTACTTGTTAAAGGTTTGATTGCATTTATTTGTTCTTGGCACCTGCCAATTATTGTTTATGTGTAACAATTCAAGCTTGCTCCTCCCCTTTTTCTGGGGACCTGGAAAGGGGAAGCCATCTTTCCTCTCATTCGACTACATAGAATCATAGAATCATAGAGTTGGAAGAGACCACAAGGGCCATCCAGTCCAACCCCCTGCCATGCAGGAACTCCCAATCATAGCATCCCCGACAGATGGCCATCCAGCCTCTGCTTAAAGACCTCCAAGGATGGAGACTCCACTACACTTCGAGGGAGTGTGTTCCACCGTCGAACAGCCCTTACTGTCAGGAAGTTCCTCCTAATGTTGAGGTGGAATCTCTTTTCCTGCAGCTTGCATCCATTGTTCCGCGTTCTAGTCTCTGCAGCAGCAGAAAACAAGCTTGCTCCCTCTTCAATATGACATCCCTTCAAATATTTGAACAGGGCTATCATATCACCTCTTAACCTTCTCTTCTCCAGGCTAAACATCCCCAGCTCTTTAAGTAGTTCCTCATAGGGCCTCGTTTCCAGACCCTTCACCATCTTAGTTGCCCTCCTTTGGACATGCTCCAGTTTCTCCACATCCTTTTTGAATTGTGGTGCCCAGAACCCAGAGACTCTACAGAGGGTGTTGGAGGGTGTGCTAGCCAGGCCTTGGTCAAGCCATCTTCCAGTACGTAATTCTTTAGTCCTTGAAATTCGCACAGCATAGCACTACGCACGGTTGAGTGACACTGAGGAGCTTCGGGCGCCCTCAAACAGCCAGTTGACAACAGAGGAAGGTTCTCTGCCTTCATATAGGCCATCTGGCTGGGACTTTGAGCATCCTTGCCTCAAAGTTAAAGAGAGAGAGAGAGACTTTGGTGAGCCATCCAACTGAGTTCTCAGGACCACAGTTACTAAGGACTCTAAAGTAAGCTTTCTGTTTGTTTGTTTAATAAAGAGAAGAAACCTCCTTTGCTAAAGTAGCTGTTCAGTTTGGTTCTTGGGAAACCCAAATTCTCTAAAGGAGGGCAAGAAGCAATCCCCCAGGAAGAGAATCACCATGTCCACATTCTTTTGAAACCATATAGCCCGGGCGTGATGGCACACCAGTTCATCTAGTCAGGCCGGCACACGAGTGCCTCTGTATCTCTGAGCAATGTGTCCACAACTAGTAGCACCTTTCTTTCTTTTTTCTTGTTGTGGTTGATGGTTGACTCCTTCTTTAGCATGTGTTATTTCTTGTTGCCGGTTTCCTGTTTGAGTATCTTCATTCCTGCTGTCCTCAAGAAGTAGGAGGTGTTTGCTTAGTTGGAGGGGCTCTGAATCCGTTCTGTATAGTCTCTTCCTGACAGTGAATATCCTTTAGGGTGCTCCCTCACTGTTACAGGCCTCTTCTTTTTCCTGGCAGTTTCTTTCTGTTGGTTCTGTAGGACCAATTCTCCTTGAAGTCTTTCCAGGAAGTCCTCATGCTCTCTGATGCACTGAAGGGACCTAACATGCTACCAGTTTGCACTTGCTTCAGGTGTAGTTGATGAGGTTTTCTGGCAGGAAGACATACATTGCATGTACATTGCAGCAGACAACTATGAATCTTTCTGCTTCCATCTCTGCATTTATTTTTCATCTGTTCATCAAATCATATGGTGCACACCACTGGCTCAAAACCCCGGTCTCTTTCTCAGAGTGCTGCTTTTTTGCTCACAGTGACTTCAGCAAACACTGGTGGGAAAACATATGCAGATGAGATGATATTCTTTCAGGATTCCTAGAAAATTTGCCCAGAATTCTACTGCTAGAATGGTTAGTGGCTTTCCCAAGCTCTGAATAACTGTGCACATTCTGGCTGGGAGATCTGGATGCTATGATTTAAAAAAATGTAATGTTTCAAAGGTCTGAATAATAGTGACTTGATTCAAAAGAATGTGCCAATAAGTGATTATAAGAAGGCAGTCTATCTGAAGCATTTGAATACCACAAAGCATTATCTAAATTTTATCTTCTGTATCAAGTAAGTATAACTGAATGGGTAGGTGTCCAAGTGGTGCTACTTTTGTACCATGTGAACAGAGTATGTTAACTCTAATAGAACTCTTTCTTTTAATGCCACTGTATAAAGGAGACACTACACTACATGAAAAGAAATGAAATTGAAGCTGCATCTGCATTGGGGAAATAAAGCAGTTTGAAATCACTTTAACTGCCATGACTCAGTGCTATGGAATTCTGGGATTTGTAGCTTTCTCTGTCAGTGAGGTCTGGTCCCACAACAAACCACAAATCCCAGAATTCCATAGCATTGGGCCATAGCAGTTAAAGTTTTCTTAAACTGGATTATTTCTGCAGTGCAGATGCAGCCACAGTCATAGTGAAAATAATGATTTCATTGCTAAGATTTGAATACAATTTATATCAGAAGAGCTATGATCATTTAGAAACTGGGGGTCTTTGTAGTTTATGACTTTTTATTTATCAGTGGTGTCTTTCTTTTTATCCCCACAAATACTTCCACCACCACCCCTTCATTCTCAAAAACACTTTTTTAATGTTCTTAAGTTATACTTGCGGGGTCTAGGCAGAGAAATGGCATGATCTAGAGACGCTGCCTTCCTTTCCCTGGCAGAGAAAAGAGGGTAAGGCTTCTACTATGCAGGCCACCAGTTCACAACATGTGAACCTATGGTCACTGTTTTGCTCTTCAAGGTATCCAGCAATCTGTATAATTTTGTATCTGCACATTGTGGGTTGAATACAGACATTGAAGATTTTCACACCAGTGCTTACCATGGGTTAAACACCGGTAAAGCTCTGGTAAAACGTCCCTGAAGCGCAAGGATGCAGTTGTGCTTCTGAAACATCTGTGAAGCGTCCCCTCACCTCTACCCTCCTTGAAATGTTCGCGGAGCAGCCATTTCCTATTAACGGGAAATTTCGATTAAGAGGAAATGGCTGCTCCATGAATGATTCAAGAACAGTAGAGGCAAGGGATGCTTCAGAAGTGCAACTGGCTTTCACACCCTTGCACTTCTGTGACGTTTTACTGGCACTGTACTGATAGCTGCTTTAGAGGTCTGCATGTGAGACACATCCTCACACATGAACAAATTTCTGACAACCAGTGTGTGGAGGGTATCTTCAGAGATCCATGCACCTGTACAGATGCTGGAAGAATGAGGAGACTGCCTGTATCATTAAGGCCGTGCTTCTCATTCCCACCTGTTCCCACATTCATGAAAGGTTTCAGTGTGCTTAAAACTATCTAAGCATGAAGTGAGATTCATGCCTGAGTCTTCTGAAAAAGAGGAAGAATTAATTCTAGGTAGGTACCAAAATAGTACCTACCACTTACAAGAAAGGAGTCATGACTGCTTATATCCTGCCTTGCAGTGTTTAATACATGAGCTAAGAGCTTGTAATTTAAAATTAAAAAAGAAACTTTCTTGTTGCTGAAATAGCACAAAATATTTATAGGCAGAAGGAAACTCATTTTCAGGTAAACATTTTAGAGACCCCTGCTAGGTATGCAGTATTAGAACCATATGGCTTTAAAAATCCCCGTTTTCCTTCAGTCACATCATATCACAAGTTAACAGGATAATGTTCAAATAGTACATTATTTAGACACTTTGGAGTACATTTTCAAAGGTTAGCCCGGGGTTTTAGCTGCAGGACTCCCATTAAGCTCAATGTGAGCTTTATAGCTAAAAACCCACACAGTGGTTTGAAAATGTACTTCTCACTGTGCTGAAGATAGATGCTGAGTACAAGTGGCCAAGGCATGGGTAAATAAAGGATGGTGTCATTCCCACGAGAGGGCTATCATTAAAGCTAATCCCTCCCTCACCCTGACTCTCCTTACAAATCATCCTCTGTTGGAGTCTTTGCCCTTTGTTCTCACCTTTTCTGAACAGAAAATGTATTGATAGTTGCTGTGAATAAATAAAATGCTTTAGTGCATACATCATGATTGCTTTCTTCAGTCCTGCCCTGCTACTTTGCCAGATTCATTCTCTTTTACATTGTCTTCCTTAAAACACACACATAAACCCCTCCCTTCAACTCTTTTATATTTCCCATCCCATACATTTCATTTTCTGTGTCTGTTTATGTTTGTGATTTATTTTATACCTATAAGCTGTATTTTATTCCATGCAGATATTTTAAAGTCTTATTTCTAAGAACCATAGGATTGTTTATATTCTTACCAAAGAGGCTTCATTTAACAAATAAGTAATGGCAAACTACCTTCCCTGAAGTAGGAATGCCCTCCCAGCATTACTAACTTTACTTTGTACCGTTCACACATGACACATTCTTAGGTGTATTGGCTGTTTTGAATTTGGTGATACCCAGACCCAACAGTCCTAACTAATGCCTTGCGTGAAACAAGAATACAACTACAAATAGCCTTCAAAGATATTTGCAGCATGCAGCTTCTTTACAGATAAATGAGATAAATGGGGAGACACTAGCTGAGACACAGCAATGGGACAGGGGACAAAATAGTGCATTACTTCCTCCAGTAAAATTCTACCCTTCCTAACTGAATTTTTCCACCTGCCTCAATTTTTTTCAAAATATTGCGGACATTGGAAATTGTCCACATCTGGATCTCTCCTATTTACAGTTTTTCATGGTAATATTGCCTACCCTTTTTCTTTAGATATCTTGCTGCATTTCTAAATGCTCACTTGTTCACTGCATTGCTAGAAATTTGGTGTGGGAAGGAAAGTTTCACTGGGGGGCAGGTGGAATACTTGTGGCATACCACAATGTCCCATTCTATCCCCAGTGCTTTTCAATAGCTACATGGCACTGCTGGGAGAAATCATCCAGAGGCATGGGATGCTATCAGTATGCTGATATTTCTCCATTACTTCAGAAACAGCCTCAGGTAGTGTCTCCTGTGAATGAATGTCTGGAGGAAGTAATGGGTTGGATGAAGAAAACCAAACTGAAGTTGAATCAAGAGAAGACAGAGGTCCTTAGTGTCAAGGATCCTAACCTAGTGTGTCAACCAGTCCTGGATGGAATTACGCTCCCCCTCAAAGACTGTGTTCACAGCCTGGACATGCTTCTGATTTCATCACTCCAAATGACAACTCAGAAAATGTGACAGCCAGGAGTACCTAGTATCAGCTTTGGCTGTTATGCCAGTTGTGCTTCTTCCTATTGTGGGAGTATCTAAAGATGTGCTGGTAACCTCAAGACTGGATTTCTTCATTGTGCTATACGTTGGGCTACTTCTGTACAAACTTTAGAAACTTCAGTTAGTTCAAAACATGGCAGCCAGATTGGATCCTGGTACTTTTAAGTGTGATCATATTACACCAATATTAAAATTATTTCACTGGCTGTCAATTTGTTTCTGGGAAACATACAAAGTGTTGAATCTTGCCTCTAAAGCCCTACCTGGTTTGGATTCAGGTTACCTAATTTTTATACTGATGTTATATGTTTTATTTAAATTGTTATTTTTCCCCACCTCAATCTATACTGCTGCTGCTGCTTCTGCCTCCTCCTCCTCCTCCTCCTCCTCCTCCTCCTCCTCCTCCTCCTCCTCCTTCTTCCTAATATTGGGAGGCAATACCTGCATTTTTGCCCCTCCCTCAGCTAGACAACTGCAGATAGTCCTAATGGGCCACTGCAGACAATTCTGCAGACAATTCTAACGGGCCATTTGAACACCAATGCAGACAATTCTAATGGGCCACTTGAACATCATGATAAACTATGTTTTTTTTTTCTTGGCCAGGATAAAGAAAGAAGGCAGAACATTTATTTATTTTTCCAAAAATGTTCAAAACTTGTGATAGAGAGAAAATTTCAAGGCAAAGCTAAGTCTATATCAGTAAAAATGTGAAAACCCACATCCTTTCTTCTTTGACATACTGGGTTCTTCAACTTTGTAAGTTCATGGAATCATCGAGTGGCAAGAGACCACAAGGGTCATCCAGTCCAATCCCCTGCCATGCAGGAATACAGAATCAAAGCACCCTGACAGACAGCCATCCAGCCTTTGTTTAAAAATCTCCAAAGAAGGAGACTCCACCTCACTCCAAGGGATGTGTTTCACTGTTGAAAAGCTCTTACTGTCAGGAAGTTTTTCTCAATGCTGAGATGGAATCTCTTTTCTTGTACTTTGCATCCACTGCTCTGGACTCTATTCTCTGGAGCTGCAAAAAACAAACTTGCTCCATTTTAAAATTGGGGTTTTCATATAAGTGATCAGAAAACTCTGAATTTAAAAATATGGTAGCAAAGGTACAAGACACTACAATTTATTTATAAAATTATAAAACAATGGAAATTGAGCAGCATTCAGATACTGGATTAGTAGCATGCTCTGGAGAAACCATTACTGAAATTTGATAAATATAATCTGAACAGCAAGTATAAAATCACAGCAGTGCTGTTGGAATTACAATAGTACATTTTCAATACACAAGTAATGGAGGTTGTAGGAGCTGCGACTAATTTCAGAACTATCTATTGATCTGAAAGATCAATGAAGTGCTTATATAATTATAAAGATGTGCTTACTGGAGATATATATGAATGAATGAAAACTATAGGAACTCCTGGTAATTCATGCACCCTAAGGAATTCCAGTCACATTAAGGGATAATGTTCAAATTGAACTAAAGTGTATGGAAGAACTGAAGACAGATGACAGTCAAGAACCAGCAGTAAAGAAGACATATGCTGGTTCAGTCCAGTTTCTTTTTTAATAGACAAAATGAAGACTACATTTTCAATTGCCTGTTGTAGAAAAATGCATATTTGTCTTCTTGTTGGCATTATCTTGAGCCAAAAAATCCCCATATGTGAGTGAATTGTACATTGAATGTTTCCAAGGAAGTGGCCTCCAATTCCCATCAATTTCCCCTTCAAGCTGTGCTTTGGGGTAGTATGGGTTGTACTGAGAATGAAGAAAACGAAGGGAAGATAGTTGTAAACACTTCATATGGTTTTTATTTTTTACTTAGATCCAAATATGGTTGAATCAAAATCCCAACTTTCAGATACCTATTTGATGTGAGAAGCATCATTTCAACAATTGGCAGCAGACACATTAGAGGATCAATGTGATTAGAGGAGCAGTGTAAGTGGTCCTCTCAGTGGCTGCCATCTTGTCATAGTTCCACAAGGCATTCAGAGGACCCTGGCAGCTAGTGACTACTCAGAAACTTATTCCTATAAAAATGGCAGAAGTGGATTTCTTCTGAAATTCAAGCTGAAGCTAAGTCTCTGATCCAGGTCCTTTCACAGCTGGTAGTTATGCCTGTGTTTGTACGTATTTCAAGCCTTGCAGAAAGAGATAATCAATACAACTTTCTGCAAGGCTCTCACCGTGATGCTGAGGATGCACTGGGCATAGCTCCATCTTTCTGGCCACTAATCAATAGCCCTATGTTGTCTGTGGGTAGGTGCTTCTTTTCTCCTCCATTCTCAACAAAAGCCAAAATAAATTGCATGTGCTCCTCTGTTGCTGCTGCTGCTGCTCCATTGCTGAGAAGATGGAGATCTGGTCTTGGATGCCAGGACAGCACCAGCAAATTGGAGCAGCTTCCGTCAGTATGCTGGTGGGGACTTAAACTCTCACAGTGACATGTGAAATTCTGGCCAGGGAAGGGCTTTGAAACATTATTTGGGGCTTTCCAGACTGTCAGGAGAGGGTGACATGAAGTTGCATTTTCCCAAATGCTTAGCAGCTACACTGCAGGTCCCAGGGGTGTATTTAAAAGGTATAGGGCAGCTACACTGAGGGAGTATGGGGATGACTTATCTGAAGTCTTGTCTCTTGCTCAGCTGCTACATTGGAAGCTGTGAGGACGCTAGAAACACAGGCGGAGCAGCTGCACGGGTGGCAATGAACAGGGCTTTTGGCTGCACTGAACCTTTTTTAAAGCTGCTTTTTCCCCACAAAAACACCAAAGAAGTGCGTTCATGCCAAACTTTCACTGCAGGTCATCTAAAGGCCACACTTTCATGCAGGCATGAACACACCCCTTTTTGCCAGTCTAGAACAGGCCTCTGAAACATACTTTCTGAAAATGCTGTCTGTACATTTCCAGCAATGAAAGAGGTAGCTACAACAGGAAGAAGTAGAGATGCAAAAAGTGCTTCTTTTGTTGTGGAAGCTGAGTTCATAGAACTAATGAATATTTCTCCCTTCATCCAGCACTATAGGTATTTTCAAAAAAAAAAAAAAAAAAAAAAAAAAAAAAGAAAAGAAAAGAAAAAAGAAAAAAAAGAAAAAATAAGGTACAGCTATTCAACAGCATAATGGAATTCTGGAAACTGTAGAGAGCTCTGTGCAATAAAAATCTGCAATCTGCAATTCCTAGAATTCTATAGCATTTAGCCATTGCAGTTAAAGTGGTGTCAGGCTGGATTATTTCTTCAGTGTGGCTGCAGCCACAGTATCTGAAAGCTTCAGTATAAAGGTGGGTTTTTGGGGGCTTTTTTTTGCGGGGATGGGTGAGAGCTGTTTATAAAAACTATGCTTTCTGGGAAATCAGAGTGACTGTTTAGCACTTTCCACTTCCTATTGAACCTGTTCTTGAGGAATCAGTACTCAGAAGGCATATCGGGAGATATCCATCAGCCTTTAAGATATGTCAGTTCAGTAGCTGATGGTGGCTCTAATATAGATGTTAGTAACTATAGGAGTATTTAGGGGCTCAATTGAGCTCTGTCTCATCTGTTCTTTTCTGTCCTATATTATATGTGTATTATATGACCCCTTCTTGTATTAATCTGGTGGCAATAAATCTGTTCTAACATTGTGTGGGGTACTGATGTTTGACTTCTAGGTTGTTCCTTTTTTATTTTATAAAAATAAAAAATAAAAAAAATATTTGCACAAGACATAGGGATACTTATCTAAACAAAGGGTTAGATGTCTACGAACATTTAGTGAAAAATTTAGACTCATTGTAGTGAGGCCAAATTGGCCTCAGTGCAAGCAATGTGCCTTCATTAGGCTATGAGCACCTTGAGCAGTTTTTAAAATGTTCCTGAAATTATGTTTACATTACTGTGTGCTATGAAGTACTTTTTTGTGAACAAATTAGAAAAAAGTATTAACTGTGCTGCTCTTGACGTTCACATGCATGCCACCATCACTTGTACACTTCCTTGATTCCTGGAATTATTCAAACATGATAGCTGAATTAATTGCAGTTATATTTCTACTGATTTAGTCTGAATTGATGGCTCATGTAAGAGTTGTCAGTATCATTTCAAGGATATAACTGCTACCTAACATGACACAGATAATTAAGTCCTTAGAGACCATTGCTCTAATGATTACTATTATCAGCACAGTTTTGCTATATGGTTAGATGGGACAGAGTAGGAATCCATTCTCATTTGCCTGCTGTTCTGTTTTTATTATCTCCCTAGCTGTTATCTATCTATCTATCTATCTATCTATCTATCATTTGCTGGTCTTTGACTGTAATAAAGTTATTGATTGCTATCTATCAATCAATCAGATCTTTTGCTTTCAATTCCACCTGTAGAGCAAAAATATTCCAGCTTTATCTGTCTTCCCCAGAACTTTCCTTATTCATTCAATTTTGCTTCTTCTTTTACATGCTTGTCATCTCAAATATGATACAGCCACCACTGTCTTTCCTCTTTGCTGCAGCATCTTGATAAAATACAGTCTCATGACTAACATTGTCATAATTTCATTTTGTCCTGTATGATTTTTAACATATTTACCTGATGATGAAATCAGTAGAACTTTGAAAGCTTGCAACATGCATTTTGTGTATTTTGGTTGGCCAATAACAGTATAGCTGTTTTGTGGATTTTGGATGTTGTACTTTGCTACATGGCCAACATGGCTACTCCTGGATATCATTTGTATCTTTCCGCTCCTCTTAGACTCTGTCTGTCATAATATCCATCTAGATGTATAACTCAGTAACAATTTATAGGTATCGGTATATTTCAAGTGAAAACATAGGCCTAATTCCAAATGTTACTCCCAACTAGAGTAGACCCTTTGATTGGAGTGGAGTTTCATAAAGCTCCCATTTACTTGTGTCTACTCTCGTAAGAACAAACAATTGGATCTAGGTCATGCTATCTCTTAGTTTATGGCTGCTTCCATATCTCTGACCTTTGGTGTGCAAAACGTAATTCTTAAGTGTCACTGCTTCTGTTACTCTCTGTGCATATTGTTAGATAAAACATTTTCTTCTATATTGCTAATTTTATATGTTATGCTTTCAGGCCCAGTAGGAAGTACTTGTAAGGGAGAAATGCATGCCGATAGTCAAATGTAACACTAGCACATGGGTCTTTTATGCCTCACTCACGAGGTCAGAATGTTTTGCCACAGCTGGTTAAGCAAAAGAAAGACTGGCACTCATTATCTGCAAAAAGATTCTTTTTCTTCTTATCATTTCTGGTGTAAGTTTTTAAAAAGCTCATTAATTTAAGCCTTTTAAGCTCATTTTGATGAGAATATGCCCTCTTTCATATGTGACGTTGTATACAGCTGACTGTTTATTTGTCCACACTTGATAACTGATTTTGTAGACAGTGAAGCTTTGGTTGTTACATTGTTTCTCCAAACTATTATGCACTTCATTTACTAGTCTACAGAACATAATAGCAATTAACCACAGTCAAATTACATTTGTCAAATAAATGAAGAAAGTACCGTTTGCGATGGATTGTCCTTGCCTCTTTTATTATGTTTGTTCACATTACTAATTTGCAAAATTTAGCAATTCACAATGGCCTTCCCTGTCATTTATATGAATTAAAGAGATTCTGATGTACTAATATTCACTGGGGTGTCCTGGAGATTAATTGAGGTCAAATTTGTCATCAGCTACATGTACCACTCCTGTGTACTTGGGTTGTCTAAATATCACTAAAGAGTAATTTATCTATCAATTCAAAACCATTTTGAAATCCTTCTACCTAAGCTTGGGAAAGAAAATAAATACGATTCGTGCTGCAATGCTACTTAGGGAACAGCATTTGCAGTTTTGTTTTTTTTTAAATTAGTCCAAACTTTGCCAATTCACAGACAGTTCAAACAATCTCATACTGTTTTCAAAATAAGTAAGATCAGTGATCACAGTACTTTTTGCCACTGTAGTCCGACATAGTTTGATCTCATTGTGTGAATGCCTATCTTTGTAACACATTTTCCTTCTGGACAAATGGAAAATATGTACAAAATTAGTTTTGAAAAAGTCACTGACTTGTAAAGGCTCTTCTTCATTTGTTAGAATGATACAAGTTCAAAGGAGTGCTAATGCATTCTACTCTGCCTTACTCTCTACCAGGTTACATTATTTGGGGTTGTTCTGCAATCCTTTGTTCAGTATTCAATGCCAGTATAGGTGACTTGGGATGGCTTTATGTTATTTCTATGTTATTGCTATTATGTTTTGCTATATTTTGTTTTTCAGTTTGAGCTACAGTTTTTTTTTAGAATATACCAGAATATTTGGATTTCTGTAGTTCAACATGTAAAACCATTTTTTGAGGGTAAAAACCTAGGATTTTGGGTTTGCAACTTTATATAATTATTTATTTATTGTAGTTAGATCCTGCCTTTCTCCCAAAATGGCATTCAAGGCAGATTATAATAGTTTGAAAAAAGGAAGGCAGTTACAAATTGATTACAAAAGTTAAAAACAAATTGAATATCAGTATTATTAAAAACAGGGTTAGAACAATGTGGAGTCGAAGGCTTTCATGGCCAGCATCCATAGTTTTTTGTGGGGCTTTTGGGCTATGCGGCCATGTTCTAGAAGAGTTTGTTTCTGACGTTTCGCCAGCATCTGTGGCTGGCATCCACAGATGCTGGCAAAACGTTGGAAAGGAAATGGCACCTCCCGCCCTCCAGTTGCTGCGGGGCTCTGAGCCCCAAGATGGCCGGCGGAGCCTCGCTTCCTGCCGGTGGGAAGCCTACACGATTCCAATTCGCCGCTGTTCTCCATTTGGTTCTGTGCAGATTGGGACTTCCACCACAGGTCTTTGTTAGCCATTCTTTTTCCGTATCGGAGCCGCGACATTGGCAGCTGAGATTGGGCTGGACGCTGGGGCTATTAAAGAGGTGGGCAGGTGGAGATCACGAGCCTATGCGGGCTACGTTTGCCCTGACAAGGATTCGTGCCTGGGGCATTAGCTGCTGGTCGGTAGGGTTGGCGGTCGGCCTGCGGTGTGGCCTTGGTGGCGGCAGCACAGGTTCTGGATCTGGTGGGCTGGTTCCCAGTGATCACTAGCACTGGATCGGGAGTCCTTTGGACCCGGGAAACATCAGGTGTTATGTGGCCAACCGTGGGTCACATGGAGTATATCCCGGTGACGAGAGGCTTTCTTCTGGTTATTGCGCAATTGCGTAATTGCGCAGGGGCATGGCATTGCCTCGAGTCATCCCGATGCTTGGTGTACAAGCAACTTCACATCAGTCCAACCTTGGTGTCGGTGATGTGCAGATCCAGACCTCGTGCTTTTGGTGCCAACCCTACCTTTGTATTGCTGTTAATAAAGTTGTGGCCTTTTTTCATGCCAATCTGTTTACTGTCTTTCTTGGGGCTGAATGCCTCCACTGCAACTAGAACATGGCCACATAGCCCGAAGGCCCCACAAAAATCTATGGTTAGAACAGTTAAAAGAACTTAAAATATGTTTACAACATAGTTTCATTAAAGGATTTTAAAAAATTAAAAGCATTGCACACCACATTGCATGCACACTTCAATTCCATAATTAAAATTCAAAAGGTCTGCCTAAATAAGAATGTTTTCACCTATTGGCTGAAAGACAGGAGCTGGAGGGCCATCTAGACTCCCCATGGAAGGGAGCTCCACAGCCTGGTAGCACCCATAGAGATAATTCTCCTATGAGTCCTCACCAACTGCACCTGCAAAGGTGGTAGGATTGTGAGAAAATCCTCACTTGATGTCCTGGTTTATACAAGGTGATATGGTCTTTCAGATAGTCGGGTTCCAATCCATGTAGGGCTTTCAAAGTCAAAATCAACAATCTGAATTCTACCCAAAAATTGGTAGCCAATGCATCTATTTCAATAGAGGAGGCCACATAATCCTTGTACTCAGTCCTCGACAACAGCCTAGCTACTGCATTTTGGATCTACAGAAGTTTCTAAATAGTTTCCAAAGGCAGCCTCATAAAAATGTGTTACAGAAGTCTAGAGTACAACTCTGACTTCTTTAGAAATAGGCTCAGTCGGTGCGCTAGTTACAGCTGCAAATACCCTATTGGCCACTGCTGAGACTTGGACATCCAAGCTCAGATCCAAATCCAGGAATAGACTCAAGCAGTGAACCTGAGATTTCAGAGGGAGTGTAAACCCATCTAACACAGGCTGAATCACTATTCCCTCTTCTGCCTTCTGATTGGCTAGGAGCACTTCTATCTTGACTGGATTGAGCTTCATTTTATTCACCCTCATCCTGAGAGGAGACACTCATTCAGTGAAGAAACAGCTTCCTTGCAATGAGATGGATTCAGATAAGATTGTGTGTCATCAGCATAGTGATAGGATTGTGTGTCATCAGAGAGAGGAGAGTGTGTCATCAGCATACTGAGGACCCTCAACCCCAAGGCTTCAGATGACCTCTTCCAGTAGCTTCATGTAAATATTGAACAACATGAGGGATAGAATCCAGCCCTGAGGGGACACCACAGGAATGTCCAGAGCGTTCACCCCTCCAAGAAAGATCAGAGCCACCATCTCCAAGATGGTCGGAAAATGTTCTGAAGGCACATGATGTGACAAGGACACCAGTGCTCAGTGGTGGAGCATGCACTTTTACTTTAAAATGCCCTGTTTGCAACCCCTAGCACTACTAGTTTTTAGCAGAACTGAGTAGTAGACAAAAAGACAAATACAAATCACATCTGCTTGAAACATCTGCGACTCAGTGAGTGTAGAGTGTAGAGTACTGCAGCCACTCTCTCAAACTACAAAGTTGTGAGTTTAATCCCAGCCAGGGGCTCAGGGTTGACTCAGCCTAGCATCCTTCCAAGGTGGTTAAACTCAATTCTTTTAGTACTCAGCTTGTTGGGGGCAATTAGCTTACAGTTGTAAGCCACTTAGAGACTGCTTGGTGTGTTATAAATCAGTACTGTATATAAATGAAGATGCTATTGGTAGTGCATTAGGCAAATTTCTTGTGCTTCCTGCAATGCAATGCTCTTGGTTTTTCAAATGGTAAGGAAGTCCACCTCATAAGCTATATATATAATAATATATGATAACTCTACCTGAAGATTCATGACACTGATTGTCATGCTAAGGATTATTTCTGCAGTAGCTCTCTACCAAGATGGATTTTTTTTGGCGGGAGTGGGGACAAATAAAATGGGCAGAAAACTAATCTTTTCATGCATTTGTTGAGATTTCCATCCATGTATATATGCATAAATGAACATAACATTTAAATGCTTTTCCTTATTGCTAGGTGAACAGTATAGATAACCCAAACTTTATAGATTTCTTTAATAAAAAGAACAAGAGCTACATTTAGTTTTTCATTATAACAGCTCTTTCTGTTATCTAGATTAGTTTGCCAAACTATGTATTTTGATCTGCCTCTAGAAGTTGTTTTGCTGTAAGGTGCATCTGAGCAACCATTAGTCTAGTTGGCGTTTACAGTCTTTACAAATGCATTAAAGAAAATGGGTTTCTGCATGTTTTGTGTGTAGTTTTTAAAGTTGCCTTGCAGGTTGTGCACCTGGTTGAGAGGAGACCTGGCTGGAGGAGAAATGACCACAACTTTAATGAACAAGCCACAATATGGAACACAGTAAAAATTGATCTAAAAATATATGGGGTTGTCTCAAAGCATAAGGTCTGGATCTGGACATCTGCAAGCCCAATGGTTGTATGATATATGGTTGCTTGTAAGCCCAAACATCGGGATGACTTAGGTGCCAAGCCCCGCCCTGTGGCTCAGTTATGCAGCTGCGCTGCCTCAAATTGAATTGCAAGGCACTTTAGTCACCGGGTGTACAACGACTATGGCCCCCGCACTGGCCACCCATTCCACTCCTTCCACCCGGGTCATGAGGACTCCCGATCCAGTGCCAGAGAGCACTGGAAACCCCTCACCCCAGATCCAGGCCTATTCTGCCGCCCTTCAAGAGTTGTGACAAACCACTCCCCCAAAGGGAGGGAGGGTTGGAGAGCCGAAGCTGGCAATGATGCCAGCTAACGCATGCCGCGACCTTAAAAAGGCCTGGCGACCAATAGGAGCCAAGGAAGATGGAGGCACCGCCCTCTAGAAGGCCACCAGCCAATCAGCGGACAAGGCCAATCAGGTGGCACCGCCTCGCCCCAGAGGAGCCTGGGACATGAAGTCCTGACGCCCGTGGCGGGCTCACTTCCCTCTCAATTTGGCAGCCAATGGGACGCGAGCCCGTGTTGCCACAGGCTGCCGGGAGGAGGATCACCATGGGACCCTCATTGGCGCCTGGAATGCGCAGCAACTGCACCGGCCCAGTAAGTCGGGCAGCGCCAACATGCAAGGTTCATCTTTTCTCTGAAACAGAACACTATAGAAAAACTCTGAATCACATCATTGGTCCAATATTGACAACACTATACAAAAAGCATTTTCCACAGGAATTTGTTGTTGCTATTTGCCATGAAATTGACTTCAGCCCTATGACTGAGGCTTCCTCTACACTGCAGAAATCATGCAGTTTGACACTGCTTTAACTGCCATGGCTCAGTGCTGTGGATTTCTGGGATCTGTAGTTTTGTGAGATATGTAGCCGCCTTTCTCAGCAAGCTCTGGTGCCTCAACAAACTGCAAATCCCAGGATTTTACAGCATTGAACCATGACAATTAAAGTGGTGTCAAACTGCATTATTTCTTCAGTGCAAATGGAGCCTGAGACACCTCCAAGAGCCTTGGTTATCTCTCATCCTGCTCAGTCCTTACACATTCAGGGCTATGGCTTCCCTGATTGACTCAATCCACCTGTACTGCAGTTTCTCTCTTTTTCTCTTGCCTCCTATTTTACCAAGCATTATTGTCTTTTCCAATAAGTGATGGCTTCTCATGATGTGTCCAGAGTTCAACAGACTGGGTTTAGCAATCTTGGTCTCTAGTGAGAGTTCAAACCTGATTTACACTTGGACTTATTTATTTAAAACTAGGTTGTCCCAGACCTCCCAGAGGGCCTTTTCTGCTATTGCTCCCAGGTTGTGGAACGACCTGCAGGATGAGATGTGTCTTATTACAACCTTGGATGGCTTTAAGAAAGCGACCAAGACACATCTCTTCCGGCAGGCCTTCCCGGATAGTAACTAATTTCCCATCGCCTTATGACCCCCCACCCCACCCCCATCCAGCTGCCTGCAGGGGATTTTGACTGAATGTATTTTAAATCTTGATTCTTTTAATTATGATTGGTTTAATACTGTTTTAAGGGGAGGGAGGTGGGTATGTTTGGAGGATTTTAACTGTATATATTTTTAATATGTTGTACCCCACCCCGATTGCTTGCTCAGAGGGGTGGGTAAGAAATAAATTATTATTATTATTATTATTATTATTATTATTTAAAATATTCATAGTACCTATAGAATTCTCTTATAGCAGCACATTCCAAGTTCCTTGAGTTTCTTTCTGGCAGCAGTGTTCAAAATACACAACATTGCCTCTATTCTGCACACAAAAAAACTGTTTTGTACAAAAAAATATATGTTCACAAGGAGTCCTAAAGTGCACATAGCCATAAAAATCCATGCAGAAACCTTCATATTGTAGAACAGTAGGAAGAAGGATTAATACTCTAAAGTCAACAGATTTTGTCTGATCTTGGAAGCTAAGTAGGGTCAGTCTTGGCTAGTAGTTGGATGTGAGACTGCCAACAAATACCAAGTACTGTAGGCTATATTTCAAGGAAAGGAACTGGCAAAACCAACTTGGGGTATTTTTTTGCCTAAGAAAACCCTTTGAAATTCTTTGGATTGCCATAACTTGACAGGTGACTTGAAAGCACATACACACACACCCATGAATGCATACACACAAAAGGAGAAAACCATTTTATTTGTTCTTTTATGCAAGGATGAATAAGTGAAGAGTTATATCCCTACTCTTTAATATTTAGGGTACACACCTGGAGAACTGGTCAGGAGATCTGCAGGGCTGTACATGCATTTATGCTTCATGCAAATATTCTCTTTATAGAAGGTTTATTAAAGAGGAAGAAAATATGGAATAAAGAAAGTTTCTGATTAAGATCATAATATACTAAGTACAAATGGTTCCAGTCTGCTACTGAGAAACTATGGGCTTTTGTCTGAACCAAGGATTACACTTGGTTTATTTTTCTTCACATTTGGTCAACAGATGGAATGACTGTACTAGGTGCATTCTGGTGAACTGAAAGCCTGCATATCAAGTAAATAATAATTAGTCTAAAAATAACTGAACTGCCACTGGACATCTGACTGGAATGGATCTCTTTTGATGACTCTTACTTGGGAAGCCAGAGGAATGCTTATTTTAACATAGACGACTAAATAAACTGAAATTTGGCCATCAAAGAAGTTACTGTAATGAATTCTGACTGATTTGATAGACTAGGTTGAAGAGCGTAATCCCAAAGAATGCCATATGTTGGGGATAAACAGTGAAAGGCCATTATCTTGATGGCCTGCTTGTGAGCACTGTAAGGCTCTGACTCTAAAAGAGAATGGTATAATAAGTGGACCATGGACTCATCTAACAAGACAGTTTCAAGGTCTTGGTGCTTGAAAAGGTTTGCCATTTGTCTTTTAGAGAACTGCATGAGGGCCAAAGTGGAGTATTGGGCAGAGTAACTGATTTGGACTGGAAGTTTATCTTTGAATCCTTGCTTAGCTTACTGGCAGTCATTTGTTTTTTATACAGTTTGGTAATGGATACAGCAGAGCACTGTTAGATTTTAGCTTCTATGGTATAAAGTCCTTGGGAGAATGACAAGATACAAAATTAACTAATAGTAATATTTCATTTTTTTATTTCATTGTTTAAAATCATTGTCATTTAAATGGTATCAGAATTCATTGCAAACTACATGTTTCTTGATCTGTAATGAATGTAGCATTGTGATGTGCCATAAACATCTTCCTGAAACTACCAGAATCTTCTCCAAATTCCAGTTTAGCAATAGTGGATGCAATTATATATTCTTGTCTTTTCTAACAGCATTTTTGAACCATGCAGCACTCTCTAAGTGTTTTATGATTTGTCAGCCAATTGCCCCAACAAGTTGGGTACCCATTTTATCAGCCCAGAAAAGGATAGAAGGCTGAGTCACCCTGGAGCCCTGTGGGACTGAACTCACAACTTGGTGGCTGCAGTACTGGCATTTATCAACTGCAACACCAGGGCTCCTTGATTATTGATGTTTTCTACATCAAATGATCTAGATAAGATAAACTTAAAAGATAGCTAGCACAAAAGTAGTACTTCCTATAGTCCAGCTATGTTAGAGCATATGGGGAAATGTTATAGAATTTGATGTTGTATACAGTCAATGATTCTAAATCAAATCTTTACAACCCCAAAGCATATCTTTCAAATGTGTTTAATTTGTGTTGTGTTTATTTTTACGCTAGACATGTCTTCAACCAGCAGTAATAAATTAAACTGCATAAGTTTTCTTTGTTTTAAAGTTATGCATATATGTATGCACATGCACAGACATGGAGCAGTTAATTTGATCCTGTGACTAGCAAACAGTGGTTTAATTATCACAGTAGAGGGGGATTAATTCAGTCCTTCATTTTTCCCCTCTTTTCTCTTTCTAGAATGGAAGAGACCATGAGAAATCTACTGCAAAGCCAAGGGTCCTCAGAGCCAAATGGAGAAGAATCTGTTACCATAATAAAGACATATCAGGTAGTAGTGATATCAGTATACTCTCATCTTCTATGTGCAGTAACTGATACGATAACTGGGTCGTGCAGTTTGTCTGTGTAATTGTTGATTTAGGGACTGACACAAAGTTCAATTTTCAGATGAAAAACACTTCCAAGAGGAACAGCTGTATAGAGGGAATTGGGTGGGAATTGGTTGATGCTAGCTATGGAAACCAGTGAATCTTAAAAACAAAGAAAAACACTACATCTTATTAGTACTGTAGTTAAAACTGAAGTAAACCCATTGCATCAATGGGATTTACATAAGTGTTGACTCATCCATCAATGGATTTGCTGTAGTTAGAAACTGGCAATACAATTTAGTTGAACATGTACTAAAAAGACAGTTGAAAGAAGGGTGGTCAAAAGTGCCATGTAGGAGCATTACATTTGTGAAAGGATATTTCTCAATACTGTTGAAGACTTGGATTTTGTGAGTATGCGTAAGGAGATGGGAACACCATGAGAGATTTGTGAAGGCCCGAAGGAGGGAAAAGACAGCACTACATGTAGATCTTAGTGTAGCAACTGATATTAGTGTAGCAACTGAAGCAACACTGAAGGTTGTCATGAAACCCTCTTCCTTCCATTGCCTACCCTTCCACATGCACATTGACACACACACACACACACACACACACATCCCTATATGTGCGTGTGGAATGTTTGTATGGTTATCAACAAAGGTGTGTTTGTGAGAACTGTGTATACTGATGCTACGTGTGTGTACAGTGAGCCCTTGGTATTCACTGGGATTTAGTTCCAGGATACCAAAATCTGTGGTTGGTCAAGTCCCATTATACAAAATGACATAGTAAAATGGTGTCCCTTATATTGAATGGCAAAATCAAAGTTTGATTTTTGGAATTTTTAAAAAGAATATTTTTAAGTCCTGGATGGGGACATCTGTGGATGCAGAATTCATGGATACAGGGGGTCAACTGTGTTTGTATGTCAGGTTTTGTTCTATTTTGTTAATATTTGAACTGAACTAATTTCAAACATGTACAATTAAACAGTAGGGATAGAAAGAGCAGTAGGGATGGAAAGAACATTCAAAGACTAAAGAAAAAGAGAGAGAGAGGTGGGAGAGGGGCTTCTTGGATGACTAGAAATGGTGATGAGGACAATCTTCCTCAAACATCTTTCTTAATTTTCACGCAGTTCATGAATAGACTTTAAGAGTATCTGTCCACCCACATGAACTGAGTTTCACCCTTCTGTTCCCCCTCTTCTGGTATGACCATGTAGTGGCTGGCAAGGGAGTGGGGCAGATGAGCGAGGAAGATCATAGCAGCATCCTGCAGGATCTCTGCATCCAAGTCCTGAACAGTGCCTGCATCAATGTACACTACTTAGGATGGGGGATTTTCCTTGTTCGGCTGCCCCTATCCCCTCCCACCCACATGACCATTCATTTATGTTAGAAGGCTGTGTGAGAGGGAGGAAGGCTAGGGGAACATAGTTGACTCAGGCATGTCCATCCCTGACTATGATAGCCATTGACAGGCAATCTTCCTTGCATGTCTACCTCATGCCCCGTCCCACTAAATGGCCTTTCTGGTCAGAAGAAACAAGATAGCCAAGCTAAGCTTGTCCATTAGAGGCTATGATAGCCATCAATGGGTGATCCTTCTCACTCTCCTACTGCTGCTTCCACCTGCCAGCCACTACACTCCCTTCAACCACCATCTTGAGGGGAGAGAGATGCAGGCCACCTCCTGCTGGAAGCAAGAAGAGCCCTCCCTTCAACCACCATCTTGAGGGGAGAGAAAGGCAGGCCACCTCCTGCTGGAAGCAAGAAGAGCCCTCCCTTCAACCACCATCTTGAGGGGACTTAATTGTCTAATTAACAAATTGTAAGCTGCTCTGATAGCTTTGGCTGAAGAGCGGGGTATAAATAAAATGTATTATTATTATTATTATTATTATTATTATTATTATTATTACAGTACATGGCCATGCCAGTGGGAGGAGGCAGGGGGAGGAATCACCAAGCAGCTCTGTCAACAGCTATGATAGCCACTTACTTGTTCACCTCCTCTGACCCTTCTGATGGGTACCACATGGATGTGGATGAAGGCAATAAAAAGTAGAATGGGAAATGGAGACTTTTTCTTTCCTGTGAGAATGTTTAAACTATCTCATATTTAAAGATGTTCTTGTTGAAAAGAGAAATATGTTTACATTACTTATTCTTTCATACCAGAATGAATAATTCAGTCAAACACATTTCTATTAACTAAGATACAATTCTAGGCAGTGGGAGTAGGGCCCACTGAAAACAATGGAAATGATTTCCATTTAAACACAGTTTAGCATTGCATTTAATTAGTTGTCATTGCAACTTTCTGTATATTGCCATAATGCAAGACATTAACTTCAAAGTAGAACTTGCTCCTAAGTTAAACTATGGTATTCAAAAGCAAAATGGAATGTTGCTAAAAATATTACAGGAAGAAATGTGGAAATACAGAATTGTTGTCTTGGGTATGGCTCGCAGTTAGAGGTGGTGAAACTATTCTATATTAGTTAGTTTTTACTGTGTGCAGCCTGTTCAAATTAATATTTGAGTAGTCATAAAAGACCCTTCTTTGCAATAAACAGTTTTGATCTATTGACCACTAGCTGCATATTTGGGTTTTTCCTCCTCAAACCTAATTATTGTACAGGGATTTATAAAACTGAATTCTTATTGCTATATCAATATTCCTGACTCCAGAATAAATAATCCTTCTAATGAACTTTAAATGTTGCAGAGTAGTTATGTCAGTGGAATAGCAATCAGATACAGCTCAAAACATGTATGTGTTATCATTAAATTCTGTTAGGCCTTGTCAGGATTTCATCTTTGAAAAACTGAACCTCTGAATACTTGTACTAGTGGTAATAACAAAAAGGAAGTTTTTATTCTAGCCATCTGCCATGTAAATTAATGCTTGTGTCAGTGAGGAAAATAATATTATGCTCAATTACTCAGAGATTGATTTTGTAAAGCACTGCAGCCAAGAGTAAACTCAAACAAATATGAGCATAAATGAAAAGAATAAATGTAGCATGTTTGTACCTGTACTGATGACATTTTGTGTAGTTCATCAAGCATTATCTAAGCTTGATACTCCCTACTTTGGTTACCAGTCACTGACTGACTACAAAGATTGCATAGGGTGGCCCCTTACATATCACTGGAGCAAGAGGAAACACATCACGAAAAACAAAACAAAGGACAAAAGAGGAGGAAAGATTTGCATAAAGTGTCCTTAAGGCTATTAAAATATATAAATTTTAAATAGAACAAATTACTGCAATGTATAGTCATAGAAATACAATATAACTCACCATGTTAAATCATAGTGGCTCAGGTGACCCGTGTATGTCCTTTGCTATCCAACTAATTTTGGATGGATACCTTCAAAGCTCTTGTTCTCCCTTCTAAACATGCTTTAATTTTAAATGGGATATGAACCACATGGGCCTTCAAATGAAAGTTGCTTTGAAAAAGAGGACTGTTTTCTATAAAATAGAACATGTGACCACCCTACTCCTTCTTGGAGTAGCTGGAATTCAAAGACTAGCTATTTTTATTATTAGTAACCTTTATTTATATAGCACTGTAAATTTACACAGTGCTGAACATACAATCTTTTAATTAGACAGTTCCCTGCCCTCAGGCTTACAATCTAAAAAGACATGACACAAAAGGAGAAGGGATTGGTGGTGGGAAAGGGGATGAGGTCCAGCAGTTCTTCTCTCCCTCTGAGGCCCACACCAAGGCAGATAGACTAGAGGGAGGGCTCAGATTCTTCATTTAAATTTTTAAAAAACCACAAATGTGGGAAGTTTATCACACTTCCTTCCTCCAAATGTGAAATAATGTGAAAATAAACTAAAGGTAAAATGGAGAAAAACAACAGCTTTTTATTTTTGGAACTTTCAGAACTTCATTTCTGAATGGGATTTCACTAGTGTGATAACGTCCCATATGGGAAAGCAACTTTGTATGTCAAGAGGGGGAGAAACCAAAACATGACTAGGGCCTTGTTTACACAGGCACATTTTTCTCTCTATTCTGGTGTCATCCTGTCCAGATAATGCACCATCCAAATCCCGGTTCTGGTGTGGGCAGTCTAGACCACATCTAGCACATCCCACAAGAGAACAAGGTTGCAGTGGAGTAAAAACAAAACAAAACACCTTACCTGTTGCTCCAGATCTTATGAAAAGATCCGGAGTCTTCTGTCCATGGGTCACCATGGCTGCATGCATGGCCGGCCTGTTGGGCCACCTGATGCATTTCCCATTACTGCAGATTGCCTGTTCTGAGATCAGGATTAGGTGTCCAGCAGGTGACCAGTATTGGCTGCCACATTCTGACCTCAAAAATGAGGGAGCCGTGGCAGTGGTGGATGCACTGGGTAACCCATTGAGATGCCCACGCAGACAGCTGCTGTGGCATCGGGATGGAGGCCAAGGTAACATGGGGAAAATCGTACAGCTGCGATGCCAGGATACTCCGGGTTATTCCTGAAATATCCTGGCCAACACCAGAAAGATGGTACAGCCAGTCCATCAAACAGACCTGTAGTATTAACCAAACAGGGAAGATAATAAAAAGGGTAGTGTCCCTTTCTATTGTCATTCAGAGCTAGATAATAAACTCTCTCTCAAAACCTTACTCCAGGATTTCTTACTTGGTATATTTCACTTTCTCTCCATGAACATTCTTGCTAGCTTGTGAAATCTCTAGCCTACTGCTAAAGGGTGTATGTCAGATTTCCCCCCCCCCCCCCACTTTCAAGTGTTCTTCTCAGGCATGTCCAGAGCTATAAGGGAAGCAGTTCCTCAGCGCTAGTTGCCCAAGGTAGCTGCTGCTTATGATTTCATAGCTATCATATTCAACTTCATTTGGAAGCTCTTCCTGGTGGAAATGATTCTTCATTCCAGTGCATTTCTCCCCTGTGAACTTCAGCAAACCATGCGATTTCTTTCTTTGAAACACATGTCCCTATCTATAAAATGAAGACTATACTATTTCACACCTCTCAGAATAGGGGGGAAAGGGGGGATACTTTTTTTAGTGTCTGTGGAAATATATTATCTGCAGGGTCTTTGATGTTCCATTATGAACATGAAAAGTGGCTCTTTTTCTCAGAGGTTTGATGTGGTATGCAAAATGTTTTTTATTTAAACTGAACAAACTTCAAGTGAAAATGAGAGCTAGAAAGGTAAACGGGCTTCCTTTCAGTTTGGGATTGAATAAATATGCATTTTCTGTAGGCAAAACACATGGAAACAAAAGCTGTTCATTTGGCACTTCTCCACCTCATATTTATAGCTCATTTTTAGTATCAGGACCAATGGCTGTGAATGGTGGATGGATGATAAGATAGTTTTATCTTTGAACATAAATATACATTAAAAATACATGCTGTAAGTAAGACAGAAAAAGTGCAGTAGCTACACATAAGGTCTCTTTGCTTAAGTACTGTCATTTCAGCAAGTCGCCAGGTGAGGGAAAAGTGAAAAGTTCAATGTTCTGTGATACTGTGGCAATGCAAAGCCAAGGGAAAATTGGAGTTCAAGAAAGACTAACATAGCCTTTCTTTCCTGCTTGGAAATGAAAGGTGAACAACTGGCCTGGCCTGATGAAAATTTCTATAAGATCAATGGCGTTACTAGGGCTGGTGTCTTCCAGTGTTGTAACTCATGGTGTTGCCCCCCCCCCCCCCATTGAGCTAGCCCCATACCACATCATCCTTAGTAAAAAAAAATTTGTACTAACATTACTCATATGTTGTAATTCCTGTATATCACTGACTGATACAAAAACTAGCAAAATTAAAATTATACCTTTAAATTATAATATCATATGTACATCCTAAATGTATTTACAGGTACATAGTTTTGTGATTAACATGAAAATGTGGTAACATGTAATTTTTTTAAAGGGAATTTAAAAAATATTTTTTAGGGAAAAAATAAAAATGAAAATTTTATTTAAAAAACAAAACCCTGCCACTTCTCCTTTTTCCTCCAGTTGAGCCTTGCCCCACTCACAGCACCTCTAGTGTTTTAAAGGGAGGGAGATGAATGCCACAGCCTGTTTGTGCCAGAACGCAGATGTTTGGGGAGCATTGCTGTCATCCTCCCTTAAGGTGTCACCTGGTACAGCCCATATGCCCCACAACCTGCTTGTGATGCCCCTGTACAAGGTCATGTCTTGTGGACACCTAGACCATCCTCTGGTATGGTATTTCTGCTGATATAACTCCTTCTGTCAGAGGAACCAGGAGGTGAGTCCCATGTGCTCCCCAATTCCAACCCAAACTGACTGCAGAGGGCTGGAAAACCTCTTGGTAGGTTTGCATGGAGCAAAGAAGTGCTGCCTTGTGTGTGTGAAATGGTTTTAGACCATAGCTATTGCATTCTTAGGGAATGTGAGTTCTCATTTATAAATATTAAGACTGACTTTGGACATGAAGATGTTGAGTGGATTGGGAAGCAGAAAGTACACTCAATCTGCACCTTTTCTGTCCATTCTTCTTTATCCTATCCAACCCAAAACATCTGTATTTCACCTATAGTGAAATATGTTCATGCTCATTTAGAAATGCTCAGTTTGTGTTTCTTTTCCCAATGCCAATTCTGTGCCAGGAATTCAGATGATGCTGTATATCATGTTGAAGACCTTTGTGCTTTCTGCTCTCCCTACTGCAATACTGTAGCATCTGAGGCTTCTCACGGTCTTAACGGGATCCACTTTAATGTCAGGCTTATTTAACCAGCTATTTTATGTTGAATGGACCTAAAGGTACATCTGGGGCTGGCATGGGAAGTTAATATGAAGCAGGAAAAAAACTGAGTAGAAGTCCAATATGTTTAGTGTAGCTTAATTCATTAATTCTAATTAAATTAGATTTTAAGTTCCAAATGGAAGAATGCTCATTATATCACAGAATCTCTAGGCTAGCCACTGACTGATCTTCCATTCAAAGCAAAGAGCTTATGTCTGTCAAGTGGGATGTTTTGTGATTAAATTTTTGTGCACTTAGATAACACACATTCAAACGACATGGATGGGAGTAATAATTTTTCACCTGACTACGTGATGGGTAGCTAACAAGCATCTAAACAGCTGGAGGAATAAGAATAATGCAGAAGCATGAATGGAATTTCTTCTCAGTAGTCATGAGGAGTGCTCATGTTTTCTGGTAATAGGGTAGAAAGAGAGGACGACACTAAAATATATCTTATTTGTTCTATAACATTTGGCATGCTTTCTTAGAACTCACATTTCACTATTGATTTTTTCTGAAAATTTAAAATTCAGAAAAAGCTACAGACAGGTGTGTGGCCTGAGACAATGAAAAATATAAATTTAAGAGTAAACTCATCGTGAATGGCCATTTCTGAAATTAATATATGGCATACCATCAGCTGTTTGGAGTGCTGGGTGATAGTTAACTGATATACCTCTGTTCTATTCTCGGAAGTTGTTAGAGAGCATAAGGTCGAGGCTGTGGGGTAGGATTGCCCAGTGCAATTCCATGCATGGTCACTTAGAAGTCACTCCCATTGAATTGAATGGAGTATATTACTAGATACATGTATGTTAAGACTGCAGTTTTAGTTACTGAAGGGAGCAATGGCATTTGCCAACATGCTACAGATTTGTCCTGGAAACCTTATTTATTTATTTATATCCCACTTTTCTCCCAACATGAGACCCTAGGTTGCTTGCAACAAATTAAAAACACAACCGACACCTGTTCAATATAGAAATTTAACAAAAATTACACAAACAATTCTGCTAAAAACACAGAATTATGAAACCCACTGTGTGGTCACATGCTCTCAGCCTCAGAAAAAGAGATCAGATTTGTCTGGCATGACTTGTTTCTTTGAAACCCATGTTGGCTTTTTGTGATTATGAGTAACATTAGTAGAAAAATCATTACTAAGGCTTCTGTATGAGTAACATTAATACAAAAATTATTACTAATGTTTCTGTATAGGGGGCAGTCAATAGGAGATGACACCATGAGTTACTGCACCCAGTGACACCAACCCTAGGGATGCCACTGACTTCAAATAGCAGCCTGTCCTGTGGTTAGGTTAGATGGACAACATCTTGCTTCAGCTGAAATCCAGGGCAGAACCTCACTTAGGGAAATTTGAAACTTCATCTGTTTCTTCATTGCCCATCATGGAGGAAACCCAGAAATGGTTATAACCTTTTCTTTTCTTCTGAAGGAACTGGATTAAATTTGCAAGCTTAGTGGCTACCATTGCATGGGGGAAGACCCTGTCAAGTGGGGGTTTTGTGACAAGCACCTTTTATGTTGGAGGGTGGTTTAAAAAACAAACAAACACGTATTCTTTCTTCTTGGCAGAATTTGACTGTATTTTCAGGCCTAGTACCCCTTGTGAAGGCATGAATCCTCCAAAATTTCAAGTAAATAGATATAGGCTGTTGGTGTTTGTTACAAATGGGCCCTTAAATGGGCCCTTTAGCTGTTAAAAAAAGGGAAAAGGGGGAAAAGGGGGGGGGAGAAATTTATCTCTACCCTTTACTTGGTGCGCTGTTTGTGCCCCGAGTTAAGTTCTCAGAAAACTTTCAGAAGGACAAGTGTGGAAGTGAAAGATGATATTCCCTTTTCTTTTCTGCTTAGTTGGTAGAAAGCCAAAGAAAATGTTAAGTCCTTGATAGAGTAGTTCATCCTTTCAAAGTATGTGTCCACATGTGGGTGGGATGGATTGGGGGCTTTTCTGGCAGGTTCAACATGTATCCACACTTTAGAATTAGACACCACTTTAACTGCCATAGCTCTATCCTATGGAATCCTGGTATTTGTAGTTTGGTGAAGTATTCAGCCTAGTGTGTCAGAAAGCTCTGGTGCCTCACCAAACTACAAATCCCTGGATTCTGTAGGATAGAGTTGAGACAGTTCAAGAGGTATCTGAACACTTTAATTCTATGGTGTGGACACACCCTGGGTTTAGAAAACTTATTTCTGAGTGTAAGAGGTGCTTCTGTTGCTGCAGACATACAGTCACAAGATGAAGTGAAGCACTGGGGCAAATATTGATAAAAAGAATCTGATTGGAAGGAGCTTTTTTGGTAAAGTTACATCACCTGGTTGGAAGCTAGAATTGTCTCTCACACAGCTGCACTCCCTGCCTCTCCTTTCTGCTTTCTTCCTTACCTGTTTCTTTCATTGTATTGAAACTTTGGAGTGAGACAGTATATCAGTATTTTACTGACTGCAGCCTGTTTGATTATATCTTTCAAAGGTAGAAGTGCATCCAAAGCTTTAGGAGGTCTCCCCTTTCTTTCTGACTATTTCAGAAAAGAACTGCTTTGTTTTGTTTTGCTTTGCTTTGCTTTGGTACAAGAGCTATGGAATCTCTATCATCCCACAGGCCAAATTCAGTTTTAGAGTCGTTCTCAGATGCAACAATCCAGTGATGCACAGGGGCAAAAGCAGAAGGGAGGACCAAAAATAGAGGCAGGAAAAGGGACCAAAATTAAAACTTTTATTGCCAGTAACTAAGGAGCTATACAGACCACCCCAAATGGGCGGTCTGCAGTCGCCCCTTTACTGGCCAGATCGGGACTACAGCAACCTCACACCACAGCCCTGATCCAGTATCTGGGGGTGGGTTTAGGGCATCCAGCATGCCGACACTCATAAGCCACACAAAGTGCTGGTCTGTATAGGGTATAATTAACTAAACCACCATGGCATAGTGGTTTGAGCATTGGACTGTGACTCTGGAGATGAGGGTTCAGATCTCTGCTCGGCCATAAAAACTCACTGGGTGACCCTGGGTGATCACAATCACTCAGCATCCAAGGATAGCAATAGCCAACTCCCTCTGAAGAAACTTTCCAAGAATATCCCATGATAACTTCTCTTTAGGGTCACCATAAGTCAGAAAGGACTTGAAAGCACACAACAACAACATATCGTATATACTCATCTATAAGTTGAAAAATTTAAGCCAAAAATGGGCTCCAAAATCCTAGGTCAGTACGGTAATACTACTCCATGAACTTTGGAAAGGCTGGTGGGGAAGGGATGGAGGAAAGAGAGAAGGAGAAAGAAATTGAAGGTCTGTGTCCTCTTTTTTGCAAGCCATCAGCCTTGGGGAAAGTTGTGTCCACATTTTGCATGCCCAGACTGTGACTCTTGGGAGAGGTCCAGAGAGGAGGGAGGGATGTTGTTCCCTCAATTTATATCCTTTGTTACATGCCCCTGTGTTTGATCCTCGACTTATCCATGTGTCATATCAAAATCCATGATTTTGACCCCAAAACCTGCCCTCGACTTAAACATGGGGTCGACTTATACACGAGTATGTATGGTAAGTGTTATGCAAGACATTTCAGTGTCTCAGAACAGGAAAAAACATAATAGCTGGAAAACCAGCTCACAGTAATGTCATCAGAAAAGGTGCATGGCCATCTGGGGAACCACTTGGGCCAGATTGGTATCCAAGAAGTGGATGGATTCAATGTCAAGGCTGGAGGTTCCTCCTTTGGAGAGAGACATGATGAAGAAAAAGGTTGGTTTCTTTGGACATACCTTTCCATGGGTAGCTCACTTCTGTTTAGTTGTTATCTGAAGTAGAGTCATATACCTGTAACTGTAGGCCTGCTTACTTTTTAACAGGAATGTAGCTATTGCAACACAAGGGGAATGTCTGCCTTGCATAGGGGCAAAATGGGTGTCAGGTTTACTCAGTTAACTGAAATCGGTGATGCTTACTGAAATTGTGATAAATAATGTGATGTTTTCTTGATGTATTAGATGAAGATGAGACTATTACCTATCTTCTACTGAAGACTCAGTCTAGGAGTTGAGGGTTGAATTGAATAGGGATAAAAATGTAAGCCTGTCCTGAGTGTGGGCAAGTCTAGCTATGTGACTGGATTGATACCAAGGGCCCATTCACACTATGCAATTTGTTGTTCTTTGATTCCACTTTATCTGCAATAATGCCATGCTATGGGATTGTGGGGTTTGTAGTTTGGGGAGGCACCAGAGATGCTCCTTGGCTGAGAATTCCAAATACTCACTCCCTCAATTGACAATCTCAGGTTTTCAGAGGTTGGAACAGTTGCAGCTAATCTGGGATAATCACACTATACTAGTGTAGTGTGAACAGGCCCTAGAAGTCAAGGGATGTGTTGCTTGAGATGAAACCAGCAGGGGAAACAGGCAGGATTGAAGCTACTTAGCAGCTGTGTCAGACATGTTATAATTTCCAAAGACTGAATTTAGGGTTCAAAGCCAGAATGAATGTGTGGATAAAATGCAGATACAAAATGACATTCAATTCTAGTAGATGTCAGAGAACAAGCATGGTGTAGTGGTTTGAGAAATAGACCATAAATCTAGAGATTTGAATCCTGGCTCAGCCTTGGGCAAGTCACACACTCTTAGCCTCGGACAATAGCAATGTCAAATTGCCTCTGAAGAAACTTGCCAAGAAAACCCCATGATAGTTTTGCTTTAGGGTCAACATAGTCAAAAATGATGTGAAGGTACATAAGTAGTAGTAGTAGTAGTGTCAGACAAACATGGGCAGAAATGAAGCTGAAAGAAGCATGCAACCTGCTTTCAAAGTTGTGGCATGGACAAGGAACAAGAAGGATCTACAGCAAGGAGCCCTACTACAACATCCATCGGTTTCACCCAGCATAGCTAAAGGTAGGGATTTGTCAAGCTACAGTATAGCCTGGAATATCTAGAGTGCTTCCTTCATATCTGCTGTGGCTAATATAGAGCTTGACAAGTCAGGTATCTGGAAGAAGAGATTCAGTAGAATGATTCAGGTCTGTAATTTCTATAGTCTTGATAGTTTATCACACAGGCCCCTGGAAGAGGCCTGGCACATTACAAAAAGGGGCAGGATGGGAACAGAAGGTGGCGTAGGATGCAGTTTACTGCACAGGAGAATGCCACCACTGGAAGTTCCCATTCCATTCTGAATGCATTCTCCAGGAGGCAATTTTCAAGAACTGTTTGTGCTCCTGAAAATTTCCTCCTGGGGAACGCATCTGGCATGGAATGGGAACGTCCAGTGACAGCAGCAACCTGTGTGGTAAACTGTGTCCTATGCCACCTCCCATTACCACTCCATCTCCTTTTGTAATGTGCCAGGCCCATTCCAGGCGCCTGTGAGAAAAAACTCCTTGAAGTTATTCTATGGCTCAGTGACGCTTTACCTGTTTCAAGGAGCTATCTTGTTCAAGACCATTGACTGGTGGATGAATTTGACATTCGTCATGGCTTCTCTTGATGGTTTCATATGTGATATTGTCATGCCTAGGCCTTATATAAGAGAACAGCTTTGTTTCTCTTTTTCATGTTATTCTAATAGTTGTCCGTTAATTTACAATGGTGTGGCATATCATCCTCACATTTCTGCAGATGTAAATAATGATCTACTCCCCCTCACCTGACCTTGGAAATTTCCAGAAAGCAAATTGTTCATGTGATTCATTGGTCATGTAAACCACCATTACAGACTATCATTTGGAGAGGTAGTCTGCAAAGAGTCTGTTTTTCACTATCAAATATTAATAAGAGCATTTCTCCATTTAACACATTGAATTAACATCGGTATTGAACTTTTCCCAATATTTCATTTTCCTATGTAGCTTCCATTTACTCAAAAGATCTCTTAGGACTGAACGTTTTTCAACAGAAACAAATGTTTCTGATAGATGGAAGGGCCAATAAAAGCTTCATCAGAAAATTTATTAATGTCGTTCTGCAGAGCTGTTCAATAAGGATGATACCCTGCAATATTTAGAAGTGTTTTGAGTGAAGACTAATGTGAAGTAGATTTAGATTGATGTGTCAGTGGTTGTAGGTTCATATTAAAGACATAAAGAAAACACTTTGTTCTCTTATCCATCACAGACGTTTAATCTAGGAGACCTTACTGCTCACTCTGTATACTTTGTAAGTCAAATGGAGAGATGAAAAAGGGGGATTTTATATGTTCTTGCCTGACAGCAATAATGTTAAACTATGAACAATTTAGACTGTTCCTCTAAAACCTTCTGATTTATCTGAATCCTTTTCTTTTGCTTCAAATTTTGCCCACCTTGCATTGAGCAAAAACTGTTGCAAGAAAACATTTTTCCTGCATCTCTTGATAGACTGTCTGAAGCAAAGACTTATTCTATTCTGCTCTGTTACCATCATCAAGCAGGGGAAGTAATAATAATATTTTTTTAAAAAAGCATGCCAGTTTCAAACCAGATAGTAAAATCAGTAATTTTATGCAATGAACCTTAGTTTTCTTTCATAGCTAGCTAGCACTCAGAATAACTTGCATTGTATTTTTGTAACAACAAGCTATTTAGCCCTAGGTGATACTCTCAAAGGTTTCCATTAGTAAGGGGAAAGAGTTGTTTTAAATCTAGTAAGAAAACAGAAACATCCTCACATGCTCCACATACAACTGAGCTGAAGCCAGTAGGTCTAAAATTTATCAGAGATTACAATTTGTATCTTGGATCTGAATATGCAAAAAAAAAAAAAGTTTTTGTTTTTTTACATCTCAAATATCACTGTTAGAATAGGAATTGAAAGTCTATGCTGAAATTTAGGAGGCACTTTCCAAGAATGTCTGAACTTGAAAAATTTGTGTCAGGCCATAACAAAGCAATTTGAACAATACTTAAGGATGACAAGACCTTGGGAACAAAACCAATGGCTGTGAGAATAAAGGAAGATTTAATGATTAGTAGCAAACTGTTAAATCAAACCCAGTTGTACAGGTATAGCTCAGTCAACGAAGTAGATTGTTTCAGATCGTTACTTCTTTAACAGAAAATTTGGGACCATAGACAGAAATGACATGAAAAGAATAGGCAAAGCTTGTTATACCAAAAAAAGAACAATTCAACAATTTCCAGCAAACTTTTCATTAAAACTAACAACATGTACATGCCAAATAAAACAGATGGGCAAGCTAAGTATTTCATAAGTAAACAGAAACATTTTAACCTTCTAGAGATTACCTGAAACCAGGATTGGGAATACAGTCTCCAGTCCTAGACGGAGTCACACTCTCCCCTAAGGACTCAGTTCGCAGTCTGGAGGTACTCCTTGACTCTTCGCTTCACATGACTAGTCAGGTGAATGTGACAGTCAGGAATGCCTGTTATCAGCTTCGGCTGATACGCCAGCTGCGCCCTTTCCTGGACACAAAAGACCTGGAGACTGTGGTACATGCTCTAGTAACCTCATGTCTGGATTTCTGTAACGCGCGTATCTTTTTATTTTGCTGTACCCCGCTCCAAGTATTTTATTAGAGGAGCGGGCTATAAATAAACATTATTATTATTATTATTATTATTATTATTATTCCAGAATTCAGGGAAGACTTTTTCTTTCACCAACCTCTTTTCTTGTGATTTTTCATTATGGTGGCCAAACGTACAGATATGTACTTTTTAAAAAAAAAACCTGCTGGGGAGTAGTTGTTAAAAGAGGTTTATCTGCTTTTCCCTTCTCTTCCCCACCCCCCCCTTTTTTTTTGCTGGTTATAAAGCAGTATCCCTGCTTAAGGGATACTGGTGGCAGTTGCTGTGTACCTTGTCTGTTTTAGGCAGGCACACATGGCTACAGTAGGTTCAGCTAGAGCAGAAATGATTTTGAATGTGGAAATGTCTCTTATTTCTAGAATCTATAACTAAAATATGAGAATTTTCAGAGGACGCCAGGGTTAAATCAAGTCTCCAGTGCCTTCAGAGGCATTCAAAACTAATACTTCTCCCTGGTTCACTTACTTTTCTTATCTCGCTGCACTATTCCCCCCCCCCCATTCCTTTGTTCTGATGTTGTTTATCCTCTATATACATTCAGTTCTTTTCTCAGTCATCTCTAATATTCCATCATGTTTTCCTTTCTTTTCCCTAAACACAGTTTTTCCTATTGTGATATCACCCTTTTTTTCTTTATTTTCTTTCATTCAGTCTTCTTTTATACATCCTTCTAAACCCCTGGCTAATACATGTGTGCTTCACTATATCATTCCATCTTTTTAGGACATTAAAACAACTAGATAATGAGTAACCCTCTCCTAGTTTTATCTGAGGCACTTCACATAGGTTTAAAACATGTGCTACATTAAATATGTAGCAAGCAGCTCAGTCTTACCATTTAACTCCTCTGATATGTGCATGGGGGCCTGATCTGGATGACGACCACCATAAATGGGTAACGGTGCCTTAAATCTTGTATTCCCAGTCATTTTCTCCTCCTCCCTTTAATCCAATAAAGAAACAAAGATGTCATAGTTGTCAGTGGGTATGATTTCTTCTTTCTTTCTTTCTTTCTTTCTTTCTTAAGCTCTCATATGGGCAGGTATGAAAATTTAATAGAAAAAAAAATGTTCAAACCTCCCTTACCCATTCACAGTAGTTCCGATCTGGCTCCTATCCATGCTTTCTTGGAAGAAAAACAAAAGTTAGATTCCGCTGCATAGTATATATTTAGACCAAAGTGTAATGTAGCTCCTATTAATGTCAGCCTGGGATTCTATGGGGGCACATTGCTTTCACAAAAGGCAACATGGATGCTGTTGTTCACTCCATGTAGGAACGAGGAAATTGGGTAGGAGACCGAGACTGGCAGCTCCAGATCTTCTGTTGCTCAAATAATAGTGATTTCAGTGGTGGTGCCCCTGGCTTGTGGCAAAGGCAATTGTCAAAGCTGTGCCTCCCATATTGCCTAGGCTGTATGGATCTGAAGACTCCTGCGGCTTTCCTTTTGCCATCTCCACTGTTAACCTGAATGTGTCAGGAGGCCAGAAGAATCTTAGATTTATAATCCAATCCTCTTTACCACCTTCTTTTTTTTCTTTTTAGCAGGCTATGCTGTGCTGATGTACATCTCACCGGATTATGTAAAGGAACAAAACTGTACTCAGGCAATGCTGGTAGTCCACCCTCATGTGATCCCATCACCAGGAGCAGATACTTGAAATGGGCCACAGCAGCATAATAGTAGAGTGCAGGATTTGTATTCCAAAGTTAATACTGAATAACAGCAGGTTTACAGGATTTCTGATTACCCAGGTCTACCTAGAAACGTCAGGGCAATTCTAGGTAGACCTGGGCAATCTGAAATCCTGTAGACCTGCTGCTATTCAGTATTAACTGTACTGATCCACATAAACCAGTGGGCTGACCATTTATAAGTTGACTGCCTCAGACTCCTAAAACATTGCAACACAAGTTGCACTGAAACTGCTGTGACACTGTGGATTTAATATTGGTGGGACTATGTAACTACACCTTATCAAAAAACATTTCTTCTCCTTCTCAGACTTATAAATGCCTGCTGGTAGCATCCTTTTAAAATGAAATTTCTTCATTCATTTGCAGTTTCTCCCCTAAATAATCTTTTCAACTTTAGATATCAACCACTTGCTTCTCTACCATGATAGAAAATTGAATTATAGCCATCTGGTACTGAACAGGAAAGTGTTGTAAGTTAAGAAAGAAGAGCAAGCTTTCAGAACGTGCAAATCTGTGAGAGTAGAAAACAGACATGCACATTATGCAAGGCATAGTTGCCCGTCACGAATAGGTCCCCCCTTAAATGCTCCACCATTGTGGTGATACACACACACACACACAAACTCCCACTCCTGATTGACACTTTTCCTGAAGTTCATCTATCTTTGTTCATGCTGTTAGTAAGGGATATTTTACAAATCAAAGCAATGAACAAAGCAATGAGAATTTAATAACCCGCACAATTAAGGTGTTTGTAGAATGATATCCTTTATTACCAAGGCTATTGACACGATCACTCCTAAGCGTCCTTTTCAACCCGCTTCAAACTGTAAACCATGGTATACTGTGGAAAATGAAGCAGGTTGGACAACGACTAGAGTGCATCTAGCAGAAAACTCAACTCCTGTCTGACAAGACTCATCATAGGCAGTTTCTTTACTCCTATAGAGAGGCAATACGTGCAGCGCAGAGATCTTTCTCCTCTGCACATATTGCGTCTGCAGAGTCCTGTCCAGCAGAGCTGTTCAGGGTGGTAAGGGAACTGACACCGGTTCCACCTGTGCAGAACCCTCTACGCAACCCAACAATGGCCTACTGTGATGCATTTAACAACTTCTTTGCAGATAAAATCTCTCAGATAAGAGCCAACTTAGATGCCAGTGTTAGAACAAAATCTATTGATGAGGTGTCCAGCGACTCCGTTGATGTAATTATACTGGATTGGTTTGAATCAGCAAGTACTGATGACGTGGACAAGCTTCTTGGTAAAGTGAAGGAGGCAAACTGCCCTCTTGACCCTTGCCCTTCTTGGCTGGCTGTCCAGGGGGGTGATGCTCTGAGGAGGTTTCTTAGAGACATCATCAATGCATCCCTTAGGGAAGGTCATGTTCCATCCTGCTTAAAGGAAGCAGTGGTTAGGCCACTCCTGAAAAGACCTTTCCTGGACCCTCTGGATATGAAGAATTATAGGCCAGTATCTTTACTACCATTTTTTAGCCAGGTAATTGAGAGGGCAGTTGCCCTTCAACTCGAAGCTGTCTTGGATGAAACTAATTATCTAGATCCATTTCAAACTGGCCTTAGGATGAGATTTGGAGTTGAGACTGCCATGCTGTGGCTGATGATCTTCGTCTAGGCATCGACAAGGGTAGTGTGACCCTGTTGGTGTTACTGGATCTCTCAGCGGCTTTTGACACATAAACCATGACATCCTCTTGAATTGCCTGAGAGGGCTAGGGATTGGAGGCAGTGCATTGCAGTGGTTCTGTTCCTTCCTCTTGGGCAGGTTCCAGAGCGGGGTTCTCGGGGATAGCTGCTACACTAGGATAGATCTTAAGTGTGGCATCCCTCAAGGCACCATCCTGTCCCTGATGCTTTTCAACATATATATGAAGCCGCTGGGAGACGTCATCTGGAGACATGGGATGGGGTAATATCAGTACGCTGATGACACCCAGATATATTTCTCCATGTCTTGGTCTTCAGCTTTGACTTCAGATGGCGTCTTCTCTCTCAATGACTGTCTTAAAGCAGTACTGGACTGGATAAGGGAAAACAGATTAAAACTGGATCCAGACAAAACAGAGGTACTTACAGTAGCAGCCCTGAACCCAGACCTTGGGATACAATCTCCAGTCTGGATGGGGTCACACTCTCCTCTAAGGACTGTTTTTGCAGTTTGGGAGTGCTCCTAGATCCGTCTCTCCAGATGACTAATCAGTTGAATGCAACAGTTAGGAGTTCCTATTATCAGCTTCGGCTGATACCCCAGCTGCGCCCTTTCCTGGAAGTCGGGGATCTTGAAACTGTAGTGCATGTGCTGGTAACCTCATGTCTAGATTTCTGTAATGCACTCTGCATGGGGCTACTCTTGTGCCTGGTCCAGAAACTTCAACTGGTATAGAATATGGCAGCCAGACTGGTCTCAGGTACATCTAGAAGAGACCATATCACAACAATTT
This sequence comes from Urosaurus nigricauda, assembly GCA_034509955.1. Classification (NCBI taxonomy): domain Eukaryota; kingdom Metazoa; phylum Chordata; class Lepidosauria; order Squamata; family Phrynosomatidae; genus Urosaurus; species Urosaurus nigricauda. Next base: position 144,481,564 of record JAOEGL010000001.1, on the reverse strand, counting down.
TAAGATATCTTCACTGGCTACCCATCAGTTTCTGGTGCCAGTACAAGGTGTTGGTTATTACCTTTAAAGCCCTAAATGGCTTGGATCCAAATATCTCTGGGACTGCCTCCTCCTGTACAATTCACCCCACACACTTAGGTCCTCTGGGATAAATCTGTTACAACCAATAAAAATTAGGTTATCTACTACTGCCTAGAGGACCTTTTTGGCTATTGCTCCCAGACTATGGAATGGCCTGCAGATTGAGATCCTTCATATAACCACCTTAGAGAGCTTTTAAAAAGCTGTTAAGACAGATCTCTTCCGGCAGGCCTTTCCTGAATAGATGCCTGCCCACCGAGAGAGAGAGAAAAAAAGACCGATCCTGTTTGCTGTTTGCCTGCCCATTGTTGTTGTTTTATTGTTTTATTGTCCATATTTAACTGGTTTTAATTGTAAAATGTTTAATTCTATTTTAATGGGAGGGAGGGTTGGGGGATATGGTATGTATAATTTTAATGCTGCAAGCCGCCCCAATTGCTTGAGTGCAGATGTGGCAGGATATAAATAATAATAATAGTTGTTGTTATTATTATTATTATTTCTTACCCACCCCTCTGAGCGAGCAATCGGGGCGGGGTACAACATGTTAAAAACATATGCAGTTAAAATCCTCCAACATACCCACCTCCCTCCCATTATTATTATTATTATTATTATTACAAAGAAAGTGTGGCCTCTCTTTTTAAAATATGGATAATGTCCCATGAAGAAAGCAATGCCACTCTTCTTCCTCCATATTTGTGGGAGGCATCAACATGTTTTGCGTATAATTCTTGAATTTAAAAACCAGCAAAGCCCATTAATTTTAAGCTGTAGGCAGACTATGGGGTTCATTACTGCTTTACAGTTGATCCAAGTTCCTGAGTAATTTTAGGTGGGTGCACTTCAGAACTTATTAGTAATTTTTATCCTCATGAAGATTTATGGCACTTTGTAACAAATATATTTCAAGATTGTGAGTGTCTGTTTGCCTTACAAGGGCACTGCTATGTTTGCCCCATGTGTGCCAATCAGTGGGGGAAGTTTGGCTAGCAATGGGATATCTGGTCAGCCCAAGTGTGGCATAGTAGTTTGAGTTTGGACTACAACTCTGGAGACCAGGGTTGCATCTACACTGCAAAAACAATCAGGTTTGACACCACTTGAACTGCCATGGCTCAATGATATGGAATTCATAGCTCCGTTCTGGTGTCTAACAAACTACAAATCCATTCCATTCCCAGCTTAGCCATGAAATACACTTATGGTGTTAGGGTCACCACAAGTCAAAAAGGAGGCAGTCAGTCGGATTAGAAAAGTTTTGTCATTTCAAATACTGGCATACATATGCAGCATAACATACAAAGCCATTTGTATGGTCCTTGGAGAACTGTCCCCTGGTGCTTCCTCCCTGGTCGCTGTGAAAGTAGTATAGACATGAGCAAAGGTTTCAGTTATACTGCAAAAGCTGTACCTCATTAGAGTACTGTCATAATGTACCTGATGCAAGAAAACATTCATTGTTTGGGAAAGAATTAATTACAAGTAAATCATCATTTTAAATAATTACTTCAAAATTCTGGCAAAATTTCAGTTGAGGACAGGGTTGAACCACTATATGTGCAGCTTATTTGCATTCAGTAAATAGAGCAGGAGATTTCTATATGTACCTGAGTGTTGGATTTACTCTAGAATGGAGCCTGTGGGGGCAATTAATAAGATTGACCTTTGTTGCTACATTCTTTGTTCCTTGTCTCCTCCAACTGTCTCCCATATGGCATTTTCAGTTGGCTGATCAGCAGTATTTCCTCCTCCCTCCCTCCCTCCCTCCCTCTCTCTCTCTCTCTCTCTCACACACACACACACACACCCTGAGTGCCCTGTTGTCTTACAGCTTCTCAACACCTACAGATGATGTTAGCAATAGGTGACAGCACATAGAAGCAAGCAGGTTTCCCCAACACCTTCTCCTCACAGACTGTCTGTCTGAAGGAGTGGGCAGAGATTGGCAGGTCATGGAGAGGCAACCGTGGCTCTCAGGAGGGTATTGGTGTTCACAGCTAGCCAACAGTGTCGAATTCTGATGGCAGCCCTGATAATGTGGTTTGAAATATGTTTACTTTGAGAAATCCAAAATAAGCAGAGCAATACCATCACACTGTAAATTCTCCTTTCCCTCAAGTAGCATGCACTGCTTTGAGGCATTAATCTTAGTGATGTGACATTCAGTGTGGTTAGACATGCATTTTCTATATTTAAGGATTTCAGGGGATCAAAGAGCAAAATGTGGCCATTCTCCCTTTCCTTCAGTCTCCAAATTTCTAGTATAACTGAGTGTGACACTGAAAATTGTTCGCACCTAGAACTCTTACATTTGCCATCTTGGCAATTTTTCCTGCCTCTTTTCTTTGGATTCCTAAACATTAGTTCTCATTTTTGCCTTACTTGTTGTGCCACTCCTTCTGGGGAATGAGGATGAACTGGAGACCTAAGGTCATCTCGTGACTACCAACCAGACCATTTTGTGTAGTGGCTGGAGTGTTGAACTGAGACTTGAGAAGTCCAGATTCTCTTCCTCCCTGCACCAGTCACTCTGTCTCAGCCTTGTCTATGCCACAGAATTTCTGTCAGGATAAAATAGGAAGGGACGGAGAACCAGTGTGGTGTAGTGGTTTGAGCATTTGATTCTGGAGACCAGGATCTGAATATCTCTTCAGTTGTAGAAACCCACTGGGTGACTTTGGAGAAGTCATATTCTCTCAGCATCAGAGGAAAGCAAAGGTAAAAAACCCTCTAAACAAATGTTGCCAAGAAAACCTTGTGATAGGGTTGCCTTAGGTTTGCCATACATTGGAAATAACTTGAAGGCATCCAACAACAAGAACAGCATCAACAATGGCACCTCAAGCTTTTTGAAGTGAAGGCAGGAAATATGTGTAATAATAAAATTAATAATAATAGTACTACACAAGAAGGGGGACATTTTTATTCATGCTCACAAAAGAACATCTGACAATGATTTTTGACATTCAAAATGAAAATTAAAAATGATACCTCACTGCATACCAGTTAGGCATACTTCACTGCTAGTATTAGTTATGTATGTAGTAGGATCTTTCCTCCCAGATGCTATACACAGAAAGCTTCAATGTTTGCCTATAATGTGCGCATATGAGATTATAATTAGAATATTGATGAAAAAATATTTTAACCATTTTAGGAAACATTAACACAAGAAAACAAGAGATGCAAAACAGATGTGGAAGACATTTGCATGTCAGTAGATAAAGATTCAAAGAATGAAAACAGCAGCACTGAAGAGGAAAAAAAGATGAAATTACTGTTGGAACGGCTGAAGGCTTTGGAGGTAAGATAAAAAGGAACTTCTTGCATAAGAGGTCTTCAACTTTTATTCGTACTGAATTGTGGTGCAGTATAAATCTTATCTTTCTCAGTTCACCTAAGCTTGTGTTACAATGTATTTTTGATCATGATTCATTAAACCAGAATGAGTGAAATGCTATGTCTTGGAACTGCTGAAATGATCTTCCTCTAATGTCAAGGATCATATATCCTTAAAAAGAAACTTCATAAATAAATGTAACTTCTTTCAAGCTTGAGGCTAGCTCAAAACCACAGAGACTTTAATACAGATTATTTTTTTTATGATACAGTTTCAGGTGCACATTTAGGGCACAAGGCAATATAATAGATCTCCATTGTCATGTCCTTATCTTCACTTCTTTCATGCTAAGGCAGAGAATCAGGGCCTAGAAAATTGCAGATACAGTGGGCCCTTGGTATATTCTGGGTTTTGGTTTCAGGACCTCTCCGTGGATACCACAATCTATGGATGCAAGTCTCATTAAATACAATGATGTAGTAAAATGGTATGCCTTATATAAAATGGCAATGTTTGCTTTTTGAAATGTGTTGTTGTTGTTGTTGTTCTTGTTGTATTCGAATATATTCAAGCTGTAGGTGGTTGAATTTGTGGATGAAGAATCTGTGGATCTGGAAGGTTATCAAGGGTGTTTATAGCACTGCCCCCTGGGACGTGATTAGGACATGATGAAAGGAAGCGGGATGGGAACAGGATAGGGCAAAGAACACATTTTACTGCACAGGAGAACGCAGCTTCCACCAGACGTTACCATTGTGTTTCACATCTGTCCCGGAGGGGGCGATTTTTGGGAACGCTTTTGAACAATTCTCAAAAATCACCCCCTCTGGGATGGATGTGGAACACAATGGGAACGTCTGCCAGCAGCATTCTCTTATGCAGTAAAATGCGTTCTTTGCCCCATCTGGTTCCCATCCCGCTTCATTTCTTCACGCTCCATCACGTCGCTGGGGGCTGTGCGATAAACACCTAGGTATGAGTATCATCCAGTCTGATTGACATGTAACTTACCAGTTATTGCTACAACAACAACAATAGCAGTAGCAGCAGCTCCATGTCTGTTTGTGATTCTTCACTGAGAGCTGTTCCAGCTTCTCCTATGAATCACACCACACTGTGAATCAATTGACATCAGCTGTGTTCCTGGAATTTAGAAGGGTGATGAAAATACAGGTGAAGTTGCCTTCAGGTCTATATCTTGTTGTGGACTGCTCTTCTAAAGGTTATAGCTAGTAAGTAATATACATAGTTGGTTGACTAGTATAGACTTTACCACATGAGAAAAGAAATGCAAAATTGGGAGTTCTGTCACTCTGCCACTTGTAGCACTTCAGTTTTTTTCCCAAGGGGAGACAATCATCAAAGTGTTACTTTTGCTGAAAGGATTCCCTTTCAGGGACCGACCCCAGGCATGACACGTTGTGCCTCTACATTCCACTCTACATACCTACCTACCTTGTTGTTGTTCCATTTTTATTGCCAGAAAGGGCAAGAGGTCCTTGCTTGATTTTCTGTCCCATGTTTTTTTCCCCCAAAACAATTTGCCTGCTTTAATTACCATACACAACAACAACAACAAATGATTTGCCATTTGTTGCTCTGCCCTAGGCAGCAAAACGGCTTAGGCTTGCCCTGATCAGACCTAGGAATTTATCACACGATGGGAATTGGAAGTATAATCCAATGGCAATCTGAACGCAATCATGGGGTTTAGCATTATTGCATGAAAGCTGATCACACACATTTTTAGGCAATGGGAAGTCCTTCTGAATGCAATCGTGGGGTTTCACATTATTGCATGAGAACTATCACACGCAATTTCGGGCACTGGGAGGCAATTTCAGGCAGTTCCAAATGTGATGTGGCTTCAATACGCAATAATGTAAATTAGCTGAACTAGCGAATTCATTCAATTCCGAACTGGGCCCACTTTAATTTCTTTCAAAATTGAGAGAAATTCCACCTGTGTGATAACGTCCCTAGTATTCACAAACTGATTGTTAGGCTTAAACATGGTGCAGTAGACTTTAATTTTTAACTAATACGAAAATTTTCAAGGAAGTCCAAAACTTTCCCGTCTAACTCCCAAAGTGGATTCCCCCCCCCAAAAAAAAATTAAGGAGTTAGTGTAAAATTGAAGAAAGGGACAGAGAATGTATCAAATATTTCAAATATATTTCAATCATGATTGAAAGTAATTCAAAGCTTCAGTAAAAGACATATAGAATTATACCACAGGTCTACCACACAGTTAGCATTAGTGTCAAGAAAGCTATTACTTTCCTTCAGAAAATGGAATATGTGCTCACATGTTGAGAACAAAACCTTCTTCACATTTGGCTGGTGGTATTTCAGTTGGCAATGAAATACCAGAAAAAAAATGATCATGGAGTTATGGTGAATTACATAATTAACAAAGCATTATGGATGTTGTGAAAAGGCAATTTACATGAGTGGGATCATTAGGAAGTCAGAAGGGAAAGGAATCAAAACTAAATATGGCAGTATTTAGTTATCTATGGGGGAAACAGGTGGAATATTATATACAATTTTGGTCACTGAACTGCAAAAAACAGAATATTGTAGAAATGTGAAATAGGCAGACAAGAACAACCATGCCTTCTGAGAGTGGAACTACACATAGCATGTGGGCTGGATGTGATAAATCTATATATTATGGATGTGGATACAGAGTGGGGATTGATCTATTTTTCTAGTTAGCCAAGAAGAGCAAATGTTTTGATGGTAGCTATCATTTTCCTACCCTCAGAAAGGTGTTTTATTTAAAAATTATTTCTGGAACAGAGATATGACTGCTGGTCACAGCTACAACTAGAGTTGGCTTTCTACTAAACACTCAACATGGCTCAGGAAAATACAATGAGCAGCCTTCCTTTCACAATTTCCAAGCAGTTCAACTATCCCTTGTCCCACTCACCAAATGTAGCAAAAGTGCTTTTATTTTATTTATTACTTTATTTATTTATATCCCACCTTCCTCCCGGTACAGGGGCTCAAATACTGGGATATACTGGGAAGGACATTTCAGAAAAAGAGGATTGTGGTTAGCCATGTTAGTGTTTCGCAGCAAGCACAACTAAGAGTGTTTGGTATCTTAAAGCTAATTGGCATAATGTTTCTCAGACTGAAGATTACTTTATGTGACTCTGTGGTGCCAGAATGGGTGGGGTTCCCACCCCCATGGCTAGGCTGCGAGGCTTACTGGGCAAACAGGCTCCTATGTCATTGAGCCCACTCAGGGATTATGAATCAACAGTGTGCTCAAAGGTCAAGAGTACATGCACACATACACACACTGCTATTGTCCCTGAACCCTCCAAGAATAACAAAGGCTATATCTATCCTGTACATACTTACTTGGGAGTAAGCTAAAATGAACAAAAATGTTCTTGATACTTCAACCTTTGGTCTGATTTAAGGGCATAATGACATCCATGCTGGATTAGACTGATGAATTGTTCTGTCAAACATTCACTTCACACATTCAATTCACACACAGATCAGTTGTCTATGGGAGGCCTTCTAGCAGTATAGTTTTCACCTTCCATGTTGTGCTCTGTAGCGCTTGAGACATAGGATCTATCTGAATTGCAGAAACAATGCAAATTGACACAACTTTAACTGTCATAGCTCCATGCTATGGAACTCTTGGATCTGTAGTTTTGTGAGCTATTTGCCTTTTTTGACAGAGAGCTCTGGTGCCACAGCAAATTACAAATCCAAGGATTCCATAGGATGGAGCTATGGCAGTTAAAGCACTATCAAACTGCATTGATTCTGCAGTGCAGATACAGCCACAGAGGCACATTGCCTCTGATGCTGGAGATAATTTATAGCCATTCTGGCTGGTAGCTATTGATGAGTGAGTGCATTCTCCTTGAATTTATGCAGACTCTGTGAACTTTTGTTTGTTCCAAATCCCCCATCATTTATTTTCAGTATATGACCTTGGGATTATGGGAGGTGCATGATTTTATACATCTCCGTCTCTGTCTTCTGTTACTTACCTTTTTCTTAAACTAAACAGACCTAAACGTTACAGTCATAGGTGAGTTGTTCCAGTACATTGGTTATTCTGACTGCGCTTTTCTCCACCTTTTCATATGTCCAATATTGTTTTAAGTATGATGACAAAACAATTACATAATATGCCAGCGTTAGTCACACCATGGATTTGTATAACGGTGGTATGTTATTGACAGATTTATTTCTGATTTCTTTTATAGTATAGTTATGCCCATTTTGGAATTTACCTGTACTAACAAGAGCCACACATCTCTCTTGACATTTTCAAAGAGCTGTCAGCCATGACACCCCCCCCCCCCCAAGATCTTTGGTCAGTTGTGTCAGCTCACATCCCATCAGTGGATATGTTAAATTGAGACTTTTTGCTCCAATATTACAATTTACCTCTTTTTTTCCACTGAATTTTCCATTATAATTTTAAAGCTCATTCTCTGTATTTGGAGAGATCCTTTGGGAACTCTTCACAATCTCATTTTGTTCTCACTTTGTTCTCATTTTATTTTTGTTATTTATTTATTTAGAGTATTTATACCCAGCTTTCCAGCCACAAAGGATCTCAGAGTGGTTTACGGATGGCTAATTTGGCAGTTCCCTGACAGTTGCTTACAATCTAAATGGACATGACACAAAAGGAGAACAAGATGGTAGTGGGCAAGGGAATCAAGTCCAGAAGATACAGCTGGGTCTTCTCCCCTCCAAGGCCAGGGCAGTTATCAGCAAATGTGACCCCTGGACTAACCACCCTTTATTCTAGGATTTGCATCAAGAGATTCTTTACACATCAAATCTGGTGATATATATATATATTCCTTTATTTAACAGAGAAATGAAGGAATATATATATATATATATATATATATCACCAGGTTTGATGTGTAAAGAATCTCTTGATGCAAATCCTGGAATAAAGGGTGCAATATTGCATTTTTTATATATCTACACAACTTTTGCTTTTGAATTGAAGTAGCAGACAAGTCAGTATGTTAGGCACCTTTGCATTCATTTATTAGTTTTAAGGCCTATTACTGTATAAGGCCTAAATACCTTAAAGGCACCAGATATTGTCTGATCTTGGAAGCTGAACAGGATCAGACCTGGTTAGTACTTGGTTGACAGAATGCCAATGAATGCCAGGTGCTGTAGGCTATGTATCAGAGGAAGGAACTGGCAAAGGGGTACCTGAGTATTCCTCACATAAGAAAATCCTGTGAAATTCATGGAGTCACATAAGTCTATGGGCGCGCGCACACACATACACACCACTTTGTCCCTTTGCTTGATATATTGTATTTGCTTGCTTATTTTTGCTCAGTTTTGTAATATTTATTATTTTGCTGTTGTTTTCATGGTTTTCAGAGTGTTACCTGCTTCTGTTGGTTGTTTATTATTGTTTTTGTGTTCTGTGAAAGCCCAGTATATTCTGTTTTTTCATTGTTTCATTAGAAAAAAGCATTTGTGACTAGGCAAATTAATAGTGACCGCCTGCCAATGATGAGGCTCCACTTTAGAAACAGTCCCAGGGTCCCTGATGAGATGCACTGAAGGTTTATGTCATAAAAAACCTATTCATCTTTAAAGAGTTGCAGTGCTCTGTTGTTCTGTCTGTCTTGCTGTTGTTTTTCAGATCTTGGTACAATCTTTGGCAACTTTCAGCTACTGAATAAAAGATAATGATCATGATTCTCTTCTATAGTCGCATACATAAACTGAAGCTGACCTTCTTAGATCCAGCTTCAGAGTGCAACCTCATTTGACTGCGGAATGGAGAGTTAAAAAAAACAACAACTAGAAGGATGTAAGGATGACATTTTGCAATTTCCTGAAATGGTTTATGAGGCAAGATACTGGATTTGCCTTCTGTGGAATTACTAGTGTGTGCACATGCATGCACACACACATATACACTAGTTGTGTGCATAAGTAAAAATGCTCTTCCATAGCCCACTCCGAAGAAAGAAGGTGTCTTTCTTCTATTATGCTATATATTATTATATTATGCATGTATTTCATAATCTTATACAGTATCATCTGTACTGAAGTCAAGATTCAGAAAACGTGAATGCATTATGCTGTGGTTTTTTTCTTTCTTTCTTTAAACAATTGTTGAGTGGGTTGAATATTGCATGCAGATCTTTCTTTTTTTCTGATAGATTTCCAGCACGTTTCTATTCAGCTTGGTGTGCTTCAGTCTCGTAGCCATTTGAAGTCTTCATTTCCTTTCTGGTGATGGAAAGTTGTTTAATGAAGTAAGAGGTTTTTGTCAATTATTGGCAATTGCCTTGAACAGGAGAAACTAATCCCACAGCATTATGGATAGGTAAACCTGGCTTTGGAAGGTCACCAAATAGGATTTCTTCATTGATTCCAGTTTTGTGCTACAGCTTGTTAGGGGGGAAAAATTGAGTGTGCCAATCCTTTCAGAATGTATCTATATGAACAGTCCAAAGGGTAATCCATGAAGAAAAATGAACTTCAGGCCATCCTCAATAGTACCAAAACATAATTAAAATGAAGTGTTGCTAATTGTATGTTGGTTTAATGTTATATATCTGTACCCTTGTGTATTTGTGCTTAGGGGATATAAATTTTTATGTCAAATGCTGGAAGCTCTGAGGGTTATTAATCAAGAAGCATACATTATATTACTTGTGCAATTAGTGAGTTTAAGCCTTTGGTGTTCAGAGAATAATTAATCTTTGTATTTCATTAGTGGATGTTTTCATCGGGTGGATTTGTCCATTCATTCCTCTAGTGTGGATATTGTATTTTCAATATCATGGTTTTGTAAAGTTCACAGGTACAAAGTGTGTAGCTCATCCCTTATATAAGACAGCACCAATATTTATTTCATGTCTATCTCTGTGCCTCTCTATATGCTAGACAAGGCAAGCCTGGCTTTAAAAATATATTATATGGAGATGAGTAAAGGTTATTCTTCAATATCATGCTGTATTAGAACGTAAAATCTCACAGTCCATCTCCTTGGGTCAGCTGGCAGTGTTATTACTTATTTTGAGCCTATTATTACTATGTGGCTTCGAAGTACTTCCAACTTATGGTGCCCATAATGTAGGGGTTTCTGGTAAGATATATGATATTCAGAGAAAGTTTGCTATTACCTTACTTTTGGGCTGAGAGGGTATGACTTGCCCAGTGTCACTAACTGGATTTCCATGGCTGAGTGAGGAACCTGAGTGTCCTGGAAAACTAGTCAGACACTCGAACTTCTTTCTGTTTTAAGAAAGTCTTGTGAATTATGTTGAGTCTTACATATATTGAATAATTTTATGGTAATCTAATGGGCTTAGCCCATGAATGCTTTTATTACTGTGAGTTTGCACCATCAGTCAAGATCCAGGGATCTCTCTGACTGGGGCCATCTGAGCAACAAATTAGTAGAACATAAAGTTTGATAAAAGGTTCAGATAGAGAGAAAGATGGATGCCAGCTAAAGTTCCCTGCAGGATAGAAACAAAAATATCCAAGCATATTAGGACTGTGAAGGACATCTTGATGGATATAGTGTGGTCTGGACCTTCAGAGTTGATTGTTTGGTTTAGGGAAATTACAAAAAGATGTTAATTTGTCCTGCTTCCTTTTTATTTCCTTCTTTCAATGTGTGTTATTCACAAGGCTAACAGAATTTAGCCAACACATCAACTTACAATGCCACTGTTTGCTCTTCTGTTAGGTGTTCAAATATGCATCGTCCTGGTTTTTGTTTTTTTTTTAGATATACGTGTATGTAGCCCAGTGGTGCAGTGGTTAAATGCCTGTACTGCAGCCAGTCACTCACAAACCAAAGGTTGTGAGTTTAATACCAGCCAGGGGCTCTGGGTCAACTCAGCTGGCATCCTTCTGAGGTCGCTAAAATGAGTACCCAACTTGTTTGGGTCAAGTAGCTTACACTTTGTAAACCGCTTAGTACATTGGAAATCAGTATAGAAATGTACCTGCTATTCCAAAATAAAGAATTCATTGAAGGTATTGAACCTTGGCTGTGTTTTGGAAGAAAGATAGTCTGCATTAACACACTGCCCTGCTGCTAGGTCTGTGAAGTATACTTGTTATATTCTCATTCTCAATGGAAAAAAAAAGTTTCTCAGCACTCATGACATCCCACCAAACAAAAGAGACTAGCCATGAGCTTCTTTGCACTTGAAGACTTTTTAGGAAGAGTTCATTCTTCAAAAATACATGTTTCTTATTTGGGGAAAATATGTTTGGGGGGAGAATGTATAGTTTTGTGTGTGTGCAAAATGTATCAATTCTTGTATAGAAAACTTTTTTTCTTGCTCAGAGAATACATGCAGAAGAACTACACATTGTTTTTCTGTGGTGGAATCTTGTAAGTTTGTACATACCGCATAAATTTTTGCAAACATTTTGCACAAATACACAGAATCCTGTGGAGTTTTCCTGCATATATTGTATTATAATGTTATTATTTTTTTGTTTATTTATAGAGTGCCATAGGCTTTACACAGCTCTTCCAAAGCAAAACAACCCAAAAACAAACGCCTGCCTATGGCATACAATCTAAAACTAACAACAAGAAATTATAAAATTATTAAAACATCTGTAAAATACATTTAAACATTAGGTAAAAATAATACGCATAGTACAAGTAATCAGTCATATGATCATAATATCAAGATGGGAGTTTGAAGGCTTCTCTGAACAGAGTTGTCTTTAATTCAGACTTAAATTTCCTGATGGTTCAGTGTACACAGACTTTTTTTCTTGCACAAAATTATTTTAAAATATTGTATAAATTACCTTCAGGCTATATATATAACATGTATATATAGGAGTCTTGGTGGCACAGTGGTTAAATGCTGGTAAAAATGCAAAGGCAAAGGTTTCCCCTTTGACAAGCTTGTCTAGTTGTGTCTGACTGTAGGGGGTGGTGCTCATCTTTATTACTAAACTGGGAGAGCCAGCGTTGTCAAAGATGGCTCCAGTGGTCATGTGGCCAGTAGAATCATAGAATCATAGAGTTGGAAGAGACCACAAGGGCCATCCAGTCCAACCCCCTGCCATGCAGGAACTCCAAGTCAAAGCATCCCTGACAGATGGCCATCCAGCCTCTGCTTAAAGACCCCTAAGGAAGGAGACTCCACTACACTCCGAGGGAGTGTGTTCCACTGTCGAACAGCCCTTACTGTCAGGAAGTTCCTCCTAATGTTGAGGTGGAATCTCTTTTCCTGCAGTTTGCATCCATTGTTCCGCGTTCTAGTCTCTGCAGCAGCAGAAAACAAGCTTGCTCCCTCCTCAATATGACATCCCTTCAAATATTTAAACAGGGCTATCATATCACCTCTTAACCTTCTCTTCTCCAGGCTAAACATCCCCAGCTCCCTAAGGCGTTCTTCATAGGGCAAGGTTTCCAGACCCTTCACCATCTTAGTTGCCCTCCTTTGGACATGCTCCAGTTTCTCCACATCTTTTTTGAAATGTGGTGCCCAGAACTGGACACAGTATTCCAGGTGGGGCCTGACCAAAGCAGAATAGAGTGGCACTATAACTTCCCTTGATCTAGAAACTATACTTCTATTGATGCAGCCTAAAATTGCATTGGCTTTTTTAGCTGCCGCATCACACTGTTGACTCATGTTCAGCTTATGGTCTACTTGGACTCCTAGATCCCTTTCACATGTGGTCTCATTCAGCCAGGTGTCCCCCATCCTATATCTGTGCATTTCATTTTTCCGCCCTAGGTGCAGAACCTTACATTTCTCTGTGTTAAATTTCATTTTGTTAGCGCTGGCCCAGCTTTCTAGTCTATTCAGGTCATTTTGAATTTTGATCCTGTCCTCTGGGGTATTAGCTACTCCTCCCAGTTTAGTGTCATCTGCAAATTTGATAAGTATGCCCCCAATTCTGTCATCCAAATCGTTAATAAAGATGTTGAATAGCACTGGGCCCAGGACAGAACCCTGTGGGACCCCACTGGTCACTTCTCTCCAGGATGAAAAGGAGCCATTGTTGAGCACCCTTTGAGTTCGGCCAGTCAACCAATTACAAATCCATGTAACAGTTAACTTGTCTAGCCCACATTTTGCAAGCTTGTTTGCAAGAATGTCATGGGGAACCTTGTCAAAGGCCTTACTGAAATCGAGGTATACTATATCCACAGCATTCCCTTCATCTACCAAGCTGGTAATTTTATCAAAAAAAGAGATCAGGTTCGTTTGGCATGACTTCTTTTTCTGAAACCCATGTTGGCTTTTTGTGATTATGGCATTGGCTTCTAAATGTTCACAGACTCTCTGCTTAATGATCTGCTCTAGAACCTTTCCTGGAATTGATGTCAGACTAACTGGACGATAATTGTTGGGATCCTCTTTTTTTCCCTTTTTGAAGATGGGGACAACGTTTGCCCTCCTCCAGTCTGCTGGGACTTCTCCTGTTCTCCAGGAGTTCTCAAAGATTATTGCCAATGGCTCCGATATCACCTTTGCCAGTTCTTTTAATACCCTTGGATGTAGTTCATCTGGTCCTGGAGATTTATATTCATTTAGGTTAACCAGGTATTCCTGTACTACCTCTTTACTTATTCTGTGCTGAATTTCCTCTATTCTGTCTCCATTATCCTTAGGTTGAGCACCCTTTGCCTTTTCTGAGAAGACTGAAGCAAAGAAGGTGTTGAGTAATTCTGCCTTTTTCTCTGTCCCCTGTTAGCATTTTGCCATCTTCTGCACGCAGTGGCCCCACTGTTTCCTTCTTCTTCCTTTTGCTGCGGACATATCCAAAAAAGCCCTTTTTATTGTTCTTAACCTCTCTAGCAAGCCTGAGTTCATTCTGCGCTTTAGCTTTTCTGACTTTACCCCTACATGTGCTGGCTATTTGTTTGAATTCCTCTTTCGTGATTTCTCCATTTTTCCATTTCTTATACATGTTCTGTTTAAAACTTAGCTCAGTTGAAAGTTCCTTAGTCATCCATCCTGGCTTCTTGAGACATCTTCCATTTTTCTTCCTCATTGGAACTGTTTGAAATTGTGCCTTCAATATCTCCCTTTTGAGAAACTCCCATCCGTCTTGAACTCCCTTTTCTTTTAGTATTCCTGACCATGGGATCACTCCCAGTATTTCTCTAAGTTTATTGAAATTAGCTCTCCTAAAGTCTAGAGTGCGTGTCTGACTATGCCTTGCTTCTCCCTTCCACTGTATTATAAACTCCAGGAGAACATGGTCACTTCCACCTAAGGATCCAACCACTTGCGCCCCATCAACTAGGTCTTCCCTGTTGGTTAAGATCAGATCTAAAATGGCTGATCCCCTTGTTGCCTCTTCCACCTTTTGGACAATGAAATTGTCTTCCAGACAAGTGAGGAATTTGCTAGACTTTGAGGATTTGGCTGAGTTTGACTTCCAGCAAATATCAGGATAGTTGAAGTCACCCATCACTACTACATCTCTCTTTTCTGAGTATGTGATTATCTGTTCTAGAAAGGCATCATCCAATTCCTCTGCCTGAGTCGGGGGTCTGTAGTAGACTCCCACAGTAACATCCCTGTTATTTCCCTCTCCTTTAATTTTTATCCAGATGCTCTCCACCTGGCTTCCAGTATTGACTTCCTGCATCTCTTCACTGGTGTAAATATCCCTGACATATAATGCTATTCCTCCTCCTTTCCTGCTTGGCCTGTTTCTCTTAAAAAGGTTATACCCCTCTATTTCTACATTCCAATCATGAGACTCATCCCACCAGGTTTCAGTGATGCCTATTATATCATATTTCCCTTGTTGTGCTAGGAGTTCACGTTCTTCCTGCTTATTTCCCATACTCTGTGCATTAGTGTAGAGACATTTAAGACCATGTGTCCTCTTTACTTGCTGCTTTTGCACATTTTTTTGCCTCCATGCAGTATGACTGCATGGAACACTGTTACCTTCCTACCGAAGTGGTACCTATTTTGCTACTTGCACTTTTACATGCTTTCAAATTGCTAGGTTGGCAGACACTGGAACTAGTGACTCACTCTGTCCAGTGGCATTTGGTCTTGAACTGCTGACCTTGTGATCATCGGAGCAAGTGTCTTAACTGCTAATCCACTATGTCCCTGCAGTCAAAATGTTATGACTCCAATCCTGCAGGGCTCCAAGTTGACTCAGCCTTCTATCCTGTCATATGTCAGTAAAATGAATACCTGCTTGTTCGGGGCAATTGGCTAAGAGGTTGTAACTGCTTAGTGAGTGCTTAGTACTATAAAACGGTGTGGACATATAAATGCTATTGCTATTGCTATGCATATGAAACATAAATGAATTTTGTGTTTATACAGTAGTCCCTTACCTTACACGTGGGATCCGTTCCGGAGACACACACACACACACACACACACACAAGGGTAAGGCGAAAAACACATATACTTGAGCCCTATTCAGTATAATGGGGCTCGTGCTTGCATACGGCATTCATTGTTTTGTCACGCGGCTTCACCATAAGCTGAAAGCCATGTATAGTGTGCCCATGTATGGCACAGGCACACTGTACTTGGAGTACATCTTCAAGATATCTCATTATGTACATATATGCAAGTACAGGTATTCCAAAATCCAAACCATTTCTGGACTCAAGCATTTCAGATAAGTGAGACTCAACTTGTAATGTCTGTTGCCTTGTCTGCAGTATCATCAAAGAGTCAGTTGTTCAGAGGTTTCTGGGAATTCTTGTCCAAAAAGTAACTTTTCTAAACTGCATCTGCAACAAACATTATCCAGGAACATGAGAAGCTGCTGTATACTGAGTTTACCTTATACTGAAATTTATTTAGCCTGGTCCTTTTGACACTAACTGGCACTGTTTCTCCAGGTTTCAGGCAGGATTATTTCCTAGCTCTGCCTGGAAATGCCAAACACTGAATTTAATATCTATTGTGTGCAAAGCATGTGCTCTTAATACTAAGTTACAGTCAACATACATAATGCTGCCTTGAGGTAAGAAGCTACTGTTATTTATCATTATTTTTTAAAAATAATGTTAATAGTCTTTTTCAAAGTGGTCATCCTTTTCTTTGGATTTCTATGATCATACAGCATAGACTAAAATAAAATCAGCACATCCTCGTATGCCCCTAGCAATTCAGTCATTTATCTTTTCCCCCTATTCTTTATCTTTCTTTGCCAATTCTATTTCCTTCTTAGTGTCTGATAAATACTCTGCATTTGTAATCAAAAGAACCAGATGATAATTAAAAAAGTAGTTCATATCCACATATGCCTTAGTGTCTGGAGTTCTTGTTGAATTATGATCCTGTGGATATCACTAGTCCCTTATGCCATCAGCATGCAGTGCTTAGGAAATCCTTTTTAATTTTCTTCTATAGCTGTAATGGAAAACTTTACTGTTCATGCAAAATAAAATAATACCTCTGTGTATTTGGCCATCTGATGAAGGTAAAACATTTTATGGAGTAACCTTTTAGGGTTTTTTTTTTTTTAACCTTGATACTGTCTTTTAACAAAAGTGACTTTTTTGTTTGGCAACAAGAAAAAAAACTGAAAACTTCTACATATGGGTGCTGCTTTCCTTCCTGCATTCACCTTTGGAAAGGAGGAAGAGTGCTTTCTACAAGGAGGAACAGAACTTAAGCAGAACGTAAATAAATATAGAGTGGCTGACAACTTGTTTGCTCAAATGGATTGACATATTTTGAAGGTATTTAACCAACATTGATAAACAGGATAACTGCAAATTCTAGTTTGCCAGTTCAAAAAAAAAATCCAGATTTGAGTGTGGGAAGAGTCTCAGCTAAGAGAAGAAAGGAATGGGCAAGCCTGAAGTAAGATTTGGAATTACAGACAGCTTGTGTATTATGCAAAGAATTCAGTCTGGGACCCATTGTATAATATAATTTTTGCATAAAATCTGGAACCCTGTTTCACCAAATTAGCCTTCATTCTGCAACTGTGGCAACACAGTAGAGAATTCACTGCATGTGTTGATTAAACAAAAGGGACAGTGTATAAAAATATCAATGGATGCATAAGCATAGACAAAGACATCCTTTTATATATCAAAGTAGGGCTTTAAATGTCATCATGAGCATCTTGAATTTAGATCTGAGGCATATTGAAGAGCCATTACAGTTCGTTTACATCTAGCATGATAAGGCTGGAACATGTACAAAACATCGTTTAGATCTAGCATGATAAGGCTGGAACATGTACAAAAACCCTGAAGGGGCAGTCTCCATCCAGATTGGGGCCATGGCAGCCACACACCATGGTCCGATCTGGCCTTTCCAGGGTGTGAAAAGGAGTCACAACTTTATGGTGCTCCATCAGTGCTGCAGTGCATGGCATCATGCTGCATTACTAATCCTCCACTTTACCAAGTCATTCTCTTGCTGGGTCCAGTTCCTAGACAACCAGCAACAGCCTGTCTGGAGTCTGTCATAGATTGTGAAATCTTGGATTCATACTTAAAATAATCAGTTTATGTACTGGTGTACTTGTTTTTTCTCCTTATGATCTCATGCAATATGTTACTACTGTTCTTATTCCCACTATTATTGTTTCTCTCCCCCTCTTTTTGCCACAATTTAATTTTATGGCACAGATTGTCTTCTCACAGACTTTCTGCATGGGTTAACCCTTAGTCAAAGCTTTTTTTTTTTTCATAAAAGACTAATAACCCTTAATTTTGAATCCTGCAGTGGGGTCATGGGGGAGGAGGGCAGAAAATGTGAAGAATCCATTCAGGAAGTGAGTTTCCTTGTGAAGTTATGTTTCAGGGTTTTTTTTAAAGTTTCTTGTTGTAAAATAGTAGCATAAATCATCCTTTATTCATCTCTTTGTTCAATAATAAAAAGAAATGTTTTTATTTCTATCTGTGATGTCATGGCTCATTGGGACATTGTGCTAGATGCTTCAAATGCTGGTTGTCATCCAAGTTGTAATTTCAGATTTGAACTCAACAGCCCAAATAGGCTCACTAGAAAGAAAGAAAGAGAAAGAAAGAAAGAGAAAGACAGAAAGACAGAAAGACAGAAAGAAAGAAAGAAAGAAAGAAAGAAAGAAAGAAAGCAGGCAGGCAGGCAGGCAGGCAGGCAGAACTCATCACAAAATTGTGAGAATCTTCTCAAATTTTGACAGAATGCTTTTGTTGTTGTCCATGTTCAAGATGAAAAGTCAAATCTTCAAAGGATGGCTTCCTGGAATTTTTTTTTTAAAGGTGGGATGCCATAATTCATTGGAACATTATGGCAGATGCTTCAAAATTGGGTACAGTAGTTTTGATTGTCCAAGTTGAGGTACCCAGTTTCAAATCAGAATTATAAATGATGCTATTCCTAGAAGCAAAAAGTTATCCTGTCATAACTGACTGGGTTGTAATTTTTAGAAGAGCTAGAACTATTATAACAATATTTCTTTCTTACTCGTCTCTCTCTATAGATTGAGACAGGGAACAACAACAAATTAGCCATGTAACTTCAATTAAACACTAATTTAACAAACAGAAAAAACCAATATATGTTTAAACAACAATACTTTAAAAATCATTTGGGTAGGCCTACCAGAAGACACTGGCCTTTATTGTTGAGCATATCCAGATGGCAAATCTTCTCTAGCTGGTAATTCCACAGTCTGGAGGTGGGCTAAGAAAATGTCCCCAGGAGAACAGTTCTCAACCTGGTTTTGACTGATTTGATAAATGCCCCCCCCCCGGGGACCTAAGTGTGCAGGGCAGATTATATGGCCAAAGGCCATCCCATAGGTAACCTACCCCCAAACCATTTTGTGCTTTAACAGTAACAACCAACACTTCGAGAATCATAGAATCATAGAATCATAGAGTTGGAAGAGACCACAAGGGCCATCCAGTCCAACCCCCTGCCATGCAGGAACTCCCAGTCAAAGCATCCCCGACCTTCTAGCTAGGACTTATTCCCTAACTTTGTACCTTGCCAGTACAATTGACAACCAGTGGAGTGATTTTAGTACTGGTGTAATATGATCATTCCTCGATGTATCAGTAAGCCATCTAGCTGTCATGTTTTGGATAAACTGAAGTTTCTGAACTTGGTGTAGAAGCAGACAAATGTAAAGCACTGCAGAAGTCCAGCCTTGAGGTTCCCAACATGTGCACTACCATCTCTGGTCTTCCAGCAGCAAGAAGAGGGGAAAAGGCTCTTTGAGACATTGCTGCGAATTTATTGCTTTCCTTCTGAGGCAGGAAACAGGTGGGAAAACAAGAGAAAGTTTTTAAGATTGTTGAAGCTGAAATAATTGATAGAAAAGCAAGATATGAGAGGTTAAAAAGGGCTGGGTGTGAGAACAAGAGATCCTGGGAACCCTAAACAATGCTCACTTCTCCCTCTTGTCTACTAGGCATCTTGAATGATGGTAGTCATTTTTGTTCCCAGCCTAATTATATGAATTTTGAATCATATATGAATTATTTGCCACGTGTGATTTACTTCACAAATGTGCCTCAAAATAAGAGGATGGATACTTGCATGATATAATAGCCTGAAGTCTGTTGGACATGGACACACACAAGATTTAAATATTTTTTTGGCAAACATACTAAGAATTGAATAATTTCCACGCTGAAATAAAGCAAATTTTACTAGTTTATATGTAGATACAATTGGCTATACAGTATGAGAGAATGTGATAAGATAGGTTAGGGAATTCACATTGCAAAACAAATAGAAAAAGTACTCATACACAATGACCAAAGGCTGTTCTCAACATAGCTTTCACTGGCCAAAATTGCAAGCCAGTATAAATGTATAATATTGAAGGTTTCCAATGAAAAGCCTGTTCTGCTGTTTGAAAATCTCATTGCTTGTGGCTGCTTTGGAGTCAGCAAAAGTTTGCTGAACTATTCTTGATCTATATTTTCCAAGAAAACTCCAAGTACCTTTTCTAATATTCTAACATCATAACTTGCTATCTTCTGTACAGATCATTATGCTACAGCTTGCTTTGTTGTAATATTCACCTTTTGCTTATATGCTCAGAAATGCAGGTGAATATTTCTAAAATTTGCTGTAATTTTCTTCAGACATCTGAATGAAATGGCCCTGTTAATTCACTTTTAGAAGAAAGCTATTTGTTGACCTGCACAAAGATTAAAACATGCAGATGATAATGATGATGACTTTTCATGGATGAATTAAAAATGTTACAGAAAAAATTACTTTCAGTTTAATCCTTTAAATTTTCATTTTAAACAATATGGTTTGAGGCAAGGGAAGGATTTCATCCAATACATAATGTAAATGGAAGTAAATGGTTATTTGTCTCTTCAAATGTTTTCAGTAAAGAAACTATTTCCTTTCTATGCTAAATTCACAACGAACCTTTGCCTGCTAGTTTCAGTGAAAACAGTGCTTATAGGTGGCATCTGGTGCCCTCAGTATCAGTGGGACAGTGAATCCACTCCAGGTTCTAGTCATAACTTTAAAAGAACTATCCAAGATAGTTTTTTTTAAAGGTTTGAACTATAACCCAGAGCAGATTCACTATCCCACTGACATAGACACTATCAGCTAACCAAGCTTATTATAAAGTCAGAGTATGATTCTACAAAGTTAGTACAGAGCCTTTCCCATTTTCTCAGATGAACCTGTTACAGTTGTCCACTTGCTCCAATTAATCTGATTCATAGAAATCCCCTTTCACCTTAGTCTACCGTCTATTCGCCTTATTAGAATTTTTTAACTGCTCAGCTGCCCTAGGTCAGCCTACTTAATCCTAATTATCTGATCCCCTTGCTCTTAATTCTCTTAATTCTTTTTCTCCCAGGGAGATTTTTACCAATGGGACTGTTTAGCAAAATTTCCCCTGCAATAATGAGAGTAGAGTCACTCGTGCCACTGCTGTCCAGATTCTGATAATTAGGTAGTACTTCTAGCTAGGACTTATTCTCTAAGTTTGTCCAAGAGTGAGAGAGAGAGAGAGGAAAGAATAACAGGGTTTTTTCTTCTGTTCAAACTTCAGTTTTCTCATCATGCTACAATTAAAATATATTATTTCTTGCAGATGAAAAATTTTGCACATGCCGACTCTAAAATAAAATGAATATTAAATTTTTAAAAAATGATGTTAAACAAAGCATGTTAACTTACTCATCTGAAAGGACACACTATACTATTTATGAGCATCTCTCTCTCTCTTTCCCTCTTTCACATCTATCAGATGTTACTGAATGGATTTTTTTATCATCAGTGATTCAGATTCTATCCAAGAATCAGTGATGTATCACAGATTTCTAGATTCAATGATAGTAGTGATGCTAGTGGCGGTTAATATGATAATAATAATAATTTATTTATTGAATCCCATCTTTTTTTTAGACAGCCTTGCAGTAGCTTACAAAAGTTAAAACAGATATGGATAAAATTGTAAACATTACTTAAAATATATTTAACCTATAGAATTAAAGCCATTTAAAATTCACCCAATAGAAAGGCAATAAATAAAAAATAGTGCAGTACCCTGTTAAAAGTTATTTTCTTAATATTTCAGAAATATCAAGACTTACTAAATTGGGATGAGCCAAATCAAAGAATGTAAACAAAATGAATTAGAGATAGAAGGACAAAAATGCAACTGGTTTGAGTGGGGGCCAGTGATATGTAGTGAGTTCAAGAAAAGACCAGTGGGCAATTGGACAAGTAAATTAAGAGAAGAGGAAGAGAGAGTAGATTTTCAAGGCAGAAACACACACATCTTCCATGGAGTTTTCATCAATATAAAACACTGAAAAGTTCTACACATCTTTGGAGTAACAGTATTTTGGGAGAAGTTATTAATAAATGAATGATTACCACTGAGATCTTATGCTTAATTTCTTGAACAGTAGTCTCTCCTATGGTACAGGGGAATTACTTTCCCAAGTTCAATTTTAAATTAAAGTTGATTAAAGTTGATTCATTCTTGAGATATGAGGTACAAATTAAAGAATTAATGAGTTCCAGAAACTGCCAGATAATACCACAATTAATGTCAAAATTGGATGTCTTTAAGCCTTATATTTTTATGTTTATTCATCAGATAGTAAATAGTGGTATTATTTTTTTATTAAATGCTGTTTCTATGTATGGGGCTTAAGCATATTTTTTTAAAAAAAGACAACTTTGTTCCCAGTTTCTTACTGTTTACATTTTTTTTCTTTATATTTTAAACATGTCACAAATTTAAAACAAATCTTTCCTGTTTCTCATACAAGCTGCACAATGTAGCCAATTGTTTAAAAATAATTTTAAGAGTTGGACTGGAAACATCACTGAATAATGATTTAACATGGCTCCTAGCAACAACATATGTGGATAAAAAAATTATACTGGTCCCAGGCACTTCGACAGATAGCCATCTTGTTTAATGTCATTGAGAACCATCGCTGGTCATCATGTAGTTCCCAGTACCTTTCATAACCTGCTTTAAAAAAAACTGACCTGCAGTTGACTGCAGAATGTATGGGTTGCTTTTAACTTTAAAAAAGGGCAAGTCTACCTGGCCACCTCATCACCTTAAGCATCCTCTCACTCAACGGTTCTTATCTCTCTCCTAAAAATCTACTTCTTCGAGTTTTGAGAAGTTTCATAACGCTTTATCTCACAGCTACTCCTGGGACTTCACATAACTCGACCTCACCCCTTTAAAACATCCAAATAAACCTGACCAGTCCTAAGAAATTCCATAACTTTCGATCCCATCCCCTTAAAACCTCCAAACTTTTCTGGCCATTTGGTTTTCCATAATTTAGACCCAATAATAGCATGATATTGCCCTCAAAATAAGAATTAAAATGTCAGTGTGGGGAGGAATATGGTCATTTTGCCCTACCTCTTCTACCTCCCTCCCTGCAATATGCCTTTGGAAACCATTAGGCAGAGAATAGTGGATTCCCTCATGTTGGGAATCCAGAAGGCATAGATGGCCCTTTGTATTTATTTATTTGTTATTTTGGACAATATAGAATCTACCATGAACCTCACAGGAACTTAAATAACTGTAAAAATCTGGTTAGCATCAGACTAATCTTTCTGATTATGGGACATATCTACATTCCTGAGCTAGTTCTACTGGTTTTATTTCCTTCACAGAATGCAATCATAACATGGAAAACATATCCTCATCTATATTGTATTTCTTTACGATATAAAACCAAATTACGTGTGGCAAAGACACTCTGAACAAATCTTACTATGAAAACCCCATGATAGGTTCACCTTAGCATTGCCATAAGTCAGAAATGACCTGAAGATACACAACAACAACAACAACAACAACAACAACAATGTGCCATCAAGTTGCCTATCAATTATTAGGCACTTAATAGTTATGTCATATAATTTCTATATTTAAACATTCATACTATTGATAACTATAAGTTCTTGTATTGTCTGAGAAAGAATGAAATCTATAGGAAAAGCTGAACAAGAGGATTCCTTCCCTTTGGTATTAAGAATAAGCTTAATAACCAAAGGAAGAAATAACAAATAGTTCAGAGATTTCTAATAGACACTGTAGTTAAAATTCAAATTGAGCTTTATGTCTCTAAATGCTTTGCTGGCTGCCCAGGGAATCTCATTTAATTTACTTGAGTACTTAGAATCGTATAACTCCCATCTCTCACAGATGGGTTTGGAGAATGGTAAAACATTAATGTGCTTTTGATGTAAAATTTAAATGTGGATTGTGAATTAAATTTAGAATGTGAATAAGAGTGTACATTCTTGATAAACTTACCATAGCCCAGTGTAGATTATAAGTCCTGAGGTGGATCTAGCTTTAGATACAAAGGGGCAAAACAGACTGGCATAATACTCTGGTTTGGAGGCAGTGTGGGGGTGTGGCATTTAGATGATGCACGCCCTGACAATGCTCAAGCTGGTGTCATGTCATCTGCCTGACCAGATGGTGGGCAGCGTTGTGGTGCTCCAGTGGCACGGCATTTATACACTGCATGCCGCAGGAGCACTGAAAAGGTGCCACTGCAGCAGAAAGGGCAGGGTGTTTTTTCCTCCCTCAAAAGGAGCACAGCATTTTGCAGCTTCTTTGGGGGCTAGAAAAAAAGGCAGACTGGGGCCCCAGCATGCAGTTGCTGTGGCCCCTATCTGGCGCTCAAAGTCATGCCGCCCCTTTAGGTCTGTTTCTACTAGCCCTTAGAGTAGATCCATGACATTTACTAAATTTAAAGTTGGGATATTAAATAAAACCCTGTAATCTGGGCGAGGGGTAGTTCTCATGGAACTGAAACAATCATGCCATTTGACCTAAACTCTTTGCCATTCTTTTGGCCTGTGTATTTCAGGCCTCAGTTTACTTTTTCATTGTGACACTATAAAGGAAATAATAGAATGAAAGAAAAAATTCTTGACAATTATGTTGGGTATCTGCTTCACAAATAGCAACTTGGCTCTGCCTTGTACAATTATCTGTTTTCATATAAGTTCCCTTCTATAGTTGAAAATTCAGTAAACTACAGCGTGTAGCATTTTGTCATTTTTGGAAACTTTCCCCTCCTACCCTCGCCTGGATTGTAAGATCAGAGTATTGGTTAGATTCCCATAAGGTTACAGTCATTAAGCACAGCACCCATTTTGGATGTTAGAGCTATGCACCTGTCAGCTCCCTTAGTGGCCAGTAAATGCCATCTGATCCTTCTGACATAGATATATACACTTCCCTTATTTCTTGGCTTTTAGCCTCCATGGACAGCTGACGTACACAAGTGAATCCTGCCACCTAGAGGGTTTCATGATGGAGTGCCCACTTCTTTCTATGATGGTTTGGACAGTTATGCAAGATAACATTAACATTCTCCTGTAGAATGAAATAGAGGTCACTTTATTTTTGACTGCATAAATACAAAGCATAAATACAGAAAGTGTATTTTTTTTTCCCTCATATAGTTCAATTGTCAGGTAACATTCAAGCATTTAAGTCCTTGACATGCATCTTTGTTTTCATCAAGCAAACTTTAATTTAATTATACAAAAAAGTCTCTATATGTCTTTTTCTTTGCTTTTTTCCTCCATTATTATTATTACTATCATTCACCATGTTCGTTTATGTAAGTACTGTAAAAAAAAATTCTGGGATGTGAATGGACTCCCTTTGAATTTTTTAAAAATAAAATAAAATGGTACTGAGTCAGCTGGAGAATTGATTACTAACAAGAACTGAAGTGAAATTTACTCTTGAATCTCTCTCCTGGCTTGTTTCTTGATAATAGGAACACTGGGGATTTTGTTGTTGTTGTTGTTCTGCTACTTTTCTGTGAAAGTAAACTTTATCCTTCTCCTTGTGTCAGCTGAATCATCTTTACACCTAACTGAATCTTTGAGGATGCTACCTGACTACCTATAATTCCTGATAATTACTTAACCAATCAAGGATTTAGGACCTTGAGGACTAGGACTTTTCAGCACATTTCCAGTTACATTTACACTGTGCAGAGAACTTTACCGTTGTTTTTCTTGGGATTTCATTGTACTGTGTGATGCCTACACACTTATACCCAAGAGCCCTTGAATTCACAGCACCATTCAGTCTATATGTATTTCTGGGAGATCTGAAGTCTTTCATTATCTCTTAACCCTGAGAAGAAATTCTATAAAATAGGCTTATCCCCAAATTTGCCCTCTCAACCTTAAGGTAAAGAGCAATGGGTGACTGGCACCAAATTTTGTGTGCCAGCAAATCAATTGCTACTTACTTTATTAGTAGTATTGACCAGAATCCTGTATGGTCTTACATATGCATAGCAGCATAGGCATGGTGCTATGAAGTGAATTCTGACCTACCCCCACTTATGGGGCAGCAGTTACTGTGATCAACAGGGATCTATTCCCCTGTACTTTAGAAACAGTTCACTGTTGCTCCCCTTTCCTCCTGTGCATGATCATTACTGTGCAGTGATTGTTTGTGCAATGAAGGTAGGGCCATCAGCCAGTTGCTTCATGGGTGACAGGCGAACAGACCCCCATTGATTTCAGTGACTCCTGTCCAGTAAGTGGAAGGATTGGATGACCATCACAGTCCCTATATAGCCTCTAAAGTAGGGGCTCCTTAGAGACCATGAATATATAATGGTCACAAGTGCATAACTCCAGGTTATTTTATTTATTAATTATTTATTTAGAATATTTGTACCTTGCTGTCCAGCCACAGAGGCTTTAAGAGCAATTTATAGATTGCTAATTTGACAGTTTCCTGCCCTCAGGTTTACAGTCTAAAGACACATGACACAATAAGAGAAGGGAATGGTAGCAGGAAAAAGGACCAAGTCCAGCAGATATGTCTGGTTCTTTTCCACCTCCAAGGCCATGAGATCGAAGTTGAAATGGAGGGAGGGCCTTTCATCTGCCTCTGAACCTAGACATGGTGGTGCTGTGTCTGCCTCTTCTTCTCTCCAACCAAGGCCAAGGTGGTAGAAGTTAAGATGATGTCTCATCTGCCTCTGAGACTATGGAGATTATCACACGGGGACGGGATAGGGACAGAATTGCTCCCTGTTCTTATTCCATCTGTGACCTAAATGAAAGTGATAACACAAATCACTTTCACATGAAAGCAGGCTGAAAAGCACTTTCAGCCATCATGGTAATAACGAGTTTGTCCATTATTACAAAGGACTGGACATGACAGTAGAAAGCACTTTCAGTTGATGGCTGAAAGTGCTTTTCAACCCGCTTTCATGTGAAAGTGATTTGCATTATCACTTTCACACTTCCCGGGTGGCTGAAAGATGGGTTCAGCACACCTGTGAGTGAAAGTGATTTGCGCAATTACTTTCACTCATGCTTCCCTGATGGGTCAAGTAGGAGTTATGTGTGAAAGTCCTTTCACGGATCAGGTGGGAAGGACAGCATAGGGATGGAGCAATGATGCCCTGTTCCTTGTGTGATAATCTCCTAAATTACACATTTGTAACTGCAATACATAATTCCATCTATCATTAATAATGTTGTTGTTACAGTTTTAATGTTAGGGAGGGAGAGATATTATGGAATTTTGCTCTTTGCCTCCTTTGCCTGGGTGTAGGTATTATGAACATTGATGTCCTAGTGGAAGAAGCATACATTTGCCTCTCTGTTTTAGGCAGCAAAGTGTTTTTTTTCTTTTTTGAATTAAAGTGTCTTGGAAAGGGCCTGACTGATCGCCTTCTGAGTAAGATGGAGATATAGATAAGATGTGCAAAATGTTCTGCTTGTCAGGAGGAAATTAGGATGAAAATGATAGCTATTGTCCAATTTGTTACTTTTATTTATTCAGATGTTTATACTTTATTCTGTCCTCCATCTAAACATCTCAGGGTGGTTTACAGAGGAGAATGTCATTCCTAGATTAGGCATAAATACGAAGGTTCACTCAAGTAGTGAAGCCCTATCTATGTGTTATTTATTTATATCATTTAAATGTCATTACTATACCAGCATTTTTAAGTCAGTGCAAAGTGTTTGAAACCAGTGCAATATTTTTTAAGTTATTTACTTATTTATCATTTTACATATTTTACACCAGTTTTAATAACCATTTGGCCCTTATGAATGTAAGTCTCTAGCTCTGCAAGGCGATTTGGTATCAGCAACAAAATTATCTGTGGTTGGTAAGCATTGTGACTTAGCCCATTCCTGGGATGATGCTGTGCCAAATTCTTCCTTGAACAGAAAGATCTCCTGGCTCAGCTGGAACTCTACAGTGTTGTGTAAGTTAATGTGCTGAATTTCCATCTAAACTACAATGCAGCAGTTTCCCCCTTTGTTATTATATGTATTGAATTTTCCAGGAAAAGTACAAATACAACTTCAAACGTGATAAAAAACCATTTGAGATCAAAAGGTATACAATTCAATCAATAAGTTGAAAGTGAAGCGGAAAAAGGGGGCCATTGCATAGGAGACTGGGAACAGCATTTTTCTTACCAGTTTGTGAATCATTTCAAGGACTGTTTCTGTGAAATGTATAATGCTCAGCTACTCAGCTGCCAGGTTTTCAAGATCCAAGAGAGAGAATTAATTTCTTCCCTGTAATTATGTTTTCTCCTACTATTTTAGCAATAATAATAATGGAAATCAGAACCGGAAAACTAGGTTACAGTTATTCAATGAGTCATCATCAATGGCTGTGTTTCAAACTGGAAGGTGGTCCTGAGTGGAGGGCCCCAGGGTTCTGTCCTAGGGTCACTAGTCTTCAGCTTTTTTATCAATGATTTAGATGATGGTGTGAAGGTGGGGTCATTATCAAGTTTGCAGTTGACACAAAACTCGGAGGGGCAGCTAACACATGGCATAATAGGAACAGATTTCAAAAGGGCAAGATAAACTTGAAAACTGGACAGAAATTAGTAACATAAAATTCTGTAGAGACAAATGCAAAATTCTACATTTAGGCCAGAAAAACCAAATGCACATGTATAGGATGGGGTATACATGGCTCGTGTATTACATGTGAAAAATACCTTGGGATTATTGTTGATCATAGGTTGAATATGAGACAGCAGTGTGATACCGCTTTAGCCTGTATTAACAGAAGCATAATTTCCAAGTCAATGGGAGTAATAATTCCACTATGTTCTGTGCTGGTTTATTCCCATCTGGAGTACTGCATTAAGATCTCACCACCTCATTTTAAAGGGGACCAGGTCTAATGGTTTTAAGTTACAGGAGACTAAGTTCTGATTGAACTTTAGAAGGAACTTCTTGACAGTAAGAGTGGTTTGGCAATGGAACCAATTAGAGATGTGGTGGGATCTCCTCCCTTGGATATCTTCAAAAGAGAATACACAGCTACCTTCTGTGAATGTTTTAGCTGGAGATCCTTCACTGAAAGAGGATTGGACTCAATGGCCCATGGGGCTCCTTCCAACTCTTAAGATTCTGTGATTCTATTATTCTAACCTAAATGTGGGCTCCTAAGACCTTTCCAGGCATTCAAAATAAATCTGTTTGTGGTAGTAGTAGGGAAAGGGAGACACATATGTTAGTCCTGCTCCAGTGTTTCTGCTCTGAATTTCATCCATTCAAGCAGAAAGTTCTGAAAAACACTTATAACCATATTCAGTGACACCTCAGCTAAAACCTTCTCAGCCTCCTTTCAGAAGCACCAAAGCAGCCTGTTTTGGTGCTGTTTCAATGCTGCTAGTGGCTGACACACCACATTCTTGGTCAAGTCTTTTGTGACTTTTGCCTCTCCCAAAATCCAGTGAGTGTGACTTCTTGTCTACTGTTTCCCTGTCTCTGATATCAAAAGACAAACAGCCGTCTTGCTAGGAGATCCCTGTGCAATGGAAGAAGAGACACTTCCTCTGCATTCCCCAGCAATGTTTTGTCCATCCATAAAGTCTCTGTGTGTATATATACAGGTAGGGGAGAATTGTGTGTATGATTGCAGGAGGGAATGTAAGTTTGTGAAAGGGATTAGTGTTGGTGAGTGGGGGAGTGAGTGATGCATGTGGAAAGACTTATCCAGGGATAACTGTGTTGGCCATACCACAAAGTTCAAACAGGAAAAGAAAAAGGTAACTATTTTTTGAGGTTTTTACCTCCACAAAAGGTAAAAAAAATGAGACTGCTTTTTGGCATGTTTAAACTAAACAGTATCTAAAAGTTTTCCAAATGTGACAACACAGAGACTTCTTGAGAAATTCAGTGTTCTTTGCTGAAGAAGATGGCATTTAACCTCGCACAGGGCAGAGAGATAACCTGCATCTCAAAGGAGCATCCGTTTTGAGTTGCTAATGGAATTTCAATTTTATTTCCTGGACTTTACAACACTCTGTCTCCCAGAGTCCAAATGGCCAAGGAGAAAGAATAGTCACTGGATATCCCTCCATACCATCTTTACTGAGAACAACTGTAACAACATCTTGACAAAATGTAAGCCTATGACTCCAGTATTGTCATTTTCTTCCTTTCTCCTGTTTCATTTTTAACACCTGAAGAAGTCAATAGAGTTCACAAGCTTGCATTACGTATTTTGTGAATTTTGGTTGGCCCAATAAAAGTATTACTGTTTTATGGAATGTGGGAAGACTATATGTGTGTGTCCATTCAAGTATGTAGACTTGTACATGCACATCCTCCTGCATGCCCACACTGAGAGAGTTGCCTCTGGAGCACAGAAATGTAGAGAGTTGCCTTGTGTCAAGTCATAGAACCACTGATCCATCAAGCTCACTTTATCCCATTCTGTTATCTCTCTACACAAAAATAGTCCTTTTTCACTTCTGAAAGGATATGAACAGAGTAACATTGTTCCTTGATATGTTTCTGCCCAAGTGATTTCCAGGTATAAACTCCTGAAATTAATTTCTGTTCAGTGCATTATGTCTTTAGTATTCGTAAAAAACCATGCCAGCTAGGCATTAACACTTTCTGACAAAATATTATTACAAGCTTCCTCTTTGAGCCATTTAGTTCTCACCTCTCTTTGTTGTTTTACTACTTTTCTTCTCCTCAGGGAACATAAAGAGTAACCATTCATGACTGAATATTTCCAATTATAAGCAGAAAAGCAAACATAGGAATTCTTAGGTATGTCCCTTTGGAAATGTTAGCTATAGTATATACCCTGTTTTTTGTATTGACAAATGGGATATAAATAAAGCTGTGGAAATGCATTTTTATACAAGAAGTAGCCTATTTGCTGTGGAGGGAAGTCGCCAATGAAAACCAAAACACATGGTTGGAGGAAAGGCCACAACTGTATTCAACCAAACAGAACAGAAGTAGCGTTGGCCCCAAAATGTAAGGTCTGGATCTAACATCAATCAACCCCTGCTTGATTGATGAACCGAATTGCTTGGTCACGGACAAGCTTCAGGATGACTTAGGGGCAATGGAAAATGCCCTCTCAAGACATGCAACTGGTCGATTGCATGTTCGCAGTTGAGCCCCTAGTCACCGCAGTGGCCTCACATTTCCTCAGCGCTCCCGGGTCCCAAAGGACCCCTGATCCAGTGCTAGGCAGCCCTGGAAACCGCCCACCAGATCCAGGACCTACGCAACTGCCACAGAAGGCTGTTCCAAGTAGGAATGCCTTCCACCAACCCCTACAAAACACAACTTTTTCCAAACTTAGAATTCAGAACAAAAGTCCATATGTGAGCAAACATAGCCACAAAGGCTCTGGATTTCCACCTGTTGATATATTCAACTGGCATGCTGCATTGCGCTGCCGAGATCGCTGCACCAATATGAAAGGAATGTCCCCTAAAGTCCTCAGGAGAGAGCCCTAAACATCAGATGGTCATGCGCAGCACCAACACCACTTGGAAACACGTCAGAGGGGATCCATCCACATTACAAAAGAAAGGGCCATCAACTTGAGGGCGAATTGACATAAATTTGCTCAGAGTCCATACTGGGCAAAGGTGGGAGCCCCAGAGCCAACTCAGAACGATGGTCGAACCGCAACCCAGTTGGTCGCACTTGGATCTGCGGATAAATAAACAGACAGAGTTTTGTACAAAAGAAACATCTCCAAATCGTAAAGACCTCTCAGACATATCCAACCTGGAGGAAGGCACAAGCTCACCTACCCTCAATGCCCCAAAGAAGGCAGTGACAAAAGCCACCTTAAACAAAGAAATTTCAGCATCAGAATTGCAAACCTGTATAAACTGGTCGCAAACTTTAAGTAACACCTTAAAACAAATGGGTCGCCTGTTATCACCCTGAAACCTATGGGTTCTTCTCCAACCCTCCAAGACCCAGCATACTTAAAGGAGGAACAAGGGTCACCAAACCCTCCGGCTTTAGGAAAGAAAGAAATTCCCACCAGGTGGACAGACATGGTTCTGGGGACAACACCAGCACTTTTTAACCAAACCAAAAAATGAAGAACCGTGGAGGACTCAATAGGCCAGTGGGCCTGGATGCCTTCTGCTTGAAAGAAGGCAGACAGCTTTGCAATAGCTCTCTTATATGCCCTGAGTGTAGCCAGGGCCAAGCAAGACAGGACACCCCTCATTACTTCAGACATCCAGCCTTCCACAGGTAGGTCCTCTGGGAAGGACATGGGCGAGGGGTCCACTCTGTGCGCCAGTTGGCAGAACCTGGCTTCCTGGAAATGAGAGTGTCTGCAATGTTATTTTTGAGGCCAGGTACAAGATCAGCCTTGAAAGAGACATTATTATGCAGGCAGCATTGAACAAGGCAGCAAAG
Organism: Urosaurus nigricauda; assembly: GCA_034509955.1. Lineage (NCBI taxonomy): Eukaryota > Metazoa > Chordata > Lepidosauria > Squamata > Phrynosomatidae > Urosaurus > Urosaurus nigricauda. The sequence continues at coordinate 144,448,957 of JAOEGL010000001.1, read as the reverse complement.
TAACCACAGGACTCTCTCAGATTTGGAGGACTGGCAGTTGACAATTTTTACCACAGCCTGATTGTCACACCAAAAAACAGACCTGTTTATTAGCAAAGGCATCACACTAGATGTGGACTGCCACCACAATAGGAAAATGTTCAAGAAAGGTGAGATCATGGAATCTATCCCCTTGAGCCCAGCTAAGCAGCCAACGTTGGGCACACCAATGACCCTGAAAAAAAACAACACACACCAAAACCCAGGCTCCTAGTGGCACCAGAATGAACCTGAAGCCTGTCACCTAGATCCCAAGGATACTGGCAAATAGATATACCATTAAAATCAATGAGGAACCTTTCCCATAAACTGAAGTCCTCCTTGATGCCCTTGGAAAGGCAGACATGATGGTGGGCCATATGCAGACCAGTTGTGCTGCTGGCCAGCCTGGCACAAAAAGCCCTGGCAGGGTAGATAACACTACAAGCAAAATTAAGACGGCCAAGGAGAGACTGGATCTGTTTTAAAGTAGCTTTATGAGCCTGAACAGTGTCTTGCAGAAGGGAGCGGAGGGCAAAGATTTTTTCCCCCCATGGAAGCAGGAAACTCCGGCTATAGAGTCAAGAAGTATACCTAAATAAGTGAGAGATGTGGTGGGGCCCTCAGTCTTTTCAGAAGCCAGGGGGACACCAATCTCCTGAGCCAAGTCAGCAAAGATAGACATGAGGTTATGAGAAACATCATGATTGGCCTCTCCAACAAAAAGAAAGTTATCCAGGTAATGGGTGACAAGGGGGGAAGTGGCCCTATGCTTGACCTCCCACTCAAGGAATGTACTGAAGGACTCGAATGCAGCACAGCTCACTGAACAGCCCATAGGCATGGCCTTATCAAAATACCACTGACCTCCAAATTTAAACCCAAGGAGGTGGAAATCCTTGGGGTGAACGGGCAGCAAATGGAAGGCCGGTTGGATATTGCATTTTGCCATAAGGGCCACACACCCACATGACTGCACAAGGCAGACTGCATGGTCGAAGGATGCATAGCAAACAGAACAAAGCTCATGGGTAATGGCATCATTGACAGAAGCCCCAGGAGGGTGAGACAGGTGGTGAATAAGGCAAAATTTGCCAGGAGTCATTTTAGGCACCACTCCAAGGGCAGACACATGGAGGTGAGGGAATAGAGGGGAGGGGAAAGGACCCCCAGTCCAGCCTGCCTTGCGCTCTTTGTTGATCTTAGCCATGAGGACTTGTGGCATATCTCTAGCAGATTTTAAATTGTGGGCATCCGTAGGAGGAATAGGGCCCACAGTAGGTATGCGAAAACCAAAGGAAAAGCCATCAGCGAGGAAGGTGGCAGCCTCACAAACAGGATAAACCCGAAGGAGATGAATCAAGACCTCAAGGTGGACAGGCAGGCTGGCCAAGGGGAAGGGCGGCAACCTCAGACCTGTTTAGGGCCCCCTGACCCTCCAACCTTGGAGGTGGAGGCTCCATCCTTCTTGCCAGTGGCTGTGTGGGCAGGGCGCCGCAAATGAAAGGGCTGCTGTGATCCTGATGGGCATGTGCACACCACCTTGGCATGAGGGCCAGAACACACCTCGCAACTATGATCGAATTTACACTGAGAACGAGCACACTTGTCAGTATTGAACTCCCAGCATATAAGCCTACAAGTGATCATAATCTACACATTCAGGTTTATGTGTATTAGATGCTAGGCTTTGTGCAGGTAGGACTTCATCCAGTTTTGAACGCTGAATATTTTAAGCCTCTTTAGGAGTTGGAATTTGAAAAATAAAAAGGCAACAAGTTTTGTCCATTTTGGCTATATATTCAGCTGGACAGTATTTAAATGTTTCTATTTAGTTGTGAAATCCAGCTGCTACAGCTCTACCAAAGGAAGGTCTCCATGAAGAGAGCAAGGAAGAAGTGATTTCCTCTCCCCCCTCTTCTACCTTCCACTCCTTAATCTGAATCAATGACCTAAGAGTAGGCCCAGTAGAGCAATTTTGCAGGTGTACAATGGAGAGGAGGAAAGGCAAGTTCAGTTAGATTGATGTTAGTCTAATCATGAAACTTTGGATGGAATTCTTTAGGAATATCTCATTCAGTTGCAGAAGTGTTTTTGCTAACTATGATCTTTCCTACTTAGCTAAAAACAGGTGCTGGTTTATTGCTGTAAAGTGGTATGAAATGCATTTTCTTCTATTTCACATGAAACATCTGAAAGTGAGTGATCTTTCAAGATGATTGGCTGTCTCAGGTTTTTTTTTTTTTATTCCTATACTTCATTGACACAAATGATTTCAGCAAAGTAATACAGGAAGCCTTTCTCAATGCCTCAAGGTGACACATACTTTCAGATTTCCTTTCTTTCCTTGAGAGAGCTGTGGGGCTTCAGTTACTGTGTGTATTCCTTTGCTTGCTTGCTTTATTTATTTATTTATTTATTATGAGTTGACTTGGAAAGAGAAAGACCTAAGGACATCTATAAATATTTTGACCAATAAATGAATGTTTCAGATATCCAGTAGTCTTTTCCTACTGCAGAAAGTTAAGTGAGTACAGTCCTCATCTCATCAGTGTCAACAGCAATTCTTTAAATCCTGTTATCATGTAAATCCTTTTTTGCCCATTTGTGTTCCAGTTCTTATGACTGGACATGCTACCTAAGGCTTCTGAGAGTTGAAGGTCCACAGCAATGGACAAAGATAGAGACCACTGATATAGATCATCTTGAGAGTGTTATCTAATGGTATTTTTCTTTTCTTTTCTTTTTTCTTTTCCTTTCTTTAAAAAAATTCCCTTTTTCATCTTTGGGATCTTGAAATAAAAATGTAGTAAACTCTCTGAAGACTGAGTCAGCTCTCTAGACTTTGTAGGAACTAACTTAAATTGGCCTGATAGAACTGATATATTTACTCAACTATGTTATTTGGAAGAAGCAATTAGGTTTACTGCGGTTATACAGTACTTTAGTTCTATTTACAGAAATTGATGTGTACCATGAAAATTGGTATTACAGCTCTCGTCCTTATTTTTCCAGGGTGCCATAAAATGGGAGAGATTATTAACTGCATGTTTACTCTGAACATCTCCAAAGGACCAGCTGTGAAATATCAAAAACCGATCCTATCTGAGTGAAGTTAGTGACAGATTAATTTCCATAAATAAATCAGAATAGCTTTATCCTCTCCAAACCTAACAGCAGATTTAAGTAGAAGATGAGTATGCTAATAGGGGATGGATAGATAAGGAAATGGGGATTTGAACAGAACAAAATGATAATTATGTGATATGCGAATCCAAGCTTAGGTTTTCCCATCGCTAACTATTCATGCTTTTCATTCTTTGCTTTCAGCACACAATTGGTCCCAGTGAAATAATTAAGATTAAACTTTCATGGTGCATGCAGCATTTTTTTTTTAAAAATCCACGTTCAAGGGAAACAACAACCAAACATTTTCCATTCCACTCTTTATCTGAATATTGCACCTGAAGAGCCACTTCCTGAAACTTTCTGTATTCCAAAACTGTAGCAGATTTGTTGTGATGATGGCCTTCTGTGAATTCATGGTAGATATCATTTCAGTTATCTTGGGTTTGAAATTTTTGTTTTGCTTTGTTTTGTTTAAGAAATGCTGTGAAGTGCTAGGATAAGAAGATAAAATTACTCAGGGGTATACTCAGAATTCAAAGTCAGATACAGGGATATAGAACAATTAAGAAGTGGAATAATCTTCTTGAGTATTATTGACACAACAACGTTGTGTCAGCAACTCTAGACAGCTGCTGCAGAATAGTATACTATGACTTTTCCTTGTAACTTTCAGTTGCTGGTTGGCAGTAGCTATTCCTTTTCAAACTAGGAAATTTCTAAATTTTCAAGCATTGGGGTTGCTTCAAATGTATGACTGTGAAATGTCCACATCAAGAACACATCAAGCTATATGCAACAGCCTGAGAGACAACTATGTAACCCCACATTTTACTGCATCTTTTCTAAAGATCTAAAGATCTCACTGATTAAAATCTGAAGGAACTACACAAATCACTCAGATAATTCTCTATCACTATAAAGAACTGAATTCTAGATACAACACAGGAACCCAAACCAGGCATCCTCTATCTACTGCCAAAAATATACAAACAAGGCAACCCAGAAAGGCCCAATGTTTCAAGCATTAGAACTCTCACTGTTGGAGTAGCTGGATATATAAACTCAGTCCTCAGGCCATATGGCATCCACACTCCAAACTATGTGAAGAATACAACTGTTTTCCTAAGGAAAATACCATTTGTCCACAACCACTCAGAGAACACATCCTAGCCACTGTGGGTGTGGAATCTCTTACACCAGCATCCTACACCTTCCTGCAAGCCATAAAAACATTGTCCTGACTGAAGCTATCACACACCTAACCACCATACTCTACTAATTTGTAATCACTCATTGTAGCTGAGGTGGGTACACCCCAAGAAAGACATGAAGCAGATTGGCATGAAAAAGGCCACAACTTTATTCCAGCAATACCAAAAGTAGGGTTGGCCCAAAAGCACAAAGTCTGGATCTGCACATCACCAACCCCGAGGTTGATTGATGTGAGGTTGCTTGTACGCCAAGCATCGGGATGACTTTGAGGCAACGCAATGCAATTATGTAGCTACCAGAGGAAAGCCTCTTGTCACTGGGATAAGCTCCATGTGACCCACCATTGGCCACATTGCACCGTGATGATTCCTGGGTCCAAAGGACTCCCGATCCAGTGCTACCAAGCCCTGGAAACCAGCCCACCAGATCCAGTACCTGTGCTTCCACCACAAGAAGTTGTGACAAGCAACATCAATCCCAGGGAGGGAGGATGGGGAGCCGAGCGAGCAAACCACATGGAGGCGCGACACCATGCAGCACCAGCCTGTGAATTCCTCCACCGCTGGAGGCAACTACCAGCATCCCTCCTCCCGAGGCCTATCCAGCCAAGGGAGGAGGAGCAGGATGGTTGAGTTGATCCCTGGTGCACACAAGCAAGCAAGTGCACAGCTGCCTTCCCTCCGGCGGGAAGTAGGCACGCAGCAGGATTCCTTCTGTGGGAATTGCCACCCGCGCCAATGGCCTGCTTGGGGCTCCCCCGCCCCGCAGCAACTGCACCTGCCTGCGCAGGGCGAGAGGCGCCATTAACTACGAAACTCTACTAATTTGTAATCACTCATAACTACTTCACTTTTGAGAATAACATGTACTCCAAATCAGTGGCACTGCTATGGACCCATATGGCATCACAGTAACAAACATCTTAATGGGTGATCTGGAACAACATTTTCTCAGCTTATGAACCCAGAAACCTCTCCTCTACCTACAATTTCTTGATCACTTTTTAAAGATCTAGACACCTGGAAAACAGTCACTTGAGAAGTTTCACCAGGATTTCAACAACTTACACCCAATCATCAACCTGAGCCTGGAACTATCCACACAACAAATTCACTTTCTTGACACCACCATGCAACTGTACAATGGCTGTCTAAACACCGCTCTCATATCAAACCCACAGATCACTACACACACTGCACTTACAGGCTTCCAGTTTCCAGCTCAAACACTACCAAACTTACTGCCAAACCCTCCAAAACAACTGCATGTGCTCAGACCCACAAGGCACAGATTCAAAACTCTTAGATTTACAACAGATTTTTCGCAAGATGCAATACATACCTAAGGAGGTGAAGAAACAAAACATTAAGGCATGATTAGTACCAGGAACAAATCTAAAGGACAGACAAAAAAAGAAAAAAAAAGAAAAAGAAAAGCAGATCACCCTTCTTGGTAATCTGAGGAGACCACTCAAATGCATCATCAGCAAGCTGCAATCAGTTTTGGGGAATAAGACAGCCCTCTCAGAAACTCTGAAAAAAAGGCCTTTAATAGACTCCAGACAGCCTTCAGATCTTAAACAGTTCCAACAGAACACATACCATGGATGCTAATACTGGGAAAAGACCCTGCAACAAACCTAGATGTCATTACTCTGTTGCCACAACTACTCTGGGAGCAATAACGTCATCTACAATATCAGAGGTACATTAACTTCCTCCAGTGTGATATATGCCATCCTATGTTAGCAATGCCTGTCTATACTCTGCACTGAAGAAACAGGACAGTTACTGTACAAGAAAATAAATAGACACAAATCTGACATTAAAAAGCAATACCCAAAAACCAGTTGCAGCACATTTCATTATCACCCAAAGAACTGACTTTTGATAAGCAGATTTGTTGCTTCCACATCAACACTAACTAATCACTGTAAAAGATCTGAAAGACATTTATCTCTATACACAGCCCTTTGAAAATTTAGGACATGGGTCATGATTTGCACCCCCCTCGATCCAAAGATTGTTCAAGGATTGCAACCTTATGTTCTATCCCACTCCCACAACTGTGCAGATGTGCTTTATACCTGAGCATTTATTATCACTCTGGAAGCATCTGATGAAGTAGGCTTACAGCTGTGAATGCTCTTACTAAAATAAAAAGGAGTTAGTTTTAAAGATGCTGCTACATTTCTTTTCTCCCCTCCCTGTCTCTTCCTCCTTTTTATGCTGAAAGAGACTAACATGACTACTTCTTTAAAAATGTTTTCCACTTCTGTTCAACTCTCAAGGAGTCTCTGTATAGAAGCACACTTTAGCTACACCACTTGAATACCAAGACTGCCTCCCAGCCTTTACTCCCTCACATGCGCGTACACACACACACACACACACACTGATGAATACACATTAATGGTAAAGAGTGGTAATGGAGGAAAACCACTCTTTCACAACCCAACTTTGTGTTTTTAAGATGCCATGCTTTTAAAGTCTTCATCTCCTTTGACTTCACTGTACCATGGCTACTTCACTACAGATTTTTTTGGGGGGGAGGGGTATTTAAATAAAAAAGGACACAATGACATAAAAGACTGAAAATGTGTGTTAAAACTGTGTACAAAAGTGTTTTTAATTTGGGGGGGGGTGGATCTCATTTTATTTAGACCTGCTTATATTAGATCACATTTTTAATTGTATTGATCTTTATGTTGGGAGGACTGAATTTTTTCAAGTGGCCTGAAAATTGATTAATTATGTAAATAATAATAGAGGTTGAGAGTGCCTGCAAAGCTATCAGGGTAACTATCCTGGAACAGGCATCTGAAACTATCAAAATCCCACACTAGCCAGTGGACATTTTGCATCAAGAAGGAGAATTGTGCATCTCTCCACATGTGGTAGGACTACAGCTTTCCCCAGGCCAAGGAAGCACCAGCTTATGAGGGATACTGAGAGTTGAAGTTGATCAACATTCTGGCTGGTGGCATTACAGTGCGCTTCCCATCCACCAATTTCAGTTTCTGTGAATGTCAAGCCCCTGTTGTTTGTAATGGAGGCGCATGTACATGACTGCACTAGCAGCTGTGCACATGCCACATTGCCATAGAAAACAACAGGACTTAAGGTCATGTGTTTTTTATTATCTGCAGAAGGATCCAACGTATTCTCTGCAGATACAAAAGGACAAATGTATCTCTATCCCAATTTAAGATAAGAAAAAAATGTCCTGAAGAATTTGAACATGCCCTTTCAGCCCTATCCAAGCAATGTAAACTTTTAAAAGCTGCCTCTTATCCTTCTCCTAGCTTCCTCGCTTTTTTTGTGTGTCTCCATATCTACTGCTTGATTTTCTCAAAACAGTTGTACGTATTGGGTTCCTTAATACTGCACATCAGACTGAGGCATGTTCTCCATATGTTTGGTTTATTGCTGTTTGTTTTCTGTAAAGTGATTGATAAGTTTTTCCATTTCCAAACTTTTAGAAGGATTTGAGAAACTTAAATAACAAAACAACAAGAACAAAAATACCCACTCTTTAATGGTCCATGAGTTACTTTAGCAACTCAGTTTTTAAATGCTATAGCTTCTAAAATGGTCCTTGTATTGGCTAAACAACAGAAAAGTTGAAGGCAATATCTCTTATTTTCTGTCAGATGAGTCTAAGCATGTGGTACATTCTGTTTTGTTAGAGATTGTTCCTAACCTTCTCTTGAAATGTCAGTTCCAGACATTTTGGTGATTCCAGGAAGGGAAAATGTTGAAGGTTTTAAAGGCTTGTCCGTCTTAACCACCTTAAAGTCAAAAGAAGGACAACATAGAATGTTATGATTCTTGAGCCATTTTTTTAAAAAGTGAAACTGCACCATTTTTCAAGAAATATATTAAAAAACACAAAGCACTTAGTATTGTTTGAAAAACTAAAGTTCAACATTTTATGCAGACATCCATAAGACACACGGTATACTTTCGTCCATTCTCTGCAGCTTTATAAATCTTTTTTGTATCTGTTTATCTGAACAATAAATAAATAGATTTTTATTCATTCGCTGCTGTCAATTAAGACTAAAATCTGACAATGCAATGCAGATGTCAAGCTTCATATTTTGGAAGAAATATAAAAATTGTTTTTGCTTTTACTGAGGGCATTTTAAGAAAGCTGATTCTAATCAGTTCAGCCAGGCTTCATTTTGACTGTAATTTCTTTTAATTTATTATTTCTCCCAATTGCTGATCAGTGGATCATTCTGACTTAGTCATTTAAGTCCAACAAAATTCATTATAGATTCAAGTTGGGAGTTTTCTTACATTGTGTTCCACTAAGCCAAATAGCAAGGAAGTAACTTCGAAAATTCATCTTAATTATGTATATCTTCCCCGTTCTTTTCTAGTTCACCATACTTTCAAGTACTGAAATATAGTACTACATAAAGGATAATGTACCAAAAGTTTCCTGAGGTAATGTAGTCCTGTACTGTTTCAGTGAGTTTTCAGTACTTCATTTTTTTTTTGTTTCCTTTGGAATTTGTAGAAATAATTATAATGCTATCATACGTGGGCTTTGATCTCATTGTAGTTCCTGAATTCATTTCTCAAGCTGTACAGTAGTACTTGCATTATATTTTAAGTACTTTAGACCTTCTACCAAGCTTGTGGGTTATTTCTGATTTTGAACCTACTCCCAAGAGGTATAATTTGTTGTTGTTTTTGTTGTTGTTGTGTGCCTTCAAGTTGTTTCCAATGTATGGAAGCCCTAAGGAAAACCCAGCATGGGGTTTTCTTGGCAAGTTTCTTTGGAGAGGGTTTGCCACTGCCCTCCTCTGAGAGGGTATGATTTACCCAAGATCACACTGGCTCTTATTAACATATTTTCCTAAGGTGTTTTCTTCACATTTTGAGGAACTTATAGAGAATATGGTGAACAGCTGCAGATTTTTAAAAATAAGTCAGGATTTTTGTGTGTATGTGTGAAAAAATTGTGCAAAAATCTTTTTCCTGTACAAATCTAATCTTTTTGTATAGAAAACTGTACTTTGCACAAAATACACTATTTTATGTAAAAAGAAAAGTTATTTGTTTAAAACTCAATTTTAGAGTAAGCAATGAGGTTGCTGTTTTTTAAAACAAAAATAAGTCCCAAAGTACCATTAAAAATCATCAGTTAAAAAAACTGTAATATCACTCATTGGAAAGGAAATTTTTGAAATGATATTCAAACAAAAATCTACCAAACAGTGATACTTTTATTGGCCAAACGAAATGCACAATATACTTGTTGCAAGCTTTCGAAGCTCCATTGGCTTCTTCCTCAGGCAAAATGTTACAAACCAAACAGGAGAAAGAAAAGAAAAAACAAGTGGAGATGTTAGTAAGATGTCAACAGTTTGTCGTTTCTGTTCTTAGTTAAGATGGTATGAGGAGGGTAAATTTTGTTGGCTGGGTCATTCTCCTTCTGGTCATGTGGGAATTGGGAGTTTAACAAAATCCAGGAAATTTAAACTCCATTTGCATATCAAGAGGACTCCTTTCTTGCAACCCAATCTGCCTCCATTCCTGCAAGGCCACAGGCCTTCTGTAGTCGAAAGGCAATGGATTTTTCAAGAAGCCTCCTTGTTTTTGCATCAGGAGTAATTTGCTAGGTGTAGAGGTAAAACATGCTAATCCAGTCCAAATTTAAGAAGAAGAAAATTGTTTTACATTGGTTGATATATCCTTGTATGCAGTAATGAAATAAGCAAAGATTTACATTCCTCCAACAAACACATAGTGGACTATATATAATAATTTGGTACAGTGAGAATGCTGATATCAAACAAATCATAGTTTATCAGTTCTGTTAAAATGTCAAATTTTGGTTGATTGGAGCTTGTAGGGCCAGTGTGGTGTAGTGGTTTGAGCATTGGATTACGGCTTTTGAGTCTGGAGACCAGGCTTTTAATCCTCCACTCAGTCATGGAAACCCTGGGCAAGTTGCAGTCTCTCAGCCTCAGATGAAGGCAAAGACAACCTCTCTCTGAACATATCTTGCCCCTCCTCCCAAAAATCCATAAATTCACCTTATAGTTCCTATAAGTCAGAAAAGACATGAAGACCCACCACAACAAAATTCAAAATATCAGAAGGAAATAGTTTTGATTAAAAAAATTAACTCAGGATCTTTTTCTTTCATATACAAATTATGTAGTAATTTCAAAAAAAAATGGGGGAAAAGCACCTCAGGAAAAGCTGAACAGGCATACCCTTAGAAGAATTCAGGGACGCTAGGAGGGAGCGACAATTGCATGATGATTGAGGAACGGTGCCTGGTTTCCACATACATGTGCTTCCTCCACATTTCAGGGATGTTTCATGGACGTTTTACCAGTGATTTAGCCAGGTATGGAAATCTTCATTGAGACTAACCTAGTTTGGAGGATTGTTGTGAGGACAAATTAAGTAGATTCACACAGTTTGGGTGCACCTTTATTGACTGTTTATTTGTTTGATTGTTTAATTTATATGCCACCTTTTTCAAGGTGTCTCACAAAATATGCTTTTCAAAAATACAACTTTAACATCACAGTTAAAAACACAGTAATTCATGGGATGAAGTGGCTTAGTGGTTAAGATGCAAGTTCTGATGATCAGAAGATTGAAACTTGGCAGTTCGAGGCCCAACTCCTGTTACTAGATCCAGCTTCTGCCAATTTAGCAGTTTGAAAACATGCAAATGCAAGTAGATAGATACCACTTCTCAATGGGAAGGTTACAGCGTTTGGTGCAGTCATGCTGACCATGTGACCACCAGAGCAGTCCTCGGACAATTCTGGCTCTTTGGCTTAGAAACAGAGATGAGCACTGCCCCTTACAATTGGTTATGACTAGATATTCACGTCAAGGGACTTTTTACCTTATCTTGTGTTGGCTTGGGTAGGTGTTAAAGATATTAAAGATGTGGGGTGGTGGGATTTAATTTGCAGATAAGCTTTTGTATATGTTGATTTGTATGTTCAGTTTGTTTAGTTTAGTTTTGTATGTTCAGTAACTTTGTTAACTCCTATATCAAATCAATAAAAAATATTCATTTTTTAAAAAAAATTAAAATAACAAGATAAAATATATAAAATGATTAAAAACATTCTAAGTTTAAAATGTAAAACCATTAAAAGCATACAAAAACAAATACCCCAATAAAAAGTCTCCCTGGGTGCAATTACATATTAAAAATGTAATTAAAGAGAAATTTTTTGCCTGCTTGCAGAAGGAAAGCAAGCTGAGAAGCTTAGCCTCCAATGGATGCCATAAGTGTGACATGGTGCAAATGTTGCAACCTTCCCCTTGTGTTTCCCCAGCAGCAGGTACAACCTCCAATAGAGGGCAATATATAACCATCATGACTAGCATCAATGATGATCTTATCCTACATTTATTTGTTTAATCCTCTATCTGGATCCTCATTACATCTTATGACAGCAAGTTCCACAGTTTAACTGTGTGAAAAAGTACTTTCTCTTAACTGTCCTGAATTCAGTTTCTCTGGATGATTCTGGAGTTTAGTATTATGAGATGGAGAAAACGTCTGACCCACTTTCTCCACCCCCCACATACCTTTGTACACGTTATCATGTGTCCACTTCCCTTTTTCTAATCCAAGTATTCCATATGCCATAGTTATTCCTCCTAAGGAAATTATTATTAATTATTAATTATTAAATAATTATTTATTATTCTTCCAATTGCATGTTGACCTTGGATATATCCACACTGCAGAGTTAAAGCAGTTTCATACCACTTTAACTGCCTTGATTCTACCCTACAAAATCCAGGGATTTGTAATTTAGTGTGGCACCAGAGTGCTTGGACACATCAGGCTGAATGCCTCACCAAACTACAAATTCCAAGATTATGTTAAATAGAGCCATAACAGCTAAAGTGATGTCAAAATGCTTTAATTCTGCAATGTGAGTGTATCCCTTGTCTGCATCATTACCAGAATCTTTTTTTCAGGAGTGGTGATCCGATGTTACACTATGTTCAAAGTGTAGCTGCACCACTGGTTTTTATATTACAGCCTTTTCTAGGCAGCTTTAGTTCCTTTTCTAAATATGTCTTATGCAAGATTTGCCTCTTTTATATTCAGTGGTTGCACTTCTAGAAAAAAGTAAATATAACAGTGAAACACTAGGCTCTCTTCAAAAATAACTGCCTATTAATAATTACAATGTATAACTGCAAAAATAATTATTATTTTACAAATTCTTTTTAATGTGTATCTTATGGGACAAATTCTGCTCTGATAAATGCTTCAGTTGGTGCTGAACCCTCCAAACCCTAGAATAATTGGGTTGAGGTGGAGTTTTCTACCCATCCTTAGATGAAATAGGAAGAAGCACTTACACCATCCTGAGCTGTAGGGAGGAAGAAAAGGACGGGGATATAATAAATGTGATAAGCTCTGTAGAACTCTGGATAAGCTGGTAGAATATATTGCTCACGTATCTGTAATGCCTTCAACATGGTTTCACAACAAAGACATATATAGGCACAGAGACAAAAGCCATGATCACTCAGAGTATCCATCTCTTTGCCTCTTTGTATCTTTTATTGTGTTACATTTTGGTTTATGTTGAGAAGTTATGAATACATATATTAGTTGATTTGAAAACTGTAATTTAATAAAAAATTAAAAATGTTAAAGCAACAGTTTGGCTAAACCTGAAGTTTTGACTTTTTTCTTCTGACAATTAACTATCCTGGAATGCAAGCAATTGTGTAGCATTTTTAACTGTGGAATGTATATTAGCAGTTGTTGCTATCAGGTTCTAGTATAAAACTATCCAATGCAGGGTTGGTGGGGATATTGGCAGAATATCTAGTGTATCTGCATGATATTATTTATTAAATTAAGGATCTATAGCTGTCTGCACAACTGGTAATAGCGGTTACATTTTAACTTAACATATTCTTGCTAGCTGCATGTTCCTGAAGAAACTCAGCTACTTTAGTTGCTTTTAAAATCCCAGCCTGGGGGGTGCAGTAAGTTGATTTGTAGGGGCTATAAACAGCTGTCCTTTAGTAAAGATAGGAGAGCAGCTCAATCAGATGTGGGTGGCTGGCTGAGTCCTATCTCCCGGAAAATACACCTTGTCCCTGATGCATCAATCCAGGCAGAGGAAAATGGAGGCCAAGTGTTTACCAGGGATGAAAGTATGTAGAAGGATATGGCTGCTATCTCTGTTTCAGAGAACTGGTGTAAGCCACCAGGTAAAGCCTACATGAGACTCAAATGTTTTCACAGAAAACTGAAAGAACTGGATACCCTTCCTAACAGTTTGCAACTCTGTTCTTAAAAGCAATGAATGAATTTTATGCAGCTGCTTTGTGCCTGTACGAATTGTGTTTTCTTTCTTTCTTTCTTTCTTTCTTTCTTTCCTTCCTTCCTTCCTTCCTTCCTTCTCTCTCTCTCTCCTTCCTTCCTTCCTTCCTTCCTTCCTTTCCTTCTCCTGTCTAGTTTCTGCATGTGGGGACTCTGGAGATCTGGGGAACTCCTGAACAATACAACTTATGCATTGAGAGGGAGCAAGCTCCTGAAATCAGGTGGAGGTACTTTCAATGTGCCAGATTCCTTTGCTCAATTTAGGAAGCTCTCATTATCCACTTAAGCTTGGCACAATTAATCCATTGATCCATTTAAAAGGATTTTAATCTCACTTTGTGTTTTCCTGTTTAAAAGAATAAGATCCAAATAAATTAAATTATTTTCACTGATAAAACAGTGACAGGGCTAGGGGGACCAAGAAAATACAGTAAAACCCTTATTTATTCTGGCAGCTTCTTTAACCTTCTGGCAAGATTTTATGGGGCTGGTTTCCACCCACACAACCATTGGATGCAACCCCACGTCTTAGAGTGCAAGGTGTATGAAATCGGAAATGGAAAAAAAATATGGAAAAATGTTGAGTGCCTTGATGTGCTTGGATGGAGGATGCTAAATGAGTGTCTGTAAATCGATAATCCTCTCTATAAAGAAACTAATGGTTTAGTATGAATAACAAGAAACTATACATGGCAACTAGTGTTCTCAAATTCTGTCAGTATTTTTAAAGTTCACTGTCATAACTCTGTTTGCCTTGACCTTTATCAATGATACCTTCAAAGATTTTTGAGTTGCTGGTTGAAGTTTAAGTTGACACAAGACCTTTAGACCCTCATTTCCTTTTCCCCTGATGCTGAGGTAATCTACAGTATTCTGTCCCATTTTATTTTCAACAACCATTTCTCATTTGCATGCTGTTCCTCTGTAGTTCTTGGTGTACAAATCAGGAGTTTTGTTCATACTTCTCTTCTCTTTCCTCATGGGAATAATTTGTCGTTTTTGCTCTCTCTGCATTTTTAAAAATGTTGAAGTCTTCTATCTGAAGAGTGCAGAGCCCTCAAGATGTGCTAATTAGTTATCTTTCCCAGTACCAAGTCAGCTTTGCCCTTTGATTCTGCTGTCACTCTCCTCTCACCTAGTCATCATGGAGTGCTTGTTGACTTCATGTCAGCCGAGAGATTTCAATTATACCATGATTGTGTTATATTAGCATGTACAATATTGAAAGCATTTGTCACAGTAACTAAAATAGACCTTTGAAAAGCTGGCCCAAAAAACCTACCCTCCGGTCCCAGACCATAATTTCTTTTCTTAGGGGCAGAACAGACCACCCAAAAATAGCGTGCTGGAAGTGCCTGTTTTAACTCTGGAGGGACACTGCAGCTGCCAAACCGTGCAGTGTCCCTCCAGAGTAAAAGAAACTAATTTATTCCGGGTTCTTTTTCTGGTGTGTCACGTACGTCATGAGTGCGCCACTGCATTGGCGCACTCATTACATATGCAATGTGCAGCAAAGTACAGATGCTGCATGTCCATTACATCAAGATGGCGGCACCTGTGTCGATGGGATGCCACCATGTTGCTGCTGCCACGACACGCTAGGGTTCTGGAGCATGCAGTTGTTGGGTACTCCGGAATCAGAGTATTGCCGTCGCCACGCCATTTTGGGCCATATGTCTCGGCCCTTTTTCTCAGTGAAGCTTTTTCAGGAAAGGCATCAGACAGTTTGTACCCATGAGCAGTTTCACGCAGTCTGGCTAGTAAACATGGTTAATCAAGTAAAACCTGGTTAATGCAGCCAATGAAGTTGCAAGATAGTATTTGCTTATTTAGAGCATTTGTATTGTACCTTTCAGCCAAAAAGACTACCAGAGCAACTTACAAATATTTAATTTGACAATTCCCTGCTCTCAGGCTTACAATCTAAAAAGACACAAAACACAAGGAAAAGAGGATGGCAGTGGGAGAAGGGATTGAGTCCAGCAAATTGTAATCAAGCTCTTTTGTTTCCATGATGAGCCACATCATGCTTTTTGAGTACATCTTTTAGTTGCTGATGGAGCAATGTCGTCACGCAGTGATCTGACTTGTCCCTGGGGATTGTATTTACCTGTCCCCAAGCATACTTTACTTACCGGTATACATTCCTTTATAATGTGAAATTCCTTGCATATAAATAGAATCCAAGGTAACTCAAATAGACCATAGTACTTGTGCCATAAAATCTGGGATCTTATATTATTGGGAATAAACTTATTAGACCTCTTTTATGATGATGGTCATACATAAGGACTCCAGATCAGGAAGTAGAGTGAGTGGAAGTGGGTAGACATGATCATAGTGTTTCATCTCAAGTTGAGTGCCTGCAGGGTAAAGTGCCTCTGAAAGTGCTGAAGTCCTTAATCACTTGCTGTTTATTCTATCAGCAACATCTGTGTCATTCAAAGTAACTTGAAAGTCCTTATTTTTTTAATTGATTTTACATATTAAAAAAGATGTACCTATTTAAAGCTTCTTAACATTATGCATTTCCTGCAAAACCTGTTGGGTTTTTTTTTTTTAATTGTATTCTGAGAGTCATTTCTGTATCATAGAGACCTTTTCCACTACCATTTCAGAGGTACCAGCAGATTAAAGAACATCAGTCACATCTTCTGGTTTTTTAGTAGTTGCCCAAGAAATAGTAATGGCTCATCTAATGGAAAACTGTGTTATATAGTGTATTTGGCTGACTTGTTGCTGAGGTGAAGGTAATGGCTTCAGTGGAGAATAGTTTGCTCTGAGGCATTAGTTGTGATACCAGAGACATCTGTGAATTCTTCCTTTGTTAAAAGCACAATTGAAGTCAAATTGAGAAAACAATGAAAACTACTAAGCAATTTTCATTGGTGAGCAATCTTCTATCTACCTTTTCTTTGATTTATAGACACACACCCAGCCAGAAAGGGAAAAGAGGAAAAGGAATGGAAAAACAAAGTAATCTGTCTGTGATAGCTTCAGCTTCTTCTTCTTTTACCCCCTTGGACATTATAAAACAGGTTGAAGCAGTCTGAACAAGCTGGGTATGCTTAAGAGAGAGGAGAAAATGCTTAAAGGAGTAGACAGTAGTCACTGTGACAGTTTTCAATGGCCTAAAAAGAAGAAGAGCTGTCACTTCAGTCCTGTGATTGTGTTTACACAGTGAATTATTAGCTGCTATTAAAGCTTACATTGCTTTTATTTATGAATTTCGTATTTGTAAATTTCTCTGGTATAGCCTAAAAACAGTGTAGCAAACATTCATATTTACAGTCTTGTAATTCATAACTGACCAACAGTACTCCTACATGTGTTTACTAAGAAGAAATGTTACTTTTCCCAAAGCAGACATGTTCCTTGGTATGACTTCTTTAGCAGAAAATTTGGTACCAGAGGCAGACATAATATGGAAAAAATAGGGATAGGTTCCTACACCATATGTTGTCTTGCATTTCAACCTTCTGTGATCCCCAAACCCAAAACAAAATAATGATAGTGAGTACAATTTTCGTTGGTTGCTGGCCACAACAAGACTGCCCAAAATGCTGCACGACAAATGTTTTATTCCCTGTTGAATGACAGCTAGGAAGATAAAAGGAAAACATTCCAAGTTTTAGATAGTTTTTGAATAGAATAAACATATTTAATAAAGCATTTATGTTTGTCTGGATTTTGGGGGGGGGTTTGTGTGGAGTATGCCAACTTTCATTTTTGTTACTGGGTTATCCATTTTTCAGGGATTTTGGCAGAAAAGTTAAACAGAAGCTAGAGTGTCTGGTGTCTAAGGGGCGGCTTGCAGCCGCCTTCAACTGCACCGGATTGGGGTTGTGGCAACCACATGCTGTGGCTCTGATCTGGCCTTTCCGGGGTGCAAAAAGGAGCCAAAAATGTGGCTCCTTTTTGCATCCTGGAAAGGGCATGATAGCCATGGTGCCATGGCTTTAAGGCATTCCTTTGCCACTGTGTCATGTGGACACCACGCCAGAGGAGCACTGTGATGCTGCGCACTGTGTGGAGTGGTGTATGGCATTACACTGCCCAGGACAGGGCGTGCATCATGTGGATGCCATGACCCGATTCCAGCCCCAGGCCGGCCTTTATGGCTGGTGTGCACAGCCCCATGACTTGGATGCAACACTTTCTGCTTTTGTTTAATTAGGCTATATACCAGATAAAACAATTACCCTTTATTTAAAATGCAAATTTTGATAAAAATGCTATCCAAGCTATTGTAACACACAACGAAGTTCCCTATATCATATGAATAAAGTGGTTTACTTATGTATTGTAGCTGTTGGACTACTCTTAATGCACTCATTCTTGTACATGCATAATCTGACATTTAAAACAGTTTTAACTTGTTGAGTTGTTTAATATGTTTTAGCTTTAATTTATTTACTGGTTTTAATCTGAAATTGTTTAAGTTGTTTATATTGTTTTATCTGTTTGCTGTTCTGTAATCTGTGGTGATAAAATGACAGGATAAAATACTTCAGTGAAATAATAAACACAAAGAAAGCCATCATGATACACAAATATGCACAATCAGAATTGCATTCTTGTCTGAAAAATATTCTCTGCTGTGTAATCTATCTCAGTCCCAATTTTTGAAAATTATTTGCACTTCTAGTCTTACATGAGAAGGCATAAAAAGGGTACCCAATTTTCCTCTGAACACTTACAGATTGGCTCTTAGAACAAACTCATAAATATTCTACAGGCAATAGAATCATAGATTTCCACCAGAGGTGGAGAAAATCATGATGAAGCATGAATGCTGAGAGTGATAGAAAATCCTGTTATTTAGCTAAAAGGTGCAAAAGAAAATTTATAGGTTTTTATTTTTTCCAGTTTATTTTTGTTTGGTTGAATGCTATATTATATTATGACTTATTTAATGTGTTTAGTTATTGCTTTTTCATTCTTAGGGGCTTCAGAAGTATCTTAAATGAGTCCATTGAACCATTGACTTTCTATTTCAGTCCCTATTTAAAATGTCATATAAATGATCCAGATTTGCTCAGCAATCAAGGAACGTATAGGCTTCAAACTTGCATAGACTAGACTAAATCCAGTTAGAAGATATTTAAAGCTCATGGGAAAGCTATGCTTGGGAATATTACCATGCAAAGCCTGCACAATTTGTTGTAAGAGTCTCATTTTCCCATTTCTTAATTTTGTATTTGGTGAACATCTCAGATTGAGCAAAAATGTGTAAAGAAGCACTGCTTGTATTGTCTTTCTCATCAGGGAGTACAAATCAGCCAAAATATGTAAAGAACTAAATTACTGCAGTTGCAGAATGCAGCAGAGACCCAGCTGTGTAATTTCAAATCCATTTTCGGACTTAAAATTCAAATATACCAGGTTTACTTTTCTCCAGTTTTGTATTATATATGTGGAATCCTCTGTATTTCTGTTCCTGCAGGTTCAGCTCAAAGCACACATGACTTGCCATAAGCTAAGGAAAAATCTGATAACATTTAAGATCTCCATCCTCATTTTTCAAGAAATGAAAGAAGATGAAAGAAAGAAAGACAAATAAAAAGAACAAATTGCCAGTACTCATTATTCTGGGAAGGGCTGAAAATAAGGCAATGTGTTTTGAATAATAGTTACAGAAATTTGGGATTTGTGGCCACACAAGCTAGGGTTGGTCTGGTTTATTTTGAGAGAAACTGTCATCTCATTGCCTGGAACAGGATGAGCCTAAAAGACAATTTTACCATTTTCATTTTTTGATTTCTCTCTATCTTTAAATCCATTGATTCCAACAGTTATTTGAGCATGGAGTTTCCACAATGGCATGTCACTGAAAATGTGTTTGCTGTAGCATTCACTTTTTACTATTCTACAGAGGCATTTTTATAGAACCCAGCATCGCTGAATGGTGAAACCAAGACATGAATTCAGAAATGATTTAGACATTAAGATAATCTTTATGTTACTGATTTGCTCTTTTACAGCACAGCTCTATGCATATCTACTACTCAAATGTAAGCTGCAGTCACTTTCTTGGGACATTTCTCTGTGTAAATGAATATAAGTTTTCAGCTTCAGTCACCTCTTAAAATACAGAGTAGTGCAGTCTTGTGTGAATAAAATTATTATGCTTAGCTTCTGGACTTGAGTTCTCTTTTATTTTTAACTTGAAATAGGAAATAGGTAATTATTGAAAATACAATAAAATGAGCTGATTTACCACAAGTTAAAATCAATTCTAGGATGTGAGCAATCAGGGCTGACTCAAGGTTTTTTGCTCCCTTTGATGAATTCACATTTTGATTCTCAGCTCCTGTGTGCTTTTATTGCATGCTGAGAAGCATAGCAATAGCAAATTAAACAATTAAGATTTGGCCAAGGTATTACTTTCTTATTTTCATACTTGATTTCACTAACTTATTACACTGCTTTGCTTTATGTTTGATTCATATTCCCTAGCCATCATCACTGACAAGACTAGGTTTTTATATTAAAACATAGATTGTAATCTTCACTTTTTACTGAAAAAATTATGCAAGTTCATAATGTCCCCAAACCATCTTGACTATGAGTACAGTTTACTTTATAATTAACTCTTTGACACCATAGTAGAAACAGGTAACCAAACCTTTAGCCTAAATTAACATAATGGAAGGGTTTGAAAATGATAAATGTGGATTGTGTTATCACTCACACAGACACACACCACTTTCTCTCACATGATACAGTCTCTCTGTTTATAAACTTTATAAAGGAAAGACATATAGAACAAGACACCATTTCCCATTTGTTATGCACTCCTGCATACCTCGCACTGTATTTTGGGGGTCTCATATTTTGATATCTCATATTTGCAGATAACATGTTTTTAAGAGATTAGGGACCATTCAGGGACACCAAAGGTCAGGTTCCCAGGAAAAAAGGGATCATTTTTGCCAGGTATGTGTGCATCCAAGTAAACAAAACCATCATATCTAAAGTGCTTCTTCCTTCCCCAAAACAGTCCATATTTCATTCCACCTTTGTTCCATGGCCAGATAGTCCATCGGCTAATTTTAAGGCATAAATATTGTTTCAGAACCATGCAGTCTGTGCATACAGCCTAGCTCCATATACATTTGAACTCTGTGTATGTTTTGTGTCATCCTCTGACCTTGCTTTCCATGATTTTCTCTTTGGACAGGTAGTCCTAATCCTACTTCAACCCCTAAAACTAGGACACTCTTTCCATATTTATATTTCAGTTAGCTCTTTATCCTATGTGTGGTTGGTTTGCTATCTTATGTGTGTGACTGCAGTCTACATATTTTCTAAATAAAACCTTAATTCACCAAGAACCTTGAATTCTCCCAGTTGGTGCTGATATATACTGGTGCCCACAGACTAAAGATTACCCAGTTCTCTCACAAACTAATTTCCCCAATGTTTGAAGTATCACTGACAACTGGTAGGGATCCAAGTCCCTCCCCTTGTTCTTTGGGTAACACATTCTGCACCATTTCCTATTCCTAGTCTACTCAAAACAATAAATAAATTTATAAAACCCCAAATACTTAAAGGATGCTGCCACACTGCAGAATTAATGCAGTTTGACACTGATTTAACTGTCATGGCACTGTGGAATCTGGGGATTTGTGGTTTGTTGTGGTTCTAGAGCTCGCTGACAGAGCTAAATATCTCATAGAACTACAGATCCCAGAATTCCATAGCATTGAGCCATGGCGGGTATAGTGGTATCAGTTCTGAAGTGTAGATGCAGCCTAAGATAGTCTTAACCAAAACAAGAGAATTACTTATACTATTTTCTTTAAATGTGTGCCACCCAGACCCTACAGTTGACAAGAAAAAGGCATGGGATAATTAGGCTAGACACAGTGATACATGCTTGAAAGGCAGTGCCATGGTTTTAATGTCTGCTTGAAAAGAAGTAGACTGGCACCACATTTCACTCTGAGTACTTTTGCCATTTCTTTGCTTCAGACAAATTGCAATGCAGCTTTCTCCAATCAACTCCTCTTGCCATATCTATCTAATTATATGGTAACTAACTAGGATTAACTTTTTGCTCATTCCTAGACGTGCTGCACGTTTTACCAAATACAATCTTTTTCCTGAACTGCCACATCATTTTGTAGCGCTTAACTTTTTGTTTATCCACAATT
Source organism: Urosaurus nigricauda (assembly GCA_034509955.1). Classification (NCBI taxonomy): domain Eukaryota; kingdom Metazoa; phylum Chordata; class Lepidosauria; order Squamata; family Phrynosomatidae; genus Urosaurus; species Urosaurus nigricauda. The sequence continues at coordinate 144,427,085 of JAOEGL010000001.1, read as the reverse complement.
GATGTGATCTGATGTATCTGTAAGGCTGCATCTGCACTGCAGAAATAATCCAGCTTGACACCACTTTAAGTGCTATGGCTTGATACTATGGAATTCTTTGAACTGTAGTTTTGTGAGACATTTGGCCTTCTCTATCTGAGAGCTCTGATGCCTCAACAACTGCAGTTCCCAGAATTCCATAGCACTGAGCCAGGGCAGTTAAAGTGGTATCAGACTGGATAATTTCTGCTGTGCAAATACAACCTAAGTGAATGAACGGCCAATCAACAACTTCTTTGGGAATGGTCAGTGCTACACAGAAAACATAAAAGAGTGTTCCAGCCATGCTTGTGGTTTCCTTACTTGCATGCTGGTTTTTTTTCTTTAATCGCAATAGAAATTTCCAACCCCAAGCCTAAAATAACTTGATTTGTTACCATTGAAAACCCTTGACAACCGCCCCCACCCTGGAAAACCTTGCTTCATAGATTGACAGTGCATTAAAAAGAGAAGCAAACAGTGTGAACGGTGTAATGGTTGTAATTATGTGAGAGTATTGATTGTGGTGTCATGGTTACGTGAGGTGGTGCTTATAAGCAGAGACCAGGTATCGTGCCTGGATTCCCAAGGCTATTTTAATTGTTTTCCCTTGAATTTTTTTGGTTATTGTTGTTGTTCTTACTTCCTGAAGAAATGGGTATTTTAATCTTGCTCTTGCCTGAATCTTCTTGCAATCTCTCTTTGATCCTAATGTGTTTAGAGAGAGATTGGCATCCCAAAAGACCTCTCACAAGATATAAGTAAAATCTTGCAGAAATAAGCTAAGGCTGTAAATATAGGTAGATACGTAGCCAGGCAGATGGATAGATATTTCTCATTCCTCTACAGACCGCCCACTCTTGCGCCGAGTTGATGAGTGGTGACATTTGTTTTCAGTGTGGAAGATCAAGAACATTTCATTTGTTATAGGAAATAATCTACACTGAGATGAGCAAGCAGTCACTAGCCATGACATAAAGATTGTATTTTTCTTATGAAGATGGTTATAATTTAACAAAGGAACAAAAGTTTGACAGCAGGATGGCTTGTGATGGTTTTATAATACTCAATGCAAAAGTTGCTATTTGTCTGTAATGTAGTATAGCACATTATATGTGGCTTGGCAAATCCAGGGATATCAAACTGTTCCCCAGGGGGTTAAGTTGGATGGTCTATTCCTTTCTGTGCCTGCACAAGCTGGGGTCTGAATAGACACTGTGATATGTTGTTTGCAATCTACACCTCTGATACTGATGTTCCCGTTTCCACTCTTGGATTCCTTGACAGCCAGTCACACTGGTCAACATGTATACTAGAAAGAAGTAGACAAAAAAGATATATTCTATTCGGACTGAAGCATGCTTACGTTAAGTTTGGTAGACTTTTGGAAGTATTTCACTGTCACAGATATTTAAATTATCCTATTCCGTGAGTGCTGGTTCTTATTTAGCCCAAACACCAACTTTGATTCCTGGAAGAATGGAGTCAGCATGCATGGGAGATTTTCCATGGGGTGCAAAGATTAAAACAAAATGTGGATGGCAGAACTCAACAGGGACCCCGCTTCTTCACAAATATCATAATGAAGACTGAGAGTGTGCGGTGGAGATAGAATGCTGATTGACAGGATAAGGAATAGATTAGAATATTTGAACTCCTGGGTAGAAGCATTACAAACTGTGCCATACTGTCGCAACTCTCATTATTGTTTCTCAGATTTTGCCTCACATTTGTACCAATTCAGTCAATTGTATGCTTGCACTTTATGGTAATGGGTGGTGGTGGGGAATAGTATACAGTTCACCTATTATGCCGGGATAGATAGATAGATAGATAGATAGATAGATCCCAGCATAATAGGTGAACTGTATACAATTCCCCACCACCACCCATAAGCCAGTGTGAAATAAAGATGTGTGCTACATTTCTAGATATTTTGCAATATCAGAAATGTGGGGAAAACCCTTGAAAACATGGTTATGCTATCTATCAATGCTGCAGTGTCCAGAAGATAAAAAGAAATCACATTTTATTATTGTGTCTGTAAATCTCTTAATATTAAACTAAGCTTTCTGATTTAGAGCAAGAAGAGAATGCCCCTGACTCATGATTTCCAAGCATTCAGGTTTGGCAGGCATGAATAAAGAAAATTGATGTGCAAAATATCCACTGTGATGTTTTTACTAAAGGCTGTTTTCTGCTTCTGCCAAGAATAGATTACAAAGATGTGTAGAATAGCAGTGTCAGTCTTTCTGTAAATTGTAATGTATTTTGTGGGTAATTTCATAAAACTAATGGGATTTCTGTGTTGTTTATAACAGGAAATGAGACCACGTAGATGTGGTTTATTTTTTGCTATTATCCCTCCCCCATTTCCAATAATTTTCCTTTGGATCTTGAGGAGGTGTATAGGGTAAATGTATTGATTGGGTTGTCATGTTTGACACCATGTGTACTGATCAATTTGCATTATTTGTATGTCTTGTAGGCAGAGAATTCTGCACTGGCCATGGAAAATGAAAATCAGAGAGAACAGTATGAAAGATGCCTTGATGAGGTAAGGTAGAACCACTTGTATTTGTCCCAGAGCAGGGATTTAGCTGAGGGGCTGGTTACCAAGAAGCTGAAATTGCTCCTGAATCCTCCCACTACTACCTCCAACAGCACCTATTCTCCACCATTCCCTTTTTTAAGTGCTAGTACAATCTGCCCCCCCCCCAACACACACTTCTAAATTCTCCCTACTATGGAAAGATAAGAAGACCTGATAGGATCAATAGTAGTTACAGTGTTGTTTGCCTTTAAGTCATTTCTGATTTATGGCAACCCAACGCAGAACCTGTTACAGGGGATTATTGGAAAGATATGGTCAGAGGAGATTTGTCATTGCCTTTGTCTGAGGCTGAGAGGGTGTGTCTTGGTCTCCCAGAGTCCTAGTACAGTCCTTGAACTGCTGTACCACATTGGTTCTTGCAGTAGTTCTAATGGCTGAGAAAGATGGCCTTCTGTCTTGGCATGCAGGGGCTGCTAGAAGTGCCACATTGCTACTAAGCATCTCCTTGGAAAATGTTCATGCCCCTCTTCTGGCCTGAGTAACATGCTGGCCGCAGAGTAGATTTCTATCACTTCTGGACATATTACATTAGTACTGAATACATAGCCACATGCTATATTCTGCTATAGGTCATCTGTGTTACAGATGTGAATATTCTGAGTCTTTCAGTCAAGAGTATGTTACTGGTGAGATCCACCAGGTAGCTGTGGACAGCAATGATGACTATTGGGAAGGTTGCCACTGCCAACTCCTGTTGCTCACATCTTCTGCCAACACTGTGCATGGAGGGGCCATCCCAAGAGAGTCAGATATGTTGTGCATAAGTTAATTCATGCAGTTTCATTTGGAATCCAGGGTCTTTCTTTCTTTCTTTTTTCTTTCTTTCTTTCTTTCTTTCTTTTTTCTTTTCTTTTCTTTTTTTTGAACTTTGCAAAAAATATTTATTTCAGACATGAGAGAGAAATGAAAGAATGCTATGGGATGTGGTCTCTTAACTGAAACATGGGGAATAGAAACACCAAAGATTGAATATTGTTTTGTAGATTCACTGCTTGTCTTCAGTAGGATTTGGTTAATTTTATTTCAAGACTGAGTAATGAACACTAATCCACAAAGTTTGCTCCCAACCGCCCACATCTGTGATTTATGGCTCACAAATTACTATAATTGGTGATGATGACCACTTATTTTTCACTTTAAACCCTAGGAGGGCTCAGAACTGAGGAATCCCAGATGTTCTGGAAATTTTACATAGAGAAAGAAGGCTCAGAATATGTTTGGCAAGGTTTTTCTGGAAATAGTATTTTCATGTGTGTTAAAAATAAGGGGAGGGGGTTGCAAAATCAAGAAATCTAATCCATAAATGTGTGCATAAAAACATTGTTTCTAGAAAGACATGTGGGTATTTTTGCAAAAATCATAGTACAAAAGTGAGGGTGTTTATATTTGCTTCAGTTCCTGAGGCAGAAACCCTTAGTGCTTGCAGCCTAGCCTAATCACATTTCTGGGAGAGGCTGATTGTATCACTTTTTGCTGTTGTGTAGGCATTATAAGTTCAGAGAGCTGAGCAGTTGAAGGTGAACAGAAAGGGTGACATTTCCATGTCAATTAACTCAACTGTAGAACTTTCAGTATTACATGATTACTACATAAGCTAAAAATCATCCTGTTCAACTAAATCTGAATTTGCATATACTATAGCAGTGGTTTTCAATCCTTTTCGTTACATGCCACATTGACAAAGCGCTAAAATTGTCAAGGCATGCCACCAGCTTTTAAGGAATTATTTTAAAAATGAGTATTAGGATTGTATTTAATGTTAAATAACTAAAATTTTCTGAAGCATTATTAAAAGCACTAAAAGGCAGTTGTCGCACAAGCACCTAGCCCAGTGCTTTTCAATCTGTGCAGTACATCCCACCATTTACTTGTGGCTCACACCTGTGGATCTTTCATGAAATGCATATGTGCCATGGAATAGTAGTTGAAAACCGCTGTACTATATAGACACAAAACATAATCTAAAAGGAATAACTGAAGGACAGAATTGCTGGGTGCTGCTATTATTCTAGGGAAAAGCTATTGTTCTCTCAGCCTGTATGCTATTTTGAATTGTTTATTTGGAAACTTAGTTTCATAATATTAATATTAATATGAAAATAAACATTATATTAATGATTTTGAAAATTCAGTCATTGTAAAAAGTAGAAAAAGTGAGTAGAACAGATCATGATGCTGCAACAGAAGTTTTCCCTTGAAAATTCTAATTGTAATTCATACAATTGTTTTGAAAACCTGCTTATCACTGAGATTTCCTTTAACATTGATATAACAGAGACTTGAATTATACTTGAAAGTACTTAGCACTGCAATGGTCCAGCTCTGCATTACATAGGAATGAGTTTCATTTATTTAAAATTCAATTAAAATAGTCTCTAAGAAACCTAATGCAAGAAACACGATTACCTTTCTCTTGCCTCAGGGACCTGAGGTTTAAATGCTTAATCCTGGTTTTCTCTTCTGGAATTTGACTGTCAGTTTATTGTCAAGAGCTGGCATAACATTTATTCATGTTATTATGCCAGCGGAGATTGCTGTCAAGCTCAGATCCAGCCTTTTCAGTGCAATGTGATATTTTACAGTATAGCGTATTAAAATTACCATGCCAATTTTTGCAATTAGCCACACAAAAATATAAGAGCCTCCAATGTTCAGTTTGTGTTCAGAACGAAAGGAACGAGATTAGAATTTCATACCAATTTTTATCGATCTTCAACCAAACAATGTGACCAACTCATTGGAAATATATTATTGTTTTAGATCTACTGTATCTTGACATTTTCAGCGTTTTAACTCAAAAATTTTGTTTAAAGTGTCTCTAAATTAAGCAGATGGTGTTTCACTTTTCCCAAGTGTAACAATACTTGATTTGGAATTAAAGCATTAGTATTCTAATTTTTTTTTCAGGGTAATAAGACCTCCACTGGGCTGCTTGTAGATGTAAGATAGATTTTTGCTTTTATTGGGAATCAGGATTCTGTTTTGTTATATACTGGGAGCTTGTTATCTTTTGGGATTTGGTTTCAGGATCCACTGTGGATAACAAAATCCGTGGATGCTCAAGTCCCATTCAATAAAATAGCATAGCAAAATGGTGTCCCTTATATCAAATGGCAAAATCCAGGTTTGCTTTTTGGAATTTATTCTTTTTTTGGAATATTTTCAAGTTATGGATGCGACAATCTGTGGATAAATTGACCGTAGGTGTAGAGTTTGAAATGATAGTTTTGAAAATTAATTTGATTAATGTTAAACATTCAAAATTGAGAAATGAATTCAGTACCCTCACACTAATAATATGAATTACATAATTAATTAATTTAATTTAAACTATAAATTTTGGAACAGAAGGTGGGATTTGCAAGAATGACAACATGATACACTGGTTTGAGGGCTGGCCTGTGACTCTGGGAGATATAAATCCCTGCTCAGCCATGGAAACCCTCTGGGTGTCCTTGGATGTTTCACAACAAGAGGAAGACAATTTTTATTTATTTTTATTTATTTATTGGATTTATTGGTGCACTATTTATTTTTTCATCATTTGTTTATTAAAAGTCAATGTGGAGTAATGTCAAAAGTGTGTAGGGTATTATATATTTATTTCAGCTGTTTTGTTCACTTAACTCAATGGAATTTACTTCTGAACAGAATTGAAAAAAGAAAGAAAGAAAGAAAGAAAGGCATGCAGAGATGACATAGCATGTATGCTGTGTCTTTCAGCAGCAAGCAGCAACCTTTCCCTACACAATGTTATCACTGAGTAGACATGGGGATGGCATGGACTTAGTTAAATGATTGTTTTGACTCCACACTAATGGCTCCAATGTCACTAAATCCTTTAATCTGTTAAAGTCCCAAACCAGGCAGTAAATAGCAAACAGAAGGAGGAGTTGAACAGGGAGAAGCCAAGATAGAAGGAAAAGGGAGAGTAGGGTTGAGAAAAAAAATGTCGATTAATTATCCAAGTGTCCAACAATAAATGTATTAAGGGATTATAAAGGAATTTATTGCAGTACACTCGAATAATAACATGGAATAGTATATATCTTTCAATAATATAAAATAGAAACCTGAATACAATCAATAGAGAAAAGGACGGAAGAGATTCACAATGCACACATCTCCAAAAGACAAACAGGCCAATAGCTATAGCGAAACATACCAATCATTCAGTCCTAAAGGGCCTGCATTCTATAAAAGCCTGGCCTGCTTGAGGGCTAAGCAAATTAATCATCCTCAACTCCATTCTTTTCATTTCCTTCCAGTAATCTTTTTTTCCCCTTCTGTTCTTTAGGTGTTCCCTAATTCCAGTTCCTCTGTTGCTTTGTAAGCTATTCTTGTTCTGTGTTCTGCTGCTCAGCAATAGAACCATATGAAGCACTGTTTCCAATCATAACCCTTCTCCATCTTAGGCCTTCTTCTCTGGCTGAATTGGCCAAGGGAAAAGCCACCCACAATGACAAATTCTAAGATAAAATGAGTTAACTTAATAAAGCACAGCATTAAATTCAGTGTTAATCAAAAAATTTAACAAGTGAAGCCTCACTGGTATAGCACTCTAACTGTGTTAATAATTTAACTAGCCAAGTCACTAGCTATTTACAGTCTCTGGGTTTAATTGGTTAGAGCTGAGTCACTTGATATGTTAAAAAAAAAAAAAAAGACTAAGCATTTAGAATTAAGTAAAGAAATATTTTAGTTGTCAGATTTTTAGTAACTACTGAGGATTCACAACGTAACTGATTAATATGTCATGCTGTTGATAGGTGTGATAGTCCATTTTTAACTTGTCTGTTTCCAGCCTATAGAATTATCCCACAGCTGGTACTGAACTGGCATGTTTAGGGAAACCAAGCTTTGATTTTTAGCTGGAAAAAAGAATTAACACTGTGCTGTAAGACGTATGTGTTTGTTTTTCCCATTGATTAATTTTATTGAATAGCTGAATAGTATCTAGAATGATTGAAATAGAAATATTTGTCACAGTTGCATATTTGCTCCATCCAACTTCAAGTCAAGTACATCTTGGACTTGATGCTTCTGATATTGTTCTTTCACAGATCATTGTGCTTTCGATGAGTGGATGTATGCTTCTCTGCTCTCCTAGGAAACAGAGAGTCACCCTTTGTTCCTTGTTGATTTTTTCCCCTTGAGGGGTACCCCATCCCTTATATGGGTTGGCCCAATTTTGAGAATAAGCAAGCAGCCGCTCATCCCAAATCCAAGGGTCAAACCTATTTCTGTCTTTCTCATTGGGAACCTCATCTCTATATGTTTTGTGACCTCTTGTGCTTTGACATTTAAATTAGTAAATGAATCCTTAACCAATGACCTGGTTAAGAGAAAGGAGAAAAGTTCCACCAGTATAGTCTTAAATTCAGCTGGAGACATTTTAATGGAAGCACAAACAATGAAGTAGGGCTAAACAGATGCCAAAAGATTGAACTGTTTTAATTCCATTGGCCTGATCTAGATTGGCAAAAAGAAGTGTGTTCATGGCTGCATGAAAGTCTAGCCTTTAGATGAGAAAAAGGGAAAGTGTGCCATGAAAACGCTTTTTTTGTGTTTTAGGGGAGAAGAAGCACCTTTAAAAAGGTGCTAGTTTTCCCAGCTTCTTTTTTAAAAACTGCGGAACAGCGCAGCTCCATCTAAAGGCTGTGGGGCAGCTGCTAAGCATTAAGGAAAAGGCAACTTCATGTCACACTTTCCTGCCAATCTAGAAAGCCCCATTATATCTTTTTATTCTACTCTTTCTAGACTCAAGTGTTTACTTTATTTTGGCCTATACACTTAAATTTGCTAGTTAAACAATCCAATTTCTAAACTTGTGATCAAACATTGTCATGTCTGTACCCTGTATTGTTACTGATTGGAATGGGAGAGTTATTTATTTGTTTTGCATTCATTGCCAATTCATACTTCCCAAACCAATACATAAACAGGAATTAAATTATCTTTTGTTTTCAGCCTTTTTTCACTTGTCATGATGCAGTTCTCAGTCCAAATAATGTGTACAGCAATCTGTACTTTCAGATAATGGAGTACATAGTGAAAAAAACACAGAAAAAATATATTCAGGCATATAAATGGCATACATTAGGTATCTAGAATGTAACAGCAGAAAACTGGGAAGGATATCATCATATTTTATTAGACCACTGGAAAAGCAAGATGTGGCATCTGGATGTAATAGATAAATTGACTTGCTAAATTGGGAAGTATAAGTGCACATTTCACTGTTTCAATCTACCATGTTTATTATTATTATTATTATTGGTGGTATTGTTTCTTTGTTCACATATTTTTGCAAACTGGAAGCCAGTGCACAATGTTATGTTGCACTACCTTTCCTTGGTGGTGGGACTGAATGCTCCTGTGAGTCAAGTGACAATGTTGACAACAGCAGTGCTGCGGTAGAGTCTCCCATGTAAGACTAGGAGTTAGACTAAACATGCCAAATGCGGGGAGAGGGTGACACTGGCAGAGGATGTTTCCAAGTCAACCACCATCTTGAGGGGAGAGAGATGCAGGCCACCTCCTGCTGGAAGCACGAAGAGCCCTCCTTTCAACCACCATCTTGAAGGGAGAGAAAGGCAGGCCACTTTCTGCTGGAAGCAAGAAGAGCCCTCCAACCACGATCTTGAGGGGAGAGAAAGGCAGGCCACCTCCTGCTGCAAGCAAGAAGAGCCCTCCCTTCAACCACCATCTTGAGGGGAGAGAGATGCAGGCCACCTCCTGCTGGAAGCAAGAAGAGCCCTCCCTTCAACCACCATCTTGAGGGGAGTTAATTGTCTAATTAACAAATTGTAAGCCGCTCTGATAGCTTTGGCTGAAGAGCGGGGTATAAATAAAATTTATTATTATTATTATTATTATTATTATTATTATTAATGATTGTTAGGCACAGAGAAAGGCAATGATAAACCACTCCTGAAGTGTTCTACCTTGAAAACCCTATGATGAGACAATGTGTGATCTCTAAAAATGCACATTCAACACCAGTCTAGCTGCTGCTTTTTGCAAAAGCTGTAGCTTCTGAACAATTTTTAAGAGGAACCCCACATAGAGAGTGTAGTCTAATCTAATTATAACAAATTAAGCAAATTGATTCATCAGTCCATGGTGGTGATGTGATTATAAAAATATAGATAGAGGCAAAGGCTGAATCTAGGTTTGTCAAAGTGAATTTTCCCCCTGAATGCTAAATGAAATCAAAGAAATATCTTGAATACTCACCCTTATTGAGGAGAGCTGCAGAACTGAGATTTGGGGGGGGGGGGGGGGGAACAGTCCAAATATGATATGGAAGTCAAGAAACCACTGGGTGACATACCAACCCATTGATTTCCTGTTAGGAGGTACTGCTTATATATTCGGTGCTGAGCACTCTATGTTGGTAGGTAGGTAAGTCTGCCCACTGCTTTCATGGATTGTTTGGTAACATTGTCTTGATGTCTATACTGGCTCATAAGTTTTCTTTTTAGACAAAAGATGCTAAGTTCTATAAAGACACATTCTTAATTTTAAACACTCATTTTAGTAATGTTCATGGGATATTTAAAAGAGATCACTCTGTCCTCTGTGCAGCTCTTGCAGCTGGAGTGGGGGGTCAGAGCCACAATGCAGAGAAATGGTGTACATGTGATGGGTTCAGCCCCCCAAGTTCCCATTGGAAGTTGGTGTGGCCGCTGGCTTCTGTCTTACAGTGACAATATAGGCAGAACTCTTTTAATTGAATTGGACACACAGAGAACCTTTTAGGATTTTGGTAGTATTTTATTTATTTTTGTATAGTAACCTCAAGTCACTAAGTAAAGTAATGAGGTATTAGAGGATTTGTTCCATTTACAGATAAGCCAGAAAGCATTAAAACTGAAAGTACAAGGCAGAAGCAACACCATTATATGTCAGTTCTAAAAGCCTATAGGGCAATGCAGGTGGATTTAAGAGATATAGTACATTTGCTCCTATGGGTTATTATCACTCTGTGTCTTGTGTTAAATCACATACTGAGCTATTTTATGTGTCTTTTCCTTTCTTTTTTGCCTTAGGTCAGAGACTGGTTTTGGAAAGAGAAAACAGTATTGGGTGATTTTATTAGATTATGAATCAAGTCACATTCTTGGATCATACAAGAATAAAATGATTTATCAAGACAAATTACTTTGAGTTTTTGCTCATTTATGTTCATATGGATGAACTGTTTTTTGAAATGAAATTCTTGAAAAGAAAGGAACTTGATTCGTGAATAACATCTTTATATATATATATATATATATATATGGGTTCACATGAATAAATATCATATACAGTATAGTACTTTGCTTTCTGAAAGTAATGTTCCTAACAGCATATTAATAGGTATGCCTATAAAAAGCTCTAACATAATAAAAAGATGCATAAAATAAATGCAAACTGATAAGGGTACAGTACCTTGTGGTTTTAAAAATATGTTTGTATATTGGTTAATTAATACTTTGTATCCAGATTAAAGTCAGTTAATATCTCAAAAACATTGTCCCAATATACATTAAGAAAATTAATGTGATATATAGGTCAAATGTACTTTTTTTCTCTTTTGCAGGTGGCCAACCAGGTTGTACAAGCACTCCTTACTCAGAAGGTAAGTTATCCCTTTTATTGTGTGTTTTAAAAGTCATTAACTAGAATAATCAAAGGGTAAATAACTAAAGATATCAAACATATTTACCAAAAATTAGGAAAAATAGCAGATTCACTAGAAATGCTTTAATCTACATCTTCTAGTGTGCTCTGTCCCTTCGCGTCTTCTCTTTTCTTTCATTTTGATCTTCTTATTTCTCATTCAGAGCTTCTCTCTGTTCATTTTCCTCTCCTTACCAGACTCTTTTTCCTTTGTCTTTTCACATTTGCTTTCTTTTTCTGAGGGTTTGAAAAATTTGAGGGCCTACAAAGAGGTACAGCCTAGAGGCCCTGTGGAGAAGCAGATTTTCCAGGCCATCCTAAAACTTTATCTCTCGTAGTTATTAGAGTTTCTCAAAGTTGAGGGTGGTATAGCAGAATACACATGGATATTCAATTTCTAAAATTCGTCTGTTTTTAAAATAAAATAACTTTGACATGCATAGTCCCAGGATCTCCTTAGCATCTGTCCCAGTTCTTAATGTAGGTTAATTTCATGAGTTTAGAGGTGAGGTGGAGACAGACATAAAAATGTTTTCTTTTTATTATAATTATTCTAATAGGAAATAAATATAATAATAGGTATTGGATAATGAGTTTGAGGTAATCTTATGAAGATTCACAATTTCTCTTCACTAAATAACAGGGAATATTTCTTGGCTGAGATCCTTATCGTGGAGATGTAGCATAAAGGTTTTGCATGTAGAACTATGCTGTGTTTCCCTGTCACCCCTAAAATCATCTTTGAGTAGCAGCATCAGCCTTTCACAGTCATTTAGTGACTAGTGATAGGAAACATGGAAAAGACATCTGACTATGTCCCCACAGACAGATGCAAAAGGGTTATGTCATAAACTGAGATTGTTCTGATTCTCTGTTGCCTCCTATTATCCAAAAGTCCCTAAATGACCTGGGGGCAAGGGTGTCCTGCAGTTGAATAGCAGGCTGGGGAGATTTTGGCCATTGTGTGAAGTTAGTAGAGAATTATAATATCTGCTATGATCAAAAAGTGACCTACAATGGCATAAGTTGGTCTTAAGCTATGGTAAGTAATTGACAAGATACTGGTCCTTGTTGGGGGGAAAAATCAAGCAGCCCTGGATACCAGTTCTTGGAGAAAGGCAGAATATGAATCAAACAAATAAATAGTGTTAACTCTTTTAATATTTAATTTGCCAGACTGCAGTTGAAAAAAAAATCCTCTCTCAGACTGCTGCCTAACTACAGAATTAATGCAGTTTGACACTGCTTTAACTGTCATAGCTCTATCCTATGGAATCCTGAGATCTGTAGCTTGTTGTGATACACAGGAAGGTAAATATCTCACAAAACTACAAATCCCAGTATTCCATAGCATGGAGCCATGTCAGTTTAAGCAGTATCAAACTGTGTTATTTCTGCAGTGCAGTTGCAGCATCAGTCAACCCTAAACTCTCACCTCGCCCTACTCCAGTTGTGAAAGCAGCGTTCTCACGACTAGCAGGACCTCCCATAATCTGGGGAATCTGGCGGGCAACAAGTAAACAGTCATAAAGAAAACTCTAGCAGTCTGAAAGTTTGGGGGTGTCTTATTTTTAATGGTGTCAGTGGGAGATTTCTGCCCAAAGCAAATACCAGCTTCTGAAGAGAGATTTTCTTCAGGACTGCAGCAGGGGAGGAAAGGCTTAAATTAATTATTCCTCTGTACTTTCTCTGATCACATTAATTATAACTCACTCTAGCTGATCCAGTTTGCAGTTTTAAGAATCTGCATGTGAGATGCAAAGACACATGCAGGTGTGGCCTTTCGCATCATTGCTAGTATTGGCTTGGCTTCATACAAGCTCTTGTATTTTTATTACACAGATATATTCTTTATTCATTTTCTTTATCACATCTGTAATCAAAGCATAATCCTATTTTAATCCTGAAATGGATTGGTTTGAAAAGGCCCCCACTGAGAATTTGAACCGAAACCTTTCCTGGTAAAAGTTAAGCACTGTGATCTCATGAGAGGATTTCAGTATTTCTGGTGAAAGTAGGTGGCCTGTAAGAAATTCTGGTGTGCAGTGACACCAGACCACCCTGAAACCCTTTGGCTAGTATCTTGTTCAATAGTTATGAGATTGTAAGTTGAGCACATGGTATTTTAATTTTTGGAATTCATGTTTGTGGTAGTTTACAAATAAATACATTTGACCCTCCTTTTTTGTGGGGGATCCATTCTGGAGTTTTGCATATATTCAAGTCCCACTGGCTTGGATATAGGTGCAGAATCATGAGGGTGTGAAGGCGGGTGCTGCGGGCATGTGCCCCATTCATTCCCCCTCCATTCATCCCCCACACATAAGCAAGGGAAGCAAGTCTGAAGAACACGAGAATGGAGGGAGGACTGTATTACCCTAAAACCTACCCCTTCAGCAAAGTAGAGCTCGGGGAGGTCTGTCAACCTATTCGTCCTCAACATGCACAACTGCATTGCCAAGTGTCCATTTCTGCAATACCTCAGAAGCACTTTAGTTGGGCCTCTTCTTCATTGAAAAGGTATGTTTTGGGGGTGGGGTGGGATGGCATTGTCAGATATAACTACAGTGATAGAGCTTATTAGTCATAGTTGTGACTGACAAGGCAGGCTGTTGGCAATTGTTTCTACTGTATATACTCATGTATAAGTCTAGAAATTTGGGCCCAAAAATTGACTCATAAAACCTGGGTTGGCTTATCCATGCGTCAATGTCAGTTCTGTAATGTAACTCTTATAAAAAAGGAACCATCTCCTGGTGAAAGACAAGAGTTCCAGGATGGCCTGGAAGCACTGACCCCACTTTACTCTCTCATCCATCCAGCCTTAGGGTGAGCACAAACAGTTATGCCTGCCGGAATTTTCTATGTTCTTCGGCATTGTTTTCCTTTGCTTCATCTTTTAGATCCCTTATTACATACCCCTAAGTTTTATCCCCAACTTATCTAGTGGTCATAGCTAAATCTATAATTTTGGCCCTCAAACCTGCCCTCAACTTACATATGAGGATGACTTAAAGTCAAGTATATACAGTAATTTGTTTGTTTGTTTGTTTGTTTGTTTTGCAGTAGTTTGGGCATTTCTGCACATTGTCTCTGTCCCAGGTTTTCTTACTTTACATCTTTTAATATATTTCTCCCAAGGTGGAATGCAAAAGCAGCTGCATTAATTGATCAACTACTATAAAAACTGTATCTGTAGCCAAAACAAAAGCAAAAATAAAACAAAGCATCTGTACTTATTTTTACTTTTTTTTTTTTTTTTTTTTTTTTTTTTTTTGCAAAAGACACTGTTTATATGTAGTTTTTCTTTGAATTTTTGCAAGTTCCTGAACTGCTAGGGTCTGTGCATGCAGGTATCAGGGGAGAATGAAACAAGTGGGTGGAGACATACATGCATGTATTTATGATGAACTTTCCTCATTTACCTTTCTCTCTCATAGTAAATTCAACCTGGTTTAGATGATAATATTAGGCAAGCTGTAGGAGGAAACCTCTGCTGTTTTTTGTATATTACAGTAGTATAAATTGATTTTGTTGTTGGATTTTTCATTTAATATCTTTTATATATTCTCAGGAGATAATTTAAAGAAAATGTATCACCCCAGGTATAAATCAGCAATTTATTCAAATTCCATTGCCATGCAGCTAAATAGTACATGCATATGAATGTCAACATGAGCCAGATTAACTTTCTTCAAAATAAAAGTTCATACGAGATGGTGTGTTTGCCAATCTCAGTATATTATTGCCTAGTTTAGAAAATGTTACATTTTCTTTTTGAAAACTGACAAAATATTGTGTGTACAGATAAGGGGGGAATGATAAGAGAATTTTTATGAGTTATTTATAATTCCTTTAGAACTGAGATTTGACTCAGGACCACCTCCTTTGTCAGTTTCAAAATCTGGTGTTTTAAAATCCTTATGAATGGACTAAGAGTACAGATTAAAATGTATTTAATAATGTGATTTGCTTAGTATTGATGGAATTTAACAGATGCTTGGCTACTTCTGAATAACACTAGCTAATTTAATATCCTGAAGGGGAAACACAAGGCAGCAGTCTAAATGTTAATGAATGTTAACTGTTCTAGCCTTCCTAATGCCATTTCGACCAAGCCCATTTATAAGAAAGGACAGGAAGACAATACTGTACAGTAAATAGGAAATTAGGCTCTTCAGGTCAGTCACAAATGGCTCCTATACAAATCCAAGTAATAACTGGTAAACAGATAAGTCTTCTACCACACTGCTGTAAAATAGAACAAGTAATGTCACTAAGAGATAACACCCCCCAGGGGCATCATGAGATACAGAGGGAATCTGAAGAGCTCTCAAAGACTCCAGAAGAGTACTAGCACCAACCATGTATATTATACCATGAATTTAAAATTGCTCCGGAAGGAGAGATATTTTTGTTTAAATTAAGCACATCATACAAGAGTCGTAAGGAATGAACTACTGCAAGGCCTAGAAGTGTATGAGATGGCTGTAGATCCGCTGAGAGATGAGGGCGACATCAACTGAGAGTGAAACCCTGAGTGATTTATCAATGTCACTGAATCCTTGAGATCAAATTTATATTTTGAAATGGGCACTTTGGAAGAGATCATTCCTTATACAACATACAGAATTCCTCCAGTGAGCTTAGCTTTGCGGCAGAAATATGAAGGAAAATATATTAAATTGGGAGTTTTGCCTCAGAGCATGCTATTTTTTATGCTCCCCCCTTTCTTTTCTTCATTTCCACAAGATACTGTTTTACTTAAGACCCTTCTAAAAACTGAAGGGAGAATAACAGTCCAGCAAATAGCCATAAACATACTCAGAACATGTTTACTGGAACATTTTAAGGCAAATAAGAATCTAATTTATGTTCCTTATATTATAACTGAGATAATTCAGTAACTTCTGTGGCTGAGACTCTGTGGTCATTGTGTTTCATGCTTTGGACATTTTAAAAGTTTTTTTTTTAAAGGGTCACTCATCTGAACATTTCTCTCATATAGAAATGCAAGTAAAGCTATCCTTCAGGCCAAAGGACTAAATCAGACCAAGAGGCTATCTAATCCAACATCCTATATTATACATTGGCTAAACAGATAATTATGTAAGGCCCACAAGAAAGACTTGAAGTCAATAGCCCTACTCCCCTGGTAGCTCACATGAAACTGGTATTCTGTCACAATATCTGTACCTTAAAGTTGCTTATATGCCATTTTCAAGCTTGATAGTACAGAAGTGGTTTGCAAGTAATTCAGCAAGGAGGAGGGGAGAAGAGGATGGGGTGAAGTGTTGCCTTTCCCAGTAAGTTTAGACAAAACCACACTGATCCAATCCTTTCTAGCTTATATGTTAATCCTCATTTATAACTTTCATCATCTTGACCAGTCTCTGATATTGCCTGGCTACATGCGCCCTAGTTTTCGTCTGTGAAATTTTGGAGGGTGTGGGACTTACTCATAAGTGTACATTTTAGACCTTCTTGGAAAATGTTTACTGTCTTCCTTTTTGTGTCTGGGCACAAGTCAAAGGAGATTTTCAGACCAGCACTTACTGTGGAGAAATTTTCCATTCATAGGAAATGGCTCTTCCCTGAATGATTCAGGGATGCTGGAGGGGAGCAACGATTCCCTGACATTTAGGAAGTGCAGCAGGCTTTCATACACCTGCACTTCCTAAACTATCCAGCAGTGTTTAACCAACACTTCTGCACTGGTCTGAAAATCTTCAAGATGCTCTTTTTGCTATCTGAAGAGCTGACCCTGTTCTAAGGAACTGTTGAATTATTTATAATAATCCCTGGAGGTTATGTTATATGACACCTAGTGTGATGAGAAGGGCCTGGGAATTGTCCCGTTTGTTTGTTTGTTTGTTTGTTTGCTCTTAACTGCCCTTGAGCCGATCTTGACCAACTGTGACCCTCTGGATGAGACAGACATCTCCAGTTCTCCCTGTCCTCAACAGCTCTGCTCAGTTTCTGCAGTTTGGCCAAATTACAATGCCTCCGTTTTGTCATCTTGGCTTCCACAGACAGTTAAGGCTCAAACTGTTCAATGATTTTTTTGCTGTCCACAGTATCCTCAGCACTCTTCTCCAGCACCACATCTCAGATGAGTTAATTTACTTTCTATAAGCTTTCTTCCCTCTGACATCTGTACATGGGGATGGGGAATACAATGGCTTGGATGATCCTCACTTTAGTGTTATATCTTTACACTCTATGATCTTATCTAGTTCTCTCATAGCTACTCTTCTCAATCCTAGTCTTCTTCTAATTTTTTTTTTACCATAGTTTTAGTAACAGCCTCTTTTTGTGGAAATCTGTGGGAAAGAAATGGTGTTTTCTTTATGTTATTTTAAATGAGCAGTAATGGCTCTTCTGTGCTGGTATATCTTCATTTTGGATCAGTGCTCTGTTCTTAATTTTAATATGGCTCTCAAATGTTATTGAATTAGTTTCCCCTCATTCTTTTGTTCCTTGGGTTTCGTAAGTATATGAGAAATTTTAATCATTTCTTTATTGTTCATTTTCTTGCACATTTAGTAGGCAGTGGGTGCAGTTTTTAAATTTAGAAAGTAAATTTTCAGGAAATTTCAGGTGGTGACATTTTGGAAAGAGAAATAGTTGCAGTTACTAGCCACATGGCTTCAGAATGGAGTATGTTCCTAGAAAAGGAAAGAAAGGCCTAAGACCTAGGATGTTTCAGGAATAAATTGCTAGAGGAATCTTGGATCTCTCAGCGGCCTTTGATACTATAGATCATGCCATCCTTTTGGACTGGCTGAGGGAGTTGGGAATCATAGGCATTAGTTTGCACTGGTTCCAGTCCTTTCTCTCTGGCAGATCCCAAAGGGTGAGGCTTGGGGACAGTTGCTCTTCTAAAATCAAGCTTAATTGTGGCATCCCTCAGGGCGCCTGTCCTGTCCCCGATGCTATTTAACATTTATATGAAGCCGCTGGGTGAGATCATTCGAAGGCATGGAGCACAGTGTCATCAGTATGCTGATGACACTCAGATTTACTTCTCCATGACCAGATCATCTGCTCAGACCTCAGATGGCATCTCTTCTCTCAGTCACTGCCTGGCAGTGGTAATGGACTGGATGAGGGAAAACAGATTGAGGCTTAACCCAGACGAAACAGAGGTACTGACAGTCACCAGCCTGAAACCAGGTTTGAGAATACAACTCCCAGTCCTAGACGGAGTCACACTCTCCTCGAAGGAATCTGTTCACAGTCTGGGAGTACTTCTAGACTCGTCGGTTCACATGATTAGTCAGGTGAATGTGACGGTCAGAAGTGCCTGCTATCAGCTTCGACTGATACGCCAGCTGCGCCCTTTCCTGGAGATGAGGGACCTGGAAACTGTGGTACATGCTTTGGTCACCTCACGTTTAAATTACTGCAATGCGCTCTACATGGAGCTGCCCTTGTGCTTAACCCAGAAACCTCAACTGGTTCAAAATATGGCAGCCAGATTAGTCACTGGGGCATCTAGGAGAGAGCACATAACACCTGTGCTCAAATCTCTCCACTGGCTGCGGATCAGTTTCCGGGCACAGTACAAGATGCTGGTTTTGACCTTTAAAGCCCTACATGGCTCAGGTCCATCCTATCTAAGGGACCGCCTCTTCCCGTACAAGCCCCCTCACACACTTCGATCCTCTGGGAGGAACCTGCTACAGCCTAAGAAAACTAGGATGGCCCAGACTTCCCAGAAGGCTTTTTCTGCTGTTGCTCCCAGGCTGTGGAATGGCCTGCCCGATGAGATGCGCCTTATTACAACTTTAGACGGTTTCAAGAGATCTGTAAAGACGCATCTCTTCCGGCAGGCCTTCCCGGACAATGATTAAATTTATGACCGCTATTGTCCATCCAGGCTTACCCATAGAGACATTAGTCATTTGAGGCCGCCTATTCAGTTTTAACAAGTGTCACATAAATGTTTTATAGTTTTATTCTACTGTTTTTTAATCTTATCTCAGTTTATTTCAATCTTAAGGGGTGGGAGGAGGGATTGGGTTGCGATATTTTAATTGTATTTGTATTTTATATGTTATAACCCGCCCTGATTGCGCACCCAGGGAGCGGGATATAAATAAATATTTATTATTGTTGTTGTTGTTCTTGTTATTATTATTATAAATATTCATTAAGAAGGATGTAACTGGGTTAAAAAAAAGTTTAAATGTGTATTTCTATTTTTAATATCTATTTTTAATCTGTTCCACAAGAAAATCATATTATGCTAATATGCCACTAGGACTGGTTTTTTAAAATCTGTCTATGAATAACTCTAGTGTTGAAACACTTTGTTCAATAATTGGGGTATCTAGCAACTTTAAAGATTAAAATATAAAGTACAGAGGGGCAGGAAATGTCAAAATGTAGGTTTTTTTAAAAGAAATTATGCACAGGAGGTTTTGCTTTGTCTGTGGATAGTTTGAATTAACCAGTTCTCATGAAGCAATATTCTTACTGTGTCTGCTGCTTTCAGCTTTAATTGGGGAAGCCAGCCTTTCGGTGGCTTAGTTATTTTTTTGGAACCTCATAAAGACTGACAGTAGTCCTTTTGCTTGGTTAAACAGAAAATATATAATAGTTCTCCATAAGAGGTCTGAGATGATGCAGTTATTAAGAGGGACTTCTTTTTGCTGAATTAAAGGTTTTGGAATTTTGCTACACTTCAAATAAAAGATATCATTGCCTCCTTGTCACTTTAGAAGGCAGTGAATATATAACTTGGAAAGCCTTAGGGGTATTTTAAATACGCATTCCCTTTGTAATGTGCTCAGGCAAAATGACTTCTTAATTCATTGAGAGTTACCGTTGAATTAAAGCTAAAGCATGGGTTTGGGCCTTCCCCCCAGCTATCTCCTTTAATGAAAGTGTCTCATTGTGTTACCTCTTTTTTTTCTGGTCACTGCACTTATCACAGCAGCCTGAGAAAATACAAAAACCTTTAAGTTATTTTAGACCACCATTTCCCATTCTGACCTGCTGCTTCAGCAGGTTCGTGCACTTTAGAACATGGCTAATGTTCATGAATGAATAGGAAGCCAGTGACTATGCTTGCTGAGGATTCTGGAACCTATGGCTCAGAAAGGTAACTTTTTCAAGTTCTGACCTTGGAGTAGGTAACCAGCATCCTGTAGGCCAGATCTACCCTTTTAATGAAATTTTTTCTTGCCCCAAGTGGCCTTCGTTAATTTTAATTATAGTGTAGTGAAAATATTTGTGTGTTTTTTTCTGAGACGGAAACAAAACAATGAACCAGTGACCTTATTTCATACCATTCACCAAGTGAAATTTGGAGCATTACTAATGACCTGTAGACAGATACATTTTCCCTTCCTTCCTCTGCTTTTGAAGCTTCCCCTTTTAATGCTAAGTACTTCAATTTCTACATGTGTGTTTGTGCATGCGTGCATGCACATGTATGCAATCATCTCCAGGTCATTGGAACCACAGCATTTGGTTCTTCTCCACTAAGGTTCTGATAATACACACACACACATACACACCAGCCATTCTTTTCTATAGAAGGGATGTGGAGTTATTACAGCACTTGGCCATCCATTGAAAAGTTGAATTGTCTCTTCTGAAAATTAGAGAGGCTTCCACAAATCTAGAAATTTCCCAGTCCTGGCTTAGAACAGTCCCCTTAATGTAGCAGCAGTTGGTCTGTATCACCTCATGCACAATGCCATTCCTGTCTTTTGTAACAGGGAAAGAAAGATGACAGGTATCCAAGAAAGAAAATTCTGTATGTTGCTCATATGTCACAGAAATATTTGTGTACTGATTAATATTTTAGTATCTGTGCAGCCAGTTGTTGCATGCGATTTAATGTTTATGAGCTCTATTTTTTCCTCCATGTTTCATTAGAGTATCAACACACAGGACTGCAAATTTAAAGTTGTAGAGGGACAGATCAATGGCCAGAAATGTATATACTGTCTGTGCCTGTTGATTTATAATGAAGAGGTTATGGCAGTGGTTGCAAGTTACCCTTCTCAAATAAAGCTTCTCAAATAAAGCCCTTGGAGGTCTTTAAGCAGAGGCTGGATGGCCATCTGTCAGGGATGCTTTGATTGGGAGTTCCTGCATGACAGGGGGTTGGACTGGATGGCCCTTGTGGTCTCTTCCAACTCTGTGATTCTATGAAAGCTATCCTGTTTTTTATAGTTTCCCTCTTCTAGCATTGGTTATTTCCTTTCCCAATTTTTTACTTGTGGTCATAATGAAAAAAGGGGATGGGTTGGTTCATCTTTTGTCAACTTCAGAGTCCTTCTAAACTGCTGTTGGTTATACATATTGCTTGAGGAAATAATATCCCAGCTGTCTAAAAATATATTTCCTAATTTCTTTTTTATTGTTATGTATGCAGACATGACAAAACACATTTAACTGCAGTCATGCATGGGAGTAAGTCCAACTGAACTCACTTGAGCTTTCTTCTAAGTATACCTATACAAGATTGTATTGTTGATATAATAAATACTAAGACTACTAGCCTGAACTAGTATACCTGTTTTTAAAATGTCATCTAATCCTTAGAGCTACTAGGTCTGAAATGTATTTTTAATCTTAATTTTAAATTCTGTTCTGTTAAGTGTGATGCAAAGTTCATGTAACATTTCATTTCATAGTGCTTTTTGTTGATCTTGTTTATGTAGGATTTGAGGGAGGAATGCTTGAAGCTGAAAACAAGAGTTTTTGACCTGGAACAACAGAATCGAACATTAAGTGTGCTGTTTCAACAGAGAGTGAAACCAACATCTGGCCTACTGCTTCAGGTAAACTGATGCAGGAATACATTTGTATAGATAAAATAGGTACTTGTGCAATTTATACTGACTGAAATTACATAACGTTAGCTTATGGCTGTGTCAGCAAGGAAAAAAACAGCATTTGATAGGCAGCATTTTAAAGGAACAGCCATTATCTAGAGCTTGATACTGTTCAAACTGTTCATGCAAGTTCTGAAGGCATGCAAGTTGAATTGGAATAAAGTAGGAAGGGATGGAAGAACAGGAAACAGAGCTCAGTATTACTGCTGAGATTTCATAACCCCCAAAATATTATTCCAGAAACAAGCATAATAAAAAAATTTGAGTAACAAAACATATTTATCCTGCTTCAAGAGTGAATATTTTAATCATGTCATTCTGAAATGAGGTTGAATTAACAAGAGCTCATAGATTCTAGAGTCAACTTTATTCTGATTCAGCTAGAATTGAGACAAACAGAATTAATTTATACATAGTAACTAGAATTATACAAATTTTATGCATTGTTTTTCCTGTCCCACTTAAAGTCTTCCTGCCCTCCAGAGCTGTTTTGGAGGACTACAAGACCTTCTCTAAAACTATATAGAGTCTGCCCTTGCCATATGCTGGGATCCATTCCAGGATACACACACACACACACACACACACACGCATAGGGCAAAAAATGCAGTACCTCAAGTCCTGTTTGTATGAATGGGGCACACTCCCGAATGCTGTGCAGGATGGGCATGCACCCCTTTCATTCTATGGGGGCTTGCCACCCACGTGACTTTGAGTCTGCATATGGCAAGCCCGCGTATGGCACGGGTGCACTGTACTTTCTTTCTCTCCATAACCTTCTGATTTACTGACTCAATTATTGGGCTGATTCCTGTCATTCCTCTACACATAGCTATGTTGGAATTATTCCTGTGCTTTTTCTTTGTCAAGCAAATGGCCAGTTCTCACATAGATTGCATGTACCAAGTAGCCATCTGGTGGTTTTGATTCTAAAATAGACTTCTATTCAACTCATTCTTTGTTACCTTTATTTAAATTTCTGCAGATTAGTGAATTGTGGTTTCTTGTCTTTTATTATACTTGTGGTTTCAGTTCTAAAAAAAATGGGTTTGTCAGTTACAAGTCATGTATGAGCTTGATTTTTTTCATCCTCAGTTCTTGTCCTTTATGTTCTGTTAATGATCTCTATATTTTAATTTAGTGCAACACAGCATGGCTCATATCCAAGTACATGCTCTCAGATGTCTGCTAATAGGTTGCATCTTCCTTCCTCTCTCCTTTCCGCTGTATCTCTTTATGCTGTCTCTAAACAGTTTCCATAAGTTTCTTCCTAAAACCAGTTTTGAGGGGAAGGAAGGGGAGGCTGGATATAGGAGAATTCCCTTATTACAGCTACTTCTGTAGAACCACCCAATAGTATCTTGCCCCATATTTCTTTCTTTTAACAGTCTATATGATACTGTACTTTGCATTTACAGCTATGTCCAATGTGGTAACAAAGATGTGTTCTGTGTCCATCTTGAATGCAAATGTGTGAATGTGATGCCCCAGCACAATAGAAGGGTCTCAGTCGTATCTTGGGCAAGACAAACTCTTTGAATAACAGTGCTTTAAAACTAGAGCAATATTTTGACATTATATTTTTCAGCTAAAGCATGGATTTTCTCTCTTGTTCACAGCAGTATGAAAAAGCTCATATCTGAACAGAAGTAATCTTTTGAAAATTAGTCACTCGTGTTACTCATTTTAGCACAGTTAGCTTCAAAGCAAAGCTTACAATCATTTAGTTGTCCTAGAATTAAAAAGTTGAGAGCATAATTTCCATTCTTATTTTTGAAAACTGTGTCACAAACAATGTGGGTACAAAGACTGTTTCTTGAGTTAGATATAGATATATACACATATACTCTTCTGTATTGGTTTTTCTGCTCTCCCCCCTCCCACTCCTTTGTATTCCAAATAGAGATCAAAAGAAAATAGATGATTATTCCAGATTTAGACAGTTTTAAGCAGGGAAGGTTTTTCAAAACTATGTTGAGAAGAGTTTACAGCATAACTATTACTAAAAGTTATTGTGTTATCCACTTTGTGCAAATATGTATACATACAATTACACATACAAAGTATCCTTGAGTGTGACAATACTGAAGACAACATGTTTTTGTTTATCTTGGGAATTTGGCTGTGCAGATTGGTACATTAATTCCTTGGCAATGGAAAAGTTGATACATCCATTGCCAACAGTAGATACTACATGAAGGAATTACCATCATGAGATGATTAAGGCCTGAAGCAGACGTTCCAAAAGGCCTGTGCCTGGACCACGCCAGCCCCAATCCCGCTGGGACCATGGTGATCACACAGGCCTGGTCCTGATCCAGCCGCTGCTGCAGTCCTGAACCAGGCTTCCAGAAAGAGTGGAGTATATCCATTCCTTTTTGGTCTGATCCTTCTTGCTTGGCACAGCATCAGCATGGCTTCTGACTGCATTTCGGGTGTGCATCGTCTAAACATTATGCCCCCAACATGGTCTGAGCCCAGTGCATGTGTTTTGAGCCTAAGTAAACCAAACTCTGACCCAAAAGGGACAGCTTTTCTAAAAAATAGGGAAAATTTCAGTCATTGAAACACTACATGTGCCTTCAACACAAAATTAATTTTGATTTGGCTTCAAAAGAGCAATGTAATCTAAATATATATTAATTATTGGCTCTTTCCTTCTATTTCAAATGAATAGAAAACTCTGCATTAGAATCTAACAGTGTATAAGTGCCAAGGGAATTGGAATGTTCTCACCCTTCCCTTTCTGATGTACCCCTCTCTGGGGCCAAAACCTGCTCCATGGTGCAACTGGATTTAGGTTGCATGGGTAGCTACAGGAGTTGTGGGAAGTTCACCCATTGCCTTCCCATGTGCATGTAAAGATGTTTGATTTGTCCAACCATGGCTCAATTGAAAAGATAAGGATTTTCCCTGATGAAAGAGGTAGCAACCCTAATTTAGCACCACAGGTATAGTTGAATTCAGAGTCAAAGCCATTCTTTTAAGGTCTGAGCCCTCTTCATGAATCAATGGATCTTGGGTTTTTGCTTTAAAAAAAATTGTTAGAAAGACTCTAACTCTGAAGAAATATGAAAAGTTTAATACTTTTTAATTGAAAAAAAACCCTAACTGAATAACAAAAACAACAACAAATCCCATCCCAACAAGTTCACTTAACACTGTAGATGAACAAGGTATTGTAATAGTTCTGTCTTGTGGAGTGGGGTCGGATGCAAACTACTCCTATAGTTTCATGAACTTCACTACACAAATTAGATTTTGAATCTGTGCTTGGAAAACTGCCATCATCCCTGACTATGTGGAAGCTATTTATGCAGCTTGAATAAAACTGGGTGTGATCATTTTGTTTTTTCTTCCACATAATGCTGGTGTTCACCATTACCTGAAGTTCTTAACCAGATTATAGATTGATTTCTTAATCACC
The DNA here is from genome assembly GCA_034509955.1 of Urosaurus nigricauda. Taxonomy (NCBI): domain Eukaryota; kingdom Metazoa; phylum Chordata; class Lepidosauria; order Squamata; family Phrynosomatidae; genus Urosaurus; species Urosaurus nigricauda. Next base: position 144,401,503 of record JAOEGL010000001.1, on the reverse strand, counting down.
AGGTATGATGCAACTGCTTATAGAAGGTATAAGATAGGTAGCTAGGATTAAGGACTAACCATAAGGCTGGTTGGTTGGTTTGCTATTGTTGTTATTGTTGTTGTATGCCTTCAAGCCATTTTTTGCTTATGGCAACCCTAAGGTAAACCTATCACAAGATTTTCTTGGCAAGGTTTGTTCAGTGAGGATTTGCCTTTTTCTTCCTCTGAGGCTGAGAGCATATAATATGACTTCCAGAAGGTCACCTAGTGAGTTTCCATGGCTGAGCAGGGATTTGAACCCTGGTCTTCAGAGTCTTAATCCAACACCCAAACTACTACATCACATTGGCTTTCAACCATAAGGTTAGGGATTCCTAAAATCTCAGTTGATGTGCAGTTTATATAGGCCCATATAGAGACAGGTATAATTCTCTTCTAAGTGATCCTACTATAACTTTGTGTGATTGCAAACAACAGGCAAGGCAAACACAGATAACTCCAGAATCACAAAATCCAGAATTTTGTGAAGAAACAAAAAAAGAAAAGCAGATTAGCCTGCTTCACCAGCTACCCTGGTATACTGAAAAAGCATTGTTGCTGTTAACTGTCAGCAAATTGACTTCGACCTATGGCAATCCCATGAATGAAAGACCTCCAAGTCCTTCTTGTTTCCAAGGGGCTATACAGACAGGTGGCAACTACACGCTGCGGCCTCCGCAGGGAGCAAGAAGAACCCCCCAAAAGAGGCTTCTTTTTTTGTTCCCTGGAAGAGGTGTCATAGAGGCAACAGTGCGGCATGATGATATCTCTTCCATGCTGTGCCATTTGGGTGCTGTGCATGAGTCACTCCATAATTCTGCACGCCGTGTAAATGGGTGCGTGCCATCATGGCGTGATGGGGGAAGGAGTTACAGCATTGAACGTGTGGATGCTACACTGCCCACAGACAGGCACAAAGTGCTGGTCTGTATTTCCCCCCAAATCTCCAAGTCCCTATCATCAACAGCTCTGCTCAGGTCTTGCAGACTCAGGGCTGTGGCATCCTTGGTTGAGTCTGTCCATCTAAGATGCATTCTTCCTTTTTCCAATAGCCCTTTATCTAGCCAAGCATTATTGTATTTTCTAAATACAAACAAAAATCCATCAGTGATACATTTATTGGCCAACTGAAATGCACAATATACTTGTTGTAAACTGTTGAAGCTCCATGGGCTTCTTCATCAGGCAAGATATTACAAACCAAACAGGAGAAAAAACAACAACAATTGGAGATGTTAGTCAGATGCCTGCATGTTGTTTCAGTCCTTAGTAAAGATGGTATGCTGGGGAGGATATCTTCTACAGGCAGGCTCCTCCTCCTCCTGGCCATGTGGCAATAAGGAGATTTTCAGAGTCCAAGGAATTAATAGTCTATTTGCATCTCAACAGGGAGATGTTGAAGTTGACTAGACAGCATATGACAACAAAACAGGCCCCCATGGTTCTTCCATTTTAGTATGATGGAGGAGTAACAGCTATATAATGCATTTATTATCTGCACTGTGATCTTTGATTGTGTTTAACTGAAAAGACAGGATCTCATTCTTTCCTATGTCAAGCTTTATTGTATTGTTTACTGAAGACATAGTACTTGAACCCAACACTGAAAGTCAGTTTTTCTCCAGCTCTCCATCACCATCCTCCCCATGCCAAGGCTTAACAACAAGAAGAACAACCCTTCCAGCTAGACAGAAAACACGACAAGGCCTGGGATTAGTTTAAAAGACCTTTTAAAAAGGAGCTTATTTGTTAAAAGTTTTGTTAATTGAGGTATGCTTGTATATGTATATATACAAATTAAACTATTGCCCTAATAGTTTGCATATTAATATAAAAACCAAGTAGGTTAAATACATAAGTTTGGCATAGTTTCACTTGAACTGTCTCCAGATGGTCTTGTTCTATCCCTTTGCAGCAATATTGACATTTGAAAATTATTTTCAAACACTTGGACATGAAATATTATAAAGTTGCCTTGTGATTTATTGGTTGCAGTTCTCTCTGGAGCACTGAGATTGGCCTAATTTAGGCCATTCTCTGAACATAGTGGCCAGAATCCAAACAGCTCTGGAACTAGTTCTGAAATGCTCCCATCAATGCATTTTGAATCTGAATTTCATAAGGGCTTCTTCTGCCAAGCTATTTATTTATTTTTAGAATAAGAACACAGGAAAAATGTCTGTACACTGGCATTATCATCTGGTGCATTTTGAAAGATATGCATATATTTAAGGAAACCGAGTTTAAATGGAAGCACCTAATATCCTGGCAAGAAGGGGTAAATTATCTCAGTGACATTATTATATATGATGACACTTCTGGGTAATTAATTGTTCAGGATCTGACAGTGTAAGATGGAGTAGGTATCCCTAAGATATGACCTCAGATTCAGTTAACATTAAATATTACAAGAGGTTAAGAGATAAAGAATTATGTTGGCTTCCATTAGTTTTAATATAATCATAGGATTTTCAAATTTTCATGTTTTGTGGGTACAGGTGAGATATAGGATTAGCCCAGCACATTCCTGAACTGTTAGCTATGGTAGGGTCCACAAGCCAAACCATACAACTTTAAACTGATGGAAGAAGCTCTGTTCTTCCTTAGACAAATCTAATCAGGGAACACAATGATTCTCATGGAGATTGTTGACAGCATTTTCCCTGACAGAGAAGTTATAAATTATTATTTTTCAGAAAATTAATAAAACTTTTAACGTCAACAGTAGACTGGAAAATGTCAGCATCTGCCTGGATATGCCATCCAGTTTTCTGTTCAGTATGACTTTGAGAAGATGATATAATTACCCCAAGAAAGGGAGAAAAGAGAGTGCATTGTCCATCAGGCAGAAGCAATGCAGAAGTGAAAAGCTAATTAACAGATTATTTCTACAAAATGTTGTGGTCTCTAGCAATGCAGTTAATCCTACTTTATTGTGAATTTCTCAGTGACATGAAATTCCAAGGGAATTGTGTCACTTGGAGATTCTTCAAATACTGTATTCTTCTTAAGCTAAAAATAGTTTATTATCACCTTGGGCCCTTTGTTGGGAGAAGGTGGGGGATATAATTTTTTTTCCTGTATAATGATAGGCACAAAGTCCATTCTGCAGTGAGCCCTTTCAGATAATACAGTCCACAGTAAATACCTCACATGCTAAAAAAAATGGTTCTTCACTCTGCAATACATTCACTTTGCAATGCATCCATTATAATACACTTATAACTTTGGTAGTCAATAGACTGGAAATTATTGATATATATTCCTGTCCACAAAAAGGAGGCACAAAAGATTGTAGTATCTGTAGGACCATAGCATTAATTTTTATGCAACCAAAATTATGTTCAAAATTGTGCAATCATATATGGAGAGAGAAATTGCAGAGGTGTAAACAGGGTTCAGGAAAGGAAGCGGCAATAGGGAAACATGTTTGCACATGGCAAATATATTGTGGTTAATGCACCACACCAAAGAATTCTGGAAGATTAGCATGTGCTTTATAGACTACAGCAAAGCCTTTGTCTGCATAGATCACAAAAAACTGTGGAATGCTGTTAAAGAAATGGGAATGCCACTACACCTGGCTACCCTTCTGATGTCTGCACTGGAGTAACCATTGGTCTGTAAAGCCCAGTCCAGGTGCTTCAATTCATCTTCCAAGAAGTGGGGTTCACAGATCCGTTTTGCCCGGTCTACCAGTGTTTTTATTGTTCTTCTTTTTTTGTACTGGCTGATGGTTGGAATTCTTGTGTAGATATCTGTCCGTATGTGTAGGTTTTCTGTATACTTCTGTATATCAGAAGGGCTGCAAGGCCCAGAAAAAACCCAGAAGACTCAAGACAAGCAACCACCCAAAGGGAAGATATTTTTACTATACATCAAAGGAGTCACAGATAGAGTAGGGAAAGTGGTGAAGAAAAACAACCTTCAAATGGTTTACAAACCAACGAAGAAATCCAGCAAATGCTTCTCTCAGTCAAGGACAAGAGAGACCCTGAGGTTTATCACACTAGAGGGCAAACAGGAATTAAACAGGAATTAAACAGGAAATGCCCTATGTTAAACATAAGGCAACAGGAAATGCCCTATGTTAAACATAAGGCATTTCCTGTTTAATTCCTGTTTAAATCCTGTTTGCCCTCTAGTGTGATCTCTCACAGCCACAGGAGTCTATCGTATTCCATGCAGCTGCACATAGGTCTACATAGGGATCACCAAACACAGTGTGCAAACAAGAATCAAGGAACATGAGAAACACTACAGACTGGGTCAACCGGAAAAATCAGCAGTAGCAGAACATGCTATAAACCATCTTGAGCATAAAATGCTGTTTGAAAGCACTGAAATTCTGGACCATGCCAACAACTACCATGTCAGAATTCACAGGGAGGCCATTGAAATCCATAAACACCTGGACAATTTCAGCAGGAAAGAGGAGACCCTGAAAGTAAACAAGGCTTGACTACCAGTCCTGAAGAACAGCAAGGTTAAGACTCAACCAATGCAAATGAGAAACAGCCTGGGGTCAGGGGATTCCCAGCAGACAATGAGCACCAAGTAGCAGACATTAGTCCTCTTTTGCATATCCTCCCACCCTGAGGTCTGCCATTAGCAACAGAACGATACATTTGCAAATTACTCCTTCCTTCCCAGGGTCACACAGGATATATATATCCAATCCTTTTCCAGGTTATCATTCTCTGAATATGCCAGCCACAGATGCTGGTGAAACGCCTGAAAGCTCCACAAAAAACTATGGATCCCGGCCATGAAAGCCTTCGACTCCACAAAGCCAAAATAATGGCCATGGAGGATCTACATAACTTCAACCTAGATAAGAAGAAATTTGAAATAGTTAAAGTGTTCTCATGCCTTGGATCAAAACTTTCATTAGAATGAAAACTTCTCAAGAGATAATTAGGACTGGGAAGGGCAGCAATGAAATAACTAGACAGGATCCTATATTGTAAAAATGTACAATTGAGCACTAAAGTTAGAATCGTCCAAGCCATTGTATTCCTTAACCATGTATGGAAGTAAGAGCTGGACAGTGAAGAAGGTGAACAGAAAGAAAATAAACTCATTTGAGATGTGGTGCTAGAGAAGAGTGCTGAGGATACCATGACAAACAAATGGGTCCTAGAACAGGTTAGTCTTGAACTGTCCCTAGAAGCCAAGATGATGAAACTGAGACATATCATGAGAAGTCTGGATTCACTAGAAAAGATAATAATTCTGGAAAAAGTGGAAGGTAGCAGAAAGAGAGGCAGACCACATGCCAGATGGATGCACTTAATCAGGGAGGACACAGACCTTAATTTCCAGGACCTAAGTAGAGCAGTGGAAGTTTGGGAGCCTTGGAGATATCTCATCCACAGTGTCACCATGAGTTAGGATCTAATCAAGGGCAGTTAACAACAACAGAAAAATTGTGTGGAGTACATTCTATGGAAAAAATTGTCAATGTTTACATAATTTTAACCCCATAAATGTGAAGAATGTTCAACTTCTAGTATTTCCAGGATTGAGTGCTGTGTCTTTTTAAAATAAGTTCTTTGCATATATAATAATATGTTTTCATTTTTTAAAAACTCTTTGTGCCTTGTGGTGCTGCCATTTTATTAGCTATGCTTGTCTGGGACTGCACCCAACAAGTTCTTTATATAAAATGCACTGAAAGCACATCACTAAGGAAACGTAACCCTCAATTTTTCTAGCAGCTTGTGTGTGGACACCATCCTTTCCTAGTGCAAGTTTTGGCTAAGGAATACCTAATGTTCTGAAGCTGTATTTTATACCATAGCAGTATCTTGTACTACAGAAAATAAAGGGAGTCTTCTAATAATGTGAGTAACATTAAAGCATTGCTTTCACTTTCTGCCAATTACTGATTGTCTGGATAGATGATAACAAACAGTAACCTGAAAATAACAAACATGAATTACTTAGAATAATAGAAAGTTAAGAGTTGCAAGGGACAATGGGGGTAGTCTAGTCCAACCCCCTGCCATGCAGGAATACACAACTAAAGCACTCCTGAAAGATGCACATGCAGAATGGAGCATCTACTATCCAGAGGAAATATGTTCTACTATCAGGCAGCATCTACCCCGGGGTGTGGGGTGAGGGGAGGAGCATCCTCTTCCTAATATTTTGGTAGAATCTCTGTTCCTGTAATTTGAATCCATTGGTTTGTGTTCTAGTTTCTGAAGCAGCAGAAAACAAGTTTTATCTATAGTTTTTTGTGGTGCTTTCGGGCTAGTTTTATCTATCTTCTCCATGGCATTCCTTTAGATATTTAAAAAAATAAATATGGTATCACCCCTCAGTCTTCTTTTCTCAAAGCTCAACAAACCACAAGTCATTTCTCATACAGCTTGGTTTCCAGACTTCTGATAATCTTGGTTGCCCTCCTCAGGACACGTTCCAGCTTGGAACATGGTCAGGTTAATCTCTCAAAGAAAAGATCTCATATGTAATGCACAGAATAAATAACAAAAACATTGTGACTGACTTAAAATGAATGTAACCCACCAATCATGTTGCACAGAATCAGTAAATCTGCTGCGTTTATTGCCAGCCTGAGATACCAAAGCAGGAGAGATGTCTCTCAAGAACCAAATAGGCAGCGTTACAGATGATTGAACTTGGTAGGGTACATATTCCTTAGCCCTCAAGTTTACTGTGGGCTTTGAGTTTGGGTTAACCAATATTTAAGGGAGAGGACAAATATGAACTTTTGAAATATTGTGAATGTTCTACACATGTATCTGAACTGGTCAGAAGAACATCCTTTTCACACACATAGCTACAGAGTATTTGTTGTTACATTTTTTGTATTATTTTTATGATTACTGTTGCTTAATCTGTTGGAAAACAATCAGACTATTTAAAAAAAAACCCCAAAAACTGATTTTAACTAATTAGTACACAGATAGGAGGCTACCAAGAGTGAAGGACAGAGTGATCAAGAAGCAGATGAATTGGACCATTATTTGATTTCCTGATAATGCTTCCCTGCCACAGTGTGGAAATGGCTGGCAGCCTATTTGAAGAGCATGTTTCAGACCATCTATTAATACTTGTCTTCTTGTCCAACAATTCCATTTTCCTTTTTTTCCCCTTCCTTTTTCTCTTTGTCCTTTCATTCACACAGATTATTAGCTTAGTCCTCCATCACCCAAGATTTCACTGAATATGTCAACTGGAGATGCCTTTTTTAAAAAAGTGCAGTTCATAATCTAAATGAAATCTCATAGGTGAAGAATGGGGAAAAGCCTTCTCATCTGCATAGCATATTTACCACCAGCTGCATCCAAAATCAGATGCACAAGGAAGGATACTTTAGAAAATATAGACTGACTACATGAAACAAGTAGTACACATTCTTGCTTGGTACATTTCTCAAAAGACTAGGGCACATAATTAATACTTCTAAAATAAAGTAGATCTCTGGCCCACTGTGACAGGTTTCCTGTTAGTGACTTATGCATGCATAACTTCAGTTTATGTATGCATTGCTTAAAATGCAGAGGGCTGTTCTCTTGCCTTGTGCTCTCTGTTCAGAAATCTCCCTCTACTTGACATCTGTTGGGCCCTTGCTGCTGTTTCTTAAGGGGGTAAGGAAGCAATTCAGAACATGAAAATGCAGCTGCTTTGGACTCCTGGAGGAAGTAGAAGATGGGTGCAATCCATTTTACAAAGTCCCTCATTTCCCACACATGCACACACAAACACACACACATCATACTGCTGTTGTGTGGTCACATTCACCTCTCTGCTTCTCACTTCTCACTCAGTAAATGAGTGCAACAGGGCCCTCCATGGGAAGCAGTAGGAAAACATGGAATCTAGAGCTATTCACAGATACAGGATCCCTTATAATGTGCTGCATACATCCCAATAGAAAAAGAAAGTTAAAAAAATAACAACTCTGCAGTCCAACACTGTTATCTGAATGTTCTTATTTTCAGGAGTACAGTTCAGTCCTTTCCTGGTTGTAGCTATTACAGGCAACATGTAATAATACATTATCCACAGAACAGAGCTGCCTAGTCAGGACTTGTCTTTAAAAACATACAAGCTTCTATCAGTCTATCAACATTTTTGCCTTAGATAGCTCTGTCATAACAATTGAATTCTCTCTCTCTCTCACACACACACACACACACAACTTTGTTTCTAACTCTTAAAAAGACACACACTATAAGCCATGTATAGTTATGAGCTTTAAGATTTAACTGTTAAACAAACTTCTTCTTCATGACCTTTGTGACATACATGTATAGGTTTTGTACCCGAACAGAGACATGTTCAGGCTAGTCTAGAGTGGAGTATAAATTTCTGAAATAAATACATTAAAAACATATTTAATCATCCTCTTACACCTCTAAGCAGTCATAAAAGACCTCTGTTGTTGGAAGAGAATTGGAGGGGTCAAAAAGCTTTGGGGATGGAATTGAAGAGGTGAGAAACTGTTACCAGTTACTGCTGGTACCAATTTTACTTTGGTGGAGTTAATGCCAGAGGTAGCGTTGTTTTGAGCATTGGATTATGACTCTGGAAACAAAGGTTTGAATCCCTACTCAGCCAAGGAAACCCACTGGGTGATCTTAGGCAAACCACATACTCTCAGTCTCAGAGGAAGGCAAACAAATATTGTCAAAAAACAAAACAAAACCCCCACTCTTGTGATAGGTGTACCTTAAGGTCTCCATAAATCAGAAACAACTTGAAGAGACACAACAACAAACAACAATCTGTTACTGCAGAGCAAAAGACAAGGCAGTCTACTAATGCTTGAGCAAGGGTCTGTTATTATGGAAAAGGAAAAAAATAGAGCAAGAAGAAAAGGGAAAAAAACTTTTTCAGAACAAAGAGCTTTTGTGCTGTTTTAAAGAGGGTCTCTTTCAAGAGCTGCTAGTCTGCAACTGGAATGACAATACAATGCTGGACAAAAGGCCACCAGTGATAAATCAAAGAGAGAAACTGTCTTGAGGCAAAACATAAATGGTCTTTAGTGAAATATTTATGAATAATTTTGAAACAGAAATTGCCATCTATTGTGACAGCTGGAAGAAAGAAGTGCCTTGGTCTGGAGAAATGAAGATAGATGTTGCTCAGCATGGATTCAGAAAAACAGAGCAGGTGTATATGTTCCAGTCCCTTAGTGACAGGAGGATGATTGTATTGCTTTTTCGTAAAGTCAATCTACATTGTTAAAACTAAAATGAGGTATAGAAGGCATTCTTTTAATGTAGTGCCATGATCATATTTGAAATTTCAGTCTGTTATCAATACAGAAATGCACCGAAAGATGTTGATGGTTTGCGATCTGTGGCACTCACTCTCCATTGCTCATATATGCTGATTCACATACCACATTTTTAACATGGATAAATACCCAATAATAAGTATATTGTTCTAGAAAAATAATTGAAAATAAATGTGAATGATATCAAGGATACTGGAATTTTAGCAGTTTGACATTGCTTGCAATGAAGTCACATATGAAGTTTATGCACATCACATTTCTGAGGATATGCAGGTTAAAAAAAAAAGCCTTCCCCTAAACGTAGGTTGATTCACAATGCCTTTCCACCACACATATGCTATAGGGAAAGGTACTGTCATTGTCAGGTTGTTGCTTTCATGTGGTGCAATGAGAAAAGACACAATAACATTACATCTTGGATGAACATGGCCACAACTTTATTAACAGCAACCAGCAAATATAGGGCTGGCCCAAAAACATGAGGTCTGGATCTGAACATCAACAGCACCCCGGCTAATTGATGTATATAACTGTAACAACGATCCTCGGGATGATGTGGGTGCCAAGCCACGCCCAACATGCAATTACGCTATTGCGTCATCAAACTGATAATCAAGGCACCCAATCACCAGGTGGTTATTGGCTGTGGCCCCTGCAATGGCCACTCCAAATCGCTCATAGTACCTGGGTCCCAATGACTCCCGAAACAGAGCTATTGAGCCCTGTAAACCATGCCCATCAGATCCAGGCCTATGCTACCACCACAACAGGCCGTTCTGCAAGAACGTCTGCCGCCAACCCTATAGGAAACGCTTAATGTCCATTGCATTGTTCCAAGCTTGGTTGAACATATCCCTTGATTACCATTGACCAACCTGCTTAATGGAATCAGCCGCCAGTCCACTCTGAGCAGCTGAAGTCACAGCCCTGATCCTAAAGGAATGGCCCCCGAATTATTTGGGAGGAAGGCCAAAGCCATTTGAAGCACAGCAACAAACTGGAAGTGAGTTAACGGCCCTCCGTCCAAATGGCAAAAGGGGGCCTATCTGCACTGAATCTGCGCATGGTCCGCACAGGGCAAAGGTGAGACCCTCTAAAGCATCTCAGAGTAATGGTTGAACCTTTCCCCACCTGATCCGTCTTAGACCTGCGGATCTGCAATTGAACAGTATCAGTGGCAAAAACGACATCTCCAACCAGGAGTGACCTCATGAAAACATCATATTTTGATGCAGGAACCAACTCACTCACCCTCAGGGCCCCAAAGAAGGTGGTAACAAAAGCTGCCCTGAATAAGCTGTTCTCAAATGGGGAAGAGCAAACAACCAGCAGCTGGGACACACAATGCCTTTCCACCACACATATGCTATAGGGAAAGATATTGCCATTGTCAGGTTGTTTACTGCCTTCTGTTGCATTCAGAGCTTATCTGGAGTAAAAAAATGGACTCAACGGTTGAATTATGGCAAAATTGCACAATAGCACCAAGGTGGTGTTCATTTCCCTCCCCTTGCAGGTTGTACCACTCTACTAAAATCCAGAAGTGATCCAGAAGAAAACAAGAATAGATGCTGAAAGGCATGCATTATGAATCACCAGAAAAAGGAGACTGGTCTTTACATGCTTATTGATGGTCTGAATTTATTCTTAAAAATCTCAGTGTGTTTTGGCCTGTACGTAAATTGTAGGGGCTACATTAAAAATAAATACACATACATATATTAACTTAAAATATTTTACAAAAGGACAAACTATTATTAGAAATATTATACTTATGTAGCCCCTGACTAAGGCCAACCATGTGCAGTTTGTGTACAACTGCACTGGGCTTTTTAAGAATAAATTCTAATCATCAATAAGCATATTAAAACCAGTCTTTTGCTGCTGTGCCATTAGTTGTAACAGAATGTGGATGGAATATCCATTTTACTGAGACTGATTCAATGAAGGTAGATGGCATCAACTATTGGGCATGTAGCTTCTAGTCTACACTTGCAATTTGCCATTTTCCATTAAGGTGCATGTGTGGAAGCCTGCTTGTACATGCAGATTTCTTTCAGATTTGGGATACAAGTATGCCAGTCATATGATCTAAAAGAGGCACTTTTCAAATACCATTTAATTCAAACTTTCTGGCAAGCATGGAATGTGTATATTTGTGTGTTCTAAAAACTTTTTTTATTGTTTTGCTTGACTACTCATATTGCTTTTTATTCAAAGAGAATTGTCTATTTGACATGAATGCTTCTTGGCATTTCAACCTGATGTGTTTACAGAACATAGAAGAAAGATGTCATTTTCTCATGTAAATCCCTGAATAAATGGTTAAGGAGTAAACTAAAGTTGTTGAAAGGAAATCTTTCAGCTCTTCACTTCATTAAAGTAGGCCTTTCCCCTCTATTATTTTTATATTTCCAAGCCATTTCTTCATCCCTTGGGAACATGGTGCTGACTTGGCTCTTTATAACTTGGGGGAAAGGCTTTAATGAACTGCAAAGGAGTGGATTTACCAATGAACTGTATTTTCCCCTTGCTTTCCTTTGTTCAGGTTCACATAAAGTCCATTAAAAACAGTTTCATTAAAACTTTTTAATAGGTGCAGCCTAAAAAGTTAAATGATTTATCATCATTGGTTTTATAGCAAGGACATAGAGTTTTAATAGAGTTAAATCAATCCATTGCAGAGGTAACAGTGGAAATCAATTTACTGCTTATTATTCTTCCTATGGTCTAAGTGCAGTTGTTTCTCTTTTTGGTTATACAACATCAATATTCTACATTTAGGCAGATGCCTCTCTCTCTCTCTCTCTCTCTCTCTCTCTCTCTCTCTGTGTGTGTGTGTGTGTGTGTAAAATTGAGCAATATAATTTTGTCAGGTGTAGAGTTTTAAAAATTAGTTTGATTTTGAAAACTAGAATAATTTCACCATGATTGTGACAGGTGAAATGGTAGTTGTGTGAGTACCCTGTGAAAGTGTGCTTTTATCTCTTTGGATCAACTTCAGTCATTTGGATGAAATTATGCAAAGGTAAAGTAATAACCACTGCAGGACTTCTCTTATATATAATATGCATAAGCAACAGGTGTGCGAGATAATTGTTTTCTCATCATGCTGCATATTTCACACTCCATAACTCCCAAATGAAATACCAAAAAAGCATGCATAAAATTAAACGATTCAAAGATTTATAGGTTTTCTGCTCTTTATGATAAAGCTAAAATTTGAAGCATTCTGGAAGTGCATCCACTGCTATTAACACAGACTGATATCTGAACATTTTTCTCAATGTCTGAACTGGAGACTCACACTGAAATATAGGACAACGCTATATATAATTATAGTCAACTATAATTCTATAAGGCTACAGTAGTTGCAGCTGTCTTGGTTCTAGCAGAAGAGATACACTGTGGGTCAGTAAATGTATTTTATAGAGCTCACCATCTGTTGGTAAATGAGGCAAGCTTTCAAACTCTTCTTTAGCCCCATCTCACACATAACCAGATGTGAGCCCTATTTTATTTATATTGCTGCCCCCATCTTGTACATATGTAATATATATATATTTGGTAGTGCTGGCTTTAATTGCTATGGACAGAGATTATCACTGGAAATCACTGGAAAAGTTTGTTTACAGTTATATTATCTTCTTTGTGACAACCTTTTTAGAGAACAATTTTTACAACATAATGCAGCATTAGGCTATGTCTCTGTTATCTAAAAATGACTATAAAGATTGTAGCAGATAAGTGTTTTAAGTCATTTCAATATTTATCTATAATTCAGAATAAGTTATAAATTAAACCTTTTGTATGCTGTGACACATAACTTCTATTAAGGGTTTTAATATTCAGGATATTTTGGATGTATAAACATAGAATTATGGAGCTTGGAGGGCCATCAGATCTAATCCCCAGTTCAATGCAGGATCTTCAGCTAAAAGCATCCCCAACATGTAGCTGTCCAGCCTCTTTTCAAAATAACCAAAGAAAGAGACCCCACCACCTTTCTAGGCAAATGATGCTATTGCGAAATCACTCTCAGTGTTAAGAAGTTCCTTCTGATGTTCAATGGAAGCCTACCCTCTTGTTGATTAAAACCATTAGACTGGGTCCTACCTTATGGGGCAGTAGAGAACAGGTCTGCCCCCTCCTTTCTTTAACAGCCTTGAGGTATTTAAAGAGTGTCATGTCACCCCTCGGTCTTCTCTTCACCAGGCTAAACATGCCCAGCTCCTTCACCCATTTCTTGCATTTTGTTTTGTTTTGTTTTCCATGCCTCTTATCATACTTGTTGCGCTTCTCTGAATCTGTTCCAATGTGTTCATAGTCATCTTAAAATGAGGTGCCCGGAACTGAATATGCCTTCTTTCTGCATTGGATTCTACCAAATATGGCAAACAACTAGCTAAATCAGTGAAATTACCAATTAAGTTTTTTTTTAAAAAAAAAAAATTCTAACAAAAAGGAGCATTATTTTTTTAACTTATGGGAGTGTTAAATTAAATTAATTTACTTAATGCCTTAATTAAATTATGTGTTAAATTATAAATTAATTAAATGAGATGTAACTTGAAAAAGTGAAATATTCTTACTTTCCCAGATGGTCATTTACTTAGAACAATTCTTATGGATTTTTTTTTTACAAAACTACTTGCTTTTGTTAGTGCCTCACCATTGGGAAATGAAATTCTTTGGTCACAATGGGGCTTTCTAGATTGGCAGGAAAGTGTGACATGAAGTTGCCTTTTCCTTAATGCTTAGCAGCTGCACCACAGCCTTTAGATGGAGCTGCGCTGTTCCGCAGTTTTTAAAAAAGAAGCTGGGAAAACCAGCACCTTTTTAAAGGCGCTTCTTCTCCCCTAAAACGCAAAAAAAGCGTTTTCATGGCACACTTTCCCTTTTTCTCATCTAAAGGCTAGACTTTCATGCAGCCGTGAACACACTTCTTTTTGCCAATCTAGATCAGGCCAATATTCAAACCAATTAAGAGTAATTTCTGTGAAATGAATTGTGTTAAAGGTTTTGATATTACTAGTCTCAGTAACTGAAGCTCCTCCTCCCCAACTCCATTTCTAAAAATAACAAATGGTTCATATAAAGAATCCTTTATAGCCATATATTCTGGAAGGCTACATAAATTTGTAGATGCAGTTGAAATCTATGTGGAGTACAGTCTTAACAAATAACCTTAAGAACATAATATTATGATTTATTCCCTACTTCAGACAACATTTTTAAAATGATATTCAGTTGCTAATCATAACTAGAGAAGATGTATTAAACTGATTACTAAATGTTAAATCAGAATTTAAATTATGGAATTTCCATTGATTCCATGGATCTATTCTATCTGGGATTAACAATTGGATTTAGGACGTAGTCTCAAAACAGATCTATCTAAGGACCCCAAGTCACTTAAGTTCAATTCTAGGAATACAGAAATGTATAAGATTTTACCAAGGTTGAAGTGTATGCTCACCAAGAATGATTGTTTTTCTTTTTAGAAAGAAAGACTTATTTGTCCTACAGTGCTACTTAAAGATATGCTAATAATTGTAAATGCAGCCCATTCTGTCTAAATGTGGATTAAACATTTTATAGATCCAGTTAAGTAATCACACACACGTGCGTGCCCAACTATTAATTTTATAACCAAGTAGTTTAATAAATGCAAATAGATATGGGAATCTTGTTTATTTAGTTCATTAAGATATGTGTTAAAAGACTGTAGTAATAGCAATTTGGAAGGGGGTGGTCTTCTCTGCATCCAGATAGTCCAGCTATACTCTGCACCAGATACTGTATAGAGATTCTTCATCAGTCCTAAGAAACTTAATGTTCCTGTTCTAGGTCTTTTTTCTGGGTTCCATTTTGGCATCATTAAGCTAAAGAAAAGGGGAGAATAAAGAAATGAGGAAAAGAAAGAAAGAGGGGTTTGGGGCTTGATGGATTTAAAAAATGGGGTTTTCAAACATTAATTGTTTGTATTATTGTATTTCCTGTATTGTATTTTTATACTGTTGTTAGCCGCCCAGATTCTCTGTGATTGGACGGGATATAAATAAATCATTATTATTATTATTATTATTATTATTATTATTATTAATGTAGCTGATTCGCTTTTACCCAAGCTCAAAATAAGAGGAAAGGAGATAAAGAAGTAAAATCATGGGTGGCATTTTCCAGTTTCATTCTATTATGGTTTTTTACTGCAGACATTTAGATGGCAGTTTAACATAAGCATAATAGTTACGTTTCCTATCTCCTAGCATAAATGCAACTGAATTAGATTTTTTTAAAACTTATTAATCATTAAACAAATGATTTAACCCTTTTCTACTAACTTTCCTGTCTACTAATTCTGCAAATGGCTTTCCTTTGTCCCATGTGAATTTATCTGTTACAGTATTTTGTTACTCTGTAGAATTTGTTCCCCAGGCCAGAAGCTCTGGCACTATTGACTGAAATCTTGTCTGACTTTGCTGAGGATGTGAAATACTGTATAGCAAGATAAAATCAACACAAATGTTCTGTGTAACCAAAGAGTCCATCAGTGCTTGAACTCATACATTTCCATTGGGCCTTCATTCTTGATAAGCCCCAACTGGATGGCAGCATTAACCTTCATTGTTAAACCTTGGCAACATGATATTGACAGACTTAACTGAGAGTATTTTTAGCCAGGCAGTGTTTGAGCATTCATATTCATTTCTGTCTCTGAACTTGAGCAATCCATGTTTCATTAGTCACTCACCTATGTCAAGACACAAGGAGAAGTGGTGATTTGTCTGTGTCTTGCATAGGAGTGCAAGGACATGGTGAACATTAGGAATTAAACTTGGCTGCCCTAGGTTTTGAAGTATGGTATCCAGAGAAACAGGGCAATAATGTCTCACATTAATAACAACACTGCTTAATGAGTCACAAATACATTTCCATTCACATTCACCCATTTCTTTGCTATAAGGTTATTTCAGATCTGCACTTTTAGATTTGATTGGAATTGGATTAGATTTCTGTGGGACTATAAAACTAAAATGCATCAAGGATACAAGCCTCGCTTTATGTGCAGTCTGGCACTGTTTATGTTTATGCATATGTGCTGCATAAAGTCCCATGTAAGTATGTGCGTAATTGAAGCCTAATTAGTACTAAACTGAAGGCAGTGGGACTTATTTTTAAGTAAACATGCTTGGAAACCAGCTGACTTCTCAAGCTTTTTTCACAATTATTCAAAATGACTGTTTGATCAAAAAACAAACAAAAAAAGTTGTGTAGTCGCCATGTCCAGACAAATGTCACAATAATGATGCATACAATTGCTTGTGAAGGACTGTAGTTTATTTCCTCTGAAGCTTTTCCTGCTATTTGCTTGAATGAAATTACTGTGCTTTCAGATCCAAAGAAGCGAGTTTCTGAATAATTTGAAATCTATATCAAAGACTCTTTTTGCAGAAAAAAAGGAGAAGAGAATGATGATAAGAAATTGGTATTAGACAGGTAAAGATGTGGATTGAGGGAGGATTGAAGAAGGCGCTACACATTACCTGCATCTGTATATAATCAGGAGTCTAATTTTATTTATTTTAATTAAAACTTCTAGTGGAGAAGGAAGGGTCTATTTAATTCTATCCCCAGTAAATATTTCTTTATTCTGGATCACTCCATGTTGTCGTCTTTCGACTTCTCTCTACTTCACTGCTCCAGTTGCCCCATTGGTTTTCTATGTTTTAAAAAAGCAGTTTAAAAAAAGCTACAATCAGCACTCAACTTTAACAGGAGTAAGGGACACAGGACCCCTGCAAAAGAAGGGGGGGACCAGAAAAGGCAAAGGGTGCTCAACCTAAGGATAATGGAGCAGAAGACAGAACAGGGGAATTTCAGCACAGAATAAGTAAAGAGATAGTACGAGAATACCTGGTTAATCTAAATGAATATAAGTCTCCAGGACCAGATGAACTACATCCAAGGGTATTAAAAGAACTGGCAAATGTAATATCGGAACAACTGGCAATAATCTTTGAGAACTCCTGGAGAACAGGAGAAGTCCCAGCAGACTGGAGGAGGGCAAACGTTGTCCCCATCTTCAAAAAGGGGGAAAAAGAGGATCCCAACAATTATCATCCAGTTAGTCTGACATCAATTCCAGGAAAGATTCTGGAGCAGATCATTAAGCATAGAGTCTGTGAACATATAGAGGCCAATGCCATAATCACAAAAAGTCAACATGGGTTTCAGAGAAACAAGTCATGCCAGACAAATCTGATCTCTTTTTTTTTTTTTTTTTTTTGATAAAAAATACCAGCTTGGTAGATGAAGGGAATGCTGTGGACATAGTATATCTTGATTTCAGTAAGGCCTTTGACAAGGTTCCCAATGACATTCTTGCAAACAAGCTTGCAAAATGTGGGCTAGACAAGTTAACTGTTACATGGATTTGTAATTGGTTGACTGGCCGAACTCAAAGGGTGCTCAACAATGGCTCCTTTTCATCCTGGAGAGAAGTGACCAGTGGGGTCCCACAGGGTTCTGTCCTGGGCCCAGTGCTATTCAACATCTTTATTAATGACTTGGATGACAGAATTGGGGGCATACTTATCAAATTTGCAGATGACACCAAATTAGGAGGAGTAGCTAATACTCCAGAAGACAAGTTCAAAATTCAAAATGACCTGAATAGACTAGAAAGCTGGGCCAAGGCTAACAAAATGAAATTCAACGCAGAAAAGTGTAAGGTACTGCACTTAGGTGGGAAAAAAATGAAATGCACAGATATAGGATGGGGGACATCTGGCTGAATGAAAGTATGTGTGAAAGGGATCTAGGAGTCCAAGTCGACCATAAGTTGAACATGAGTCAACAGTGCGATGCAGCAGCTAAAAAAGCCAATGCTATTTTAGGCTGCATCAGTAGAAGTATAGTGTTTAGATCAAGGGGAGTAACAGTGCCACTCTATTCTGCTTTGGTCAGGCCCCACCTGGAATACTGTGTCCAGTTCTGGGCACCACAATTCAAAAAAGATGTGGGGAAACTGGAGCATGTCCAAAGGAGGGCAACTAAGATGGTGAAGGGTCTGGAAACCATGCCCTATGAAGAACACCTTAGGGAACTAGGGATATTTAGCCTGGAGAAGAGAAGGTTAAGAGGTGATATGATAGCCCTGTTTAAATATTTGAAGGGATGTCATATTGAGGAGGGAGCAAGCTTGTTTTCTGCTGCTCCAGAGACTAGAAAGTGGAACAATGGATGCAAACTGCAGGAAAAAAGATTCCACCTCAACATTAGGAAGAACTACCTGACAGTAAGGGCTGTTTGACAGTGGAACACACTCCCTCAGAGTGCAGTGTAGTTTCCTTCCTTAGAGGTCTTTAAGCAGAGGCTGGATGGCCATCTGTTGGGGATGCTTTGATTTGGAGTTCCTGCATGGCAGGGGGTTGGACTGGATGGTCCTTGTGGTCTCTTCCAGCTCTGTGATTCTATGATCAATGTCTCTAGCCCATCAAACCATATTTAACACATAAAAAGAATCTATACTGGCAGATTGACTGGGCCTAGACACCTGTTCATTCCTTCACTCACTTGGATCAGAGAGGAAAGGGCATGGGAGGAGGGAGAGAGAGGATACCGGTCTCATCCCTTTCCCCCTGCCCATCTGCGTAAGTGAGTGAGTGAGGAAATGTGCAGGCCCTTCTTCCTCACACTCCTCCATCTTTTCCCCTTCCTCTGCCCACCTGTGCAAGCAAGTGAGGGAGCATGCTCTCCCCTGTACCATCACCTTTCCTTGCCCACTTAAGTGGGTAACTGATGAAGGAATACAAGCACAGCCACCCCACTAGTTTGATTGCTTCTCAATAACACCAGTATTATTGAAGTCTCTATTAAAAGTGGTGTAAAGAAGCAGCGGAGGCGATGGCAAATACAATAATATATGAATAATCCAATCTGTGAGTGTGAAAGGACAACTGTACATTCATTCTGATGTAAGGTGCAATTAGCCTCTGAGGTGGTAATATAGAGAAGTAGTAGCTGTCAAAGAACCAGAAATCAGGCTGTGTAGGTGGAGTATTAAAGTTGAACCCTGACTATTAGAAACCTTTCAGATTCCTAAGTATACACTATCTCACATTCTTTTCAACATAATCTTGCTGTATAGCTGAAACAGATACATTTGAAATACTGATACTTGAAACTCTGTGCCTGTTCTATGCTGGATACCAAACAGTTGTGTGCAGCAGAAGAACATGAATACTGTCTGAAGAGCTTCACTGGGGTTAATACCTGACCTAATATTTGCAGAGCATGTATACAGATTAGTGGGTGATCTGACTGTCAAGCACCATTTACCATCTTATGTATGTGAATTAATGCTACCAAAATAAGGTACCATTCCTCTTACTTCCAATTGTGAAACGGCTAGAACAGTACTGGCCCTTCCCAAGAGTGAAATAGCAGCAGAGTTTGTGTAACCTTAAGTATTGCAAATGTTGGGTGGGGCATGGCATTAGAATCCTAAAAATAGTCCAGGGAGAGCTAGTGGTTGGAAAAATCAGGGTTGTTGTTGTTGTTGTTGTTGTTATTGTTATCCTCAGAATTGATAATAATCTGAAGGACACACATTTGAGTTTTTTGTTTATTTGTTTCTTTTTATTTAAATTAAGATGAACTATCTCATTTTCTGACTAGACAATACCCTCTTTTACATTGAAAGTTTCCTTTGAAAGACCCCAGGCACAGTTGCCGTTGGACATCAGTGGACAAATCAAGAATTTTATTGTAGCCTGCATTAGGAATAAATGTCTATCTTTCCCTCATACCTTCACCAATAATGTGATATGTTTGAATCAGGCAAATAAATTATGTTCAGTCATAAGAGCATGTGAATTCTGGGGGCAGTTGTGGAGGGAGGGAATAGAATATGTTTTTCTGTTTTCCAAAGAACTGTACCTCCCTTCCAGAAAACCTCTGTGGTACTACTGCTTTCTCAGCTCAAAACCCTTAATGGAATGGAAACTTGGAAAGTTTTCATTTCTATTAAGGACTTTGAGATGAGCGAAAGGTAGCATCACATAGGTTTTCTGGCAGGGAGATATAGTTATTTGGAAAAGAGAATAACATTCTGTTCCCTCCCACTTAGCCATCTTTTCCTATTGATGGTATGTATAAAAGTGACCATTGTGTGTTGTTATCCATTTTAATACTACCTCTGTGCCTACTAGCTCTTCGGAAGTCTTTTTAATAACATTTTTCTTCCATCTTTCCTTCCAAAGCTTCTTAGATATTAAGTATTTGTCACAACACAAAATATAGCATGCTTTTATATAGCTGATTATTTGTTAATTTAGAGATTTATTCTGGCAATGATATTCATCCATTTCATTTTCATAAATGGCTTTTAGTAGGAAGTGAGGGGACAGGTTTTATTCCACTGGCATGTAAAATACATCTTTTAAAAGTAAGTTTTCAATAAAGTATTCAGAATTTCCACAGAAACTTTTACAAAGTCTGAATATTGGAAAAACTACTTCTTCAGGAATCATAGCATTTTGTATTATAAAATGATGCTTGCGTTTGTGTGTGTGTGTGTGTGCATGAGAAAGAAAGTTATGCTGGCTTTGAAACTAGTAATGAGGCCATTTTGCCGTAATCTTGATCTTACCATGCTTCTCTTGATATACTCCTCCTGATGTACTGAAAGTACCTTTCAAAATGCAAAAGATCAGAGGGAAAAAAGGAAATACAGCTTGTTCAACATTAACCTTGATAAATTCATGTTCTTGTCATGTAAATGAATGAACCTTTCCACCATCTGGCATTCTGGACCTTGAGAAATAGCAATAAGCAAAGATTGTAGAAAATAGAACTTATCTCCCTTGATTTTAATAGAGGTAAATGAATGATAAAAATGGTTTTGAAAAAGAGAAGACAAGCAAGAAGGATTCTCTTTATAGTATGAATATAACATGTTCTTGGGTTGCCAGTTTATTACTACTGAACTTGCTAGGAGTGCTTTGTTACTTTTCTTCTATTGTAATGTATTGATCCATCTTCTTCTAGCCTTGACTCTCCTACAGGCGAGAGGTTAAAGTCAAATAATAGTATTAATTTTCCAGACATCTGCACATGTTTTAATAGCCTTTAGAAGGCTTGAAATGGTTTCTGTTTGACCACCACAGGGCTAAAATGCAGTTAAGGCCTGGATTACAGCAATACATTACAATCACAGCCACATAGTTCAACTTGGCAATAAAAAACTAATTTATTTTATTGGAGGTTTAAATTAATGTGATGAACTTCTTTCTCAACAGGAACCCATATGCCATCCTTGCAAAAGTAAATCTCTGTGTGTGTGTGTAACATCTCCTTTATATAAGATATAATAACTGCAATAGGATTCCTGCTAGGCCTACTCAGGCATTAAAAATGTGTATGTGTTGAAGGATCTAGAAGGCCTCATGTCCCCACCTTTGCTTTACTGAAGACAGCATCATCACTGTGGGACATTCAATAGGAATTAATGATAGGTAAATTACCCCACATGTGAATTCTGGTAGTACTGTGGGAGATCTGAATCATTTGCCAAACATTTGACAAAATACCATGGGGTCTGAATTGGATCCAGAACATATTAGAATTGCTCCTGATGTGAGATCCCAACATCCCAGAGAATCAAAGAGGGCTCACATTTTATTCTGTTTTAAAGAGGGCTCACATTTTTTCTGTGTCTGGTGTATCTGTGTATAGAGATGCCAGCATGAACTTGTCCACCAACACTAGGGCCCTTATCTAGATCCGTTTCAAACTGGCTTCAGGACGGGATACAGAGTTGAGACTGCTATGGTTAGCTTAGTTGATGATCTTTGTCTGGGTATCGACAAGGGAAGTATGACCCTGTTGGTGATCTTGGACCTGTCAGTGGCCTTCAATACCATCGACCACGGTATCCTTCTGGAATGCTTGAGGGAATGCTTTAAAGCGCTAGATGGCTTGGGAACGCCTCTTCCTATATAATCCACCCTGCACTCTCAGATTGTTGAATTTTTATTAATTTTAAAGGTGGGAGGGTGTAAGGGTTAATGTAACTTTTTATTGTATTTTTGTAATTTTTTATGCTGTAATCTCACCTCGATCTGCAGGGAGAAGTGGGAAATATAAATAAATCATATTATTATTGCTTCTGTTGCTGCTGCTGCTGCTGCTACTCCCTCACGGAGGCTTACTGTTGGTAAAACATTCCTAAAGTGTTCCTGAAGTGAGATGGTGGGATAGCCAGTTGCACTTCTTAATCATCATTGTCAAAGCATTTGTGGAACAGCCATTTCTTGAATAACAGGAGCTTCTGTTATTCAAGAAATGGCTGCTCCGCAAACACTTTGACAACGGGAGAGAAGTAGGATGCTTCAATGACAATTAAGAAGCGCGACCAGCTATCTCACCGTCACTCTTCAAGAATGCTTCAGGAATGTTTTGCTTGCATTTTAGTAATGGCAAGTGCCTCCATGTGAAAGAGTCCTAGGAACCTTAGAACGTCAAACAGAATCCAAAAATACTACAATGCTTAATGCAAAACAGTATACAAAATTTCCCACCACAACAATAAGTCAGGGTATAAGGGGATGAAGAGAGGCATCATCTTGGGATTTGCAGTGCTGGTCTAGTTAGGATTGCCCCGGAGTCCATATTCCTTTAGGTAGAATTTTAATTGACTTCTGAATAGGACACCCAAAATCTGGTGTCAACTTTTTCCTTTTTAGGAATTGTGTAATATTACCAAAAAAAAAAAAAAAAATGATTGTCTTCACATAGTATATACTTGCCATTGGACAAAAATCCAAAGGCATTCTTGGCTGAACTATATTCAATGGATGCCAAAAATAAGCTGGTCTCAATATTAGGATATAGACATCTCAAGATGTCTACATATCTGAATGTACTAATAAGAGTGTTAAGGCTTGGATTACATTCCAACAATTGTCTTCACATTCCAAGTTCAAATTTCCATTTAGCCAGAAAAAAATCACAGTCATTGCCATGTTAGTCTGGATCAGTATGTAATGGGTTATTTTAGCACCTTTGAGACTAATTGAGACAAAGAGATTTGCAGCACAAACTTTCATTGATTATTTCCCCATAAGCATGGAGTATAGTGCCTAGGAACAGACCTTTATGCCCATGAATGAGCAGGTGTGTGTGTGTGAGTAATAACAAAATGCAAAACTTGTGGGTATGGTGATACGCTGTGCAGTTTTAAATATGGTTATTGGGAGACAGACTGAGACTTCTTTTGTTAAGTCTGTAAGGTGCTACAATATCCCTTTCCAAAAAAAATCAATGAGGGTTATCAGGCTAGCTGCCATCCTTTAGTATAACCTGCCTCATGTGGGGTTTATCACCATAAAAACACTAGTTCCATCTGATGCCTTGGTTTCGAATCAGATTGAGATGAGAAAGAAGTGGCGCTAAAAAGTGTGTTGTTTTTTAATGAGAAGAGAAAGCTTTCACGTTGGACTATGCAGAGAAAGCAGTGGAGCTAAAAGGGGAGTTTTTTGATGTGAAGAAAAGGCTTTAAACTCAGATTGGGGAGGGGAAAGAAGTGATATATAAAATGGGGTGTTTCTTTGATGGGAAGAGAAGGCTTTCGAATCAGATTGGGAACCTCCCTCCCTCCCTCCCTCTCTCCCTCTCTCTCACAGACACACTTACTTCTGCTTACAGGCACAAAGAGTGGGGCATCACAGTTGTGCTCATTTCAGGACCTTTCTAACCAGTATTAGCGTATTGACCGACTCAGGATTTTAGGGTCAGTTTTGGGGCATAAATTTCTCAATTTATAGTCATGTATATATGGTCGTTTTATTTTTAATTTTTTAAAAAAAAAATATTGCATTTGTACCCTGGTCTTCAGAAATGCTTTCAGAGTATGGCATTTACCTATGTGTTGACTCACCATTCAGCAATCAATGAAATGGGTCTACTCTAGTTGGGAATAACAGACAGTTTGCCAGCCAGTGTAGGTAAAAATCTGTGTACATTCACAACCGTGAAACACATCCCTTTGTAAAATATACATTAGAGGGTGGGTGAGAGGCCAATTTGCCATTGAGCTATCTGACCAATGTATCCCATTTAAATTTGAATTTGCAGGATTGAAACTGAGCTATAAGTACAGTACCTGCCTCAAGATGTGCTTGCATGAATATATATATATATATATATATATATATTATAAATCTTCTCTTTCCTGCACCTAAAGGCCAAATTTGCAGTTCATCTAACCTGGATGTAGGTTAGATGAAAGCTACCAAGCCTGGCTTTTATTAGCTAGGGGAGAAAATCACCCATGGATGCCACTAGGAACTTCCCTCCTGAGGATAATACCAACTCTGTAAGTTGAAGAAGGCATTAACTATTATCAGAACATAGGGGAAGTCACCTTCTCAAAGAACTATGCTTTGTGTTGTGTTATGTTATGTTATGTTGTGTTATTTTATCCCGTTTTTCTCCCATATGGGACCTAAAGCAAAATTGCTAATAACCCACTTATTTTCACATGTTGCTCTCATTTACTCTTTCTGCTGTTTAATGCAATCATCCCCAGGAGGGATGTGCTAGACCACAACATCCCACATTCTCAGTCATTTTAGGGAGGTGGGTGATATACTACAACACACACACCATTCTCAGTAATTCTAGGGAGATGTCTAGAGGACATCTACCTGAGGAAAGCTGTGTCCATATGAATGACTGTAGAAACCGACATAATTATATAAGTTTTTAAACCTCCTCTTAGAATTGCTGTAGTGTTGTCAAAAATTGTTAACTTTTTATTTATGTGAATACTATTTTATGTTGTAATATAATCATGCAGTACATATATTTCAAGATACGTATATAAATGTTCACTTATTTTTCAGAGTCTCAAGAAATTCTGTTTAGATCTGTGGCCATTTTTATTTCTGTATCAGTGCTGTTGGAAACCTTTTGCTTCTCCCATTATAAAGTGATAAAGCAGCATTTGATAGCAACAGCTTGGGTGATAAAATGATCATGGCAGCAGTGAGAAAGAATCTAATAAGGGAATTGATCTGCAGATTCCAATTCTGTAAGAGCCAACATCGATCAACATAAATGTCAATAACGGGATCGTATTGAGGTTTGCCTAATTTCTTTAGATGATTTTTGGTTCTAGTGACAGACTCAAGAAGTAGATGTGAAAAGTTTAAAACTATAAGACACACAAAGAGACAAAGACATAAAGGCAAAAGATATATTGTGCTTTGAGTCATGTATTACTGTGGATATTGACACTAAGTTTACATTTTGTTCTGCACAATGAATTGAGTGTAATCAAAAACAATGATGCACAGGTGTTGCTTCTGGCACTTAAAACATTACTATGCTACTGCTTCAGAAGCCTTGGAGTTACTTCTTTTGGCATGTCAGAATTAGGAAAGATAGCCAAGCCCTGTGGTGTTAAACTCCAAAGATTTTGTGTGAGACCAGTCATAAAAGATTAATGGTGTAGTTCTTCCTTGTCACAAAAGTTTGAAATATAAAATAGTTTTGTGAAATGATTTTGACCACCAATATAAAGGTGAAGACTGTGAAACCATGTGAGGAATCCAAAAAATAAGGTGCCATAATATGTAAGAGTCCTTTGTTATATTGTTCAGCCCATTTCTCTTGTGTGCTGCTGGTTCCTTAACTTAAATTTGCTTGAGGAGCATGCTGTTGTTGTTGTTGTTGTTGTCGTCGTCATCGTCGTCGTCATATTTTCAGCTATTCTTGGATAACTGTGGAGTTAATTTCCAGAAAGACCACATTCCTTTTGATATGTACAAATGACCACACAAAGTCAATATTTAAGATTCTGTTGATAGATTATGTCAGCATGTTAAAGAAGCATATTGAATGAAAGGCAGTCAATTCTTCTTTTTCCCCCCTCCCCCAATGAAGTAGATGTCTATTCAGAGAAGAGATTGCTAATCATTGTTCTATCTGACAGTGAGGATATTAGGATATATTGAACAAAAAAATAAAAATAAACCCAATGTTTCATACTATGTTGAGGTATCATCAGGCATTGCCATCTATATGCTTCCTATCCCCAGCATTTATATGCCCAGATGTTGTGTCCTGTTCACCCTTTGGATTTCAGTACACTAAACACACGGGTAAAGAAGAATGAAGAGAAGTGTGTATTCTTCTCCATCATCACATCTTGGTCTCTTTTCATTTTTAGTCAAAAGGAATGCCATCAAAATGCAGTTTTGCCATTCATTACTAATATATTTTTAATTTAAAAAAAGAGATGAAATCTCTGTAGAAAGGTGGCATTGGCACAAATGTAAGATGCTAAATTGTAAATGGTGTTAAATTATCACTAATTCCCTAACCTAGATGTGTAGAAAGTAGCATATAGAAAGCTTTCAGTTGCCTTTGGTCAATGCAGTTTACTTGTGGACCTTGACTATGTAAAAGAACATTACTGAAGAATGCAATGGTTTGTTTGTTTAACATTGTGTTGAGCCTCTATTTTGCTTCCACTTTCAGCTGCTTTTAGAAATCACAGGAGCACTAAAGGGATCTAGTGTAGAAGCTAGATCTTCCCCCTCCCTCACTACAGATAACGTCAAAGGCTTTAGGAATATTGGGGAAATAGCTGTGTCTTTCCTGGGTTTTTGTTTTGTTTTGTTTGTTTTTTGTTTGTTTATTGTTTATTTCTTTATTTTTGTAGGCAGTCTTTTCTCTGTAGTGATGGAGGCTTTGCTTGAAATTCTAAGGGGCCTTGGTTTGGTTCCCAAGCTGTACTCCACAGAATTCTGCTAGCATTGGAGGAAGGGCACTGGCATTAATTATTTCCATCTGTAACCTTCATTGCCCTTTACAAAGCTCTTCTGAAGGGTTGTGGAACCCTCTGGAACTGCATAGAAGGTGACATTCCAGTTCCAAGAGGAAGATAAATCAGGAATCATGCTCCCTAGTCCTGTTCCATCCCCTGGTTGGTTTCTGGTACCAAAATAAAGGCAGTCCAGACTGAGAGAAGCAGGACCAAAACAAGAATGATATATCCAAATTAAGGCAAATCTAAACACAGAGTTGAGAGACAGTCTAGGTTATTAAAAAAGAAGGCCCATAAAGCAAGGGACAGATGGTCAGGGTGAATGTAAGCTGAATCTAGATCAGGTTTAGAGACATTTCACCTTCTCTGCCTAATTCTTGAATTCTCCGAAACATCAAAGCATCAGCTATGATCACTGCAGATACTCAGAAATAAGTCCTATTTGTGAGGAAGGGCTTGCTCACAAGAACTGTTTTAATCATAAAGAGTCTTCTTTTGCAACAGGATACTCCTGCATGTGTTTATCAGTTTAGCCTGTGTCTTTGTATCCCAATGTTCTCTGGAGCTAGGAAACCCCACCTCTGAGGACACATGGCCTGCAGTGGTCTGCCGGTCTCTCAGCCCAGACTTCATTTGTAGACAGTCTGATCTAGGACTATCCAGACCATCTTCCAAAGAGATCTTTTGAGTGAGGATATAATGCCCCCACTTTTTCCATAACCTCTGCTGAATCCCATTTCCCTCTGCAAATACTCTGTTCTGTTTATGATGTCTGTGTTTCATTGATTGCATTATAAAATGCAACCAGTGAAGGGATTTTTGATATTTAAAAAGCTTCTGTTACTAAAAACTTATTTTATAGGGCTCACATAACCCCTATACTACCATACACTTAGGGTGAGCATGCATTATGTGGCCACCAGGACTATAAAGCCACTTTAGATTGCTCATGATATATATGCTGGTGATTATGTTTTACTTTTCAGCTACAGCCTCATATAAAGATATGCATGTGGCCAGGACTGTGGAGTTTCCAGCTAGGCAAGAGCAAATACACCAACCTGGCCTTTTGTCTTTAAACAAAGTTTCTCCTCACTATATCTTCAGTTTCCAGCTTAGGCCTCTGATTTCATGGATGCAAGCACAGAGCATGTATTCTCAAAGACTACATTGCTGGCCCTAATGAGTTAACCCACTTTGTAAATTTAAAAAATGTTATCCATACAAAAGCAAGTTTTATCTGCATAGTAGTTGTTCCAGCAGTTGTCCAATTTACTGCTGTTACAATAAGAATGAACTCCCTGCATTTCTTTAAACCACCAAAAAAGCTATAAAATCTCAGGATCAGTGGGGATTACTTTGCTTTTTTCTGAGTATCTTTTTATTTAAAGCAGTTCATAAACATTAATAAAACTTTGTGGGAGGAATTGAGGAAAGGAATAATTTTAGGCTTATACTACAGGAAAGAAAACATGGGAAGAATAGAGGAAGATTATGTCGTTTATGTTTATGCTCAGAATATCTGCTTAAAGCCGCACAATTTACACTGTAGGACACTTATGAATTTGTGTATTGCAACCTTCCAAACACTTTGAATTCTCATTCACTGTTCTTCATATGCTGAAGTGGCTTGATTATACCAAATATAACAAGCATGTGGAAGCTGAAGCAGGCTCTCTAAGTCATTGTTTAATATTTTGTGGTGGATTTGCCTTGTTAACAGGATTTTCTGATGTAGTTGTACCTCCCTAATCTGCCATACAAATGTTTGTAATATCATCTCCTTGTTCTTTGTCTTGGATCTTGTCAGTTAAGTCTCAGTAAACCCGCCTGGAGGATTTGCCTGCAAAACTGGGAAGTATCTCTTAATGCAGAGTTTGCATTTAAATGCTGGAGTTTGGCGGGGCTTTTTGGTAGGATTTCTTCCTTTTTTTCATTTTTCTTTCGAAGATACAACTTTAGCTCTTAAAACAAATGTTACCCTAGCAACAGTAGAGGGGAAAAAACTAAATAAAGCAAAGTCAAACTTATTCTGGAAAGTATTTTGCTGTTCTAATAGAAAATGAGGGTGGAGTGTTGAGCTGATAAATTCAGCATAAAGGCAAGAAGCTGCTTTTTAGAAAAGATGAGGCTTACTTTAACTGCTTGTAGCTAATCCTTTAATATTTGTTTTATGCATACATCTTCCTGCTGTTAACACTAAAACAAAATTATATGTTTCTAGTTTCCTACCCCAAATTTTAAGCAGCTATCAGCAACACTAATAAATAAGCTTCCCACTGATTTTCCTCCATACTATCAAGAAACATTGTGTCTCTTGTTATTTCTTTTTAAAAAAGAAAGCACCTTTGGGGGGCAAAAAGTTATTTTAAAGAATTGTAATAAGCAAACTATTTTGAAACTATCAAGGAGGAAGATCATTTTGTACTAATGAAAAAAAGAATTGAGGATGGTGCCTAATATAGTGGCTACGGAAATATCATAAGCTGTGTTGTTGCATGATGTTGTGACCTAATTAAAAGCATCATGCTTTACCCTATGGGTAGAGAATGTGTGCTACTTCAATTGCTTTTGGTCTACAACTCTCATTGACAGCCAAAACAAGACAAAAGGATTGTGGGATGTGGATGGCTACAGTTCCCCATTCCAATTCTAGCCCAACCTGTGAGTTATCACTGTTCTACTTCAGCACCTTAAAAATCTAATTTAGGCAGCACTTTTACAGATGGGAAATAATATCCATTATGTTGCTGTTGTTGTTAACTACCCGCAGGTCTATCTTGACTCATATTGACCCTGTGGATGAGACATCGCCAAGACTCTCTATCTTCCACTACTTTTGTTCTTGCAGATTCATACCTGTGACTTCCTTAATTGAGTCCATCCATTTAGAGTGTGGTCTTCCCCTCTTTTTCCTTCCTTCCACTTTTCCTAGGGTTGCTATCTTTTCTAATGAGTTGTCTCCCTTCATGATGTGGCCAAAGTACAACAGGCTCAGCTTATTTATCTTGGCTGCCAGGAAGGTCTCAGATCTGATTTGTTCAGGACTCATTTATTTGTTGTTGTTTTGGCTGTCCACAATATCCTCAGCACTCTTCTCCAGCATCACATCTTGAATTTTTTTTTAATTTTCTTATTTGTCTAGCTCTTGCTTCCATACATGATGACAGGGAATGTAATGGGTTGTACAATTCTAAATTTCATACTTAGTTGTATATTTATAAGAATTATTTTACTATTTCTACTGAATATAAGTCTACCACCTATAAGTCTACAAATTTCTGCCCAAAAATTGAGCCCAAAATCCCAGGTCCAATTATTTACGGGTCGCTATGGAAACATGATAGCAGCTCTTTCAGATTTCTTCATCGGGTGCGGAGAAGAGTTTAGCAAGACAGAGCCAAGCAGAAAGAGTCCTGAGTGATTGAGTGATATTGCTGTTTGTTTAAGAGTCTTCCTCCCACAGGCAAAATCCATAATTTGGCCCCAAAATCTGACCTTGACTTATACATGTGGTCGACTTATAGTTGAGTATATACGGAAATTCTTCACTATAGAGAAAATACTGCCTTTCATTTAGAGCAATCACAGGTATGGAATCACATTTATTTTAACCAATTAATCTCTGTCCCTGTTTTGTGAACATATGTGACCTTGTAGACACAGTGACATGTAGTCATTGTACTGCGCTTGGACCTGTGCCACAATAGGTTTTAAGAACACTCGTTTGGAACCAATCCTTACTATCCACCTGTTCTGACATGGAAAGGTCAAAATAAGCCAACCTGATGAAGACAGGTTTCTGCAAGTGTTGATTGAACTGTCCACACTTGCGTGATATATTTCTCTGCTATAATGTGTCAAAAGATTATCTACGCTGGCTGGGGAGCCTGATTCACACCTATGATACTTGATCTTTCCATTCTTCTCTTAAAGAAAGATCTTGTCTCCTGAAATGTTTAATAAACCACCGTGTAGTAAATTGCCCATGCACAAAAGAAGTTTTAAAAAAGAAGGATGGAAATTAAAAGAGGTTTTAAATGAAGGACATAGTTTGGAAGGAATTTCCTGTCTTACATCTAGAAAGAAAGATATTAAAGACAAGATATTTATGTTGTTAGATATTTGAACAGCTACTATGGAGATGAAAATGAAGATGGTAGTGATAATGAAAATCAGATGTGCTTGACTTAAATAGCTAGGGGAAAAAACCTGAATCTCCCTCTCTTATGGCCACCATTATTAATATCTATAAATAGTTTTAAAATTTTACTTATACCAAAAGAAACTGGAGATCAGCTTGATCTAAAAAGTATTTACTTTATATTAACTTGAGCCAGCATGGTGTGATGGTTTGAACATAGGACTTGGACTTTGGAGATTGGGATTCACTTCCCCACATGGCCATGGAAATTTCCTGGGTGGTCTTGGGCAAGTCACACATTCGTAGCTCCAAAAAAACCCATGATAGATTTGCCATAGGGTTGCAATAAAGTCATAAATGACTTGAAGGCACACAGCAACAACAATTTGTTAACTTGCTTCCTATTTAGTAGTATGGTTGGTTGCCATGAAAGATGAAAAGAAGAAAGAGGAAAAGCAGCTTTTATCAAAAGTTTTGTTTCACTATCATATTTATTTATTCTTAGGCCTGAATTCAGCTTTTTCTTAGTGCAACTTTGAATTGTGCTAGTGATTTATTTTGGTTTTTCTCCCCCCCCCCCCCCACTCTTGTTATATTTAACAAAATCCAGTGGGATCCAAAGTCTTATTTGGACCTTTTCTGTGCATCCAATAAAAGAAGGATGTGCATTCTTCCCCTAGAAGAAGAATTACTAGAGCAGAAAGTGTTGTATCTTTCTTAGTTTCATCTTTCAGTATCATACTGAAGAGCGTAGTTCTGGGACTCTTACAAGGCAAGTGCCTATGTTTGTTTTTAAGAGTATTAGGAGAATGTAAACTCAAGGTAAAGTCTTTGCAAAAAGAAAAAAACAACAACAAATGACTACAGAACATGAGAGTTCAGCAAGATCTCCAGAAGTGGCAATCTATTAATCCATTGTTATCAGGGAAGTCTGGGTCAAGTGTCTGTTACAAAAGTGTATGCCTGCAGGAACTGTTGTGGTCTTGCAGTCTGGTTTTAAATGTGCTAAAGCAGTGGCTGGGATTTGACAAAAAAGCATAAATATTTGTTACTGGCCCAGGATGACCAGTGGAAGCCTTTTCAGAACATGATTTTCATTGCTGGAAGATTGATTCTTGATATAGAGATGAGTCATTTCTGTAGTGGTAAGCTATGATAGTTGGGAAAGGGATATGTTCAGTACCATGCCAGCTTATGGAACAAGGCTGGTGGTTGGAGCTGCAGGGGGTGGGGGAGATGGTTGAACAAGATACACCATTTGGGAAAACTGATGAAGTCTCCAGATAGAGTAAATGTGGCTGTTGGCTGCTGTTTTGTTTCTGTAGCTCTTTTTATTGTTGTTGTTTTTAATTATTGTTAAATAACAATTTCTGTTGTCCTAGAGCATTCGGTGGCAATTCCCATTACCACTAGCAACATTTTGTACTCTCCCAGAGGATCCCCCCCCCCCCCCCCGAGTACATTCTCCCCAGGGTAAACTGCAGCAAAAACAAAACAAAACAAACAAAACATACTTTTAAAAAAAATAAAATATAAAAGATTCATACTTGAAATTCATATGGATTCATTGGTGATTCATTCTTCTCTTCTTTGCTTGATGAGAGGCAGGAATACACACAGATGGTTTCTTATGGCAAAATAAGATTTTTAAGACACTATCTCAAAAAAGAAGAGAAAAGCACCAGTGTCCATGCAGATCTCAGAAAATCCAGAGCCAGCCATGATCCAGGAGATCTACAGCATCATGAGATCTGAATGATTACTAGTCTCCAGTGTCATACACCTTCCTCCCCCACCCCCTGCTTCGACATTAACTGGAAAGGCTCCAGGTACATGTGAAACCAGTGTCAAAAAGCACCAACCAGTAATAATCAAAGTTTCCCTGTTGCCCTCTGTTGCAACAGCTTTGCATTTATCTGGAAGATACCAAAGATAGGAGGTTGAGAGAGCAAAGGTTTCTTGAGAGCATGGGGAATCTTGCCGTGATTCTCTCTAGGATATCTAGGCCCTCCAGCACAACTCAGTGGTCAGCTTTAACCAAAAGTTGCACTGAAGGACTTAGACATACCTAGAGCGAACACTCCACTAGGCATTTGTAGCTGCTCCAGCACAATTCTATGGTCAGTGTCTAGCAGATATTGACCACAGAGTTGCACCTATAATAATAATAAATGTTTATTTATATTCCGCCCCTCTGGGTGAGCAATCAGGGTGGAGTACAACATTTAAAATACATACAATTAAAAACACTTCAGCCAACCCTCCTGCCCCTTAAAAATAAATTAAACTAAGAGTAAAATTTAAAACAGTAAAACATTAAAAGATGAATATTAAACATTGGTAGCTCTAAAATTAGAAAGTGGGTGGCCTCAAGAGTATTACATGTCTCAATAAGTGAGACTGAGGGACAGTTTACTCGTTCTCAGGGAAGGTCTGCCAGAAGAGATGCGTCTTGGTGGCTTTCTTAAAACCATCCAAGGTTGTAATAAGGCGCATCTCATCCAGCAGGCCATTCCATAGCCTGGGAGCAATAGCAGAAAAGGCCCTCTGGGAGGTCTGCGCCAGACTAGTTTTCTTAGGTTGTAGTAAGTTCCTCCCAGAGGACCGAAGAGTGCGAGGGGGCTCACCATCATCCACCGGCCCCACCCTTCTGCCCTGCTTTAAAAGCCCTGCAGGAAGAAGAGACTGAAGGAGGCAAGAGAGAGGAAAGCACCTCTGTTTTCTGTTATTATTAGTGTTTAATGATTGTATTCTAGGTAATGGATGAGGGATTGAATTTTAGTTGTATATATTATGTTTTATTTAGGTATTTTAGATATTTTATTTATTTGCTTATGCAAATTGTTTAAGTATTTTATGTAACTGTTATGTAATTTTGTTTAATGATGGTTGTATTTTAGCTAATGGATGAGGGATTGAGTTTTAGTTTGTATATGTTATGTACTGTTTAGGTATTTATTTGCTTATGTAAATCATGTATGCATTATGGTTTTTTAATGTAATTTTGTAAACCACTTTGATCTTTTTTGGAAAGGCGGTATATAAATAAACTACTTATTATTATTATTATTATTATTATTATTATTATTATTGGAGAGGCGGTCCCTAAGATAGGATGGACCTGAGCCATGAAGGGCTTTAAGGGTCAAAACCAGCACCTTGTACTGTGCCCGGAAACTGATCGGCAGTCAGTGGAGGGATTTGAGCACCGGTGTTATGTGCTCCCTCCAGGATGTACCGGTAACTAGTCTGGCTGCCATGTTTTGGACCAGTTGAAGTTTCCGGATTAGGCACAAGGGCAGCCCCATGTAGAGTGCATTGCAGTAATCTAAACGTGAGGTGACCAAGGCATGTACCACAGTTTCCAGGTCCCTCATCTCCAGGAAAGGGCGCATCTGGCATATCAGCCGAAGCTGATAACAGGCACTCCTGACTGTCACATTCACCTGACTAGTCATGTGGAGCGACGAGTCTAGAAATACCCCCAGACTGCAAACAGGGTCCTTCAAGGAGAGTGTGAGTCCATCTAGGACCGGGAGTTGTATTCCCAGACCTGGTTTCGGGCCGGTAACCGTCAGTACCTCCGTTTTGTCTGGATTGAGCCTCAATCTGTCTTCCCTCATCCAATCCATTACCGCTGCCAGGCAGTCATTGAGAGAGGAGATGCCATCAGAGGTCTGAGCAGATGATCTTGTCATGGAGAAGTATATCTGAGTGTCATCAGCATACTGATGACACTGCACTCCATGCCTCCGGATGATCTCACCCAGCGGCTTCATGTTAAATAAATGTTAGATGGTAAATAGCATCGGGGACAGGATGGCGCCCTGAGGGACACCACAATTATGCTCGATTTTGGAGGAGCAACTGTCCCCGAGGCTCACCCTTTGGGACCTGCCAGAGAGGAAAGACCAGAACCACTGCAGAGCCTCCGATGCCCATCTCCCTCAGCCAGTCCAAAAGGATGGCATGATCTATAGTGTCAAAGGCCGCTGAGAGATCGAAGAGCACCAGCAGGGTCACACTACCCCTGTCAATACTCAAGCAGAGGTCATCTGTCAGAGCAACCATGGCAGTCTCAACTCCATATCCTGCCCAGAAGCCAGTTTGAAATGGATCAAGAAAATCCGTTTCATCCAAGACAGCTTGGAATTGTGGGGTGTTCTCTCAGGTTAAAAATATAGGGGCAAAAGAAATTGCCCTGAAAGAGCGGGCTGGAGGTACCTGTTTTTCCTCAGGAGGGGTGCTGCAGCAGTCAAACTGTGCAGCATCCCTCTAACCCAAAAAACCTGGAAAAAGCCAGGTTCTTCTTGAAATACTGCACAGACGTCACGAGTGCACCATTGGCGCGCAGTGCCGCACGAGTGATGTAAGTGATGCGCAGCCACCACCATGACATGCTAGAGTTAGGGAGCATGCATGCTCCCTAACCCTAGAAATGCCGCCAGGACGCTGCTTCCTGGCAGAAGGTACAGGGCCATAGTGTCTTTGTTATTTGCAGTTTTTCCACATTCATGGGGATCCTGTGAACCTAACCCCAGTGAATGTGGAGGGATGAGTGTATAGCACAGATATAGTGGGATTATACTAAATTGAGCACAGGTATAAGAAACCTGCAGGGAGGTATACTTTGATGTCCTGCAGTTTTCTTCTTCTTGTTGTAAATGCCTTTCCGTTGTTAGTTTTAAGATGGCAAAGAATGGCATGTCTAATGTGCCAGTCACCTGACATTCTATAAATTACATCTTTAAGATAGTTCATTGAACTGAAGAGAACTGCTTGTTCATTATAGAAGTGTCCTGTTTTTTACTTTTACTCTACACAGAAAAGCAGAGGCTAGGAACTTAATTCGATGGATATACAGTTGTGGAATAGAGTTCTGCCACCTACCCTCCTTTTGTACTCTACTGTGTCCCATTGCCACAACAGCTACGCTTGGAGATTAGGATTACATTTAGATTTTTTTTCCCCCTGAGATATGACAGGAGTGAAAAGACAATAACAGAAAAGAGAAATGATGAATCAACAACCAGTACGTTTGCACCTTCATAACCAGGCATTCCTTGAAGCTGTTAATTTACCTTAGTTAACCAAATAGAATGTATCCAGAAATAGTCATCTGGAATGCAGGCATCCCTTACAGGATATTAAATTATGTCCCCTTTAGGATTTCTGTCAATTGGGACCATGCTTCACATACACACACACACACACACACACACACACTGCTGTCTGACAATCCTACTACTCAGCTGGCTAAATTTGCCAACAGGAGATCCAAGGCAGAATTGAAGTAGAGGCAGAATGAGGAAAGATCCAAACTATAACAAGGTTGTGTCCATGCTGCACATTTATAGCATTTTGCTATCGCTTTCACTGATACAGTTACATCCTTTGGAATCATGGGTTCTGTAGTTCCATGAAGTATTTAGAAATCTCTGCTAAAGGGCCTTAGCTCAAGAGATTCTGTACATACAGATTACAAATTTCAGGATTCTATTGAATGGAGCCATGACGGGTATCAAACTGCTATAATTATGCAGGGTTGGAAAAAAGCCAGTTTTTAAAAAATGCCTTTTTTTAAACCAGCTTTTTTGTTTACACCAGCTTTTTATATGCTAATGTTTTAATGAAAAAAATGCTATCTATTATATTAATACTGTGAAACATTATTTTATGCATTAGGAGGCTGGATCAAATTGCTTTCGAACATAAAGAATCCAAAATTATTAGGCTTTGATATGATTTACATCTTTCTATGAAACTTTGAGAATTATATTGAAAAGTTGGTAGCCTGTATATAAGAGCACAGGACTACACCTATAAATGATTACATCTGACAATTAAGTAGCAGGATGCAGTACAGATGTTAAGACCACTAGCTTAAATTATAATTGTTTTTTAAAAGTGCTCTTTTAAAGCAGGTTGTTTTGGTTGAACTTATGTTAATTGAAAGATTTGTTTCTTATTGGCATTTTTTGCACAATAAAATCAAGTGATAAAAAGAAGCAACTAACACTGGAAATTGGTGTAACAATGAACAAATACCAATAAACTGGTTGAATTTAAAATCTTTAGAATCATGGAATCATAGACCACAAGGCCATCCAGTCCAACTTCCTGGGACACCTGGCTCGAGAGCTATATATATGAAAAAGATCTAGAGGTCTTCAGTGTGATCAAATGGAACAAAAGAAAATGAAGTATAATGCCAAGAGTAGTGGCTTCAAATCCCCCCCCCCCCAGGAAGAATTTCTTGACAGTAGGAGCTATTTAATAGTGAAATAGACTACCATGGAAGGTGGTAAGCCTTCATTGGAAGTATTTAAAGAGAGGCTAGATGGCTATCTCTCAGGGGTCCCTTAGCTGTGGATTCCTGCAATCACAGGTATTTGGACTGGATGGCTGTCCCTTCTGTGATTCTGAATATAGCAGTGATCATACATTAGTTGGTGCCAGCAGTTCACTCCTCTGGTGGAAAGTCACCATTTTTTACTTGTTTCTCAAAAGAAGTATCTCAACAGAATTCTTTGGAACACTTTCTTGCTGTCTTGTGTGTGACTGATGTGCAGTGTACATACGTCTGTGGCTGGTAGTTCAGGACAGCTGAATTCTCCGTATGCCAAATATCTATGTGATGGGCAGAAGTCTAATATCTGTAATGGTTTATCTGTCTGAGTACTCTCAATGATTGAAATCTTTTATTACAAATATCATTTTTATTTTATCTCCTATGTTGCTTCTTTCAGAGCAAGGTCATTTGAGTGATTAATGTTTTGTATAGACTATTGACCAAGCACCTCTGTAGTACTTTCATTAGTAAAAGTTTGACCCTGATGATTTGAGCCTTTTATCTTTTCTTTTTCTATTTGCATTTTCTTTTTCTATATGTTACAAAATGACAATACTATAAAATAATTATATTATCTACATGACTCCACTCTATTTTTATCCTTCCTATTAATTATCCACAAGTCATTCTGATGCAGTGTCCTGTTAACATTTTTTAAAAAAAACAGACTTTTGAGAGGAAAGAGTAGCTAGGAGAAGAAGAGAAGGGGGATCAGGAAGAAGATGTTGATAAAATCAGATCCTGCTTTTTGTTTACAGCATAGCTGCTTTGCTTTCCGATTCAAACAACCTCAGAACCAGCCAGATTTGATTGCTCTTATTCAGAAATTACTGGGTATTGTAGGCAGTTCTTTCAGCAATCTATATCATTAATAACATAAGAAAGACCTAAGATCACACTGAAAGTCTGCCCTGTCTGTTCACACAATGGCTATTGGAAACCCACACACAGGACAAGAACACATTAGCACCCTCCTGCTTATGTCCCCTAGCAATTGGCATACAGAAGCATATTGCCATCTGGTACTGGACATAATACACAGCTAACTACTGGAGATAATATATCATTAGCCACTCCTTGCAGTTTATTTACCATACTGGTAGCAAATATATTTAGCAACATGTTCAACTTGTACGAAGGAAATATCATACAAAGAGTAGGTGTAGACTCCAAAGAAGGGAGAGTAAAGATAGGAGGAAGGAACATCAACAATCTAAGATATGCAGATGACACCATACTACAAGCAGAAAACATCATAGACTTGGAACAATTACTAAACAAGGTCAAGGAAGAAAATGCAAAGGGAGGCTTGTTTCTGAACATAAAAGTAATAACCACAGAAGATCTACATAAATTCATCCCAGATAAGGAGGGAACTGAAATAGTTAAAAGATTTCCCATAACACTAATCAAAAAGGAGACTGCAGTTAGAAGACTGGGAATGGGAAGGATAGCTATGAAAGAACTAGATAAGATCCTAAAGAGTAAAGATATAAAGTTATAATTGTCCAATCTGTTGCGTGTTCCTGATCACCATGTGTAGATGTAAGAACTTGACAGTGAAGAAAGTGGATTTAAAAATCATTTCATTTGAGCTGTGGTGCTGGAGAAGAGTGCTGACGATATTGTAGATGACCAAATACACAAGCTTTGGACAGATCAAGCCTGACCTTTCCCTGGAAGCCAAGATGATCAAACTGAGGCTGTTGTACTTTGACCACATCATGAGAGGGCATGAATCATTGGAAAAGACAATAATACTAGGAAAACAGAGGGTAATAGAAAGACAACACACCAGATTGCTAGACTCAGTTATGGAGGTCATGAGGTCATGGGCCTGAAACTACAAGACCTAAGCACAGCAGTGAAGGATAGGTGATCTTAGAGATGTCTCATACACAGGGCCACCATTAATCGAGGTCGACTTGAGGGCAGCTAACAACAATATTTAGCAACTAAAGCAATTGCATAGATGCATTTCTCATCTTATTTTAAATGGCCTATGGTGCCAGAATATGATAGAAATTTAGGTGATTGACAGAATTACATATGTTCATTTCTTATTATTATTCAATTGCTATTGTTTTCAAAACAAAAGTAAAGGTAATACATTTACATTTTTGGAAATGCCTTTTTCTTCCCCTGCCTTTTTTGTAAATAATAATAATAATAATAATAATAATAATAAGTGGAAAGATTTCAAAACAGAATCAAAACTCCAGAATAACAAATCATCCAAGAGAATATTAACAAACTGGAAATTTATTACATTTCATTGACATCATTAAAGATCTGGGTAAATTCATCAGTAAAACAGCACAGAGTTCAACTTCATTAGAAATAGGTTTTTGAGTCCCATTTTGGGGGGAAAGGCAGGATAACTCTCCCTCTGCATCTCTTTTTTTCCTAAAGATCTACTCCTGTAGCCTGGAGGACATTCAGGGGAATGATATAAGCTATAATACGTATGGTCTGCAGGTAGCACGGGCCAAGCCTATGTTATCTTGCCCTGGGTTCTGGCCTGTGCCATTCCCCAGGCCAGTGCAATGACAGGGGGAAAGTTTACATGCCTGTTCCCTGCTGCATCTATCATCACTCCCACTCCATCACATTTCCTCAGAAGATTGCTGTTGCAGCCTGTAAGGGCAGAAACGGGGCACCTGGCTATACCCACATGGCCAGGCACCTCCATCCAATGTCACAGTCCATGATAGGGGTCCTCTTTATAGGTGTGACAATGAAGGAAGTTATGGGGGGGGGCATGTGATGTGCTGGCTCTCACCATGAAATTTCAGTAAAACTCTGTGGCAAGCAATGGCTGCATCCAGACAGACTGTACCTCACTTGTGGCTAATGACCTGCATTGTCCAACTTGAGGCCAGGGGAGCACAGCCTTTTGGAGCATGCATACAGGTCCTAGATCAAAGGTTGGGTATATACAAAGATTTTTTTAAGGTGTAAAGGTTATCAATTGAATGAGATGCAGCAAACTTTAAAATGCCCAACATTGTAGGGGGGGAAATTGTTAAGTTGTCAACTCATCCAAAGCTGGGATTGTTGCCTTGAGCTGATATTCTAAAATTAGATACATTGTGGGGAGGTATATTCATTTATTTATTGGTTGAATTTCCATGCTGTCTTTTTCCCTACCTTCACTTCCATTTAAATCTGACAATTCTGTGGGAGCTTCCGGTGAGCGTGAGAGGCGTCCAGCCGCGTTTTGGCGGAGCTCCGGCAAACGCGACTCTGTGCTGCTTTAATTTTTAACTTTTTTGGCCACTTTTCCACCGAGACCTTGGTAATACTCCTTTGGCATAGGGAGCCCTGAGGCATCCCCACAGAAGCCCCTCAGAAGGCTGGGAGCAACCCCATCCCTCTCCTCGAAAGGGGAAAGCGGGGGCGAGCTCAAGGAAAGCCGCGGAGAGGCGCGGGGAAAAGCCCAGCAGCGCAGCAGCAGCAACAGCGGCAAGCCGCGGACGCCAAACGCCACCCTTTTTTTTTTGCTGAGAAAAAGAAGCAACAAAATAGCGAGGTGGGAGATTTTCTACAAGCAGAGACAACAAAATATCAAAAATTAGCAACCCTGCAAACATAAAAATAAGAAAGAACAACGGAGCTAAAAGCAGAAATTGAGAAGTATAAAATGAAACAGCTGAGAGACTAAAGGCAGTAAAGAGACAGAGGCAAGAAGGTAAGAAGCTTGGTAAGAACGCGGGAAACTAACAACTAAAATAAAGAGAAATAAGGAGAAATTAAGAAGAAAGTGAAAAGGAGAAGGAGAACTTTAAAAGAACTAAGGGGACATGAGAGAGAAGAAATAAAGTACTGTTAAAAATATTAAGGAATAATAATAATAATATTAGAAACAACAGGCAAAGAGAAGAAAGACAGCTTGATTAAAACAAACATTAAGTTCAAGAGATACAGCTGTTTACCTTCTCAACGCTCCGTTTTTTTAGAAGATATCCCCACAATCTCAGAGATCAGATATCTCCAATCTACTATTTCCCATTCATCTATGAGATCAGGTATTATTACTATAATCTTAAAGTAAATAAATAAAGTCGACACTTGAGCTGAGAACCAAGGAACAAAAACAATATTGACATCTGATTTGGGAACTGAGGATTAAAGATAGTCAATTGAAACTATACATTAAGCTTAATAATTAAAACTAAATCAGTTTGCAAAGTTGTTACAAATACCCTAAGAAATTATAGGTGCAAGCACGCGAGCTTAAATCTGTTCTGGAAAAACCTAACCAAAACAACCAATTTAGGCTTGGAATTTTTTTTTTCTTTTTTTTTCTCCCTTTCTCTCTAACTTTTTCTAACTGTATGTGGGATTAACTATACTGTATGTGGAATTAACTATATGTGGAATCATAGGCGGAACTAACTTCATGTGGAATTAATTTATGGGGAATTAATTCTCTATTTAGAAGCAACTGGAGTTAAAGAATAACAACTTAATGAATGACGATTTAAAAGACTTCGGGAAATATAGAATTTCAAATCTTTGCAGCAGAATCCTATTACATTATTATTACTCCGTTATCGACAATTTACTGACTCATTTGGATATTATTATTTATTTTATTGTCGGATATAAGTATTTCATTCTTTATATATCTGATGAAGAAGAATTAAACCAGCTGGAAATTTGTTTACCCATTGGATAATCAAGAAGAAACTGATCTGCCCTGACTCCACAATTTTTGGATTTGACTGAACCTGACTCGATAGTGCATTTTGTAAAAACAACACCGGTTGGACAGTAATATTCTCCAAAATTGATCTGGACGGATCTAAGAGATTAAAGATTAATTTTGAAGAGATTAAAATTTAATTTTGAAATTATTAAAATATCAGGCACAAATATCAAAGTTCATAGTAGATGTCATCATTTTTATTACACTGATTCGTCTATTAGATTGTTTCTTAATATAATAACCGAAACATCCAAACAGCTAGCTAAGGTTCAAACTACTATAGAGGAACTCTTTCTCCTATTAACTATTAGTATTACGTTCTTGAAGATCTAGAAGAAAATGGCCACCTCTAAATATGCACCCTCAAACAGTATGACACAGAAACAACAGCAGAGTCATAGAAGACAATCTAACGATCAAATGTTTTTCTTGGAAGAAGTAAAAAAGATGAAAGTGGAAATGGAGCAAAACATGAAAAAAGAGATGAAACTTTTAAGAGCAGACATTAAACAAGACATGAAATTGGAATTGAAGGATATTAAAACATCATTAGATGAAGTAACTAAAGATATGAAGATGGCTAAAGAAAGATTAGATAAATTGGATGGAAAAACAAACTCTCTAGAAGGAAAAATAGAAGAAATGAATAATCTAGAACAAATAGAAACAGAACGAAGACTAGATGAGAAAGCATTAGAAGACCTGAAATGCAGAGAAAATTGTTTAAAAATCAGAGGAGTAAAGGAAGTTAAAGGAGAAGATTTATACGACTCTTTCTTACCAGCATTAGCAGAATATGCAGAAATATCAGCGAATGACATGAGCTGGGAAATAAATAAAATGTATAGATTAAACTCCCAAATAGCCAAAGAAAAAGGATGGCCTAGAGACATTGTGATATATTTTCTGAGAAAAAAAAACAAGAGATCAGATATTGGATTTAAGTTATAAGAAGACATTCCTAATTGATGAAGAAGAAATTAAAATTTTTAAGGACATACCTAAAAGAATATTAAGGAAAAGAGAGGAATACAAATTTTTGACATCATTCTTAACTAAAAACAATATCCTGTATAAATGGGAAAAATTAGAAGGAATTTCAGTATTATTTAAGCAAAGATGGTACAAATTAAATTCAGTACAAAAGGCAAAGGACTTTTGGAAAAGATGTAACAAAGAAATTAAAAAAAACCAAGAAAAACTGGGAAATCTAAATTATAAAGACAAATTAAGATCGGCAAATAAACCTCCAGAAAAACGAGAAGTTAATATATCTGATCTTTCAGATGAAGGAGAACTCTCAGACACA
Source organism: Urosaurus nigricauda (assembly GCA_034509955.1). NCBI lineage: Eukaryota > Metazoa > Chordata > Lepidosauria > Squamata > Phrynosomatidae > Urosaurus > Urosaurus nigricauda. The sequence goes on along the minus strand of JAOEGL010000001.1, from coordinate 144,357,854 downwards.
TCCAACAAAGACGAGGACTCAAAAATGGATGACAAAAGCGGAGATGAAATGCTGGGTGCAACAATGAATATACAAAAAGAGGACTGATATGGCTAATTTCAAAGATTTAAAGTTCCTATCATGGAACGTTAAAGGACTAAATGACAAGAAGAAAAGGAAAGAGATATTTCAAGAAATATTTGAACTAAAATGTGATATTGTTTGCCTGCAGGAAACACATGTGCGTAATAAAGATAAAAGATTGTTAAGAAATCCAAAATTAGGTATGGAATTTATATCGGCTTATAAACAAAAAAAACGTGGGGTTGTTGTTTATGTGAGAAAAAACATACATGCTAAAGAATTATTTAACGATGAAAACGGTTTTTTTCTAGGATTAGAACTAACTTTACAGGGGGAAAAAATTGTGTTAGTTGTGATCTACGCTCCCCAAGACCAAAAAGCTAAATTTTATAAAAAAATAAGTGGAATAATGCAAGAGTATATTGAACACGATCTTATAGTTTGCGGTGACTTCAATGCAGTAATAGATCCATCAATAGATAGACTGTCCAGTAAAAAAGTAGAGCTAAAACAAGGAAAGTTACCTAAAACTTTCTTTAAAATGCTACAACTCTACAATTTATTTGATGTTTGGAGATACAAAAAACAAAAACAAAAAGAATTTACCTTTTTCTCAGAGAGACATAAATCGTTAGCCAGACTTGATATGTTTCTCGCCTCTAAGACTCTGTGTAGTAAAATTAATAAAGCTGAAATTCTTCCCCGAATTTATTCAGATCACAACGCAATAACTATGAACATTAAAATATTGGAATCAGAATATAGATGGCAAATACAAGATTACCTTCTCCATAATGATAAAGTAATAGAGGAAGCCAAAAAAGAGTTAAAATTTTACTTTCAAAATAATTTGGGAAAAGGAGTCAATTCAGAAACAGTCTGGGAGGCTAGTAAAGCCGTCATCAGGGGCTTTTTCATTCAAAAACACATACAATTCCAGAAAAAGAAAAGGGAAAAAATGGAACAAATCACAATGGCAATATCTGAAAAGGAAAAGGAGTTAAATTTGAGCAAGGACAAAGATAAAATATTGAAAGAGATTAAATTATTACAAAAACAATACTCAATAGAAAATCTAGACAAAATAACAAAAACAATGAGACAACTTAAGGCAAAGCATTTTCAAAATGCAAATAAAATTGGAAAATGGCTGTCATGGAAAATCAAAAAAGAAAGAGATAAAAAAATAATAACCAAAATACAATCTGGTGGGAAAATATTTACAGAACTGAAAAAGATCAGAGAAGTATTCCATAAACATTTTGAAAAAGTATACGGAGCGAAAAATATAGAAAATTCTGAATTACAAAAATATCTAGATAAATGTAATATACCTACTCTGGACGCTGATTACAGGCAAAACATAAATTCACCAATAAGCAAGCAGGAACTGATGGAAGCTATTAAAAATGCGAAAAATGATAAAACACCTGGTCCCGATGGATTCTCTTTTAAATATTATAAGATCTTTAAAGAAGAATTGTGTGAGCCACTCTTAGAGACAATAAATAATATTGGAAGGGGTCCTGTGCCTCCCACATGGGAAGAAGCCAATATAACTTTAATTTTGAAAGAAGGGAAAAACCCAATAACCCCAGACAGTTATCGGCCTATTTCGTTATTAAATACAGATTATAAGCTCTTTACCTCAGTATTATCAAGCATACTTAAAAAAGTACTAAAAAAGCTAATATCAGAAGAACAAAGTGGATTTGTCCCAGGACGACAAATTAAAGATAATATCAGGCAAATCATTAATATAATTGAATATTTTGATCGACATATTGATAAGAAATTGGCCATTATTTTATTAGATCTTGAAAAAGCCTTTGACAAATTGAACTGGGAATATATGATAAATGTATTGGAAAGGATGATGATAGGAGAAAAATTTCTTAGCTGGATTAAAGCAATATATAAAAGACAAACAGCTAGGGTAATAGTTAACGGAACAAGATCCAAGATAATCAACATCACTAACGGCACTAGACAGGGTTGTCCCCTATCACCAATCCTATTTATACTTGTCATGGATATAATCATTAATAACATCAAAAATAATACAGAAGTCAAAGGAGTCAGAATTACAGGAGATCAATACACAATAAGGGCATATGCCGATGATATTGCTATAACAGTTGAAGACCCTATAAATAGTGTTAAATCTCTGATAAATGAGTTAAAAGAATTTGAAAAAATCTCAGGTTTAAAAATAAATAAAGAAAAAACAATTATGATTACTAAAAATGTGCCAGATTTAGAACAACAATTTTTAAAAGAAGCTACGGGTTTTAATTTAAGCAAAAAGACGAGATACTTAGGTATCATACTGACGAATAAAAACTCCGATCTATATAGAAATAATTACGAAGAGAAATGGAAGGAAATAAATAAAGACCTGAAACAATGGAAAGAACTACATTTAACACTGTTGGGTAGAATCGCCTTACTGAAAATGAGTGTACTTCCCAAATTTCTTTTTCTTTTCCAAACCATTCCAATAATTAAAAACGAATCGATATTTAAAATTTGGGAAAAGCATCTGTTTGATTTTATTTGGGAGGGAAAAAAACCAAGAATTAGGAAAAAATATCTGTATGATGCTAACGAAAGAGGAGGTTTTTCTGTACCTAATCTACAACTTTACTTTGAAGCATGTGCTCTATCCTGGGTTAAAAACTGGATGAAATTAGACAACAAAAAACTACTTAAATTAGAAGGTTCAGATTTACCTTTTGGTTATCATGCTTACTTATTTTACAACAAAGCATCTGTTAACCGCGATTTTAACAACCACTATGTAAGGGCCTCCATATATAAAGTTTGGAAAAAATATAAAGATCGTGTTTGTCCAAAATTACCCTTATGGGTATCAACACATGAAGCATTTTATAGGACAGATGCCCAGAGAAAGGAAGATTGGTTAAAATACTGTAACATTTTAAGGAAAGGAAGATTAGGTTATGAAATAGAACAGATAGAACAAATTAGATCCAAGGGCTTTAATTGTGGGTGGTTCCTTTATTTTCAAATGAAATCAAGATTCAGAGATGACCAAAAAACAATGGGGATTACAAATATACAAACTGATTTAGAAGAATGTATATTGTCTGAAAAACCGTCACTTATATCTAGAGTATATAAAAAATTACTGGAAATTCATACTGAAGAAGATCTGATAAAAGACTATATGATTAAGTGGGCCAAAGATTGTGGGCATTCATTACAACTTGAACAGTGGGAACGTTCCTGGAAAAAAAGAATGAAATACTCAAGAAGCCAAGATGTGAAAGAAAACTTCTTCAAGATTCTGTATAGATGGCACTTATCACCTGAGAAAATAAACAGAATATATGGAAATGGAAGTAACATCTGTTGGAAATGTAGAAAAGAAAAAGGCACCTTCTTTCATCTTTGGTGGACGTGTCCATATGCCCAAAAATTTTGGCAAGGAATATATAAAAACATGAGAGAAATACTAGATATAAGGTTAGAATTTAAGCCTGAAGTTTTGCTTTTGAACATGATAGAAGAAAAAACAGAGAAGGAGTTTGGGAATATTATATTTTATATGTTGACATGTGCTAGATTAGTATATGCTAGATACTGGAAAATCCAAAAAGAAATACATATAGATGAATGGATTGCTAAATTGGTGGATATGTTAGAAACTGATATGTTGTCAAAAAAATTGGATAGAGACTATAAAAGAGTAAATGTTGATGGATGGGATAAAATATTAAATTATTTAAAGGGAAAATGGAAATGTGATCTGCCTATAGAGATAACAGCATAATCTGTCAAATATTAATAACATCAGAACAAAGAAATCCATTTGTTACTTTGTGGTATAAACCTACTCAACCAAATAATTAACATCTGATAAAATATGATTTCTGCTTTATATCAACAATAATGATACACTGAAATACAGTGATAATGGGGAAGTAAAGTAATAGTTAAAAATTGGTTTATAGGACAAAATACAAGTTGAATACCACAAAGCACACATAACTGGATCAATAAGGAGGGTATGCAAGTTTAAAACCTATATTTAATATGATATGCAGAAAAATTAAACAAATTTATGAATCTGTAAGTAGAAATCTTCAGAAGCTCTATTTTTAGATTATTTATATGTAGTGTACTAGTATAATTGTGTGAATCTTATGTCTTTGTAGTTTATATAAGGGCTTTGTATATGTTTTATATGTCTATCAAAACTTAATAAAAAAAAAAAATCTGACAATTCTGTGAAAGTAGGTTAGACTGAGGGATGATGAACTAGCTTGTGTTCATCCAGTGCTTTTGTAACTGCAAGGAGATTTGAATTTAGGTCTCCCAAATCCTTTCCCAGTTATCTATCCACGATACCACATTGCTTTCTTCTGTAATAAAATTGGGCACTGGGTAAATTGAGTTGGGTAAAGCATGATTTTTCAGAATGAATTCCATGCGTACTATGTAAAAATATATGTTTTTTATTTTGGTATTGTGTTTTAATTCATAGCTAATTTAATCTTATTTTAAGGGGTGGGAGTTGGGATGGGATTGTTATTAATTTTGTACTGTTTTAACTCTGTTGTAACCCACCCTGATTGTTTGCTCAGAGGGGCGGGCTATTTATTATTATTATTATTATTATTATTATTATTGATGATGACTGTAGGCCTCTCACCTGAATTTTACACTGAAAGCTCTCTAGGGCCAAGGTGGTGAACCTGTGGCATGTGTTCCCTCTCTCATGGAGATGGAAGGGTGGCGGAAGAAAAGGAAAAGGCATGTGCTTGTTCATCCTCTTCTCCATCTTCCTGTGCCTTTAGCTGCCTCTTTGGAGTAGGAACAGGCATGCAGAGTAGGAACAGGCATGCACCTGTTCCTCTTCCCTTCCTTCCCTCCCGGGCCTTTAGCTGTCTCTGAGGAAGTCTCGCCCCCAGATGTCCCACCCCTGGAAGGCAGAAGTTCCATCCCCGGAAGTCTCTTTGGAACTTCTGCCCCCCCAGTACCAGGTAACACACAGTGCTGGATTGCCTGTGAGTTTGAGCACTTAACCTCTAAAAGGTTCGGCATCACTGCTATAGAGTTTTTGGTCATTGCTCATTTGTTAATGTTTGCAAATGTGCCCTTTTGCTTCGAGAAAGCTTTTGCTCACAGGAGGTTTGTTTCCAGATTTGCAGGAAGGAGTAGCATGAGAAACATGTCCCCATCTTTGTGTTCCACTAAAAAATCTTACCTGTGGTCAGGATCTTTTTATAGTGTGCTATACTGTATAAATTACTACCTGTATCTTCTATGCTCATTGGTTTTCAAGCGGTAAATGCCCACCTCATATGTTGTACTATGCTGTATTAACTACTTGAATCTTCCTTATTTGTTGTGTTTTATATTGCATTGTGGCACTGATACACTATAGCATTCACAGTTTGGAAAAGGTACTTGTTCAGACTATAACTCCCAGACAACTCCAGCCAACATGGCCACTGATCTTCCTGGCTGGGGCAAGGGGGGATTCTGGAAAGTTGTAATTCAACAAATGGGCTCCCCCCCCCCCCCCAAAGCTCTGGTAGCACTGAATTGCAAGAAATCTTCATCTAGCACTTGCACATCAAACGTCACAAATACATTTCCTTTCACAGTTCATGGTTCTTTGGATCCAATCCATTATCAATTTTCTTGAAGAACTCCATGTTATTTGTACTGTAATGCTTCTCAGAACATAGATAGACATATAGATTTATGACATTCATTTTGTAGTATTTATTTTCCTCCACAGACTTAAGCAAAGCAAAATCAATTTCTTTGGCTCATATAATGTTTTACCTTATTTTTCCTGTTTCTGGCTACAAATTGTTTAATTATTTAATATAATGTATTGTACATTTAAGAGGCTGTTTTCTGTTGCACTAGAGATCTCATCTCTATCTCAGGAATCCAGCTCCTCTTCCCAGTTAATAGAGTGTCCAGACAATTTATCAGATAACCTGTTTTGATATGCAAAAAGTGAACCTCTGGATTATACTGTGTCATGTGTACAGAGCGTTCAAATTTCTGCACTTTAATCTAGGTGGCTTTTATATATCTTTTTGTCTAAATATTCATTACTTTATCAGCTACACTTGTACCCTGTTCAGAAATTTAGAGCAGCTTACATTGATTTCAGCAAGTTCTTGCTTCCACGTGGCTTTGAGGGGCAGACATATTTCCTTGGCTTCAGCAATTTATTGCTCACAGCTTTAATTTATATAAATTTGATACACTGAAATACTCGTGATGACTTGAGGCTGGATAAATTACATGTATAAGGCAATCCTATATGTGTTAGCTCAGAGGTAAGTCTGATGTTTGCTCAGTGAGGCTTAGTGCCAGGTAAGTGTGTAGATAGAGGATTGCAATATTAGACGACCTTATTACTACAGCCTACTATATTATAAAATTACACCACACTTTTCATAAAATGGATAAGAGCACTCAGTGCTAACAGATTGAATGAAAGTTAGTTGACCTAGATTAAAGAGAAGAATGAGCACTTTGCTTTCACACATCATGGAGACAAGTAATCTTGAGAGAATGTGTGAGATGAGAGCCAAGGAAAGATTTGTGTCTGAGGAAAGATTTGTTACAATGATAAATGATTTGCCTCAGCCTCTCTAGAAATACATATTTGGCCCCATCACTATGGGCAAAATTCATAAACAGGTTAAGGTTCACATACTAAACAGTGCTCTCAACTAAATATTGATATGTCATAAACCTTAAGTGTTATCTTGCTATCCAAACCCAACTATCCCTTATCACTTGTGTTGGTCTATGCATTGTCTACTTGTTAAGAGTTTCAAATGTTTCCTTGGAACTGAAACTGTAAATCACTAGTTATGACACAGATTTACAATGTTTGAATTTATCAGAGCCACAGATGATATGTGGAACTGTATCATGTCCTTTCAGAATCCATTCCCATTGAAGTCTGGCTATGCCTGGTATATAATTATACTGCATATTATGCATAATGCTTTGGATCAATGTTACAGAAGTGGGCTTAGCTGCATTTTTAAAAGAGAGGGCAAGATTGGTTCTGACTGTTAAAATTATTGCATGAGTTGTGGCACAGGACCTCTTAAAATTAGAACCCAAAAAAAGCATCAGTGGTGCCTTTGAAAAACTTACCAAGTTGTTTCCAAATGTATATCTGATTCCCTTTTTGCCTCTAGGCATCTCTTTTGAATTTGACAGCATAAAGAAGGGTAAGATAGCCCTATTTTTCATCCATGCTGTATCCAGTTCCATTATTATGTCTACCATTTTATAAATGGCTTTGAAAAGAAAAACTGGTAGGCAAGGGAGATGTTCAATAGAACTGAAAAAAGAAAAAAAATGGAAAGACACTGGTTTTTCACCTTTTACTTATTAGTTTTCTACACACAAGACATCCACAATAGCTTATATCTGGGTTTTGCAAAGATAATTCCCACAAGGATGTACTAGAAGCTCTATTCTTTCCACATTTCTTTAATAACATGAAGGCGTTTTTTCAAAATCTGTCAAGGGAAACTGTCTCAACTGGCTGTTAGTTTGTGGGTGCCAAAAATTAAAAGGGAAAAAAGTAAAGAGAAAACGGTTTGATTACACTTAGGCCAAAAACAGTTCTGCAGGGAAAGACCTGGATGTGGGAATGTACCAAAGTCAGAATCTCTGTTCCATTAAAAATACAGAGCTATTGTTTACAGACTAAATGGGTGGACGGAGGGGAGGTTCCCCCTGTTTTTTTCCCCTTGAAAGAGGGGAAATTTCATCCCACTTAAAGTGGTGGAATGGAATTAATTTAGACTGACTCCAGGATTGATCCAAATGTTCGGGTAGTATACTCAGCATACAATATAAAATCTTTCCTGAGGTGATACAAAGAGAAGTACAATAGGCCAGAAGGGAACCCTGAGAAAGATCTCCACATTCAACCTCTGGTTGGAACTTTGTATGTGATCTCTGAGGGGGATTCCAGCTCTCTCTTATGGCTCTGGGTTTTTGACACACATGAGTTAACTTTTCAAATGACCCTATGAGTACACACATGAGTGATAGTTTCATTAGGCCCTGTTTACAGATTTATTTGTGTCAAAGTTACAAGGATAACAAATTTCAGCATTATTTTATACATTTATGCAATCAAATCATTATTGCTAAATGGCCTGTAATTGCCAGATGACTGTTACATCAGAAGATGCCTTTTATTACTAAAAAGTAATCCATCCGTTCTGCATGCCCTTGGGCCTACTTTCTTTTTGTTAATTCTAGGATGGCAACTGGCTTGTTATGAAACACATGTGCATGTAACAGTAAAAGCTGTGTATTTCTGAGAAGGAGATGTTTACAAGAAATGTAGGTGTTGTCCCATACCATATCTTTATTGCAGTGGGAGCCTACCTTAACATCACTCATAATCTTCTTAGGTTACAGTCTTATACACATTTGGCCATTAAGTCCTATTGAATTCATTTTTTTTTTCTGCACAGGATTGCCCTATGCATTATGATTCCCCAATTTATCTTTATGCTTTCTCCAGACTGCCCCAGAAAAGCTTTCTTTTTGTCCACCAAGAAAATGCTTTCTCTTTTTAAAAAAATTGTCTTCCAAGCTCACATCGTATCTATTACATGGTGTTCTAATCCATCATATTGTAAAACATGTCTCCGTTGACTTTTTCACTTTGATTAGGCTCCAAACATGAACCAGCAAGACTAGTATTAGCATGAAGTTAACAAGGCATATATTTTCATAATGAAAATCCTTCATAATTAAGAATAAGCCTTAAAACTTGAACTACAAATCCAGCTGTTGGAGAACAGTCTCTAGATAATTTCTTAGATGTTTACTCAATACCCTTTGCACAATTAATAGTGGATGTAACAAAACATCTAGTCTTATGTCTCAACGTGACCTTTCTGCTGGTGTACTGATTTGTAAATCTGAGGATTAAGTCATAGCTGTTTGTGTTACAAAGAAGAATTTTGTGAAAAACAAGAAATAGGTATGGCACTGATGAAGATTACTTCCAGAATCATAAGCTTCTTGTCATGTGGCCAAGAGCAAAACTAGATGTGATATGTCAGAACCATGATGCATTCTACCAATATTTTTTTCTCTTAAAAGCAGCTTCAGAGTTGATGAATTTAAAACTTGTGCCTTCCTATAACATTAGTCTCTCCCAACCTGTTGCCCTCCAAATGCTTTGGGATCCAGCTGTCATCGGCAGCTTGGGGGAATGTGGATGCTGAAATCCAACACACAACTACTAAGATGCAGCTATCAGCCACAGAGTGGAAAAGGGCAAATGTAAGGCCAATAGCAACTTCAGACAGTTATTTAAACTGGGCAAATAATACCAGGGTTAATCACTTTCTTTCCAGAATCATGTTCTTTATTCCTAAACCACTGCCTATGCTGTTCCTAAGTAAAGAAAATTGTATGTCAAAGAATGTAATCATGGTTTCCTATATCATATGTAGTGGCTCTCAAGGGAACATTTTTTTTCTTGGCTGGGAATGTAAATAAAAAAATGAAAGCCTATCCTCTTACTCTTATTTCACTTTGCTTGATACATGGCCGAACCTGCACATGTAGTAAAAGTGTGGACATAAAATTTTCTGTGGAGAAAATTGTTTTAGTGCATATAGACAACAGAAATTTTAGAACAAGCAATGATTCCATTGTGTGTTTGAGCAATCTTGGGTCTTGGCTTCAATGCTGTAAAGAGGAAGGATTTTTTCTTTAAATAGTTGAAGTATTAGCTTGAATTCTTCTGAATTCTATTTCACTCATAAACTACGTTGAAAATAATGAACTTATACAGATGATCAAACTTCCTAGTTTCTTCACACAGGTTACCTCTGATCAGTATCCTGATGAAAAGATAACATGGTTATGCCATTTGTTGTAAAAATTTGTTGTATATTCAGTATAGATGAATGTGTACTCAGTAACTGGAGAATATATATTTGTACATTAAAGAGCAAGTAACCTTTTTAAAAAAACACCTTTATATTGCATGTACATTAAACAGAACAGAACAAGAAGACATCATAGATGTAATTTGTGCAAAATATGCTATAAATGATCATGATAGCCCAATGGAGTTGAAGCAATCACAGAAAATTAAAGTTCATCCTTCCAAATTCAAAGTTGTATATTGGAGACCTAGGGAGGGAGGATTATTTTCTTGGGCAGATAATAAAAGAATGTTTTAAATTATGGGTTAGCTTTTCATGTCTGGAAATACCGTATATACTAGACTATAAGTCGACCTCATGTATACATTCAGGGCATGTTTTGGGGGCCAAAATTATGGATTTTGATATGACCCATGGATAAGTCAAGGATAAAACTTAGTAGCATGTAACAAAAGCTGTAAAGGAAGAAGCAAAGGAAAACAATGCTAAAGATCTTTAAAAACTTTGACAGTTGTACCTGTTTGTGCTCACCCTAAAGGCTGGATGGATGAAATAATAAAGAGGGGGTTGATGATTCTTTTAGGTACTTCAAGAAGAGATTAAGCACTCACCTTTTACTAGAGCATGGTTCCTTTTTTTGACAAGAGTTAAAGTATAGCACTTACATTGACACATGGATAAGTCAACACAGGCTTTTTGAGTCAATTTTTATAGATTTATACATGAGTATATACAGTATGTAACCGGACTTGTTTCTCTCGGATCGGCCTTATTAGTCATCCATGCGCTTGCAGTAAGCGTGGGATGAGTCCTTCCTGATTCTTCATTAGCGAAGAAAAGCCAGATGCAGTATTTCATATTTCTTCCATTCATCCCTTTACAGATACATCAAAGAATTTTTTTCATGCTTTTGCTCTTTCTAGGTGTGATAAAGCCAACAAAATAGAATGAATGATTTGCATAACAAATCAGAGTCCCCTTCAAATACCAATAACAGAATTGGTACCCCACAGATCATGAATGTGTTGATTATACCAGCCAAAGTTTGCAGAAATAATTCTTGGAATTGGTGTAGTTGAGGATGCTGCTGCCAATATACACCCCCGCCAACAATTAGCAGTCAAAGATTTACTGAAATGAATCACAGCAGTGGGGATTATATACCATATGTGTACAGGCGTTTAAATGTATTTTAGTATTTGGTAACATTTTAGCATTTCCAGTACATTGCAATTTTATTTATTTATTTTGTATCCTGCATACCTCCCAACGTGGGACTCCCAGCATGGGTCTCACAGTGACTTACAAAAATAGTAAAAGACGTAAAAACTAAATATCTGATAATTAAAAAGTTAAGACACACATTTAAACAAGTTATCATAGTAATATCATATGTCCCATTCAATTTTTAAAAGGCATAACATTATTTAAAAACACAACAATACAGCAAAAATACAGCACACATTCCCCATGAAGAAGGACTTCCTGAACCTGCACCACATTATCATAAAATTCCTAGTTCAATAGAAGGGGAATTATACAGCCTGGGGTCAGTCACCAAGAAGACATCTAGCTTTTTACACAATAATGGTCAGATACCTTTCATCCTAATGTAACATAGCAGTACATTAACATATGCTGCATTATTTCAGCAGAGCTATAGTCATGGAGAGAGCAAATGGAATGTAGTGGCTTGAATGTTGGAAAATCCCATGATAGGTTTGCCTTAGAGTCGCCATATGTTGGAAATGACTTGAGGGCAAATAAGAGAATCATGAAATAAAACTGTTATCTGTTAGACTGGCATTGTATGATCATTTAAATAATCTATGCTCACCCATTTAGAGATTGCAGTCAGCCATGCAGCTTGTTCTGGCACTGTTGCCTATGAGTAGACTGGGTGCCCCTTGATGTCTTTTCTCTAGTTTTATTGCATTTTGTTTTTCAAAAACATTTTCTTTTCTTGGATTTCTTTCTTTTTTTCTTTTTTTGAAATCTGTTGAAATACTTTTTAAAAGAAAATACATGTTCTCATCCAGTGAGGTACTGGTCCTCATTTTAACTCCATTCCAGAGGCAAAGACTTCTTGATTTGGCTTTCCCCCTGGACTTTCTTTATTTGGGAGCTTTTCTTGAAGCACTAATATTGTCTGTATTCAAGCCAGCATAGTGTACTGATTTCAGTGTTGGATTATGATTTTGGGGGACTAGGATTCAAATCCCTGCTCAGCCCTCTAGGTGATCTTGAGTAAGTCATATCCTCTCAGCCTCAGATGAAGTAACCTATCAAAGTAAATCTGGTCAAGAAAACTCTATGATAGGTTTGTCATACAGAAGTTGATTTGAAGGCACATAATAACAATTTCATCCATGCTGGATTTTATTAGGCATGTTCAGTTGTTACCTATTAGACAGAGCCAGTTTTAGATGGCTCAGTGCCCAGGAAGAGATTTCAGCACAACATAGGGTTATGCAGAAAGAATCTGCCTTTATGTTTTTTAGCATATTTTTAACCCTTAAATTCATTGAGCTGGATATAAAGTGGCAAAATCATCATCATTATTAACAGAATTCCAATTACTAAATTTAGCTCTTTTGTCCATATTGATATATAATTGAATATTATTTTGACATGCCTTCAGGTGGAAAAATTAGGAATATATGAAAAAGAAAAAGAAGCCTACGAACCATCATTTTAATATACACCAGCCCTCCCAACATAGAAAGTTGCTTCAAGCCTTAGTTTTTGAACTGCAGGCATATAATTTTTATGACATATCTAGGAGAGGTCCTTTGGGATTATGATCCCTAGATATTTCAAGATGAAATTTCATAATGTTGACTGAGAAACACTATACAGCTTCTTTTGCTCTGCCAAATCGGTGATAAGATGGATAAGCTCTGATTTTTCATAATTAATTTTTAGGTCTGTAAACATTTTAAAATTAGACCAATACCAGTATAGCTTCAGTTAGATTGTATATAAATAGAAGAATATCATTTACAAAAAAGACTGGTCTTGTCAATGCAGCCATTAGTACCTACTCTTTTTATGGAAAAACAATTCCTGAATAAGTACTGTGTGCTGGGGGCTTTACTGCTAAAGCAAATATCAGGGTGCAAAACAGATATCCTTTCGATGGCAAATGCTGATTGGAAGAAAGTCCATATACTTTTATGAAAATCACTAATTCAGGCTGGGAGTACAGCTAATGCATAAGTTTATCTAGAAGTATGAGTAAATATGGCTGTTCCAGGCAGTTAAGTAACCTGTGACTATATCAGTGGGCACCCATGGGACAAGTGTTCTGCTGTGATTACTATGGTGTATAATATTGAGCATTTTCTTACTACAGTCAGCCATGATGTTGTCTGGTTTGAATACTGTTTGGTCGCTAGATAAATATATATTAGACTTCTTTATGCAACAATTCTTTTTGTTAAAATTACCAGATAAAGCTTGATATCTTGGCTAAGGAGTGGTATGGGAGGAAGAATTAAGAAATTTCAAATCTTTACCTGGTTTTAGTATCACTGCCAATTAAACCCATCTCCATTTATCAAGTATCTCTGTCTCTCTTGTGTGTAGGGCTTAGAAAAGCATGGACTTGAAATCACCTCTTATTTTTGAAAACTATGTATATTGAGACTGGTTAGGAGTATAAATCTAACCTATAGTAAGCTGCTTGTCTCTTAAAACCCCTTTATATAAATAAAGCATTCCTCCAGTTCACCAAGGTGGCTGCCTACCATAAAGGGGAATACTGTATACTGTAAAAATCACTCCCTTATTTTGAGAACTGTCACTAACATAGTAGTACTCGCTTAGTTAAGGATGGACTCCTACTCTTTGGTCTCCTGCAGGAGAATGATGTTGGATCTCTAATCCCAAACAATTTTAAAAGTCTCATTTTGCTTAATAGCATTTTCCAAACTATATGAGCTATATGATATGGAGAACCAGCATGTTTCTCCCTACCAATGTGCCAGGGACCGACACCATATTTGTATCCATTAACTATAACTGCTTCTTTCATTCCTGGAAACTCGCTGCAGACAAGCAGCTAATAATTCACAGACTGACATTGGTCCACAGACCACCACTTTGAGTGACATTGCATTACAGGACATCAGCATTAATGTAAGTGATATCCAGATTCAGAACATGGCTTTGGTTTCTGCCATCCATCACAGTTGACACTGAAGTATGATAATATTCTAAACTATACAGTAACCCAATTCCATGCCATCAGGAAATAAACTTTACTGAGAAATAGAGAGTTGTGAGATGGGGGGGGGTGTTTCAGAAATTCTTATCCTGTCAGCATTTTGAAGGGCCACAGGGCCTGATCTAGTTGCTTCAAATTCATCGATGGGAGGAAAAATGATTGACTGCTAATGGCAGTGATTGGCATTGAGATAAATGTAGTGCAAATGGCTGTCACCAAAGTGATGACAGTTAAATTACCTATTTCCTCAGCTTCTTCCCCCCCCCCCCCATTGTTTTAAGACCCAGCCAGGTCTCGCTTTTGACCCACGTTACCTATTCCTCTGGAAATCTGGCCTCTTTTGAGACTTGTTTATTAAGGCTTACAAACTGCTGCCACTTGTGATATATTTGTGTTCTTATTTTACCCATTTGAGGCCTGGAGGGGCAGCCCCATTGGCATGCTAACTGCTCCATATAAGGCAGGGGCAGGCAACTTTGGTGGGAATGGACACAAAATTTTGGCCCTTTAGCACCCACTGTATCCTGCAACGTGGGCAGAAAGGGTTTTTAATGTTTGTTGTTTTTTTTAAAAAAAAATGGCAGGAAACTGCCTGGATTATCTCTACAAACTGAAAGCCACCCCCTAGTGGAGGCTTCCAGGAGCAGGAAAATGTCTCTTTTTCACAGGATTTTCTTTCCCTGGCACTGAGGGGTATTGGGGAGCATTGAACATAAAGATTCGAGAGGAACATGTGGCATATAGCTGCACTTTGCCCTGGTGTATGTCTTAACAATCTTTCTCCAGTAACTTCTCCAGCCCTTAGAATGCCTCAACCTCTGTTCTGTTGCTGTTGCTGTTGTTACTGTAGTTGTTTTGTGCCTTCATGTTGTTTGCAACTTATGGCAATGCAGGCTTTACTTGGCAAGATTTATTCAGAGGTGGGTTTGCCTTTGCCTCCGCCTAAGGCTGAGAGTGTGTGACTTGCCCAAGATCACCTGGTGAGTTTCCATGGCCAAAAAAAGATTTAAACCCCAGCCTCCCAAGTTATAATTCCAGGACTCAAATCACTACACCACACTGGCTCTCCTTTGTACCCTAAAATTCTGTTTTCCAAAGGTTGTTCACATTCTATAGGTATCTTGCAAAGAATAAAATAATGTCATAATAATGGACCGAGTATGTGCTGTATGTATTTTCAGAAGTGGTAAGTCTGGGCAGAGTTTTCCAAACCAAGAGCTCAAGAATGTTACCACATCACTCTTTTGCACTCTTTCTCTCTCCACAATATCACAGATATTCAGTCTCAGCTATCTACTTCTATTGTCAAAGTCTGTATATCCTCTTCTACAGGTCTTGTTTGAGAGCAAGTTATGAGGAAAGCTAACTTCTGTGGCTTCATTTGCCCATTACTTCCCTCCCGTGTTGGTTGGTTTCCACAAAAGAGTTGTTAATTTTGTGTTGATAGGTTACAGTGCTGCTGCCAAGTCTTCTTGTAAGTCACTTGAGAGGTGCTGAAAGAGCTCTTTCAGGGAGTCTTCTGTCTGAGAACATTCCTTTGCTTTGACACCTTTTACAGCCTTGGAAGGTGTTAGAGGCCCTAGCTGTCACTGTGGGCCTCAGGGCCTTTTGAAATCTCTTTGGCAAAAAATTCTCAGGCAAGGTCTGATCTCTGCAGTATTTTGAGTTCCAGTTCCTTTAATGTGATAGAGCAAATTTATATTAGCCAATTAGATGTCCAGGCATCTTCTTTCACTGTTGGTTAAAAAGTTGGTGAACAAGCGAGGGATAATTCTAAGCTTCCATACTGAGGCCACATATTCTGAGAACAGTAACTATTTACTGTGAAAATCATATTGATTAAAAAAATGTTTTAATGCCAGTTAAATTAGCAGTCTGTAAAGGGTTAAGAATGGGGAGAGTGGCAATGAAAGAATTAGAAAAGATTCTAAAATGCAAAGATATGCAACTGAACATAAAAGTCAGAAGCATACAAGCCATTGTTTTGCCTGTTACAGTGCACCTACCCCAGCCATGGGCTTGCCATCTGCAGCTTTAAGCTAACACGGACAGCAAGCCCCAGATGTTAAAATGGCATGCATGGCCATGGTGCACAGCCTTTGAAATAAACAGGACTTGAGATCCCACGTTTTCCCTTACACGCAGGGAAGAGGATCCAGAATGGATCCCCCACGTATACTAAGGGCACACTGTACCATGTATGGATATGAGAGCTGGCCAGTAAAGAAAGAAGATAGGAGGAAAATCAACTGATTTGAGATGTGGTGCTGGGGAAGAGTGCTGAGGGTTCTGTGGACATCCAAAAAGACAAACAAAGGGTCCTAAAGCAGATCAAGCCAGAAATCTCCATGGAAGCCAAGATGACAAAACTGAGTTTGTCATACTTTGGACATGTCATGAGAAGGCATGACTCATTGGGAAAAAAATATTGCTAGGAAAGGTGGAGGAAAGTAGAAAGAGAGGAAGGCCACATGTTAGATGGATGGACTCTATTAGGGAGGTCATAGATATCACTTTTCAGAAACTAAGAGCAGTGTCATCATAGGTCAAGATGGACTCAAGGGCAGTTAACAACAAAGAACAACAAAAAAGGAAAATAAGGTTATACTCCTCATAGAACTTCTTACAGTTTGCCGGAATGTGAGTGTTGCTAGTTGAAAGGGAAGACAAATATGAAACATCTGTGGAATACCCCCCCCCCCATTAATAGTTGTGGTATTTAAAACATGATTTGGTCTTGAACAGAAGCCAATTAGCTGGTACCAATATAGAACACCAAAGAATGACACATTAAGAAATAGTATCTATAGGAAGGATGGGACCTAATGGTTCTGTTGTAGATCACTTCATTTGCTTTTGTTATGGGGAACGATGGTTATGCGACACAATAAAACTGCCTCTCTGTAGCATCCTCAAATTGCACTACAGTTTGTATTTCAAAGTATATTACAGATGCTGTATACTGTATTATAAGCTTGCCTGGCAATATATTTGTAGTCCTTCATTGACTTCTTATTTCAGTGAGAAGCACTGTGGTGGAGGCACTGAGAATGATCCATTAAGACTGAGAGCCCTATCACACTGGGATTGGAAAAGGGGAGTGTTTCTGACAATGAGGCTAAAATTGTTGCTCATTATTAGTCTGTCACTGTGCAAAGCAATAGTCTCAGTGGACCATGCATTTTGTAGTTCC
Source organism: Urosaurus nigricauda (assembly GCA_034509955.1). Taxonomy (NCBI): domain Eukaryota; kingdom Metazoa; phylum Chordata; class Lepidosauria; order Squamata; family Phrynosomatidae; genus Urosaurus; species Urosaurus nigricauda. Next base: position 144,340,429 of record JAOEGL010000001.1, on the reverse strand, counting down.
ATTTCATTGTAGGCTTTTGATTATCTGTATGTATATGAATGTGTTTGGGCAGGTTACAAAGAGAGAGTCTCAAAAAGATCTGTATTAGCTGCAGGATGATTTCATGCAAATACAGAAAAATACAGATGAGATGGCAACAAGTAGGAGAGCCTTAAACTTGCATCTAAAAAGAATATGTTCCTAGCAAATAGTCTTCAGAGTACATCCTAAATGCCAAATGAAATCCAAGAAGCTGAGACGTGGCTGAATAATATTCTAGTGGTTAGAGAATCTTTTTCCCCTAGTCACCAGGGGAAGAAAATAAATTATGGAAATGAGCAACATATGCAAATTAGTTTTTTACTATTTTCCACAGGTCACACAGTTCAAAATTTCTCCAGCAGAATTTGTTGCAGAATTTTTATTCATTTACAATTACAGAGAACACACTAACTTGGTTATGTGGCTGGCTAAATAATGTATATATTGCCAAGTTTAGAATCTTTTGAAGTTATCCATCAACGAGCCATGTTTATATAAATTGCAAAACTTATTGTATTTGCTATAAAAACAGACCAGTCTTAACATTCACATAAAACCTAGATAATTACTATACAGATTAATATGGGGGAAGTTGCACTAGTTTAGCACTCCTTCCAAGCAAAACTGAAAGCATTGAGTATGCAGTCAAACTGCATGTGAATATTAATGCTCAAAATCCTCTGAGTCCCTACCTCCCCAATGCAATTATTTTCTATTCACATTAATTGTTCCTAACAGATGACATTAATGACTTTGACTTAAAATGTGTGCAAGGGAGGGCTTTGAGAAATCAATGCTGTTTAGAAGTAGAATCACTTTTGTAATCATTTACCTTAGCTGTAGAAAGTGCTAAATAAAATAGTTACCCTTTTGATTACTTAGTAAATATTTTATATAATATTGTTACTAGTACTGGAATCTGTAAGTACCTCTATAAACAAATTGATTTTTATTTTTTTATTATTATGATTTACTCCCATGGATTTCTAATGCTATGTTGAGTGAGCAACATCATAAGTTAGGGGAAAGTGCCTGTACTTTTTTCATGAATAATCAGCTCCACTTTGTACTGTAAGTCCTCAGTTCAATAAACAGAGAAATTAGGGCAAAGCTCTTTTACCTTAGGGGTCCGTTTTTCCCCTTGAAATTTAACTGCAGTGGTTGGGATTTTTCAGAAATGCTGATCTTCTGCATACTTGTCAAATGATTATGCTTTGGTCATTCCGTTATTTCCCCCTAGAAACTTCATTCCCGCATCTTAGATCTGTCGTCTGGGGATTTCCTTTCAGAGGTAGAGAAGAACAGAAGTTTGATACAATCGCGAAGTGCTGATGTTCAGGTTCATGTGAGTTTTCTTATATTTGATTTCTTCATTTAGCACATCCTTATCTCTCTGTGAAGTATGACTTAATGGTTGGAGGGGGCAATAAAGCTCATCCTTGAACTAGAACAGAGTGGAAGGAAAGATAACAACATTTTCTTCTCTTTTCTGAAGTTCACTATCATTTCCTTGGCTGAAGTAGGAAGGAAAAAGTGCCACTCTTAGCGAAAAGGCATAAATCTTGGCAGTGTCCCCAAGATACCTTTTTGGATATTGATTACATCTCAAACTTTCTGAGAAATGGTCAAGGAGCTTTTTATTAAAGCTGGTGCACCATATTATTCATCCTAGTTTTATGATATATTATGTATGAACTTTTAAAAATTCATGGACTCTGCATTTTTCCTCCTTTTCAGATGGGCTTAGCTTTGTGCTTATTTGGCAAAACTTTAACCACAATGGTTTTCATGTTTCATTGAACAATGCAAAATATAGTTGAAATACAAAAGTTGTATAAAGATAGAACTAATGCAAATAGGGATGGAAAACACAAGTTTTATGATTAAGAATAAAAATTTAACAGATGTGTAATTTGTTATGGTATGATAACATGTATCTCAATGGAAGGGGAAGGAACAATTGTTTCAAAGGTTCAGGAGGATGTTAATGCCTACCTTATAGTCTGTAATTTAGCCTTCAGATGAAATTAGTCCAACCATCCAGCTTTACCTTAGTGGTAGCTAGATTTAAACAATGGTCTTTCCTTCCTTCTTAACAATTATGTGTTTAAATTATAATTCTGATCCTCTTTTTTACTCTGATTTTATTAAAGATGATAGTTTAAAACAGTGATTGTTGGGGAAGGGGGAGATTTCAGCTGTGAAATACAAATTAATGAGCAAGTTAAATATATATAATTAATGCAACCTTGGGTAATTTTGGAAAGCTCTTAAAGGAAATTCTAAGAAATCATTAGAATGTTGTTGGGAGGAAAATTCATCCTCAATAAGGAAGAAAGTACCAGTACCATTTAAAAATTACAATTTAGGTAGACATTCACTGATGCACAGTGTTCCATACTTGTTTTTAATGTTTGTATATAATCTTCTCTTGCTAAGTCATCCTTTCTTCTCCCCCTCCTCTCCAAATGGCAAGAATAAGTTTTTCTTTTATCTGTATTTTGCAAAGGATGAAAATATCCCTGTATTTGCAGAAGATATAGAGAAAAGTTGGATGCAGCTTTAATTTCTACTAGTGCTTTTCAGGTTGTTTGATTTGAAGGCCTTGAATTATTCTTGTGACACTACATTTGTGCAAATTGGCTATAATTGTTCTACAGTTATTCTGGGAAATTTGTTTTAAAATAAGTTACATACATTCTTATTTACAAGCACATCCCTCTCTGTTAAATGGGTTTTCTTACCATTCTAGTCTCACATTTGTCATGATGGTATGTTCTAATTTACTTATTTATTATTCATTCTTCAAATGTGTAAGCTGCTTTTCAAATATTTCCCCAAAAGCAGCATATACAATAACATAAAAATATTAAAACAAATACAATTCAAATTAGCTAAAAATGAATATTTATAATCAAGGAATCAAAGCAAATTCAAAAGTTAGCTTTCTCACACACAGAGACACGCAACATTTTCATTCAGACATCCAGATGACCTAATGAAACAACAGCCTCATGCAGATCTTAAGATGCACAAAAGACACAATAGAGCCTATAGATTATAGGCTATAGAGTAGAGGCATGGGCCATGAAAGATAGCCAAGGTGCCCCAGGACAACCGGCTGGGGATGTTCAATCAGGAAAGCCTATAAAGAATTTAATATCACGCCAGCATCCAAGGGAGACATGAGTCATGAGTCTCCCTTAGAGTCAAAAAAAAAAAAAAAGCCAAGCTGCATAAACTCTACCACCCCATTTAGTAACTACATCTTTTGCCAGGAAACCTTGTCCAACTTTTCTTAATAGAAGGGTGCTCACTGTATTGTGGCAAGTATAAACTGCTATGGGTGGGTCTCCTAAAGGTGACCAATGTCAGAAATGTCACAAAAATGAGAGCTGCCCCATTTTAATCTGATGGCAAGAAACAAATTGCCAAACAGTTACTCCATACTGAGAGAGGAATGAGTCTCTTAGGACACCATCTGAAACTCTCCTCTGGGTGATCCTGCCATATCGGGCCAAGAGAAATGGCCCTTTTCCATGGTGGCACCCTGGCTGTGCAATGTAATTCCTAGAGAGCAAGCATGTCTGCTGTTTTATGGTCTTTGCAATATTATGTGAAGATCTTTATTAAAAGCTGGGTCTGTTGCAGTAATTATTGTTTTTGTTATGCTGTCATGCTCCACCTTGAGTCTCTGGGAAGAAAGGCAGGTTATAAATAAAATAATTCATTGGATTTTTATTTTGCCATGCATTTTTAAGAAATGTATTTAGTGCTTATGGATTTTAGTACTCTTTTGTCTTTCTGTTGGTTTTTCATTTCATTTTGTTTTTTTATACATTGTGGTGTTTTCAATTTTTTTGATGCTGGTTTTATCTTAGTTTTTATTAGGTGCTGTCTTCAGTTGCTGTTTTATTGGTTGTGTTTTCTGTATTTTTTATGTATTGTACATCAGCCAGAGAATGCTTGTTACTGAGTGGTCTAATAACTCTGCTTATGAATCACCAAAATTTACATGTTCAGGAGGAAATAAAATCAGGAAATCTTAGTGAACATCTTGTGACTTGATGTTTGGAGTCAAGGTATGCTTACCTAAACAGGGAGAGGATTTCCTGATTAAATAAGGGTCGGTGGGTATCTATTTAAAGTTGTATCTTTTGTCTCTCCATTTCTGGGTCTTGGGACAATGCATAGCTGAATTTGTTGGTGATGGTCAGAACATAGATTTAGCGAAACACCTTTGGCTTGAAACGTGTAGCATGACGGATATTAGTGCAAAAAAGCCCAGCTTTAAATATGCACTGATGGGATCTGAGCTGGCAGCAACTAAGTAAGGAAAGGATCTTAGGGTTATGACAGCTCAATGAAAATCTCAAATCCTCATTGTGCAAATCCCATCTTGGGCACAATAAGGACAAAATTAAAGATATAACTGGCAGTATCTTATACTACTTTTATACAAATCCATAATGTGACCACTTCTGAAATACTGTGAATAGCTATGGCCACCACACATTTTAAAAGCTATTATAGGACGTGAAATGATGCAGGAAGGATCAACCAAAATGATCAAAGAATCAGAGCAACTTGCCCAGGCTGTTTAACCAGAGAAAGGGGGAAATAAGGGAAGACATGACAGACATATATAAAATTATGCATGCTGTGGGAATAGATAACTTTTCTTCCGCTACCATAATGCTAAAACCCTGAGATCATAGGCTGAAGCTGAATGGTGAGAGATTCAGGACAAAAGGAAGTATTTCTTTACACCTCCATAAACTTTTGAATTCATGGCCATATGATATAGTAGTGGCTGCCAAATTAGGAGGAGGCTTACAAAAGAGATTACATAAATTTATGGAGGATAGGGCTGTTATGATGGCTCTGTATTGGCTCCACTATTCCTCTGGATTCCTCACACTCCAATTACTGAGGAGTGTGAGATGGAGAGTCCAATAGCACTGAAGCCCTAAGGTCAGTCGTCTTGTGGTAAATTTGTTGACCGATGTGTGAACAGAATGTTGCAATAGGCCTTTGGTCTGATCCAATATGGCTTCCCTTATGTTTTTTATGTACTAGGGAACATTACTGTCATAGTTTTTTGTGGGTTTTTTTTTGGGGGGGGGTGTGCTATGTGGCCATGTTCTAGAAGAGTTTGTTTCTGACGTTTTACCAGCATCTGTGGCTGGCATCTTCAGAGAATGCTGGCATAGAAGTGAGTGGGGTGTTCTTCTCTTGTTGAGTGGCAAGGCCTCAGGGTGAGAAGATATGGAAAGAGGATTTGTGTCTGTTTAGTTAGAGATCCATAGTTTGCTGGGAAAACCCCTGACCCTATGTGGTTTTCATTTGCATTTGGTAGGTGTTGATTTTAGAGATTTTCTTGGTACCAGGCATTCCCACCAGTCTGACCTTGGGACCTTGACAGCTCCAAATGCTTATTACCTCCCCTTCACATGCGCTTATTACCCAAGTCAAGAAAGATAAACATCCCTTCTCCTCAGCAATGCTGAAGGTATCACATAACCCATCATCCAGTATCACAAAGCAAAGTAAATGCAGCATAATTAACTAACAAGCATGGCAGAAATTCTGAGGGACTCTGATCCTAACAATTACAGTCTTTGAGCAGAGTTTGCCAGTCACTCACCCTATAGTTTATGTAACTGAACAGGCCCCAAACTGACAAATAGTTACCACTAAGGAATGCAACTCATGTGTTTCATTTCCCACCCCATTGCAACAGTGACAAACCTAAGATTGTGTGGCTTTTTTTAAAGGATTGTGAGCATTCAGCCCCATCCACATAGCATGGCAAGTTTGAAGAAGGGGAAATATTCTCTTTTTAGAATTCCTTCCTGTATGGCAGAGGGAAGACCAGCTTGTAGAGAAATTCTGTGTGAGCATTGACTTGCATTTGAAGTCCTAAATTAGGTTGTTCTTCCTGCTGTTAATGAGGTAGAGAAGTGTAAGCACCCGCCTCTACTATCCTCAGTGGTTGTTGAGAAAAACTGATCTTGAGATTAATGAAATTCACTGCAAATGTCAAGTAAATGTAATCTTGTTGTTATTGATAACTTATGCAATGTGTCTGGTTCCATTGAATAGATAGATTTTATAGCACCATATTCATGAGGATTCATGGATGTCTAGCCTTGTTAGGAAGCAGAATATTTTTCTAGAAAGAAATTTAAACACTTCTACTGACTTCTACAAAGGTTTCAAGTTTTAAGTAAGGCATCACTCTCTCTTTTTTTTCATTATTTTCTTCCCTCGGAGGTTGTATTTAGTCACAGAAGCTGAGATTGCATTTGGAGAGGACCGATAACTACACAAGTACTAAAGACAGCCATAAAGTGTCAATAAATAGCATAAGCAGGAGGCTTCAGCTGTCGGACACTGACATGAAGATGGATTGTCCTGCATCTGAGACTTCCTTAGACAATGCTTTGAACCAGATAGGAAACCAAAATTAGACTGTAATGGAGAGATTCCATTCTCCATGGGCACTCTGGTTGGGACACTAAATTAATTTACCTTGTCCGCTTTGTAGGGCCTCATCTGTTACATTGTAGGGATATAATGTGGTTGTCAAGATGTTCTTGTACTCATTTAACTTTGTTTTCAGTATCTTTCTGGAGCACATTGCTAACAAACACAGCATATTTCAAACAGACTGTCATTGAACGCTCAGCTTGGATACTGTGACATGCATAATTAAAAATAATAACTGGCAAGTATTTCAACATTTTAATCTCATAATGAGGGGAAAATACAAGCATTGTAGTTTTAATATTGCCTCAGTAATTATATTGGATTTGTATCAGCATGAACAGCAAATGTGGTCTGTTGATTTATCATCTTATATGTATATCAAATATATATCAAATAATTTTTAACCCATAAACTAGTTTCACCTCCTTTCTTGTTTCAGGAATGTCAACAGAATATGAAATCTGGAGTACCTGCCTTGAAATGCCCAAGCCAATTATATCTGGCTGGGCCTCACCGAATTTATCCTCGAAGTAGCTGCAGTAGCAGTGAACTTTCTCTGTCAAGTGCCTGCAGTGAATATTCCAGTGGCTCCTCCTATACTTGGAATGATGGGAAGGCATGCAGTAAAAGGGTAGGCTTTGGAATGATACTAAAGACTCTCTTGATACTACCATATGAAGCTTTAAGTGTATTTATGAGAGCACCATGTCCTACAGAGTACTAGAATGAAAAACGTGAGAGTGTTGGAGCAGAATAGTTATATTAGACAGGTCTAATATAATACAAGAGAGAATCTGTTTCCAGGTGTCAGTTCCAATGCTCTGTACATGTCTAATGCTAAAAAGATAGATTTTCACCAAAGCTTGCCTGACGGGGGAAGCGGCTTGAAGGGATGAGTACAATGATTTTATTAACTGGAGCTCTGGTTGATTGGACTTGCCAGAAGATAGCTGGCCAGTTGGATGGCAGAAGTTGTAAATGCTTCTTGTTAAGCGGATTGTGTTCTATTTTCTCTAAAAGATGCAACAAAAAGCCATTTTGTGAAAAAAAAAGGATCTTCAGATTCAACCACTATAGATAACTGCCAGCCAATGTTCAACTTAATTTTTTCAAGCTGGGCCTCAGAATGAGCAGTGACAATATAACTCCAAGCTTTATTGGATAGATAGTTAAAGTCTCTCCCAATGTGAGTTTAGGCCTAGTTTAAGGACAGAAACAGCTTTGGTCACCATGGTGGATAGTCTACATTGGGAATGACTGGAGGGATTATGTCCCAGCTGGGTCTGCCAGGTCTCTTAACAACATTTATTATCATTGATCATGGTATCCTTCTGGGCCATGACAACTCCCAGAAGGTTATACTGTTGATCTGTGTCATGCTTGGTAGGTTATAAGGTTCCTGAGGACTCAGCATTATCCCCTGAGTTTTTAAAATATTCCCATACAAATATTGGGAAAGGCCAAGCAGACTTTTGAGGTTGAGTTGCACCACAATGCTGATGATACTGAGCTCTTTCTCTCTCTGTCAACTGATACTAAGGAAGTTCTTAATCTCTTTTTGTTGTTGTTGTTGTTGTTGTTGTTGTTGTTGTGTGCCTTCAAGTCATTTTCAGCTTATGGCAACACTAAGTCAAATCTATCATGGGGTTTTCTTGGCAAAATTTATTCAGAAAGAGTTTGTCCTTTCCTTATTCTGAGGCTGACAGATTGTGACTTGCCCCAAATTACCTGGTGGATCTCCATAGGTGAGCAGGTATGTTAAAAGCAGGCTGAATCCAAGCTGGATAGTTCACTTGGTCAGAAGGAAAGCCATCCTAGGATTGGAGTTATAACATGTATTGCATGGACCAGGAGGAAGGACCAAGTTCAAAGGCTGGGATGCTGTTCAATCCAGCACTTCTTTGGAGGACTGTGCAGGTGGCTGCTATGCCTGTGTGTTTGTGTAGGTTTTGCTGGTATGCTAGCTGCATCCCTACAAAGATGTAGGGAAGGCAGATCTGGTTAGAAAGATCCATGAATTAATAACCTCGCAATTAGGCTACAATAATGCATACTACATGGGTCTGTTCGTATAAAGTAATACATTCTGTAGGAATTTGGCCATGTTTTATAGACTGACCTATGCAGCATTCATTACAGTAGTCTGTTAGTTGTTGCTAGTGCAAAATCAGGCTTTCAGACTGTAGTAACGGAGGCTAGAGCTAGTGGAAGATTGTAGATTAGTGTGTGCTTTAGAGAATATAGATCACCAGTGTTCAGCCAACATCTCTTGCTTCCAGTTTGTCTCCTTGCTCAGTTGACCTATAATGTCCTAAATAGCTTTGATATCAAAATATCAAAAAAGAGTCCATCCATGTAAGCGTGAATGTAATTTGAAGAATTCAGCAGAGTCTCTGCTGTGTTTCCCATCCCCCTAAAAGGATGGGGGATAAATAACATGAAGATGTTGCTCTAACATCACCTTTATGGTGGTTCCTTCCTTCGTGTTCATAGGAATTTGCTTCCCCCCAAACGATTCAGACATGCTGGAGGGGAGCCAACAATCCCCTGATGGTTAGGAAGTGCATCAGGCTTTCACACACACACACACACACACACACTTCCTAAAGATGTAACAGTGTTTTACCAGAGTTTAAGCGCTGGTCTGAAAATCTTCTATGTCGCTGTGACTGGCCAAATAGAGAAAACAGAGCACATACTACTCCAGTGTTCATACTATAGGGATATCCACCTCAGTCTCCCTTCTATTGTATCAAAGACAATTTTACACTTCTTTTCTGCTTTCAGACACCAATCTGGATATATAATGTATAATGTTGCCAGATCCTATGCAGCTGCAGTTAAAATCTGACAGTCCATGACCTCCACAGTAGGCTATTAATCATGCCCCACCACACTGGGTTTTAAAAGGATATTTTAAATACTGTTTTTAACCTGTGATATTACCTTGTTTTTACCATTACCTTCTTTTATTCTGCATTCCCTTTTTACCTGTGGTGGTCTATGAATGTAATACAAAATTGAACTGAACTACTACCAATATTACTTTTGCTACAAACACAAACAGACCTCTCACCATGCTGATTATTATGTCTGTATGTGGAAGTCAAGCCAGCACAGAGCAGTAGTTTGATTATTGGACTACAACCCTGGAGACCAGGATTCAAATCCCTATTCAGCCATGGAAAGCCACTGGGCAAGTCACACTTTCTCAGCCTCAGAGGAAGTCAAAGGCAAACCTCCTCTTAAAAAAATCTTACTGAGAAAATGCCATGATTCATTGTAGTAACTGTTCACAGAATCAAAGAGTTGGACAAGACCACAAGGGCCATGCAGTCTAACCCCCTTCTGTTCAGGAATACAGAAAGCACTCCTGACAGATGGCCATCCAGACTCTGTTTAAAAACCTCCAAAGGAGGAGACTTCACCACCTTAGGAAACAGCATATTTCACTTTGAACCAAATCTTATTCTCAGAAGGTTCTTCCTAGTGTTTAGGTGAAATCTCTTTTCCTACATTTTGAATCAATTGCTCCATGTCCTAGTCACTGGAGCAGCAGAAAAATTTCCTCCTTCATCAATATAACATCCTTTTAAATATTTAAACATGGTTATTATGTCACCTCAGCCTTCTCTTCCGCAAGCTAAACATGTTGAGCTACCTAAGCCACTTCTCATAGGGCATGGTTTTCAGACCTTTTACCTTTTCGGACACCCTCCTCTGGACACATTCTAGCTTGCCAATATATTTCTTGAATGGTGGTACTCAGAACTGAACACAGTATTCCAGATGAAATCTGGAATGGGCCTTGGGTATCCATTGTGGTTTGGTTCCAGGACTATTACTTCCCTGTGGCACCCAACTCGGCACTTCTCTCCAGGAAAAAGAGCCATTGGAGGTGCCCTTTTTGTTTGTCTAGTCAACCAGTTACAAATCCACCTAACAGTAGCATTACCTAGCACACATTTTATAATTTGTTTGCAAGGATATAATGGGGGACTTTGTCAAAGACCTAATTGAAAACAAGATATGCTACATCAGCCGTATTTCCTTCATCTTCCAAGCTTGTTACTAAAAAGATACAAGCCTTCCCTCCCCAAAACCAGCAAAAGGTCCCCATAAGCCAAAAACAACTTAAAGTCACACAGCAACAACAAAGAAGGGAGTTCAGATTATTTTAGGAATGTAGCAGAGGTCAGAAAAGATGATCCATGAGGAAACATACGGTATTTGAAAAGCATTTAATTTTTTGATGCAATGCTTGCTCACTAAAGCTTGTTAACTCTGTAATAATAATTAAATCTCTCTCTGTCTCTCTCTCTCTCTCTTTTTAAACAACAGTCGTCAGTAAACTGGGACACAAGAATAAGCATTGGTTCTTCGCTCCCCAGCAACCTTTCCAGCCCTGCTGATGATCTACCTCCAACTCGAATCAAGGAAAACCACATTTTGGAAGGACTAAAGAAACTACAAAAACAAAAAATATTACTTGAACCACCTTCTGTTATGTCCAAATGGGGGTACAAAGATTGCATGGATTCAAACGAAGGAATCTACTCCCCTGGAATTAAGTGCAGCAATCATAAAGAGCAGGCATATTGCATGCCAGAGGAAATAGGAGCCATTTGCATTGAGCACCAAAAAACCTTCATTTATGATTCTGATTCGCATGAGGATGCAGATGATGAGTCTTCTTCTTTAGCACTGCTGTATGAAATACCAAGCAAAGACTGTAGGCACTACTGTAATAAATTAACTCACAGTGTTTCTGACAGCCTATTTGGTTGGGAACCTGATAGAAGGCATTTACCAGAAAGAGGCTCTTATTTTAATTCACAGGAAAGGCCTGAAAAACTGACTAGTATTGTCAGTGAATTTCAGTCAGAGGTAAAATCATCCACAAATGTGAAGCACCCAGTTCTACAGCTAAATAAAAGTCTTACTAATATAAGCTGGCGAGACCTTAATTTACACCTTTCAGATACCGATGACAATGAAATCCTGGACGAATTACATATAGAAAGCAGTGATGAGAAGAGCCCATCTGATATGTCATTAATGCCCTTTGTTGACAAGCATGAAGACAACTCTGACATGCACATAAAGAAGGAAAATTGCCTATGTGGATGTTCTGAAATAGAATCAAATCAGGTACTTGTTGACTCACACGTTAGGCCAGAGGAATGCAATTTTGTTAAACAACAAAAAGTTATAAAGAAGACTTCTTCAGAGGAATGCATTACTGTAATATTTGATGCAGAAGATGGCAAATCTATTGAATTCCATTCACATCAAACTGGAATTGTAACCTTAACTAGAGATGAAATTTCAACCAGCCACCCATATAGCAGGCCCAATACCGAATGCACTGAAAATTTACCTCAGGGAAAAACTAAATTGCAGAAAGCAACGAATGCTAAAAACTACAGTATTCTGCAAACACTTAATAATGAAACTGAGAAAAAGACTGTCCAGGCTAATCTAGAGTGCGAACATGAAACTGTCCCTGCAACATACAGCACTGCATGTCCTGTACCCTTGGAAAAACCCATGTTTCAGAATATTCCACAGAAAAAGGTAATGAAGTCAGTTTGCAGTAATACTTCCAAACCCAGTTCTCCATCTTGCATCCAGGCAGGTAGTAATCAAAAACAAAAACTGACTAAAATTCCCAGTAGAGGTAAGTTTTCACCACAGAAACCAAAAATTACATTGAGTGGAGATCCCACTAGCAGCTCTTCCCATCTTCCTTTTGTGGTAGAAAAACCTCTATTGTCACCTGTAAAATGCCCAAGATTCACAAAAGTGCAGAGTCCAACTCAGAATTCTGATTCATTAGTTAATTTGAATATCTCAAAGGTGTTAGCCCACCCATCACAAAATTCTAAAACTGCAGGCAGAACAGATTGGCCCAGGAATCAACCTCCAGAATCATCTTTAGTGCCTCAGCATCTTCTAGAATCTATTGACTGTGGAGAGCCTCCAACTAGAGATGCCCATTGTGATTTACTTCCACTTGAAGCCAGGTCTCCATCACCCCCTCCTCCACCAGACAGGTCAGCTTCATTGCTGATTAGACCAAACTATGAACTTTCTCCACCTGTACTGTATAAGCCAGGGGCAAACCTTCCCACTGAGACCATAAAAAATTCAGCTCAGTCATCACCACTTAAAGAAACTTCAGCATCCTTTTTTCATAAAATCACTTCACACGAAATGCAAACCAGCAAGCTTCCTGCAGCACCTAATGTTGAACTGAATCACTTTAATGAGAAGGAGGAGATTTTTACACAAAGTAAATGCATATCAGAGCCAAATCCTGGCATATGTCAAGGCACTCCCAAAATTTTCACAAAGAAAATTTCTCCAAAAACCTCAAACCAGTCAGTATCCTGTATTAATAAAAAACTTTGTAAATCTAAAGTTGTCCTCCCAGCATGCATGTCAGGAGATAAAAATCCAATCCAATGTGAGCCACCATCAAAGGACACTGGAGTGCCTCAGAAACAAATGTTTCCAAATAGTTCCTCCTCATCACCAGATGGTCACACAACAACCACTGGGGAGCCTTTTCTGCCCCAGATTAGTCACTCTCCATTATCATTGTTGTCTCAGGGCAGTGATGCTGGAAACATTCCAGATAAAGGTCTGAAACCCCACCTGCCTGTGGGACTTAAATTGCTCATTAAGTCTCCCCAGGTCCTCAGAAAGAGCTCCACCATACCAGGGAAGCAGGAGAAAGAAAGTATGAATGCAGCCTCCAAATGCTGCGTAAATTCAAGTAAACAGAGGCAGGGTGAATCTTTGTTTCAAACTACCTTAGATGTAGCAGACACTGAATTAAGGAGTGCTGAGAAAGAAATAAAGGAAAGTTTCCCTAAGGAATTTGGTATGGAGCCAGCTTCCTCTGTTTCATCTGAAACTTGCAGCTTTATAGAACAAGATGGATTAGAGAACAAATTAGTCAAGAGGTCTGTTTCTTCCAGCAGTAAGACGTACTTGAAGCCAGCTCTTGGTATGAATGGAGCCAAGGCCCGTAGTCATAGTTTCAGTATTCACACAGCAGAAAAATCACCTATACCTTCCACAGAAGGGTTAGGAAAAGTTCGGACACAGATTATAACAAATACATCTGACAGAGGGAACTCTTTAACCAGGCAGAACTCAAACATGGAAGGAGTACAACTTAAAGTCATCCCTAGGACAGCACTGGCATCAGACATGGTTCCAAGTACAATAAAAGCTGTAGAAATTCCATATTCTAGACAGGGCTCAGGTGGGAGCACAAGTGGTTCTAGTCAGGTTGGTAGCCCAAGCAAACTGCCATTGCATATGTCTCCAAAGAGAGATTCATTCTACAGCACTTCAAAAAATGAGGGCAAGAAATCATCATCCCAGAGAGATGTCCACAATGAAAAAAGCAGTGAAATTTCTAGACATCAACCAGTAAGCAAAAAAAGTGTTACCCAAGCAGAAATGGCATTGGAGTCATCAACTAATATTTCATCAGAACAAATACTGCCACTTCAAAAAAATCTGGACAGCTTGCAATGTCCTCGTAAACATGAAGGAAGCAAGGCAGTGTTGCAAGAAGGCTGTGTAAAGGCATCTGAAGTCCGAGACAGAATTTCAGCTTCATCTGTTTTACAGCCTACAATAGAAGAAAAAGTCATGTTATGCATCCAGGAAAATATGCAGAAAGGACAAGGGCAAAGCAAACTTCTACCCACTGAGACTAAACAAAAGACTGGGGGACCTTCTATTGCTAGTTGGTTTGGTTTCCGTAAGAGTAAACTCCCAGCTTTGAGTGGTAGAAAAAATGATGTTTCTAAAGTAAAAATAGAAAAGAAAGAAGCAAAAGGTTCAGCATTTGGAAATAAGCAAACCAAATCAGAAAAAAGAAAAGACAAAAAGAAAAGTGAACAACACTGTGAAGCAGAAAATGAACTAAATAAGAGAACTCTGAACTGTAGTGTTTTAGGTAGTGTTCCAAAAGGAAAAAAGGTGGCAAAAGCCACACAAAGTAACTTCAGCCAAAATAGGTGTGAACAAAAGAGCAACTCTGCCACCACATACTCAGGAAAAGACAGCTTTATGAAAGAGCTATTACACAGGTAAGGGTTTTATGGGATGTTGATTCTGCTAGAGATATGTAAAGAAATGTGTAGTGTCCCAGACATGAGTCCCAGTTTGCTGGGGGTGAAAAATATTTAGTTGAAAATAAGCATAATAATTGTGACCGCAACAATAATAAAAACTGCAACAATAATTGTTTTCCATTCAAACTCATTTGTTATTTGGAGGAAAACAGAAATGGTAATGAGGCTGGGTGAATGAGGGATCGTTTTGTATGTTTTCACATTTTGGGGGGCACAGGGCACAAATTTTGGACAAATCACCCCAAAATGTGTGAATTAAAAATAATATGGGTTTAGGAAGCAGGGGAGGGGGCTTCAGGGCAGGCCTTTGTGTCAGCAAAAGTAAGGGTTATGAGCCACATGCCTCATATGGTCTGCATTTTCCCACTTCTGCCGTAAAACCATTTCGGCCTCCCACCACCCAGATGTGAAGTATTTCATAGCTGGATTTTGGACAATATCAAGGGTTGTAGGGTGACATGTGGGTCAGGATTTCACTCATGCTAGCAGGTGTCCATTAGCACAATTATGGAAATAGATAATAGATCAGAAGTCCTTTAACGTTGTCAATGATTTAAACATAGAGTGGGCGTTTGTGTCTGTGCAGATCTTGCAAAGCAACCTGAATGATCGCTGACTGTGCTGTCTAATGTTGACATTTGAGCTGACTAACAAATGTGGACTCCCACAATTGCCCATCTCTGGCCTAGAAACTGGAAGCTTGGGAGGATATTCTTTCACCATGGCCCAGCATCCACCAATGATTTGACTTCCAATGACTGGGAGAGGGTGCTTTCATAGCAGTATCCCCATAGGACTTTCCTCTTGGCAGGGGGCCACTTGACTCTTTCTTTTTGTCACTTTACATCAATATACTTATGGTTTTAAATGATTTGTCTCTTGCCTCTGGTTTTCCTCCGAAGTTGTAGTCAAAAAATGTAACTGTGACAGTAAAAGTAACAGCAAATGCATATTAACAGGAAAAACAGGTTGTAAAAGTTTTTTTTTTAATTCCATGCTTTTAATAACTGGCAAATAGTAGTCACACTTATGTCAGTCCTGACAATTTTACTTTGAAAAGTATGAAACGGTGAGTACTGGATTTCCTAAGTTCCACTATTTCAGGCAGCAGGCAGGGGATTATAGTGTAATTCCACATATAGAAAGGAAACAAAGGGCCCAAACAGACAAGCTAAAATAAAGTTGCTTCAGGTCACTTTGGAGGTATGCTGTTTAAATGAGATGTGCATCTTAAGAGGCCAGAAACTGCGCTACAGTCTTAAGGACTGGGGTGTGGTGTTGGCGTGGCTTCTGGGCTCTTAGGACACATGCATCATTTAAACAGCATACTTCCAAAGTGACCTGAAGCAGCTTTATTTTGACCTGTCTCTTTAGGCCCAAAGAAAGAAACTCCCCTGCAAAATTACTATAGCAGGGATCAGGATTCATGATAGACCTATTTCCTTACATACTAGTTGTGTAGGCAGTGAGTTTTTTATAATGTGGATATGTGTTGAAAGACTTGATCCTACCACCACCACTTGCAACTAGAATTGGATAGCCTAGTAAAAGCTGCACCACGTTATTGCTCTGATCATTTGTATCTGCTTTTTGTTAACCAGGTCAGTGATCTCTGAAATTAAACAAAAGTATCTCACATAAAAGCTAATAGATATTTTAAACCATAGCATTTTTCAAGGCATATAGTGTGCAATAGATTTTTTTAAAGAGGACTCTTTCTGGTTTTGTTTTCTTTTTAATATCCTTTAAATTTGGCTGTTTGTGCTTCTTAGTAAACAAATTTAGTAATTTAACAGGCTAATTATATTTCTGACCATCTTAATCTTAACCTACAGGACATACTCTGTTTCCCCAAAAATAAGACATCCAAAAAAATAAGACCTAGTAGAGGTTTTGCTGAATTGCTAAATATAAGGCCTCCCCTGAAAGTAAAATCTAGTAAACTTTTTGTATATAAATATATATATACAGTATATAATAAATGTTCATTTTTTGGTTCAACAATAAATGTGAATTCTTCTTCATGGAAAAAATAAGACATTACCTGAAAATACACCACATCTTTGGGAGCAAAAATTAATATAAGACATTGTCTTATTTTTCGGGGAAACACGGTATTCAGCAATGAATGTACCTGTACAGTGATTTCTAATTTACCCTATAGTCATAGAAGATTTAAAATAAATAATTATATGTGAAACACTAAATTAATATAGTACCAAAAATTGCAAGTGACAGATTTGATCAAGGCTAGTTAGAAACATTTATCACTCAAAGGTCTACAGGGAGGAAGATACAGGGAGGTTATGTTAAACATTAAAGGAACAGGGAAAGTGAAATGATTGAAGAAGGGCAATGTAATTTATCAGAGGAATCACTTTCTACCTGCAGAGTTGATAAGAAAGCAGCCCAGCAGACAGAAAGTGGATCAAATAATGTTTCCTACAGGAGTGTGTCGAAGGGCAGTTCCCAGGGCTCTTCTCCTCCCAGCAATTCTATTGGCACTCAAGGAAACCAGAAGAAAAACAGCAAAACAAAAGCTGATATGGAAGTACCAAATGAGACACTGGTAAGCCGCAACCCATTGTTCTATTTCAAGTGTACTTAATTTCTTATTCTTACTCTTTATCACTCCTAGGCATGTTCCATTGTCTATGGCAGAAATATGCTTGTCATAGCTGGGGAACGGTGGATTAATGTGAACGGCTGATGGTCTGATTAGAGAATCCAATTACACTAATGTTCTTGTTTATCGTCCAGTGTGATCATCAGTCCGTCTTATGATGATTTGCACTGGCTACCTGTACTTCCAATCTTATTTGCACTTCTCAGACTTAATATGCAGATTGGACCACAGCTGCCCTTTGCTTTTTTCACTTCTTCAAATTTTGCAATAGAGGTCTTGGGGCAAAAAACCTACAAAAATACATATAAAATGTGTAATTGAATTTAAAATGCATACAAATACATACAAAATATGTACATCAGGATAAAATGATTACAAAAATAGGATATTATTTTAATAATAATAATAATATAATTTATTTCTAGCCCGCCCCTCTGAACAGGCAAACGGGGCGGGTTACAACAAAAAAGTTAAAACAATATCAGTTAAAATGTCCCATCCCTTCCCTCACCGCCCCCCCTTAAAAAGAGAATTAAACCACTATATAATTTAAAACATAAAATAAAACAAATTACAAAAGTAAAAAGCAGCAACAGAGAAGAGGGCCTGAAAACCTAGGCTGTAAAGGGGTGGAAAAAACACTGGAGAAGGACAGCTGGAGAGGCACTAAGGCCTAGGTTTGGAGCCGGGAAGTGTTCACATTTTCTGGGAAGGCCTGCCGGAAGAGATGCATCTTTAGAGCTTTTTTAAAGCTTTCTAAAGATGGAATGAGATGCATCTCATCTGGCAGGTCATTCCACAGCCTGGGGGCAACTGCTAAAAAGGCCCTCTGGGAGGTCTGCACCAGCCTGGTCTTCATAGGCTGTAGCAGGTTCCTCCCAGAGGACCGGAGTGTGCGGGGGGTGGAGGGGGTTCATACGGGAAGAGGCAGTCCCTAAGATAGGATGGACCCGAGCCATGTAGGGCTTTTATAGAGTAAAACGCATACAAGAATTTGTAACTTGTAAAAAAATATTAAAATAATACACATTTTAATGGATTTTGCATCAGTTGCAGATTGATGTTCATTTATGAATGCACCAGTGACATGAAATGGAAGTAGACTGAGCCATCCATTCCTATTTCCAAACTCAGTGTAACGTGCCAATAGTAATCTTTTCAGCAGTTCCGTGGTCTAAAATCCATCTGTCCAAAAAGCCTACATTAACAACTCTACCACTAGTGTTCTGTAAACTAAGGCGTTTATCACAATGTGACAAATCCTGTGCAAAAACTAGATTTAAAGTGGGATGTTTTTCAGATGACATTTGTGTGAAAGTGAAATAACAAGAAAATAACAAATACATACATACAGAGAAATGTAATGAGACCCTTCTCATCTTTTGTAGCCATCCAGAACAAATTGAGTGAAATATAAATAACAGCAGTTGTTTTCAATCCTATACAATTTTAACTGGAATCAAATTCCATTATATTATCTAAATTGATCAGATGCCACAAGAAGAAGATTACAAGAAACACTGATAGCAGTTAGCATCCAATATCTGTTCAAATGAATCATAACTTTAAATGATCATCTCAGTCTTCCTTGTGTATTTCAGTTTACCTCATACATTCTAAGACAATGTGGAGTCGAAGGCTTTCATGGCTGGCATCCATAGTTTTTTGTGGGGCTTTTGGGCTATGTGGCCATGTTCTAGAAACATTAGAAAGGAAGTCTTCTAGAACATGGCCACATAGCCTGAAAGCCCCACAAAAAACTATTCTAAGACAACTTTGTACATTTCTAAACGACCTCTGTACAAATTGTGACACAAGTTAACATCATACATGTTCATGAGATGTGTCACAGCTGAGATGTGTCACTACTTTAGTAGTGCAGTCTAAATCATATCAACACTAGGAACCTGCATGGTTGTGGCAGTGAACCTCTTTTGAATGTGCTTTCCTCTACAGCAAAAGTTTGTTAGAGGAGAAAGGGTGTTAATCCAGCCAAGGAAAAAAATTGATGAGAAATCAAGAGGTAGTATTAATTCTTTTTCCATATGGGTCCAGTCTCCCTTATCTAGAATTCTGAAATACTCCAAAAACTAAAACTTATTTCATGGGTGGCTGAGAGATGACACTTTTGCTTTCTGATGGTTCAGTATACACAAACTTTGTTTCATGCACAAAATTATTGAAAATATTGGGTATAAAATTGCCTACAGGCTATATATATAAGATGTATATGAAACATAAATAAACTCTGTGTTTAGACTTGATCCCCATATCCAAGATATCTCGTTATGCATTCACATGCTCATCTTCCAATGTGATTTATGCTATCCTGTGCCAGCAATGCCCTTCAGCACTCTACATTGGGCAAAGAGGCTAGTCCCTATGCCAGAGGATAAATGGACATAAATTAGATATTAGGAATGGGAATACACAAAAACTGGTGGCAGAGATTTCAGTCTCCCTGGGCATTCCATCTTAGACCTCAGAACAGCAGTCATTAAACAAAAGAACTACAAAGGTAGATTAGAAAGAGAAACAGCAGAACTGGATTTCACCCACAAACTACAGTCCCTCAGCAAAGGATTTAACAAAAACAAAGGTTTCTTGACACACTACATGCACTTCAACACTCATGCATCTATTCCCCTCTCTACAGACTAGTCCTATTGCAAAACTGGATCTGCCGGTTCATCTCCATGCACAATGACCAGTTTCCTATGTCTTTGTGCACTAATGACCATAGTTAAAACTGCACCTGCAACTTCATTTCCATACACAAAGGATTTATAATTTGAATTGACATCCCCACTTACCAATGGCATATATATGTCTGTACATGGCTTCCACTCCACCAAATGCATCTGAGGAAGTAGACTGGAATCTACGAAAGCTCATGCTGCCAATTTCATTCTTTCGGTTAGGTGCTACAAGATCTCTCTACATACTGATTCTAACATGGCTATATCTTTGAATTCTACCAATATGCAAATACAGGTATTCCAAAAATCCAAAAAACAAAACAAAACAAAAAAAAACCTGAATTTTTGTTCCCAAGTATTTTGAATAAGGGAGACCTGTACATTTTTTCTAATGCAAATTATCTTTCCAAGAAGTGTCCAAAGCCTTAAGTGTGCAGTGATGGCAGTGTTAACCTTACACCTGTTCTTAATGATTTGGTCACAACCCAAAACCTGGATCTCCCTGTGTCTGTGACATAAAATAAAATAAAAAATTGGAGATCCTTTTAAAGAATACCTAATTTGACCCTTAGACCCTGCCTTTAGAATTTAATTTGGACATTGCCCTTAAAATATGTCCCCAAAAGCTTTTATGTCAAAATTTCCTTTGGTTTCTTAGCTCAGCTCCCTCCCCACCTCCACCCAGTTGTTGCTTAGAAAAAGACAAACAATTAAAATTCATTAGTGCTTACGCTTTTTATAAAAGAAAATTTGAAATCTGAATTACCCATTTTTCAATGATATATTTTACAGTCAAAAAATATTGGAAGGCTTTCATAATGGGCACTAAAAAAATCTATTTACTTAGAATCCATGTTTAGTGAGTTTAAGGTTAAAAGTATCAACAGCTTGCTCTCTGCAGATGTGTTTTTTATATTTTCATGTAAATAAGGCCATTACTAGAGAATATACAAGGTCATTTGTTAAGAATAGCTCCAAACTGTATTCTGAATACTTACACTTAAGCAAACTTTTTCCTCCCTTCCTCCCTCCTTCTCTTTTGTGGCCTAGCTTCTGTGGTGTCATCTTTTCTTTGAAAATGTAGATGTCCCCTGCATTATAAAACCACAAATTATAAGCATATCTGAGTCTGCCCTTGTAATGTCACCGAAAGAAATGAGAGAGAATGGAAGTCTGGAAATGTGCAATATGCAGGAAATTCAATCCAACTGATCTAGAACTTTGATAGCGGAGCCGAGTCCCTTATCACAGCCACTCAATTTAACTATGCTCCATTTAATATGGTGCTGACAGCTTAGGGTATATCTTCACTGTACAGAAGTATTTTATAAAAGCATTCTCCCTTTACAATTTCTTTTTAAACTTTCTTATTATTGTCTAATGGCTCAGTAATTTTCAGACGTTTTTGTCTCATTTTATGAAGTCTTTGCAAACGTAACAATAATAGCCATTTAGGACTTTAAGTATATCTTCAAGAAACACACTTCATTTTATCCAGCAAGTACAAAGATTGTTCTGAATGTATATAAACAATGAAGAGATGTTAATTCCCCCCCCCTTTTTTTTTTTTACACTTCTAAGGGCAAATTAGTCAAGCTGGAAAGGCTTTACCTTTTCCTTCCCTTATTATGTTTTGTTAAACTGAATATCAAAGTGTTATTAGGAGGTTGTTTTTTTGAAGACTGGCTTACATTATATGCTGATTCTTTGCAAGGAACTAAAATATAGATTTTTAAAAAATTCCTTCCATAAATGAAATGAGTAGCATGACTATATTGATACCATTAGGAATGAAAGAAAGCAAATGCCTATAATTTATGTTCTTATTTTTTTTTTAATTTCATTTGCAAACAAAGAGTTATATTATGATAATGAGGATGATGAGAGTGATGGTGATGAGAAAACTGTAAGCAATTTCCACTTGTCCTCTAAACCCGTGCAACTTAATCACTTTCAATACATAAACCTTGCATCTTATTTCTTCTTCTTAAATGTCTTCCCCCTTCTTTCTTGGCTTAATTTGAATCAGATAGTAGAGAATTTTGTAGAAAGGGATGGCTATAATTAAAAACAGTACCATTTGGTAGGTCTTCCCACTGTGCATTGTTTTCGGAAAGGTAAAACAAAACAAGCGCCTTTTGAGAAAAATGACAAAACCATTTCATAAGACCTGAACTGAAATTATTACTTCTTCTTTCTCCTCTTCTTCTGTAAAAATGCAAAGCACATTTAGAGATGAGGATTAAACTATTAAGCAACACTTGTACTTCAAAACCCAATATGAAATATAGTTATTTAGTTTCACCTCAACAGCAAAAACAAATGTATTTTTAATATGGCTTTCAAAAACCTATCCTTGATATGCTATAGAATTAAATATTTTAGTTTTCAGTGTGTTAATGGAAGGCTTAATGTCCTGCCAAGGGATCTCTGAAAACACTTGCCTCTGGAGTCTGTGCATTCTGTCCAAGACAGCATGCCAGTACCTGCCATTTGTATAGAAATCTTTTTAAAACTACATTTTAATGGGAGAAATGGAGCACAGTCACTTTGGGAAGGAGTCACCACAGGAACTTAGCTAGTGGTTTGGGCTCAATTGTTTACCTGGAGAGGCATACCATCACTCTAAGAGTACAATTTTGGGTGAGGGGTGTTTTTTCATTTTTGGTTTAAGCTTGACACCAGGGAAGACCTTTGGGGACAAAGTCCAGGACTCCACTTGGAAGAATGAGCAGGATGGTCTTTAAGAAAGGAGGGCCAGATTTCCATATCTTGAAGTAATACATATTGCCATGTAAAGGGAGGGTCTTCCGTAAGACTGTTAAGTCTAGGACTCTCAAATTAGGTAATCGTGCCATCAAGTGTATTTTAAAAAATTGATGGGAATAGAAGATGTTGCTTATGATGCATATTTCCATATATTATTGCTAGCTGGGAAAGCACTATGAAAACCATATGCATTTGCGTGTGTGTACATATACCTCAGTCAGCTGTACGATGGCTTCCAGCTATGTGAAATTTGTTAGCTTTCTTTTATTCCACAAGGATTTTTTTTATTGTTTGCACCTCAAGTTCTTTCTCTCCCAGATATGAGTAAATGTGTGAACTCAAGGGAATTCTTCAAAAATGAAATACAAAAATATTCCCTCCCTTTACACCAGACAAATTCAATGGGGACAGCTTATCCCAGCATGGAGAAAACCATGCTGTACCTGCCTGCCATACCACTGTTAAATATATGGAGCCTGCCCAAAGATAGGACAGCCTCAATTCAACAACAAAATCCTGAGACTTTTAAACAGTCAAAGCCAATGGCCTGGAGATACAAATCTGCCTGTTCTGATTTCTCCCATGTTATGTTAAAATTATCTGAAGGACTTTCTGTTCCAAATTTCAAAGCATTTGCAAAATTTGGCAGATTCTTAATTTTATTCTTCACTCAGCACAAGCCCCAAAGTAGCTTATAATGTAAGTGAAAATGAATTATTATTTGTTCCTACCTATTTGTTCAAAAAGGATGTGGAGAAACTGGAGCATGTCCAAAGGAGGGCAACTAAGATGGTGAAGGGTCTGGAAACCCTGCCCTATGAGGAACGACTTAGGGAACTGGGGATGTTTAGCCTGGAGAACAGAAGGTTAAGAGGTGATATGATAGCCCTGTTCAAATATTTGAAGGGATGTCATATTGAAGAGGGAGCAAGCTTGTTTTCTGCTGCTGCAGAGACTAGAACGCGGAACAATGGATGCAAGCTGCAGGAAAAGAGATTCCACCTCAACATTAGGAGGAACTTCCTGACAGTAAGGGCTGTTCGACGGTGGAACACACTCCCTCGGAGTGTGGTGGAGTCTCCGTCCTTGGAGGTCTTTAAGCAGAGGCTGGATGGCCATCTGTCGGGATGCTTTGACTGGGAGTTCCTGCATGGCAGGGGGTTGGACTGGATGGCCCTTGTGGTCTCTTCCAACTCTATGATTCTATGATTCTATGATTCTATACCTCTTATTTTTATTCTTATTTATTTTATTTATTTATTTAATTCATTTATATCTCACCTTTCTCTCAGCGTAAACTCAAAACAACTTATAATATGACAAAAAATATAAATGGAAATGAATTTTTATCCATCCCTACATCTTATTTTTATTGTTAATTAATTAATAGCCAAAACAGCCTACAATAAATTAAAATTCTAAATGAAAATGAAATTCCTGTCCATCCCTACTTTTCATTTGCCCTAAAATTAAACCATATTATTGAGTTTAACATGGAAGGGACACCTGATAAGGGTAATTATCATTATTTCTTTCCAGGTGCCTGCTATGGCTCTGAAAGTATCCATGTACATTTATTCCATTCTGAACATTGCAGAGAACTCTTAATTAAATTAATCTCACTTGCGTATTAACACAATAGCATGTAAAGCAGCAAGCCTGTTATCCAGTACAGTGCTACCCTGTAACAAACAGAATATCCCATGTACCCTACCAGTGATGGAAATATGGGATACTGAATAGCAGCTGTGTGCCCCCCAACCTCATTTTAAAAACAGTAACATAAAAGACTGCTGGTAGCTTGTGAATATGGAGAGAGTAGGGGAGGTGGCACCACAATGGGAAATGGAGACTGCTCAACTCCAGAACAGCAGATAACAATAATGCTTCGCTGTACTAAATGGGGCCAGTACTAAATGACTTAAGTACAGAATGAAAAGAATTCATGTCTTGTGTTCTGTTTGTTTCCTGTGTTTTCATTATACATGAATGAAGTGTTATATTCCTTGAGAGAGGTAAATACAAGATCAAGAGACCTAAGTGTATTTCTTTATTCTTATTAAAATAAATCATTGCACAGGCTGTTTCCTCCTGTGGAATTATACCTCTTCAGGACTTAATTTTTCTTGACAGTTGCATAGTAATGCTTTTATTAAAGCATTTAGAACCACTTTAGGAGTACCAATTTAGTAGTCATTCATAACCGGATGAGCTGCACTCTAATGTCTCATTATGTGCAACTTCAAAGTTGCATTAAGGCGGATAGTGAATAACACAGGTACAAGTTAAACAGATGTGTTTGGAAATTGTGAGTTTTGCTCTATGTTTTTCAAAAGAGATATTTGAAAGTAATGTTAATTATTTTATTGTATACACCACAGGTTAAAGTGGCAACAGAAAATTTCCCAGAGGATGAAGAAGACACCATCACTGATTCAACATGTCAAAGCCACTTGATAGGTAAAACAAGAATGCTGAACTGTGTATTAATGTGTGTCTTCTGTTCCCCTTGTCCATTGCATAGGCCACAGTCTAACAGAGTTTTGAGCATATTTAAGCCCATTGAATTGTGACAAATTATAGTGGGGAAATTAAATTAAACAGATCTATGATTAGATTATTTGTCTATACACATTTTAAAAAGCCTTAGCCTTGGGGAGGAGGTCCTGGGGGTTATGAAAGAAGAGGATTATACTTCCCCCCATCCAGGGGAGAATCACCATCACCTTGAATCTCATGTTTTCCCATTTTGCCATGCATTAAGATTCCATTTCTCCACTGCTGCTGTCCTACTCTAAATTGATTGGGCGTTTTCTTCTTTTTTTCCCCCTTTTTTTTTCTTCTTCATTTCTTATTTTAAACCAATTACGCATAACTATGACCCTCCAAATGTTTTGGACTGTTGGCTTCCATGAACCTTCACCATCAGTTGTGTTGGTTAGGACTGCTAGGACTGGGGGAAAATGACTCACTTCCAATTCAGAAAAGCAACCATAACCACAAAAGAAAGAAGAAAAAATGTATAGTACCAGTATAGTGTAGAAAGCAAAAGGGTAAACATGTATTGTGTCTGACTAATCATAGGGATACTGTGTGACTAAGGTGTCATAAAGGTGTTAAGCATGGAACAGTATGGCTTTTCCAGTATTTCTTCCATCCATAGCAAAACACCATGTTCGGATGTGTTACATATGCAGCTTGTTGCAACAATTTTGTATGAGCTGTATGTACCAAGAATCTGAGATGATCAAGGTTATAGGATCACCTACAAACAAAGCCTATAGATGATACATTCAGACAAAATGTTATAAACTCTCATTTGCTACACCATTTTATCTGTTGAGTTGTCTTCTCTGTTATGAATTTAAAATAGACCACTGTCACATTTTAAATGTGCTTTCATACTAAGAAGAGGAGGAAGTATGGCGAATTTTCACTATAAGCAATTGCTATAGTGGATTTTCCATAGCTTATTCAAGTCGATTTTTTGGGTTTTGGCAACAAATGCATGGAATTGTTTTCATGAGTTCTTTTATGGATCTATGCTAGTATTATACTAAGCACTGTAATGAGGAGGACCAGACTATATCTGTATTTATATCAGACAGAAAATTGTTGGCCCACCAAATAAACTTTTTTTCTCTCTCTCCCTCGGCCACATACATACACACAAAGACAAAGTACTTCCCAGCTTGACAGGGCTTAAGAGTTAGTTGTGAAACTATTACCCCCAAAAAGAACTGCAGATTTATTAGTGAAATAGAAGCCATGCCTACATGGTTTTCTAAGTAAAAAATGAAAAAGTTTACACAGTTATTGGATTATTTTTATTTTTATGAAACAAATGTCAATGTAGTTCTCTTGTGAGATAGAAATTTACATAGAAAAAATAAGTTGCATTCAGAAAAAACAAGCAACAGTTTTTCTCATTTGGGATCTATTATTATTAATAGCTGTAACTCAGAGCTTTATCACACTAGCAAGATCCCTCAGGAAAACAGGAGTTAAATGTGATTTAAACTACATTCAAATTTAAGCAGAACTTGCAAATTTGGTGAGTTTATTACACCAAATGGCTTCAAAATGAAATAACGCAAAGTTAAAGTGCAGAAAACTGGCAGCTTTTTAAATTTGATTTGTTCCAAATTTTAAAAGCTCCCGGTTTTCTCATTTTAATTATGGTTCAACTTCGCTTTATTCCACGTTAACTGCAGCATCGTGTGATAAACTTTGGGCATTTCTGGGTGTTTTTCATGTTATATCACGCTTAACTCCCATTTTCCCATGGGATCTCACTAATGTGATAAATTCCATAGTTGTCTCCATAGTTGTCTTATCTAGAATAAGCAGAATTCCCTCTCTTTCATGGTGCAGCTGGCACCTTCATGGCTTGTATTCCATCAAATGATCAAGACAAAGAACTCTATCCAGGCCTTTAGAAAAGAATAAATCATATTAAACCCTGTTTCCCCACCCACACCAACGTATCGTTTTGTATCGGTCTATTGATTTGTATGTATGATCATGAGGTGAAGGGCAGGCTATAAGTTCAAATATATATATATATGTACATTTGTGAAATGTGAAGGGCTAAATGCAATGTTCATGCCCACTAGGGAAGATCCATTGAAATGAATTGGATTTGTTGTCATCTTTTATGTAGGTCTGATTGATTTCAGTGAGTCTGGTCTGGTTGGATTTGCTCATAGGATTTAGTCCATTTGTATCTGCATGGGTGTGTGTAGTGTGTGTGCTTTTTTGTCCATCTGTAGCAGCCATAACTCCCTGCAAAACAGTTAAATAACATCAACATTTGATAGAATGTTTTTGATTGTCATCAAAATTGCAGCGTCAAATTGCAAGTTGGGGGAGGGAGGAACTCACTGGAAGCAAAAAAAAAAAAGAGAGAGGAGCAACCATTCAGGATGTTGTAACAGATCTTTCAAAATGTATGATGTCACCTTTGGTGAAGCCAAAAGGCATCCTCTGCCTCCACTGGCTTACACTGTGTATTCTAGAGCAGTGGTCCCCAAACTGTGCTCTTTAAGGAATTTTGGACTTCACCTCCCAGAATCCTGGACTATTGGTCAACATGGCTAAGGCTTCTGGAAGCTGAAGTCCAAAATCTCTTAAAGGGCACTGTTTGGGAACCACAGTTCTTGAGTGGATTCTATGAAGCAATAGCTCAATTGAAGCCATGATGCTGTGTTTATATCTAGTGTTAGCTTCTTCTAACTATAATACATTCTGACCATACAGTGAGTGCTGGATTGCTTAACAGCTGTCAAGAAATTTTGTCCCTCCACAGGTTTTGCCACTCCCAGAATCCCTTAGTATTAGCTCTACTGGCAGGGTCTTCTGTGATTGGTCTAGATCCTTGGCAGGCTATGGGTTTCTCACCCCATTACACAGTATATTTCCTTGTTCAAGTGCCTGTGGGATAGTAGATTTTATTAATATAATATGATACTTATTTTAGCATGCATATAACAATCTTTACCAACAGTATTAGTTTTCTTCATTATCCGTAAGCATCAGAGCGCATATAGTATCACATTACACTTCACATGAAGGAAGTTTGGTGCTTACTTATCACATATAAAAATATTTTTGCTGCCAGCTCACAAAATCTTTCTCCCAGGCTGCTAATACATTTTTAGGGGGCTTTGATTCCAACCTCCTCCCAATAAAAGAAGCTGCTGAAGTATATTGTCAGGTTTATTAGGTTAAACTGTTACATACTCATATTTGAATGAGCCCTTTTGGGATTTTCACTTCTTCCCTCCCCCCTGCCCCCCCCTAAAAACCCCTTAAATTGTAAGACTAGAAAAGAGAATAAATATTAGCACAGTTTGGGGAGAACCTCTTTGAACAAGAAACAGGTACTCTTTACTCATCAGCATAAGATGATTAAACTGGTCTACGGTCCACAATATGAACTAATATGCAAGTTAAATATCTTCTAATGGACGTCAGATTGGTGTTCATTATAATGTTTTATCACAATGAGATACACATGTTGTTGTTTTTTAAATATCACACGTGTGATATTTAGTCACTCACAGACACACATCCTCAGTCACCTTTTTATTCAGTATAAATGTGTTTGGTGAGCCAATAGATTGAAATAACTTAATAGCTTTTTGAATTAGTCTTCCTTAAAAAGACCCTGAAAAGACAATGCAATAGATTTCAATAAGCTATTATTTCAAACATTGTGCCTTCAAAAGATGCTTTTATGGCTGGGGGAACCTTGAGTCACAAAATACAACATATCTAAAGTTATTCAGCTAGAAAGCCAGAACAAATGTGTTAACTCTTAACTTTCCACCCAAGTGCTTGGTCTACCATCTCTTTCAAGTCTTTCTTGTCAATCCGCTCTAAACCCTCACCCTACTGCTGCCCTCATACATTTCTCAAAACTCTTGACTAATACACATCCATATATACACAGTGCCAGAGTAAATGACATACTCTTACAAATACTGTGTGAACCATTGGAGCCCTTTAAAAGCCTGATTATAGTGGGAGAACAGCAACTTTGAGGAAAGGGAAAAATTGTCCCTTTCCAACTGGTGACCCCCAGTCAATGAAGCCTTAGTACTAATGGAGGTAGGTGTGCATGTGAGTGGGGACAACATCATAGCATGGGTGAGATCTTCAGTCACCAGTGGTAATCTGATAATTGATTAAAGATAAGAGTAGCAGATAATCTGGCAAGCCAAGTGGGAACTTTCGTGGGCTGGGTTTTCTCCATACCTGTGTTCACAGAAAGCGTTCTCCGAGCATCCCTTTATGCATACAGAAATTTGTTCCATAGGGCTTTGGGTCATTCTAGGGCAGATTTGGGAGCCAGGGAGGGAAAATGTTCTCACATAAACAGAATTCCACTCATGTACTTTTAGATGTAGACCTTTCTTCTTGCTCTTATTTAGAGAAATTATAATACAGAGTTAACCATTACTTCCATCTATACCAGTCTTTTACCATTCATTGTTAGTCTGGAAAATCAGTGTACAAAGGGATCTTGTAACACCGTTGAGACTAAGTGAAAGATAGAAGTTGGTAGCATGAGCTTTCATAGACATGAGCCTACTTTCTCAGATGCATTTGGTCATCTGCATCTGAGGAAGTAGGCTCATGCTAGCAACTTCTACCTTTCAGTTGGTCTCAAAGGTGCTGCAAAGTCTTTTAGCATGCATGCTATAGGGATATATCGGCCCATTTTAGACAAGCAAAAACGGGTGCGTTTAGGGCTAAAAAGCCCGCCTTTAGGGTTAGGGAGGGCGTAGCTTTTACACCCTCTCTAACCCTAAAGCGTATGGACGCCACCATTTAAAGATGGCGGCATCCATACGGTGGTGCCGCAAAGGCGTCATCACGTGCGCAGCGTTTTGACACGCTGCGCACGTTATGACGTTTTTGCGGCGTGGGAGGGCGCCAATCACGCCCTTCCCACGCCGCAAAAAAAGAGCTCCATCTCGGAGCTCTTTTCTTGCCGCGGGTCTTTGCCGCAGCCTTTAAATGGCCGCGGCAAAGACTCAGGGAGAAAGGGGCCGCGGCGGCGGCCCCTTTCCCCCTTCAGCCCCGCCGAGGGAAGCGGGGTGCAGCAGGCGCCCAGAGCGCCCGCTGCACCCCACTTGGAGGCCGAGGGGAACCAGCAGTTTGCCGGTTCCCCGCGGCCTCCAAAAGCGGCGGGATGAGGCCTCGGGGCTGCCCGTGCGGCAGCCTCGGCGTCATCCCGCCGCTGAAAAGGGCGAGAATGGACCGCCCCATTGGGCGGTCTAAAAAGCCCCATCATCATCACCACCACCACCATCATCCAGGAACAATACTTTTGCTTATTTGTATAAACAGATTCAGTGTGCATGACTACAAAGACAATTATTATTATTATTATTATTATTATTATTTATATAGCGCTGTAAATTTGCACAGTGCTGTACATACAATCTTATAGTTAGACGGATCCCTGTCCTCAGACAAGAAGATATATCTATGCATGTAGAGATTTACATTGCAAATTCCATCAGTGGGAGAGACCAACATGGGTATTGTGTTAACCACAATGTCCTCTACCCCACAAGGTTTAATAGAATATACCATATATACTTGACTATAAGTCGACCACATGTATCGGCTGAGGTCAGGTTTTGGGGCTAAAATGATAGATTTTGCTATGACCCATGTATAAGTCAAGGGTAAAATTTAGGAGTATGTGACAAAGGATCTATAGGATGAAGCAAAGGAAAATGATGGCAAAAAACTTAACAAAATTCCAGCAGGTATAACTGTTTATGCTCCCTCTAAAGGCTGGATGGATGAGAGTGTGTGTGTGGAGAGGGGGTGTCTGTGCTTCAGTCAGATTACACTTTTGCCTTTCACCAGGGATAGTTCCCTTTTTATAAGTGTTAACATACAGCACTTACATTGACCCATGGATAAGTCAACTCAGGGTTTTTTGGGTCAATTCTTTGACTAAATTTCTAGACTTATACATGAGTATATACAGTAAGTTCAGACTTTCAAAGTTAATTAGTTTTGTAAGTTTTTATAGGCCTTGAAGAACTAAAAATAAAATCAATTGAGAAAAGAACAATTTATTCAGGTAGGCAAAACTGAAATCCAAACAATAAAGTTGTTTGTGCCAAGTGGATGGATGGATGGGGTATGGGGTTTCTTTTATACTCCTGTAGCCAGGCACGCCAATCCATTAAGGTTCTTGATAATCATCTACCTTACAACCACTTTCTTGTAACATCAGTTTTTGCTTTCAAGGAACAACTCTGCAAAAGGTTGTGCAGTTTAATTTAAAAGCAATCTGATCAGAAAAGAAAGGTCTCTCTTTCGTATACCTTTGGAACTGTAGGTACACTTATTTAGTGAAAATGTTCAGCTGTATTGAATAGATTTGAAATGTTCTTGAAATTGAAGGGTGTTGGTATTGAGTAGTGGCAGTGGTATTTTTCAGACCACACCTTTAGGTTTCTTCCAAAGAAAGGAAGGTGAGTGATAGGGGGAAAAAATTAAGAGGAGATTGGATTGTCTAGATAAAAGAGTTCCATATACAACTTGACAGAATACTTAAATAGCAATGAAATGGTATGGGCTGTAAACAGCAGGTTCAAAATGAAATTTCAGCACTTTAAGGTACTTTGTTTATGGGGACTTTTCCTTCCAGATTTCAGCTGCCAATAAATGTGCACTTGTCCAGCTTTCTACTGCTTTTGTGTTTAAACAGCAACATTAAATGGGCCAAGGATAGTACAGTAAATTAATGTAATATTCATTCTTTAGTCCTTATCTGCCCACTCATTTGTTTATTAAGTAATAAAGACTTGGTTAAATTCAAGGGTATTTTTTATGGTGTTATCTTATCCTCAGATATATAACAGATAGAAAACTGCTGTCTTACGAAGCTACATTTATGTTGGTCCTAATACATGCATATTTTTATCATAACCTGTAAGGAAGTTTAAGTTGCAGGTCATAGTAATAGGTAAAAAAATTAATGGAAAAATGCTGAAGAGTCAAGGCTATACAGTAACTGTACAGTTGTTACAAACATTTGTTCTTAATTGCAGGTTAGTTGCAATTAATATATGTTAATTTTTAGTGCTACAAATTACGATGCGCCTGTTCAGGGTGATTGAACTCTATGTCTTCCTTTCTCTTATTGTTCTTTTCCTTCCACCCCATTTTGTCTCCTCTCTTACACACGCACACACACACACACACACTGGAGTGTATGGCAAGAATAGAAATCTTTACTACATCCCTGTACACTAAACAAGAGTGTAAAAAATAATTAATTAATCACTAAAACATGACATAGATTTGCAGACAATATATAGATTTATGAGAAACACACAAAAATTTGAACTTAAAATGTTTCATATGTTGTTGAAAAGTGTTTTTTTTTTAAAAATGTTATTCAATTGATATTACAAAATCAAAAAAGAACAGTTAACAATTATCAAAAGACAGTAAGCAAACATCTAGCTCCCGTATGAACTTCTTTGGCCCACAACAGATCAGATAGTATAATATTTTTAGTACATGTCACATTAATCAGTATTTTTCCAAAATATTGTATGACTTGTTGGCAGACCCAGCATCCTGATTTTTTTTCAAGCTCAATATAAGGAGAATACTGTTGAGAATTTCTCTTATTTTGGGTCCCCTAACTTTTTAGGTTATGTGTCAGTTTTTCAAGCAGTCCTGTTGACCAAATACCGTGTAATGAAGCTCATGCACTGATGAGTTGGTCACATCTTTGGCTGCCCTTTTCTAATTTTGCATATTTCTGGTTAGATTCACATAGGTGCTAGAAACAAAAACAAACAAACAAACAAACAGCTTCATTTATATACCGCCTAAGGAGTGTCTAAGCAGTTTACAACTGTAAGCTACTTGCCCCCAAAAATCTGGGTACTCATTTTAGCAACCTCGGAAGGATGCAAGCCTGAGTCGAGCTTTTTACACAAGATGCAGAATCCTCAATAGGTTGCCTTGCCATTTTGAGACAGCTTGTCTTAATGAGAAAGAAAAAACTGATAAAAAGGGGGGGGGGGTCCCTCCCTAGAATCCCCCCCCCAAGTCTCTCTGCATGCCTATAGAGGCCTGCTGATGGCCAAAGGCTATTGTGTAAATGAAGCAGTTTTGGTTACATAGGGTTAGGCACTCAGGGAATGAATTTACTATTAATACATACAAGCATGCTAGGATAGAGTGTTCCTTTTCAGATCTTTACATACTAAATTACATTCTCTTCACCCCATTTTCTAGTCTTTTCCTTCCAAAATTCAACCAACATTCTGTTGTTGCTAAGTCTTTTCCACCTGATTTGGTCAATTTAGTGGTGACTTTTTCTCCTTCTCCTTAGGATCACCCCAAGTTTATTTGTAGTTTTGCAAATTTTGGGATTCCTTAACAACTTTTTTCTCATCCTTTTCCTCCGTCGTATATGGATGATGCCATTTTAACTACATTAAGATTGGTACCCAGAGAACTGAGGGGTGGGGCAGACCATCCTGATAAAGCAACATGCCACCACCCCTTTCAGTGCCAGAACAGGGCTGTGGCAATTGCACACTGCAGCCCTGATCCTGTGCTTTCCTGGCTCTAAAAGAAACAACAAAATGTCACTCCTTTTAGAGCTGGCAAAAAGACGCCCTTGCCTCCGCAGTGGCACTTTTTGATGAAGCTTTTGGCATGCATTGTATAAATACCATGCCAAAGGAGTACCGTGACGCTGCTTGTCGGGTGTGCAGGCGGATAGCATGACACTGACAGATGGGCAGGTGGCGTCAGGGCATGCAGCATCCAAACACCCATGTCCCCAAGCTACCACCCCTCACCAGCGCTTCAGACCAGTCTATACAGTCCCAGAGTGTCTGACAAATAGCTATATGTAGTAATGTCTCCATTAGATGAACTTTAAGATTATTTCTTGGACAGTCTGAAAACAGTTGCACCTGGTCATAGCAATTTTTGTTTATTTATTAAGGTTTCAAACACTACAGGAACTATAAACTCTGAGTAGTGTCTGAACAGATTGCTGATTATTATTGTGGTGTCATGTGCCACCAATCACTGCATGGGCCCAACAAGGATGTTGTACAACAACTTCCAGGGCCTCAGGAGTAAAGAGAAAAGCAACAAAAAAAACCCATGATAGAATGTAACCTGGCGTTCTGGACACCTAGATGAATCATCCCTAAACCTAGTTTGGAAACCTTAAGTATGTTCCTGATGAAAGGCTATAGCTTTTGCTTGAAACTGAAGCATATTGCTGAATTCAACAAGGTAAGTCAGTTGTATTTCTAGTCAGTCTGATAGATTTTAGTACAGTTGAGGTGCAACTGGATCATAGATAGAAAATTCAAAGTTGCTCATTCTTACCAGGCAGTTAAGGGACTTCCTAAGACTGTGTACTGAATTTATGAATATCCAGGCAAGATTTGTTACCTTATCTCACACCAAAAGTAATTGGTAGGTAGCAATATCTTTCTGCACTTCATGTGACTTCATTCTGACTGTGATTGTTATTGTTGTGTGACTTCAAGTCATTTCCAAATTATCGCAGCCTTAAAGAAAACTTATCATACTTTTTTTTCCCTTTGAGAAGTTTCTTCAAAGGGAGATAGACATTGCTGTCCTCTAAAGCTAAGAGAATATGACTTGCGCAAGGTCTCTGATGGAGCCACAATTTGAACCCTGATCTCCAGAGTCATAGTCCAACATTCAAAAGAGCACACCACACTGGCTCTTGCCTGGTTCTTATTATCCAGGTATTTTTAACAATTAACTAGCATCTACTGTGCCCATAAGTATATTTATTGCTATAGTAATTAATGTGTATCTCTGTAACTGTACCCAGATTTTGCAATGTTTTCTTTATATGTGTGTGTGTGTGTGTGTGTGTGTGTGTGTAGAGAGTTCAGATGCATTTCATGGAATGTGAGGAAATGATTAATGAGCTCTATGCATTAACTGTGGCAGGTGTCATACTGTTATGTCTCTATTAAGTTTGACATATTTGAGTAAATACTATTTACATTAGAAAGACCTGAGGAACTGGAGCCAGATTAGGTGTGTGTTTGAATGAAATATTAAGACAGAGCAGAATCATGGAACAAAATAAATGGGATTGAATGATAAAGTGCATCAGATAATATTTACTGGGTTTGATTTTAGAACAGCCAGGCATATAATTGGCAAGGAAGAGGAAAAGTAGGAAAGGCATAATGCAAAAGTTCCTCCTCTGTGAAACAAAGAAGCTGTGTGCTGCAAGATGTGTTTCCTATCCTCCCTTCATCCCCCAGAAAACAACAGCAAAAGTCTCTCAACATGAAACCTGAGTGCTTCAGAATGTAACTTATCAATGTCACTCTTAATTTCTTTCATCAACCCTTTGGATAGAAATGGAGAGGAATCATTTAGCAATCATCTTATCACAGTTACAGCATTTGAGCCATTCATTTTTCACACAATCAGATAAAGGGGATTATATTTGCTTTATCTCCTCACATGCTTTCCAAGGAAATCTATAGAATACCTAAACGTCTTTTCAGGCAAACATAGCAAGTTGCCAGCTGTGAAAGCACTGCCAGACAAAACCAGTACTACTGAATAATTTTCCCCTCTTTTTTCTGGGGTGTGTGGTTTTTCTTTTCTTTTTTAAAATCTCAACTCGGAGGTGTTATAGTTTGATAAGAAGAATGGCAGCAGAACAGGTTTTTCAGCAGTCATTTGTGTAGGCACAATGCTACATGTAATCACACATTTTCTAGCACTTCCTGAGAGAGGCTTGTTTCCCAAGGCACCCTAGAGACAACCAGGTTAAAAAATATACCTAACAAGAGCATGTGTATACCAAGACATCATCCTTTGAAGTTACTGCTTTATTATTTTGAAGAGAGGACTGGGAAACTAAAATGGAACAGGCGCATTGGGTTGGAAAAAGTGATGCGTCAATATTTTATTTTTTCTTGAAAGAAATAGCTGAATACAGTACCTGGAAAAAATGTTATATAGCTTTTTTTAAAGGGAATAACCCTTCCTTTATTAATTTTTCAGGGGTCATTAAGGCATTATGGAGCATAGAGCTAAGTGGAACCCTCATGGTTACTGTGATTGTGAAGGAAGAAACAAGAGGCAGTGTTCTTGTTTTGAAAGTTACCATAGCTATAATTAATTTGCCTGTCTTATTCATTTAAAACATCAATGTGATGGGGTGTAAACCTTCACATATTTCAGTCTTACTCACAAGAACAAAAAATATCAAATGTTTCCTCCTTGCCATATTATATCTTTTAAAATAATTTTTCACATTTCAAGACTTTTTGGTGAGCATTTACTAAAGGTGGCCTTTTTACCAAAGCACAGTATTTCTATGCAAAAATCACTTTCTGCAAATTGTTTGTGTTGATGGGACTGATGGGGTTGATGGGAATCTTTGTGGTGGAGTGAAGAATCTCATTGTTATTTTAAACTGTTGTTTTAAACAGAGTTCATTGTAGCAGATTACTGTGCACACCAGATCTGCATTACTATGCAGAAAAGACTGGATTTTGAACTCATGAATTCGGGATCAAGTTGGAGGGAAGGTTGCTTAGCTCAGAGGAAGAGTGCATGTTTCACATACTGAAGATCCTACATTCTGTTTGTGGCATCTCTAGTTATGGGACAAGACAAAAAGTGATAAGAAAAATGTCTGCCTTAGGCCTTGGAGAATTGATGCCAGAAAATACAGGAACAGGTTGACTAGTTGTAGGGCAGATGCATGTGTTGGTGCAGTACACTGTATCACATCCAGTTTGATTGTTCACAGTTCACAACTTTTGTGTACCAGAGAATACTTTGTCAGTTGCGTATAACTCGTATATGTATACTGTGTCCGTATTCAGATATAATTATGACCTCTGGTTTGTAATTATGTCAATGCAGTACATTATGACATGCTTTCCCTCTCCTCTCCTTTTCTCTTAACAGTAAATCATTGGCTATGATCCTGCCTCAAGGAGATAGAACATAGTTTTATGCTTTTACAGAGTTATGTGGCACTTGTGCAGCGTGGCCTTCTTATCGTATTGCAACATTGCACAGGCAAATGAGCAATCCAACACATATATACATTTGCATGTGCAATGTATCATCAATGTGTAATGTGTATGCATATGCATGTACAACTGTTTGGAATTCATGTGCCCAATCATACACAGTGTATATCCATGCACAATGTACCACATATGGAATTCCACTTCAGCAGTCTTGAATGGAATACAGCTGTTCTGCATCAAAAATATGTCAAAGCTCTTCTATAGGGGAACTTGACAAGCATAGCATGCCAACAGGATTCCAGCCAAGATTTATCATTGTGTTGGAACACAATATGTGAGTACAAGAATAATAACTCTGAAACCAATACTTATCAAAAAATCCCTATTTGTGGGCATGTAAGAAGATGTAGCTCAGTTTGTGGTGTTGTTGGCATCAGGCTGTCTCTGTCAATACTCCCCTGCAGTGTGACTTGGCTCACTCCTGGTACTTTTGACCATGAGCCCATTCACACAACACAATTATAGTGCTGCATTTCAATTTAACTGCCATGGCTCCATCCTACAGAGTGCTGACATTTATAGTTCTCAGCCACAGGCCTCTAACACCTCACCAAACTACAAACTCCAGAATTCCATAGGAAGTTGCCACAGCTGCTGAAATGGAATATAGTACTATATATTTGTGTAATGTGAATGAGCCTCAAAACTCTGGGCTGGGATTCTAATCACCCCTCCCACTAAACTGCAAAATCCCAGGATTCCATAGGATGTTGCTACAGCAGTTAAAATGGACACATAGTACTATAACTGTGTAATGTTAATCTGCTGCCTTTAACAGATCATACCCTCTAAAGAGGTGGTCCTGAAAGATTAAAGTAGAGTTAAGAACATAAGATTGCCATTGTGTGTTTCCACATGAAACCACAAAGAAGAGCTGTTGGAAAGGAATCATTCAATAGAATTATCTTCATCTACAGGCTACTTGGAAATGAATTTGCACTAGCATCATAGATCCAATGTCTATTGTTGTTGTTAACTGCCCTTGAGTCGATCTCGACCCATGGCAACACTATGGATGAGACATCTCCAAGACCTCCTGTCCTCCACTGCCTTGCTTAGGTCCTGAAAACTCATACACGTGACCTCCTTAATAGAGTCCAACCTTCTGGCATGTGGCCTTCCTCTCTTCCTACTTTCCTCCACCTTTCCCAGCATTATTGTCTTTTCCAGTGAATCTTTCCTTCTCATGATGTGTCCGAAGTACGACAGCCTCAGTTTGGTCATCTTGGTTTCCAGGAAGGTTTCCAATTTGATCTGCTTTAGGACCCACCTGATGGTGCAGTGATTAAATGCCTGTACTGCAGCTACTCACTCGAAACCACAAGGTTGTGAGTTCAAGACCAGCAAAAGGGCTCAAGCTCGACTCAGGCTTGCATCCTTCCGAGGTCGCTAAAATGAGTACCCAGATTGTTGGGGGCAAGTAGCTTACAGTTGTAAACCACTTAGACACTCCTAAGGTGGTATTAAGCGGTATATAAATGAAGCTATTTTTTATTTTTTTTATTTTTTTGTCTTTTTGGCTGTCCGTGGGATCCTCAGCGCTCTTCTCCAGCACCAAATATCAAATGAATGGATTTTCTTCCTATCATCTTCCTTAACTGTCCAGCTCTCACATCCATATATAGTAATAGGGAATACAATGGCTTCTAAATGATTCTAACTTTTGTGTTAAGTTGTATATCTGTTCATTTTATAATCTTTTTTAATTCTTTTATGGCTGTCCTCCCCATGCTTAATCTTCTTCTGATTTCCTGACTGTAGTCTCCACTTCTATCAATGTGTGATCCCAGGTGTGAGAATTCTTTTACTGTTTCTATTTCTTCATTATTTTTGTTTTCTTTATGTTCAACATTAAGTCTGCCTTTTCACTTTCTTCTTTGATCTTCCTTAGTAAGTGTTCCAGATAGTACTATGGTGTCATCTGCGTATCTTAGATTGTTGATATTCCTTTCTTCTGTTTTCATTCTTCCCTCTTCTTTGTCCAAGCCTGCTTTTTTATTTTTTTATTTTTTAATATAATCTTTATTACATTTTAAATTAAAAAAAAACATTTAAAAAGAAATAATCTGATTACAATCCACCATCAAGTAAGTACAAGTACAATAACTATAAATTACTCCTCCTGCAGTGTTATAAATAAGATATCACAATTGTAAATACTTGAATAACATATCCATTCTTCGTTCATTCTTCTGGGTTTCGTCTGTTCATGTTTGATATTATTATCTCCTGAAAACACGAAACTATAAATCTTAAATCATTATATAATAAAATATATATACCTCATCTCAATAAGAGGTATCCATTAATTTCTACATGATTATTAAGACCTTCTATTTATAACCTGCTTTATTAATTCGATTTGTAAATATAATATTTCTTACTCAAGTCCAATAGTAAAGTCATTACCCCATTTCCTCTTTAAGAAAGAAATTAATAAATGCCATTGTTTCCTAAAATCCGTTAAAGATTTCTTCTTAATCAAATGTGTTAGTTTATCTATTTCTATAATATCATATAATTTAATTAACCAGTCTTCATTCAGAGTTGTTTTCCTTTTCCATTTTTGTGCATACGTCATCCTAGCAGCAGTAATCATATAAAAAAGTAATTTCCGATGTCTTTGTTCCAGTTTTTCATCTATAATTATATTCAACAAAAACATTTTAGGATCCTTTTCTATTTTTTCCTGCAAAACATCTTGTATCACTTTATGTACCATATTCCAATATTTTTTAGCTTTCTTTCATCTCCACCACATATGATAAAATGAGTCTAACCTGTTTCCACATTTCCAACATGTTTCTTTTGTTTTTTTAAATATTTTCGACAGTTTTAATGGGGTGTGGTACCAACGTAGATACATCTTATAATAATTTTCCTTATAATTAACATTTAGAGTATATTTTAATCTCTTGGACCACGTTTTTTCCCATTGCATGAGATCAATATTTTGCCCTATTTCCTGTGCCCATTTCACCATATAAGTTTTGATTTGTTCATCTTCCATTTCAGTTCTAAGTAATAATTTATTTGCTAATTCTATGTCCATCTTCAGATTTAATGATGCTTTCTAATTCAGGTTCTGCTTCCTCTATCTTATAAAGCTTTAAATCCAGTTTAAATCTCTCCCTTAACTGTCTGTACATGAACCAGGTGCAATTATATCCCTCATCTATCAGTTGTTCTTGTGTTTTGATTTTCAATTCTTTGGACCTGCTTTTTTTAATAATATGTTCTGCCTGCTTTTTTTATAATATGTTCTGCATACAAGTTAAACAGATAGGGTGAAAGGATACAGTCTTGTCTGACCCCTTTGCCAATTGGGAACCATTCAGTTTCTTTGTGTTCTGACAGTAGCCTCTTGTCCTGAGTACAAATTCCTCATCAGGACTGTCAGATGTGTTGGCACTCCCATGTCTTTTAGGGTGTTCCATAGCCTTTCATGATCTATGCAGTTGAAGGCTTTGCTAGTCTATACAGCACATGCTGATTTTCTTTTGGAACTCCTTGGTGTCCTCCGTTAGCCATCGTATGTTTGCAATGTCATCCCTGGGGCCTCTTCCTTTCCTAAACCCTACTTGGGCCTTTGGGATTTCTCTCTTCATGTATGGTTGGAGTCTATGTTGCAGAATTTTGAGCATGATTTTGTTTGCATGGGAGATCAGTGCTATGGCCCTAAAGTTTCTGCAGACTTTTGTATCTCCTCTTTTGTAGCTAGGGATATATATTGACCAGCTTCCAATCTGTTGGCCAGCATTTTGTTATCCATATCTGCTGACATATGTTGGTTAGCGTTAGAGTTGATTCTGTCAATGTAGATTGCAGCAGTTCAATTGGAATATCATCTGTTCCATTGTTTTTCTCTATTTCTCTTATTGCAGTTTCCACCTCGCTTTTTAGAATTTGAGGTTCATCTTCATATGGCTCTTTGTTTCATGTGTCCTTAATTTTGTCATCTCTTTGTAGCAATGAGTCCTTCTACAAGGAATTTTGATTAGCTCAATTATTTAATGGTTTGTGCTACAAGCAACCCCTTCTGGATTCGTTTACCATTTTTTTTACAGAGGTTGCTGGACTAGAGGAATGCAGGCAGAAATCTTCAGATGAATTGCATTTTATTAAAGGGAAAAAATAGACACACACATTCACACACATGCAAGCACACACACACATTCACTCAAGTGAGCTATGGAATGATAGGACAGGCATCGCTTTAGGGGATAATTAGCCAAAGATGTGGGTGCTCCAAAATGCAATCTCATGATGAATGTTGAACTCAGCTGCTTCTTGGAGAGAGGCATGAGTTGAAACTAGTTTGAAATACAGGGAGACATGAGGTTCCCCCTAAAACTCCAAGCTAGCTCTCTGAACAAAGAAATTTGGGATCTTTTTATACAGTAGGCTAAAACTAGTTTCAGGCAAAGATTGTCTATCATACATCAAAGGCCAAATCTGCATGGTAAAGGATCACTAAGATAGGGTTTCAAAGATGGTCAATGGAGTTGTAAATTAGCCCTTTCCAGCTTGGGTGCAGGAAACATCAGTTCCCTCTTCTTGTCTTCTGGAAGTGTGAATTCTTCCCTATTGCAGCTCCCAAACTATCTTATTAATCTCTATTTCGAGGGTCAATGGCAGCTTGGCTATGTGACCAGGTGGGATAAGGCTCATGGCTGCTTGCAGTCTGAGTACATTCAGGGCCATTGTAAGGGAACATACACACAAGAAAGACAATTTTCATAGCATTTCTTTTGTATAATTCTTCTGTGTACAAAACATCTTTTGTATAATTCTTCTGTGTATTGCATCCAATGCCTATATGGTTTTAATAATTTGGCTTGAGTTCTTTGTGCCTTGTTGTGATCTTCCTCACTAGCCCAGGAATTTCATTCAAAAGAAACAACACTTATGGTTCAGGAAGGATGAGCCCCACCCCTACACAAGGAAAAAAACTGAGGGGGCATTAAGTCTTAATCCTTGGCACTGTCCACTACAAGGCAGCATGGAGGCCCATCCCAAAAGACAACAACCAGAATAAGAGAAGATAAAGCCATTGAAGGCCACTTTAGCCTAAATTTAGTTATAGTTCTCCCACCTCATATCCACTCCGCAGTGTGACATAGTAAGGAGTGTTATTTTTTATTATTTTCTTTTATAAACATGATAAACCAGCAAATACAACAAACAAAAATAATAATGTATATGTTATGTTACAAATAACCGCCTTTGTCTTTAAGATACTTTTAAACCACAGTTATCATTTGTACTTCCTATTAGCTTCTGAATCTTCTTCCCAAACCAACTTCTATAAAGAATTATATACTCTTACCTTACTTTACTAACCACCTTAAGATCATACATTTACATATATATTCTTGCGTATTACTATATAATATCTCCTAATCCAGTCTACCATTATGACAAAGTTTTGTCTTCCCTTTTACTTTCCCTTTTACTCTTTAAATATAATCACGTGTATTTCTCCTTCTTTTT
Organism: Urosaurus nigricauda; assembly: GCA_034509955.1. Classification (NCBI taxonomy): domain Eukaryota; kingdom Metazoa; phylum Chordata; class Lepidosauria; order Squamata; family Phrynosomatidae; genus Urosaurus; species Urosaurus nigricauda. The sequence continues at coordinate 144,297,546 of JAOEGL010000001.1, read as the reverse complement.
CTGCTTCTATATATTAATTCTATAGAGCCCATTCTTTGTCAAATTTCGTTAGCACTCTGTCTTTCAATAGAGTAGTCAGTTTGTCCATTTCATATAGATCTATTATTTTCAATCTCCATTCTTCTATTTTGGGAATTTCTTCTTCTTTCCAATGTTTTGCCAGGACCATTCTGGCTGCAACAGTTAAGTGGAATAGTACTTTTCCATTCCTTTCTTCCAAACTTAAGTTGTCGATTATGTTCAGGAGGTACATCTTAGGATCGGCACAATCCTTAAATTTAAATAGTTTTTTCATCTCCATATGCATACTTTTCCAGAATGCTTTAACTCTTTCACAATTCCACCAATAGTGGAGGTATAACCCCACCTCCTTTTGACATTTCCAACATATATTTTTACGTTTTTAAACATTTTAGAAAGTTTATATGGAGTCAAGTACCACCTGTATTGTGATTTATAGACATTTTCCCTTAAATTCACACATAAAGGGTTCTTTATTCTCCTTTTCCATATTCTCTCCCATGGTTACAATGGTATCACCTGGTTGAAATCTTTGCCTATAGCCACTGCAGTTTGTGGACTTCACTGGACTACAAGGACATGATTTGGCTTTCTTCCTGCTCCTGTATCAATACATTTTGCCAGTGACGTCGTTTGCATTGGTGTCACCCAGTGTGTGTGTTGGAGGGCAAATTGCCTTGCTCTCCTCTCCACCTGCCCCGACCACGACTAGCCCCCTTCATCCTCCATAGTCCTATGTGCCTTTTGCTGTCTGGGGCCCCAAAGACTGTTCCTCCCTGCCCCAAGCAGTCTAAATCAGAAAGTCACATTAACTAAACCATCATGTTAGGAAAATGTCCTTTCACTATGAGCAGTATCAGTGTGTGTTGATGATGGTAATTGTTTTCCCTCAGACTCATAAAATATTTTGGATAGGCATGGTTGTTAGGTAGAAGTAAATCTAGGTGGGTACACATGCAATAACTCTGTATAGATTATAGAAACACATATCCTCCTTGAATAATAAAGTATCTAGCATACATTAGTATCTTCTAAATAATGTCAAGTTACTCTTCGTCACACTCTGCTGAAGACAAATAATTGCTTTCTGCTTCTAAGTGATAGTGAACATAGCACTTGTCTAATTGGCAATTCTTCTGCAGCATTACTGTGGGATGGAGTTTAGCTCTCCCTCTTCTGTGTAGAACACAATAGCATTGTGGATCAGCTTCCTTGTTACACATAGTTGCTTTTAAAAACTTTTGTCCTTATATTTATGGAGAGCTCAGATGCTGAATTATAATAACTAGCATGCCAGAAAGCCTAGTCTCCTTTGTAAGTTACAGGCAGATGATATAATGACTAACATTCTCACAAATATGTTATTATTCTTGACTGGAATTACTCACTGAATAAAATATAAAGTGCTGTTTATACATATTGTGGCAGAAGCCACTGGCATTATAAAGATTTATACTGTTTGATGATTTAAATGTTGGACAACTGTAGCTTTTATCACTTATTCTCAAAAGGGAAAGAGCTTGTGTTTGTTGGCCACATCCTATATTTGCCTATGTGCAATACAGATGGATATAAGTTTAATCGGCTATTAGCAGTCCAATCCTAAACACAATTCTGTACAAATCAATGCTACTAAGGTTAGTGACAAGAACATGCTAGTAAAATTTGCTTAAGTACAGGCCTGATAAACATAGAGTTTCTGTTCCTTCTTTCAATCATACTTACAGCTAAGAAAATATCTAAGAGCATATTTCTGGTTCTGGTTGATGGTTGATTCTGGTTAATGGTAGTTTTGTTTCCTGTCACTTTCAGTGGTTCTGCACACTGACATTGGACTAATATTGGAGGTTACTGACCTGATAGGGGGCCACTAAGGGCTCATTGTACAGTCCCCCACCCCTTGCATAGCAGTCCCTACTAGAAACAATGGAGGATATCTTATATCAGATTAGATATCTATTAGATGTTTAATCTATCTTAGCATTTTCTCTGCATTGGCAGGTCCAAGTATTTCAGAAAGGAGTCTTTTCTAGTTCTGCTTGAAGATGCTAAGAGTTCAGCCTATGACCTCTTGCATGGACTAGACTGCTGATCTAAAATTAAATGTTAAATGTTAAATGTAAATAATGCAAAATACATCAGTTGCCTTAATATTAATTATCCACTAATTTCCATCTCATCCAGCATAAAAATGCACAATTCTATTTCCAAATATCAAACTAGCTTTTATTTTTCAGACATTTGTTACAAAGAAATTCTTCCTGAAGTAAATTAGTATCTGAATGTTGGCTTTAAACCGTTGCCATTTTTTTATCAGCTGCTGCTTCCTGCTTAGATGAGTTGGCTTTGATTACAAGTAGAATGGTAGAATATCATCTGATCCGGAGGAGGTGAACTCATGACCCCAAGAAAGAAATAGTCTGTAGTTCCAATATAATTTTATCTGAAAAACCAGCATGAACAGGTTTTAACTTCCTTAATTTGTAGGAGCAGGTAGCAAGACAAGGAAAATGATTTCCTCCTCAAAATATTAACCAGCAATTAAAATCAGCATTAAGAAAAAAACATTAAAGGTCATGAAGCCTATAACTAATAGCCACATTTTGTAGGCCATTCTATTCCAAGAACATGGTGCAGGGTACCATAATTGTATTCTTTACACTATTTATTTATAAAACTGTTTTTTTCCTGCCCTACATGATAAGATGGCAAGATAGCATTTTGGTCACCAATGGGTTTTCAACAGGTGTGGGGAACTTTTTCCCCCTTTTAATTGACCCACTGGGGAAAAATACGAATCTCATTTAATATTAGGAATCCCATTTAACCACCTGTCTCACCCCCATCCATTTACTTAGAAATAATTTTGTTGGATATGAATGGAATTTACTCCAACATAAATGCATGATACGTCAGATATGGCATGCTTAGATTTTATTTCCAAATTCAGGAAATGAGAATGGAGGGACACTTTTAAGATGGTGATAATAATCTTTTTTGTTTACCCAAAGTATCTTTGTACCCTGGAATACATCACTTTCTTACCATCTTATGCTTGAGGGAAAGAAAGGGCAACTCATCACAGTCTGACCTTCACAGTGAATAAAGCACCAGTTTCTTGTTGATGGCAGTCAATTCCATCAGCAGTGGGTGGAAGGGAGGCGGACAGCTGTGCTGTATTTTGACACAGCCATGTGTATTCCTGCTCTGCAGACTTCAGGCCTTCCATCCCAAGCTTTTCAAACAAAAACAAAAGCAGCTTCAATTATATACCACTTAGTGTCGAAGCAGTTTACAACTGTAAGCTACTTGTCCCCAACAATCTGGGTACTCATTTTAGCAACCTTGGAAGGATGCAAGCCTGAGTCAAGCTTGAGCCCTTTTGCTGGCATTGAACTCACAACCTTATGGTTTTGAGTGAGTGGCTGCAGTAGAGGCATTTAACCACTGTACCACCAGGGCTCTTTTCCCTAAGATTGGGGGAATAATAGGATTTGTACTAAAAAACCCCTAACTTATCCAAACTAGCCTTCCAGACAAAGGAAGCAGAGAGATTAGCATGGTTCCTAGACCTGAAGCAGCAGCTTCTCCAGTTTCTGCTTTTTCACACATACAATTTTCCTTGTTTTTTGTTTGTTTGTTTGTTTTAAATTCTGGTAAATCACTCCTGGTCCAGAACTAGCTTCCTCAACCAGGTATTACTTTACTTCCCTCTAAGCATCACTCAGTTGGGACTCTGCCCTATTATGAACCATGTTTCCAACCATTTCAGTGCTGAAGAATACTGAAAAATGTCCAAGAGCCAAACAAATTAAGAGACAGAACATGTCCAACACCTTTTGATTGAAAATTCTCCTCTCCTGTTTGAATATTGTTCTGAACTGTAATGTTTTATAGTCATTGCACTGCAGCCAAGATTGACATGCCACATAACTTGTGTCAATCTCATGACCCTCTTAATTCCTGGTTTAATGTATGGAAGAATGGGACAATTAGGGCTGACCAGGTGATATGTTCACCAAAGATGTGAGACACCTATGGTGAGTTTGCTACTTCTTAGCTAAAATTAGTCACACCAGGGCTGATCTTAGTTTTCAGCGATGCTTTCTACATGCCTCTGCTTAATATATGTGCATTAACACCTACATCACATCAGCCCACTCAGCACTCTCTCATGATATTTTGTGGAGCATTTCCAGGGTAGACTAGAGACTAGAAAGGTCTGGCTTTGCCAGATATATTGAAAGAGTTTGCAATCTTTCTCCAGTTAATGGAAGGAAAATTAAGGGAAGGGGCCTAAAGGTTTCCTTGAGTACATAAACACTGATTTATCTGGATTGCATGATATCCTGTCTAGAGTGCAGTCCTACATATCTCTGTCTAGAAAGAAGCCTCACTTCTGACATAATTTTGTTTTTCCTTTGACAGTAGTTCTTTGCAGAATCTAATTGCATCTCTCTGTATATGTACATGCAGAGCTGACTACTTCATTGCTCTCAAAGGGGCGGGATATTAATAATAATAATATTTATTATTATTATTATTATTATTCATTGCAGTAAGCTATACATGCCGCACATGCAGCCTTTCCACACCTTTCTCCTATGTATGTACCAGGCTCAGGATTATAGTTATAGAGGCCCTGTTGTTATTCCAAACTAGAGTAGACCCACTGGATCAAAGAGTTTATCAAATTACCTATCTACTGATTTTACATTTAGAACTTGACTCAGTGGGTTAATTCCAGTTGGGACTAACCAACAAGATGAAGCCTATTATCAGAAAACATGTTTAGGGGGATTTCAAATTAATTGAGACAAGTGCTTGAGAAACTATATCAGGTATAGATACTGGCAAACCCCTCACTGACAAACTGGCCTCCACTGTTAATATTTTGTTAAACCAGTATGTGGGAGCTACTGTAACCATGTGGGCGTTTGTTATGAGAATATGCCTTTTATCATCATGAATGTATTCAAATACTTGGCTACAAGGATCATTTTAGGGCAGCAAACCAGGACTGTATGCATATATTATGTCCCCTTTTTGCCATTTTGTCCACCCCCTACAAAATGCTATTTAGAAAGGAGAGATGTGTAGACAAGATCTAAACTCAACCTTCCACTCCTCTTCCTAAAGAGATGATCATAAAACTTTCTTTAAAGCATTTCAGAACTCAGAAATGGAAAGCCTTGATTACAGACCCTTTGGCTCATATAATCCCTTTCCATCAGAGAATATAGAAGACATTTTAGTTACTCAAGAATAACAGTAAACCAAGCTTGTGAAATTTATTTTTGGAGACTAAAACTCCCAGAATACCTCAGTCATGGCGGACCACCATAGGATATTTAGTCCAAACTCTAACTCTCCCAAACTAGCCATAAAAGAAGCAAACTGTGAGATTACCAGGGTTCTGTTCCAAGGTATTTTGTAGCATTAGAGCTGTTACACAGTCAGCCCTCTGTAACCTTGTATTCAGCTATCCATGGATTGAAAATAGCAATAATGCTTGGTAAGGTAGAAAGCAGTGGGGGGGAGGGGAGACCGCATTCAAGATGGATAGACTCAGTCAAGGAAACCTGAGCAGGGTCATCGATGACAGGATAACCAGACAATCTCTTATTCATAGGATTGCCCTAAATTGAAATTGAATTGACAGCAATTAACAAAAACAATTTCATAATTGCATCAAAAAATGGGAATAAAATGTTCATGAATATAACCCCGTTTCTCCTTGTTTCTCTTGAGACTAATGACAGCCATAGTGTAGGAAGGAGTAAACCTGGCTTTTGAAAGATATATAACATATAAATAAAATTTTAATAAATGCTTTTCATTTGTCATATATCTTCACAGCAACAGAGTACTGATTTTTTCTTATCTCTTAATAAAGTAAAGTAAGAAGAAAATAGGAAATTTTAATTGGCTTCTGGCACCATAGAATCATAGAATCACAGAGTTGGAAGAGACCACAAGGGCCATCCAGTCCAACCCCTCTGTCATGCAGGAACTCCCAATCAAAGCATACCCAGCAGATGGCCATTCAGCTTCTGCTTAAAAACCTCCAAGGAAGGCGACTCCACCACTCTCCGAGGGAATATGTTCCACTGTCGAACAGACCTTACTGTCAGGAAGTTCCTCCTAATGGTGGAATCTCTTTTCCTGGAGCGTTCTAGTCTCTGTTCCGCGTTCTAGTCTCTGGAGCAGCAGAAAACAAGCTTGCTCCCTCCTCAACGTGACATTCCTTCAAATATTCAAACAGGGCTATAATATCACCTCTTAACCTTCTCTTCTCCAGGCTAAACATGCCCAGTTCCCTAAGGCATTCTTCATAGGGCATGGTTTCCAGACCTTTCACCATCTTAGTTGCCCTCCTTTGGACCCGCTCCAGTTTCTCCACATCCTTTTTTAATTGTGGTGCCCAGAACTAGATACAGTATTCCAGGTGGGGCCTGACCAAAGCAGAATAGAGTGGCACTATTACTTCCCTTGATCTAGACACTATGAGGCTTTCTAGATTGGCAGGAAAGGGAGACATGAAGTTGCCTTTTCCTTAATGCTTAGCAGCTACACTGCAAGCCCCAGGTGTGTAATAAAAAGACATAGGGGAGCTACACTGAGGAGGTGTGGGGACAACTTATCTGAAGTCTTTTCTGTTGCTCAGCAACTACATTGGAAGCTGTCAGGATGCTAGAAACACAGACGGAGCAGCTGCACAGGTGGCAATGAATGGGGCTTTTGGCCACACTGAAACTTTAATATTTTTGTTGTTGTTGCCAGCTGCAAGCTGCGCAGTTGTGCAGGTACATCACACATGAACTGTGCAATTATGAAGATCTGTCAAATTACCATTGTGGTTTCGCTTCCCTTTTTTTAAGTGTGCAGTTGCATCGGTGCACCATAAATGAACCCCTTTATTTTATAATAGTTGTTGTTGTTGTTGTTGTTGTTATTTATACCCTACCCCTTTGAGATCAATTGAGGTGGCTTACACATTAAAATACTATTACATCAATAAAACAAACTGCATCCCTCCTCCCTTAAAAAGATAATTAAATCTGTTACAATTTAAGTTTATGAATAAACTTCTTTATTTTATGAATGAATTGACATTTTATGCACAGTGGCATAACAGTTACAGCATCCCAGAGTCCCTACTGCGCATGTCTAGGGTTCAGATTAGAGCTGGAGCTAGGGTTTGGGAGCTTTAAAAAACTGCACAGTTGCACTGAAGCATTTAGACGCAGATGCGCAGTTACACCCTTTTTAAAAAGAAGCTGGGAAAAGCAGGTCCTTTTTAAAGCTGCTTTTCCCCCACTAAAATGCAAAAGAAGTGCGTTCATGCCAAACTTTTAGTGTGGGTTATCTAAAGGCTACACTTTAATGCAGGCATGAACACACCCCTTTTTGCCAGTCTAGATCAGTCCTATACTTCTATTGATGCAGCCTAAAATAGCATTGGCCTTTTTAGCTGCTGCATCGCACTGTTGACTCATGTTCAACTTGCAGTCTACTACCATTAAAAAGACACAGTAGTGCTATAAAACTGTGGTGATTGTATGTTTTCCCAAGTCATGTCTGGACACTATGAGCAATATTAATTTCTCACAAACAAAAACCAGAAGCTGTTTTCTCATGGTACATTGAGTGTTTAGCAAAGGAATAAGGATCTTGCATGTATTTTGTATGTGTTCTGTGTAGTATGCAATCCCATTTCTCCTCTATGTATTTAATGTAACTTGTGTAACCTTGTGACAAGGGCTTAACAGAGAAGGTTTTCTTTATACTTTCACATAGCTTCAATAGTGTTAGCTTTCCTGGGATAGGAAAGTAAGTAAGGGATGCATGTATGTATACAAAGCAAGAACAGTACCAGTAGTGAGGTGCTTTCCAAGGTAGAAATGTGTGGTTCTGCTGTTGGAAAAACAATGAAAGTTGTTTCTCTGAAGATGCCAGCCACAGCTACTGTTGAAATGTCAGGAATAAACTCCTAGAACATGTCCTCATAGCTTGAAAAAAATCACAAAAAACAATGAAAGGTGTTGTGGCTTCTTGAAGTCCAAGAAACTATATTTGGCATTCATTTTGGTGGATGACTGTAATTACTGTAATGGGAAAAGAGGGGACTAAAATCTAAAACCATACACTCACCCACCCCTAAATGTACAAGTCTATCCATTTGATGAAGTAGAGGGTACTCAACAAACTCTTATGCTAAATAAAATATGTTTGTATTTAAGGCATCATAAGACTTTCTGTTCTTTGTAAAAATGAGGGACACATTCCCAATTAACACCTAGTGAAGCATTTGATGCTATTTGCCTTTGTTCCCATGATCACAGACTCTGTCATTTAAATATATTGCCCCTTGTGTCTGGCACCAGTAGCTCAAATAGCAGTTAAAAGGATTGTAATGGCAATTTACATGTAGCTTAAAAAATAAATACCCAAGAGACAGATTTAGAAGTGTTGGCTTAAATCTAAGCAAAATTTAGGCTAAATGTTTGATAACATCTCCTGACAGCAAGCTCTTTAAAGCTGTGGCAGATTCCCCCCAGGGAAAAGTTAGAAGTTCCACTGCTTGGGCAATTTCAAATTAGACTGAATAAAGCAGTTCAGAATATACTGTAGTGAGCAATCTTGTATTGGCTGATGATGTTCAATATGATCTAACAAATCTTATCCCTTTCAATTTTATGTTTCTGTATATTGATGTTTTTATAACAGTCTCAATTTGTTATTTAACTCCGTCACAGTAAGTGCATCTCTTTCAAATTCTGTCCCCTTTCTTGTGATTCTTAGATTTAAAAAAAAATCAAATATTACTTGTATTTTCTAAAAACAATGCCATTAATATGGAACTGCAGTTTACATTCATACTCAATTTACCTAACTTACTAAATTTGTTGCTGTAATCACTCTTTCTTCTACTGTCGAGCATTTCCTATAACACGAGCTAAACATGACAAGACCTACAGTGCATTTCCTGGAGTTAGACTAAGGAGTTTATCACACGACGGGAATTGGAAGTATAATCCAGTGGCAATCTGAATGCAATCATGGGGTTTCACGTTATTGCGTGAAAGCTGATCACACACATTTTAAGGCAATGGGAAGTCATTCTGAACACAATCGTGGGATTTCACATTATTGTGTGAGAAACTATCACACACTATTTCGGGCACTGGGAGGCAATTTAGGGCAGTTCTGAATGCCATGTGGCATGAATACGCAATCACGTAAATTCACTGAACTAGCGAATTCACACAATTCCAAACTGGCCCTACTTTCATTTCTTTTGAAATTGAGAGAAATTCCTCCCGTGTGATAATGTCCTAAAGCAACTTACTGTTTTCTTAGGAAGTATATGAGAGGAAAATAACAGATCATGGTAGCCACAGAGATTTTAATGACCATTTCCAGATATCAGTCACTCATTTTCATAACATATGCAAAGCTTATAGCCCTCTCTCCCATTTGATATTTTACTACTAATAAACATCTTTAATCTACATGTGTTATTGGCAAGAAGATTTAAAAGTACAGATGGTGGAGCAGATCTTCTTATTTGCCTGTCCTTTCCATTCTCAGAAATGCTAAAACAAATGGATGGGGGGGGGGGGGCAATACAAATTAATGTATTTCTGCCAAGTCAGTGTCAGCTTCAAACTGGATTATTTTTGTTGGGATACAGCATCATTTTTTTAATTAATTAAAGAAGAATAAAGTAGTGGTTGTTTCCTTTGAAAGCCAAACTAGTGTAGAAACCTGAATAATAATAAATAATAAATAATCATAAACATAATATCCCAACAAAAATCCACCAGTGATACGTTTATTGGCCAATCAAAATGAACAATATACTTGTTGCAAGCTTTCGAAGCTCCATGGGCTTCTTCATCAGTCAACATGTTACAAACCAAACAAGAGAAAAAACAATAACAGTTGGAGATGTTATTCAGATGCCTGCACGTTGTTTCAGTCCTCAGTAAAAATGATATGATAGGGAGGATATCTTTTGCAGGCAGGCTCCTCCTCCTTCTGGCCATGCGGCAATAGGGAGTTTTTCAAAGTCCAGGAAATTTAAAGTCCATTTGCATCTCAAGTAAAAGTTTTTTTAAAAAAAATCCCATCTGTGATTCAGTCGTGGAAGAATATTACTTTCATGTGAAAAAAAGATATTTATGCTGGCATCTATGGGACAGACTGCATCTTTACATGATTAATGAAAGTGAATGTAAGACTTTGTAATGCAGAGGGGTATCTGGACTTGAGGAGCATTTTGTAGGCACCACATTGTCTCCACAATGGCAGTAAGTTATAGCAGAGGACCTGATCTGTACAGCATCACCCAATAGATGAGAGTGTGCTAAAGTTTCATAGAGCAGTAGAAATGAGCAATTGAGTGGGAAGGGGAGGCAGTCTGGTCCCACTTCCCTTTATACAGTGGATTTTTGGTATCTATTGGGATTTGGTTCCAGGATCCCCTGTGGACCAAAATCTGTGGATGCACAAGTCTCATGATATACAATGGTGTAGTAAAATTATGTCCATTATATAAAATGGCAATATCAAAGTTTGCTTTTGGGAATTTGGGGGTAGGGGAATATTTTGAGTGAGTCATATCTTCTCATAATGTAGCCAAGGTATGACAGTCTCAGTTTAGTAATCTTGGCTTCTAGGGAGAGTTTAAGCTTTATTTGGTCTAGGACCCATTTATTTGTCTTTTTAGCAGTACACAGTATCTGTAGAATTCTTCTTCAGCACCACATTTCAAATGAATTGATTTTCTTCCTATCAGCTTTCCTTACTATCCAGATTTCACAACCATACATAGAAAGAGGAAATGTGATGGCATGCACAGTCCTAATTTTGGTATGAAGTGAGATATCTTTAGACTTCAGGATCTTGCCTACTTCCTTCATACCAGCCCTTCCAAGTTCTAGTCTTCTGATTTCTTGACTGTAGTCTCCCTTCTGATTAATGACTAAGCCAAAGAATGAAAAATCTTGATCTGTTTCTATACCTTCATCGTCTTTAAAAATATGTAAATCGTCTGTGGTCATTATTTTTGTTTTCTTAATGTTAAGCTGTAAACCTGCCTTTGCATTTTCTTCATTGATTTTCTTCAGCAATCCACCAATAACTTTTCTGCTTACTGTTAGTAGTATGGCATTATCTGTACATCTTAAATTGTGAATGTTCCTTCCTCCAGTTTCCACATTTATATCCTCTGAGTCCAATCCTGCTTTATGTATGATACATATCCATGGATATCCATGTTGGCCATATAACAAAGTACAATAACATCAAAAATCCACAAAACTGATATGTGTATTGATGCAACAAAAAGGCACAAAATACATGTTATGGACATGTCTATGTTCTCTGCCTAACAAATCGGTTTGTAGCCTCGCAAAGGATGAAGGCATCCTAGATATCAAAGAAAGTATCTTTTTATGTTGCTAATTTTATTTCCCTGCATCTTAAGAGGCTATGGATATCCAGTAGTGTCATAGAATCATAGAGTTGGAAAACACCGCAAGGGCCATCCAGTCCAACCCCTGCCATGTAGGAACTCCCAGTCAAAGCATCCCCAACAAATCCAGCCTCTTTTTAAAGACCTCTAAGGAAGGAGACTCCATCACACTCTAAGGGAGTGTGTTCCACTGTTGAACAGCCCCTACACTCCTCCTAATGTTGAGGTGGAATCTCTTTTCCTACAGTTTGCATACATTGTTCTGCGTTCTAGTCTCTGGAGCAGCAGAAAACAAGCTTGCTCCCTCCTCAATATGACATTCCTTAAAATATTTAAACAGGGCTATCATATCACCTCTTAACCTTCTCTTCTCAAGCTTCCTAAGTCGTTCCTCATAGGGCTCATTTGGTTTCCAGACCCTTCACCATCTTAGTTGCTCTCCTTTGGACATGCTCCAGCTTCTCCACATCCTCTTTGAACTGTGGTGCCCAGAACTGGACACAGGTGAGGACTGACCAAAGCAGACTAGAGTTGCACTATTACTTACCTTGATCTAGACACTATACTTCTATTGATGCAGCCTAAAATTGCATTGGCCTTTTTAGCTGCTGCATCACACTGTTGGCTAGTGTTCAATTTGTGTCTACTTGGACTCCTAGATCCCTTTCACATGTGGTCACATTCAACCAGGTGTCCCCCATCCTATATCTATGCATTTCATTTTTCCATCCTAAATGCGGTACCTTACATTTCTCTGTGTTGAATTGCATTCATTGGAAGCTGGGGTGGCCCGCACCAGGTGACACATCAGAAGGGTGTGACATATGGTCAGCCCCTCACCATCCCTCACACACTGTCTTCCCCACACACTGCTCCATCAGTCGCACATGAGGGCTGCTTCGTCATCTGCGTGTGCATTGACCTGTTCCCCCTGTGCATGTACCACTCCATCACCTGCATGTGTGCCACTCCATCCCCCACAGTCCTCCCCTGTGTACATTCTGTCCCCCACATGCCATCCCATCCTTTTCCTCATCAGGAAAAGGACGGGATGGCACAGGAAGCAGGAGTGCATGCTGTCCCTAGAAACCCATATATGGTCAAAGTCACCTCCTTGAGTCCCTATATTGGGAGAAAGATGGGAGAAAATTATTATTATTATTATTATTATTATTATTATTATTATTATTTCCCTGGGGTCTCCTTTTGTGGGATTTTGAGTGTTTCCATTCTGTGAGCCATTCTTTTGTTTTCCATATTTTCTGACAGATTTTAGTTAGAATTAAACTAGATTCTGTCTCTGTAACTTAAAGGAGCTCTATTGGTATGCCAGCTGTTCCTGGTGATTTATTTCTCCCAAGTGGCTTGAGTGCAGCTTCCACTTCACTTTCAAAATTGTAGCTTAATTTTCAAATGATTCTTCCTTGAATGAATCTGTCATACTTTCATATCTTTTATATAGTTATTCAGTGTGTGGCTTCCATCATCTATTTATTTCTACATGTTCGTATAATGTGTTCAGCTGGTGGTTGTAGAGCTTCCCCACTCTTGGTTTAAATTTTTCTTTGATTTCTTTGATCCTGTAGAATCGTTTTTCTGTCCTTTCTTTTTTGTTGTCATCTTCTATTTCTGTGCATTAATTAGAAATTCTTGTACACAAGTTGTTGAACAGTTTATTATGTCTAGCTCCCCCTGATTCATTCTTCTTGTTCTATGTCCCTATAATATGTGCAGCTTCACACATACCTTTCACCCCTGAGCATGGGATAGTTGAACGTCCTTTTGATTTGAGTCCAGTTGTGTCATTAGGCACAACATTAATCCTCTGCTGTACCTCAGAGGTACATCAGAGTGCCTTCCAATCTTAATGCACTATCTCTTGTTTCATTTTAGATTGTCTCATCATGGGACTTTAACTGTAAAGATCTTCAAAATGGTTTACCATGCATTCTTTTGCACAGTACTAACAAGTGTTAGCTGTGGTGCCAGTGCCATTGTCTCTGAAAATTATTCTGCCAGTGTCAATCCCTTGTGCTGCTGCCACCCTGTAGGTGTTTGGCACATTTAGTCTGGCTCCTCAGCAAAAACCTGTCTGAAATAAGAAACCCTGCCAGCAGTACTGCTACCATCAGTATAGCCTCTTGCCTCATAGGTATATGTAGTCTCACCACCATGGCATGGTATTGTCAATAGTGGGCACCATGTAATACAGGAAATAAATTCCAAATCTGTCAAGGAGCAATCACAGTGAACTGGGGTTATTGAAACAATGAATAATAAACATTTCTTTCACTCCTTTAAATAAAGCCAGAACAGACATTTGAATGAAGCAGAAACTGTTAATAAAACTCTGAGCCTAGTAAGATTTCATTCTCTGTGTCAATTTGTGGGGGGGGGGGGGTTATAGCTGGATGGCTTAATATCAAATTTTCTATAAAATCTTTACAAAAATAAATAAATAAATATATATATTTGTAGTTTGGTTACAAAAATTCACCACAGATAACACACACAAAGAGAAAGAGAGAGAGAGAGAGAGAGAGAGAGAGAGAGAGCTTGCAAGGTAGAAGCAAATGAGTTCTGTTTACAGTCTGACATTGTCCATTTCCACATTGATTGGAAGAAAGTTCTATTACTATCAATAAATCATATCCTAAGAGCTTCAAAACACTTCAGTTTCACCGTATAATTAAGACTGGTTCCAATCAAAGGTTCCAACTATATGTTTAATGTTGTGAGATGGATAATTCAGAATTTGTAACTAATTTCATAACTGGTGGTTGTTGTTGGGTGCCTTCAAGTCATTTCCAAAATATGGTGGTCCCATATGTAGAGTTTGCTTTACAAGGTTTCTTCAGAGGAGGTCTGCCACTGCGGCTGAGAGAATGTGGCTTGTCCAAGGCCATCCAGTGGGTTTCCATGGCTAAGGGGGGTTTGGAACTCTGGTCTCCAGAGTCCTAGTTCAGCACCCAAACCACTATGCCACACTTGCCCTCTATTTAGATAACTATTTTGATCAATTCATACATTCAGAATTAGTAAGATCAATGTTTCATTTCATATTCACTTCATTAGTATTCTGCATAATAGTTAACCATGCATATGTCAATTCAACATGTTGAGGACTGTAGTCTTAGACAGACTAAAATATAGTATAAAAACACTGCTTCATAGTGTAGTACTTTGGAGCCCTATCATCAGATTCTTCCCTATTGCCTTCTGTATAGATCAGCTTGTGGCTAAATAAGGGTATTTGTAGTGTTCTGATCATAGCAACTCTCAGCCCATAGCAGAGTGTTTGAGTCATTCATCCAAAAGCCAAAGCTATGACCATCATAAACCACCTTAATGTGGATTGACGACATGTAACAAAATTGCAGTAGGGCTGACATTAAATAATTCCATTGCCATGAGATTTTTGCCATTAGCAGGAAATTATCACAAATGGGTGAAATACATGTCTTTGTGTGTGATGGAACATCTCTCATAAATGGAGTGATTGTGTGCACTCATCTTGGATCCTGAACTTTGACACTAGTCCATTTCCTCAGACAGCCAAAAAGTGTCCATATCTTGGAATTAACCTTTTGGGAACTGCTAGGATAACATGTGGAGATGTGTGTTACCTCACACACATACTCTCTACAGCACTATCAGGGGGTTTGTATGTGTCCATCATTTCTTTGAGATGAGGGGGCCCAGAAAATATCTTGGGGGAAAATTAGTGCAGGGGGACTTAGCTGTTGTTGTTTTTTAACTGCCTCAGTTGCAAAAATGAAAATGCACGACAAGGAGAAATGTGCCATCAGCTGATTCTTTGCTACAATGTGCAAAAGCCACAGTGTTGTTGAAAATGACCAAAATGGGTTCAAAAGCCATTTGCATTCAGAAGAAAAACACAAGGATGAATAGTATCAGTTAAAATCATGTGGCTATAAGAAATGCTCCCATTCACAGTTGGATGCTATAGTTTTCAACCTATTATTTTAAAAGAGGGATTCTTAATCTACAGTAAAAACATATATAAGAATTTACTATTCATTCACTAACACACAGGTAGAAACTCAGTTAAAGCCCAAACCCAGAAATGAAATAATAAAAGACCTCAGAAAGCAGAAGCTTTTTCTCCGTTCACTCCATTTTCCTTCTCTTTGCAGTGTCAGTGAACACAATTAATGCAGCATGTACTCTGAGCATGCCTGGATTTAGCTTAACTGGTAGAGTTGTTAAGGATGTCACTACCAGCAGCCTGTGGGAAGAACATTCCTCTTAATAGTTAAGGCTGATTTAAAATATTTCATGCAAAAAATGCAAGCCAAAGCAATGGATTTGTTCACCCTGAGTCTGGTGGTTTAGGCCAGTTACAACAATATCAATATGTGTGTGTGTGAGAGAGAGAGAGAGAGAGAAAGAGAGATCTGTCCATGAAGCTGGAATGGCAATCAGCTGTAATTGCCACATGGGTGAAAATATTAATTGTTGTTGCTGCTGCTGTATGCCGTCAAGTCATTTCCAATTTGTGGTGACCCTAAAATGAACCCATCTTGGGGTTTTCTTAGCATGATTTGTTCAGAGGTGGCTTGTCATTGCCTTCTTCAGAGGCTGAGAGCGTGTGACTTGCCAAAGGTCACTCAGTGGGTTCCATGGCCAGGTGGGGAATTGAACCTTGATCTCCAGAGTCAAACACTCAAACCACTGCACCACACTGGCTGCACACAATTATTAATGCCTAAATGCCTTTGTAATTTTTTAAAAAATTAATCATACTTCTGTAACTGGAAAACTTGATGAAACAGATGCCAACTAGAGTATGTGCAGCAGACTGTAGAATGTGGGTTTACCTTTATATTTCTTTATATATTTTTATTTCCTAGAGCTGTTTCCTAGTTAAAAATAAAATGATCACTGGTAGTAGCTATCCCTTTAGGACTGAGTTGCCCTCTGGAACCAGTAAACCTAATCTTATCCTGACATTCTAAGGCAATATGTAGAGACTAAGCAATAGCAGCAGAATAGTATTATGACAGTGCCTTTTGGGGAAGGGAATAGCAATGACTGTAAAAAGAGGTATCATCTTTCCAGCTACATTATTATTTACTTTTTGTATGCAATAATATTCCAGATTAAATTTAAATGTACCGTTAAGCATTTTGCTTAAAAAGATTATGAGTTGGGCCTTTTTACAAAGTGTGTGTCTTAATCACCCAGACAGAGGTTAACTATGCAGCTTTCACTCTGATTAATTTTGTGGTAATTATTAATTGTAGTTGAACATGTGTTCTTTTCTAATGAGAACAGTATATATATATATATATATATATATATATAGCACTTCTTAAGTGTTCACTGTTTTTTGAACATATAACCAGCAAATTCAAATTCAAACAAATTCAGAACATTTGGTCTAACTAGAGTCTACAGAGAGCAGCAATACCTAGTAAGCACTGGATCTGAGGATAAGCCCACTTATGGAATGGTAACTGGTTAAAGAAAAGAAAGCACAGAATTGCTTTTCAGTATCAGTGTTGTGAATAATTTAATTCCATTTTAATATTCCCTTTTTGTATGTTTTTGGTTGTGTTGTCTTTTTAAAAACTGTAATCTGCCAATTTTAAGAAAATCAGGGTATAAATAAATAAATAAACATAAGCATAAATATCATCAACATAATGTGGGGGAAATTGTCAGTTCTTGTAAATAGTTGTCTGTCCCAAGGATCTATATTGGGACTACTAGTTTTTAATCTTCTTAATAAATGATTTTAGGTTGGGGTAAGTAGTGAGGTGCCAAGATTTGCTAATGATACCAAATTGTTGATAGTTGTTAGAACAAGAACCAAAGGATAATAAATAGGTTCAAAAATATTTCTCCCAACTGGATATTGCATATCTGAGGAAAATGCAACAAGGGGTAATCAGAACTTCCATATTAGGAGTTACCCTGTGAGAACAGTTATGGCATCTGCAACTCCTTAGCATAGATAAAGGGATAAGTATGATGCAGGCAGCATCTGAACTGCAGAAATATGCAGTTTGACACTGCTTTAACTGTCATGGGTAAATGTTATGGAATCCTAGGGTTTGTAGTTTGTGACACAAGGGCTCTCTGACAGAAGGTTTAGTATCTCACAAAATAAATCCCAAAATTCCATAGTATTGAGCCAAAACAGTTAAGATGATGCCATACAGTATTATTTCTGCAGCCAACGATATATAAAATTATGCATGATACGTATGTGGAAATTTGGTAAGGACACCTTTTTTCAAATACAATAGTAGAAAACATGCAATAAAATGAATAATGGGAAATACAGGAGAGAGGGACAGCACTGTATTTTTTCGTACATCTAAACTGTGGAGGTAACTGCCACAACCTGTAGCCACCTCAAACGGGGATTAGACAAATTGATTCATGATATGGCTAATATTGTTCATAGTGGGATTTTTTATTCCTCCAGTATCAGTGGCTGGCTGACTACTGTGGGATGTTGGCCTAAATACATTTGCTAGTCCAACCAGTATAAACCCATTTGAATCAATGGGATTTGCATAAATGTTGATTTACCATTCAGCAATTGATTCAATGGGATTTACATAAATCAGTGGGATTTGCATAAATGTTGACTTATCATTTAGAAAGTCATTCAGTGTGCCCACTGTAATTGGAACTAGCAGTTGGATTTAGGCCAATGCTCCGACAGATCTTTGGCTTAGATAGGCCTAGATAAATCCACCGCAGCTTTTCTTATTTTCTTATGTTCACATTCCAAACCAGTATTATGGATTCTGACTCTCAGTAGTTCTCTAGAATCACAAACACCCTCCCCAACTTTAAAGTCTGAGAACCTTTTAACTAGAAATAAAAGGGATCTATGTGCAAAACAGACGTGCTACTAAGACAGAGCTCTTTTCTTTTGTCAAAAGTTCTTCCTTCAAGATGTACTTCAAGAATTTTGAGTTTCACCAAATTACATTGTATTTTCTTAGAATCCTGTTGCCAAATGAGAACACTGGACAGTGGAATAGGAACCTTCCCTCTCCCTGACTCAGGAAACCGATCAACTGGAAGACATGTTTCTAAACAAGAACTGGATTTAGAAACTCAAGTTTTCACATCACCTGGACACACTTTTCCTCCAGTTCCTTCCGAGAAGGCCAAAACCCTTGAACGTGAAGTGCCTTCAACAGCTAATAAGAACCAGGGATCTGTGGAGAGCATCATATCTCATTCAGCATCTGATCCTACCATGACAGCTAAAGGTTTACGGCCTGTTCCGAGCCACCTGCCAAAACCAGCTTCTGCAGGTAAAAATGACAGTTACGCTGCAAATTAGGCTCTTTGTGCTCTGTTGTCTGTTTCCCTTAGCAGAGAGACCTATACTAGTGACATTGGCTAAAAGACATGTGAAATACACAGCTGCAAAGACTCTTCAAAGTTACTCTAGAAGGTTAACAAGCTAGTGACCACAGTGACGTTGATATCCTGTTACATGAAATACTAATCTGTCATTTTATAAAGTCTGCTCTGTGACACACCATATCTCTAAATAGCTCTCAGATAACATCAAGGCCAAGCCAGGATAGGTTTATCCTGAGACTGAAAACAAACCAAAGAAGTACTAATTTTTTTTAAAACCTGGCTTACAAAATTACCCATACAGATAGAGAGAGAGAGAGAGAGTCACCCCTTCTAACTCATGGATCTGAGATTCATGCCCTTGAATATCCACGGAGGGGTGATCTCCACTATCTTCAATGGGGCATGTGCCTAGGCTGCAGCACAGGGGGGCACCCCATTCAAGCCTATGGAGCTTGAATATGCGTGAGTCTCCATTTTCGCAGTGAGGTCCAGAACAGATCTCTCGTGAAAACGGAGGGCCAACTGTATATATGCACACACACAAATACACACAACTCAACAGTACCATTATTTTATTAATAGAATTTTGGAGTCTGATCTATTGGGCCATCACCAACTACATTTTGGTATGGCATGGGATTTCTTTTTGTCCAGAGATATGTACATGCTTCTACGCTGAATGAATGGCTCAAGTCCCAAATGTTCCCCATTAATAAAATGGGTAGAGGACTACTCACATTGATTGCAATCAGCCATTCATGCTACATAATAATTTATTTATTTTATTTGTTTATTGGATTAACATCCTGTCTTTCTCCCAAAATGAGATCCATAATAATAATTTTCATCGTATCACAAGAATTCTTGCAGTGGATAAATGACTTGTCAGATCTAGTTTTTCAAATGCCCCTTTTAATTTATGATAAAATGAAGGTGATTTATGGATATGTTTCATATGATATGTATATATATTGGATTAACTCAAGCAATGGATGACATAACAAAGACAAGGCAAGAGCATGTGTTCAGAGAGATATTAACAACTGATATGGCAGGAGTATGATCTTCAGAAATCATCCACGGTACACATACTTATATAATATTAGCATAGTGAATTCTCCCTTAGCTGAACAACGTTTGCATTAGAGGCAATTGCTGATGTCTTGAAGTGAACATAAAGCTTGATAAATGCTAAGTCTTTGACAAATATGAATACCACACTGAAGTAGATCATTATACAAGCAGCATAAAATGCTGGGATGCAGCTAGGGAACATGTGCTTTTATATATAAAACATGCAAATCAATAACTCAGCATGAAATAAAAGTGGTATACTACAGCCCAGGTTCCTCAGTTTATTGCTCTTATTAGGCCTCATATAAATATATAGATATATAGGTATATAGATGTAGATATATAAATATGAATGAGACCTCAGTACAGATCCTTATGTGGAATGTTATTCATATCTGCAATTATTCTTGAGGAGTAGGCTTGAAAATATAAATGTCTTTAAAACGAGTGTTTGTAACTGTGGCATGTGCTTTCACTAGTGTTCCACTTTACTATAATTGCATTATAGGTCATACCAAATAATGGGGAGGGCACGTCTACATCTTCCCCTGCCTTTGTGAGCAACAACAGAGATCAGGTTAAGGAGATACTACCACGCTCATGACCTCAAGTACTTTACAGAGGCCATGGTCATGTCTACAAAAATAGCCTGACTGAAGGATGCAAAACCTGAAGTGGTTTCTGAATGGATTTCAGGCTTTAAACAGATCATGTTTTAGGAGTTAGAGGCAAGTTTATGATAACATTGCCTGCAGAGAATTCCCACTCTGTGCCTTCCTCCCAGTTCTCCCTTCCCTTGGCCTTTTGAATTAGCAGAAACCATTTTTATCCCTATGGAAGATTAATACCAAGAATTCTCTTCCTGAAGCTGCTATATGTGGTTAATAAGCTTAGGGCTACATCACATGTTGTGCAAAAGATTTCTGTTCATGCAACAGAGCCTACCCATCCATTGCAGACAGACATAACAATTGAATTTCACCATTAGAAATGAAAAGATGGAGAGAATACTGACATCTCATTTCCCTACCTTGCCACTTTTACAAATCTAGCACTATAGCATGGGTTACCATCCAGTCTGGATGTCGGTCCATGCCCACTGGATGTGTGGTCGTGTTGCAGTTTTGATGGATGGGTTGATAAGTACCCCTTATTCAGTGGGCTCAGAATGGGTAGATGAGTCTATAAAATTGTTTTAAGAATGAAAAAAATATAGGAAGAAATGGGAAAATAAAAATTTTTAAAGTAATAATTTCAATGAAAATAAAAATAAAAATGTTGATTTTTCTTAGCAAATTGTAAATGCTGGGTCTCATTTTCCTACCATTCAGCTAAAAAGAGTGAAGACCTGCAATTAGGAATTAGATAAAACCAGCATTGCTATTTCAATATACCAAGTAAGAAGAAGCACTTTGACACTGATTTAACTGCCATGGCTCCATTCTATAAGAATCCTGGGATTTGTAATTTGTTGAGGCAACAGCATTCTTTGGCAGAGAAGGCTAAAAAAAGGTTTAACAAAGGTTAAACTACAAATCGCAGCATTCAATAGGATGGAGTTATAGCACTTAAAGTGGTGTCAAACTGCATTATTTCTACAGTGTAGTTTCACCCTTAGATTTAGGCCAATATAGTATGATTATCTATAATAGTAATAACTGGCTATACGGAGATCTAATGAAGCCATAATTGCATGAGTTATGATCTTTAATAAATTATTTCAAATTACATTGCAAATTTTTAAGATAATATTCTATCCTGCAGTGAGTGTTTTGTTGGAAATCACTCAAGTTATACTTGTAGTCAAACCATGACTGTGACAATTATAACCCCAAAGTCAAGCAGTTAAAATAACAAGACTAGATCACTTTGAATCCTGGACCAGCTTAATGCTATAGCCCAAGTTACTTCCACAGTCCAGCAAACATAGCTGCTGAGGCCATCAAAACCTACATGTGTGGTTATCTCATACCCACTTCTATTATAGAACCAGAGGAAATTCATCTACTTTTAAATGAGGTTAACAAGAACGAGAATGAAGTGGATCTCCTTAGAGTCTGATATTCCACCTCAACTGAAAATAAGGCATTTTGAATAACTTATACAGCGGGGGGGGGGGGGGGGGTAGAAGGCTACGTCAGTGTGTTCACTGTGTATAATTATGTAGTAAAATTACCTCCACCTTCACTGACATTTCACTGAAGTTTTCTGCAAGACTACCAAATAATGTTTTCCTAATGTGTCAATATTTAAATTGAGCAAAGAAGTAAATAGGCTACATTAAAGATTCTTGGGAGTTTATGAGAAGTCTTCTAATTAAACATGTTGGAATTTAGTTGATTTAGCAATATTCCCAATGCAGTTTTGCAGTGGTTATAATGGAATGCAAACAGACATTGCACGCTTCATTGAAAGCTTTCTTGCTCATTTCAGATCAAAGCTGAAGAAAAGTTATTTTTAATTCACTTTTTTTAAAAAAAAAATAATAAGCAAATTGTTAATTAATAGCACAACTGAGGGAGATTCAGAAGAGAAATCTTAGTTATAGATTATGTGCTACATGCTTGGATAGCCACATGTGTGACCTCAATTCAGCACCGTGCTATAGAGTAGAGTCCGTGATTAAACACTGTCATTATAACAAATTGAATAGAAACTGCAAGCACTGAATTGCTTCATAAGAAGTCAGTAGCAGTAAGATTGTCCTGATCCTAATGCTAATATTCACTGCACCAGCCTTCTAGGGTTTGTTTCTTAATTAAATTGTCTTGAAGGGATGCAAAAAAGAGTATAGAGCAAATTGGGAGGTCATCTTTTTTCACTCTCAAATTTTATCATCTGACCTATCTTCCTCCCTCCTCCCTCCATCTCTGTCTCATGTTCTCTGTCCCTCTCTATTTCACACACACACACGCACACACAGTGTGACTCCTACAACATCAAAACCCTGTGAATTTATTCTTGTTCTTCATGGTGCTAGTTCAAAGAATGAAGAAATGAATTGGCCGAGACCATGTGCTAAGATTATTTTTTTCAAGTCTTCCATTTTAAACAGTTTGCCCTTTTCCTCTCAATTAGAAGAACCAGCCCTATCTCTGTCTTCCTATCTTACCACCCTAACACATTAGGAACTTAAAGGAAGTGCTGGAAATCAAAAGAAAGGATTCAGAGCAATTCATATCACACAAAAAAGGAAAAGAAATGGAAAAATATGGCTTAACAACTTGGTGTTTGTAAAAGTACAACTATCTGGTTGCACCAACAATGCTCTGAAGGTTTATTACACACCATTGCAAACCATGCTTATTGAAATTATAGTTGATCATCTCTGTATACACATACATTGCATGAATGTGGTTCATCATCTTTCCCTCATGACTGTAGATAAAATATGAGTGTACATAAGGCAAATCTGATAGAGTTTTATAAATATCTTCTGTAATATTTAGTGATACCTCTTGATTCATTTTATTCCTATCACTGTTCCCTGCGTACTGCCCTTTTCCTTCACTGGTTTGTTCGTTCATCTATCCATCTGCTACTTTTCCTCTGTTTTACTCATTTAACAATTTCAAATATTTCATTCTTAAAGCAAAACTGTCTTGGTAGAAGTGCAGCATATTCAGTGTGGATAGGTGAAAAAACCTGACCCTTGCATGGAAATAAAATAAAACACTGCTTTTTCATATACTGCAGTTCAAAAAAATAAATTTACTTCTGTCTGTTATCCAGGAATAATGAGCCCTGTGAAAAAAAGCAGACCAGAGGAGAATTCTGTGACTTCTACATCATTAGAAAATTCAGAAAAAGAAAGAGGTATCAACAAGATGTTTCCAGACTGGAGTAGCAAAAAAGCTACTAAAGCCAAGGTACAAATGAAATGAAAAAGATATGTGGGAAGGAATCATTAGTTGTTCATTTTCCACATTTATATATCCTACCCAGAATGGCTGTTAGTTGCCTGCTCTAATTCTCACAAGAATCCTGGGGAAGAGGCATATCTTGATGGCAGAGCATGAACTTTATATCCAAAAAGCTCTAGGTTCAATGCTTGGCATCTGCAGGTATGGCTGGGAAGGACCCCTGTCAAAAATACTGTACAGCAGGGGTGGGCAAAATGTGGCCTGCAGGCCACATATGGCCTCCACTTTTTGCATTTTACACTTTCAACTTTGGACTTAGTGATAAAGTAACCAAATTTCAACACAGCTAAACTTGAGGATTTCCATTTCTTTAGAAAATGGATATTAAAGGTTAGATTGTGCCCAGACAATGCTAGCTGAAGGATGAAATTTTATTTTATTTTATTTTCAGAGATTTGTTATATTTGATTGAATAATCAATGTTAAATTGAGGCAATGTAATAAATATGGTAGTGTGAAAGCTACCATTGGATGGTTGTTTGAGCATTGGACTAGGATTCCAGAGACCAGGGTTTACATCCTTGCTTGGCCATGAAAACCCACTGGGTGACCTCAGGCAGGTTACATCTCTCTCTGCCTCAGAGGAAAGCAGAAGAAATCTGGTCCCTCTGAAACAAATCTTACCAGGAAACTCCCATGATAGGTTGGTATTAGGATCACCATAAGTTGGAAACAACTTGAAGGCACACAACAACAATAAATGTGATCAGTCTGGGAGAGACAAAATGGTTTTCCTATTGCACATTCTTTGGATTTATTGAAAAATGTTCTCTTTTGAGACACTTTTTTTTTCTTTTTACAGGACAGGGCACTGAGAGTGTGCACTTACTCTGCTAGCAGTAGCAGTGACACTGAAACAGAGCTGGAGTATGAAGCAAGTGATTTTGGAACTGGAGGGGAAAAGTTGGTGGATTTAATGAACAATAAACAAGGTAATTTACTATTTGTACACAGGGATTTATAGACCTCCTCACCTCTGTCATGGCAGCTGTTGTTTGCTGTTTGTTTGTGCTGTGCCTTTTTTTTCCTCATCTCTTTTCAAACCTAATTTTCCATTATGTGCTTTTGATTGTATATATTCCTCAGTTTTTTTTTTCTTTTACACCTTGTTTACCACTAGGAGCCAAACTACAAATATCATACTTATGTCTAAAAATACAAAAACAAAAATGCACTTATATAGGTATCTATATTTTATGTAAAATTGCATACTTTGCTAGCTTGAAATAAACTAGTGACCATGAACATATAGTGGGCCCTTAGTGTCCACTGGGATTTGGTTCCAGGACCCATTGTGGATATCAAAGTCCATGGATGCTCTAATCTTATTAAATACATTGGTATAGTAAAATAGTATCTCTTGTATCAAATAGCAAAATCAAGGTTTGCTTTCTGGATTTTTAAAAGTATTTCCAAACCATAGATGATTGAATCTGTGGATGTGGAATCCATGGAGACAGAGGACAGACTGCAGTTTCCTCATCTCCACATTACTGTGGCAAGCTACATCCAAAGCTTATAGCTGGTTAGAGGAGAACCTGCCTGGGTTTTGGTTTGAGACAAAAAACACTTCATTTCTAAAAACAGTTTCAGTGCCTCACATATCCTCTTTGATGTCTTGACTAAAAACACAGAATGGGTATGTTGCCACACTGATGTAGGCACTACCAGCTGCCACTCCAAATAGCCTTTTTCCTGTCCCCATTTTTCTAGATAAATCCACATCTTGCCTGTAACTGAAAGTTAGAGGAAAAAATCTAAATGTGATAGTTTGGTGGATTTCTCCCTATGTGTATAAGTGATGGGCCTACAATTTTAAAATACAGGTTTGTTATTTTTATTCAGTGACTGCAAAGTCTAGATTAAAATACAGGCAATAGATGTACGCTGCAGAAATCCATCCCAGAGCAGAGGATGAATTTTTGATTCAGTGCCAAAATAGTTACTGATATGTTATTTTCCTATTTTTAGATGGTAATTTACATGTCTTGAATATCCAGGTGTAACTCACGTAATTCATCTACAAAAACATGGAAATTTTTCTCTAAGCAACATACCCAGTGAATCATGATGGCTCCACATGATCTAAGTCCTAAAGAGCATGGAAAGCAATCTAAAGGTTCAGCTATAGCAATTCAGATGTAGTTGTTGACAGTGTGATAGCTGAAGTTTGCATTGTTTTATGTCTCCCTTCCACAACCCCCCCCCCCCCCATCAAGCACTGAAACAAGCCAAGAGCACACAGAATTATCTGGCCATTAGCAGTCCTGGCCAGGGTGACCACACGTCATAACCCCAAAGGCGAACAAGGAACTGCCAAGTGTAGGACATTCAAGAAAAATGTAGGACATTAAAAAATAAAAGCGGAAAGGACTAACATAAATATAAATTCATTTCATATGATTGATTACCATATACTGTATTTTATTATGTAGTCAGCCATATTTTTCTGAGAAAACTATCTTCATTAAAAGCCCTTGTTGGCTTGCACTATACTTACAGAACTCTGAGTGAGACAAATGCTTAAAATTGTACTTTACTAGCAACAAACTCTTGATCAAATCTACATTTAAATTATTTATTTCATTTGTCTTTTGTGCTGAAATTGGGGGGGGGGGGGACTTTCAACATTTGCACTGTGTCCTCAAGCAGCTCACTATCAAAAATATTTGCTGTCCTTTTTCCCTCCAAAAAAAACAAACACACCCTGAGCTGTGCATGTGAGTCTTGCTTGCTGCTTCTCCTAGGAAAAAAAGAACTTCAGGAGGCTCCATCCTGTTCCCCTATTTGCAGAAGGGATAGGCTGCCAAGTATGGTAGATAAATTTCTTAAAGGGAAACAGCAAACATGGTGTCACTCAATGTGTTTCTTAGTCATGCTCAAAATGGAGGACATTTTGGAATTCCTCCTGGACAGAAATGTAAAGCGTATCCTAGAAAAGGAGGACATCTGGTCACCTTGATGCTGGTTGAGGTAGCACTGTGTATAAGGATCACCTGTCATTTCAAAAGTGAACAGTGATTTTCCACACCACTTACGAATATTGGCCCTTATATATCCAAAGCAATGACAAAAGACACTGATCTGTAACTGATGACAATGGGGGGTGGGAGTGGGGTTGAATCAGTCATAATCACTTTCTCACAGCAAACCTATGCCTCCAAGATGGGAGATGTTCATACAAAACTGCAGATGGCTTTTGGTATTTATCTCTTATTCACTGTATTGCATTATTATTTGTTCACAGTTTATAATCCCCAAAATTCTTGTGTTGTTTGGGTTTTAACCTGCTAAGTAACAGTAAATTTGGACATATTTGGGACTAAACTGATGTGTAGATTGCAGAATAGACTACCAGAACTGTATTTGAGCCAAAGGAGATTATTGAGGGAGAAGGGAAAAAAAAAAATAAGGGGACAATTATTTTACTGTACAATTAAATAAAACACTCTCTTTCTGAGACTGACTTAATTTAGGACTCCTGAAATCTTTCTAGAATCAATATTCTGATAATAACTTTTTCATTATAGAAATAGCAACATATTTGTAGTGGCCCCAGGCACTACAGATAATCTCATTTTCAGCATGCAGGTGATGAGCACGCAGGTGTAGAGTTGGATGAGTGTATGTGTCCAGTGACCCTTCAATCAACAGCATTTTGTCCACAAAAGGCTTTCCTTTTGGTGTGATATTATGATGTCAGGATCAATTCAGTAATAACAAAAGCAACAATATTTAAACTGCTTTAGAGTATTTGAAGTGCTTCACACACACTATTTTGTAAGCCCTATAACACTCCACAACCACCTTATAATATAGGGTAATGCTATCATCCTACTGTTGCAGATGACAAAGGTGTCTTAAGAAAAAGCAGCTTGCCTTCGGACCAAAACAGACGGTCTGCTGCCTCTTTTTGCACTGGATTGGGGCCAGGGCAACCTCAGCGGCAGGGCAGCAGCGCTAATCTGGTGCTTTTCCAGGCCACGGAGAAGCAGCAAAATGCCACTTCCCCATGGCCTGGAAAGGGGTGTCCTTGGGGCTTCATGCGCCCAAGCACCCCGGGAGCTGCAGCCAGGAGGAGAAAGGGGCCACCTGGCCTGTTTCTCCTCAGGATCATTGGTGCGGCCTTGTAGTGGCAGTGCCAACAATCCGCTCCCCAAAAAGGACCTCTGTTACGGAGCTCCTTTTTGCAACTCTCCAAGGGCGCTGCAAGCGCCCTGGAGCGTCACACTGACATCACAAGTGTGACGGTCCGTGTGGACCAGTGCACGTGTGATGCCATCATCATGTGCAGCTATGGATGGCGTGCTTTTAAAATGGCACCGTCCATTGCTAGTGTGCAGTTGCCGCATTCTAACGAGACCTAGTTTTGGCTTGAGGACAGCACTCTGCGCCAGTCTGTATCAGGCCTTCATCTACTTAAAAGTGTGTGGGACAAAGAGATTATTATCTTAGACTTCCTGTTCCGTCTCAGGCCAGAATAAAAAAAGCTGTTATTTCTTTCAAAAGCTGCATACTGCTTGAGGGCTTGTACATACTTCAGAGATTGTAAACTGGGAATTTTTAGCAAGTTGGCAAGCTGAGGTGCTACTGGTTTTGGATTACAGCCCCCATCATCCCTGACCACTGGCCATGTTGGCTAAGGCTGATAGAACTCAATCAACCTCTGGTGGATTATAGGCTGTTCAGCCCTACTTTCAGTATACATTTTACAGGGAATATAAGAGTCAGTTGAGAATTTGCTACATTTACAATCAACCATGTAAATTCCTCTGTTTGAATTCTTCTGAGCAGAAACAAGGCAGGCACCATCTGCTGTGAGCTGACCATGTCTTAATTGTTCATGCACCCCTAGATCACCCACTTCCCTCTCCTACTCTCTCTCCTTCTTAGCAGAAAAATAAAACAAAAGAAAATATTTACTGTGAAAAAGAGGGGAAAATGGAGGGGAAGACAATTGCCAAGGAAAACACAAGAAAAGGTGCTCTGTGGGTCTTCTCAAATGTTCCAGCTAAACACAGAAAAATGCCCAGGCATTTTCAGGGTAATCAGAAGGACGAATGTCCAGTTCTAATATAAATTCATTAATTATTTTTTTTAAAAAAATAGTCTCCTGTTTTGCTTTGGGAATTGTTCTCTTCGTTGTCCCAGTTTAACCTGTAGAAGTTCTAAAATTAATATTACAAATGGTACATGTGCCAATAGCCATGGTTTTCAGTTTTGCCTCCCCCTCTCACTTTCTGCACTGTGCCTACAAGCTTCCAGTCAAAGATGATAGTGCTTTGCTGTGTACTCATTGGAAGGACAGACGCTACTGCTGCTGCCGCTGGCCACTTACTTTCGTAGCTGTACCTTGCTTTTATTCCATCAGCCAGAGCGGAAGGTGAAAAATTAGGCCACTGGGCTATTTTCTTTGCTTTCTCTTTGTAGTTTTGCTGCCACTCTCTGTAGTTGAAAGCAAGGAAAAAGCCAGAGAAAAAGGGAAGCAAAATAGCCTTTAAATCATTATTCCTCTTTTTGACTCATCTTAGATGGTCAAAATTAAATTGAGGAACTGCTAATGGGGTGATGGAACAGTGGTGGTGGCAACAGCACCCTTCTTCAGTTGGGAAGGGGTCCAGCCATGAACACCACCCTGTGTTGTCTTTCAAAGCTGTGAGAGATGCATGGGAGGTTTCATATATTGCATCCATCTGAAACTATCATGTTCAACATAATCTTTGTGTCAAGGCAGTTATGATATGGACTCTTTTGTCTATGCCAAGAGCGTATGGATGTGAGACCTCAGTTCCCATCAGCTCCAACAAGTATGCCCTGTGCTTGAGAGTGAGAGGCCAACCTTGGTCAACCTTGATTTCACCCAAATCTAAATTATTGCCTTCCATTTTGATCTGTTAAATAGGTTGCAACCTGGTCCCCTGCACTGTTGAAACATTTTAAAAGTCTGTTCTTTAACACTAGAAGTAGACTGTTGGGTTTTGTTGCCCACCACCACCATCAAGGGTCCCAGGGGAAAAAATTGTACCCTTTATGTTAATAAAACTTATTTTCATTCATGTCAGGTCTAATATATTATTAATATTTTTTTCCAGTTAATGAGAAATTTTATGGCAAACCAATGTCTAAGAAAGTTTTTAATGGAGATTTTGAAATCCATGGTAGCTGTAAAAATGTATAACCTCATCAATCAATGCGTCTACCTCTCACTTAAGGATTTAAGATTAGTAATGTGACAAACTAAAAATATAATTAGCTGAGAGAGAAAAATGTATAAAACCAGAAACTAGACATGTGCTCCAGATATATAGGGCAGATTGGCCAGTGTGATATACTTTTAAACTAAACTAATAGTCCAAACTATGTATTGAAGTAAAATTAGCAACTTTCTTTCAAACAAGAAAATTACCTACAATTGAAACTCGGAATGCCTATCTCATGTTTTCCCCCTTTTTTTAAAGCATGAAGCATTGCTTGACTTGTAACCCAGAATCACCTTGCTTTGTGAGTTTAAATTACATTGTTACTTCCATAACATTAGAGGGTTGGGGGGAGAGGGTCCCTGTTGTGTGGATGTTGTAACCTTCATCTTCCATGTTTTTGATTGCCTTGAATCGTTTTTATGCTGAATAAACACCCAGCATGCTAAGGTGTATATTGATTTTCAAATAAGTCTCTGTGTGTATAGTTGTTGTTGTTGTTTTTTTAAATCTGTCCTTAGCTGAGCAAGAAGAAAATAGTGTGAGGAAGTCTTTTATGGGGAGGCCCATGTCAATCTTGGATATATACCAGCACAGCCTCTGTGGACATTTTGGAGAGGATGGACCTGAACAATTAGCACATTACAGTTTTATTGAGCAGCTGAATGGAACGTCTACTAAAGATGGCAAGAGCAGAACATTCCCTACTAGTGTGAGTTTTCTCGCTTCTCCCCAACCCCCTCCAAATGCTATTACCTCTCTCTTGCTTGAGGGATATGTCTGGTTTACTTTCTTTTGCTGCACGCATCATTACTATTTATTGATGTCCAGATTGAAAATGTCACATGGACTGCAGGGAAGAGTAAAGAAAACTTTTGAACATCTTCTTTCCTCAAGGCAAGTTATATATGGCTGCCACATTTGTAGCAGTGCACTGGAAACACCAAGTGTTAAAGATAGGTTGGCACTCTGAAAAAGCTCCATAGTCTTTTTTTCTTTTCTTTTTTTTAAAGAGAAAAAGCTACACTTTTAGCTTGTAGCTCTTCTCAGGCATTTTGCAGTAAACTCCAAAGTAATATACTAGAACTATATCTCAGTTTGAAACTGGGAGGACAGTTCAAGATGATGAGGGTGAATAATAACCACAGAAGTCTATATCAAGATGCAGAACCTCTTTTTTATATGAAAATACCAATATCACAGCTTTTATTATTTAAAAATGAACTGCACTCTGTCCTATACGATTCATGTCATTGGTAATAAATATACAAGTTCTGGACTCACTATACAAAGGGTTTGTTATCCTTACAGTTCATTAGACATAGCATGCGTTACTATCTGGTTACCATTTACTATCTGGTGTTGTAAGCTTCTGGTTGTATAATATCATCTTTGCGCTTAAAAAAAAATAACTGTGAATAAAAGAGTTGCCACATACCACATTAACTTACAGTTTTCATTTAGGTCCTTGCTTTTCTTTCAAGACATTTTCTTCTAAGGATTCCTTTTCCCATTTCATCCTTAGAACAATCTTGCAAAGGAGGTTTGACAGACAGATAATGGCATAGTCGTCATCTCTTTGTGATCTTTATTGCTTGATGCTGATTTGAACCTATTCCTTACCATTCTTAATCTGATCTGCAGACATGACTAAAACAACACAGTATAGTATCCCATGTTGTTCCTTAATGTAAGTTTTGGATAAATGTAACCTAATATTTGCAAAAAGACCAAAGAACAACAACCAAACCCTGCAACAGCCAGGCAGTGTTACTGGTATACTAAAAGGGCTAAATGAGAGAAACATAACTAGAATTTCCATTTCATTCCACTATGACTCATATATATATATATATATATATAATTTTCTTTATTTTAAGATCTTAAAGTACTAATAGATAGATACACTTGGTTTGCCCTTTATCAGATAGATGGTTATTGTTGTTTCTTTCTTCATCTGCTGCTTTACTCAAACATCAGATCTCTGTAGTGTGTAAACATGGCACTGAGTAAAAGCATTCTGAAATTATCAGAAATGTTACGCTTTGATGTAGTGAGAGAAATACATCAATCACTGGATGATAAGTAACTTTTTTCCACATCAGCATTTTATTCTGAAGCATAAAGGGGTTGGTATTTAACATTTACCATCTGAAAACTTTCAGCTGTGCTCAAAAAAAAAAAAAAAACAACTTATTGCTTTTTGGTACATAGTGACAGTTGCATAAAGCACATGGGGTTTGCCTGTTAGTATTAAACTTTTCAGAATGACAACTGAAGAGCAATGACCATGAAGAGACAGTTGCTCCTGACATTCTTATTTAGAACTGCACAGACAACTGCATTTTCTGTTGCAATTTGTTCACCAGAGGCCTGTGGTCCTTTTTAGAAAGATATATATCATCCAGAAGGTTTCCTCTCCCTTTCTTTCATGCACACACAACACACACACACACACACACACAAACCTTGCTTGGGTTTCCATAAAGCAGTTTAGCTCTATAATGGAGTCTATTAGAAACAAAAAATGTTGCGTGCCTAGAATCCAAGTTTGAACAAGACTGACGGTTTCAGCAGGGTGGGGGATACAAATATCATGATGGACAGAATGAGTTTACCCTGCTTGTCGGAAAGGCAGTGTGCCGTAGCTTTGTGTAGCTCAATTAAATTGGACTTTAAAGCACAGATAATATGGTGGTTATAGTCTGGCTCTCTAATAAGGTATTCTTTAATGGTACACTCTGTCAGGTGTCCACTTCCTTTCCTTTGGCAGGGCTTCCATGTCTTTAATAGCTGTGTGGCAGGAGCAGTTTTCACTCCACTGCACCACAAAGTCTAGGAAACCTGATCCTAATGAAGTATTTGTCAGTTATGTCAAAGGTATAGGAACCCTGCCAGAATGCAAAAGGCTTTAGGTAAAGTATTGTGACATAATGTATCATAATCTGTGACCTGTTATTACAAGGTGGAACACCAGTGTATTGAAGCCAAGATTATATATACTGTATTATTTATTATGGAGGTGGGAAGAACATCAATCAAGGTACTGGTAGTTTGCTAGGCAATTTTCAGTGTGTTATGATCACAGTGGTTGCCGGCTCCACACTTTTCATTTCCCCCGGAAAACAGAGAAACTTGATAGATGCCACTTACAGGACAAAGGCAGGTTAAGCAGGAGGGCAATCTCTAGCCCCAGCCCTTTATCATCCCGTTTTGCAGAAGGTAGATGTAACCAAGGCAGGATCCCCTTAGCTGGGCCCAGATGTAGTTGGTCTGTCCTGTCAAACATGTGCCATTGGTTGCAGAATGTATCAACAGAATGTAAGCCTGTCTGTTCTATGAACCAGTGTGGTATAACAGTTTGAATGTTGGATTACAACTCTCGAGACAAAGGTTCAAATCCCCACTCAGCCATGGAAACCCACTGGGCAAGTCACATTTGCTGAGCCTCAGGGGAAGGCACTGGCAAACCCCCTCCAAATAAATATTGCCAGGAAGACCCCATGATAGGTTTACCTTAGAGTCACTGTAGGCTGGAAATGACTTGAAGCTATGTCTGTTTTCTCTCCTGCCCACCACCTTGGTTTTGACTCCTATTTGGCTGTATGTATGTGAGAGTGTGTGTGAAGTATGGAGGAGTGAAATGGAAGGGGTCTCTGTGAGATGTGCCTTCATCATTGGCTTTTGTATTCCCTATCATTTAAATACAGTTCCCTCCCATGGGACTGCAGGTCGTGGTTGGGACTAAACATATCTACAAACTAAGGAACCATTTTTCTAGAATGGTGAATGCTGACATCCTTGAACATTATAAAACAAATGTTAAGTTTGACATTTGGTGCTTTTCTTAATTTCTGGTATTAGCTGTTGTGTATTTAATTCAATTTCTTTACCATGAATTCATATAGTCCTAAATGTTCCCTAGCTAAAACATCTCAGGTATAAATTAGTAGATACAAGTGCATGTAAGACCCATGTATGAGGACCTGTCACTGTTCAGACCGAAGAGTGCTAAATTAAGGATTCATAGGGTTCTGCCACAGAGTGAATGTTCCTTTTCTGATAAAATAGCATTCTATTCATCCTGGTATTAAAATATAGGGAGAAAACAATGTGTTTAAAACACATCAGCTCTATTTGATTCCTACCTACTTTGTGGAGACTAATCCACTGGGACTTTGACAAATGACAGAGAAATATACATACATCAGTGGTGTGATACCACTTCCTTATGCACTGGGCTATATGGTTGCAGGAGGGAATAGTCTTTCACTATTTTGTTTGTTTTACAAACAATAACAACAACAATAAAACCTAGAATATTTTATACCTGGCAGAAGCTCACCAAACTGGAAAGAATCTCACTTGCTCATCCCTGACATTTCCTCTGCTCTTTTAAGTTCTTTAGTAATTGTCTCTGCAATTTCTCCTGCCATTTCATAGTATAGTAGAGTGGTGCTGAGCCCTGAAAGGAAAAACAAGAGTTTAGAAAGAAGAACAGAAGAAGATATAAAACATAAAGCTGTCACAATACAGCTTGGACATAGAGGCTGTACAGGTTTGTATTGCTTGTCACCATGGCAAAGGGAATTTGTGTAACCACACAGTGCCAAAGTAAGCACAGTACATTTTTTCAGCAACAAAATGTAGCATTCTTAGTGCTGCGGATGAAGCAGTTTGTCTTCAGTGAGATTTCCCAGAGTAATTTTCCTTTGTTTCATCTACATGTGCACCCTTGACAGAGGATAACCATAATACTATTCACATGCAGTCTATCTCTCTGCTTGTCTATCTGACTATTTATATCCAACTTATATCAAAAAACCTAAAGACCTATAGTGTAAAGACCTATAAATACCTAAAAATCATTTTGATAATTATCTAAAAACATAAAAAACTACCTAACAATTTAAAACACACTTAGGGTGCATCAGCACTGTAGAAAAAATGCAGTTTGATACCACTTTAAATCCTTTTGCTCCATCCTATGGAAATCTGGGGTTTGTAGTTTTAGAAGGTCTTCAGCCTTCTCTGCCAAAAGGTGCATCACTGTAGAAATAATGCACTTTCACACCACTTTAACACCCATGGCTCCATCTTACAGAATCCTGGGATCTGTAGTTTTGTGAAGCACCAGGACACTGTTAGAAAAGGCTAAAGACCTTGTAAAACTACAAATCCCGATATTCCATAGGATGGAGCTACAGCACTTAATGTTGTGTTAAGCTGCATTATTTGTACAGTGTGGATAAACCCTAAGAGTGCTGGTGCATAATCTGTATAGCGTGCCAGGAAAGCATTGTCTCTGTTCAACCCACTGCTGATGGATTGCAGTTTGTGGTTATATCCCAGTTCTGCTCTTACTCTTTCCAATCTTGCCTTGTATTTTTTTTTTGTTTGTTTTTTGTTCAAGGACCACTGTTCTCAGGTCTGGAGCATGAAAATCAGCTACCTTCTTCTCATTTACTACTTCCCATAGCTTAAGTATCCAGTAACTTTTAACCTTAGCTTACAGTATGATCACTGACTCTATTTCAGATCATACAGTTGGGTTTTTTTTGCCTTTTACTATATTAGTAATTCCACTGTAAAGCTTAGTTAGCTAAAGAGACTTAAAGTTCACTAAAATGTGCTTTTCAGCTTCTTTTGTTTTTCCATTGTGCCACAAAATGCTTTTGTGTATTGTACAAACAATTCAATAAGAAGATTTGATTCTCTCATGTCACCATGCCTTGTAATTCAAGAACTAGCTAGCAGGGATGAGCAATTTTGTTCTTTCTTTTCTTTTAAAAAAGACATACTATACTTACAGTGGAAAACACTGCTGACTTGTAGCTTTGAGCAGAATCGAAATGGCTTCATTCCCAGATAAACTCGGGGATTTTTTTCAAGTGAATGAGTTGATTTGGAATTAATGGCATAAACATGTCTCATTGGGCTTGTGATCCTTTAAATGTATCATATTAGCACAAAGTGTTAGTCAAATTAGGCCTATCAGAAGGATGATTATGTTTCAGACTACTTAAACTGCTGGCTGCCTTTAGAAAATTCCAAAGCACTTTACAAACATAGATAAGAATCCAAAAACCTCTGTGCATAGTGTTGCCAATTTCTCCTCTTCTAGCTGCAACAGTCTTTAAACCTCACTCATACACTGATCTATATGGGTTAGTTGTTTGAAGACACAAAGTACTGCAAACAGGATGTACACAGAGGATCCAAGACAATGTATTAGCTAATATATGATGCATTCAAATTAGATTGTTTCTTGTCCATGTAACAGTTTCCAAAAAGATAGATTTGTTAGGCTGCATCTGCACTTCAGAAATAATCCAGTTTGACATCACTTTAACTGCCATGGCTCAGTTCTTTAGAATTCTGGGATTTGTGGTTTGTTGTGGCACCAGATCTCTCTGACAGAGAATTCTCTGTTGTCAAACTGCATTATTTCTTCAGTGCAGACATAGCCTAAGTCTCCTGCAGCAGAAGCAACAAGGTAAATCACCTTAAAACCTAGCAAATGCATGAGCTTTCTATAGCCCACTTCTTAATTCCTGAAGTGACATCAGAATTTTAGCATCAAACTGGTATGGGATTGTAGACAATGAGATCAGACCAAAACATTGTTACAATCTTTTGGAAGATTTGGCACAGTTTACTGAAAAGATGGAAGAGAAGTGTATTAATTCTAAGAAAATCAGATTGCCATTAAAACTTGAAATGGTTCTAGATCCTAGTAGAGATGAAAATAATATTTGAAAATATCCCCCCCCCCCCCAAATAGTCAAAAACTTGCTTCTTGATTGTTGGGAACCTAATGAGAAGAATCCTGACTAATGGTGATCTTCAAAACTCAGGACTTATTCTGCACAAAATTTAAATAATAATAATAATAATTGATTTATTTGTATCCTGCCTAATCACAAGGAATCCGGGCAGGTAACAACAATAAAAATACATTAAAATACAATAAAATTCAAAATAATCCCTTCCCAACCCCCCCCCCCATCCCAATATCAATAAACAATATACAAAACATTAAAATGGGATTAGCTAAAAATTGGGGGAGGATTGGGCGGACAGTAAAACAGTATTTTCTGTATACCAAAAATAAAATAAAAAAATTACTGTGCAAAAAAATAAAAGAATGTGACTTCTGCACACAAGTCCTAGGTTGTGAATAAACATAAGAAAACTGTGCAGTCCTCAAAGACTTTCTTACAGTGGAAAAAATTGCTAGGTTGCTTCCTTAGAGAACAAAGGAAGTAAAGAATTGTGTCTCTACTTCCTACTGCTAATGTAAGGAAGTAAGGATAGTGCTATTCATGGATGACTGGGATAACATGGAGGCAGTATTTTTCTGAATATCATTTACTGGGGACATGAATGTGAAGGCCCTGTTGTTCTCATGGTCTCTGTGCGGATTTCCTATGGGCAACTATTTTGTAACTGTGAAAACATAAGTCTGAACTAGGTAGACCTTTGGTCTGATCCAGTGTGTGATTCTCATATTCCAAAGGAAGCAATACAATATCATCCACATTACACTCTGACACTGTTTTTTCTTCTTCTTGTCCTGGACCCTACTATTTCTATGGTTCTTCCTGCCCCCATAGGTCTCAGAGAGATTTGCACACATGTGTGTTTATCAGTATTGTGTTGGTACAGCATAAGTCAGGCTCTATTATCTTGTAAGCCAATAAAGATGAATTTTTAAAAAGAAAAATAGTAAAATAATTGTCAATGTGAACACATGTGTAAAAGGGTAACTTTATGCTAGACTTTTTTTATAAACCCTTGCCTACAGTATAAGCTGTGTAATAGACTTATCTTTGAATTGGCTATTAAGACACATTTGTACAGTACAGGAAATTGTGTGGTTTCCTATGGGATCACAATTTTAGTGTAATAACCTTGAGGATGAATGGGCAAGGGTCAACAAAAAAGCTTAGAATACTGGAAGGAGGAACTGACAATGATCTAAAAGAAGCTGTACATTTTCTTTGATTATTGTTATCCAATTAAACATATTCCAAGTATCCTTCTTCCCTTTCTAATCTCCACCTAGTTACATTCCATACCTGCCTCCCCCCGCCCAATATACATGCATACACAGAAATACACCATTTCCTTAAATGATCCAGTTTGGTCAATAAAGAATTAATTTTAAAAAGAACTTGTTACTCTAATGAACCTAGCTATTATGTTTCTGATGTAAAGATCAATAAACTGCTTTCTTTGGCATACTTTGCAATAGAAAATTCTTCAAATAAGGAAAGTGTCACATAACCACAAGTAAAATTAGTTTCTTGTGTCCTGAGCTCCCTGTTATGGAGGGGTACAGAATGGGTCAACTCCTTAGGCAGTTCAACAACACATAGATGCTCATTCTTTTAAATATATGCTAAATTTTGTCTCTTACAAAAGTATGATGTTATTCTTAGCCTTATTAATTGAATTCTAAATAAATTGTTCATGTGGCTCTAGCATTCATAGGACTTTTCAAGTAGCTGTAATGTTGCTATATGTGCATCACCACTTCCACTACTCTGAGCAGAATGCCTCTGTTGCTCGATGACAACTAATTTGCCCTGTGTATGTATTGTGACTTACACATACATATGCCGCTAGCAGAATGCCAGCCTGCTCATCAGTTTGGGGTGTTTGACTATATACCTCATTTGTTAGTTGTTCTAACCTCTGCTTTTCTCAGTTTTATAGAGTCTGTAGAGCATTCTTGTTTATATATTCTTCTTAGTCTGTACTGACTTTTTTGAAGGAAAGGGAAATGCTTTCAATAAGTGGGAAGAGGCAAGAAAATTTCTTTACTGGTGCAAATCATAGACAAAAGCAAATGACATTTTGTTTCATTGGCTGAATCTGCACTGTAGAATAATGCAGTTTGACACTGCTTTAACTTCCATGGCTCAATGCTATGGAATTCTGGGATCTGTAATTTGTTGTGGCACCAGGGCTTTCTGAAAGAGAAGGCTAAATATCTCACATAACTACAAATCTGAGAAATCTTTAGGATTGAGCCATGGCAGTTAGAGATGTAACTGTATTAATTCTGCAGTGCAGATACAGCCATTGTATCTTCAACAGGGACATATGTTCCAGCTACTGCATAGTTGTGTTTCTGTGATATATTTTTATTAGAAGTGAAGAAATTCTTAGATTTACATTTGGCAGAGATCTGGAAAAGCTTCCTTTCTGCATGACATTATGTAAAAAAGTTGTGGTAACCTAGTAAAAAATTCATAGCTGACTAATCAGGAGAATTTCTTCCAGCATTTTTCCTAGTTATATTGGCTTTATCAAAGTGCATTCCTAACTCAGAGATTTGCCAGCTGTAAGGTATTAGGATTAGTCCAAAGCCTCTTCTGTCAGCAGACTTTGCCATTTGCTAGATGAACTCTTTCCTGACAGCTGATCTCAGAGATTACTCTGCCAGCAGAATTGTTCTGCTGGCTAATATAGGACAGTAGAAGAGCCAACAAAATGGACTGGGATGAGGGAAGAACTGATCCAGATTTCTTCCAGCCCAGGAAACACAGCCACAATACCAGCTTAAAGTTAGCTCACAGTGAAAGGCGTGCTAAATGCTTTGTGATATCCCTTCAAGTGGAAAGATTTTAATTATGCTGGTTCAAAGGGTCTGTTAAAATTCCATCCTGATTCATCCATACTCTTAAATGGAGCAGATTCCTGCTTTTTCAATAGTAAAGTGATAGTTTATCTCTTGTGCTAAGGTTGGAGGCATCCATGGTTTGGCTTCAAAGTATCTTGTGTATTTGGAGATACTTCTCTTTGAATATGGACAGGTCTGTGAAGTCTGACAATTTGCCCTACTGTGTTCCTCTCTCACACTTTTCTTGCTTTGCACACTTCAGAAAATCCATTGACAGCAATCTCTGATGGCCCACATTTTAAAGTTACAGTTTCTGTAATATACACAAATTGGACATCTTTTAATTGTAAGTGGCCCTGTATAATGGCTATGCTTAACAAAAACACAACTGATTTTACTTTAATGGGCTGACAGTTTAATTTGTGTTGATATGTATTTATCTATTGTGAGGTATGGCCTTGCCACAAATTACTTTTTAAACTATTTAAACTTGAATATGTCCTTCATCTACAGCTAAATCTTTTATCGTTGAAATCTCTTCACCCACTGATACTGATGTCTAAAATGTTGTCCCTGAGAAATATTTATGTAATAAAACAATCAATGAATGTCTGACTTATATAGCAGCCCATGCTTCTCATTGTGTAATTCAGCTTACTTGTAAAATTGCTGAATGGACTGAAAAAAAGATGTACCTAAAGGCTAAACTCCTGTGCCTTTTGAAGGCATCAGCATTGTACAGATTTGAGTTTCACGGTTCAGCTACGCCAAAAATAAAATAGGTTGGATCCAGATTTGCCTCCTGCTGATGGAAGGGCTCTTTCTTCCTGCAAATGACTTCAGATACAGTGGAAGAAACTTGTTGGCAGAAGGAAGGAGGTATGATCTTTATTGATCCTCCCCACCCAACCAGCTTTCTCTATAAGATTGGAGGAAAATTTTATGAGATGTGGCACTGGCAACTATAAGAGAAGGAAGGAAGGAAGGACTCGGTAAGGAATTATCCTAAGAATTCTGCCCAGGCAGTTCTCCTGTGCCAGGGCAAAAGCAGTTGAATCCAATGGCATCATTTTTGCTTTTGTTGAATGTTGTATTCAGTATTCTTCCATCCCACTCCTTTCATTACCCCACTCTGCCACCCAAAAACAGGCTCTAGGGGTTTTTTTTGGAGGGGGGGGCAACAGTATGGTGCAGTTAGGAGGGAAGAATTATATACCTCACAGTTTTGCTGGATTCCACTATTCTTTCAGTGGTCAGCCACCATTGGATCCTGCCCTCTCTCTTTTCCAGTCTAAATGGAACATAATAGACAATGTAAAGATGTCATGGCAACCTATTATATGTAATTGATAGGTAGCTAAATTAAGAATTATGAATTGGATAAAAAGTAAAATTTTCTCCCTAGTTCTCTTAATACTGTAACATTTATAACTATTTTTCAAAAGAAATTGGCAGATGGATTAATTTCAACATTGCCTACAGTTCAATAAACTTTCTATCATTTCTCATCATGTCTGCCTCAATCTTAAAACTGTAGTAATAAAACCTTGGGGTTTTATTTCTATTTGCATTCCTATTGTTGCCAAGAAGTGTATTATAATAACCTAATACAATAAACCCAACATGGGACTGAATAGGCATTCAAAGCAACAAATGACAAAGAGTACTTAGGAAGTTTGTAAGATAGTGTAATTGTTATAACTGCACAAATGCTATTACTAATAAAAGAAAAGAGATAAAAAGTAAATTGAGTACAATAAACATAGCATTGCCTCAATCAAGATAGAAAAATAAGGAAAGAGTGCTCCTCACAAACATAGGCCCCCTCCTCTTTTTAATGCCAGATTGGAAAAATATTTTTTATTCCAAAAGGAGAATCTGATCAGCAATGTTAAATTACATTAATAATGCTAATGTATGTCAGGGAATTGGCTTTTCTTTCTTTTATTTTCTCTCCTCCTTTCTTTCTAGCTGAAATGCATCTTCTCTCTTTATAACATTAATATATTTTGCATTATGCAGTTAAATATTTTGAAGAAAGGCATAGGAAATTACTGATCTACTAATATGACAGTTATGTTCTCAGCATGATGAGTGAGGAATCAGTTGCATAACTGCATTAATGAGAATTGTGTATAGCATTGAAAATGAACTGATGAACCTTTTGTATTTTTTTTAGCAGCACCTGATACCTTCTCTGCTTCAGATTTGGGTATTCTGGGAATTTTTTCTCTCTTACCATTTCCATAGCACTAAATATTAAACCTTGGACTATAGGTCTAGATTGTAAATCTTTAGAGACTCTTAGGGCTTTGAACACATTATTTTTCTACATGAATATAATTTTTGCATAATAAGATATGGATTTCTCCCCCTCCCCCCTTTTCCTTTTCTTTTCCTGGTTTCATCCTAACATTTCCCATCAATAATGCTTCTCTAGTATGGAGAGCCTGTATTTTCTGGCCATAACTGCATATTAACCTTTTTATTTTACTTCACAAGTTCATTTTCAATGCAGTGGAGAGAAGTTACGTTAACACACAACAGAAGGGAGTAACAAACCAAAGAAAGGAGAGTGAGGGGAGCAGCTAGGCATTTTACCAAATCAGGAAAGCCCAGTTCTGACTATAACTCCTATCCCATGACAAAAGAGTTAAGGATAGTTATTCATAAACTTTTATAATTTTTGTTGTTGCTGTTGCTGTTGTTGCTGTGTGCCTTGAAATCATTTATGACTTATGGGGACCCTTCTTCTTCATTCATACAAGGTCTATAAAACTGGTGATCTTCTGGATTACAAGATTAGAAAACTCATTCAACAGAAAAATTGACATTCTGAAAATTGATTATTCTACATTTTCATCTGAGAGAGTGTGTACATGAGAATCTGAGAAACTAGATTTGCGCCTTCCCCTAAAGCCTGCCCACATAGCCACATATGTTTTTCAAGAGTTACAAATGTGGAAACCTCTTACTTTCTGCTAGCAAGAGGCAAGGAGTCCCATGGTTTTCTTGTGTGATCCCCTGTAGCTCATTGTCTAAATGTGAGGGTGCCTTACTCCCCCTCTGATCAGGAGCTCCCAGTTTAGAAATCAACTAACGTGGGTCTTCAAGATTTCTCCCCTCCAAATTCTTTTCAGCATGGACGACTATCTAGGTTGAAAAAAGGTCCTTTCCTTTCCATGCCAGTCCTCCCCACCTCTCTTTTAAAAATGTCTCTTTCACACACCCCAAACACCCTCCCTCATCTTTACTTTTCTTTATCAGCAAGTGGGGAACATGACTGAGAACCAGAGGAGACCTTTCCTTCCTTTTCCCCAACATACAGGCTTAATAATCTTCCTAAGATCCTCTACAGGGGCAAGACTTTAGGAGATTGCAAATGTCACCAACTGCTACCCTTCTTTCTTGATTTGCAGCTATGCAGTGTGTCAGAATAATAATAACAAGAGAGGGAGAAATCTTTCTCATACATACATTTTTGCATCTGCTGCAGTTACATATAAAGAAACAGGGTAGATGGCATAATTTACGGGTCTGATGCTAATAGCAAGGGATGCACTTTCATGTCCTAAACCCCTTGGATTAACTCAGAAAATGAACTCACTTGGTTCAAATTTTGGATTATACAGATTTGTTCATTCCCAGGTTGGTTCCTTAAAAGTTCAGAAAAATGTATTGATCTTTAATAATTTAAAAAAAATGGGATTCAGGAGATAGTAGGATACAGTGACAGGATTTACAAGTCTCAAAACATTTGTGAATAAACAAGTTAATCCTGAGTTTGAGCCTTCTGCCACAGTTGACTGAAGTACAATTCATGAAGTAAGTAACACAATGAGCAAAAACAGTAAGAAGTAACAGTGGCTCAAGAGTATCAATCAGTCTTCAATCAATTTATTAATTTAGAAATTTGATTTTTTTTAAAAAAAAATTAAGGTATTGGACAGAAATGGGGAGGCTGAGGCCCTCCAGATGTTGTTGAACTTTCATTACCATCAGTCCTAAACAGTACAGCCACTGGTCAGGCATAATGCAAATTGTAGTTCATCTACATTTGGAGGGCCACAGGTGTCCCACTACTGATATGAGATCTTACAGAACATGAAAGGTGTGTTATAAAATACTTCTGAGAATCCTGTTTTGTGTTTCAATATACTGCAGGGCATTGTGAAAGACTCTATGTAGCTTTGGGCGGTGAGATGTTATAACAGTCCAGATCATATTTATATCCAGAATTAATTTCTCTTGTAATTATCAATTATATGTTGAGTCAGAGAGAGGTGAGATAAACAATGAAGATGGAGAGCCTTCACGGCTGTATGATACACTACCATGATTATTAATAAACAATGAG
Organism: Urosaurus nigricauda; assembly: GCA_034509955.1. Classification (NCBI taxonomy): domain Eukaryota; kingdom Metazoa; phylum Chordata; class Lepidosauria; order Squamata; family Phrynosomatidae; genus Urosaurus; species Urosaurus nigricauda. The sequence goes on along the minus strand of JAOEGL010000001.1, from coordinate 144,253,502 downwards.
GCCCCTTCTTACAAATTTTGTACAGCAAGGTGCACCTCAGATATTCTAAGCATGTGTCTTCTTTCTGAAAACTGATCTGAATTCAGGGATATTAGAAGATTTATTTTATTTGAATGTGGCTTTTATGTCTCAGCATACAATGTTAGAAATGAACTTAAATAGCCTGATTATGATTCATCAAATATGATTAATCAAACTTTCAACATTAATCATGATGTTAATTTTATTTATAAATTCATTGAGGGTCCTGTACACATCTAATCAGAAAAAAACATTGTTGCATTCCATGGGGCTTACTCCTTAGTAAGTAGTCAAAGGATAGTGTGCATTTCCTGCATTATCTTTAGTGGGGTAGGACATGTTTACTTAGATATATCTTGGCTTCAGTTGATCTCCCCCATTTGATCAGAATTGTTGTCTTATCTCTAACAGTTCCTTGTTTGCAAAGCAATCTAAACTTTTGAGATTTAACTGTGTAGAAGAAGTTGTGGCATATGTTTTCATAGACTTGGGCCTGACGTAGATGTGCTCCATAAAGCTGGCTGCAGCTGCTCTGGTGTGATTTGCACCGGGGCCACGAATGCTCACACCCGGCCCCGATCTGGGTTGCCACCACAGTTTTGGACTGAGCTAGCAAAAGGCGTATTTGACTGCTCCTTTTTGTCCCAGTTCTTTTTCGAAGATGTGGTGTCACCGCAGTTTCCACCATGTTTGGGGCATGTGTCATATATAAATGCTATGCCCTGAACATGGTGGGAAACAACAACATTTGGCTCGTCTGTTTTGGACCTTGGTCTACCTCCTCACGGTGCCTGATTTATTCATTTTATAACTGCATTTTCCTCTTATAAACCTTAAGCTCTTGATGGATCACAGGTTAAAATATTTTAAAGAATACACTTGTATAAAATATGGAATTATGTATGTATTTTTAACAGGATCCCATTCTTTTTCTTTTTAAAAGAATATCTGAATATCTTCCTTTCTCCACAGAACAGCCCATCTGATATCATCCAGATGTGTTGAACTGTAGCTTGCAGCCTACCCAGCCCGCACAATCACTGTCCTAATGGGGGTAGAGGTAGTACAACACATCTGGAAGGTGCTGTCCTAGAGTGGCCCAGCTTTTATGCCATTGCAAAATTCTCTCCTGGAAATGGCAAATGGGCTGCAAACTGATGAAGGACAAAATTCACTTCTACACTAAAGCTTACAAAACATGAGTTCCATTTAAATAACTGACAGTAAGGGTTAATGCTCAGGCCATTGATTTTGAACCATGATTTCCTTCTCTCCTTTCTTCACATCAGGCTTTTCTTCCATTCTTTGGAACTTTGGGATTTTCAGTGCCCCATTTTCATATATTGTTTTTGACTGAAACACAATATCTGTATCTCTCATGGTAAACCAGCAGGAGGATGCTGTCTATCTAATAGCAATAAGCAATGAGTGATAAATAAGATTTTAGAGGTTTGTCTGTTGCAGCTGTATAATTTAGTCATCTTTTAATAATATTTTACAAAGGCTTGTAAGATGATGTCAACTGTAGTGGCATATATCAGAACCCGCCCAGCTTGAATTGCTCTCCATTAATCACTGAAGACACTTCCTAACTGCTGTTATTTCCAGGAATGGGCTCCTTTGCAATACTCTTTCCTTTGCTTCTCATTAACAAGTCCCTGAAACTGTTGTCAAATGTCTGCAGACATTAAGAACTTCCTCTAACAGTTCTGGGAGTTATCTTTAATAAATGAAAGCCTGACTGGTTGCTTCAAGAATTTCTGAGCAATTGTCACCAAACATACAAAAGTGATCTCCCTAATAGAGGCACCCATTGTACCAGCGAAAACTGAAAGCTTACAGTAAGAGCACAAGAAGGTGGAGATGGGGAAATCAAACAGAAATAAATCACATAAATTGGAATTTTGAAATTAAAATGATAACCTCACATTAAGAGTACATAGTACATGTTTGTTTTTAAGGCAGAAGGACTCGAAACTTTACCAGTATATCTATCTAGCATGTTGGAGAATGTGCATCCACAAAGTTGCAAAACAGAATTAAAAATAAAAGAGTTATTTTTATTAGAATTTCTTGGAAAATCACTAAAACAAAGCAGAAAGTAGACAGAACACTTCCACTGATAATGTTGAATGTTCAAAGCCTAACTACGCAACCATGCTTGAACCCTGATATGAAAAGGGAGGAGAGCAGACCAGGGGCTTTTGTAGTTGAAGCAGTCAACTCTAAATGCTCTAAATTAACAGCATTTTTCCACATGGGGATGTTGAAAGACTGCAAATTTCTTGGTGTAATAGAAGGTGGCATACAGTTGCACTCCCTCTGAATGGATTCATCCTGTTTTAAATTGTTAATTGAGCAACAGTAATCTGTAAACATGCTTTGTAATCTGTAAACTTGCTGATGTATCTTCTGTAGCAAGGAGTTAATTGACAGCTACACGCAGTGCACACAGAAAAAGCTCACATTGCACATTGAATGTCACACATTAATAGGAATATTAGCATAACTAGGGATGCAGCTCTCCTCTGTGTTCTGAATTTCCTGGAGCAGAGTGACTATCTGCAAGGGAAAAGCACCCAACAGCAAAACAGGAGCTAACCCACTATACTGCATTTTCTGTCAATGTGTTGCCTAAATGCAGGTGATAGTCCTAACCAGAGTAGAGGTATAAAGTGGGATTTACATGTGTTGACATTCAGCAGTTCATTCAGTGTCTCTACTCTTGGTAGGACTAGGAATTTAGTTTAGGTCTTAATCTTTTATTTGAAAATTCAGTACAATATAAAGTTTCTTGCATTGTTTTGCAGACTGGCTTTGGTAAGGGCTTAGCTATGTTAGCCCTAAAACGATGAGCAAAAATCCTAGGAAAAAACTAGGCATTGTCTAACATATTATTACTCTGTAAGGGAAAAAAAAGACAAACATTCTCTTTTTTCTGCTAGCTAAATTTATAGGAAAGCACATCAGATTGTGGTGAGTAGATCTGGTTCCCTGTAGTTTATGTACTGTGGAGACAACTTGTCACAGCCTGGCATGTAAAGAGACAGAAACATGTTAAATATTTGTGTGGCTGCTTCCAGGCTAACAAGTGTAGTCATATTATGATAAACTGAATTGCGCCTAGAATGACATCTCTATTCTTACATAGGGTTAATTCACTAAACCCAGATGTTTTTGCTATGTTTTGTCTGGCACCTGTTCTCTAGTTCTTTGAATTCTTATTTATTTGTGCTCTCTTTAATGGGGGGAGGGAACAAATATAATGGTGCCCCAAACCCAGATATATGTATCAATTAATGACACTTACAGTGTGATCTTGATATCTGCTGGGGTTTGGTTCAAGGACCCTCTTTGGATGACAAAATCCGTGGATGCTCAAGTCCCATTAAATATAATGGCATAGCAAAATGGTGTCCCTTATATCAAATGGCAAAATCAAGGTTTGCTTTTTTTGGGGAATTTATACTTTTTTGGAATATTTTCAAGCCGTGGATGCTTGAATCCATGGATAAAAAAATCCGTGGATAAGGAGGGCTGACTGTATTTAGAGTAAAGTTTTGGTGGTCACAAACCATTCTGTGATATGAATTTATGTGTATTTTACATAAGGATAGACCAATGGAATTAAAGCTCTAGCAAGTTCTAAACAATATTTCTAAATCCATCTTAAAGCAACTGGTGTCAGAAGTAATTGCTAACCATCCTTAATCCCTTTTTGTGAGCCACTTGGGAATCTAACAGAAATCCATTTCAGATTTTATTTTGGAAGAATCTCAGATATGGGGAACCGGTTATGTTCTGTTCATTGCACCAGATGGCATCCCATTTGGTGTTTGCTAGCTTGCTTGCAGCTTGGTATTTTGTTTCAAGGGAAGAGAGTGGAGTTTAAATAACATATATGTGTGTAACTCATAAACTGCCTGATCAAAATCTAATGAACTCATTGGAAAGATAAGTCTTAAATCTGTGACAGGTATCGACTTAATATCCATGTGCGGCTTCTTAGGCTGTAGCAGGAAATAATCTAGTTAAGACATTCTAAAAATGATAAACATTACAGGGATATTTCTTGGCTGAAAAAGAGTAATGTTGCAGAACCAGGGGATTTAAAGCACCAGAGAAAGAAACTGAGATGACAGTGGCTCTGCTGGTCCACAAGCATTCTATGTTCCAAATGTGTACAATTATACAGCTGCATTATATGCCCCACTAAAAGGAAAGGTAAATGGAGGTAGTATTCAATTGCAGTGATAAAAAGTATTTTTAGTGAGAAGCACATAGCATGATGTTGGTTAGTAAATAGCCAGCATTATTACAATGATCTGAATGTAGTTGTTTTCCCTCCCCACAAATAGGTCCAGGGTCAAAAATGAGTTGTGTCATGGTTTTTGTTTTTTGTTTTTTTTTAAGGAAACACTAATGCTGAAAAAAGAGTTAATCTCTATCTTGCTTAAAACATATTGCTTATCTCTGAAAAGACTTCCATTGTTCAATCTCCTTGGTGGTCCTGTGGTACAATGCAAGATGAATTGTGATTACACCATTATACCTCTTCCCCATCGCTGCATAAGCATACAGCATTCTCAACAATAAATCTGGCATTTGAGGAGTTCTTTAGAAGGGCTTCATAGGGCATTGAAGGACACTTCACCAGGATGGTCATCAGAACTTGGAGGAAAAAAATTGATGGTTTAAATTTCTATTTGCAGTTCATTGCATGTGTAAAACAAATGTCTGTTATTTCTGAAGACTTGAGAAGTAACAAATTTCCTTACAGAAAAAGAAATTTGCCACAAAATATCTAGCTTGGAACCCCAAGTGTGACTATATGTATTATACTGTGTTTATGTTAGATTTCATATAGGTTCATCTTTGAGACACTGAAATAGCATTAAATTTTAGAAACATCTTGTTATCTATTCCCATTATGAATTTACGTAGCATTTCAGTCCTCCTAGTGGCCACTTCATAATGCAAACTGTATTGACAGACTCCTTCTCATATGGACCTCAGGCCTCACTCATTCACTACTGACTGTTTGACTCTTCATAGCCTGGAAGCAACTGCTTACTACTTTTTCTGGAACCACTTTAGGAGGAGAAATATTTATATTTCTAGGGTCCAAAACACATTGCAGAAATGATCCAGTTTGGGAACCACTTTAACTGCCCTGGCTCAGTGCTAGGGGATTCTGGGAATTGTAGTTTTGTGAGATATTTAGCCTTCTATATCAGAGAGCTTTGGTGCCCGAGTAAGTTGTAATTCCCAGGATTCCTTAACACTGAGCCAGGGCAGTTAAAGTGGTCTCAAACTAGATTATTTCTGAGTGTGTTTTGGACCATAGCTCATTTGTTTCCTTATAGTATAAAGGAAACAACAGATGGACAGGGTGAGAGTGTTCCCTGCCACACGCCAGCAATTAGATTTTAAAAAATTAAGTAGCAAAAAGGAGCAAGTTACTTTCAGGTGTTTAAAAAAAAACCTCATTTAAATGTGTAATTATAAAAGTGATTACCTTTTTGGACTTTGAAATTATAATCATAGCTCACTGGTTTTCAAAAGTAACTTTCTCAGCTCTGATTATTTCACAATGGGTAGCTGAAATTTGGCATTCAGTACCTTATTATTAGAAGACAATGAACATGCAGTATTTGTCATTCAAAATATGGGACATGAAATCTGCTAGAAATAGCTGCCAAAACTAAAACAGAGTGTAAGCCAAAATGCAGGTCTGGTTTATACATACAACAGGATCTCTAGTGGCAAAGCATTTCCTGAATACTACTACTTTAATTTTCACTTTGAAAATTATGTGATTTTAATATTCTTCCATTACAAACACTCTAGATAGATTAAAGACAGGAACAATGAGCACATCAGGGAGCTCTGTGTAGCTTTCATCCTGACATGCATTTTTTTTTTCTATATGCAGAGAGCATTTTCAAAAAATAAAATAAGAAAAATTGTAGAGAGTTGGAAAGTGTTACTTTTTAGCTGCAGCTCACAGAATACTCTGGTTATCATAGCCAATGAGTGTTCTGGAAGTTGTATTCCAAAAAAATTAACATTTCTCGTCTCTGGATACAACTCAGAATATGTTGGCCAACATAGCCAGTGCACACTGTAGGCATTATATTAAAAATGTTTGCCATCTGTGACATTTTTAAACATAATCATATCCTGTACCTAAAGTCCAAAATAAAATAAACCTGGATTGTTAATCCAGAGTAAATTGAACCTGCTACTGCCAAGACACTTTTCAGCCTTTCAGAATGGATGCTACCAGTTCTAAAGTAAAAACAGAGTGTTGACAGAGCAGCTTGATTAGCTTTTGCTTTAAACATATACTTTTTTAAAAAGTGAAATGAACTGAAATAGGCATTCTGTATCCAACTATTAAAAATTCATTCATTTGTTCATTTTATTTGTGCACTGCCTTTCTGCCCCCAAAATAAAAATACTCAAGGAATACTCATACAGAGGAAAATCAGATCATGTAAAAACAGATAAATGGGGAAAAAAACACAACAATAAAAGACATAGCCAGCACCATCCAATTGCATCCTCTCCAACAGCAAGCCATCCTACATACGGAAGGACTACCTGAATAAAAAAATGATTTTTCTTTGCCTGCTTGGAGAATCTGAGGGTGGATGAATCTAGGCTCTCTTGGCAGGGAGTTTCAAGTTGCATTATTTAAAATTTAAATGTTCAAGCAAGTATTCTTAACAAAGATCTTGGCAACTTTCCTGGACATAAGTGTGAGTTGCCTTGCCTCTTCTCTCCTTCTCACTATCCATCATTTTCTGCACTTTGCACTATTTAGCCTCCCCCTATTGCTTTTCTGTGTAATGTTCCAGAAGACAAGGGTTGTCTCTTGCAGTCTGGTTCAGTATTTGACATGAATTATCTTTTCCCTGCAAGCCTCATTTTTGTGTTTCTCATTTCATTCTGGATTAAGCCAAATGGGTCATGTCCTAAGACTGTACCCTTGACTTGTCTGGCAAATATTAAATTTACTTTGTAATCTATATCTGTGTCCACCCAGATGCATTTTGTACTACAGATTGTATTTAATCAGTTGAATCTTAACCTCCTGCTATCCTACGAAGCAGCTGTGGCATGACAAATAGGCCAGTCCTACCTCTTATCACAATACAACATTGTATTGCTCCACAAAAGAGGCATAATCCACTCCTGCAATTACTAAGAACTGCTTAGCAATCTACATTTTCTAGTCTAGAAGCCCTCTACTGTCTCAGCTATATGGGGACAATATGTTTATATGTGTTTTAGTGATATAGCACTGCTCAGAGGCCTTGTTAGTCTTGGATCTGATACCAGTTCTAGAAAAGTAAGAGCACAGATCATCTTGAAAACAGCATCTGTTTCCAACCCATGTAATATATATTTTACCGGGTAGATATGCCCATTCTATAGCATAGTTTCTGTAGATGCCATTTTCCAAGATGGCTGAAATAATGAGTTGGAAATTGGGACATGCTTGCATTAAATGTGTACTTTCAAGGCCTTACAAATATAGAGTTTCTCTGCACATTTGATTTCTTACCCGGGTATAGGGCAAATTAGGAACTATGAATCTGCTGTTTAGTATGGGTGAGCTTTATAGTAAATTCTGAGACTCACATTGGTTATACCTGTATCTGGTTTAGTCCTGCATGATCATGAATTATGGACTAGAAAATCAAAAGAAAATCTTTAAGGTCATCAAAATCGGTGACTGGCAAACCTCCCTGGAGAGAGTATTGAAATCTGGAATGCTCTAGTACTGAAGGCACTGCCACTATAATTTGATATCTTTAGGAATTCAACAAAATATTGGGGCGAGGGGGTGCATCATAGATAGTTGAGTGAATCTTGGTCAACTTGGCGTCCCACAGGGTTTAGAGGCCCAGTCTAAGATATGATGATGATGATGATATTTTTTTATTTCTAGCCCTCCCCTCTGAACAGGCAATCGGGGTGGGGTACTACAGGATTAAAACAAGAACAATTAAATAGAACAATCCCATCCCCACCTCCCACTCCTTAAAATAAAATTAAATCAGCAATGAGTTAAAACATATCAATATCAAACCTAAAAATTCTTGAGCTGTATGGGTAGGCTGAAATCATGGAGGAAGAAGGCTGGAAGAAATCTAAATCTTGAATATTGAGCCGGGAGATGTTAAACATTGTCTGGGAAGGCCTGCCGGAAGAGATGCATCTTTAAGGCTTTTTTAAAGCCATCGATGGATGAAATGAGACGCATCTCATCCCGCAGGTCATTCCACAAGTTGGGGGCGATAGCTGAAAAGGCCCTCTGGGAGGTCTGCGTCAGCCTGGTCTTCATAGGCTGTAGCAGGTTCCTCCCAGAGGACCAAAGGTTCATATGGGAAGAGGTGTTAAGTGAAGATAACATGGTTTATACTATTGACAAAAAATAGAATAAAATAACACGATCCCTTGAACAGGAGTATGGGGAATGTGTCTACACCTCCCAAAGCCCTTTTCTGAATCTTCCCAGATTTTTTTTTTAATTGACATCTCAGTTTGCTACCCAAATTTGGCAGGAAACCACTAAATGCTCTATAGCCAATACTGTGCACTTTTTGTTCTGCCCTATCCCATATACTTAGATTAGCATACATTGTTAGACAGAAATCTTCTTGTAAGCAAATGTCAACATTATTCTTTTTAGCTGTTTTCATCACTACAGATGCACAGCCAGTCATTCAACCCCTTAAATAGTCCAAAGGATTTTTTTATTCCATTAATGAAACACATACATTCTATATAGAATTCACTTATATAGAATTCTTTCCTTATTTAACTCTGTCATCTGTCCAGCATCCCTCATATCCCCAAGCTTTTCAAAATACTTCCTTGTTAACCTATCTTGACACTGCCACTGAAATTTAACAACCTTTCTTAACAACATTATTCATCTCTGTCCTCCCAAAATGACCACCAATGATCCCCTAAAGCTGCTGTCAAAAACATGGATTATGGTTGTGAGGGGAGAACAGATTCCAGCAATGACTAACTATGTGCCCCTAGGAAACTCATAAGGCAGGACTTAATGGCAAACACTGTTTTCAGGTTTTTAGACACACTATGTGAAAATTTACAACATACTGATTGTTCATGGATTCATAGCAACCGTACCTATGGTTTAGTGGGAAAATGTTACAGAGGGGTATGTTGTTGTTCAGTAATGCCTGTTGCACTGGCTGCCTATTTAGAAATAAAAGGTAATGTGGTTTGGATCTTCAGTGCCGGTGTGCTATTTGGAAGCTGTAAAAAAACAACCATCCTTGTTGTTCTACATGGTCTATTACCCATGATAGTGTGTTTGTTACTGGAGCAATGTGGGGTTTGGGTTGCTTTCAGATGAGAATTCCTGAACAGTGCAATTTGTAATAATTGTTCATGACAAATTGGATTTTTGGCATACAAAACTTAGAAATGTACATTTCTAATCATGCAGTGAGTGCAACAGCCTAATGTTCTCCGGGCACTGATTTCTCTTACATGACCACTCAAAACTGTTATTTGCACTACAATACTAATTGGAACTACTGTGGCATAGTGGTTTGAGTATTGGACTATGATTCTGGAAACCAGGGTTCGATTTCCAGCTTGGCCATAAAAACCACTGGGTGACCTTGGGCAAATCACATGCTCTCAAACTCAGGGGAAGGCAATGGCCAACCTCCTCTGTACAAATCTTGCCAAGAAAACCCAAAGATAGGGCCACGTTAGGGTTGCCAGAAGTCTGAAACTACTTGAAGGCACACAGCAACAACAGCAAACTATGGCATAGCCTATGTTAGGTTTCCAAAGAAAAAGGAGTCTTTTTGTCAAGCAACTTGTAGGCACATGCACACACACACACAGAGTTCATTCATGACCCAGAAATCCAGAGACCTTCTGCCAAGTTTTGTAATGTGCACTTGTGTAGGTATATTTGTACCCACTACTCATGGTATTACTAAGATACCATTCAAATAGAATTCAATTCAGTTCTGCACACTACTGTAGGCTATTCATAAACACTTAAAGTTCTGTTATTCTGAGAATCCCCAATTAATGTAATGCACTTTTTCACTTGTACATTTTAAACTGAATGCAGTAGTTCTACAATTCACCAAGCAGAGGTACTCCAGTTAAAGGCAGTAGACTGGTTTGGCCAATACTACAGGTGAACCAAAGTGTGGAGAGCTACTCCTTAGCACCTGCTGCACTGTCCTGATTTCTACCATACGCCCACCCACCGCTGCCATCTAGGATATACTATTCCACTGCACCATACAAAATGACTGGTTTATATCCGTGGTTTAATTAGACAAATAGCTGCATGATGAGTATGTATGATTTGTACACATACAGGTGGCTAGTTTTTTAAAAATCCTGTCCATGTAAGTACTGGAAGTGGAATATTTGGTGAACAGAGGGAGTGTGTGCCTTCATTTCCTGAAATACAGTTGGACAGATGAAGGGTAAAAGGTATTGTCTGAATTTCCCCAGCAAATTTTTATAAGACTCATATTTGAAAGAAGTTGTGCTATGTTTTCTCCTGTTTGAATTTTGAGGTTCTCAGTGGCTACAAACCTTCTATTTATAACTGTCAAAAAAAAGCTGGAAAAATCTTGACATACTGTAAATTTCATCCTTATTTACCAGTTTTGTTGGGTTGACTTTTTTTCTATCATTCTCTTAATTATTAATGTATTTTTAGTGGGCAACTTAATAAATTATTTGCTTAGTTAATTCAGATGGCAATTTATATGATTATTGCCTGACTATAAAATCTTTTTAATAGGCGAAGGGCACTTTTTTTTTTGTATTGTGTAGAATAACAAGTTCTTTTATTATTCAAACACAGCTTACTTCTTGCTGTTTTCAATAAGATTTTTAATAAATATGTAAATTTAAAAATTAATTTACTGCATATGTTTGGCAGCATGATGTTTCAGCTGACAAAAGTTTGATGGATTGTAAAATTATCCCCCTAAAAATCATCAGTCATAGTAAACAGAACGTATCTACCTCTGGTAATATTACAGCTTTTTCTTCATCTTATCTTCTGTTAGGAACTCACTTAAAATTGATTATAATGCACTGCATTTCTGGAGCCATAATTCATTCATAGATTAATTAGATTTTAGGTTAATATCCCATCATAGGATGGGACAAGAGCCAAGAGTGTTTTCCAGTTGTTATAGAACTGCAGTAGAGAAACCTTGATTACTGTTCCCATGTGGTTTCAGCTGTCAGGACTAATCACTAATCAAATTCAAACCACATAAAATGAAACATCCTTCATAACATTTATTTTCTAGCTTGCTTTTTACAGTGCTAGGACTTCTTCATTGACATTACTAGGTAAACACACACACATACAAAGAAACTTCTGAGTGTTTTTGTAAAGGAAAACAAGCCATTTCTTCCCATTTTTATAACTATTCTAGTTTAACCCTTTTCCCATAGTCTTAAATGTGCTCGTATGAACATATCTTTTTGCTAAAAGCTCATTCACTTCAGTTAGAAATGAATGAAGCCATGGTTTCATTCAGTGGCAGTGGGTGGCTGCCACATAAGTGAGGCAAGAAATCTATTACGTGTGATAGTCTGGACTGCAAAGGAGTGACTCAAGGCAATGCAATTATTTGTGGGTTAGTGTTCAGCACCTTGGATTGCTTTCTTAAAAGTTCAGATTAAATCCCAGAAACAGATTTGCTGCTCTGCTGACATGGAAGCCTACAATCACCATGATTGTGATTGTTTATTTATTTGTTTCCAAGATTTATATCCTGCCTTTCTCCATGATGGGATTCAAGTTGGGTGATGAAGGAATGAGCAACTGAAGGGAAGGGCATTCCAGTCCTGCTAGAACTGAGCACTTACCAGTATCTGTGACAGTACATTTATATGGGAGACAATCATATGTTGGTTTCCTTTTAACAATAAATTTGATAATTTTTTTGGGAAGTTTGTCCTGGGACAGACCTAACAAAAGTCAAAGGGAGAAGATGAGGAAAGTAAAAGGCAGTAGGAAAATAATGGTACCTGGAGATATAGAAAGAGACTCTCACTAAAAAGCTATCTCAGGTCCAAAACACATTGCAGAAATAAATCACTTTGAGACCACTTTAACAGACCTGGCTCAGTGCTAGGGAATCCAGGAAACTGTAGTTTATTGTGACTCCAGAGCTCTCTGACAGAGAAGGCTAAATGTCTCACAAAACTATAGTTCCCAGAAATTCCTAGCATTGAGCCAGGGCAGTTAAAGCAGTCTCAAACTGGATTATTTCTGCAGAGTGTTTTAGACCTCAGAAATACTAGAATGGAATGGGCAGACACAAAACAGTATTCCCAATTCTTGTGTGGTACCCCAATGGAAGTGTGGAACATGTTGTGAGGTACCAGCTTACACCATTTAAGAGGCCAAGGAATAATATGGATTTTTACTGGGTGCACATAGCTTTAGAAGTAACACATGAGTGCCTGCAAGATCCTCAAATACCTATTTGGATATTTTACCCAAATCTTTGTCTCTTTGTTTGGTGTGTTTGTGGTTGCTATGACTCTGTTGAATCATGTATTTCAGAGAAGTATAGCAGCCACAGATTTAGCCACCCTGCTCTCAATTATGTGGTAAGAAATCAGGTTATGAACCTCAAAGCCTCACGGGTAGAGCCTGATGATGTGATGTATTTTCACTGTAAATGTCCTGGCTCACCTGGGGGTCTGTGTGCATCTAAGTGCATGTGCAAAAGATAAATCATGCCATTGCACCATACAAAATAGCTGGTTTATATTCTGGGTTTAATTAGAAAAATGGCTGCATGATTTGTACAGGTGGCAGTAAAAATAACTGGCCTTCTAAGTATTGAAATGTTCAAATATTGATTAGCATATTTGGCCATCAAAGAGGATGTGCACCCTCATTCCCCTAAATATGCTGGGACAGATAATGGGGGAAAGGTGTTGTCTGAATTCACCTCAGCTCATTTTTATAAGACTCATATTTGAAGGATGCTGTGTTAATTTTCTCTTACTTGACTTTTGAATTACATCTCTACAAATGTACAGGCTAGAAAAAGGTGAGAGAATGCTACTTGGCAAGGCCTTTTTCCTGTGCCAGGGTGAATACATTTTTGCATGGCTGAAAAGGACTATCCATGTGTCATGATTCCAAGCTGTCTGTGATACCGAAGGAGAGCAAACACCCTCCCTCCCCCCCAACAAAAAGCCAGGTCTTACATTTTTATAACGTTTCTCAGGGTGTCCAAATATATAAAAATAGGAACAATTTTGAAAGATCATCTCTGTAAGGCCTATAAGCATGGGTGCTTTATTCTAACTCACAGAGATACTATTCACATGTCTCTTTTGTAAAGATCTGTGAATTAGTGGATGTGACACAAAATGGAATTGATATAATAAATGAAAACATTAAAACTCTGGTTAAAGAAGAGAAGAAACTTCAGAATGGTGGCTGTTAGGAAAACGGTTTCAAAAAACAGCTTCTTGACTTGTCTAGTGGACAAATCTTGGCAGAGATTTAGTATCAGCACTTACAAGATTTAGTATCAGCACTTATAAAATTTAGTGTCAGCACTTACAAGATACAAAATATAGCACAGAAGAACAAGGTCAAATCAGGGCAAAACTTGATAAAATGTGTGTGTTAATGTTTCCAGCATGATTGGATCCATACTATTTGCTACATTATCTTATTTGCATTATGTTGGATTGGTATGCTTCCATCAAATTCAGACAGAACAATGGGTGGTATATCAATACTTCAAATAAATACATCAGTGCACAAGCTATTAGTAATGTTTTCTGGATGATATCAGCAAAAATCTGATGATCTAGGCATCAGCAAAAGCAGTGCACGAAGAAAGGACAACAGTAGCCTTTCCTTCTGGCTTTCAGCTATTTTGGCTACTTGCACTAACTGTGCAGGATTTGACAGCTGATTACTTGGGCAGGTGTAGATTTTAATAGAGGCTGAGCCATTTGCCTTTTCAGTCTTTTTCAGAATGTTGATCAGAGCCAAATACTGACTAAATCTCTCTTCATTGAATGGGGGAAAAGAGCTGCATATCCATCCTCTCTGGTTAGGCTTCCTAACCTCTCTCTTTGCTTTTTCGAGCTTGATTGTACTGATGAGAGCAGCTTACCCCAAGGATTCATCAGTGACAGCAGTGACCCAGTGACAGCAGTCTTACTGTTACTCTAGGGCTTGTGAAAGCAACTGGAAAGACCTTCTGGGCAGCCTGAAGAGGCTCCTATGACATTTCATGCCACAGAGGTAGAAGAGATTAACCCCTCTAAATGAAGCTCTTACTGCAACCGTTCTGAAAGCAGAGAAAAAGAAAAAGAAAACCAAGAAATTTATTGTCAGATTCTGGCATGTCTGTGAACAAATGTCAAGAGTCCTTGAACTAGTGGATGCCTTATCGGACATCAGAGACTCTGAAAAGGTTTGCACTTGAGAAATGAACACCATCTATTTATTGGCAAATAGATTGTAACAAGGAAATTGCTTCATTTGGGGAACTGTACCAAAAGTATTGCTTCCTTAGCCATCATCATCCCTCATAGTTTGTGGGGCAGATGAGGGACTCCTAATATATCCCTAAACCAGGAGTGGGCAACTGTGGAAAACCAGGGTTCTCATCAGCTACCCATGAGGCTTTGGAGGGCCATACTGTCCCCTTCAAAAATTGTTTGAGTCCAAGTACCCTTTGCAAGGGTGTGAGAGGCATTTTCATCCAGGGCCAACAAAAGCAAGTGAGCAGAAGTCGCTTTTGCTTCACTTCCTGTTTTTTAAAAAGATGCCTCTCTCGGTATAAATTTACCCAAGGGGTTAAAAATTCATGGGAAAAATGCCCCCCATGCCCCAAAAGAGCATTTTGGGGTCACAAAGGTTTTTGAGGAAAAAAATTTAAAATTGATTCTTCCCCCCAAGGGCCACAGAAACAACCCTGGGGGTCACATGCAGCATGTGGGCCAGTCTTTGCCTACTGTCTTTACTGTGATTGCCCTCTTATCACCTCTGCCTGCAGTCTCTGTCAACATAATAAAATAATAATGATGATGATTTATTTATAGCCTGCCGAATCATGAATAATCAGGGTGGGTTACAACAGTAAAGAAAATACATAACAATTAACAACAACAAAATAAAAACATAACAAATCACAATAGCAATAAATAGCAAAAAAGAAAAAAATAGATAGCAAATAACGACAACTATAAAAAGAGCAGTGAAAAATGTATGGCAATTAACATAGCAAATTAAAAATACAAAATTAATCCCCTTAACAATAAAATAATAACACAGAAAGAATCAAAATTACATCATGAAGAATACAAAGTACAAAAAATGCATAACATGGCATCATATTAGTCAAAAACATAACATAGCATAACATAATAATCTAAACAACATAATAATCTAACAAAGTACTGGCTTGCTCTTTCTTACAACTTCACTGGTCACCCAGCTTGGGTGTAGTTCAGATTACGTTATATACTGGTTAGCAAACCGGTTTAAAATCAAGAAGTTCAGACTGAAACTGGTTTTAGCACTACTGAATCCGGATCTTGCACACGCGTAGCCCGGTTTCTCACAAAGCAGTATATTTACCGTTTCTTTTGGGAGAAACCAGTTCTCAGGGAATGTGAACATGGCTCTGATCATGATCGGGTCAAGTTCAGGGGAGGGAAAAAGGCTGGGGGGGCGGAACATGCCTCCTCTCCTGGCAAAATTGGGCACTCCAGCATTTTAAAAATATTTTTACTGTATTTTTTATAAATTATATTTTGTATTATTTTATTTTATAGTTATTTTATTTATTAGTAATTTTATTGTATTTTATTTTAATATTTTTATATTATTTTATTTATTATATTTTTTTTTTATTTTTTCAGTTTGACAGCTCATGCGCATTCTACGAGGCTCTTTTCCCCTCGGGTTTTATGAATGGGGCTATTTAAACCAGAGGGGAAACCCCAGGGGAAATCTGCTGTTGCACACCCAGGAATGGAAGCACTACTGTTGTTCTCTAGGTTAGCTGTGTAGGTATGCTGGCAGCAATTTATGGTCCAGCAACCAAACATGAGCTTGGGCAATAATTCAGGTACGGCCAACTGCAGAGGGCACAGAGGTCAGTTTTCACCCCCATGTTCCCCACCAGGCAGCACTCCTTACCAAAGCAAATGAATGATAAGTGGCTGACATCAACAAAGGTGGGGGGGGGGCTGAGATGTTGTCTTAGGCTGGGCCCACACTATAGAAAATAAATAGAGAAAATCAGCGCCTCTATTCCATATTGAATATGGAAACGTTAATTCAAAGAATAGCCACAAAAGCTAAGTGGGCCCTAAGATCCAGACTATGAAGCCTAGAGATGTCATAGGAACCTAAATTCAGATATCAGAAGTAAGCAGTTTTGGGGTCAAACTGCTGGGAGTAGAAGAGAAAAGGAAAGCCATTCAGAAGAGTGTGCATATGTGATCAGCAAATACAAATACACATATCAAAGGATGTAGGTAATAGGTGGGGTATCTGCCACTATGCAGGGAAAATATTCCCCAATAATATATCAAGATTGGCAAACATTTATTTTCTTGGCAGAAATCTTTTTGACCTTCCTGAAGAGGGACTGTAGACTTTTGTGGATCTAGAAGGTAGATGTCAAGTTCCCAGAACTCAGGAAGGGTGATGGTAGCTTAAAATGGACTGGGCAAATTTTCCAGCAAAGCAAATATGGTAGAAATTTTCCAACAAAGCAAATATGGTCTTCTTCATAGGAACCATCACTTCCTGGGGAGTTAGGAACAGCATTTCAAGATGCCAGGAAAAGGAGTGGAGATTAACAAATTTCTTAGAGAGTATTAAACAAGAGGCAGATGAGCAAAGGTTTCATATGTAGAAGCAACAAACCCAAAATCAGAGTTCTGAACCTGAGGACCTTTCCTGTGAATTTTGAGTATAGGTTCAAAAGACTATTAGGGGGAGAGAGAGAGAAAGAGAGAAAGAGAGAAAGAGAGTAGGCAAACATGTTTCTCAAGCATCAGGAAATCCTGACCAGGAGAATCATGGGCTGAGGAGAAACATTGCTGTCTGATGCTTATTTGGCCTTATGTTTGCACATGATGGGAGTTTTGTGCAGAAAACAGTCTTTCTATTCAGAAATAATATTTTCTGTGGAGAAAATGCTATTTCCTCTGGAAACATATGTGTGAATTTTGCATAGAATAAATCCCCCACTGTAGACTTTTCTGTGAATTAAACACATATGATTTTCTATGCAGAAAATTCTGTTTTTTTAAAAAAAAAATCCATCATCCTCATGCTAATTTTGTACAGACCAAGTCCTGAGCTGCAAATAGTTTTCAAAAACTGTGTTGTTTTCCAAGACTTCTTTACAGTGGGAAGAAAAATGCTAAAATTACTCAGTGGTTACTTTCGGAATGAAATTAATAAAGAATTCCATCCTTAAAAATTGGTGCAGTAGAGTTTACCTATGAAAGAATGACTTACAAAGATGAAAGGATAACCCACAAATCACAAATCAGATGTCTCAGTGTTCAGGAGAGGTAATTATAATAATAATGAACAATGAACAATCAGGGCGGAGTACAACATTTTAAAAACAGGTAGTTAAAATATAATTGTTGCCCACTGTCATTTCCCACACCTTTTCCTATTCTATTTGTAAACGGGCATGGATCCTCTTATAGGTCTGGACTTAGTGCTCAATAGCAATATCAATAACAAGTTCATTTCTGTACTGCTTAGCACTATGGGCCTAAGCAGTTTACAATGTGTAAGCCAGTTGCCCCCAACAAGCGGGGTTACTGTAGGTCAGTTACATTTTACCAACCTACAGAAGGATGCAAGGCTGAGTGGACCTTGGAGCCCCTGGGATAGAACTCACAACTTTGTAGCTTGCAGCACAGGCATTTAACCACTGCACCACCAGGGCTCCCTACTGTGCCATCAGAGATCCTCAGAACACTTGGAAACTTGAACTTTAGATTCACTGGGATTCACCTGCTTAAAAAGAACCTATCATCTTTAATGCACAAGCACTGTTTTCCCCCCTCCGTATTTAGCTCTTAAGTCAAATTGCTAAATTGCTTCTGAAACTAAGGATACTTTAAAATGCAGATATGGAGATCAAGTGTGTCCAAAGACCATGATGTGTAAGAAGGGTTATGTCTAACTAGTAATCAGGTATCACAATGATGTTTTGCACTACTCTAGTCTGTGGATGGAACAGCAGCCAAAAAACCCAATATCTTTCCATTCAATTTTGAAGGAATGTGCAAAGGCTTTCCAGATGTTTATACAGAAAGATTATAGAGATGCTTTCAAGCCATTTATATGAAGCACATTTGAGGATAAGCTTTGCAGCCTTCTGAAGGAAGTTCCTTCCCTTCTTCTATATGCACATCTCCCAGCAGACAAGCTACTTGAACTAAGTATTAGGAAAAGTTATTTCACTTCATGCATTAAAAAAACTGCTTGCTTTTCATGGCTGAGTGGTTTCTGCACAGCTTCTTTAGACTGCTGATCACGCCTGAAAACTGCCTGTTGAAAATATACTATTTCCACATTTCTTGCCTATGCCCTTCCCCATCGCATCTCCCAAAATTTGGGTCAAATAACACTCTTAGTCTTCATAGGCTGAGAATCTAGTTCATTTCCCATAGGAAAAAGAGAGTTTCTAGCATAAAAAGTCATTACCCACCACCACCTACTCTACACTCCAGAGCCTTCAAGAAGATACTGTGGAATAGAATCCGATTTTCCACTAGTTCAGCAGGTTACTGACACTGAGATATTACTTAAAGGGAGATAAGACATAACAGGAGAGGGACAAGCAGAGATGAAGAGCCTTTATGGTGGATAAAATAAATTGTCTAGCTCGGGAAAGAAAGAAACAATTGAGTCAACTTGGGTCATCTCAGGTCAACTGAAAGTTTGCTATTGATTTGCTGGCTCTTGAAGTAAAAACCTATGGTTTGCAAACGTTGACTTGGCCCACAGTTGAGAGTTGTGCATCAGCCATAGCCTGCATAGCCAAGAATGCGGTATGATGGCAGGTGTTGCCCAATAAATTCTGGTGGGCCACTCATCCCCCTGTTCTGACATAATGAGATTCCTTGGATTAGAATATCTTCAGATCAAAATTTCTTCAGCCATCAAAGCTGGAGTCCCCATAAACTGTTACAAAGCCAGTTTGGCTAGGTTGTTTGCCTTGGCATAGGGTCCACCTGCACTGTAGACATAATGCAGTTTGACACTGTTTTAACTGCTGTGGCTCCATCCTGCAGAACTCTGGGATTTGTAGTTTTGTGAGGCACACACACTCTCTGGCAGAGAAGGCGAAAGATCATGCAAAACCACAGATCCCAGGATTCCATAGGATAGAGCTACAGCACATCAAGTGGTGTCAAAGTGCACCATTTCTACAGTGCAGGTGCATCCATTGTCACCAGAACAGTTGCGGGCTGCAGTTCTGTATGATCCAGTATGTAGAATTATGCTACAGCTGACCATTCATTGATGGCTGGACCTGCCATGGAGATACTGCAACACCCCTCCCCAATCACCATTCTGTGCCTGATGAGAGTGGTGAGGAATCAAAGAAATTATAGTTATGTTCCCAGAGCTATATGCAAAATGGGATCCTCCTCTGAGGTCCATTGCTGTCCTCTGGAAGTCTCAGCAAATGAAGCAATCATTTCACTTCTGCTTTTGGGAACATAACCAGAAGTTTCTCCAGTCCCACTCTACTCTCACAGGCATAGAATGGCTACTTGGGCTGCAGCAACTCTATGAAAGGTCCATGGAGGCTTTGGTCAGTGCAGAAAGAGGAAGAGAATACCAACCTCTGCATCAGCTAATAAGATATATATGCATATCCCTGTGTATGCCACTAACAAGATGATAACTGCTGTTCACCTGTTGAAGCCCAGTTCAGCCACTGACATGAAAGACTCTTACATGGAACAGCTTCTCCAAATCAAAAATACTTGCAACTTATGCCTTTAATGTATGCAAAAATTTCAAGGGAATGGTAACACAAAATGGCTACCATTCACACAGATATAATTCAGAAAACTTGACATATTTAAAAGTGTTCATAGGTTTACATAAATAGCATGAGATGAATTAACCACGTGTTGCAATCTTCTATCAGAATTAATGAGTACAAGCCTGTCCCGTTTTGTACTCAGTATTTCTGTATGTCTGTTTGCATCCCACTTTTGTGATAAAAGTAGGGTGTACACCCCATAAATAAGTAAATGAATGAATTAGGTTCTTGTTCCCTGTTACCTTAGGTAAATTATCAGTCATATGACTCTTCTGTGGCAATTTTGTTTTTCAGTCAGTAAATGTCATTCATTCAAAAGCATTCTCCCTTTCATGTTATTCAAAGATACAAAGCTCAGACAATAGTAGTTTTCACTCTCACAGCTAGCTGTTAGTTCATCAATAATCATTTTGGCCCAGACTAGTGGGGAGGGTCTGTTCCCAGCTCATTCTTACAGATTGTTCTTTTCTCTCATACAGTTTAAATACCCCCTTTTCTCTCTTCTTAATGAACCTAAACACGTTCCTGGATAAACAGACAGACAGATGGACAGAGATACCCTTCTGTTAAAAGAGCTTTTTCTTAGGCATAACACCTATGTAGATTGCTCTCTCTCTCCAAAGGGTATGCTGTTTTCTTATATAGATATATATAAAATGATGAACAGATCAATAATTTCACAAGCACTTAATATCAATGCAATTTTTCCTTGAGGTGAAAAAGAGAAGCCCTCTCATTATTTATCTTGAGAAAGTGATGGGGTCCCTTTGAGAAGGTCATTGTCTGCTTCAGCAAAATAATCGTGGGATTTCTCTTCATGCAAGAGAGAGAAGAATGATTCATTATTTCAAAAATTATTTTACTCTCGCTCCAGAAAATAGATGAAGGCTTCTAACAATGTATAACAAAAAGAAAAGCTTTACTTATTATTTAAGGTTATCCTTTAAAGGAGGAAAGGTTCAAACATTACATTTTAGCTGAGCTGTAATATAACAGAGGTCATGCAGTTACAGCATTCACCTTTGTAGTTTCCAGGAGGTGATTTGACAACTACTTTCACTATGGAGCTTTACTTATCCACCATATACTTCCTTTCATTTGGATAAATGAGATCAGCAGAGTGTACTTTGCCTATTGAAAAAAACTGTTGCTGGAACTTGGCTTCAAATCTCTTCCCTGAAGAAAAATGGGAGGAGGGAGATGTTCCCACCTGAACAAAACATCCAAGAAATTATGATGGGAGTCTCATAAAACCAAAACAATTGCTACTTCTTTAGGCCTAGGAATTCTGTAACATCACCGGCTCTCTCATTAGGCCAAATGAGGTGGCTGTCTCGATTTCACAAAAGAGCAGCAAACTGTCATTTTTAAGCTTTTAGTGTAATTGGATGGCATCTTGCTGAGCTACACTTGTATATTTGTGGCTGATCAGTATTCATTTTTACAATCATGGCACTGTTACCATGATCGCAAATGCCTCCTAAAACCCACCTTAGCAGCAAGTAGCCACACCAAATGACAGAGGTCTGTTCTTCTGGGTATCAGGGTGCAATAGGATGATGTTTCAAGCTCACTGCTCACCAGCAACCTGACAATCACATTGTTGGTCCTGGTAGATTTGGCAGATATTTTTTTAAAAAAAATGTAAAAATTGAGATTTACCATATCTGACAAAACAAGTACTTGCCAGGACATGCAAGCTTTTGACCAGATTGTCGCTTTTAGAAACTTATTTATGGGGCTTTGGTGAATTTAAATGACAATATCTGAAAGACTGCACTCCCCCTTAATGGGACTGCCCAGGTTTGGGGTTCCTTGGCAAGGCTTTTTTCTTGATCTCACCATCCTCAGGGCACATCTTGTGCAGAGGCAAGAGAGGGTCTCTTTGGTGGCTTCCCCACACCATGAATTTTTTTTCCAAGGAGACTAGGCTGGTCCCCTTGTTGTTATCTTTCCAGTGGCTGGCAAAGATGTTTGTATTGAAGCAAGCTTTTGAAATTGACTGACTGACTGATTGAAAAGGAATAGTATTTTAAATAGATGCATGCTGTACTTTCCTTATTCTGTGCTATTAATTGGCCTCATTTATTTAGCTTTTAATTTTCTTGATTTTCAGTTTAGGTGCATGGGCTCTATTCTACACTTCAAATGGACAGACTCCTTTCCCTAAATACCCCCTCCTCCAAATCCATGTTTGCTCTTCCCAGTTTCATTGTTTAGGAACTTTTTCATAGGGGCAAAGAAACCATTTGAAAGCATCTCATTTCTGGGTTTGAGAAGTAACCCAATTCAGTTATTTCTGAAAATAATTCAAAATTAGCCCCCAAATAATTTTAATTTGTTTTATTGTTGCCTGTTATTGCTTGTTTCAGTTGTTTTATGCTCAAAGGCTCAGATAAGAGAAAGGACAGGGACAGAAATGAACAAACAACACCTAACTTCTTTCCAGCGGAATTATGGAAAAGTCTCTCTCTCTCTCTCTCTCTCTCTCTCTCTCTCTCTTTCTTATACAATAAGAGCTTTCATATGAACTCAGAACCTGGAAGTGAAGCACTGAATAGTAGCTAATCCTATACTCACTTACCTGGGAATCAGTTAAGTGGTAAGAATGTTCACGAAAATGTATGGGATTTACTTCTGAATAATCATGTATAGGATTGTGCTATAAAAGTGGCAATCATAGGATGCATTATGAACTGCCTGTGCTTCTTATGTAATTTTGGCATCAAATTGCACCTAAAAAAAACCCTGCTGGGTTGAATATATCTTTAGTTTTCAGCAGTTGGGAAACTGCTGATTCCAGCTTGAAACCTAAATGAAGCTCCTTTTTATAACACAATTTTTTTGCCTCATACCAACTATCAAGCTCACCCATAAAGATTGACTGTAATTTATCCCCATCTTTGTGACTGTGGAGTGAGTGGGATAGGGAAAGACTAAAAGAGAGAGGGAGGTAGAGAGTGATCTGATTTGTATTATTATTTGACTCAGTTCCTGTGCTTTCAAGGAGATTGCTAACAATAGAAAATCTGCATTTTCCAAAAATGAAAAGTGGGGAATGTTTCTAATTTGCACTGCATGCCCCATTAGTTGGCATGTACCATAAATAAAAAGTTGCTTCAGTGATTTCTAAGACATCTAAAACTAATAAAATATTAAATTAACATGATAAACAGTATAGATTATGAGATCAATATGACCTTGGATAAGCTAAAGCAGAATAACTTGCAGATTAGAACACGTAAAATGCTTGAAAATTATTCCAGTTCATAGTGACATTTTTATTTTATTTTTTAATCAAAAGCAAGCATACTTGGTACTTCTGATCAGTGATTAGGTGTGAAATGAAAGACCTTGAGTTATACAATTATGTATTGATTTTGTTGATCTATATTTAATTCTCCTAGCAATTTGGCTATGAGTGTTCCTTCTGTACAGTAGCATTTTACAGATATATTTTGCTAAGAGCAATGCTCATTTCACTTCTCTTTGTTAATCTAAAACCCAATTGCTCTGCACATATGAGACAAAGGAAGGTTTTATTTCTTCTGAACAACTGTGTACTTGATCATCTTAAACTGCTGCTTAACTAAACTGAACATTAAAAAAATGAGTTACCAGTCCTATGAGTGCTTCACTCCATATCTGAAATTGGTATGTACCTATGTACACAGCTCAAATAGGAAAGGATTAAAAATACTGTTTCTTCCTCTCTTGTGCATGAGTTATTTCTCTCTCTGTCAGATATCTTCAGCTACAGTTTTGCTGCTGTTCTCAGTTCAGACCTTGGTAATTTATGGTTTTAAAATATTTATAAATACAATTGTAAAGCACCCAAAAGTCCTTAATTGCCACCACAGTTCCTGCTTTTAAAGTAACTCTCTACAGTCACTTAATTTAAAAAGTAACTAAAATAACTACTTTAGCTCATTTGAACTGCTATACAACATTGATCCATGGTAGAAAACACACCTAAGGAGAGTGGCCACAACACAGCCAATAAAAGGTAAAACTAAACAGCAGAATTGGATTTCATCCATAAACTACAGTCCCTCAGCAATGCATTGAAAAGGGACAATGGCTTCCTGACTCACACATTTCAACTCAATTCGACCTCAATCCTCAGGGGGGGGGGGCGTCCTACCACTCATCTATTTGCTTCACGTACATGCTAGTTTCTAAAGCCAAACAGGACTGCTTCTTCATTTCCATACACAATGGATTTTGAATTTGAACTGATATTCTCACATACCAATGGCACATATATGTCAGTCCCTGGTTTCCATTCCACTATATGCATCTGAGGAAGTAGTCTGAAGTCTATAAAAACTCATGCTTCTACCTTCTTTATTTCATTTAGTCTCAAAGGTGCTACAAGATATGAGGGGGTATCCTAAAGTTTTAATTATCACCTTTAAAAAAATTTGACGGAAGGTTTGTCTTGATTTGTAGTTGTTAATTTTTTCCCCAGTTGTTAATTGACACATTTTCCCCAGCATTTCTCGACCCTCCGAATACCGTTATTGTAGATTTTACACTTTAGTCACTTCTGGCGCAGCCTGTCACAAAAATAAAGGATGCAATGAGCTGATTTTCTCAGCACTTCGGGACCAATTGTGACATTGACAAAATTTCATCAATATGCCATAATAACTTCCAGGTGATAATTATTACTTTATGATACTCCCTCATAAGGTGCAATCTGCAAACTTCTACAATATCAGGTATCCGGAGGGTCAAGAAATGCTGGGAAAAATGTGCAAATCTGGATGGTGACTACATAGAAATAATTTAACAACTAGAAATCAAAACAAACTTTCTACCAATTTTTTTTTAAAAGTGATGATTAAAACTTTAGGATACCCCCTCGTATCTCTACATAAAGGTTACTAAAAGTAAGCCAGCATGGTGTAGGACCTTGGAGAACAGGGTTGAATCCCTGCTCAGTCATGGAAATCCACTAGGTGACCTTGGGCAAGTCATACTCTTTCAGTCTCTGAGAATAGTAATGGCAAACGTGCCAAGAAAACCCCACAATAGGTTCACCTTAGGGCTTCCATAAGTCATAAATAACTTTGAAGGCAAACAACAACAACAAAAAGTAAGCATTACAATACACTACAAAAGGAATGAAATTATTCCTTGTTTTGTTACAATCATACTTTAAAATCATACATTCATCAGCCATTCTGAAATACAGCTAAGAATATAAAGAACTTTCTACTTATGACTCATGACACAGTGTGATCATTTGACAGTGGCGATGCTGCCTGAGTAAATCTGGAAATTTTAGTCCAAGAACTAAATCCAATTGTTAGCAAATTAAGGGAGCTACCAAATCAAGAGAACTTGAAACATCAAAACTTATAAAAGTTCCATGGATTCAATGGGTCTGCCCTGGTTGGTATTAACAAGAGGATTTAGCTGCCTCTTCTCAGAATTAACTTTTTTCAACCTTTGCCATTTCCATCTTTTCCACTCCCAGATAGCTAACTATTCTTTGAAATTGGAATCTTATACAGTACTGTCATATGTCAGTCTACCTATCTGTCACCTTGAGACCCATAGGCGAGAGAACAAAGTGAGTGTTGCACATCCGGAACTATGCACAATGAAACTGAGGTGCACCAGGAAACTTTCTGGCGTCCTGTAATGTGTTTTCCCAATTCACTAACAGGGTTCTTAGTGCTTCTGCTACATAGGATATTATCAGACGACAGAAATTGGAAGTATAATCCAATGGCAATCCGAACGCAATCGTGGGGTTTCACATTATTGCATATGAGTGTATCTCATGCAATTTTGGGCAAAAGGCAAGTCTTTCCAAATGCAATCATGGGTTTTACGTTATTGTGTACTAGAGTATCTCACACAATTTTGGGCAATGGGAAGTCATTTTCGGACAATGGGAAATCATTCTGAACACATTCCAAATGCATTCTGAACTAGCAAATTTTTGTGAATTCGAATTGGCTCCATTCGAAATAAAGAGAAACTCCCGTCTGATAAACTCCATAGCTAGTATGCATAAAGTTTCACAATGTGGACCACAATAGAGAATTCTGGCCTCGATTTTTTTTTAAAAAAAGGAAATGAATGCATACACATTTCTGCAAAATAATTAGTATAGCAGACTGACAGGTAAGGGGTATTCTACATTGCAGTTTATTTGCTTGAATGCACAACGTGTAGCATATCATGCTATTTTGCCTTGTTTCTTTAACTGCAAATGTTCAGAACAATGTGTAATTATTAATTTGGTGATACAGTTTTAATTAAATCCTTAATATTGAGTGTGTGTGTGTTCATATATGCACACTGTCATTTTGAATTATCAATAAACCCCATCCAGCATCTGATAACAAGGAAATAGGTTGTAGATACTGGTTTTCTTGGTGGGGGGGGGTTGTTTGTTTGCTTTCTTTTAGTGATTCCTCCCCCCCCCCCCGTCCTTTTCCTACTTTTTTCCTTTCCAGTGATGCTGTGAACACCTGGCAAATAAACTCAGTATCAGGAGTTAGTCAGGGTCCATCAAGCAAGCTTGTGATAATAATGATTTTCAGTCACTTGTGTAGGCTAGATTTGATCTGAACCATTGACCTCTGGGTTAAAGGCTCTATATACTGTTACCAAATCCCTGAGCCATCCAATTCCCCTAGATACAATATTTATCTGATATCCTGCAGAATGGCCCTTATCAGCAAGAAAAGGTACTGATTCACACTAAAAGTGCATTAGTAAAATAATGATTTAAACATGAGCAAAAGACAACAACAAAGTTTTGAGCTAGACTCTGCTTCCTAAAGGCCAAAAGTGGTAGTGGATTTAGAGGAAAAACAGTGGTGGCTTGAATCTGAAGCAGATCTCCAGTTTAAATCAAATGTTTGTAATATTACTTGTTGTTTTTTACAGTGTCTTCAAATTGTTCTAAGCACAGCTGACAACATTTCTATATTTTGTGTTCAGGATAATCACAAACCTATCAGTAGTTTTGGCTTTAATAAAATTGAAATCCCTCCACAAATAGTGACCTTGTAAGAAATCATCATAGTTCTTAATAAAATAAAATTACAAAAAGAAAAGAGTAAGGTTATTTTAGTTCAATTACCTAACTTTTATCTTAATTATATACTTTCCTTATTTTGTGGTGGGTGGGGACAACTGGCA
Organism: Urosaurus nigricauda; assembly: GCA_034509955.1. Classification (NCBI taxonomy): domain Eukaryota; kingdom Metazoa; phylum Chordata; class Lepidosauria; order Squamata; family Phrynosomatidae; genus Urosaurus; species Urosaurus nigricauda. The sequence continues at coordinate 144,226,182 of JAOEGL010000001.1, read as the reverse complement.
TATCACAAGAATAGGTTTCTATGCAGGATTTTTAATATGCAGGAAAGAGAAATTTCCAATATACAAATGACAAAGAGTAACATGTTCAAAGCAAAGGCTGAGAACAATGAATATGATGGGTTCGTATCTGGATAAGCTCCAAGAACTGGTAGCCCCTGCTTTATTCGCTTAACATAAAATGAGAAAAAGTTTGTTCTCATAAATTTAAGAAGGAAGATGATATGTAATTGAGTTTATTTTTGAACATAATTAATCACACCCTTTTGTAATGATTTGCCCATGTGTATTAAGGATTATATTGCGTAACGACTTTATTCCAAAGACAGCAGGATGCAGATGTTAATCTGTTCTGCAAATAGGTTGTCTTGAAGATTAAAATTAGAGGTGTTCTGTGAAAAGGTTCTTCATATATTACTTGGCTAACAAATGCATCACGAGTTGTCTCTCATATCCCTAACTATGAAAGCTGCTGCCACTTTATGATTGGATGATTGGAAGTTACTTCTCAAGGACAAAGAAGTTTAGAAATGGGAAACTATACGGCGCCTGATATAAAAATAGGAAAAACAAAAGACACACTCTCCTAGCCCTGGACTGACTTCATTTGTCAGTACCGTTTAGTTCAATATGAAAAAAGAAAAAGAAATACAGTGCTGAAGATCAGTTATAGGCACATTTCATGCATTACATGGAAGCAATTACTGCCAATCAGAGAGAGAGAGAGAGAGAGAGAGAGAGAGAGAGAGAACCTGAATAAACACACACACACACACACACATATACACATACTTAGCACCTTCTCATTTAACAATTACCGTACAGGTTTTCCCCAGAAAAAAAATGGCCCCAGTCCCTAATTATGGATGTTGAGTCACTTACTTGTTAAATAGGATGAGTGTCCTAATTTAAAATACAAACACACGTTTTCCAAAAAACAGAAATGAACGTTGGGCCATTTCTGGAGGGGTTTGCCCTCTACCTTGTGCCATTTTTAGAAGTCTGTCCATAGGTGAAAACCGGGCCTCAGCCCTGCCAGCTTTACCTGCTCCTGATGCCCTTTCATGCTACACAATATAGCACTGTATTCCACTTTAACTACTATGACAACTTCCTACAGAATCCTGGGATTGGCATTTTGGGTAGGACTGTTTCGATTCTTACTGTATATGCTTCCATTTTAATGAGAATGTACTGTAGTGTAAGTTTATTTTTAATTATTTTTAACAAGGACATACTGTATTTTAATAAGGAGTTATGGTATATACAGTCTGCAGTGAAACTGCCAATTCTTATGAGGCTTATGCAGGAAGGCCCTTATTAGAAATAGCTGCTACTGTCTCTCTTTGGGCTCCCATTCATTGTTGCTGAATGTTGCTTGGTTTGAAAAAGAAGGTGAGAAAGGAGAGAGGGCTGCCATTCTTTCTCTAGTTTGGGCAAGGGGAGGTAATGGGATGGGAATGCTGCTTTCACACCCCACTATGCCAAGAAGAGCTTCAGGCCTCTCCCTTTTGTTAATCAATGCCTTCTCGCTGGATCCATTTTCCAGCATTGATCCATGTATAAGTCCATCCAAGGAATTTTTTTTTTTTTTTTTTTTGCCAAAAATGTTTTGACTTATACAAAAATATATACAGTAAGTCTCCCAGTGCTACTCCAAAACCTATTTTGCGAGCCAGGCAACCCTCTCACTCCCAAGAAGTATTTCTGAGGCAGTGAAGAATGGGGTGCAAATGGGGTGCTAAGCAATAATGACACCTCCAGCTATCTACCTCAGCAAAGTGCAATATGACAAGCAGCCCACCTGGCTATCAGGAGAGGGATAGACAACCCCGCTCTTCAGTGCCTCAGAAATGCATCTATTTAAGAGGCTGCCTGGTTTTAAAAGTAAGTTTGGGGGAACATTTGTGGTCCTTGCAATGGCGCAGTGTGGATTCTAATAATTACAATGTTGCAAGCCTGGATTGTGTCATCTTAAATAGTGAGCAGGATGCCAGCCTTGGTTTTGTATCTTGATTTAACATCATAGAATTTGATTGAATGCCTTTTTGGATTGCTGAACACAACACATATAGGCTGCATCTGCACTGCAGAAATAATGCAGTTTGTCACCACTGTAACTGATGTGCTATGGAATTCTAGGAACTGTTATCTGTTGTGTCACCAGACCTCTCTGGAAGAGAAAGCTAAATGTCTCAGAAATCTAAAGTTCCGGGGATTCCATACCATTGAGCCATGGCAGTCAAAGGCTGCATCCACACAGCATAAATAACACTGAAGATGCCAGCCACAGATGCTGGCGAAACATCAGAAAGGAACTCTTCTAGAACATGGCCACATAGCCTGAAAGCTCCACAAAAAAACTATAGAAATAACGCAATTTGACACGACTTTAATCACCATGGCTCAATGCTATAGAATTCTGGGAATTGTAGTTTTGTGAGACAGTTAGCCTTCTCTGGTGCCACAACAAACTGAAATACCAAGAATTCCTTAGCATTGAGCCATTGTCGTTAAATTGGCATCCTGCAGTGTAGATGTAGCCAAAATGGTATCAGACTGAATTACAGTCCCTCCATTTGTGCAGACTTTGAATCCGCGCCCCTTGTTTACTCATGAGGTGCAAATAGAGGGACTTAAAATGAGGGGGGGATGCACCCATGGATATCCATGGGGGCACGCCACCATTCAAACCAATAGAATTTGAATATCGGCAGATTTCCATTTGCGGTGGGGGGAGTCTGGAATGCACCCCTGTGAAAATGGAGAGGCGACTATATTTCTGCAGTGTGAATGCAGCCATTGAAGGGCTTTCCAATTTATTTTCATCCATATTCATACTGTTTCTTCAACTAGAATCAGCCTGTCAGTTCCCTGCCCAGGGTTAAAGGTGAATTACCTGATCTTCCTTTGCACCTCTATCTCTAAATTCTCTTAGGAGAAATCTGGTTTTGTCAATAACAAAATCCATGTATGCTCAAGTCCCATTAAATATAATGGCACAACAAAATGGTGTCCCATATATAAATATAGAGGCACAACAAAATGGTGTCCCATATATAAAATGGAAAATCAAGGTTTGCTATTTGGAATTTATACTATTTAGGAATATTTTCAAGCCGTGTGTGCTCAAATCCATGGTTAAAAAATCTGTGGATAAGAAGGGCCAACTGTAATATATTTTTTATTATGCTAGGACAGTCTTGTGGCACATTGTTGATAACCAGTTGAAGTGCACTGATTTCTATGGGGCTGACCTTAGATTAAAATGAGGCAATTTGGGAAGAAAGAGCACACTCTTTCTCAGTTTGTTACATGACTTTAATAGAGATGTACTAGTCTATGTTCTACATAAGCAGGGGGTGAGTGGGGATAGTCTGTAAACAAATCTGTACAGCACTTATTCAAATTATTATTGGTTGTGCTTTCTGTAAAATTCTTTTTTATCTGTGCCTTGTATATTCCAAAAAAAAAAAAAAAAAAAAAAGGAAAACTGTATAACTGAGAGTACTGTATGTGTAAAAATACAATTTCATTTAATGGTTTGGCATTCTACAGCCAAAGTCACAAGATCATGTGTAAGATTCAAACCACAACCTTAGATGCACAGCTAAGGCCCTTGTAATAGTGTCAGGAACAACTTTACTGGCAATGCAACAAGAATCTTCAGGGCAAATTTTGGAAGTGCTGCTTCTCCATCTAAAACTGGCTGTATTTGCCAGTTGTCACCATCTGAGAGACCTCTTGAGAGATCTGTATACATTAGGACTGCAGGGATGTCTTCAGCAAGCCATTTCTAGACTCAAATTCCAATAAGATCAACAATTCATGTGTGGTAGCTGAATTTGATTTGTAGAACTGGGCTGCCAATAGGTCAGTGGTCCGTGACTCAGATTTAGAAATTAAACTGTCAATGTACATATATTTTTTTTTAAAAAAATGTGAGTACCAGGAATGGCTTGTTGTGCTGCTTCTTTTTGCTATAGCTGTCAACCCACGCCTTAGCCAAGCATTCTTGATAGCAAGATCTTCCCAACTGTGTGAGGGGGCAACCAGAGGCAGAATTAACAATGCTTCAATAGCACAAAAGTATTTTCCATTCATGCTAAGTGATTTTAGATCCTTATCTATATAAACAATCATCTGAGTCGCTGGTTGAGAGCAATGAGCACACTAAGCTAAGTGTGCTTTTGGGATAAAACTGCATTCTTTGCACAGTATTAGTGGAGCTAGACAGAGACATGTTTTTTCTCTCCCTGCCACTATACACATGCCAAACAAAACTGTAGCAACCCTCTCATCTTGCCTGTACAGCCTGGGGACTATAGGATGCTGTGGATCACCCCACCCATGGGGAGTCTATTATAGAGGTCTATGTTCTTTCCTTGACCTGCAACCAGAAGTTCCGCCATCATAGCTGCTTGGGCTGTTGGGTTCCTTGAGGGTGAGGGAAAAAAGAGAGTCAATTTGCCATGTGCCAAGAGGGGATTAGCATCAGGATGGTGGAGTTGGATTTGGAATCAAGGAATTAGAAGAAATTGTTGGCGGAGTCAGAATTGAAGTTGGTAGAAATGTATCAGCTCCGACTTTGACTTCAAAATAAAACTTAGGACAAGTTGGTTGTCTATCCTATGCACTGAGGTTGTGCATCATGTATGGTGACATGGCGCCCAGTCATTAACATGTGCTGCACAATGTTGCTATTCTGCTTGAGGGTCTCATAGTGCTGCATGGTGTATGTGCACATACAGGTATCTATGCCACACTAAGAGGGTATTGAAAGCCAGCATAATGTAGTGGTTCTAGCGCTGGGAGTGCGACTCTGGAGATCAGGGTTTGATTCCCTGCTTAACCATGGAAAACCACTAGGTTACTTTGGGTGAGTCGCACACTCTCAGCCCTAGAAAGTCCCATGATAGGTTCTCCTTAGGGTCACCATAAGTCAGAAACAACTTGAACGCACACAACAGCAATGGGGAAATGGGACTGACACCATCATTATGAAATATCTTCCTACAATAGGAGACAATGTTCTATGCAGTCATGCTGGCCACATGACCCACAATGTAAATAGTCTTTGACAACCCTGGCTCTTCAGCTTAGTAACAGAGATGAGCACTGCCCCCTACAGTTAGACACGACTTGACAACCTTGTCAAAGGGAAAACCTTTACCCTTTTACTATTGATTATGGTTTAAATGATTATACCACTAGATTACTGTGAAGCTCAACATGTTGTACATTATCCAAAGTGTTGTTGTTTTTCCTATAAAGGGAAATGATTGACATACATATATATATAGGGTGCTTCATAGTATGTAGGTATACAGTGTATAATGAATGAAAGCAGAAGTATTAAAAATCACTTGATGTCATACAGAAGCACATGGCTTTTATTGAGTCTGTTGTTCCTTGGAGCCCTATTGATTTTAAGAGAAGTTTGCTCCCATGAAGTATTTAGTGCTGGGTTGCTGTGATCAATACATGTTGGACTTAGATTTCAGATGGCTTACCTCACCGTCAGAATGGAATAGGCAGGCATAGATGCTATAGTCTGATTGTGGAAAAATGCATGGTGTAAATAATATTACTGTAATCCAGCAGCAAATATAGGTCCATCACATTGACTCATTTTATTTCTAGAATACAAAATATGGATTATTATCATTTCATTTTATAATTTTTAAGTAACCATGTCCCACTGAGTTACATTCTAGACCTGAAATATAAGAATAGCAAGTATTTGTAGCTTTTTTAAAATAATGTTTGAGAAGTATGTTGAGTTTATGTTTAACTGATGTATCAAAACAGGAGCTAAGTCTTCAGAACTAATTTTCAAAGTGTTCCTTTGTTGCAGTGTCTTCTCTTCTCTGGTACGCTCTGTATTATCCTATCTATATGCTTGTTGGATGATCCTAAATCAGCCATTTCACTTGCTTTCCAAACAGAAAGTAACAGTGTTTGTTCTTGGGCTGCCAATAGTCTATTGATCCATTCATTTCTCCTGGCACAAATACTGAAAATGAGGAATGAGTGTGCCGTTACTGTATGAATAGTACACCTCATTTAACAATAGAGGCTGAAAACCTTGTGCATCTATGAAGCCCCAAATATGTTCAGAGTTACATATTTCTTTGATTATATTATCTGGATAAAGAGATGAAATATTTTTTCAAGCTGATTGAGAAAACCAGGTTTCTTTTTTTATTGAACTCCTTCCTAAAACAGCTGTTAAAAAAGTCTTCAAGCAGAGATAAAGTTGATACTGTACAATTCAGCTGTGCATTTTTAATATATATCCATTGTTTCATTTTGTGTAGTTTCATCAAACTGCAAGTAGACCTAGCTGCTATCTGATTGATTCTGGTCTGAGGGGATTGGACAGTTCAGTGTAATTTCCTCTCTTGTCGCTTTCATTTCTGTTGTAGAGAATTTTAGTTCAATGGGCTTAGACATGCAAAATGCAAGATTATTTTCTAACAAATTTCTAACAAATTTCATTAATGTCTGCACTATATAGAATCTCTTTTTAGCATTCTTAACATCCAGAAAGATTTTTTTAAAAAACTAAAACTTGTATTTATGGGTTCTACTGTATTTTCTGACCCCATGGGGAATTGCCAGATTTCACCAGATAAAAATACCCCATGCCCACAAAGATTGTTTGAGGGTATCAAACTGGTTTGGGAGAAGTTCAGCTGTCCAGAGGTTGTTTGTTTAGGAGAAATGCAGCTGTCTAGATGTTATACATCTCCCATCATTTCTCACCACTGGACGTACTGACTAAGATTGATGGGAGTTGCTCTCCAGCAACAACTGGGCTCAAACTTTGCTCACCCCTAGTTTAGAATAAATAGTGTTTCATAATACTCAAACATCCAGAACCAGAAAGCAATTATCCATATCTGGCAGAACATTTTATTTTGGATACCTACTTCCTTTTCTGGAAAAAGAAGAAAAGTGTAACTAAAATGTACCCTCAAAATATTACCACTGTTATTCCTGGCTGAAAATAAATCTTGGCATTACCCCTCCCCCCAAGTTAAAAGTTGTCATAAAGAAAGAGTAGCCATTTTTTATAAAGCTAGGAAGATTAATAGTATCATGGTTATCATTATTAATGGTATCATGGGATAACTTCCTACAAACACACACACAAAGTTCCTGCTGAGGTAAATCCTCCTCTGTGAAGAGCTCTATCCTAGCCATGCTTGGGGTGGCACACTTGGAATGGCACTAAAATTTCCCATATGTGGTTCTCTGCCTGATAGATTTCTGATCTTCTACAAAAATAATGCATGCAGGTTTGAGAGCAATAATGGCTTATTCTGTCATTTATTGCCAACAGATGTTAGGTCTTTAGTTAGCAGATCTTTTGTTAATTCGAGATTGATGAATAAAAGAGCCCCACCACATTTCAGTCAAAGTGGAAGTAAAGTTTAACTACCATTGTGACTGCGCTTTAACCAAACTGGGCTTCATATGGTGTACCAAGCTTGCCTGCCAGGTATATGAGCTTTCGTACACTTCAGTCTACTATAACCATACTGTACAGTGCATAAACACAATGTGCAACTTTGCTATATGTGGAACTCCACTTCCGCCACTGTAAGCAGAGCATATCTGTTATGTTCACTATGGCGTATAATTTGCCCTGTATGCATAGCATGACTTACATGTGTATGCCATTAACATAATGCCAACTCCATAGGTGTAGGTCTAGTTCTATGTGAAATTCTGCAATCAAACATAACTTTGTGGCATTAAAACACACGGGCTGGGAATAAGTTACACGCCCCTGCTGCCATGGATACCAAAATCTGTGGATGTTCAAGTCCTGTTAAATACAGTGGATAGTAAAATGGTTTCCCTTATACTGTATAAAATGGCAAAATCAACATTTGCTTTTTAGAATTTATATTTTTAAAAAATATTCTCAAGCTTGCATCCATGGATATGGAGGGCTAACTATAATCACAAAAATTGGAATCAAGGCGCTTAATATTCATTGGACTGAGTGTGTGCAACTCTGCTTTCTGAAGCAAACATTCTTGTTATTTTCTTCCTCCCTAACTTTCAAAAATGCTTCAGAGGTTTACAGAAACCATGTGAATGGGTCTAGCTATGGTGCAAGGGGAAAAGAAATCACACAGAATCCTCTTCATTAAGTAGGACCAAATAGCCCAGCCCGAAAATAAGACATCTCAAAAAAAAAAAAAAAAAAAAAAAAAAGACCTAGTAGAGGTTTTGCTGAATTGCTAAATATAAGGCCTCCCCCAAAAGTAAGACCTAGCAAAGTTTTTTTATATAAATATATATATATATAGTATATAATAAATGTTCATTTTTTTTGGTTCAACAATAAATGTGAACTCTTCTTCATGGAAAAATAAGACATCCCCTGAAAATAAGACCTAGCACATCTTTGGGAGCAAAAATTAATATAAAACACTGTCTTATTTTGGGGGAAACACGGTATGTACTTCAGTCTTGATCCCATTCATTGAAATCAATAGGACTTGGTCTTTTATTTGCATTTTACATTACTTAAACATGCCTGTTTTAACTATATTTTATCTTCTGCTGACTTGTATGCAGTACAACCACTGGGACTGCCACAAGCTCTCAAGTCAGGGTGCGGTGAAGTCCAAATGAAATAAATAATGGAGTCTGATGAATATCCAGTTGTCCTCAAAAATCATTCCTTAAGAAGAATGGAATATGTAAATTATATGATGCTGGAGATACTTCACACATACCAATTCCTATATCAGCTGCTTAAAATGTAAATGGCACTTAACTGTTTTGCAGATTGAGTCCTATTTGCCTGAGCAGAATCATTAAAGCTATGATTTATCCCAAAATGGACTTTATTATGGCATTTAATTTTAGGGGCGGGGGATTAAGCCCAAAAGCATTTAACTTGTGATTCCTTTTCGACAGTTACCAGTGACCGTGCCATAATTGACTATTTACAGTTCAGATAACTTTTGTTTTCTTTTTCTTTCTTTTTTTTCAAGAACTGTCATTTCTAATTTCTTGCCCCCTCCTTCCCTAATTTGTTTCAGAAATTGAAGCAACCTGAGGAGAAAGAAGAAGATTCTGGGAAGAGGTTATCTAAAATTTCCCTGGAGTCTCTCAACACATTTAACAGCAGCAGGAGCCTTTTCTTGGCAAAAGAGAAGAACAGTCTGCATGTTGTTGAAGGGCAAGAAGAAGAAGAAATTGAGAAGAATGCAGAAGTTTCTCTAACCAGTTCCGATAGGCCTGGTGCAGACCACCTGGAATCCTTGAGTGACTCATTATATGATAGCTTCTCATCTTGTGCAAGCCAAGGCTCAAATGATGTATGAAGAGACACTCTCTAGTGCAATGGACACTATATGGAGCACTTAAGGAAGAAGAGAAATTGTTGTTGTTGTTTTTAAAGGAAGAGCCATTCAAAATTGTCCAAGCAGGTTGCTAAGACTCATAGTATGATATATCTAGGCATATTCATATCGAGCAATAAAGAGGGAGTAAGCTGCATTGTAACAGCAAGACTGAAACTTAAATAGTTACCATAACTCGGGTTACTGAAAAAGAATAGTCTTAATTTTGCACTTTTATGAATATTTGTACAGAAGTTGTAAAAAATATTCTTTGGGGATGAGGGGAAAGAAAATTATATTTGTAGTAAAACGTGACAGCAATAAATACTAATTAGTGCCATGCTCTTGAAATGGCAGTTTACTAACTGTAAACATTGATGTTAATATTAACAAAGTTAGTGACCTTTTTGTTGTAAAATAAAGATTTATAAACTTTTTAGTCTTAAAACTGTATGTAGAAATACTGCTTTAATGCAAATTTGAACTTGCCAAATTGTCTATAATGAACTTCATTGGACCACATCGTACAACATACTTTTTAAAAATATCTATCTCAGTGCAATTTTTGAAACCGAGATTCTCAGTGAGCTCATGTTTTTGTCAGATGTTATTTGGACAAAACCTCAAAGACATATTCTTCTTCCCATTTATCTGTAGCTTTCCATGATAATTACCTTTTGTGTTGATTCAACTCTGTTCTGATTTTTACCATAACTCTATTAATCTGGGAATCATGGACTAAAATGCAATTTAGACTTGCAATTTACACTTTAAATTTTTTAACAAGAAAATGATTGGTGCTAGCAAACAGATTTGTGGAGGGCTTTTTTCCCCTACAAAGCTGTTTATATGTAAGGGAAAAGTCTATTTCAAAGGTGGGACGTATTTTTTCTAGACGTGAAGTATTTATAACAAACTTTTGTACAGCAGTCTATAAGCAAGCTATATTTGGGATACTTCTAGCAGCTTTATTAGGTTTGTAGTGTATGTCTGTTCATTCTCCTCTACACATACATCTCCCCAATATGATGTTATACTACCAGTGTTACATTGTCAATACTTTTGTGCAATCTTACATTTCATGTTGTTTAAAATATACAGTCAGGGTGGCATTTCATGGTCTGACTTTGATGGAACTTCTTCTGGCATTTATTTCTGAATAAAAGTCATATCACATCTGGATATCAAAACAATGAAATATATTCAGCGTGCAGTTTGTCAAGAGATTCAAAAAACTACCTGGAAATGGCTTGTTAATAACTATTTTTCCATTTCTTTTGTAAAATATAAGTGTCAATAAATGTAGCAACATTTCCTCAGAAAAAGAATTAGCTGTAAGAAAGGTGTGGTTAACTATTTACCAGCCATTTCCTTTCTCACACCATGAAGCCTTAGGTTCACGCCTCCATTAATAAACGTGCAGACAGGATACAAAATCAGTCAAATGAATTTGCTACATGGCAAGTAAAAACTAATTTAAGGTTAATTCAGGCCTCTCTAGCGACTGCTCCCTCTCTCTTTTGAGACAAGACGGTAAATAATGAAAAGCAAAGAGTGGTCTGTGAAAGATGAGGCTGGAAAAAGCCATCAGGGGCCAGAATATGAGTTGTAATAGACATACAACACACATTATCTTGTGCAAGATGAAGTACTCCAGCCACAAAATGGCTGAAAATTACAGTTGGCAGGGAGAAAAAGCATGGCCCATGATAAAGTAAAAATGGTCTTTATTTATTCATTTTATGTTTATGGCATGTGCTTTTTTTTTTTTTTTTACAGGTTTCTTGCACAAGGGCCATTGGATAGAATGAAGAGCCCCAACCGTAATGATGGCTTCTCAATTCACTTTCACTGCTTTGTTTCTTTTGGGGGAATACCTGTAGAAGAAAAAGAAAGAGGGGTTCACTTGTTCCTTCCTGTGAAGGAGGAGGGCCAACACTACGGGGGGGGGGGGGGGGGTGTGAGGTGACCAGATGTCTCAAGGTGAGCTTTGAGCATGACTAGGAAACATGAATTTCTATTTACATGAGTATTTTTAGCTTTTCTTTGGTCATGTCCTCCATTTTTCTTGAAGGCTCTACATTTTGCAGTGCCTTGGGTTCCTTCCTTTGTGGATAGGACATCAGGTCATCCTGTCTGGGAAAAATACTGCAACTATTTCCCTCTGCATTGTGGTCACAAAGATGTGGAAGAGTGCTTTCTCCTGCCTGTTATGCACTTGTTTGTTGTTGATGTGCACCTTCAAGTTGTTTTCATCTTATGGGGACCCTAAGGTGAACTTATCATGTTCCCTCCACCCCTTGGCAAGATTTGTTCAGAGGAGGTTTGCCATTCCCTTCCTCTGAGGTTGAGAGAGAGTCACCCAGTGGGTTTCATGGATGAACCTTGGTCTTCAGAATCCTAGTCCAACACTCAATACAGTTGTCCTATACACCATAATATTAGTTAGTGAGTGTGTATGTGCCTTCAAATCTGTTGGCTTATGAGGACCTCAGGAATTTCCTATCATTTTCTTAAGCAAGGCATACTCAAGAGGTTCTTTTGCCTGTTCCTACAGGCCCTGGTGTTCTTTGTAAGTCTCCCATCCAAGTACCAACCAGGCCTGACCCTGCTTAGCTTCCGAGATGAGACAGGATCTGGTGCCTTTGGGGTATTCAGGTGACTGGTTAATACAGCTCTGGACACTCAACCCTCAGCTGGCTCCTGGGGCAGCTGGTTCGCCCCTTGGTTTTCAGGGACTAAGGAGTGAAGCCACAAGGAAGCCCCTGCTGGGAGTTAGTGGCCAAGGGAAGAGGAGTACTTTTCCCAAAGGGGAGGCTGGATGGCCACTAAAGGACATTAGGGGATGCCTCCTGGGCAGAAGGGTGGAATGTAGGGCAGGACCTGGAAAAGGAGGAGGATGGCTGGTCACCCTCCTGGGCACCAAAAACCCATCTGACTTCACCCAAAGCCAATCCTGGGCTGCAAGGGGCTCTCATGCAACAGGTAGCAGCAAGAGGAGAAACAGTCTGCCAAGGTACCTTGCACCCATGTGCAGTCCAAGGCTTTAAAGTTTTTTGTAGGTTTTTCCTCTGACTTGACATTTTGAATTCAGTCTGCAGCAGTTGAAGGAACTGAGGGGAAAGGGGGAAGTGCAGAAAGGAATAAACTTTTCTAGAATATGGCCTCACAGCCTGTAAGACGAGTCGCAAAAGACTATGGTCTTGCACCACCTTTGAGACAGAATTCAAAGAAATAGCCATGTTAGTCTGTACAGAGATCTTGTAGCACCTTTGAAACTAACAGGAGAAAAAAAAAAGAAATTGACAGCATGAGTTTTCATAGACTTCAGTCCACTCCCTCAGAGGCATTTGGTGGAGTGGAACCCAGGCACATATATATGCCATTGGTATGTAAGGAAGTCAATACAAATTACCAAATCCTTATTGTTAAAATTGCACCTGCAATTTCATTTCCGTACACAAAGGATTTCCACTTTCCAGGAAGAATTCCATAATGTTCTCCATTTGAAGCATTGGGGAAAGAAGCATGCATTTCCATTTCCGTGGTTTTTTTAGCGTTTATTTGGTCTGCATGCTGCCTTCTTCGTGTATGCCCCTCCATTTTACAAAGCCTCCTATGCTCAAACTGCTGCCCCACAGGCTTCTTTAGTAAAGGAGTGGAAATTCTTCTTGAGGAAAAGGACGTCTCTCTCTGTCTGTATCTGGGCAAGTTTCTTGAGGAGGTTGATGGATTTCCACTCCGGATCCAGCGAAATTCGTGTCCACCAACTACCACCAGTCGCTAAACTGGACTTGCCAGTTCATTTACACACACACATACAATTTGAACTGACGTTCTCACATACCAAGGGCCTCCTCTATGGGTCTCAGCCCCTGCCCTGGCTTTCCACTTTCCACCAAATTCATCTGAGGAAGTAGACTCATTAAATGTTAAATGCCCTATGTTAAACATAAGTCATTTCCTGTTTAATTCCTGTTTAAATCCTGTTTGCCCTCTAGTGTGATAAACCCCTTCCAAGTGAAGTCTAGGAAGAAAGCTCATGCTTGTCCCCCCCCCCCCCCCGTTATTCTCAAAGCCAGGTGCTGCAACTTGGTCTCTCTACCTACAAAAAGGTTAGAAAGTGCAGCCTTCTGGATGTTACTGGACTGCAACTCCTATGAGCCCTATCTAATGGCAAGGACTGCTGGAGTTGGCGTGGAGCATCTGGAAAAAGCTGCCTTGTTCTTGCTCCTGGTTCAGTGGCAATTAGGGGGGCTGGCGGCGTGGCTTTTTCCTTCTCCTCCAACCACCGACTGGAGGACAAGAGCTACTCGCTGGGCTGCAAAGGCAAGAAACGAGGAAAATGCATCTTCTTCATCCTCCCTTACTTACGAGGATACTTTGGGAAGCGCAGCCCAAATAAACCCCAAGCGCGGCTGCTTCTAGCCTTAGCCTTGTTACTACTGCCCCAAATCCTCCCGGTTTCCGCCAAAAATACCCGAACGAAGTCGCTTGTTTTCCACTCCACACAAAACAAGCCAGACACACTGCGCCCCATGCTTTCCAGCATGGGAAGTCTACCCAGCAGCCCTTCAAATGTAGTCCGAATCCGACATCCACCACCGACTATGCTGGCGGGGGCTTTTGGAAGTAGTAGTAAGTAACCCAACCACGCCTGGATTATTATTGCCTTTCCCATTTGTAAGAAACCAGACTTCGGGGTTTTTCCAGGTGCCTTTAGGCTGCAGCCTCTCTAAAGCCTAAAGGTCTAAAGAAATAACCCGCTTTGACAGCGCTTTAGCTGCCATGGCTCAATGCTATGGGATTCTGGGATTTGCCACCACAAAATACAAATCCCAGAATCCCATAGCATTGAGCCGTGGTTGCTAAAGCGCTGTCAAACCGGGTTATTTCTGCAGGGTTAGGAGGAAAAGGATGCTACCGAGGGAGAGCCAGGGAGGAAGATGTGGGCAGACAGACACAGTAGACCATGATGATTCTTGGGGACAGGATGGACTTTGGTGTAGTAGTAGTTGGAGTACGACTCTGGAGAACAGGGTCACATTCCCCCGTTGGAGCATTGCTTTTTTTAACCGACTTGGGCAAGTCACACTCTCTCAGCCTCAGAGGACGGCCATGGCAACATGCCCAGAAAACCCCTTAGGGTCGCCATATAAGTCCAAAAACCGACTTAGGTTCCTCTGCAGCATGCTTCAGTCCCCTCGTTTTGGTTTAATAAGCTTTCTACGCGGAAGCGAGAAAAATAGTTACCGAACCTAACCAGGCAACAAGGTTTCCCCGAGTTTGGGGAAAGAAGAAGTCTGTTTGTGGTGGGAGGGGAAATTAGAGGAAGCTTCGTCGTCGTTCAGGGCACTTGTGTTGTCCCCCAGTTGCAACGAAATCTGAGCAGCTAATCCAGCCAGGGAGCACTTTATGGCCAATGGCTGGATGGTGTGGGTGAAGAAGGAACCGAATTATGAGTTCAATTCCAAGCTTTTGCTCTGGTGTGAACTTGCTACAGCTGGCCACGCACGAGCCATAGCAGCAGCAGTTAAAAAGTGGTGTCAAACCGGATTGTTTCCGCAGGGTGGATGCAAGCAAGCACGCAAGGCAGACTCTGCAATGCAACAAGCTGCTGCTGCCTCCGACGCACGTAGCGGCCACCAAGGCAGAGGTTTGCTACTTTTTTCTCCCCACCTGCTCCCTTCCCACCATTTCTAATAAATAAAAGAAATATCGTGTTACTCCTCCTCCCCACATTTTTATTTTTTGGCGGGAAGCTCTGTCTGCTGCTGCTGTTCCCCCCTGAACTAATGAAGGGCGCCAAGCAGGAAGAAAAGCCAGCTGTGCTGCAAAGGGATAATAATAATAATAATAATAATAATAATAATAAAAAGGGATGGCCAGTGTGTAAACAGCAGGTCCTCCTCCTGCATGTCTGAGGGAAATAAAAGGGGGGTTTATTATTATTATTGTTGAGGCTGTCTGGATGTGGAAAGGCTACTACTATGAGGGTCCCTGTGTCAGGAGGGGGACCCAAAGGGAGGGCATTCCCCTGAGAGCAAAGAAATAGAGAGAAATTCCTGGTGTGACTCTAGAGCGACTCTAGAGTGGAGAAAGAACCCGGTTTGGTCCGCTTTCTTCATTGCCTTGGCTCAAGGCTGTGGAATTCTGGGAGTTGGAGTTTGTTGTGGGCCCCGAGCGGAGCGGAGCTCCGCTCGGGGCCCCACAACAAACTCCAACTCCCAGAATTCCACAGCCTTGAGCCAAGGCAATGAAGAAAGCGGCACCAAACCGGGTTCTTTCTCCAGTCTGGATGCTGTCTGTGTGTCTCTCTCTCTCCTCTCTTCCACCAGAACCTTCAAAAAGATGCTCTTCTAATCCTTTCCCTTAAAAACTTTCTTCTCCCTTCCTTTAAGGAGAATAATAAAATAATGGAAGGAAAAGGGGGGGGGGACCCTAGAGACCCAGAATGTGAGAGTCTCAGTCAGGTGGGAGGGGAGGGAAGGGGGGTGTCTTTGGCTGTGTGGGTCTCCTCCTCCCCGCCCTCCGCCCTCCTTTGCTTTTCTTTTGCGCCTTCCGCCGGACTCCAGTCTCTCTCAGTCTCGCAGCAACTTCCGAAGGAGGAGGAAGGCGGCAGGGAGGCAGAAGGGCGCAGGCCGTCGCCTGCAGCCCCCCCTGCAACCCCCTGGACCCCGACGACTGCCTTGGTTTCCTCCCCCTCCGACGGCTCCAAGAGGATGTGGCTCCTCGCCGCGGCGACAACTTTCTGGGGATTGTGGCTGCTGGCGGCGCCAGGTAAGAAGAGCCTCCTTCGCATCCTTTATATCCTTCGCATCCCAAACCAGGGCGAGACCGAGGAGGATGACCGACGATAGAAAGGAGACAGCAGGACTCAAGCTCAAAAGCATCCCAGGCTTCCCAATGGGAAAGAAAAGGGGGGACCGGTGTCGGGAGGACGTTGTCCTGGGCTTCGCTTGCCTAGACTGCGAAGTTGGCGGCTGGTATTCAACAGCTGCCTGGGCAGAGAGAGAGGAGGGTGGCACAGCTGGCACCGACAGTGGCACAGAGAGAGAGAGAGAAGGAGAGACTCTCCTCTTGTCTCTTCTCCCCTTCGGAGAAAGGGGTGTCTTCCAGTCATTCCCGACTTATTCCTCCTCCTTTTAAGGCGGTGATGCTTTGTAGGTTTTTTGGGTGGTTTTTTCGGGCTGCGTGGCCATGCTCTGGAAGAGTCCTGTTCGGATGGCATCTTCAGATGGGGTTTTCCTGGCAAGTTTCTTTACCCTTGCCTTCCTTCCTTCCTTCCTTCCTTCCCCAGAGGAGGAGGCTGAGAGAGTGTGACTCTGCCCAGTGGGTTTCCGGAGGACACCGCCTTAAGGGCTCCGTCCCTCTGCGGAACCTGGGGGGCTTTGCGAGGCCCCCAACGTGGGTTTAAGGGCTGGACTCTGGGGACCCATGGGAACCAAGCCACACTCTCTCAGCCTCAGAGGAGGGCAATATGGCCAACCTCGTCTAACCAAACTTGCCAAAAGAACAACGACGACGACAGCCCCATGATAGGTTGAGCAGGGTGGTCACGAATCGGAAATGGCTCGAAGGCACCCAACAAGGGGACCCAACACTCCTGGGCAGGGAAGGCTTGTAAAAAAACTACACATCCCAGGATTGTTGCATGTAAGATGGAGCTTCGGCACTTAAAGCGGTGCCAGACTGCGATGGTTTCCACGGTGTAGATGGACCCTCAGGAAGCCTTTACTCCACACAGTTAACGCTCCCTCCCGATTAGGGGGGTGCAGAAATTAGAGCCCCCAGAAAGGTCCGGCTGGAGTTGCTCCGTCCGGTAGTAAACGAGGAGGATCTATCTGCTCCTTCGTCTCCAGGAGGGAGCTCGTTTCCCTGATGATAAAAGAAGGGGAGCCCAGGAGGAGGAGGAGGCTTCTCCGCCGTAATTGCTCTTGGCAAAAGAGTCATTAAACCATTTGCTATCAATTAGGAGTTAAGGAAACCCTGTGTGGGCCCAGCCTCGCTTTTCTCTCTCTCTCTCTCTCTCTCTCTCTCTCTCTCTCAAATTAAAAAAGAAGCAGCAGCCTGGAGCTTTTCATTTTTTCCCTTCAAAAAAGAGCTAGTCTGGAAGAAGAAGAGGAGGCGAGGAAAAGAAAGAAGGGGAAAGACTTGCTGCTGCTGCTGCTGCTATGCCAAACAGATCAATGTTGTTGTGTGTTTCCCGGTTCATCATCACCATCACATTTCACACTGTTGTTCATTCTGCCCCCTGCTGGATGCAGTTTAGCCCGATGCAGCCAGCAGCAGTCTTTTCGGGATTGGTTAGCAGAAAGAGCAGTGCTGGCTGCCAAGACACTAGAGTCAAGGCAGAGGGGAAAGTACTGGATGGATGCATCCACACTGGAGGAATAACCCGGTTTGGGCCGGCTTTAACTGTCCTGGCTCAAGGCTATGGAATTCTGGGAGTTGGAGTTTGTTGTGGGGCCCGGAGCGGAGCTCTGCTCCGCTCCGGACCCCACAACAAACTCCAACTCCCAGAATTCCATAGCCTTGAGCCAGGGCAGTTAAAGCCGGCCCAAACCGGGTTATAGATTTTGCCATGACCCGTGGATAAGTCAAGTCAACCAATTTGTGCATTTTTGGACCTAAATCTCTAGACTTATACGCAAGCATATACAGTATTTCCACATATATATGCCGAAGGACCTTATCACGTGGGAGGAATTTCTCCCAATTTCGAATGGGGCCAATTCGAATTCACATAAATTCGCTAGTTGAGTTCTAGTTGCGTTCGGAATGCGTCCGGAGTGACTTCCCATTACCTGAAAATAAACCCCCCCCCATTGCCCAAAATTGCATGAGATAATTTATCATGCAATAGCATGAAAACCTATGATTGCGTTCGGAATGACTTCCCATTGCCCGAAATTGCGTGAGATAAATTATCACACAATAGCGTGAAAATCTATGATTGCGTTCGGGATGACTTCCCGTTGCCCGAAATTGAGTGAGATAAGTTATCACGCAATAGCGTGAAACCCCATGATTGCATTCGGATTGCCTTTGGAGTATACCCCCAAATTGCCTCTTGTGATAAGGTCCGAAGAGTGCAGTACGGCAGGCCTTTGGTATTTTGATCCCAGACCCCACCTCTCCTCCTTTGGATACAAAACTCCGCTGGTGCTCAAGTCCCATTATATATAGTAAAATGGTGCCCCTTATATATAATGGCAAAAAATCAATGCTGGTTAGTTAGATTTTTTTTTAATTATTTACAAGCCACTAATGGTTGAATCAGTGGTTGCAGAAACTGTGCATAGGGAGGGTAAACTGTTTTAGAAGACATTTTAACCCAAAACTGGATAACGTTTCTTTCTGTTCTAGGATTTGCTTTGCAAATACAGTGTTATCAGTGTGAGGAATTTCAGCTGAATAATGACTGCTCATCCCCAGAGTTTATAGTGAATTGCACGGTGAATGTCCAAGACATGTGTCAGAAGGAAGTAATGGAGCAAAGTTCAGGTAAGGTAAATTATACCAATCTTCTCTCATTATGGGCTGCCCGCGCCTGCCTTTGAATTTTTGTCCCCGTCTATTTCAGCTCTTTAGGTAATTCAAGCATGTCTTTAGAATTGCTTTAATTTGATTTGAATGTAGACTGCCCAACTTTCATTTGATTTAAAAACAGACTGCCATTTGTCTGTGTTTCTTTACAATTTCATTCTAAATTGTAAATGCTGGTGTTTACGTAAAAGAAGTTAGCAAAACTGTAGTAGAGCAGCACATGAAGTTTCAGTAGGGGGAAATTTATAGCAAGTTCATTTAATCTCATTACATTTAATTACACAGACCTACTCCCTTGAGTTAGAAAAAAAGTGTTGAATTAATAGCTCCCTTTATTTACTCTAGCAATTCAAAGTCCCTAATGGTTGATTGAGAGAGAGAGAGAGAGAGAGTAGAAATGGAAATCTGACGTTTCAGTCCTTAAGATGAGTCTGAAAAATGTGATCGCAGTGCATAGAATTCCACCAAGGAATTGCATAGGGCTAGAGGTTAAAGGACCTTGCTTTGGAAATGTGTATACTAATGTTTCAAAAAGAGGTATCACATTTAAAATAATAATAATGAAAAGAGTTTTGCCCTGTCCCTCCCAAAAAAGAGCCGAGTTGAGAATCTGTGGAGTAAAATACTGAAGACACAGAACTGACTTTCTGCAAACCTACTGTTTTAACAGTGGAAGATTCTACTCTAAAACCACCCACATCAGTAGATACTAAGATCCACAAAACTTCAATAAATTTGGTTTAATGGTGTAGTAAAATCAGATAAGTTTTCAGTTGAGAGATACACCTGGAAGAAACAGTTTGGTAGTTTCAAATGTATAATGAAAAGCAGTATGCATTTACACGAAGACCCATGGGCACTAGCATCCCCGAAATATTATCCAGGTTGCAGAGCCACAGAGAAATTGAGGCACATCAAGGGACAACAATAATATATCCAGAAAATACTCTGTATCATTGATGTTGGGGTGGGGGGTGGGGTTAATAAATTTACCAAATTCAATCTAATTCCATGGTTGCTGCTCAAGGAGTGCTTTGATATACATGTCAGTGACATCAGAATCTATGATAGTGAGCTAAAGAAAAGAATTTTATTTGTTTAAAAATCAGTACTAATGTATCACTGATTGGTTATAATAAGTCTGAAATTATGTATATGACACAAGTATCTGAGTTATAAGCTGTCACAATTTGCAGGTGCAGTCTGAGAATGTTTAATGGTTATGCAGATGAAAGGATGTTCCCAGTTCAGTAGGTTAGGAGTGCATTGATGACTCTACACAGGGACACACACACTAACATTTTGGCTAAGTGGTTTGTTCCAGGTGGGAGGTTCGGATTCCTCTCTGGGTTTTAAAAACGTAAAATAAATCCTCAAGTTCAATAGACAAAAGATTGAGAAGAAACATTTCCTTTAATTCCTTATATAACTCTATATTATTCTCCTGACAAGTGGAAATGTAAGATAAATGTACTCTTCTGATTTAAGTTTGAAATCTTATACATAATTTTGGGAAGGCAGTTTAGAAGCTCTCTCACTGATCCTCATCATTTTCTTTTTTGCTTGTTTGTTTGTTAAAATAGGCATTAATGGTTGAAGTAGTGGGACCTGAAAAGCTATTAAATGTTTTCAGAGAGAGCCCAAGGGAAATATTGAAATGCTTTCCTTAGCTGTGCTGTTGCTAACATTGCTTCTTCTGGACAACTTAGAATTTAAAACTTCAACAGTAATCTTTTAAGATGAAGGTTAGCGAGGCAGAAGAATGTATGCCAGAAAAAATTCTTTTATCTAGCAATGGTTTGCTTAAACCATTTTTGCGTGCCTCAATTTGTAAGATATGGATTTTTCAGAAATGTGGTATATGTGTGTGCGTTTTAAGTCAGATTTAGAATTGGATTTTCAAACCGATTAAGCTACCATGACTATGTTAAGTTTAAAGTAAGAACTAATTGGGTCTTAAAACATTTAGTGTGAAATAAATGTGCCTTTTCCATTTGGATAAATTGATTTGTAATGGGTTCCATAAAAAGGGAACATTCTTAATTATCCCCCCCCCCCCTTTGGATTTATCAAACTGTGAATTTTGCACTGGGTTATATACAGTAGTAGTTGACTTATACCAGAACCTCACCTGTGCCTCCTGAACAGTATGCATAACATATGTACAGACCTGCATCATTTAACAAATAAATATATTTGTTGTTATAGACTAGGTGTCTTAAAATAACATATATAAATGATCACTTTAAATGTGGTTATTCCATGGTTGATGACACCTCCATTAGAAGTACATATATTTATCCATATAAAAGATAGCTAAGTCTTCTCTTAACAAACAGAAGTTTTTAAAGCCAGTTTAAACTCATTGACATCAAGACTGTAATATGCAGAACTCCTACTTGAGAAAAAAAATTGATTTATATCAGTACAATGTATTTCATTTAAGAGTGTTTTAAGATTGGGCTGAGTAGCTAAACCCAATACTGAAGTTTCCTTAGATTGTAGGGTACTGAATAACAGGAACAATTCAAATCAGTGACTCTGCTCGGTCCATAAATTCCTGCAGTGCTATTGTATATCAGACTGCAATGCTATACACCCTTCATGGGGAAAGACCATTCAATTCAATGGTGATTCTGAGTAGACATGTATAGAGTTATACCCTTAGGGTACTCCATCAAGCCTACATGGAATTAACTGACCCTGTAAAATGTGTACAATAAAATAGTACATTCTCACATTTTAACTTACTTTTCAGCATTTCACAGACTATTTTATCACTGAGGTTACCTTTATACTTACTTAACACTCAAGAGTTTAAATATCAATTTTTATATTAGAAAAGAGCCACTGATCTTGAATATTTAATCTGATGTATATAATGAAATAATGTGCAGTCTTGCAATTGCACTCCCCCCCATTTAATTAAATAGAGTCAATGGACTAAAATTGATTTTTATAGACTAAATAATGTATGCCCTTCATAAAATTTAGATTTCTGTCAGTATTCAATATGATTATTTCCTTAGCTTTATTTAAAAGTGAAGCACAGTATATTGGGATCAAGTTCATGGGCTAAATTACTAATGTTACTGGTCTAGCGAATTCTTTCCAAAAAGCATGTATCTAGCTACCTATTTTCCAACTCATCAGATTACTTAGTTATAGAGAGTAAATAAGGTTATATGCTAATCATGATAAAGTAATTCTTCCATGTTCTTTTGTGTTCAGTAAGTTGAATAATTACAACTACACAAACTGATCGCTATCTCTGCAGTTTTTTAATACAATAATATAACTTACCTATCCTTCAACCTTACCCACCCCTTCCAAAAAACAGGAAAAATAGATTTTTCTGGTATGTTCTTAAAAGTAGATTATACCCTACATGAACCTCAAGTATGAGTTTCTCCTTTTACCTGAATCAAGATTAAAAACCAAGCCATATGTCTACCGAAAGACACACTCATGCTGGGATTATGTAAATTAGGGGTAGAAATCATGTAGCCCTAATTTATGTTTGGATCACAACTCCCAGATTTCCTGAATGCTTGGTGTTCTGGCTAAGGCAGCTGTTGAGTTGGAAAAGACCACAAGGGCCATCCAGTCAAACCCCCTGGCATTCAGGAAGACACAATCATTGCTGCAGTAGCCTAAAAATTGCTTCTGAAAGTTCACAGCAGGATGTGATAACGTTCAGATAACATATCTGAAGTGATAATGTTAGTGAAGTGATGATGTTAGTTTGACATTTGGTGTTCCGAAGGTTATTGCTGTTTTAGGCATCATGGCTAATAATATATGGATAGAACAATCTCTATTTATTTGTCCCACCCTTTCTTTACAAAGACTATCAAAACTAGTGATCGTGTGCTAATAAATTCCACACATTAATCATGCATTCCATGAGCCTGTCACAGGTTATGTCAGACTCCCAAGAATAATTGTTTTGTTTTAAAATCTACCTGTATAGGTAACCTCAGTGCCTTTTGTAGCTGAAGAAACTTTCTTTCACATAGGAAGATTTTCCATTATCCAAAAAGTTGTTTTTTTAAATTTTCTAGATCTATCTTCCTGCAAATTGGATGACCAAATTGGAACACATTGGGTTGCATGTGTGAACAGAATTGTACTTACATTATGAGCTCTGTTATTCTCTTCTTCGCTGTACACGTTATGTTTCTTAATATGAATCAAAAGGTTCAGACAGACGTGGATGCAGGAGTGGAAGGAAAGAATTGCCTTCAATTGAATTTCCACATGCCATATAATAGGCCTTACTGAGTATTTGGTGAGCAGCAAATTCATATACACAAAAGTAACTATGGCCTGAAACAGATGGGCCAAATAGAGTAGCTGAAAGTTGCTCTGAGGCCACATAAGGTGGCTGGAAGCCACTGGCAAAAGGAGGTGATTTAATCCCTTCCTGCCAGTGGCCCTCTTTGGGAGTGGGTCGTGTGATTGCCGCAGTCCTGGAGCGATTGCAGCCATTGATTGCTCCTGTTAGGCTGTCTGCTCTTGCCCTATATCATTCTTACCAAATGGGCATTGCCATAAATGATGCAGAGCGGTTTCATGTCATGATCAATAGACCAACGGTTTCTGAGAGAGTGGAGGATGACAGTGAATTTAATGTATTAACCTAGTGAGACTGGCTAGACTTAGTGAAACACATGCATTATAGATGGTATTCTACATAGATTATGCAGAGTAGAGGGTGTCTTGTGAATTATATGCTCAAATGATTGAAATTGGTTTCAGGTTTGAGCAAAAGAAATCAGAAGAGAACAGAGGCCCAACTTGTGTCCCTGCTGACATAGGAAGGGGAAACATTTGCCCCAGCCCCCCCCCCCCCAGCATCTGCCGAAAAAGACCCTTCACAATAATGTGTAGGAAGTGGTATTGGGGAGGAGCACAAGGGTAATGGTGAGTTAGTAGAAATTACCTCATTCCTTGTTCCACTGATGGGAACCTCCATAGAATTTTTTAAAAAAAACTTCTTTTTTATTACCATTTCATAAAAGGAAAAGCACGAAGGGGAAACTCTGTTTCCCTGCTTCAACTTTTTTTTTAAAAAAGTATTGTATGTGGGCAACCAGGTGAGATTACATTATCTGCCCTGTAATATTATTCCCACATATTTACAAGTATTCTCCTGACAACATGGAAACTAGGGATTTTACCTCTGTACTTGGGATGGGAATGTTGGCTTCTGTTCTTGCAATATCCTATGTTGGGTGAGAGTGGAGAGAAATGGAAGTTCAAACATCTGGAGGGCTGAAGGTTGCCAGTCCCTGATAGATAATGACTACAGTGTCTCTTTTTAACTTTTGTGTTCTGTGAATTTTTAACTATGTATTTTGTTTTTTAATTTGTTGTAAGTCACTGAGTCCCAAACTGGGCAAAACACAGGATATAAATAAATATTTCATCAGCAATAATTACCATCATCATTGTGATTTGTGTATGGCAATGAAACATCACAGTACAGAGAAAATTGTAGAATTCCCCAAAACATGCTTTTTCACTGCATTTAAGTGACTACATACTTATTTCAGGCATCAAATACTGAGTTGCAAGTGCTTTTTGTGAAGACAGACACAGGCCCTCTTCTTAGGCAGAGAACATTGAATTTCTCAAGAAAGTCTCTGTATAGGTTTGTTATTCTGTATAAATAACAAAGTGGCATTCATGCCTGAGCAAACAACTCTTTGATTTTTTTTCTGATAGCAGTCATAGAAGTTGGTGTTGATCTACATACAGGAACTGGGGACCTAAGTAAGGAGTGCAAACAATATTTCATTTTTTTTACTGGTAGCTGACTTCAGACACAAACACCTGGAATATCGGAAAGGCAAAGCCACAAGTTCCTGAATGATACCAATACAATGAGAGGGAATGATGTGGAGGGAAATGTAACCTATGATGAGATGATGATGCAGCAGCTTTGTGTGCTGTGCATGTGCATAAAAGACTTTTTAAGGATGAGGTGGGTTGGTCTTTTTTCTGTGCCAGTTTTGAATATGTTCTTTCATAAATCAGGATCCCTTCCAAATCTTCATAGATGTCAAATTTTAAAAAGCAATTCAGATATTCACTGTTATTTTTGAATGCATTTTTCAGATAATACACATTTTGTATGCCTTTTAGCTTAAAGAATGCAATTTCTGCATGTTGCTACCAGGAACTATTTTGCAAAATTCAGAGAACTGTGTTTGCTACATCTGTGTATGAAAGTATGAATGAGTCTGGTCCTGTTAAAAGTGGAGACCAATGAAATCTCCATATGTTGTATATGCTTGATGATGTTCTGAATTGTTAAGAAGGTACAAGTAATCTAGTACAACAAGAAGAGTGGACAGTTTTATACATTTTAGCATTAATTTATGTGTAATCATGGACATTTATATAGATTTACAGGTATTCTGCAGCAAAGCATGAGCCAGAAGATAGGACTTCCAAAATAATCTTTTAGCTTTTTGGTTCTCGGAAAAGTGTAGCAGCTGCACCCGTAGAACATATACTACCGCAGAAAGGTTACACTCGATAATAATTATTTCACTAAAGTCAGTCATCCATATCCACAGATTATTTATCTATGGATTCAATCATAAATAGCTTCAAAATATTTTGAAGAATATAAATCCCAAAAAGCAAACCTTGATTCTGCCATATTGTATAAAGGATACCACTTTCTTATATCATTGTATTTTATAGGACCTGAGCATACACATATTTTGGTATCCTTGATGGGTCCTGAAACCAAATCCCACTGTAGTTTTCACCATTAGAGGACTGCACTTGCTCCTGTAAATAGTTAAATACAGAAACAAATATTGCCTCAAAACAACCATTAATGGCTTAGAAATGTTTTTTCTTTTAAAAAAATCCAAAAAGCAAACCTTGATTTTGCCATTTTATATAAAAGAAACCATTTTATTATACCGTTCTATACAGTCGTCCCTTCCCTTATGCAGGGGATCTGCACGCGCCCCATTACTTCTTCCAGGGCGCATCAGGGTTTTTTCCTTGATGGGAAGCCTTGTAAGGTGCATCCGTGTATAACTAATTTTGAGCAGCCAAGAATTTTAATATATCAGTGGGTATATTTGGGAGGCCCTAAGTAACCTAAAGGCAGCCGACCCTATCTGATCTTGGAAATTAAGAAGTACTTGGATGGGAGACCAGCAAATGGGGACAGTGAGAAAGTCAGAAAAGCTATAGCACAGAATGAACACGTTATGTTTCTTAATATGAATCAAAAGGTTCAGACAGACGTGGATGCAGGAGTGGAAGGAAAGAATTGCCTTCAATTGAATTTCCACATGCCATATAATAGGCCTTACTGAGTATTTGGTGAGCAGCAAATTCATATACACAAAAGTAACTATGGCCTGAAACAGATGGGCCAAATAGAGTAGCTGAAAGTTGCTCTGAGGCCACATAAGGTGGCTGGAAGCCACTGGCAAAAGGAGGTGATTTAATCCCTTCCTGCCAGTGGCCCTCTTTGGGAGTGGGTCGTGTGATTGCCGCAGTCCTGGAGCGATTGCAGCCATTGATTGCTCCTGTTAGGCTGTCTGCTCTTGCCCTATATCATTCTTACCAAATGGGCATTGCCATAAATGATGCAGAGCGGTTTCATGTCATGATCAATAGACCAACGGTTTCTGAGAGAGTGGAGGATGACAGTGAATTTAATGTATTAACCTAGTGAGACTGGCTAGACTTAGTGAAACACATGCATTATAGATGGTATTCTACATAGATTATGCAGAGTAGAGGGTGTCTTGTGAATTATATGCTCAAATGATTGAAATTGGTTTCAGGTTTGAGCAAAAGAAATCAGAAGAGAACAGAGGCCCAACTTGTGTCCCTGCTGACATAGGAAGGGGAAACATTTGCCCCAGCCCCCCCCCCCCCCAGCATCTGCCGAAAAAGACCCTTCACAATAATGTGTAGGAAGTGGTATTGGGGAGGAGCACAAGGGTAATGGTGAGTTAGTAGAAATTACCTCATTCCTTGTTCCACTGATGGGAACCTCCATAGAATTTTTTAAAAAAAACTTCTTTTTTATTACCATTTCATAAAAGGAAAAGCACGAAGGGGAAACTCTGTTTCCCTGCTTCAACTTTTTTTTTAAAAAAGTATTGTATGTGGGCAACCAGGTGAGATTACATTATCTGCCCTGTAATATTATTCCCACATATTTACAAGTATTCTCCTGACAACATGGAAACTAGGGATTTTACCTCTGTACTTGGGATGGGAATGTTGGCTTCTGTTCTTGCAATATCCTATGTTGGGTGAGAGTGGAGAGAAATGGAAGTTCAAACATCTGGAGGGCTGAAGGTTGCCAGTCCCTGATAGATAATGACTACAGTGTCTCTTTTTAACTTTTGTGTTCTGTGAATTTTTAACTATGTATTTTGTTTTTTAATTTGTTGTAAGTCACTGAGTCCCAAACTGGGCAAAACACAGGATATAAATAAATATTTCATCAGCAATAATTACCATCATCATTGTGATTTGTGTATGGCAATGAAACATCACAGTACAGAGAAAATTGTAGAATTCCCCAAAACATGCTTTTTCACTGCATTTAAGTGACTACATACTTATTTCAGGCATCAAATACTGAGTTGCAAGTGCTTTTTGTGAAGACAGACACAGGCCCTCTTCTTAGGCAGAGAACATTGAATTTCTCAAGAAAGTCTCTGTATAGGTTTGTTATTCTGTATAAATAACAAAGTGGCATTCATGCCTGAGCAAACAACTCTTTGATTTTTTTTCTGATAGCAGTCATAGAAGTTGGTGTTGATCTACATACAGGAACTGGGGACCTAAGTAAGGAGTGCAAACAATATTTCATTTTTTTTACTGGTAGCTGACTTCAGACACAAACACCTGGAATATCGGAAAGGCAAAGCCACAAGTTCCTGAATGATACCAATACAATGAGAGGGAATGATGTGGAGGGAAATGTAACCTATGATGAGATGATGATGCAGCAGCTTTGTGTGCTGTGCATGTGCATAAAAGACTTTTTAAGGATGAGGTGGGTTGGTCTTTTTTCTGTGCCAGTTTTGAATATGTTCTTTCATAAATCAGGATCCCTTCCAAATCTTCATAGATGTCAAATTTTAAAAAGCAATTCAGATATTCACTGTTATTTTTGAATGCATTTTTCAGATAATACACATTTTGTATGCCTTTTAGCTTAAAGAATGCAATTTCTGCATGTTGCTACCAGGAACTATTTTGCAAAATTCAGAGAACTGTGTTTGCTACATCTGTGTATGAAAGTATGAATGAGTCTGGTCCTGTTAAAAGTGGAGACCAATGAAATCTCCATATGTTGTATATGCTTGATGATGTTCTGAATTGTTAAGAAGGTACAAGTAATCTAGTACAACAAGAAGAGTGGACAGTTTTATACATTTTAGCATTAATTTATGTGTAATCATGGACATTTATATAGATTTACAGGTATTCTGCAGCAAAGCATGAGCCAGAAGATAGGACTTCCAAAATAATCTTTTAGCTTTTTGGTTCTCGGAAAAGTGTAGCAGCTGCACCCGTAGAACATATACTACCGCAGAAAGGTTACACTCGATAATAATTATTTCACTAAAGTCAGTCATCCATATCCACAGATTATTTATCTATGGATTCAATCATAAATAGCTTCAAAATATTTTGAAGAATATAAATCCCAAAAAGCAAACCTTGATTCTGCCATATTGTATAAAGGATACCACTTTCTTATATCATTGTATTTTATAGGACCTGAGCATACACATATTTTGGTATCCTTGATGGGTCCTGAAACCAAATCCCACTGTAGTTTTCACCATTAGAGGACTGCACTTGCTCCTGTAAATAGTTAAATACAGAAACAAATATTGCCTCAAAACAACCATTAATGGCTTAGAAATGTTTTTTCTTTTAAAAAAATCCAAAAAGCAAACCTTGATTTTGCCATTTTATATAAAAGAAACCATTTTATTATACCGTTCTATACAGTCGTCCCTTCCCTTATGCAGGGGATCTGCACGCGCCCCATTACTTCTTCCAGGGCGCATCAGGGTTTTTTCCTTGATGGGAAGCCTTGTAAGGTGCATCCGTGTATAACTAATTTTGAGCAGCCAAGAATTTTAATATATCAGTGGGTATATTTGGGAGGCCCTAAGTAACCTAAAGGCAGCCGACCCTATCTGATCTTGGAAATTAAGAAGTACTTGGATGGGAGACCAGCAAATGGGGACAGTGAGAAAGTCAGAAAAGCTATAGCACAGAATGAACTTGGGCTTGTTAGAGAGGTTAAGAACAATAAAAAGGGCTTATTTGGGTATGTCTGCAGCAAAAGGAAGAAGAAGGAAATGGTAGGGCCACTTCATGGAGAAGATGGCAAAATGCTAACGGGACAGAGAAAAGGCAGAATTACTCAACACTTTCTTTGCTCCAGTCTTCTCAAAAAAGGCAAAGGGTGCTCAACCTGAGGATAATGGAGCAGAAGACAGAATAGGAGAATTTAGGCACAGAATAAGTAGAGATAGTACAGGAATACCTGGTTAATCTAAATTAATATAAGTGGGCAGGACCAGATGAACTACATCCAAGAGTATTAAAAGAACTGGCATATGTAATATCAGAACCATTGGCAATAATCTTTGAGAATTCTTGGGGAACCGGAGAGGTCCCAGCAGACTGGAGGAGGGCAAACATTGTCCCCATCTTCAAAAAGGGAAAAAAAGAGGATCCCAACAATTATCGTACAGTTAGTCTGACATCAATTCCAGGAAAGATTCTGGAGCAGATCGTTAAACAGAGAGTTTGTGAATATCTAGAAGATAATTCCATAATTGAAAAAAGTCAACATGGGTTTCAGAGAAACAAGTGATGTCAGACAAATCTCAGGATTTGATCTCAGGATCAAAATTCAAAATGATCTTCATAGACTAGAAAGCTGGGCTAACAATATGAAATTCAACATGGAGAAATGTAAGGTTCTGCACTGGGGGGGGGGGGGGATGAAATGCACAGATACAGGATGGGGGACACCTGGCTGAACAAGACCACATGTGAAAGGGATCTAGGAGTCCAAGTAGACCATAAGCTGAACATGAGTCAACAGTGCGATGCGGCAGCTAAAAAGGCCAATGCAATTTTAGGCTACATCAATAGAAGTATAGTGTCTAGACCAAGGGAAGTAATAGTGCCACTGTATTCTGCTTTGGTCAGGCCGCACCTGGAATGCTCTTTCCAGTTCTAGACACCACAATTCAAAAAGGATGTGGAGAAACTGGAGTGTGTCCAAAGGAGAGCAACTAAAATGGTGAAGGGTCTGGAAACCATGCCTTATGAGGAATAACTTAGGGAGCTTAAGAAGAAGAGGTTAAGAGGTGATATGATAGCCCTGTTTAAATACTTGAAGAAATGTCATATTGATGAGGGAGCAAGCTTGTTTTCTGCTGCTCCAGAGAATAGGACCCGGAACAATGGATGCAAGTGATAGGAAAAGAGATTCCACCTCAACATTAGGAGGAACTTCCTGACAATAAGAGTTGTTTGAAAGTGGAACAGACTTCCTCAGAGTGTGGGGAGTCTCCTTCCTTGGAAGTCTTTAAGCAAAGGCTGGATGGCCATCTGAAAGGTATGCTTTGATGGAGAGTTCCTGCATGGCAGGGGTTGGACTGGATGGTCCTTGTAGTCTCTTCCAAATCTGTGATTCAATGATTCTATGAAATAATAGATGTTATAGGCTATATTATATAGGCAGGTACTGGCAAAACCATCGCTTGCCAAAGAAAACCCAATGAAATCCATGTGGTTGCCATAAGCTGACAAGTGAATTGAAGGTGCGTGTGCATGCCTACACAAACACACATTGTTAGTATTTCGGACTAACAATTGTAATCAGGCCTGTAACTAGGGAGCACTGAGGGAGGGATAGAAACACCAGATTCTTATGTGGAACCAGCTTTTCTATATCTTATGAAAGCTGCAATCCAACATTTTTAGGCCTGTCTGTTCTCCATCCTAGTTTATGGACAAGAATTAAATTAGGTCTAACCGAACACATTTTGATGCCTGAAGCAAGTGACAAGATGGCATTGCATATTCAGAAACTAAACCTTGGTGCAAAACAGTAATCTGCCCAACTTTGTCCTCCACCATGCCAATTTAGTAGGTGCAAGATTGGCTGAGAAAACAGATTAACTACGAACAAAAGCCAGATGGTTCCTACTTCCATTCCCTCAATATATGTTTTTCACTCTTGCTTGAGCTCTTGCTTGAGCTGAGACCAAGACACAGTATGATGTATTGGATTGAGTGTTGGACTCTGGGACAGCAGGGACCAAATCCCCAATCAACCATGGAAACTGAGGGGCTATACAGAAAAGGGCAGCTGCCCTTTTACTGGCCGGATCAGGGCCGTGGCAACTTCATGCTGCAGCCCTGATCTGGCCTTTGGAGGGCACAAAAAGGAACTGCAAAAATTGGCTCCTTTTTGCAACCTCCAAGGGGCACCATAGATGGAGCAGCATGGCTTTATGATGCCCCTGCAGCGCTGCATTATATGGATGCAACACTGGAGTCTTGCCATGATGGTGTGTGCTGTGTGGACTGACACATGCCAAAATGGCGCTCTGGGGCGGAGTTAGAGTGTCTAGCGTCAGAATGCTGCACCCTGACTCCATCCACAGGTCAGCACAAAGTGTTGGTCTGTATAGGCCCTCGCTGAATGCTTTTGGGCAAGCCACATTCAGCCTCATAGGAAGGCAGTGGCACATCCTTTCTAAACTAATCTTGTGACGAAAACACAAGATGCTGTAAGTCAAAAACAACTTGAAGGCGCACAACAACAACAGTGCTAAGGTTGGTCCTAGTGACCTTTTCTGGGAGCTATGGCTTCCTCCTAGGCTTCATGTCATTTTCCCTCTTAACTGTAACTGCAATAGGGTAGGTTTAGAAATCACAAATTGAAGTTGGTTGGTACAAAACTAACCATTTTACAAATTAAAGCCCTTTCTGTGAGTCTGAGTGGTGCACAACACTGTACAGTAAGCAGAAGCCTCCAGATCACCTCCTTTTAACCATGAAGGAGGAGAGTGATGGGGAGGGGTTGTGCTCTGGAGAAGGCTTGCTTGACTTATATCCCCCTGTGCCATTGTGAGACAGAATGTCCAAATTCAGGCATTGTGTTTTCTGTGGCTCAAAAATTTATATGTAGATATGATACTCAAATTGTGACAACAGACCTGGAATAAATTAGTGATTGGGCTCTGTAGACATTACTTTGGCTGCATCCACATTGTAGAAATAATCTAGGTTGACACCACATTAACTGCCATGGTTCAATCCTGGGATTTGCAGTTTGTTGTGGCACCAAAGTTCTCTGACAGTTCTCTGACATTTAGAGAAAGCTAAATGTTACCAAACTATAGTCCCCAGAATTCCATACCATTAAGCCATGGCAGTTAAAGCGGTGTCAGCCTGGATTATTTCTGTAGTGCAGATGCAGCCTTGGTTTAACCCAGAATGGGAATACACAATTTATCCAGTTGATGGTCTGTAAGTATATGGTTGATGACATGAATAGTCTGAAATCTGTTAACCAATAGCATATGAAATACGGAGAAAGAAACCAAGGATAGGAGGAAAGGAAAGAGACAAATATGAAATGAACATTAAACCTCTATGAATTGTTATACTGTTAATCTCACGGACCCACCCACTGAAGTATTTACACGTCTTTCCCACTTTTTCTCTTCCAGTCACCTCAGTTATGCTTTGCAGTCTTATTTCCAAAGACTGGGAGAACAGTACAGATTTTTTTGGTCTACTTTTTGCTAATGGAGGCAGTGAAAAGTTGCAAACCATATTGTCAGATGGTGTTGAAAGCTAGACATACTTTGCAATTGAATCCACCTCCCACTTTATTTTAATTAGTATGTAAATAGAATGATTTTGTATTCATTTGGTTTACATAAAGTGGCGTTTTCCTTGGCATCCAAGGTTGTATAAAATGGTGCAGTACAATTAAAGCAATTATTGTCATTTTGTACTTCCAATAATATAGTAGGAGCACAGAACCTTATAAAATACAGTCCAGAATAGTAAAAAAGTGTATGTAAAGCTCTGCAAAATACATTATTTTCATAGTAATAATAAGAAATGGGGAGGAAAATTAATCTTTAAAATTTCACCATAAATAGTTTGTGTTTTTCCCCATGATATGTCTATATCCTAACTGTTGTCACATTCAGTTTTGCATCTCTATTTATTAAAATACGTAATTTGTGCCCATTATTATGAGATCTCAGAGTGATGCACAATTATCAATTTAAACAGTTTGACACAAGATATACCTCAAAACAATACAACTCATTTTAAAAGGCTAAGAACACTTTAAAATTTTAACACACTCATGTTGTATGCTCTCAAGTCATTTCCAACTTATGCTTGACCCTAAGGTGAACTTATCACAAGGTTTTCTTAACAAGATTTGTTCCGAGGGGGTTTGTCTTTGCTTTCCTCTGAGGCTGAGAGAATCTCACTTGCCCAGGGTCAGGACAGTGGGTTTGCAAGCTTGAGTGGGAATTCAAACCCTGGTCTCCAGAGTCATAATCCAACCCTCAATTGAACTGGTTAAAGGTTTAAACAGTTTAAAAGCATGTAGAGGTACATTTTGGGGGAAGAAATCAATAGGGCCCAAGGATTTTAATAAAGAGACATGTTTTAGTCTGGAGGTGGAATTAAGCCCATGTGAGGCACCAGTTGGGATTTCACAAGGAGGGAGTTCCACAAGCCAGGCGCCATACTAGTGAAGATCTCAGTCAGCTGTGTATAGGAATAGACACTCCTTCAGGTGTTGAGGTTTCAAGCCATTTAAAGTTTTAAATGTCATTACCAGTACCTTAAATTCAGAGCAGAAGTATATTGACAGCCAGTGTGGCCTTGACACCTGAAATTAATCTAGTGAAGATTTTATTACAGTGCAGATGGAGTGATGTGGAAAACCATCAACTGCTCAATTTTTGTTTGTCACAAAGCTGTTAAAAGTGGAAAAGCCTCTGTTGAAAAGAAAAGGGTGTCATCTGCATGAAAATTAAAGATTGTATTTTTTTTTTTTTAACTATCACAAAATGCCAGCATGGTACAGTGATTTGATGTTCGACTACAACTGTGGAGATCAGATTTCATTTCCTCATTTGGCCATGCAAATCACATACTCAGCCTGAGAAAATCTGTCGCCAAATTTATGATGGGGTTGCCATAAGTTAGAAACAATTGGAAGGCATACAACAATAACCACAATAAAAAAATTAAAAACTGGAATTTGTATTTGTAGTTGTTGTTACCTGCTGTCAAGGTGACTTTGGTGTATGGTGTCCCCGTGAATGAGAGACCACCAAGTCACCCTCTCATAAACCACCCATAACCACTCATAAACCAGGGCCATGGGTTTGTTGATTGAATCTATCCATCTGGAATACAGTATTCCTTTTTTTTCCTACTGCCTTCTACCTTACAAAGGATTATTGTTTCTCTAGTGTGATGTCTTCTAATGATATGGCCAAAGTGCAACAGGCTCAGTTTAACCATCTTGATTTCTCGGGATAGATCAGGCTTGATTTGCTCCAGGACCATTTATTTGTCTTTTCAACAGTTCTGGGTATCCACAGAATTCTCCTTTAGCACTACATTTTGATGGGTCTATTTTCATCCTACCACTATCAGCTTTCTTCACTGTCTAGATTTCACAACCGTACACAGAAATGTGAAATATAATGGCATGGACAATCCTAACTTCAGTATTCAATAAGCTATCTTTACAGGTCAGGATCTTGTCTAGCTCTTTCATAGCTGCCCTTCCAAGCCCTAGTCTTTTTCTTATTTTTGACTGCAGTCTTCATTCTGATTAATGATTGAGGCAAGGTATGAAAAATCTGAAACTGTTTCAATTTCTTCATTGTATTCTGTAAAATTATGTAAATCATCTGTGGTCAGTATTTTTGTTTTTTTTAATGTTCCACTATAAACCTGTCCTTGCAATTTCTTTTTTGAGTTCAGTAATCATTCCAAGTCTTTCCTATTTGTTGCTGGTAGGATGGTGTTATCAGCATATCTTAAATTGTTAATGTTCCTTCCCCCAATTTTTGCACCCTTTCCTCTCAGTCTAGACCTGCTTTACCTACTATATTTTTGGCATACAAATTAAACAGATGGGATGATAAGATGCAGCCTTGCCTGACTCCCTTGTCGACCAGAAAATATTGGGGCTTTACAGACCACCCAAAAAGGGTGGTCTGGCACCACCTCTTTTTTGTCCGCACCTTTGCTGCAGCAACCAGACGGAGCAGAGAAGGTGCGGACTAAAAAAGGAGCCCGAAAAAGTGGCTTGTTTTTGCGTCACAGTTGCAATGCAAAAAGATGGAAAATTGCCATAGGGTGCCTCTATTATGTCGCAGCTGCGCAGCACTGTATAGAAGCTGTGCAGCTGTGACGTAGTCCAACAATGCCCTAGTCACGTGCTAGGGTTGCGGGGCATGTATGCGCTCTGCCCCCGGCCAACCATAACATGTGACAAGGGCGTCCCTTAGTGCCCATCTGTATCGGGCCATTGTTTCTCTGAATTCTATCCTCTTGTTCTAAGTACAGATCATGCATCAGGACAATGA
Source organism: Urosaurus nigricauda (assembly GCA_034509955.1). Lineage (NCBI taxonomy): Eukaryota > Metazoa > Chordata > Lepidosauria > Squamata > Phrynosomatidae > Urosaurus > Urosaurus nigricauda. Next base: position 144,190,580 of record JAOEGL010000001.1, on the reverse strand, counting down.
AATGCTGTGCACATCCATTTCTTTAAGAGAAATCCATAGTTTTCTTCATTTCCTCCACAGTCAAAGGCTTTGCTATAATCAATAAAGCACAGGATGATATTCTTTTCAAATTCCTTGGTATGAGCCATTATCCAATATATGTTTGCAATATGATCCCAGTGCCTCTTCCTTCCCTGAAACCAGCTGTATATTCACAGATTGACAATATTCACTTATTGATGTCAATTTAATAGTATGAGTAAATTAAACATATTTTGTAAATGGAAGGCTAATAGAGGTATCTCTTGCATCTCCTGTGGAGTCTATCAGAAGAATATATATTTATTCATTTTATTGAAAAACCAGTCATCTTTATAGTATACTAAAGAGGAGAAAAGGGAAAGGAGGACATGAAAGTGACTGCGCCACATACCATTCTTGTATGCATTATGTTTTAAATGACATCACTTATATTTAGTACATAACACATACAAGTAGTTGTCTTCTCCTTCCTGTACAGAGCATTTTACTCATAATAAAAATCATTAAAAAACTAAGTTTAGCTACTTGAACAATGAAGACACTAACATTATATTGTAATAGATATCTTTCTAAACAAATGATAATAATTTTTTTAAAAAAAGACTAAGTTTAGATAGGATGCTCAGTCACTGGACAGGTTTAAAATGAAAAAGTGAAGAGAAAAACAATCTCTTTTGCTATACAATGAAGGAGCAATGAGGGATATGGAGATTTGCTCCTCTTCTCCCAATAAAATCTAGTGGTACTGCAGGCTGTTTACAATGCAAGTGTTTGTCTGGAATAACTTCATAGTCCCACATATCTGAAGCACTCAGTTCTTTTCTGTTGCTGATAAACAAGGCTGCATGTGAATAAAAGAATTATGGTATATGTTATTAACTTCCACTATATGCTATAAATTCAGAGCCCCAGATATATTACCATTCAGGAAGTGTTTTCAGATGCTAAAGCTGTAGGGCATGTTCTCTTATTAATAAATTGCTTCCAATCTTACAGTTGCCTGTAACACTACAAAGGAAACAGGAGATGAACTAAATTAAGTGCATTAGATAAGGTGAAACCACGGAGAGCTTACAATAAATTGGGTTCAGGGTTTTTTTTCTCATGGTTTTAAATACAGTAGAGTAGTGATGGAGCTAAATGTTGACTTGAGGTAATTTATGGTTTTTTAAAAAATGTATTAAAAGATTATTTTAAAGGAAGTTGCAGTTTCTGGTTGAGTAACTTTAATTTCTCACTTGGATATGGACAATAGGTTTTTATGTTTTTCCATTTCTTGGACTTGTTTTAAGCTACATACAGTGATAGGATATGGTGCCCACAGGCTGCTATCATAATGGTTCCAAATTCTCTGCTTTATGTGGTTCAGGTTTCCTGTATAATGAGTAAATTCCAGAGCACTTTAGTGACCTAACCAGATATATGCACTTACTTTCCTTTTCCCTGCAGAGTTTATTATAATAAACAAGTAGATTTAATGGCAGTAGTCTTTTCAGTTTTATTGCTTAGATTTTTGGACAAGTATCTGAATATTCTCCTCTACTGTTCAACTCAAAGCACCAAAGGCTAGAAATTTTATCGTGCTATTACTGCTAATGATACTGTCAGAAGAAAAATTGAAAGCAGATTTAAGAAAAAACAGCAATAGGGTGCTATCTTCATTTTTCAAAATGACACGGGGAAGACTTCTAATCAACTTTTGCTGACCGCTTGCAGATGTGTTTATTCCTGATGATGGAATTCAAGAGTTTCTCACAGGTTGACATAATCATGAATTCCACCATCTTCCATGGTTCATTTTAATCTAGCGCAGGTAACAATCTTCAAAGTATCAGCCTTTTTAAATAACTGAGGAATAAAATTGCTGATCTTTTAGCTACCGGTAATATCTATAATATATTTCTAAGATACCAGAAATATCTCTTTATCAGTGGACTGGATAGTGGCCAATATAACACCATTGTAGGCCAGTTAGCTCAGTATCTCTTCTTAATAAATTGCCAAAAAGCATTTTTAAGAATAAAACTATCTAGAAGGTAGAGCACTGCTGAAAAATAATCAGTGTGGCTTCTGCAAAAGTAGTTTCTTTCCCAGTAACCATTTAGAGTTATGGAAAAAAAATTGCTGAGGACATGATTTGGTAGGCATTTGGACTTCTAAGTGGTTTTGTACAAAATCCCTCACCAACAACTCCTGAGCAAACTGAGCAGCCATGGAAAAAGAGGAAAAACCTTGAAGGTTGTTTGAAGAACATAAAGCAGATAGTAGGAATTTTTGTAATAGTTAGATGTGAGTGGTGACATGCTTCATGGATCAGCATTGAAGCCAGTGCTTCTTAACCTATTCATAACCAAAATGGCCAAGGGACTGGAGAAATTTTGGTTTAAGGAAAGGTGATAATGGTTGGGGTTACTTAGCTAAGGGTGGTGGGAAAGAATAAGAAAAGAGATGATAGAGGTGTGGGAAAAGGTTTTTCTCCTTTATTCATGATTGTAGAATCAGGGCCATCCATTGAAGCTGTGAATGGTGGGAGATATGGTATAGACAAAGGGAAGCACTGTTTCAAATAGCACATAGTTGAACTGCAGGAGGATTCACTGCTGCGTGTGAGATAGAAGAGTGCCCTCTTGGAGGGATTTAAAAGGAGTTATCTCCAGTATCAATTGGTGAGCACAAGACAGTGATTGCAGTTCACTACTATTTAAAGATACTATGTTAACAAATAATGCTGTTGCCATTATATGTTTGCTTTTTGAATAATAAGCAGAAACAAAATTGGTTTTAAAGGGTAATGCAGCAAGTGCCCATACATTACTCTTTTTGTGCAAACAGTGATAGCACTTCCCATTACTTATTAGTGCTTACCTTAAGTATGTTAGGTGGCTAGGTTTGTTCTTTTCTTTCTTTTTTATTGGGAAAGAAGAGTTTCTTCACTCTCTGTTGCTCTGGTTATTACTTGGCCAAACTCCATTTTTTTGCTGCCCCCTTTGTTATATTTTGAATCTCTCTTTCTCTGTATGTATGCATGTGTGTGTGTGTGTGTGTGTGTGCATGGGCGCGCATTAGGGGAAATTACTGTGATTATTTTTCATTGTGTTTTAATTTTTATTGTCAGCATTTTAGCTCATCTTGTGTAGCTTTGTTAGGCACCTTGGGTCCCGGCAGCATATAAAATAAAGAAGAATACAAGAATTACACAAGGGTGACCAGACTGAGGCTGTCATACTTCAGGAACATCATGAGAAGACATAACTCACTAGAAAATATAATAATGATTGGAGAGGTAGAACATAGGAGAAAAAGAAGTAGACTAGATAGAGATAATAATAATAATAAAAATAATAATTAATAATAATTATAATAAAGTTTATTTATAACCCACTCCTCTAATGAAATACTCGGAGCGGGGTACAACAAGAGTTTAAAAATACAGAATAAAACAACAATCATCTCTCTTCCCCCCCCCCCCTTAAAATTAAATTAAACCAAGGCTTGACAACAGTAATCAAGGAGGCTATGGGTAGGATGCTGAAGGAACTATGCAGAGCAGTTGAAGACAGGATCTTGTCTCGTCCATGGGTTCACCATGAGTTGAAATGGACTTGAGAGCAGCTAGCAACAAACTGTATGGAACATGTTATTTGACAGAAGACACTCGGGGCCCTTTCAGAAGGGTGAGCAGCTCTCTCTCTTATTTCTCTGAATGCTAAGTCTAGACCCTATTAATGAAATGGTCTAGGCTGCTGCACATGTTTCCTGGAGTGTGATAAATTCATCATCACTGTAGCAAAAAACTGGACCCTACATTTCTTCTCGCATCCCATTGACAGAGCAATGGGACATTATATATACTGTGGGAAGTGGCCACTCCTGGTTAATGCTGAAAAAAGCCATTTCATCACCAAAGCAATTTATTGGATCGTGGCCAAGAGTGCCTATTCTGTGCTTTTGCGCTTCAGTTTTAAATTATTATTTAAAAAGATGAGAGGATGGAAAATGAAATCTTTCATCAGAGTGAATGTAACTAGTTTGTTAGATGAAGCTAGAATGTAAATTGAATATGTGAATGGTAAATATGCAAATTGAGGAATGTGTGCACATCTTTTTCTTTTATTAGAAGTTCATCCACTACAGATGTCATTCTGTGAAAGTAATTCTTTGAAATTAAAAACAGTAATGAGAGAAGCTCATCAATATGTATTGAACAAGGAGGACAGTGTGTTGGTGATGACGATGATGAAGATGCACTCTGCATATGTACATTTAAATGCTGGGTTGAAATTCAGAGCTAGACATAATGTAATTTAAAAGGAAACAAAGAATGCCATATACAGTGGGGAAAGTAGATAATTTGTAAGTTCAGCAAGATACTTCTATCAAAGCCAGAAGCTTTACAAGAAGTGAACTTCCAGACCTAAGTAAAACCAGAAAAAACTGGGGAAGGAAGAGATAAATGAGCCCATTTACAAGACCCTTATCAGGAATGAGCTGAAAAGCCTTTATCAGTTTAGGCACAAGGTGCTCAATCTTGTCTTTATGAACAAACAAATAAGAATAACATCCAGAAGAAAACAGTCATAAATCACTTTAGGGTATCATTAAGAAAATGATAATTATTAATTACTAGCTTGTCTATATGAAGTATTGAGAAACTAAATGTTGTAGATCAAATGCTGATTGACTTGAAGCATGATCAGGACTGCAAATGAGGAACTGATGGGGATAAAGGTAGAGAAATAGGACAGCCGTCCACAACAAGTGATTTTCCAATTCTTCATATAAAGACTATGGAAACAGTCCTTGTTCAACTAAAATTACCATTAATGGCTTAACAATGAATGATTTAAATTTATATTTTACCTTTCCACCAGAATGGCATACAAGATGTCAAAATGCTGTTCAAAATGCAAGAACATACGAGGGGATATCCAAAAGTTTTAATGATCACCTTTTTAAAAAATTGACAGAAAGTTCGTTTTGATTTGCAGTTAACTTATCTCTATGTAGTCACTATCTAGACTTATACATTTTTCCCAGCTTATCTTGACCCTCCGAATACCTGATATTGTAGAAGCCTGCAGATTGGGCCTGACAAGGATTTTACACTTTAGTCACTTCTGGCAGAGCCAGCCACAAAAATAAAGGACACAATGAGCTGGTTTTCTCAGCAACATGCACTTAGGGACCAATGATGACACTGACAAAACTTCATCAATATGCCATAATAATAAAGGCGCAGTCTGCAGACGTCTACAATATCAGGTATTCAGAGGGTCAAGATACGCTGGGAAAAATGTATAAATCTAGATAGTGACTGCATGGAGATAAGTTAACAATGACAAATCAGAACAAACTTTCTGTCAATTTTTTTTAGAAAAAGTGATTATTAAAACTTTTGGATACCCCCTCGTACATCTGAAACAGACATGTGTTAAATAAAATAATTGGTTTAATTTCTTTGCTTTGCTTTGCTACAATCTGTGATTGTAGGCAAGGTGATTTCCACAAGTATTTGGACAGACCTAAACTGTTTTAACAAACTCACAAAGATGTGTCTTCATATATCTGAATAATTTCATTTCTTAGTTACCATGTATGGCTTACAAATAAAATATTTATATTTATAGTAAAATTGTGCTTGTTATATAAAATGGCAAAGTCAAAGTTTGCTATTTAGGGTACAGTATATATACATATTCTAAAGTATTGGAATATTTTGCTAAGTATTTTACCATAGAAAAATGGGATGGCTGCTAACTGTTATGTTTGGATTTGCTTTTCTAAGACACAAACGAGTATCTAAAGCAAGAGGCAGAAGTTCATAGAGAAAGATTCTACCCCAATTTTTACACCTAAATTGCTCTTAAATACAGCATTATGTAATGGAAAAGCATCAGCATGTCAGAACTTAGTTTAACAATTAAATAGTTATAGGACAAGAAGTTACATCATCATAAGAGGATTTATATATGCAGGAATTAGAATTGGGAAGTTCGGGAACATCCAGATCCAGTAGAGGACTGCTGCTACATTACTATTTAGCAGAGCCAGTGAAGTGACAAGAGGACCAGTGTGCATCAAACACCAATCTGCATTGGTCCCATTGTGCATCAGACACAGTGCACATAAGACATCTTTGCAATTCACTAACTGGGTTTCTTAGGGCTGGAATAGACCAGTCTGTAAAGCTGGCTTGCGGGCAGCTTGAGGACTTGACATTTACATTCCACATACCACCGGAATGGCTTGAAGCCACTGTGGGGTTGGGGCTGGCTAAGGCAGCTTTTTACTGGCTCAAATAGGAGCAGGTCATTTTTGCTCCTATTTGGGACAGCTCCAGGGGAGATTAGGGCAGTGGTATGTGGTTGCCATGGTGCCTTGTCAGGGCGGCCCCAATTCGGCCCCTTTTGCAGCAGTCTGTTGTGCCCCTAAGAGCCTCTGCTACTTAGCAAAGTATACATAAAGTTACGTTAAGCAAAAGGTGATATAGGATCCCAGTGCTTTCTTTTTCTTTGAGTCAGAGTAGAGAGAAAGTATTCCATATTTAAACACATGGAACAGATTTAGCCAATAGTTTAACTGCATGGGCTAGCATCCTGCACTGAAGGGACAGGTTCATAACTCAACAGTTAGAGAGCCATAACTGCTTTGTGTTTATGTCTAGAATCATGCCCCTGAACTCAAGGGGAACTAAGTAAATCATGATTTACTGTTCACATCACTTTCATCACAATCCAAGTGTAACTAAGATTCATCCCAATATGCCAATCTGATGGAACCACGTAAACAAAACCCCATCCTTTCTGTGTCTTTTTTCCAGTCTCTGCAGCCATAATGTGCCAGCTAAGGATGTTTTAGGAAGAGGGAGAAGAGTTCCCTTTTTTGATGGAGGTGTTTTGGGGAACGGTAGAACTTCTAGGATGTACATCATTGCAGAGAGGAAAAGTTGCAGAGAAAGACCAGGAGGAAAATGCAAGGGGTACTCTCAAGAGAAAAATGAGCTGTCCAAAAAACCAAAAAAATCTACCACCAGCAGAAGGTGTACTAGTCATTTTCAGTAACAAAGAAATAGATATTCTCACTGAATTTTCTGAGTTTTTATTTGTCTTCCTTCCCATTTCAGGAGAACTGGCAATGTTGCATTTCCATTCATCACACAGATAAGAGGCCTAGGATGGGGTAGTAGAGATGAGAAGAATGCTTATTAATATGCACATCCTAGATGAAAAAAGGCTTTCTTGATACATGAGGCATCCTGCCAAAGAAAGGGAGATTTGCCATGAAGTCCTTTGCATTCTGGGACTTATTGGGGGAAATTCTTTTGTGTAGAAATGCACAGTTTTTCCTGTGCATAAAACATAAAAGGACAGCTTCCATGGCATTCCATTTAAATCCTATGATCTGGCCCAGGACTAATGTTCAGATCAATGAGTTAATTCATGATTATTTAACGAAGTAAATTAATTCACTTACTAGTATTTATGCTAGTGAATTAATTTTCCAATTTCTAACAGTCAGACAAATTAATTTCCTAGTGTTCTAATCTCTGGTATTTTCGCTTGCTTGCTTATTTATTTATTTATTTATATTTATTTTCCTGTTTTTCTTTCAACACAGGATGTGAGGTGACTTACAACCATTTAAAAATTAAAAACCAATTAAATTCCAATTCTGTTTAAAAACCAAAAGTTGAAAACAGTTTTTAAAAACATACTTAAAACACAATAAAATGCAGACACAGCACAGCCCATTAAAAGCTGCATCTGTTGCAGCAAATTAAAAACCGAAGACCAGCCTAAATAAAAAGGCCCTTGCCCACCAGTGGAAAAACAGTGGGAGCAGTCACCAAGGAGGTTGTCTCTCATGTCTTCACCGAGAGTTCCTGTGATGGTGTGACCAAGAGAAAGCTTTCCTCTCAGACCTTAAAATTTGGGCAGGCTCATATGGAGAGATATGGTCTTTCAGATAGCAAATTATGCTGTACAGTGCTACAAGATACTAATACAGTGGACCCTTGTTATCTGCTGCAGTTTGGTTCCAGGACCCTCCATGGATAACAAAATCCATGCATGCTTGAGTCCCATTAAATATAATGACACAACAAAATGGTGTCCCATATATAAAATCAAGGTTTGCTATTTGGAATTTATACTTATTGGGAATATTTTCAAGCTGTGTATGCTCAAATCCATGGATAAAAAATATGTGGATAAGGAGGGGCAACTGTATTTGTAAAAGAGTGCAGAAGGAAGTTACATTAGGAGATTTGGAGTGGGATTCTCAGTATGTTGATGACAGACAACTCTGTTTTTTTCATGACATCAGAATTCTGATCTGATACCTGGATGTAGAAGCAAGTTGGATATGCACTGGGGAATTCGTCTGTTGTGATTACATTCCCTCTACAGAAAAATATACATAGTTTCTGGGAGAAACATCTGGATTTCCCCCTATCCTTAGATGCCCAAGTGACTGTGTGACAAGGAAAGTTTTTTATCATCTACCTTGCAATTAGCTTGCTGCAATATGCACTCATAACAAAGAAGGAAGCCTTTCTGGTTCTGGGATTATCAGATTGCCATCTGATGGAAACCCATGGCTTGTCTATGTGGGCAAAACCCTCCAAACTCACCATGTAGCTGGTGCTGTCTGTCTCCATGATGCACAGTGACATCTGAGGAAATACTGAAGGTTTCAATTACTTCCTGGTTTTACTTTGGAGTGAGCAAAGTTTGGGATCATGTGTTTTGTTTTGTTTTCTTTTTGCCATGTGGGCAGCTGGATCAAGGGTAATTCAGACTAAATCAATTGCCCACACATCACGAGTCATGCCATCCCCCTTCTCCATGCTGAGCAGCACAGGGAAAGGAAGTGGCCTGCTGCCACTCCCACTCCCTTGCCAGCAGGAGATTCATGGAAAGGCTGCCCAATGTAATGCTTGCTGCTTCTACTGAGGGTAGAACTATGTGCCCATGAGATAATGAGGCAATAATAGAGCACCCCTTCCTAGATATCATTGCTGAATACCTCCTGAAGGCATCACAGCCAGGGCTCTAGCACCCACCCACCTACCCTGTTTACTGGCAGTGATATCTCTGGAAATATCTAGCCATGTTATCAGTGGGGGGAGGAGTAGGTCACTGGTTGTGATATCTCAAGGAGGCATACAGTCATGTGATCTAGGGGGTGGCAGCTGGATCTCTCACTGTGACATCTAGAGAAGGCATGCAGCCATGCCCTCTCCTCTCATTGATCACAGGCACCCCATTCTGCTTTCAGTAGAAGTGGCAATGTATAGAAGAACATTCCCATAGAGCTTCTGCTGGCAAGGATATAGCAGTGGCAGCTCCACAGGGAACTGGCCTGTGGAGACAATACCAGTTTGGCTGGCCCATGCAGACACCACTGACCTGTCATGATCCGGGTCCAGTCTGGAGCATAATGGACTTTAAGCCAGCATAGACAAGCCCCCAGATAGGTGCCTCAGCCATATTGTCCTCCATTATTTTGGAAGCCCTCTTCCCTGGCATTTGGGAGAAATGGTACCTGTGGAAGACTTATCTCTTTATCCAGCCCTTTGCTGGTTGATTGTGCTTCCCAGTTTGAAACTGTGTTTTTAAATGTCTGAGATTTAAATTGGAGATTTCTTCTTTGTTTGCTTTTTATTTTAATATTTGTTTAGCTTCTTTAAAAAAATTTTTCTGATCTTTTGTGTTTTGCTTCAAGATGTAATTTCAGATATATGACAGACAGTATAACTTTTTATTGTAAAAAAAATCTTTCTTTTTGTATGTTGCATTAAGATGTGGATTTCAGATACAGTAAGCAGTATACAGATACAATATAAACAAGAAGGTCATGTAAATCAATGAAATGGGGACTGGACAATCCATGTCTTTGTTAATTGTGGACACATTGTGATTTTTGCACTTCTGTCTTATTGAGAATGGAGATCACACTGGTGGTTCTTACATGATAGATTTTGCAAAGTAAGGCCCATACTTGGCTCCAATATCATAAAAAGCAGGTGCACTCTTCTTAGTAAAATAAATTCAATTGGAGTTAAGTGATAGAATTTCTAAAAGAAAAGAAAATGACCCAGTGTAATTAATAATGATATACAATATATTAAAAATGATGACCAGAATGGGATGCTTGGAGAATGTTTAACTTAGAGTTGTGCACTTACAACTCTTTTCTATTCATATACCCTAATTAGCCCTTAGTTTAGGGACTACATGTGAAATGTGTAGCAACCCCCATGATCAATGGGGGCTTGTTCCCCTGTGACTTGGGAAGCACTCCTCTTGTATGAGCAATTCCCAGTGCAAGAAGAAGCTATAATGGAGTCAATTCACCTGTCACACTAGAGATGGCTCTTGGGAGGGTATGACAACATCAACCAGTTGCTTCCAAATTGACAGGAGAACAAAGCCCCATTAATTGCAGCGGATGCTTCCTGATACATGGGAGTTGAGGGGTTCCAGCCACAATTCAGTGTCAGGCAGCATAACAACAGTTCTTATACATATGTAAAGATCATACAGGATTCAAACCCCTCAACTAAGTCATAATGACAAAACACGTTATGCAGAAAATTGATCTACAGCATAGGAACATATATATGTAAATTAAGAAATTAGACCAGTAGTCCCCAAACTGACTGAGGCTTCTGGGAGCTGAAGTCCAAAATCATTTAAAGGGCACAGTTTGGGGACCACTGAGTTAGACCATGCTAACATTGCAAAATGATTTCTTAACCAGATTTTCTGTAGGACATTTTTCCTAGTTTGTATAATAGTATGGTGTGCAGCCATTCAGTTATCTTTGTGTTGTAATCTGTGCTCCAATTCATCCCAGAAGATTTGTGCCTAGTGGAATATTCTGCATTTTCCTGTAGCAAGATTTTCATGGCGAGTGACTGGAATAACATGATCTTTAATACAACTGATGTTAACTGACACTGATTTAGCCCCAACTCATGGTGACCCTGTGGGTGAGACATCTTTAAGACCCCCAATCCTTCATTTCTCTGTTTAGTCCCTGCCTGTGACCGTCCTAATTGAGTCTAGCCATCTGGCATGCAGTTTTCCTCTCTTTCTATCCCCTCTACCTTTCCTAGCATTATTGTCTTTTCTAATTCACTCTCTCTGCTCATGATTTAGTCGAAGTACGACAGCCTCAGTTTTGGCTTCCAAGGAGATTCAAGCTTGTTCTGTACAAGGACCCATTTGTTTGTCCTTTTGGCTGTCCACTGTACCCTCAGAACTTTTCTCCAGCACCACATCTCAAATGAGTTGGTATCTTCCTATCCACTTTCTTCACTGTCCAGCTCCCACGTCCACACATAGTGATGGGGAATGTGATAACATGAATTATGGGGAACGTGATAACATGAATGATTCTTAAGGGCTTTCTAGGTTGGCAGGAAAGTGTGACATGAAGTTGCCTTTACCTTAATGCTTAGCAGCTACATTGCAAGCCCCAGGTGTGCATTTAAAAGGTACAGGGCAGCTAGACTGAAGGGTGTGGGAACGACTTATCTGAAGTCTTTTCTGTGGCTCAGCAGCTACATTGGAAGCTGTCAGAATGCTACAAACACAGGCGGAGCAGCTGCACCAGTGGCAATGAACGCAGCTTTTAGCCGCACTGAACCTTTAATTTTTTTTCCTTGCCGGCTGCGAACTGCGTAGCTGCGCAGTTCCCAGCCGGCAAACCTGCATAGCTGTGCAGTTCCCAGCTGGCAGCCTGCTGGGAATTGTGCAGTTGTGCAGGTTTGCCTGCTGGGAATGGTGCAACTGTGCAGTTGTGCAGGTTTGCCTGCTGGGAACTGCGCAGTTGTGCAGGTTTCCCGGCTGCCGGCTGGGAACTGCGCAACTGCGCAGTTCGCAGCCAGCAAGGAAAAAAAATTAAAGTTTCAGCATCATTCCGGTTTCTCTGCTTTTTTAAACTGTGCAGTTGCACTGGTGCATCATGAATGAACCCCTTTATTTTGTGAATGAATCGACATGTTATGCACAGTAGAATAACAGTTACAGCATCCCAGAGTCCCTACTGCGCATGTCTAGGGTTCGGATTAGGGCTGGAGCTAGGGTTTGGGAGCTTTGAAAAACTGTGCAGTTAAACCCCAGCTTTTACACCTGCAGGGCATTGAGCGTTTTAATTAGAAGCGAACTCCACACCACTCATGCTCCCAACTCACGATCCATTATGCTCCGCACTTGTATCACTGCCTTTAAATGGGCGCTTTAAAGATACAGCGGCCCCTTTAACTGTGCAACTACACCCTTTAGATGGAGCTATGCTGTTCCACAGTTTTTAAAAAAGAAGGTGGGAAAACCAGCACTTTTTTAAAGGCGCTTCTTCTCCCCTAAAATGCAAAAAAAGCGTTTTCATGGCACACTTTCCCTTTTTCTCATCTAAAGGCTAGAGTTTCATGCAGCTATGAACACACTTCTTTTTGCCAATCTAGAATAGGCCTTAGTGTTCATTTGCATATCTTTACTCAGAAATAAATCCCATCCACTGCAGTGCAGTCTAAGTAAAGGATTTGTTAATATTGGTAATAGACATACCATTATTGTAGACATCCATGCCTCATTATTATCCTATCTGAACCATAAAATGTATCTTATCTTTCATTGGATAATTTCTCCTTGTATTCATAGGAACTATTCCATTTAAGGTAGTCAATCATAAAAGTAAAATTATACAGGCAGTTATTGATATACCACTTTGCTTATTTTTGCTGTTCAACATTTTTTGGATAGCAGGATTGAACTGGTGGTTTCAAAGTGTTTGCCATTGAACAATCATTTTCCATGGATTTAATTCAATGTATGTTGTCCTTTGAATATACAGATGAAACATAGCTCACCTTTAGAGACATAAAATAATAGCCCAACAATGATATAGATTTTGTGAGCATTTCATCATTGTTGTGTGATTTTGAGTTTCAAGAAGCTTCAGGATCATTAGTCCTGCTATGATTGAAAGGTAGATATAAAACCTTTAATCTGTGGCTTTTTACAATTAGTTTTGGGTTTTAAAGGATTGGGGATCCCACTTTCATCTGCAGAGCCTATGAAAATGCATTTGAAATATATGCTTTTTGCAATGTTTTTGCAGTGGTGGTTCCTGATTGCATTTGTTGCACTCACAGATAAAGTTGTACAGTAGCATTTCTAACCTTTAGAAGGGATTTTGTATGTTTGGATCTAATCTGGATGAGGATACGTGTAGCAAGTTTCAATGACTCCTTTCTGTGTGAACTTTTAAATACTCAACAGGGATATTGGAACACAGTTTAATAGCAAGATTTTATTAAAAATGCCACTTCTAGCAAAATTTCACACCACAAAGTATACCAAATGTTCAAAGCAGAGATTAAGGACCAGAAGAACCTTTCCTGCTGTCAGCAGTTAACAATCATTGGCAAACAGCTATTAGCATCTCACATTTTGGTGATACATGCTCTCTTTATTTTCTCATAGATTTTGTTTCAGATCCCTTTAAGATGGGGTGGGAATTGTGCACCTCATGGTGTCCATGTAGCCCCACCACTGCCACCTGGTCATTCTGCAACCACCTTCCCCATCCCTGGACTTCCTCAGGGAAAAAAAAGAGCAAAAAGTGAATCATGGCTCCAGAAGCCTTTAGAGGTCCTCCTTGTTTATAAAACATATCCTGGCCACCTTGCCTTGGCCAAGCAAACAAACCCACCTAAAAACATGGGAGGAAAACCCATATAGTATTTAAAAACAAAACAAAAAACTTACTTATTGTTCCTATTTTATTCAAAAATATTAGTATGGCTCACACACATCCCATAGGCAGGAAAATATCAAGACAAAATCTAGGAATCACCTGAACCCACAGGCAGACCTGCAGATCGTAGACAGCAAGAAAGTTCCATAGCTTGACAAGATCATGAATGAGAAGCAGGAACAAAGAAATCATTGGATTTTATGTTCATAATTGTGATTAATTTCACTATTTACATTTTTTCTGAATAAATTAGAATCTAATTACACAACTAAGAATTTATGCACTGAGTTAAAAATTTGGAAATTAGGCTTCTTCCTCTTCAAATATGCAGACGTTTATCAAACATTTCCTATAGAAAAGGTTGAAAAACAGTTCCCTAGTAGATTTCCATATGCAGAGGAAGGGGAGAATTTGCCAAAACTAATCTCCCTGCTTCCACTAGCAGGAACAAAGTCTGGAGTAAAGCCAAAGTTGACTACAGCAACCTCATTTGCTTCCATTGTACAAAAGATGGTTTTAAAGAGTTCTGGCCAACTGTGTTGCTATGACACTGTTAGCAGTTACATAGCACACACCCTCCTGTGAAGTCCATGACTTGTGTGGTTGCTCATCACAATGTCAAAGCAACAGCCAGGCTGAAGTTGTTAAAGATGACACTGGAGATTATCACATGTGAAATCAGCACCAGGATAGACACAGGTTGTAACCGTCACCAATGGATCTTACCACATTGCCCCTGCCTGGACAGTCTACAGAAGCTTTTCATGATTGGGATTGTCCTGTTCTTGAAAAGCTGCCGGAGAAGCCTGGGTTGGATATGAGCTGCCTACTGGAGATCCATTGGTGACAGTTACAAACAGTCTATCCCAACACAGATTTCATATGCGATAATCTGCATGAAGAGGGAGGGGGAGGGGGGAGGGGAACAGGAGCTTCAACAAATGCTGTAGTACTATTGTGATTGCTATGTATTATTTAAATAGCTACACCCTGCCCTGTGTCACAAGGTCTCTGAAAGGTTTACAGTAAAATCAATTTGAGAAATTTAAGTTTGTAAAAAGCTTGCCTCTGTTAACAAAGTTTCTGTCAAAGAAGCTCCTTTTTACAAAGTCTTTATGGGCACCTGACCCCCATCTTACCTTCCTCATCCTCTCTGTAGAAGAGGGGTGTTTTTGTTGTTGTTGTTGTTCATTGTTGTTGTTTAGCTGAATCAGAACTAGGAGGATGGTGAATGAAGGCTGGAGAAACACATATTGTAGGAAGATCCCACTTATCCAATGGGCTAGGTAATGCAGCACTGTCAGAAACTGGAATTGGTCAAAAGGCAGAACCCTTGTAGAGAACACAAGGGAGGTACAGCAGCTTGCTTGGGACTGCCCCTGCTGCTTGCAGAGTCTCTCGGTCAGTTTGGTACCTTTTTCTGTTTCTTCGCTCACTTTGCATGGAGCATGAATGGGTAATCCTAAGCAAGTCTCTGCAGGCAGAAAGAACTAATGAAAGAGTGGATCCCTTGTTGGATTAATGGAACTTGACCTTAATTTGCAGTGTTGAAAGAGTGAGTCATCAGATAACAGGGTGTCAAAAACTGGGAGATTCATGTATCAGTATCAAGTTGTTGCAGTAAACAGCACAATAAAGCTTGCACTGAACAAGAACGGATTGTCCTCTAGCTGACCCTCTTGTAGCTTAACAAGAATCCCCTAATGACAATCTCTGTAACTACCATGTAGAAAATAGAAGATAGTAGTAGAATAAGGTTTGAAAGGAGATTTAAGACTTAACCAGCCTAGTGGGAGAGGAAAATAGTGGATGTAAACAACTGGCTCTGCAGGTGATGTTGCCGAGAATGATTCTTGGATCATGGACTATAGTTCCACGAAGAAGAACTTCTGGCAAGGAATGGTTTGCACCTCATTCCAGTGGGCAGAAAGGTTTTTGCCAATAGTCTCAAAAATTTGATCAAGAAGGTTTTAAACTGAGTTATATGGAGGAGGTATACAGTATTTTGGAAGGCAGGAGTTCACCAAGGGCTGGAGACAATAGTCAAACTGTTATAGAGGGCACAAGGCAAATAGTACAAGGACCTAACAGTGGGGGGGGGGGGGAGGGAACCTTGCACAGGCACCATGTTGGGAGGACCCCATGGTCTTAGATGTCTCTATGCTGATGCATAGAGTATAGGAAATAAACAAGATGAACCTGAACTCCTAGCAAAACAATCAAGTATGATATATTAGGCATCACTGAAACCTGGTGGGATGAGTCTCCTGATTTGAATGTAGGAATAGAGGTATATAAACCTTTTAAAAGAAGCAGGCCAACAGGAAAGGAGGAGGAATAGCATTATATGTCAGGGATGTTTATACCTGTAAAGAGATCCAGGACTTATTTCCGGGAAGCCAGGTGGAGAGCATCTGGATAAAAATTAAATGGGAGGAAAACAACAGGGATGTTACTGTGGGAGTCTACTACAAACCCCAAGTCAAACTGAGGAATTGGATGATGCCTTTCTAGAACAGATGACCACACACTCAGAAAGGAGAGATGTAGTAGTGATGGGTGAATTCAACTATCCTGGTATTTGCTGGAAGTCAAACTCAGGCAAAACCTCATGATTCGAGTGTGGTGGAAAAGGCAGATAAATAATACTTATTGTATTAAGAATTCAAAATAAAACAAATGAGTCCCAAAGTGTCTGTGTGCATATTTGTGTATATACAGTATATTTATAATCAGAACCTTGCATGAAGAAAATAAACAGTTTCCAAGACTTAAAATTGTCTGTGTAGATCATATATGTTGGAAGCATGGGCCATAAACATAATTCCAGAGACTCAATGGTCAGTCAGTCAACCAACACATTTGAAATCAAGAAACAATACGATTTTGAATTAGATTTCTTCACTGCCACGGACAGGAGGGATACTCACTAAGATTCCACATGTCAAACCCTCCCCCCCCATGTACATTTATCACAAGCTATGGAAATTGATTATTTTGTGTATAGTTTTCCAAAGCTTGCCTAATTCATGAGTCTGCTATGATCTCCTGCTTGGTTTATAAGTATGGTGAGGAATACTTGCCTATTAGCCTCTTAGCAGGTGTGATCAGTGCTGCTTTTAATTATAAGTATTACCAGCTTGCATGTAACTCCTCAGTTATGTTCGTGGTTTCCTATCTTTAAAATACTGTTTATCAGCAGATACAGAAGTGTTCTGTGGATTAGGCAAGAGACAGTGAAATTACTGTGCATCACCGCAGGCGTACTGTTTCCGAAAAAAATTACTGTATCAGCTCTAAGCTTCAGTTTTACACATTCTGGTGGAATACATGCACATGTTGCTTTTTTTCCCCAAATTTGTTTTGCTTCCTTTTACTAAGTTATATAGTAAGTCCAACTTATACCTCTGTAAGCTATTTTTTTCTGTGTCATTGTGGAGGTTTTTGCAGAGCACTGGTATCATCCTCCAGGGGATCCTGTAGGAGATCCTAGAGGATGCTTCATCACTGTGTATCTGCTGCTTCATGCTTTCTGACAACCAGTAAAATGTTTTGTGGAGGCAGCATCTGCTAAACAGTACAGGGCAGGGGATGGATGAGGGAGAGGAGCATCTTTCATAGTTCCACCTTTGTAGAATTTTGTGGTATGTCTCATGATCTAGGAACTTGTTTTGCGTTCTTTCACTGAAACAAAACCAACAGCAACAAAAAAGGCAGGTCTTGCATTTTTTCCCCAGTTCTACATAGGCTTAGTACTGCCATGTACAAAGAGTCTGAGGGATGTGGGAATCAACACAGGTCTCTGAAAAGAGGAAAGGAATTTTCTGTAAATTAACTATGAAACCTGCCCTCTTACTTCGAGGTGGGCCCCAAAGGAAACTGATTGAGAAAGGGAAGTAGGGACGTTTACAGTGAGATAACCATATTATTTATGTATGAAGCCTAAAGCTGAATTTCTATCAGGCCACATGAAAGAAAAGAGTCAGAGGATATTGACAGCCAGCTACATAGCTACAAAAGCAACATGCATAGTTTTTTTCTTGTAAATATGGGTGTTTATTTTATAATCACTGTAAAATGTTTAAAATACATCTTTAATGTCATACATCTTTAATGTTAATATCAAATATGTCCTCTGTTTCACTCAATTAAAAAATAAGAAAGTACAGAAAAACAAAGATATCCCTATCAGGCACACAATTTCTTTCCAAATGTTGTTTATTCTACAATACATTACTTACAAGTATGGAGAGATTTTTTTATTGAATTTTCCCACAAGCTTTTCATTGTTTGGTTTTTTCACAGAAACTGTTCAGAGGGGAATTTCCTTAAAATACTAAACAAACAAATACCCAAACAACCCTAACATATTAAAACAAGCACAGATTTGCCTGCAAATTCTTGAAACATCCCCTGAATATAATCACATCAATTGATGAGATCTTAAATTTGTACTGTTTTATTTATAAAGAGGCTTCTAAATTTTAAAATGCTCTATGTCAAAATATAATGATTTTGCCATTTCCAGGTTTTATGGGAAGCTAAAATAAAAGAGGGGAGAGGGGGGTTTTCCAGAATAATGTCATGTACTTGATCCCTGTCTTCCTTATTAAAAACACAACAGGTGATAGTGGACTAAATTTCCTGAAATATACTGAGAATCAAAATCACTATGTCTAAAAACTTGGCAGTCTGTTCAAATATAAAAAAGGCTAGCATGCAGTAGAAAGCATGTTTGTTCATATCAAGCTAAATAAACTCTTGTTCTGTGTCACAGGGATCCTGTATCGCAAGTCCTGCGCATCCTCTGCAGCTTGCCTCATGACCTCTGCCGGATACCAGACTTTCTGTACTCCAGGGAAAATAAACTCTGTTTGTATAAGCTGCTGCAATACTCCACTCTGCAATGGGCCCAGGCCAAAGAAGCGGGGAAACTCTGGCACCATGCCCAGGGCTGGTGTATTAACAACCATACTTCTCTCTGGCTTGGCATTTCTATCACCAGTACACTGCTAAACTCTAATGGAAGAGTTTTTTGGTCACATCATTCATCCTGTGTTATTTCCATCAAAAACACAGCTGGTTTCCATTGTAATGTTGCTGTTTGCATCCAGATGCTGAAAGAAGAGTTTAATTTTGGGGGGAAAAAATCTCAGCAACTTTTTTTAGTGAGGGAATAGATATAGTTGTCTGAATTTCCAATATGCACTTTAAAAACAAAACAAAAATCAACACTCACCCATGCAGAACCCATATTCATTCATGTTATTGGAAACTAGTCTATTGAAACAAGCACTTAAACTTGGAGGTTACAACCTGCAGGCTGTAACCCCTTTGCTTGTTTGTTTTTAAACATCCATTTTTAGCATATGGTGTATCATCTGATTTATGTTTTATGAAAATTCACAGTTCGTGTTCACAAAGGCCATTCTGGTTAGAAGGGTCTGTGCTGGTCTCCAGTGGCATTGTTTTCACATTCAGCTCCAGTGATTCAAGACTCATTTTCTGCAAACTGCAGTCAGGCTTGGTCTCACTCTGAAAAGTACTTAAGAAAACCTTGTTAGCAGTCTTGGTAGAAGACTTGCGCCTGGATGACATGAAGATCAATGGCCGCCGGTAACGGCTACTACTGGCTATCGAATTCAGATTGGCTCTTAGAAACTTCTGTTTGTTGGCATGTTCTAGCGTCAGATGACAACGGAGGACCTGAAGAAAGACATTCCGGAATTGCTGGGAGGAGATGTTGTACAGCAGTGGGTTCACCACAGAGCTGAGGTAGAAGAAAGTATCGGCTATGGGGAGAAGAGTAATGTATGCTCTGAAGTAGGAGACTGTCCAGTTCTGCTTAGGTCTTGCAGCGGCCATGATCCTTCGAACTTGATTTGGCATCCAGCATATTGCCAGAGTTGCAACAATCATTCCTGCAAGCAAGGAGTGGAGAAAGAGAAAGCATGTGAAAACCAATCATAAAATATTTAGTATCAGTCCTGCATTTACTGGCTAGGAAATGATACCAATTTTTCAGTGTTTTGCTTGACAGCTGCTTCTGCCAGTAGCAAAATTTGTTCTAAGAAGTGGGGAAGAGGCAAGCCACAGTTTCAAGGTCACTGCAGTCTGGGTTCTGATAAGTATTATGTAATATTTAAGATAGCATTTCTTTTTTTATTCCCTGGCATTGGTTAAGTTCAAAGACATTATTTCAAAGATGGTGCATTCTTTAAAATGTTATCTATGATTCCTTCCCTTTCTCAACTCTTTACTCCCCTCTGCATTATTAAAAATACAGCCATATTAGAGCAGGCAATACCCAAAAGAGGATCAGATTCTGTTTTATATTTTACAAAACAAATATGCATGCAACTGTATATTTGGCATTATTTTTGGTAACTTTTCTCTGACAGAAGATATTTTTGCGTACAGTATGAATAACTCTTTTTATGACAAAGAGTATATAATAGGCATCTGGGAAAGAAATTCCAGTTGAATTAAAATGTGGAGCAAAAGGCACAGGGGAAAAAGAACCCTCTTAGACATACCATAGACAATGTTTCAGATTACATGGAAGGTGTTCACAGCTTTGATATCCAAGCATTTTGGGTTCCTCTTTCAGTCTTTCTTTTCTCTACTTCACTGGGTCCAGGTTATTGTTGTTGTTGTTATTATTATTATTAGAACATGGATATTATGACATTTTTTCTTTAGCCACAGACATACCACTGTAGCTTTCCTATTTCTGGCTATGGCAAGGGAAAAGGTACAGACACTTAGGAGAGCTTTGTCTGCCACAGGTGACAGGGATACTGAGCATTTACATAGTGCTTTAAAATATTAAATGTGTTTCTTGTGCTTTGCCTTATTTTAATCTTTACTATGGCTGTATGTGAAAATCTCACATTATCTTCACTGAAAACATAGTGACTTGCTAAGAACTTCTAGAGCTGTGAAAGTTACTCCTAAAAGTAATTAATTATGGTTCCTGACAATTATAATTTTAAAAATTGAAATTGAAATCTTTTTAATTTTAAAAAGTAACTACTTGTTACTTGTTATTCAAAAGTACCTAATCAGTTCACTTTTAAAAATCAGAATGTTACGAGCCTGTGGTATAAAATGCATTTAATTAATGAGATCACATACACCCTGTATCTATAAAAGTAACTAAAACAATTTACCGTTATATTTAAAAAGGAGTTATGGAATCCCTCATTATTGTATAATCAAAATATAACTTATTCATGTTTTAGTTACTGGAAAAATAATTACAATGTTATTTCTAAGCTCTGAGAAATTTATAGCAGTGGTGAGATTTGAACCCTGATTTGTAAATCAGTCTCTTAGTGATTAACCTGTACCATCTCTCTACATAAGAACCAAGGGACACATGATTACAGCAAACATCTCTTTGGAGGGGGCTGAAATATTGGTTGTATTTAAGAGGAAATTCTATTTCCGAGAGGGACAATGTAAAGAAGAATGTAGTTCAAAGTTCCTGTTTGTTTGTTTTGTTTTAAAGGACACAGTGGTATTGTGGAAAGGGTTTTAAATTTATCCCCTGAATTATTGAACTCCTATAATGCAATTCCAAAGTTTTCAGCCTGTTCACCCTGCAGTGGTGTCACTTGTTTTGCAGCAAATGTGCCTTATATGTAAAACAAAACACTTTCAATAACAGAGGTATACCCCACCCATTGCAGTATTTCCCTTGATTTGTGCATTTTGCACCACTCTCTTTACTAAAGCTTTTCTTTGCTTTCAAGCAAGTCATGCAAGTCAGCCTGCTTCCTTGGCAAAATTGCACACAACTCTGCTACTGCCAATATTAATCTGGATTAATATCTAATCAAAATAAAGTAGAAATATTGAAATATAAATAAAAGGAGCCAAATAAACCAAGTGGTCCGAAATTTCATATTGGGGATAAAAATGACTGTTTAGAAGAATGCTAAGGAATTTGGTAATGCTGAAAGAACAATAAATATGAATGTATAGACAAAAATGAGATTAAAAAATCAGAGCAGTGGCTTGGAAGATCCAGGACTGGTCATAAATTGTGTGTGATGATTTGTTTTGTGAACTTTTTGATTTGAATGTTTAACTTTGGTTAATAAAAGAGATTAATTTTCATAACAATGAAAAGTTTTCTTTATACCAAAATCCTTGCAGATTTTCTTACACTAGGTTTCATAAATGCATATTGCTACTATCACAAAGAAATAGTTTTGTAATAGAAACAGATACTTAATAGTTTTGTAATGGAAACAGTACCCTAGCACTTTCACGTAGTAACAAAGAAACCATAAATGGCAAAGTTAAACAGGAATTTTCTTTCTACATGAACACCCTGTATTCATATTCATGCTTGCCACATAGTACAAATTGCACTACTTATTTTGTATCTGTTCTTCTCGCTCATCCAGAAGACAATAGCAGTCAGTACAGCTCAAATTTGACATAGTGCTTCACTTCCCATTATTTCTTAGTATGTACATGTTATATGACAAGGAGGGAAAATCCCCAAAAGTCATATTTGTGGTGTCCATACTCATGTGTAACATATTGGCCAGACTTGTAACATATTGGCCAGATTCCTGTTGGTTAATCTCAGTGAATTGAAGCAATTGTTGAAAAGTGTGTCAAACACAGGTAAATCCCATTGCTTCAGTGAGCCTACCGTAGAAGGAATAACAACAGGATTTATCCCTGTGCTTGCTGAGCTGTACTACTTCAAAGTATAGTCTGCTATCACAAATTATTGTTTGTTTTAAGTATGTGGACCTCTGTCTGCTCTGCCCTGTGTTTGATGTTAGTTTGTAAACTACAATTTATGCTCCGTGTTTGCCATAGTTAAGACCATTGCTGTGCCATGAAGTGCTGGTGCCCTATGAGTAAGTTAATTTATGAAGTCAAATACTGGGTTAATGGATAACAAAAACATACAAGTTTGCTTTCTCATAATTTGAAAGGTCAATCTATGCTGTAGGCTTTTAAGTATGATTAGTACAGCTGCAGCTTGAGGGAATTCTGAACTGAACCATCCCATTTTGGGTATTGTCTGATTTGAATTAACACCAGAATACAGGTATGCCTAAGCCAACATCCCTTTTATTGCCATTTTCTTCATGTGGAAAGCAACAAGCCTGAAGAGGCATTCCTGTTTGTGCAGAGAATCTTCATTAAAGCAAGGATGTTGGAAAATCAGAGTTTTTCTGCAGCATGTCTCCATGGGACAAGTTCCTTTCTTTGTCAGATTTGTCATTTTTCATGGAGGGGGTAGAGTTGCCACTACCCTCTTCACATGTTGGTTCACATTGGGTAAGTAATGCTTGAATAGCATTTTAGTAGGTAAGCAATTGCATTTGGAATAGTTTCCATACCCCCCCCCCCAAAAAAGTCCTCAACCTGTTTTTTAAACATCTCTATCTCCCTCTGTGTGTATGTAAGATACATGCACACATAAACACCTAGTACATATATGTACATATTGATACAAGTGATCCCATAGCTTTATCTTCATGTGTATTACTGATTTATTGGTTTAAATAAATGGTAGGCCATACATTACTCAGATGATTTTGTCTATTAATCAAGTGTTTTACACTGCACCTGTGCCAGTTCAGTTTTGTGCTGTCTAATGCTATAGTCCTGCTTTTTAAAGACAGACATTCCACCATCTCTTGCTTTTTCATCATACTTCATGTAAAAGAACAGTGAGGTCATGCCCTCATTTTTTGTTCTTCTGTGCTGTCAAAATCATTAACAAGAACTAATGATCAATGAAGCATGGCATAGAAGAGTCACTGAAGACATGCAGACCTTTATGATCTTTATCATTTTTCAAAAAGAAGGTGGATCCACTAAATTGATTTTTGAACATTCACCCTTTAGAGGACTTCCTTTCAGGCTGGTAGCCAAGAATTTTATGATGAACTGAGGAAACTTTGCAGAACAGCCAGAACATAAATGCAGACAGGCAAAGTTACTTAATAATGTTAAAATAGCAGGAGTGATTAAATTTGTTATAACCACATTTAAAAAGTCAAAACTTGAAAATTTTGGAAAGAGGTCTAGAATATTTTATAATTGGGATTGTTGTTTTGTTCCTTCAAGTAATTTCTGACTCATGGTGACCCTATTACAGGATTTTCTTAGCAAGATTTTTCAGAGGGGGTTTGCAACTGCTTTCCTGTGTATTTATTTTGTTAGTTTTATTTCATTTCTATGCCACTTTTCTCCCACAAAGAGACTCAAGGCACAGAGTCTTGTAAATAAAATTCTTTTAAAACTTTACAGTAAAAATTTAAAAACAGTTGTAATAATCTAAACACCGTATAAAATTATATAAAACATACAGAAGTTTAAAATCATAACTAGACCACACATCCCATATAAAAGCCCCCCTGACATGATTACACTGTATATTAAAAGAGTGCTTGAATAAAAATGTGTTTGCCTATTGGCAAAAGGAAAGCAGGGAGGGGCCCAGCCTAGTCTAGCCTGGGTTCTCATGGAAAGGAGTTCCAGAGGGTGGGAGCAGCCACTGAGAAGGCTTTCTCTCATGTCCTCACCACCCAAGCCTGTGATGGTTGTCATGAAGGAAAGTTATAGTTTGGTTTAGAAAAGTCATGCATTGTGTGCTCTATCTTCCCGCCTCCCCTCTCAAGTTTTGTAGTGCTAAATTTCCAGGGCCTGTTACATTGTAGCTTTCCAAAACAAGAAAAATGGCTGTATCTAGAAACCAGGTTATGAAACCAAGGATCCAGAAAGTCATGATATAATTGCCTTGACTGTAAAGTGTAGGTTTGAGACCAGCGTGAGGGTCCATTACATGCATTACCAACCTCTGGCCTGCTGTTTCTCATTGTTGTGACCTATTTGTCTATAAACTCTAAACAAGTGCAGTAAAAAGAGAAAAAGCAGCAGTCATCATTCACCTTGTTCCCTTTCTAGGCTTGCTATAAAGCAATAGTGGCAGCAGCAAGGAGAATATGGGCTTGGGAGACTGAAAATATCTTGCCAAGGTCCATCCAAAACTGGAACCTTTGCTTACCAAATACTAATAATGATAGTTTGCATATTTGCCTCATACTGATGTCCAAAACTTATCATGAACACTCCTTAATGATTCCATCTTTCTGCAATGTTCAGGTATGTAGACTGGGGATGGGCAAATTGTGAGCCTTCCAGATGTTGGGACTGCATTAACCAATTTAGGCAGTGGTGAAGTATGTTGGGATTTGCAATCTAGAGACATCTGGAGCTCCACACTTTGCCCATCCTTAGCATAAAGATGTTTTCAAGATGACATGGACTATCTTGCCCTTATTTTATCCTCAGAGACTTTTCTTTAAGGAGCATTCAGAGATGTATGGCCAGAATCCACTACAGTTATGAATGTATAACCTATGGCCTTATCACGTGAAAAAAAAAAAAAGCAGAAATAGAGATAATGGATTTCTCCCTGCCTTACTGCATGACAACATAGCACTTAAGTTCATTTCCTGCAGGAGACAGTTGTAAAAATGCATCTGAAAAAATCAGCTTGATAAAAAACACACCTTTAATGACCATCTCCTGTGGGAAGAGAATTGAAGCACTATGACATCATGAAGTAAGGCATGGAGAAAGCTGCTGTTCCTCACCTCCGTTTCTGCTTTCTTTTCTTGTGCAGTAACGTGTGTAGTGGTTTCAGTGTTGAACTACAACTCTAGAGACGAGGGTTTGATCTGGGTGACCTTGGGCAGCAAGTCACATGCTCTCAGCCTCAGGGGAAGGTAATGGCAAACCTTCTCTGAACAAATCTTGCCAAGAAAACCCGTGATAGTTTCACCTTAGGGTGGCCATAAGTCAAGAACAACTTGAAGGCACATAACACAACAACAAAGGATCCTAGAATTATGTATCTGTGACTGTTTCATATTTACAGTCCCTGTGTATTCCCTAGTTTAAGGACTACATGGGGACCATGAAAGTCCTCTAATATCTACTTACTTGTCTCTTCCCCTGTCTGTCAAAAAGCAGCTAGCTGATGGTCCTATCAGCAGAAACTGATCTTCATCAATCACAGTTGCTGCTGCTCAGTAAGTAAGGATGCGGGGATTGGGTCGGGAGTCACTGCATGTAATTACGATGGTTACACATTCATAACTATCCAAGTGAATTCCAGCAATTACGTTGAAATTGTATTTTGGTGAAAGACACATGGGTCAAACAGACTGGAGGTTTGGAGTGGCCTCTGGTCACTCCAGCTCTGACCAATCCCTGATCATCCCAGGCGACTGGGTGCTGTGGTCCCCAAGCCAGTCAGCACCAAGCCACTCTCTTTCTGGCCAGCTTCAGGCTACCTTCCAGCCAATCCGGGGGAATGTGTCACCTGCACAGCATGCCCCCGGCACAGCCGGAAGCTGTGCTTTTTGGCCATGTGTTTTGGCCCATAGAGTATTTAACATGAGTCAATCAAGGTTTTTGTTGTGCTTCAATTATTTTATTCACTGTTAAATTAAACATCTCCTATTTATCATTACCTATCTTGAGTCTTCAAGGTTGTGTTAGCTTAATTAATTAAACAAAAATGTTTATTTGGTGCAGAATTTCAGCTATGGCTTCTTAGAAATATCTGCAAATTGGTATTAGACTGTTGTTGTTGTTGTTAACTGCCATCTCCATGGCAACACCATCTGGCCTAGGAGGGAGTGAAAGGACAGGCCAAACTCCATCGGGCCTGTCCTAGATTAAGAAGCTGAGCCCTCCCTCCAGTCCATCTGCCTTGGTCCAGGCCTCAGAGGGAGAGAAGAACTTTTGGACCTGATCCCCTTTCCCACCACCATTCCCTTCTCCTTTTGTGTCATGTCTTTTTAAGATTTTAAGCCTGAGGGCAGGGAACCAGCTAATTAAAAATAATAAATTGTAAGCTGCTCTGATAGCCTTTAGGGCTGAAGAGCGGGGTATAAATAAATAAATATTAGTAGTAATCGTATTAAGGTGCCTTCCACTTACAGTGGCCCTATGAATGACAGACCTCCATGAACATAGTCATCACTCGTCCTGCTCAGGTTTTACATTTTTAAAAAACAGATATGCCCAACCCTAAACCAAAATTAAAATCCTTGACTGCAAAATTAAAATAAAACAATGCATTGGTTTGTTTGGTTTTTTTTTTTTTATCTTAGCCATATTGTTGGCATTGACCTTCACTGAGAATATAAACTGCTATGCATGTAAGGTTCTCCCTTAGATTCTTCTGAAAGAACCAGCAAGTGAAAAATGAGCCAATGATAACCTTGTACAGTACTGTAGAGGTTAGTCTTTCAAGGGGCAGGCAGAAGACTGTGTGTGTAAACTTTGTCATTTTTATAAGGACAAGTAATTGCTCATCTGTCTACCCAAGGAAAAAAAAGCATATTCTTTATTTTTGCAGAAATGGGAACAAACATTTCGGCTCAGATGCTTCAGGAATTACCCTATGTCTCCAGGGGAAAGCCTTATATTCTCATTCAAGCCATAACAACATAAAGTATAAAATCCTTTCACTCTGTTTAATGTGCTGGTATAACCAATAACAAACTTTAGTATGACAAATCATGAGGGATGTAATAGACTATGTATAGCAGCTACCATTGCTTTATAAATGGGCAGAATGAGTTTAAATTAATGCAGTGCAAACTTTTATAGAGTCCAGTAAAGCAAATGTTCTTATAAAACAAGTAATATTTTCTATTAGAATGGGCACTGGTTCTGTCCCTGGAACATATTCTGGGTCCAAGTGCAGATTATGCTTTATAATGCCACAATTTAATCAGAAGGCAAGAAGAGCAATAGTTTCTTTTTCTCTTAATTACTGAGCTAGAACAACAAGAACCATTGGATGACACAGATTTTATTCTTTGAATTAACCATTTGAACAAGCAAATGCCTAAAACCAGTGCACTCATACTAGAGCGCAAAACCAAGGCAGCATAGCATGGATACAAGCACTATACAAGCCAGGGCTTTGAGGTCAGAATTATGTAGCTGGAGCTAGAGTTAGAAGCAACTTTGGTTGGAGCCAGAGCTTCAAAATAAAAACTTCTAACATTATATAATAAATTAATCATTTTATACTGAATCCTTTTGAGCAACTGTGAATCAGTAACCTACATAAACCAGCATGTAGATCAGGATTCAGTTCCCCATTGGGTGAGCTTCAGTGAGTCACATTCAGCCCCAGAAAACCCAGTGATTCTGTTGTAGGTTTGCCATAAGTTAAAGTACCCAACACCAACAACCTACTATTGCACATTCACAATTGCTACTTATTCATGATCTCTAGCAGCCCCTAGTATAGGTACTACATAGGGACCAGCTCCCTAAACTCCATTTACTGGTAAGCAGCTTCTGCAATTGTTAGGGGTCCATCCCTCTGTTGATTGGGAAGCAGTTGCTTGATAGTCTCTCCCACCCTGGCATGAGCAATACTTGTCATGATAGGGACTTGCAACAGGTCCTTTTTCTGCTTTTCATGCTGGAGATCACTTGTGAGAGCGGCCTGGGAATTTCAGGCAGCTGCTTCTCAATTGACGGGAATGGTCCCAGCAGCTGCTTACAGGTGAGTGGGGTTTAAGGGGAAAGTCACACCAGAATTCACAGTGTAGCAATGTCATTACAGTGCTACCTATTACACAGTGGTTGTAGAATTCCAGCAATATTTTTTTCAGCAAAAATATTTGTAGTTTTGAGTAACAGATATTTTAAATATAAATATGAATTGTCAAGTCAAAGAGGCTTCCCATAAAATCAACTGTATTTGAGCATTTCACCATAACTCAGGAAACAGATGAAGATAAATGCTGTGATGCCAAGGAGTTGGAAC
Source organism: Urosaurus nigricauda (assembly GCA_034509955.1). Classification (NCBI taxonomy): domain Eukaryota; kingdom Metazoa; phylum Chordata; class Lepidosauria; order Squamata; family Phrynosomatidae; genus Urosaurus; species Urosaurus nigricauda. The sequence goes on along the minus strand of JAOEGL010000001.1, from coordinate 144,161,947 downwards.
CAGATAATAGAAAAATAGAGGAATCAAGAGTCAAAGGATTGGCCTACCAACCCCATAGTCCTACTATAGTGATCCCCAAACTGTGCCCTTTATAATATTTTGGACTTCAGCTCCCAGAAGGCTAAGCCATGTTGGCCAATAGTCTGGGATTCTGGGAACTTAAGTCCAAAATCCCTTAAAGAGCACAGTTTGGAGACCACTGCCCTAGTACAAGCAGTAAACTGAATACATATATGATTCACAAACTAGCCTTGTACTAACTCCAGAAATTCATGTTCCCATACTTTAAGGGTGGAGAAAGTGAGACCCATGGGCCATAAGCAACTTACAACCTCCTTTTTGTACCCATTAAATTCTCCAGAATATCTTCTAAATTTCCAGACCCATTTCTTTCTTTCTTTTTAAATGTTAAGTATCTTTGACCCCAAAACTGTCAGAAGCTATGCAAAACCACTTCAAAATGCAGCAGTTTTGTTCCTCATTCCCTGAGCCCTAACAGATGAAGGTTCCTGATTCTGCTGTATCAACATCTTTAAAAGTTTGGGAAGATTTGTTCAGAGGAGGTTTGCAAAGGAGGCTGAGTTGGAAATTTAACCCTGGTCTCCAGAGTCATAGTCCATAACTCAAACCACTAATGTCCCACTGACTCTCAGGACTGGGCAATGTGCAAGATGTAAATCCAACTGGTAGTCCTAACTAGGGAGTTTATCGCACTGCCCTTCCCATCCTTTCCTCCTGATGCTAGGTCCGGGATATAAACTTTTAAACACAGATTTTATTACAGACCTCCTTGCCCAGGCCCGATATGGCAGTGATGGCAAACCTTTTAGGGGCCAAGTGCTCAAACAAGAAGGTCTTCCAGCACCAGTGTTATCTGGTGCCAGGGGCAGGACTTCTGCCTTCCGGGGTGGAACCTCTGCCCTCGGGGGCCAGGATGTTCACAGGTCTTCCGAGACAGGACTTCTTCCCCCACCCTCCTGGGCCTTCAGCTGCCTCTCCAGAGACAGCTGAAGGCCTGGAGAGAAGAAGGAAAAAGAGGCGTGCACCTCTTCCTCCTCCTCCTCCCCCATGCTGTTCCCAGCCTCCAGAGCTGGAGGCCAGGGAGGGTTGAGGAGGAAGAAGAACAGGAGCATCGCTCTTCTCCCCCCCCCCCTCCTCCATCACCAGCCTTCAGCTGCCTCCCGAGAGGCAACTGGAGACTGGGGAGGGTTGGGAAGCAGGAGGAACAGGCACGTGCCCCTTCCTCCTCTGCCCACCACATGCAGGATGAAATGGCGCCACATGCCATGTCTGGCATATGTGCCATAGGTTCAGCATTATAGTGATATGGCATCTCATAGCCGATCTGGGCTTCTCCCATACCTTGCAAAGAAATCCTTTTCTTTCAAAAAGGGCCAGAGAAGTCCAGATCGGGTATGGGATGCCTCCTGCCTGAGCATGGAGGCATGTGATAAAATCTGTGTTTAAAAGTTTTCATCCCAAGCCTATCTCAGGAGGAAAGGGCAGTGCAATAAACTCCTAGGGTAGAAGCATTAAAACCATGGAACTTATGTAAATGTTGACTTACTAGGTTCCCACTGATTTAATGAGTCCACTGTATTTGAGACTAGGAATTGGAGTTCGCTAATAGGCCCTAATTGTCCTGCTCCCTGACCATTGGAAATGCTGGCTTCTCCTAATGGCAACTGGAGTCCAGTAACATCTGTAGGGCCATTAGCTGCCCACTGCTTCTTTATTATAGAATTACAACTGGTTCATTAAATTATCAAACACACACAATTTCTATTTTCCTTCTAAACTTCACAGTTACTATAACAACTATCTGAGTAAGTAAACTCTAGTCTATGAAAGCTAATGCTACCAGCTTCTTTCTGTCAGTTAGTCTCAAAGGTGCTACAAGATCTTTTTGCATATGACAACCAAGTTATTGCAGTTGCTGAAGAAACATAAATTATTCAGATTATGCATAGAAACAACTAATAAGTGTAATCCAGGAGAGCTCACACATGGCCAAAATTTTGATTATCCTAATGCTTTGTTTGCATCGCATACCAATTAAATACCTAAGGCAGTATATATGTACATCTTTTTATACAGATCCAAGTTGACTATGAAACTACTGAGTTCATGTTAAATAAAGAACCATTGCCTTTTCTTAAAAGTATCTTTCATGCCATCATCTTTTCCTAAGTGACTTTGCATCGCAGTGAAGTAAACCTAGTACATTAACTGCCAGCAAAGTAACTCTGCCTCACTGGCACTGAACAGAAGAAACTTGGCAGTCACTTCTCCCTTAACAATTCTTCCTTTTTACGACTCAAAAACATTCCTCCAGGCAACAGGATACCAAGCTCAATTCATTACTATCTACATCTTTATTGAGGATTTTAAAACACATTCTAGCAATGAGCATCCAAAGCACAATGAAGAATGCTGCAGTATTTGCTTATTCCAAAATTGATAGGCCTCCATCTTACAAGGTTTCTAATTATTCCTCTAAGTTTTAAGGTTTAAGCAAGGCGTTTTCTTGCAGCAGCTTCTCTAGAGACCAATTATCCCATAGAATTTGACTCATCCAATGAGGTTAGGATTGCTGTCACAGGAGTGCTCAAATTTGTACATTATTTCCTTATGTTCATGTCCACCCTGATTAACTGTTTCTATACACCCTTGTATCTCAATAGTCCCTCCTAGATACACCAATTATTCTGATGGCTGATGGAATATAGGTGATTCTAAATCAAATCTTTCACAAAAATAGTGTTGGCACTAGCAAGGTTAACTACCAAAAAAGAGCGACTTTTTATCATGAAATTAATGACACAAATGAGGTTTCTCAGCATCTGCTTGTACATTGACATTTAAATGATAATTGTCACTGGAACATAAGCATATGGCTAGCTGAGTTCCAAGTGGAGGACAGACAAAAGTGTACATGGCACAGTTTTTAAAAAATTACTTTTGTGTTGTGTGTGTGATAAAAGTTAAACTGGTTTTATATGCGAACAGTAGTCATACACTTTAGCACTAGTTCTCTCTTAATTTAACCCTTTAGTTACTTAGGAAAATTAGCATCATAAAATCCTAAAGAGACGCTTATTTGAAAAACCTGAGGATTTCCTACCATGTAGACACTTTATCTGCTGTTATTAAATTCCTAAGCAAGAAAATGAGGCAGTGGGTGGTAGGAAAGAGGTTTAAAAGGAACCGAGAGAGAAAGCATGTCTGTTTTCTTGGATAGATAGATCTGTTTTAATAGATAGGTGGAGAGATGGATTGATAGGGAGAATAGGGATCATGTCATACTGGACTGCAACTCTCATCATCCCTCACCAGTGGCAATGGTGACAATATATAGGGTGCCCTACATCCATTCTCCAATGTGAATTGTTGTTGCTCTTGTGTATCTTCAAGTCAGCTCTGACTTATGGCAACTTCAAGGCAACCCCTATCATGGGTTTTTCTTGGTAAAACTTGTTTGCCTTGCCATCTGAGGCTGAGAGAGTGTGACTGGCTCAACACTGAAACTACTGCACCACTTTGGCTTTCTAATGTGAATACCTGCCCAATTTGTGTGTCATCCTGGTTGCATCTTCACTGACCCGCAGGTCCAAATTTATCTATAAGCAACACAATGAAGCATTCAGTAATGGCGAAGGGCAATTACATACACACTTTGCTTTTATTTCTATGATTTATTGTTTGTTTGCTCAAGGGCATAGATTTGTTACAGCTAATTAGAGGCAAATGATATTGATAATGTTGGAGGTGAATATCACAATTTATTAATCAGGGACATCATTATTGACCTTGCTTTATCTTTGTCAATATTTACAAAGGAAAATAAATTAGGACATTAACAGAAACAAACAAACACACACAGCTTTATATCTCTGCCTATATTCTTCTCCATGGTCTTTGTGCCCTCAGACATTTTGGTCTTGTGCCTGCACAGATCCTTCCATGGAATGTTCCAGAGCTGAGTAGCTTTTGGTGGTAAATTGGGCACCAACATAAATAGCACTAAAAGCTACTCCGTTCTGTTTCTTAGCAGCTATACTTTCTTTTTCTTATCATTTTGTTTTTCATATTTTTGGAATTAAACCCCATTGTGTCCCCTGCCTACCCACCCCCAGACTCTGTTGGCAGTCCTTTGGAACTGCATGGCCTCCAAGGCCTTATTTAAAAATATGCTATGCCTATTCAAAAGGCCCTTAATTCAATTTACCTCCTCTCTGCATTGTGGTATTAAATGGCACAACCTCTTTGAAAAAGGCAGATTTCTAGGGGATGAAATCTCTACATAATTCCCTTGCTGAGCAAAGACACGAACAAACTACAACAAAACCACAATAAAATGGCTGCCAATATTCGTTTCTTGTTTATAATTTAATTCTTCAAGGACGCCAGGGTCCCCTGTCCCTATCACACCTCTGTTATGCTGTGTGGAGATTCTACAAATTCTGGCGGAAATGTTGTTAAAATAGTGTGTACAATTTATAGAAAGTTATGTAATATAGCATTATTATGACTGTAAGGTTTTTTGAGATTTCTAGCTCATAGTTTGTGACTGAGGCCTGCCATGGGGAGCTAACCAACATGCCTATTAGTGTTGTTATGGAAGTCACAGGAATCTTAGTAGTGCAGCTAATCCTGTCTGATGATGAGCAAAAAAATCAAAAGGTCAGTTTGTGATAGGACAATTAATGATCATTCTACTAAATGCTGTTGGTTCACTTGCTAGAGACCAACCAGCTAGCAGCTAATGATGTGACAGAAGGTCATCACTGAGTGAAGATACAAAGGCAGACATCATCCCTTTTGAGGTTGGTAATTTAAGCAGAGAAGAGAACAAAGAACTGAGGGGCAGCAGCAGAGAAGAGGCAAGAGGAGGAAAATTGGGGGGTGGGGGTCTGAAGGCGGAAGCTGTGAGAACTATCAAGGGAAGGAAATACCAAAGTTGGTTGTCCATGGAAGCTGCTATATAGTTAAAGTGACAGGATAAGGTAGTTTGCCTCATGAAAAGCTGGATCAGATGGTTCAGGTGCTGAAGCAATCCCAACAGATCAGCCCTGGTAGTGCTGCCAGGTTATGAAGAGTCCTCCTTGGGTCCAGAACTCATCTCTTTCAGGCCAGGGGAGGGGATTGCTACCACCACTACCCCTGGCCTGCATCTTGACTGATGTGATCAAGGCAGTGACTCAAATGAACCTACAACCACCTTGCTTACTCCACAGTTGGAATGGACCCAGGATGGGGAAGTAAATACTGCCAACCATTGGGAAGACATGAGAAGAGACATCTACAACTGCCCTCTCCCAATGAACCTCTGGTTAGTAGTATGCATGTTTTTGAGATTATACACTATGATGAAATGATTCCTGGATTTGCTTAACTGTCCTCTCCCTTACTTCTTCATTTTCTTTTGTGCCTAAGAAACTGCATGCCTGCAAGCGGGTACCAATTTGTTGTATTTTAATCTCTGAGAAACACTTACAAAATCTGAGGCATTTTATAAATGGTTGATTAAAAATGGGACAAATATATGGTGCTGAAACTCATGTTCCAGTCACTTTTTCATGCTGTTCACATAGCCTGTTGTGGAACTCCTGAGACATGATACTGTTATCTCCCCATAAAGAAATAACTGCATGAATGCATTTATCATCGATACTGTTGTGTGTGCCAGAATTCCTCTATGTCCTAATTCTTTCCACAGCAAATTATTTCCACTTTTACCTGCTGGCTTCTTCAATCCATCAAGGGTCCTAAGAGCTAAACAGAGACTTTACCAATGTCCTCTCCAGTGAAGTCCCCCTTATCTCTGCAGGCCATTTGCTTTTACATTGGAGCTCCAGTAAAAAAAAGAAATCTGTTGCTGATGCTCAGGTCCGTACAGATGTATTTGAAGAACAAAGCCACTGCAGCATATCTAACTGCTTTGCAGATGACAGAGCAGAATGCAACTACAGGTCTCAGGGGCTAGATGTTCCATATGCGTAAAACCAGCAAAAGTATGGCATCAGTAACATAATTGTGGTTAGCATAATGCATATAAAGGACAGATGTTTTCACTAAGAAACTGTCAGTTTAACAAAATTTATTACACTTGTCATTGTGTGGCATCTCACCGGCCTATTCTTCTTGGCACACAGGTTCCCCCACAGTCCAGATAGCAAGCCCAAGTCTCTCTAGTGACAACAGTTTCCTATCATTTTGATATATATTTAGCTCTTGCCAGGCTTTAATTATAGAAAGCTTATAAAATTTAGCTACAGCTTTCCTCTACCTCCAGGTTTTCCAATAATGATAATAATAATAAAGGAAGGAAAGGTGTACTAAATTGTGAGTCATTATGAAAAAGGGAAAGAGAAGTATCCTCATTGGATTTCTCCAACTTTCACAGCTATATGAATGATACAGCTGGAAAAAAAATGGTACAGTGCTGAGGCATTAATGAACTGGGCATCATAATATTGAGGCAATCTAAGCCCACACATGTCAGCCCTAGTCATAAAAAGCTGGTAAATTGGCATAGGGTGAGGAGATGTAAAAGATAGTTGCAAATTTTCTCATCCTCAGGGGAAAAGGGTGTCTTGACACACCAAGACAGTCTGTGGAGAAAAATGGTTAGTCGTTGTGTGATTTTTCACGTTTAGTGACTCCCCCTTCCCCAAAACTGCCGTCAAGTGTTAGGAAACATTGGTTTGTTTGGTTTTTTTTTTTTAAAAGAGAAAATCATGTCTTTTGTGTAAAAGACACTGTTTTCTTCACAAAATATTGGGTTTTGTCCCATACTTTTGGGGGGGGTGTTTAAATGTGAAAAATGATCCAATATTAAACAGAAATTCTTGTGATCTCATCCTGTGGGAGGAAGATTTTTGAATTTTTTTGGTTTTGCATATAAGAATGGAATAAGCAAAGGTTTACCTCTTTAATAGGGAAATAGTCATATTCCTGCAGTTAAACTATATAGGCCTGAAAGAAAGATACTGCCACTGATGAAAGTCACATCATATCCTCTAAACACGCTGGTGGTCAGCCTAGTTCTGTAATATGTCATGATTCCTGTACTGGGCAGCATGCTGGAAGTGTGGCAGAGCAAGCAAGCACTGCTGTGGTTCATCTCTTGTACTCAAAGAAAGGAAAAGCTGGCCAAGCACTGCTTACAATATCTGGCCTGCAGTAGGTAGCTTTCTGTTTGATGGAAGCATGACAATTGCTGGCCAGCTGCTGCGCTTGAAGAGGAAAAGCCAGATGCTAACCCAGCTACGAAGCACCTGGCAAATGGCTGCCAGCTGCCATTCACAGCTGTACCTTTGCACAGGAGGGTCAAAGCGAGCATCAGCCCTCCATCTATCCCTCCTTTGACTTCAGAAACAGCAACGCTAGCCAACATTGTGATTGTGACACAAACTGCCTGTTACTCCTGTTGCTTTGCTTACTGCCTGCTCAAGATAAAGTGGCATAGGAGCACCACTCACCACTCCTCCAAGGACCCTTTGAGATGTTCATCTCAAAGTAGCCAGTTAAAAGAGTGGAAAAAAAAGCTTGAAGGAGTATGTGTTGGGGGAATATGAACAAAGGAAGGGAAAATGCAAACCCTGAGTCACTTCTGTTTACAAAAAAGTTTAGTACTTAGTGGGACTTGTGCATCGACTTCAGCCCAAGAATGTCAGGGGTTGGAGAAGAAAGAGGAAAAAAACAACAAAGCTAAGTAGGATTTGGAAAGAGGAGAGATAAACACAAAGTAAGAAAATGAGTGGGGTGGCTATTAATTTGAAACACAATGTCCTTTGAAAACTAACTCTGTGGTTGTTAAGGGGTACTATGCATTCTGACTGGGTAGGTAACCATTTGCTTCTCCCCCTCAGAGAGCAAAATTTGGCAGAATAACAACCACACACATTTGCAACAGGGTGCATGGATTTCTTCGGCAGCTCTTTGTTTCAAATACAGCTTTGCATTAGTACTAACACAAGGCAATGATTTTCAAAGTAAATACTCAAACATTTGCTCACTTTAATGAACACCACTATTGAATTTGATGTCATGCTATGTAATTGCACAAAATCCATCAAATTTAAAATGTTTCATTTTAATATTCATTTCATCTATATATTATGTGCTTATTAGTTCATGTGTAGCTCTTCTAAATGCATGGTCTTAGTTCCTTGCAAAGCTACTCAGCGTGGCCAGGCAGAATTTTTTTAAAAAAAATAAATTGTGTACATAGTTACTGATTTTAATGAGTAATCATAGTACATAAAACATTACTAAGGATTCTGTATAGTGTGATATGGGACAAGGTCAATGCTGGGTGACTGCACTGGGTGACACCAATCCTAGTAACACCACTGAACGGCTATAACCAGAAACTTTGAAAGGGAAAGAAGTGATGGTTGAATCTTGGATATATTATTTATCTCACATAATTCTTTTTCAGAAAGGTAGTGCTAGAAGCCATGGTATTTGCTTTATCATCTCTTATGGTAGTAAATAAACACATACGGTTTTGTCTCTCCAGCAATGACAAAGTGCATATTAACTAGCATGCCACTCTTAAACAACAACAGCAACACCATGCATGTCACCTTCTATTGCAACAGGAATGGTTGTTGTCAACCCCCAACATTGCCATATACACCATGGGAGGGCATGGAAACCAGGGGCCAGTTTTCCACCCCATCCCCAATAAGCCATGCTCCCCAGCATGCCAAAATACCATGGTTTTCCTTCATTTCTTCTCCAAAACAGCTACTGGTCTTGTCACTCAATGCTGACATTTCTGAAGAAAAATAGAAGGGAATGAAAGTACTTCGAAAAGAAGAGGGATTCTGGAGGGGTTAAAAAGTGCTTTTTGGAATATTTCTCTGTTTTTGGGAGAGGCTTTATTCATGATGTTTAGGACAAACGCAAACAAAATTGTACTTTAAAAATTTAAATAGAATTGGTGGGGGCAATTTGGGGAGCTTTGGGGGATTGGCAGGAGCCTTGGAGGGGGGACACAAAAGTGATTCTGTATAGGAATTTTATTTTATTTCAGATTCTTGTTTTTATATACTACCTTTAAATTGTCCCCAAATCTGATACTTGCTATTACGGCAATAATAAAGAAAACAAACCCTTTGTTATAAGCCATTTCTAAGCCCATTCTTTTTACCTCTACAAGACATAACTCTTTCTATTCATAAAATATATATGTAGCTCCAGGATTCTGGACTAGAAGTCTCAGAATCCATCTAAAAACTAGCACAGTATTTGACAAGCGCATCAGTCTAGCTACTGATCTACAATACAGTCTATCTACAATAAAATGCCTCTATTATTTTCCCAGGAATGAAGCTAGTTATAAACAAGAACTTTTGTTGTGACAGTGAAGTGCCCTTCAAAAACTATAGAAAATATGTTTTTGAAGACTACAATCCCCAGAAGCCCCCAGCTAGCATGGTCCTTGGCTTGGTTTAATTGACAGCAAGAATATCAGTGGTGGAAGTGAAGTGCCCTTTATGGAATATATGAACTTCTCATAGACTATACAAAGGTAAGTGTCATTCATTGACTGAACAGTTAGTTTTTTTGGACCCCATTCCAAAATGCACATTCCTCCAGCCAAATCATACTGGCTGAGATTCTGGGATTCTAATCCAAAAAAGCAACTTTTCCAAGCTCTTGTCCTTCATGCTTATGCATAGCATTGTGACAATCATATGTTTCTGAAGACTGTGTATAAAATACATGACCCTTTTTGGAGGGGGGAACCAATAAAATTGCCCCACATACACTGGTCATATTCATATATATGACATTCTAGTGTGGGATCAGACCATTCAAGGTTGCAAAGTAGGAGTACACATGTATTATTTATTTATTACAATATCTGTATTCCACCCTCAATCTAAAGATTTCAGGGTGGCATACAATAAAATCAACTTGAACAATTTAAAACAGTAAAAAATAATTTGAACAACAACAACAACAATCGTAGTCATTGACCAGTATAAAATATGAATAAAATATAAATACTAAGATAATAGTATGATCAGTACAGTACAATTATTAGAACAAGAGTCAGAAGAGCAAAATCAGATGAAACGTCACCATCTAATTTGAACAAAATTTAAAACATTGTTTAAACAAAAAGCATATCAAACCAGTTAACAAACTAAAAGAAGACAGTTTCATCACTGATGTAAAACATGTGGCTATTTCCATCAATGCCATTTCCCTTGGTAGGCCCATACAACATCCTGAAAGGTTCTGCAGAATTTAAGAGCCACAAAGGTATGAAAGGTATGACGATAATGTGCCAAAGCATGTCAGACTAAGATTTAGGAGACTGGCTGAAATCTCTATTCAACCATGAAGCTTTCAGCTGGTAACCATGGGTCAGTCACTGTTTCTCATTCCAACTTACCTCATAGAATAGCTGTGATGATAAAATGGGGCAGAGAAGGGAAATAGGTATGATTAAGAAGCTGAGCCCTCCCTCCAGTCCATCTTCCTTGGTCCGGGCCTCAGAGGGAGAGAAGAACTGCTGGACCTCATCCCTTTCCCCACCACCTTTCCCTTCTCCTTTTGTGTTGTGTCTTTTTAGATTGTAAGCCTGAGGGCAGGGAAACATCTAATTACAGATTGTATGTTCAGCACTGTGCAAATTTACAGCGCTATACAAATAAAGGTTAATCATCATCATAATCATCTCAGGAATGAAAGTTGAGTTGTAAATAGAAGAGAAAAGGACCAAACAGATAGGCCAAAATAAAGCTGCTTTGAGTCATGTGGGAGGTATGCTGTTTAAATGACATACACACTTTAAGAGGCCAAAAGCTGTGTCAAAGCCATGCTCCAGTCCTTAGGACTGGAGCATGGCTTTGGCATGGCTTCCAGCCTCTTAGGACACATGGTTCATTTAAACAGCATACCTCCAAAGTGACCCAAAGCAGCTTTATTTTAACCTTTCTGTTCTGCCCCAAAGTCTCCCACAAATCAATCTCTTCAGATCAGGGATAACAAAATCTGCAATTTGTGCTTCTTCCTATATTTGCATATTTTAAACCACTGTTATTTTTTTAAATTCCCAGATATGAGCATATTTGCCAATTTTGGTAAAATCTTCCAAAGGGAATGAAAATAACATTTTCCATGATTCACACTGAACGTCCATACCTCCATCAAGACACCTTTCAGAAAAGGGGGATGGCCACTCTGACATCATTGAATATACAGGGATATATATGAATATCCCTCCCTCCTCCACCATCTTAGGGAGAGAAGGCGAGCCAGTTCCAGAAGGCCCTGTCTGTAAGGAGGAAGATCCCTCCCTCCCTCCCTCCACCATCTTAGGAAGAGAAGGCAAGCCGGTTCCAGCAGGCCTTGCCTAAAAAGAAGAAGAGCCCTCCCTCCAGTCCATCTGCCTTGGTCCAGGCTTCTGAGGGAGAGAAGATCTGCTGGACTTTCCCCCTTCCCCATCACCTCTCCCTTTTCCTTTTGTTTCGTGTCTTTTTAGAGTGTAAGCCTGAGGGCAGGGAAATGTCTAAATATTAACAAATTGTAAGAGCTTTGATAGCCTAAATGACTGAAAAGCGGGGTATAAATAAAAAGTATTATTATTATTATTATTATTATTATTATTATTATTATTATTACTACAGATATCCAGACAATGAAGAGATAAAAAGTAGTTTAAAAGTTAAGCTTTGGCCTTGATGGAGAAATCTGGCATTTCAGTTACTTCCGTATTTGAATGTGGGAATTCTTTTACCTCAATTAATGTGAATTACAGAAAATTCTTATCAAAAATGAACTGAAACCAAATGTTTACCCATCCTTATTTCAGACAGTACAAGACTTTTATACAACAGAATTTAGATGTGTGAGGAGCTGGCTTCAGGCAAGATATACCCATATCTATGGCTCTAAGTTCTTTATATTTACTACTAGCCCCTTAGCTAAATGTATGACATGGAATAATGACAGCTGATTTCTTCAGGAAATGTACACAATCAAAACTTCACATGATGTCTGAAATAAATTAGCATACACGCTGTTCTAGGAATTGAAGAACAAGTCACATTGAGAACATCCTAGGCCTGAGGCTCACCACCTGTCTCAGTTTAGGTTCTGTGGGCCCCAGCAGCATGACACAACACACAACATGAAACCAAGGAATAAAGTAGAGTCTCCAGGAAGATCAGAAAAAGGTCTTCCACAGCTGAAGGCTCAGTTTGCAAAATAATTTAGCTGATGCTCTTTCTCGATTCCAGGAAGACAGGTTTCAATGGCTGGCTCCAAAGGCAGACCCCCTTCCCATGCCATTTCCAGAGTTCCTCAGGAAGATTGGACTTCCAATGTGACCCAGGGCATTTTGTCTTCGGTGGCCCCCTCCACTTTCAGGGCCTATAATAAGGTTTTTTCTAAATTGTCCTCCTTGTGGGGTCTTCATGATATGGTTAAAGTATAGTGGGGTTTCCCCGCGCTCTATTTCTGTTCACCTTGCAAAAGCTTCCAGCCTGGTTGATCCATGTGCTTGTTTCCAAGTGCGTTGCACTCTGGAGGGTTGGAGATGCATGCATATGGACAAAAACGATGCCAGGCACCCTATCTGTTTTTACATTGCTTCAGGATATTGTTTCCCAGCTTCCCGCCATTTGGGGCCCTGAGGGTAGGGGAGCTGGTCCTGTCTTCGAAGACCTATTGCTCAAGAAGATACTTGTGCATCACTGATGTTTTGTTCAATGTTGATGCTGTATGTTTGACAGTTATCAGGTCAAAATGTGATAAACTGGGCTGAGCCTCATCGATCATATTGGGGCACCTAAAAGACTCGCACCTCTGTCCTGTTCGGGTTTTAAAAAGGTTTATTAGGCACCAGCCTGCATGTCAAGGATCCCTATTTTGTCATGCTGATGGCTCACCTGTCACACGCTTTCAATTTGTTGCTGTGTTAAAGCTGGCCCTTCTGGCGATGGGTCTTCTTTTGGTTGAATTTGGGGGCCATTCATTCTGCATTGGAGCGGCCACATCTACAGCCTGTGCTGGACTCTCTACTGATGTCATCAAGTAAATTGGTTGATGGAAGTCTAGGGTGTTTGCGGGCTATGTGCACCCTGATTTGGACTCTTGCTCAAGCGGATGCTATTAATGTTATTTGTGGAGGGTTCTTTTTCGGTTCTTAGGGTTGGCGGCAGGCACTCTTTCAGACCTGCCTGTGTGGCGGCAGCATAGGCCTGGATCTGGGGTAGGGGTTTCCAGGGCCCGCTGGCACTGGATCGGGAGTCCTCATGACCCGGGTAAGGAGCGGTTCGCTGTGGCCATTGCGGGGGCCACAGTCGATTAATACCCGGTGACTAGGATGTCTCGCAATTCGATGTGAAGCAGCGCAGTTGCCTAACTGCGCAACAGGGCGGAGCTTGGCACCTACGTCATCCCGATGTTTGCCCCTGCTACCAAGGGTACATCAACCAACCAGGGTGTTGCTAATGGCCAGATCCAGACCTTATGCTTTGGGCCAACCCTATGGTTTTGTGTTGTTCTGCATGTGTGGAACAGTTAATAAAGTTGTGGCCTTTTTTCTTCCAACCAGGTTTTTGTATTTATTGGGGGGGGGGGGCCCTGACCTGCGCGGCAACAAGTCACATTGAGAACATCCTAGGCCTGAGGCTCACCACCTGTCTCAGTTTAGGTTCTGTGGGCCCCAGCAGCATGACACAACACACAACATGAAACCAAGGAATAAAGTAGAGTCTCCAGGAAGATCAGGAAAAGGTCTTCCACAGCTGAAGGCTCAGTATTTGAGATAAATGTGTGGCTTTAAACACAAAGAAAACACAGATACAGTCTTACATATAACATAATATCCTTAGGTACCTAATAAAAGGTAGCACTTAGGAGGAGATTAATAAATGAACCAGTCAACAAATAATAATTATATACCAAACAGTTGATGCCATGTCATGACAGAGGGAATGACAACGTTCTGCAAGTAGATGAATGGGGAGCGATACCAACAAAAAGCTACAACATGAATCAGAAATCATTTCAGTCCAACGTTTGGAAGAATTGACTGTACATACTCATGTATAAGTCTAGAAATTTTAGTTTAAAACCTGACCCCCAAAAGCTGGGTTGACATATCTATGGATTAATGTAAATACAGTGGTCCCCCGGGTTATGAAGGTAATCCGTTCCGGATTACCTTTCGTAACCCGGAAGTATTCGTTTCCCGGGGGACCGCTATTTCAGACAGACCGCGTGGCCATTTAAAGGGGCCGCGCGGCTTTTTTCTCTTTGTATCCCGGGGGATATTTCGTATCCTGGGGGATACGAAGCCGGTCTGCCGCCTTTCGGATCCCGGGGTTTTTGCAACCCGGGGGATTCGTAAGGCGGGGGACCACTGTACTGTACTTTAACTGTTATTTCAAAAGGAACCATCTCTTCCTCTGGTTAGAATGGAGAAGGGTGAGAGCTTAGTCCATCTCAGCAGCGCCTGACAGACCACTGACCCCCTCTACTCTCTGTCCCATGGCAGCACTTCTGACCTTTATGACTGCTGGGAAAATGGTGGTAATGGTTGCTCTTTGGCACATTCCTAGAAATCAGTGCCAAAAAGAATAAATCTTGAAGAGATTTATTTATTCATTTCATTTCTATCCCACCTTTATCCCCGGAGGGACCCAAGGTGGTTCACAGATAAAACCTTGAAAATTGTTATAGAATTCAAATAATTAAAACATCTCTATAAAAAAATCACATAAAATATACACAATATAAAATGTAATATAAAATCACATAAAATATACACAAGTTAAAAACAGACTAAAACCCCACTTGCTCTATAAAACCACCCTACTATGCATTATGTACAGAAAGCCTGCTGGCAGAAAAATGTTTTTAACTACTCTACTTTAACTCTTATTTTAAAATGGAACCACCTCTTGGTGAAAGGTGAGAGTGTCCCTAAGTTTTACCCTCAACTTATCCATGGGTTATGTCAAAATCTATCATTTTGGTCCCAAAACCTGCTCTCGACTTATACATGAAGTTGACATATAGTTGAGTATATATGGTATTACCCTTGACTTATTCATAATATCAAAATCCATATTTTTGGCCCTAAAATCTGCCATTGACTTATACATGAGATTGATTTATATTGCATATGTATGGTATACAATGTTAAGTTGGCTCTTTCCATCCTTCAGTATCTTGTGGCATCCTTTTATAAAGTTTGCTGCATCAAATGTTACATTCCAGTTTGGCTAAAAGGAAGTTTTGAAGGCATATAGTTATCATTCTTGGCACTCAAAAGTCCATTTGGAAATCAGAATTTGTAGTGTTTAGAGCAAGGAGGTAATAAATCTTGCTATACTCCATTAAATTCAAGCATGTATCCAGTTAAACAAAGAAGAAAAAGCAGGAAATAGAAAATACTTGGATCCTAACATCTTCCTGTCATCTTCCCATTCAGTGCAGCCTTAAACATATAAACAATTAAATTAGACAGTTTATTACAGCAGTTACCTTGAATTCCATTTGTAGCAGAAGGGTGAGGGATTCTATTTTACAAATAAAATAGAGGAAACACCACAGAGGGGCTTAAATCAGACTTACCCCTGCATCTAAGATTTCTGCTTCACTGTTATTAGTTTTAAAAATCTATGGTTCTTAATCAATGGAGAATGGCCGTTAAAATTAATGAGCAGACTTTTTTGTATGTAAACAGATTCTAAAAGCCAATCTCTTCTTAACTTCCCCAAAGTGAGCCAAAACTCTTTAACATTAAAGTCTGATACTATAGAAATGACATACTTGCTCATGGGCATAAGAACCGGAACAAAGGATATAGATACATATTATAAGGAAAACTCAGAGGATTCAGACAGAAATGTATTCTTTAAGCACTTGGCCTTTTATTTTGACAAGCAATATAGTCTTCAGTGTTGAAAATGCCCTTTCCTAAATAAATCCACATTTAAATTCAGAGGTGCAAGCATGCCATTGAGTGTGCAAACATTAAAGTGAGTTTTTTTGTTTCAGTTTTTTAAAAAAAGACAAAAATTTAACCAGCACAGCATAAGCCAAATAAAGCAGATGTTGTCTACTGAAAGCTGGCTGCAAAATTCAATGAATAATCAATTGCTCTATACAAATACCCAATGAGACAAAACAAGATGTGAGATGTCATTTTAAAAAATCCTGCCAGAAAGACAGACTTGAAATATTTATTTTTAATACCAAACCAATCACCACAATTGGGAATCAGCAAAGCTCTTTCAAAAGTAGTAAGATCAATAGTAGTCTTTCTGTTTCCTTCTTCCCTGTTTGCAGTTTCCTTTCCTGCCCAAAACCTCTCTCCAAAGGATTGGAAGGGGGCTGCTCATTAAAAGAATCACCCCTCAAATTGGATGGAGGAATCTCAATCCAGTGGCAGCTCTGCTAACACAAGAACACCCTACTGTCTACCCATGTGAGAATCATATGCAATAATTACTAAGACATATAATTGCATTTAAGATTATTTCTCTTGTTTTGAACCCACATTTTCATGCCATAGCTAAGGCAGTACTATAGCCTGCATTTACATCATGTTTTGTCCCTTTGCCAAATTTAGCAGGATATGGAGATCAATCATTAAATCCACTGTTTTCTTGCAAGTTGGTCTAGTCTTCAATTCTTTCTGGGCAAAGTAAGAGTCATAAAAGACTGGTGTTGCCTTCAGATAAATATGAAGGGGTAGTTTTTCATGCACATTCTTGGGGGTATATTTACTAAAGCCGGTGAGACAGCTGGTTAGAACTGATAATAGTCTCCACATTTTTTGACTCCTATATGAGCTTCAGGCATGGGATTCTGGGGACCAGACTATTTCCCAGTATCCCAGTAGTGAGTTTGGAAAAGGAATGGGGAAAGAGAGTTGGGGAGCCCAGCCCTTGTTTACATTTGTGTCACCCCTTTCTTTCACAAGTAAAACATGAGAACAGCAAGAGTCCTGTCCTTCTCTGTCTGTCTCCTGGAGTTTTTGTTGACTTGAGAGACAAAAAATGTCCCACTAAGGCTGAATCTGCACTGCAGAAACAATGTAGTTTGATACCACTTTATCTGCCGTGGCTCAGTGCTATGGAATTCTGAAATTTTAGTTTTGAGAGCTATTTAACCCTGTCTCTTGGAGAGCTCTTGGAGAGCTCTGGTGCCACAACAAACTACCAATCCCAGGATTCCATAAGATGAAGCCATAGCTGTTACAGCAGTGTCAAACTGCATAATTTCTACAGTGCAGATGCAGCCTAAATGTCTCCCTATCCAGAGCAAAGTTAGAGAAAGACCTCTCTAGGATTTAGAGAGTGCCAGGGCTTCTTGTCAGATCAAATATATAGCCATCAATTTTGTATAAAAATAACTATTAATTAAATTAATAAAAAGCTATGATTTACACCATCCTGGTGATTTCCTTCCACAAAATACCAAGGAAAGCCTTAATGCTTCTAAATTGCTCCCACACATATTCTGTAATTCAGTGGATTAAAAAAAAAAGTTTTAGGAAATGTTGATAGAACTCTCATGTAGCATTCATCTGTGACTGAAGTAATCTGAGATGAACCTCAGAAATTTCTGGTAGCCTCAGCTAATTCCTGAACAATACTACTAATAAAAGTACTCCCCTGACAAAGCTGACTCCTGTCACATTCACTAATAATACAACCAGAATGGTGAGAGTAATGCAAACCAAGTCCTTTGAAAAATGGTTAAAGGAGCTGGAAATGTTTAGCCGAGAGAAGGTAAGATTAAGGGGAAATGTGACAGCTGTATTTAAATATCTAAATGGCAGTAACACATCAGCCTTGCTCTCGCTTGCTCCAGAGAGAAGATGAGAACTACGAATGGAAAAGGCAAAGAAAACATTTCAGAAAAATATGCAGAAAAATTCCACAAAATTTCCTAACTGTAAGAGCTATTTGATAATGGGAAGAGACTGCTTTAGGAGGTATTTAAGCAGAGAGTGCATGGACACCTGTCATGGATGTGTCCTTCCATGCACATGTATGATGCCTTGCTCTTCTAATGCAACCAAACATACAATTAGACCCTGGGCTTTAATTTGATGGTTTATTTTCTATCAGTGTTTCAGCTGTAGGACTTCTTGACTGTAGAGCAGTGGAACAGACAGCCTGGGTGTGTGGTGGGACTCTCCTTCTTTGAAGGTCTTCAAATAAGAATTTGGATGGCTGTCTCTCATGAGTACTTTAGTTGTATATTCCTCCATGGCAGAGGGTTGAACTAGATGATCCTCTTCGTTTCTTCAAACTATATGATTCTTTGATTCTAAAACTTTTAATGAATTCAAGTTGAAAGCATGAGATGCTAACACACATTCTCTCTTTCAAAATTAAGCTCCAACAGAGGTATGTATAGGGGATTGTTTCTAAGCAGACCAATGTCTAGCATTTCTAACAGCTGCTTGAAATCACAAATGAAAGAAAGATGGAAAAAGGAAGAAGCTGTCATTGTGCTGAAGGAGGTTTCTTCTTCTGCCCCTTCTCATCATAACTGCATTCATCAAAAGGTAAAGGCTACAAGCACCTCCTGAATGCCTCCCGGGAGGTTCAACCCAATAAGACTGTGCACTGCAACAATACCTTGTAATTATGTTTCCTTGTCATCTCTTTCTTACATTAGAAGAACAGGGTAGGCTGCTCTTTCTCAAGTTGTGGAGTAGCTGCTGTAATTACTCATAGCAGGTTCAGATATCTTTGTTAATGTTTTCTGGCTCTGTTCAGCTGTACCCATGACAAACCCTAGCATTCATCTTGACGTTTTCCCAGAAGATTTCTCTAGCTTTTGTTAGATTTTCTGGATGCACAGTTATATGCAAGATGGCATTAATAAAGTTTTGATAAAGGTAATTAGAGTATAGTCATCACCACCTTCTGCCTTTGCATAAACAACATGAAAATCTCATGCAGAAGACAGTTAACTGAACAGAATAAGACTCTGGACAAATTTTAATGACAATTTGATAAAAACAGAGAGGAAATCAGAGTCTATTGCAGCAGCAATACCTGCAATAATTATACAAACCTATTACAGTTATCAAATTGAAATACTGGAACTTGGTGTTAGCATGATTATGTAGCTCTGACATTCTGGTATCTAAATGAGATCTAGCATCCTTTTCATGAAATTTCTTTGCCAAGTCAAAGACAGAATGGATTGGATTAAATCACGAACTCCTAGAGACTATGATAGATTAAAGCAGGTGCAGTCAGCCCTCCGTATCCACAGATTCCTTATCCATGGATTCAGCCATTCACAACTTTAAAATATAAATTCTAAAAAGCAAACCCTGATTTTGTCATTTTATATAAGGGTCATCACTTTCCTATGCCATTATTTATATCTTGAGCATCCACAGATTTGGTCCTGGAACCAAACCCCAGTGGATACCAGTAGATACCCAACAGCAGTCTTACTACCCCTTTTATTGCAAACACATAGACATGTTTTTCATAGGCCAGGGATGCACCATAGTAAATGATGAAGGATGATGTGATTTGCAGTTCAGTAACATCATACTTTGCACATATAATTAAACAACATGATTTATTAGAAAAGATAACACTTGGTAAAATGGGAGGCGGTAGGAAAGACCACATTACAGGTGGATAGACTTAATCAAGAAAGCCACTGCCCTGAGTTTGCAGGAAATGTGTATTGTTGCTTGTGCAAGGTGTCTTGGAAGTCTCTTATTCATAGAGTTCCCATAAGATAGCCAATATGGCAACAGTTAACAACATCTGGAGGGCCACAGTTGCCCATTCCTACCAAAGGCAATCACTACTGGCACTTGTTGAAAGGTGGCCTCCAAGGTTCTTCATGGGTGGTGGATGTTTTGATCAGGTCCACCTAAAGGGTGGTGCCAAGAAATAATAGCCTTTGCCTCCAATCAACAACATGTGCACTGCTGCAGAGATTTATAATCCACCAGAAGTCCTGATGGATATGGCTATTATTATGAAGTACAGTACTAAAAAAATTACCACTATTACTTGGTACATAAAATGAAAGCATATGACATTTTATTTTAATAAAACCAACCAGTTGTAAACAAAACTTGAACAAAGACTTCTATAGCACAGTACCAAGTGAAAACAAGTAAAAAGCAATGTGATTAACTTAGCATAGAGGCCTGTTTCACCCTTGATTTACAGAAAGGCTATTTTAAATGTGCATTGTGATAACTGTCTAGTAGTGCCCAGCTGGCAATTCTTTTACTTCAGCAACAGCTACCAAGGAAAATCAACAAATAAATAGCTTTTCTAGGTGTTACAAATCCACCCCTATGTTATATTAAAGGACTCATAGATCCCATTTATCCTATTACTGTTGATACCAAAGATCTTCATTGACTACCCTGGATTTCATTCTTCTATAGTAAATTTCCCAATTTCATAGACAAAAAAGTGTTAAACCACATTTATTTTAAGCTTGTAATTTGGAGAAATGTGATTTATATTTCTCCAAATTCAAAAGTGTAATAGAGGGCAAAGAGTAGAATGGGAAAACACTTTCTACAGTCATCAGTAAACAGAATAAAACTGGAAGCACATTGCTGACTTCTGCAGTATAAAAATGCACTTATTCTCAGTACTTCTGGGTTTTTATTTTATGTGTTTCATTAATAAATTAAGCTCAACATTTAAATTTAGATCAAGATGGTAAGGTCAGATACCCAATTAATGAAAGAACAAATTAACTGTCCATAGATGGTCAACTACAGCAATGTTCCCCATATGTATATGTGTGTGTGTGTAAGTAGAT
Source organism: Urosaurus nigricauda (assembly GCA_034509955.1). NCBI lineage: Eukaryota > Metazoa > Chordata > Lepidosauria > Squamata > Phrynosomatidae > Urosaurus > Urosaurus nigricauda. Next base: position 144,141,130 of record JAOEGL010000001.1, on the reverse strand, counting down.
GGTGTGAACTCTCCTTTTATCTAAGTTTAACAGTTCAAGCATTCAAGATACAATATACTGAATCATTCTATCTACAGTAAATCCTATTACTAGGCACTATGGGAGGTTCGCTTTCCCAAAAGTGCAATCTTCTACACATTCAGCAACACAGAAGCATTGGATTAGATTGCAAGACTTTGGCACTTAATTTTTTTCACTTGTTTGTGTCTGCATTTGGTCAAGGTAACAATTGGCTGCACTCAAAACTTGTGCTTTATCATCAGCAAAACACCCTCACTTACTCGTACACCAAAGCAACAGTTTATGATTAAACAACATAACAGTTCAAAAGCAATCTCTTCTAGCTACAGGATGCCTCTTGACTTATGAATCTGAAGAAAATGGGCCTTCAGACATAGACTGAACCACCTCAACATGAAATGAAAGTTTAGTTAATTGCTTCAAATATAAGAATTTTAGGGACAACTATGCAATGTGTTAGCCATAAAGGGGAAAGTTATTATACACAGCCAGCCACTGAAGCGTTACTGGTAGCAAATCAAGTGGCACAAATTATACATTCTTGTCAAAAGACACAATACTATATTTATGTTCAAAACCATGAAAGTCAGTGCCTAAATACATTTTGGCCTAGGTGTGAAAAATGATATTTAGAAACACCCTTTGGAAAAATTGCTTTCAAGCATTTGATCTAGAAAACACAGTTGGAAATATTCTAGAGAAGGACATGGGGTGGGGTAGTGGAAACCAAAAATAGCCAAAATAGTAGGAAAGAACTTTAAGAGTCATCTGGGTCCCATTCACACCACAAAATTATACTACTACTATTCCACTTTTATGCCATGGTTCCATCCTGTGGAATCCTGGGATTGGGAGTTGAGGAAAATATTTAGAATTCTCAGCCATGGAGCTTGGCGCCTGACCAAACTACATAACCCAGAACCCACAGGATGGGATCATGGCATTTAAAGTGGAATAATAGCATGAACATTCTTTAGTATGAATAGGACCCTAATCTAACACTTTGACAGTAAAGGAACCCACAGTTAAAACACGGCTGACAGATGGCCATGTAGCTTTTGTTTATAAGTCACCAATGAAGTCTCCATCTTTCAGATAAAGATAAAACTGTTCAAGCTCTCAGACAGTTTTTAAGATCTGAAAATTGTCCCAAATATTTGGTGGAAGTCTCCTGTTAATTAATTTAAACCCTCTGGTTTGGGCCCTATCCTCTAAAGTAGCAAAGCACAAGTTTGCTCCATCTATATGACATGCCTCCAAATATTTGAAAAATAGGAATTATGTCAGTTGGTTCCCCTCTAAATCATTTGCTTATTTTGACCTAGTTCTCCAGTCTTTCAACATCACTGAATTCTGTTTCTGTCTTCTGAGTGTGGTGAGACCTGATGAGAGTTACTTCTATTCCTTCATTCAAAACACTTACAAAGATGTTAAATGGTACCAAGGCCAGGACAGAAACCTGTGGCACCCCATTTGTACATGTACACTGTATTAGCCAAGGACATTTTGCAAACAAAATTTCTTCCTCTTGAGGTGCAAGACAGGGATGTGTTGTCACCCCCCCCCACACACACACACACTTTATTCAATTTTCCAGAGTTGTTTCAGACTTAGAAAACTACTGAGGAGCTTTGATGAGTACCACATCAATAATCTCTTAAAAATTAACCGTTCATAAACAAAAGTTCTGGTTTTTGTCAACAGGAAGACCAGCTTCTCATGCTTTATAGGGAACAATAGAACTGAACAGGCTGAGTATATGGTTTCATGAAACTAAAAATCTGGGTTTATGGTTTCATGAAGCTACATATTGGAAGGTCCAGGAAAAAAATATCAAATCCAAAGCAGAACAAAATGTAGGAGCACTAACCTGCTGACTTTTCACTAAGGATGGGAAATTACTTCCAGCAGCTATCTGGGTTTTTAAAGCTAAAATTGTCCCTTAGATACTTTTGGGGGGCCCAATTTGGTTTTGTGTCACTAGGAGCTTTCTTGAAGGAATTCAGTCTTTTTTTCTTAGGATAATATTTGATATTCCCAAGTGTGTTGCTGGATCTGTTCTTTACTTGGAGTCTGGTTTAAATTCTGTAAAATGTCTGGCATGGACTTATTCTATTTAGTTTTTTCTTTGCTCTTGTCTTACACTTAATCCCAATTCCTTGATGTTCAAGAAAATATTACACGCCTTCAAATCACCCTTGTTGAAAGCAGTGGCATGTAAAATCACCTCAGTAGGCTTATCTCTCTCCTATATTTTATCCATGCCCATGTTTCCATGAGGCCAGTTCAACTTTCAAACAGAAGCTAATGGACATTGATTATCAAGAGCTACAAAGAGCCACAAGGGGACCTTTCTCCCCTCAGTCACTGGATTAAGTCCTCCTGACACAGATGGAATGCTTACAGAAAACTTACAGAAAGGCTTCTTCCATGGCAAGATATACCTTTCCATGACCAGATCATCAGCCCAGACTTCAGATGGCGTCTCCCCTCTTAATGACTGTCTTGCGGCAGTAATGGATTGGATGAGGAAAAATAGATTGAAGCTAAATCCAGACAAAACGGAGGTACTAACAGTTACAGGACCGAAGCCAGGATTGGGAATACAGCTCCCGGCCCTAGATGGAGTCACACTCTCCTCAAAGGACTCTGTTCACAATCTGGGGGTACTCCTAGACTCGTCGCTTCACATGACCAGTCAGGTGAATGCGACAGTCAGCAGTGCCTGTTATCAGCTTCAGCTGATACACCAGCTGCACCCTTTCCTGGACCCGAAGGGCCTGGAATCTGTGGTACAACCTCACAATTGGATTTCTGCAATGCGCTCTACATGGGACTACCCTTGTGCTTAACCCGGAAACTCCAGTTCAAAACCTGGCAGCCAGACTTGTTACTGGTACATGCTGGAGAGAGCACATAACACCAGTGCTTAAGTAATAATAATAATAATAATAATAATAATAATAATAAATATTTATTTATATCCTGCCCCTCTGGGTGAACAATCAGGGCAGTGTACAACATATAAAATACAGATACAATTGAAATATAGCAACCCAATCCCCCCTCCCACCCCTTAAAATAGAATTAAACTGAGGTAAGATTAAAAACAGTAGATAAAACCATAAAACATTAATGTGGCTCTCATTAAAATGATAGGTGGCCTCGAAGTGACTAATGTCTCTGAGGGTGAGTCTAGATGGACAATAGCGGAATAGATTTAGTCATTGTTGGGGAAGGCCTGCCAGAAGAGATGTGTCTTGACGGATCTCTTGAAACTGTCCAAAGTTGTAATAAGGCGCATCTCATCCGGCAGGCCATTCCACAGCCTGGGAGTGACAGTGGAAAAGGCCCTCTTAGGCTGTAGCAGATTCCTCCCAGAGGATCAGAGTGTGCGAGGGGGCTCGTATGAGGAGAGGCGGTCCCTTAGATAGGATGGACCTGAGCCATGTAGGGCTTTAAAGGTCAAAAACAGCACCTTGTACTGTGCCCAGAAACTAATCGGCAGCTAGTGGAGAGATTTTAGCACAGGTGTTATGTGCTCTCTCCTAGATGCCCCAGTGATTAATCTGGCTGCCATATTTTGAACCAATTGGAATTTCCGGGTTAAGCACAAGGGCAGCCCCATGTAGAGCGCATTGCAGTAATCTAAACGTGAGGTGACCAAGGCATGTACCACAGTTTCCAGATCCCTCATCTCCAGAAAGGGCCCAGCTGGCGTATCAGCTGAAGTTGATAGCAGGCACTTCTGACAGTCGCACTCACCTGATTAGTCATGTGAAGCGATGAGTCTAGAAGAACTCCCAGACTGTGAACAGAGTCCTTCAAGGAGAGTGTGACTCCATCTAGGACTGGGAGTTGTATTCCCAGACCTGGTTTTGGGCTGGTAACTGTCAGTACCTCTGTTTTGTCTGGATTAAGCCTCAATCTGTTTTCCCTCATCCAATCCATTACCACTGCCAGGCAGTCATTAAGAGAAGAGACGCCATCTGAGGTCTGAGCAGATGACCTGATCATGGAGAAGTATATCTGAGTGTCATCAGTGTACTGATGACACTGCGCTCCATGCCTCCGTATGATCTCACCCAGTGGCTTCATATAGATGTTAAATAGCATCGGGGACAGAATGGCGCCCTGAGAGATGCCACTATTAAGCTCAATTTTGGAGGAGCAACTGTTCCCGAGCCTCACCTTTGGGACCTGCCAGAGAGGAAAGATCGGAACCACTGCAAAGCAGTGACTCCGATGCCCATCTCCCTCAGCCGGTCCAAAAGGATGGCATAATCTATAGTGTCAAAGGCCGCTGAGAGATCCAAGAGCACTAACAGGGTCACACTACCCCTGTCGATGCTCAAGCGGAGCTCATCCGTCAGAGCAACCATGCCAGTCTCAACTCCATATCCTGCCTGGAAGCCAATTTGAAATGGATCAAGAAAATCAGTTTCATCCAAGACAGCTTGGAGTTGGGAGGCGACTGCTCTCTCGATCACCTTGCTTAAAAACAGCAGCAAGGAAACTGGTCTATAGTTGTTTCTGTCCAGGGGATCAAGGGAAGGTTTCTTCAGGAGAGGCTTAATAGCTGCCTCCTTCAGACAGGATGGAATTATACCTTCCCTGAGGGACACATTGACTACATCCCAAAGGAATGTGTCCCCTCCCTGGACGACCAGCCATGATGGACATGGATCGAGAGAGCAGGTCGTCCTCTTCACACTTCCAAGGAGCTTGTCCACATCATCAGTACTTACAGATTGAAACTCATCCAGTAAGGTGACAACAACGGAGTTGCTAGGTGCCTCATTTACAGATACTGCTAAAACACTGGCATCTAAGACGGCTTCTATCCGAGAGATTTTTTCTGCAAAGTGAGCGTTAAATGTGTCAGCCATCGTGCAGGCCATCGTGGGGTCGAGCAGGGGATTTGGCACAGGAGAGTCCTTAAAGTCTCTCCACTGGCTGCCAATTAGCTTCCGGGCACAGTACAAGGTGTTGGTTTTAACCTTTAATGCTCTACATGGCTTGTGTCCGCCTCTTCCCATATGATCCCCCGCACACACTCCGGTCCTCTGGGAGGAATCTGCTACAGCCTATGAAAACTAGGCTGGCGCAGACCTCCCAGAGGACCTTTTCTGCTGCCGCTCCCAGGCTATGGAATGACCTGCCGGATGAGATGCGTCTTATAACATTTCTCGGTTGCTTTAAAAAAGCCATAAAGATGCATCTCTTCTGGCAGGCCTTTCCAGAAACCCTTTAACCCCCAGCTCATACCTTCCCTTACCAGCTCCCAATACCTTGACCCATGATGTTACAGTCATAACACCTATGGAATGACTTGTTGCCTTATACTGTTGTGTTTTTAATTGTGTTTTGATTTTAACTTGATGCTAGTTTAATTTAATTTTAAGGGGTGGGAGGTTTTACCTTGTGTCTTTTAATTATTGTAACCCGCTCTGATTGGTTTAACAGAGGAGCAGGCTATAAATAAATAAATAAATTATTATTATTATTATTATTATTATCATTATTATTTAATAAAACTCCACTGAATGAGAGATGTTTCCACTGAATAATCACAAATTTGAAACCATATCACATGTACTTTTCCAGTGCAATTTTAACTAAAGTGGCAGATCTACAGTTGGTCCTCGATATCCACAGATTCAGGTATCAATGGCTTGAAAATATTCAAAAAATATATAAATTTCAAAAAGTAAACTTTGTTTTTGCTGCTTTATATCAGGGGCCATTTTAATATGCCACTGTATTTAATGGGACATGAGCATCCATGGATTTTGGTATCCGTGGGATGCTCTGAAACCAAACCCCAGCAGATGCCAAGGGCCCACTGTACTACTTGATATCTCATCATACAGTGTTTCCATGGGCAGTCCTCCAGGGCTCTGACAAATTGTTCACTCAGCAAGTGGCTAAATTTTTAACTGGATTACATTTAACATATTATATTTTTCTAACTGCTGGTTTGTTTCAACTATATTATGTTTTTAATGCGAATGTCCTAATATGCTGTTTTAAAATGCATTTAATTTGCTGTTTTAATGGTCTGTTGACTGCAATAAAGTAATACAGTTATACCAGGAAGATACAGTGCCTCCAGTCCTTCAGAGAATATATATGCATCATGAATAGTAAAAGAATCAAAGAACAGTACAATTGGGCAAGGGCCAAATGGGCAACTGCAGAAATCCACCACTGAAGCATTCCAAGAGATGGCCATCCAAGCTCTATATAGAAAGCTCCTAGCAAAAGAGAGTCCACCACCTTCTGAGGAACTTTTTTCCACTATCAAACAGCTCTTACCATTCTGGTGTTATTTTTCAATGTTTATCCAGAATCTTCTTATAATTTGAACCCATTGGGTCAAGTCCTGTCCACTGGATCAGAGAACATAAGTTTGTTCCATTTTCTGTCTTTGGAAACACAAGTTTATTCCATTTTCTTACAGATATTTAAAGATGGCTAGTGTATCACCGCTCAATCTTTGGTTTTCTATGTTAAACATAACTAGCTCACTCAACATTTATTATATGGTTTGGTTTCTACAGTTTTTATCATCTTGACCACCCTCCTCTGGACATTAATTAACACATTAAATAGCCTTTGGCCCAATATAGAACTTTGGGCAATAATACTGGATAAGAAATCAGTCCATTGTATGTGAACAGCTGAAAACTGATGACAGCTTTAAAAATGTGAAAGCATTTTTGAATCAAAATTTCAACATATCACTGTTGTTGATTGCTATCAACTTCAACTTACGGTGACCCTATCAATGAGAGACTGTCAAGTTGCCTAGTTATCAACAATCCTTGGTTTTGCAGATTCAGAACTTTGGTGTCCTTTGATTGCATCTATCAAACTATAATGTGGTCTCCTGCTTTTCCTACAACTATCAAACATTTTTGTATTTTCTAATGACTTATGTTGTCTCATGATATGTTCAAAGTATGACTGTCCCAGATTAGCTATCTTGGCTTCTAGAGAGAGTCCAGGGTTCATTTTTTCATAGGTTTATATGTAGAAATTATTTTGAAAATTAATTATACAAAGAAAGGGTAAGTAAGAATTTTAAAAGGCAGTGGTAGAAACCTGCAGGAGTCTGGTTATAATAAATAAACATAAGAATTTGGAGAGTTCAAGGAATATAACTTTTAAACTTGTTAGCAGTTCCCCTTGGATTTATTTACATTTTGGTTTCAGTCTTTGGACTTCTAGAAATCAGTTCTACAACTGAGGAACATAGCAAAATGTGCACTAAGTTCAATACATGCGTTTCCCCAAAACTCTCCAGAGAGCTAGATCATAAGTTACAGTAATTTATGATAGACAGGTACTAGAAAATCATGGCTATCCCTGCTGAATAAGAACAAGTGCAGCATATGTAAGAATTATTAACATGGGCAAATGGAAGAAATAGGAACTGGAAGTGAATACACTTATGATGGCTCTTGAGGGCAGCAATCTGCGATCAGTTTCTTGATTTTGAACTAAAATTTAAAATACAGCCTGCTAAACTTGAAATGAAGAGGAAAATATTAGCACAATAAAACACCCCCACACCCCACACACACGCATCCCGAGCAGTATAAAAATATGCAAATAGTGCACCATTCACATCCATGATTTACAGGGGCAGTTTACATTTAACTCCACATAGAAATAAAGAGATAAATCAAGTGATGAACTGCCACGAGTGGACTTGACACATAAAGCACTTTTACCCATGAGTTACTTGCTGAGTTAGCACTAAATTAAAGTATATCTGGCAAGATTATGAATTAACGACAGCAGAAAAAGGCCAAGCAAGACAGCTAAGCAAATCTCATTGGCAAAGAAGAGGAGACTAAATACTTTGGAAGGGGAAGGGATGAAAACCTATTGGACCAGTTTTCCATCGCAGTAGTTGGTAACTGAATGGAAGAATGACCTATGTTGCTCTTTCCCTGATGTCTGAAAGTACTTCTACTAAATGTCTGTAGAAGCAGAGGGATCACACCCAGATTCTTTATTGTGTTCCCCACATGTGAATTATTCTTTGTAAATACAGTCATGACTTGGGACTTTCAAACTTGGGTGCTTGATCTGGTACTTTGCAAAATGCAGGTCCCCACATGTACAAAGAAAGACAGTCTGTACAAGTTGTATGCACATAAACTCTAATCATGAAATAATGATGGTTAAATGAAAGTTGGATAAAGGAAGACAAGTGTGTATAAGCCCTCTTCCCCAACCCTCATTATTTATATGTCTTTTTGCAGAGCTTTTAAGGAAGATGATAGGAGATAATCCTCATTGTCTCCAGCTTCAAGACCACAGTTCAGATCATTTAGATTGGCTTGCTAGGACAAGGTCCTTTAGGAGGTGGCACAATGCTTGTAGAACACCATTCCAGAGTATGTGTGTGCATGTTTATTATATTGTCTTACACAGGTCTTGAAAATCCACTTGTTTCAACCTGCTTTTAGCTGAGATGGGCTTTTTTTAAAAATTCATTTGATTGTTTAAACTGCTGATTCCCTTTTGGTTGTTTCAAATTTGTTTTATATGAGTGCTGAGAGCTGTACAATGTTTTCAAATTGCTATTTTAGTTTACTAAAGTGGCAGATCTACAGTTGGTCCTCGATATCCACAGATTCAGGTATCAATGGCTTGAAAATATTCAAAAAAAATATAAATTTCAAAAAGGGACCATTTTACTATGCCATTGTATTTAATGGGACTTGAGCATCCATGGATTTTGGTATCCATGGGGTACTCTGAAACCAAACCCCAGCAGATGCCAAGGGTCCACTGTACTACTTTATATCTCATCATACAGTGTTTCCATGGGCAGTCCTCCAGGGCTCTGACAGATATTTAAAGATAGCTAGTGTATCACCACTCAGTCTTCAGTTTTCTATGTTAAACATAACTAGCTCACTCAACATTTATTATATGGTTTGGTTTCTACAGTTTTTATCATCTTGACCACCCTCCTCTGGACATTAATTAACACATTAAATAGCCTTTGGCCCAATATAGAACTTTGGGCAATAATACTGGATAAGAAATCAGTCCATTGTATGTGAACAGCTGAAAACTGATGACAGCTTGAAAAATATGAAAGCATTTTTGAATTAAAGTTTCAACAAATCACTGTTAATTGCTATCAAGTCAACTTCAACTTACAGTGACAAATCCACTTGTTTCAACCTGCTTTTAGCTGAGATGGGCTTTTTTTTTTTTTAAAATTCATTTGATTGTTTAAACTGCTGATTCCCTTTTGGTTGTTTCAAATTTGTTTTATATGAGTGCTGAGAGCTGTACAATGTTTTCAAATTGCTGTTTTAGTTTGTTACTATAATGAGATGCTTTGAGTATTTTTAAATGTTTTTATTTATTCATATCTCCTGCCTTGGCAGGGGTTTGCTGAAATAAATAAAACATACATATGATAACAAATGACTCCAGAATGTGTGGGGTGTTGTTATTATTTCCTCCAAAGCCCTTTTAAAAGTATTAGGTTAAACAGAACATGTACTACTGGAAATATCCTCTCTTGTTTACATTCCCTAGAAACTTGTCAGCACTCAGTGTTGGGGGGGGGGGGGGACAGTGAAATGTCCTTGGTTTCATTTATATAGATAATTCTTAAAGAGGTGCGCTACTGGAATAGTTTGGTGTGGAGAAGCAGCTGGCTAAGGGCATGCATGGCATAGAAGGAGTCTGATCTCCATCCTAAATTATGCCCATCAAAATGGTAGGCTGAGCAAGATCAGCGTGACCAAAAGTAAACCAAAGCACTCTATTAGTACAGTGTATCCCTCCTCATTCACTGGGGTTAAGAATGCAGGACGCCTATGAAAGTGAATAAAATTCAAATAAAAATACACACTTTTTAAAACCTGAGAGAACACCTTTCTGGGAATCTCTAGGTCCTCTGGCACTATATGGTCACAACATCCAGCAGAAGTTGACCACAGAATCTCACTGGAGGTCCTATAAATGTGTAGAGAAGTGTTTTCTCTAGGAATCTCTTGGTCTTGCAGTGCAATTCTAAGGTCAACTTCTGATAGGGTGACACTTGAGGACCTAGAGATTGCTAGAGAGAACATATTACTCAGATTTGTGAATAATCAGCTCCTCACAAGCCAAAGCCACAAATATGGAGGGCTGACTGTACCTGTTTGCAGGGATAGTTTTTCCAGTTCCAGTTTTCTGCTACACATAGGATGGGAAGCCAAGCTAGGTTTCCCTACCTATCAGGGGCTGAAAATTCCTGCTGCACTGACAAATTTGTTAGATTTTGGCTATTTGATGGCATAAAAAACCCACACAATTTTCTCTCAGACAAGACATGCAGATGATACAATGCACTGTCAATGGGGGGTGGATCTGCTCTGGGTTTTGTTGTGAACTTTAAATAAGCTCTCCAAAGGGCTGAATTTACTGAGGTGGCAGAGATTCAGCCATTGGCACTGCCCATTCCGAGTTCAGACCAAAACCCAGAGCACATTGACCAATCTACTGATATTTCCAGCTGCCACTGAGCAAAGGCTCACTGAGCACTATGGGGCTACCAATGTACTGCACAAACTATGCAAAAGACACTTAGTTCTGTACCATCCCACAGTCATTCTGTGCAACAAACCTGGATTGGAGAGATTCAGCCTAAATTGGTACCCTTCTCATTCACAAACTTGATATGAGTTGGCACATTGATAGGATGAACACAAGCTCACCTTCTTGTTGGCTTTCTGTAGTTTTCAAAGGTGTCCTGAAAGAAATTATATTTGTTGGCCTGTAAAGCATCCATCTGCAAGCATATATACCCCCCACACACCTTGCTCTCCAAAAGTACATAATTCTGCCTGTACATCTAGAATATGGAGCTGTAACCAGGCTGAAATTCTGGCCCATAAGCTGCTCTCTGCTAAGAGCTAATGTATCTCAAAAGAAATATGCCACACAGAACTCAAATTCCTAAGATTATGCCTCCTCCTTTGCTAGCTCAAATGACTACTAAATATGGTGTTAGTGCAGAGACATTTTCATAGCAGGAAAATGAATAAATGAACTGCCCTCGCCTCTGTTATCCTCTTTATTCCATTGTGTGTCAAAAGTGGTGCTGGAGGAATCGATATGACATTAGACAGTTAAAAATGCCCCCCACACACACACAAAGGGAAAGCAATAGTAAAAGAGAGAGAAGGAAAAGATTGAACACTGTCTCCTAGTAACAATTCAAGAAAAATGTCACATACGCATAATGTGAGTCAGATTTGTCTGTCAGTCTTTCTAGAATCTGTCTTGCCAAGTGTTTTGACTGTATGGTATTGTTCTCTGCCCCCCTCAGAGCAGTGCAGCTGGGAGAGCTAATTCTCTCTGTAAAGGCTTTTCAGCTTGTGATAGCTTTTAGAAAGTGCCTAAAAAGAAGTAGACGCATACAGTATGCACCACTCTGCAGACACATTAAAATGTGTATGTGTGTGTGTGTGTGTATACCCAGTTTAGAGATGTTTCTGATATCTTGACTACCCCACCCATTAACTTCTTATATAGCATGTCATAATGTGAGATTCTGAAAAAGAAATAGGAATGATATAATACAATCAAAAAGCTTGTGAGACTTTGGAAATGGGGAGGGAGGATCATACAGCATTACTCTGCAAGAGCTTTTAGTGTGAAGGTACAGATGATCATCCAAAGAACCACGGTGACGAGAAATTTGTTATTTTATCCAGAGGTCAGTACATGTTAATTTCTTTCATTCACTTTAGGATTACAGCTTAAATAGGGAAGGGGGGATGTTACAGGTATTTATAAAATATCGGAGTGATCTGGATATGGAGAACTATTTCTCTCCCTTCCTTAAGTGGGAGGGAGATATTACTTGATCAACCATTGTTTAATGTTAAATTGCCTTAATAGGGAATTTTCTTTCAATTGCAAACAATAAATTTTGAGAAGTAATTTTCTTCAGAAACAAAGCAGGAAAAAAACTCACCTGTCCATGCCTGCTTTCATTTCAACACACACACACACAATATTTTTTTTAATTTAATGCATTTTGAGCATGAAGATGCATTAGAGAAAACTAAATATTATCCACATACTGGTGATAATTCAGTCCTTGCCTCTGAATTATTCACTCCAGTGAATTTACATAGATATTTAAAAGCATGGTGAATGGGATAGAACCGTGTAACATTCCACAGACTAAGGGTCTCGACAGACTGCCCCTTTGGAGTGGCATCTTGCCATCTCTTTCAGCACTGGATCAGGGCTGTGGCAACTGCATACCATGGCCCCGATCCAGCGGTTTGCCAGTGCCAATAGGAACAGCAAAATGCGCTGGCAAAAAGGTGCTCTTGCCGCCATGGCGGTGACTTTTCAGTGCTGTGTGATTGGGCATGCAGCGTGATGCCAGTGTGGCAGTGACTGGCATGCATACACCACACCCCCATGCTGCCCCCACACCAGTCTGTTTAGCCCCTAACACAGTAAGGACCAGAATCACTGTAGCACTATACCTCTTAGAAAACCCTTCAAATAGCAGAAGAACTGTCCATATTTGTGGAGCAGGCTTGTCTTCTGCTGCTCTAGAAGGCAGGACCTAAATGGATTCAAATCTTCCTGGCAGTAAGAGCTATTCAACAGTAGAACAGATAACCTCAGAAGGTGGCGGACTTGCCTATATTGGGGCCTCCAGGAAAAATTATTTATCAGGGTGACCAAGGTTGTTTTTTCCCCATAAAAATAGTCCCTTGACACAAATTTCTAGTTGTAACTGACTGTAAGGGGTGGTGCTCATCTCCGTTACTAAGCTGAAGAGCCAGCATTGTCATATGTGGTCATGTGGCTAGCCTGAGGGCAGTGAACACTGTTACCTTCCCATCAAAGTCACACCTGTCTATCTACTTGTATTTACATGCTTTTGAACTGCTAGGTTGGCAGAAACTGGGACTAGTGACTAGAGCTCAATTCATCATGTAGCACTCGGGTCTCAAACTGCCAACCTTCTGAATTTCCAGTCATCAGAATTGTAGTCTTAACCACTAAGTCACCACATCCTTTCCAACCCTGCCCCCATGACCAAGACTGAAAGCTGGTTGAATGATTCCAAATAAGCTGCTGCTGCTGCTGCTGCTGTTGCTATTATGTGCCTTCAAGTCATTTCCGATTTATGGCAACCCTAAAGGAGAACATATCATAGAATTTTCTTGGCAAGATTTGTTCAGAGGGGTTTTGCCTTTGCCTTTCTCTGAGGCTGATTCCCAACATATGATAATGTTGGAAAATAAGGATTATAATATACTGGTGATACCTATCCAAAGAGCTTGTGCTGATAAAACACATCCTTGGTCATACTAGACCATGTTTATGCCAGCCAGTACTAGTGAGTGATTCATACAACAGTGAATCTTTGTTCTTAGAAAACCCTTCAAATAGCAGAACTGCCCATATTTGTGGAGCAGGCTTGTCTTCTGCTGCTCTGGAAGGCAGGACCTAAATGGATTCAAATCTTCCTGGCAGTAAGAGCTATTCAACAGTAGAACAGATGACCTCAGAAGGTGGTGGACTTGCCTTTATTGGAGATTTTAAAGAAAAGTTGGATTGCCATCTGTTAGGCATGCTCTAGTTGTGGATTTCCTGCATTAGCAGATGATCTCTGGGGTCCCTTCCAACTCTGCAGCTCAGTGCTAGCCAAGATCCTTTTAATTGGTGATATATGGGACCTTAATACATACACATATTGAGAGATATTTTAGAGTGAGGAAAGAGAACTACTTCAATAAGGAGGTTGCATGATAATTGGTTTAATTTGTTACAGCTTGGAATATGTTCAGAAGTTTGAAAGTAAATCATACAAATAAGCCTGCCAGTGTGGCTAGCTTTTCAATTTAGATTACTCTCTTCCACCTTTGTGAGTTCAAAAAAGCCGACTTAATGAAGAAATATGTTAGATTGAGTGTTAACTAGTTAAATATATAAAATATTTTCCACCTGACAGTAAAGTAACTGAAAACCCAACTGAAGCGACACATATTTTACCCAGATCACTGATCTTTTTAACTATAGCAAGAAAAAATGATAATGAAGAAAAAATGATATAATAATTCTTTTCTCTTGATCTTTCATTATAGACTGGGAATCAGAGCACTCAACTACTAGCTCCTACTTGCTCTTCCCAGTTATTTCTAGTTTTTTAAAATAATTATTCATTAATTGCACACTATGATAAGATCCTCACTGTTTTGAAACATTCTCCCTCTGGCCTTCATACAATTAAAGACCCTGCCTGCCTGCCAAGAGCGTAAAATTAAAAATCAAAGCACTACCTCAGAAAGGTTTAATATGTGCCACATCGAAATTGTTTCTCCAGCTTACAGCCTTGTAATTGCATCACCAGCTTAACAGCACAATCTCCCCCAGTGTTTTGAAATGTTTTCCTTTGAAATTTGAGCCAGCCAGGAGCAGAGTTCTTGTTTAACACTCTGATTTACACTCCATGTATGTCAAAATCCCGTGTGCCTTCTATGTCCTTTCTCAGCTCACATCTTTTGATTTGGTCCCACAGGTAAGCCATTTTGGCCAATTGTGTCACGTAAACCATGCAAAGAAGCAGGATATGAACATGTGGCAAGGGGGGGGGGGAATTATAAACAGAATAAAGTACATCTGTTCAAGCATTCTCACCTCTTCATCCAATTTCATTTTTTTTAAAAAGCCCTTGCTTTTTTATTTCTACTATTATAGGTTATCAGTGGATGCTTCAAGTCTTTGGGCATGCCCCTGAGTGACATCTCTCAGCAGAGTTTTGGACTCTTTCCTTTTCCACGTCAACCCCAAATACTGCTCATAGCACATCAAGTTTGCCATTACATCCACAAGATTTCCAGCCATGTCTTCCTTATGTGGGATAAAATGGAACAGAATACAAGGCAAGCAGACATACTGTCCTACTTCTTTTTGATTTCACTAGTGTTTCTTCTTGGATTTTCTCTGCTAGAGTTGACAGAGAAAAATGGAGAGGTATGAAACTAAGTGTAGACAGTGTACTTGGATCCCCCTGACCATCTGACTCTAATTGTGTTGCTGTGTACCTTCAAATCATTTTCAACTTTTGGCAACCCTAAGGTGAACCTATCATGGGATTATCTGGGTAAGTTTCTTCAGAAAGGGTTTGCCCTTGCCTTCCTGTGAGGCTGAGAATATACTTAGTCAGGAATAATTATTAGAAAGAGGTGACTGTCATGTGACTCATCTCATTTCAACAGTGGCTGTTCGACAGTGGAACACACTCCCTCGGAGAGTAGTGGAGTCTCCTTCCTTGGAGGTCTTTAAGCAGAGGCTGGATGGCCATCTGTCGGGGATGCTTTGATTGGGAGTTCTTGCATGGCAGGGGGTTGGACTGGATGGCCCTTGTGGACTCTTCCAAGTCTATGATTCTATGGTTCATTTTATAGATTTTAGGGCTCTGAATCCATGTTTGACATTAAATTATTATCCAAGGTTATCTTTTGTTGAAAGTAGCTAGTGCTGTTATAGATACAAGAGATAGTCCATACATCTGACAAAACTGTTACCTTGGCAATTCTCTATCTTTTATATGCTGCAGAGCCATTCTTAACAATGTGTCTTGTTACAAAGAGATGACAATAATGCAATCAGCATACAATACTGAAAATATAAAGACAATATAGTCCCATCCTAGCCTGTCCCATTTTGTGTCAGTTAAATTTCATTACAAGGGGGGGGGGGTTCTCTCATTTTATCTAGACAATGTTTTATGTAAATCTATTTTATTTCATGTAAACCGCCTTGATTGCCCAGGCAGAAAGGCAGGATACAAAATAAAGTTATTATTATATTATTATTATTATCTAATGGGGACTAGAACTTGTACTTAGGCCTTGGAGTTTAAGCAATAGCTCATGTTCACATTTAGTACCAACTGTACAGATCAAAACAGTGTCATCATCATTGTCCAGGATGGGTATTTGGTTGAAGTCAGGGACAGAACAGGGAACAAAGCTTTAGATGAAGTTAGGGACAGTTCAGGGAACAAAGCTACTGCATCAATGTTTGGTATAGAACCACTGGGCTAACATTTAAAGCTGTCTAAATCATATCTGAAGTAACTCATTCCTAATTTGAGCAAAACTTTACAAGTAAGCCTGTTCATTCTATGCAATACAGTAATATCTTTTCAAAAACAGGAGGAGCAGGATTCACTTATCACAATGAATTCACTTATTACAAATGTTGTTGTTGTTGTTGTTGTTGTTGTTGTTGTGTGCCTTCAACTCACTACTGACTTATGGCGACCCTAAGGTGAAGCTACCATAAGGTTTTCCTGGCAAATTTCTTCAAAACGGATTTGCATTGTCATCGGAAGTTCTTATTATTCGAAAAAATGGCTGCTCCACAAATGCTTTTGACAATGGGAAAGAAATGGGACATCTCAATGACTATTAAGAAGCACAACCAGCTATCCCACCTTTGCGCTTCAAAAACACTCCAAGAACCTTTTGCTGATAGTAAGGATCCATGTGATAAGGGCCTGTATGTTACTAAAATAGTTACAATGACTAATATAAAAGGCAAATATTATCCCACATAACATTAAAAGGTAACATAACTTAAGTCCAAGACATACTGCAGAAATAATCTTGTTTGAGACCGCTTTAACTGCCCTGGCTCAAGG
The DNA here is from genome assembly GCA_034509955.1 of Urosaurus nigricauda. Taxonomy (NCBI): domain Eukaryota; kingdom Metazoa; phylum Chordata; class Lepidosauria; order Squamata; family Phrynosomatidae; genus Urosaurus; species Urosaurus nigricauda. The sequence continues at coordinate 144,124,401 of JAOEGL010000001.1, read as the reverse complement.
AATTCTGAGAACTGTAGTTTTGTGAGATATTTAGCTTCTTTGTCAGAGAGCTCTGGTGCTACAACAAGCTACAGTTCCCAGGACTCCCTAGCACTGAGTCAGGGCAGTTAAAGTGGTCTCAAACTGGATTATTTCTACAGTGTCTTTTGGACCTAAATTTTATAACGCAGGAACAGAGGAATATATAATTATTTTACTTAGTTTAAAAAGAATTACAAGTGACTCATTATTACTCCTAAAATACTCCTAAACTGTGCCTCCTGCTTTTTCTTTCCTAACCATTACAGCAATGTCATAGGAAGTCTATTCACCAGATCACTAATAAAAAAATATCAAGTACTGATGTTGTTCATATGTTACCTTGAGATGTCTTGAAAGATTTTTCACAGTATATATCGGCAGTGACATCTATGTTTTGGAATACATCCAGTATTTAATCAAAAAGGTACATTTCACATTCAAAGAAAGATGCATGCAATTTCTCTAACAATAGACTTGAAGTTTACAGTGTAAACAGCTACAAATTATCTTTGACAGATATTTCTGGATGTGTCCTCTCTGATATAATCAATGAGGTGACTTTTGTGGGTTAGATATTTCTTACAAGGAGATGTGTCAGAGTAAAAGTCCTAGCACAATAACTTTTTGCTCATGTGCTATCTTTTCATGTACTTTCTGACTTCTTATAGTCATATTTCTACCTGTGTTTTTTTCATAAGAGATTATGACATGTGGTTTCAAACTTCAGTTACAGTCAGAAAATAGCACCTTAGATCACACAATGAGGTTTATCACACTAGGGGGCAAACAGGATTTAAACAGGAAATGCCTTATGTTTAACATAGGACATTTCCTGTTTAATTCCTGTTTAAATCCTGTTTGCCCCCTAGTGTGATAAACCATAATGTCACCTCCGAACCATAGCTGTACATCTCCAAAGCATGGTGAGGGCATCCCTTTTCATTGATGGGAAAACCCATCAATAAGCTCCCAATGGTGTTGCAGTCCCATTAGTCCTCAGCTGCGAGATGTCATTGCCATGCAATATTGGCAGTCACATGATGTGACAGTCTCCTCCTCTCTTCTTCTTCCCCCTTACCCTCACTAATCCAAAGACAACTTTTCTTTTCTTTTTTTTTTTTTTTAAAAAGCTTACATTGCATTAGCATAACTCTGGAACCGCATTAAAAATAAAAATAAAAAAACCCCAAGGCATGTCTGGTAGGGCATAGGTCAGGGAGAAGGGGCTGTTGGGGAGTGAAAAAGAGAGTGCACTGGCAGAAACATCCACAGCTGTGTGGTTGCAGAGATCTGCAATAATGGCTGCTCACAAACTGGTATGTTTCCATTTGCATTAACTAACCCAACTGAGACAAGAAGAGGCTTGTGTGGTAATGTCCCTAGAGTAGACTATGGGGTTTATCACAGTAAAAAAAAAAAAAAAAAGAGAGAGAGAGAGAGAGAGAGAGAGAGAGAGACTTACCCCTTCCATTTTACAGTTGCTTACAGGATGCCGCAGGGAATTATCACACATGCCACTCATGCTGCTGCCCGGCTGCATCCTGCCTAAATCCCGGCTTCCAGCCATGCTCAGCTGGCTGATTTCCAAAGTTGGGAGCTTCACATTTTTGAAAAGTGGCAGGCTAAGAGCAGCTGGCAGCTGGAATTTAGGCGGGATGCAGTCGGGCAGTGGCATCGGCAACATTTTCCATACGATAATTCCCAGCTGCATTCTACAAGCAACTGTAAAACAGAAGGGGCAAGTTGCCTTTTTTTAATGTGATAAACCTTAAGAATGGAGAATCTTTGATTAGCTATTAAAAACCACCGTTGTAGCCCTAGTATTCCTTAGTGCATTATGACACATTTAATACATGTGATTTATGGGTACAAAGACTAAAGATACTATTTTTTCCTAATCTTATAAAAACTAATGCTGAAGAATATTCTCTTTCTCTCCCTCATAATTCCAACCTTTTCAGTACAGATTGGTTTTTATAGGTACCAGGACTGTACTGAAAAGGTTATGCCACTGTGGTTGACTGAACACTGGTGTTTGGCTTGGGACCTATGGAGATTCAAATTAAAATTACAGTCCAGAGATGGCTGGCACTGCCCTTCAGAGCCAAGTTCCCATCTGTAAAGCAGAAAAAATAATTACAAGCCAGGAGTGGATGATCCTATAAATAATATGAAAAGCAATTGGGTAGCCTTCTCCCTCTAGAAATGATCAAGTGAAGTATTTTTTTTCTGTTTTAACCTTTCTGATGTGAAACAGTTGAATGTTTACTAGATTTCTTGAAATATATAAAACTGAGCTATCTAGCCATGTTATGGTTTATCAGCATACCCCCATCTATTTTTATTTAATGCTTCTTTTGAGAATAAACATAATGAAGAATTATATCCCTATTCTGGAAGCAGAGAAGCGCAAGGCTAAACGCACAAAGACCTGTAAATAAAGGAGAATGTTTTAAGTGATATCACAAAAACATGTGTGTAGAATTCATCATATTCCCCTTATTAAAATCTTGTGACACAAATGAAAATAGAAACATGCAGCTTAAGTATGAAATATTCACAGAGACAGAAAAAGAGTTAACAGATTCAGAAAAAGAAAACTACGATGAAACAGTAAAATAAAGAGTAATTGTGAGGGATTAGAATTCTGCAGGAAATATTTGAATGTTTTTTCCAAGTACTGTAGACCATGAACCAAGTTAAAGAAGTTCACTGGCCATGCCAAAGTATAAATGAACAGCATTTTAGTACAAATCGGGTAAGATGTGCGAAGAGCTTTTATATTTACTATCAATGTAGCTGTGTACAATATCAATTTAAATGCCACTTCAGAAACATTCCCAAAGCACAACTGAGCAGCCTATTCTTCATCAACCACAGTGCTAGCACTCAAACTCACTTTATTAAGACTGGCAGTGGATATTAAAGTAGCAAACTAAGAGACAGTTTGAGTCCCTTCTTAGAACTTTCCCAACATTGGTCAAAACCTCCCCTTCACCTACTTTCTCTTTTGCATCCTTTGGGAAAATATTTCACAGCTCCTGCTGTGTTAGAATGGTACTTGGAGCAGTATCATAGATGTTCACTGGCAAGCAAAAAAAAAAAAAAAAAAAAATGATCCTTTTATACCTTAAAGAAGAGGGATGTGGTTATCCACCCAGATCAGTTTCTGAATGTGGGTATTCTGGTTCCACAGACATAACGATTATTCTGAATTTTCTTTCTGTCTACAGTTCCATCTAACTACATAGTTACAGTTACACTACACAGTTTTGGTAGTGGGATTTCCTTTTAATATCAAAGGGAATAATAATTCTCTTTAATATGCCATTCTGGGATTAATAGTTTGATGGCATACCTAGAATCCTCTGCTAGATGATGATGATGATGATGATGATGATGATGATGATGTTTTATTAACTTATATCTCACCTTTCTCCCACTACAAGAACTCAAAGTGGCAAAATCGTGGAGAATTCTAAGTTCATCACTATTATGATCTGGGCTCTGGGTCAGAACCATCACACCAAAATACTTTCAAGGATAATCAAGCTGAGAAAAAGCCACTGGCTAAAAGAAGATTATTCAATGATTAATGGGTGCAGCAGGGGTCTAAAGCAGAGACAGCCAATAGATGCCTATCTTATTCACAGCTGAGTGTGTGCTGAGTGCCCTAAAAATACAGAACTTGCCCAAAAGGCCTTCTCCCCATTCTGTAAGGTGGTGTTGGTCTCATTCTCCTTTGTTTCAGTCTTATATTCATGGTATTCTTGCATTCTAGAAGCTACTGGGAGCAACTTGAAGGAGCACAGTATGAGATAGAAAATGCCACTTCATCTTGTGTGACACAAAGCCTCCATTCTGTAGCAAAAGAGATAAAGACATCTACCTGCTTGATGCTTAAAGAATGGGAAGATGCCAGCAGATGCCAAGCCATTGCAAAAATGTTTATATTTGATTGTTTTTATCTGCTTATGCTAAAGCACACACATAATCTTACTTGTGTGCATAAGCTTTGCTAATGAGAATCTTGACCCATTCCATACCCACCTGAGTTATATCCTGCATTTTTATTTCACTTTACCTGTTTGTTGCCATTTTGTATACTACTGACCAGTTCCTGTGGTGGGCAGAGCACTCAACAGAAAGAACAGAACTATGATCTCAGACAGAACAAATCCCAGACAGAAAAGAACTATGACAACAGTTAAAAGTGATATAAAACTGCTGTCAGTGTATTGTGTGAAATACAGTCATGCTTTCATTTGACAATGGAACCCACTCCCTTGGAGAATGGTGGAATCTACTCCTTTTGAGGTTTTTGAAGGTCTTTGGAGGCTAGATGGTCATCTGTCAAGGGTACTTTGACTGTGACTTCCTGCATGGCGGGGAGGGGGAGCTGGATTGGATTGCCCTTGTGATCTCTTCCAACTCTATGATTTTATGATTTTATATATCACAGTATGTACTTTCTGTGTGTATTGTGACATATGCTCTTTGTCTTGAATGCTCATTCTTTCTCTCTCTCTCTCCACCCACTTGTATAGTCCTATCCTATGCATAACTTCCACTTTGTTCAATGGTGCTTATTACCAAACAAACAAGTGCAGGATGTCAAATCAATATGTACAACTTGAACTCCTTGTATGACACGGGCAATGATAATGAATAATTGGATATAGGGATAACATACCAAAGCAGTAACCCATTTAAGGGCAAGTATTAACCTACACTGAGGTTGCCTTTAAAAACACAGCTGATTCAGAATAAGGGCTCTTTCACACTATACAATTAAAGCATTGTAATTCTACTCCATGGTAGCATTTTAGTGGAATCCTTGGGGCGGGGGGTACTTAAAATTATCAGCTGAAGATCTTCTCTAGGGTGTCTGACCACTCCCATCCTAGGATTCCATATGATGCAGCTAAATTAGATTCACAAGTACCATAACTGTGTAATGTGAAAGGGTCTGTAGTCCCTAAGGTTATATATTAGCTGGCACTTATTCTCCTTATTAAGGTTATATATTAGCTGGGACATATTCTTCCTATGCTTTGTCAGTGTCTCTGATCTCCAGTCCATGTTGATAACCAATTCAAAGTGCTGCTTTAAAAAACATAAAGATCTTAATGGTTTGGGATCAGGTTACCTAAATGATAGCCTTCACCTAGGCCTACCAAAATGCACAAGATCATTTTTAGAAGCCCTGCCATCATGTGAAGTGACTACTAAGTCTCAGTATAACAGTACCCAAATTATGGAAAGTCCTTGGAGCAGCTTGCCTGACATCATCTTTACAGATTGTCTTTCTTTATAGGTCTCTTTATTCATTTATTCTTTCCATTAATTTAGTCTTTCTATTCTTTTAAACAGTGTATGTTTTCACAATATATCATATAATGTTCGACTGTGTACCTGTATGTGATATTATCAAGTGTTTATGCTCTTTCTCTGCTGAAAAGAACCATTTAAAGCTTTTTTTTATATTGTAATTTCATATCGTAATTGTCATTGTCATTATTGTTGTGTGCTTTCAAGTTGTTTCCAATGTATGGTGACCTTAAGGCAAACCTATCACAGTGGGTTTCCATGGCTGAGCTGGGATTTGGACCCTGTTCTTCAGAGTCATAGTCCAACTCTTAAACTACTATACCACACTGGCTCTCTGTATAATTGCTATGATATTTTAGTATTAAATTGTAGTTTATCAGATAGTAATTTATACAATATTTTACTGTTTTAATATTGCATTCTGTTCTTTTAAACTTTGGTCATCTTCTCAGATAACATATGTGTAATTTAGATGCTTCTTTCAGCAACAGCTTTTCAAGGCGGACCTACTAACATCTTGTCTCTTCCTATAATTGCCCTTATGAACTATCAAGCAGTTGAGTGAGTGCCTTTTCTATAATATAAAGAGCATTCACTTCATCATAAAAGGGAGCATCCAACAAACTCCAAAAAAAAATCCCTTCCTTATGACTTATTGAGAAATAACAGGATTCACTTGAAACACAGAGCTTTTCAGCCAGTATGGACAGTGATGATGCTGGTTGGGGAATCTGAAAGTCATACTCCAAAAGTAAATTTTTCATACTCTGTTGAAACCTCAGGATCAAATTGAAATGGGACTGCCTGACTTACTGGGCCAGTCCAGTTGCTGGGTCTGGGGGCAGGGTGGCTCCATCCTGCTCTGTGGGGGCCCTAGTGCTGGGGCTAGGGCTCCTAGGCACAATGCAGCAGCTCAAAGCATTGGTGGCATGAAGCATCGGTGGTACTGCGTGGTGCTTCTGGCCAACCAGGGGTTAACTCCCAGGTCCCGTGGGAGCGGAAGTGCCAGAGTGCCATGCCACGGCTGATTGGGCTACTTCCTGGGACTCTAACTCCCAGCAGCACCAGAGAAAGCAAGTGGTCCATGACTGGTGGTCAGCGGAGGGGTTGCAGCATCGGGACTGGCCAGGAGGCAAGCTGGCCATGCCTCTTGGCTGCTGATTGGGTGGCCTGCCTTTTTCAAGCTGTGCTGGCTGGTGCTCAGCACCATTTTTGCTTGCCAGCTCCCACCCTTCCCTCCCTCGCAGGGTTTGTGCTTCGCTGTCACAACTTTCCGAGAGTGGCAGCACAGGTCTTGGATCTGTTGGGCATGGTTTCCTATGCTGTGGAGCACTGGATCAAGAGTCCCATGGGACCTGGGGGTGCCGAGGGGTAGCGATATTGTCAGTGCAGGGGCGGCATCCAGTCAGCATTCCCTGGTGACAAGGGGTGAACATGTGCTGATGCGCATAACTGGCTCCCAAGGTGACTGGACACTTTATGCTGGTCCCCCCCTGTCATCCCGATGAATCCCATTTTGATTCATCGACCAATGTGGGTTGGTGGATGACAGATCCAGGCCTTATGCTTTCAGGCCAACCCTCTACACTTATTTGCTTGTTGTATTTAATAAAGTTGTGGCCTTTTCTGCCAATTTGTTGTCTGGTATGTTTGTCCGCTCTCCCTTACCTTCCACAGCAAAGATAGACACCCCCCCTAACTGTCCTGTTCCACTCTTTTCAGCTACTTTTAAAATGTCCCAGTTTCTTTCTCCTTTTTTCACTTTCCTCCTAAGCTTACTTTGATTTCAAAATGCCAGAGTAATTTACATTGAGTAACAGGAGAAGGAGGAGAGGAGAGTGTAGAATGTTGCCCTTCTCAGTAAGCTTACATCTCTTAGCTTATGTGTTCTTCTTCGTTAATAACATTTGCCATCTTGATCACACTATGATTTTGCTTGGCCACACAAGTCCCAGTTTTCTTCTGTAAAATGTTGGAGGGTATATAGCTATTTATCAGACAAAATGAGGGAAGGCATGGCAGGGGGTTGGACTGGATGGCCCTTGTGGTCTCTTCCAACTCTATGATTCTAACTCTTGGAAGAAAATACTCTGAAGGCAGGATACTTGAGAAGGATTAAACATGCCACATTCTCAATTAGCATGGCCATGGGTCAAGTAAACAAGTTGCAACCAATCTCACAATATACAGCCCAGAAAGGTTTAAGTTTAAAAGCAGATGGCCCTATTTCTGCTACACTTTGAAAAGTCTTCCTGCTTTGTGGCTCTGGAAACCACAGGAAAGACATGAAAGCCCTGTGAAGCTTTCAGTGCCAACTATTTTGGTTCAAGATGTCCATATAGGGATACAAACAATAAAAGAACAATGGCTTTGCTTGAGGCAGTTTGCTGTTTTGAACCAGCAAGGGTTGATTACTTCAACTTCTATGTCAGTATGATCGCTATTGCACAGGATGGAATGGGTAGTTCTGGAAAGTGAGAATTTGTTGATTCTTGCCAAGCTCACAACCTCTGTGTGAGATCACATCTAAACTATTTTCTTTCTCAGCAGTAAAGATGCAACTTTTGGGATATTTTTACAGTAGGAATATCTTTTATAACACCCACAGGTCTATTCAAATTTGATTTAAACTTTTCCTTAGAAATTTTTCTTAATTGGCCTGAAAGCTTGGAGCTATTCTTGTAGCTCTGCATTTCTGTGAAACTAAAAAGCAATCTGTTCTACATTTCTTCAGAGTTTGTCCTGGAAATTCTATAGACTAATGTAAGCTAAAATGCCAGTATCCTCACAGTACAGCATGTGTCTGGTTGCCCATGCAAGTAGATATAAAAGTCTGAATTCAAATCACAAATAAGCATAGAACTCAACCTGTCACTGTGGATTATTTATTTATTTAATATCATCTCTTTCTCCTATATGGCACCCAAAGCAGCTCACACCACAAGGTATAATAATACAGCTAGAAATGCAGAAATTTTTAAAAAATTGTTAAACACAATCAACTTAAAAACATTATTTTAAAATAGTTAAAAGCACATTAAAACCTTCCCGCTACACTACTCCAGCCAGTTAAAAGCTGAAGGCCTTTTTAAATAAGGAGGTCTTGGCCTGCTGGTGAAAAGAGAGCAGGAAGCAGGCCAACCAACCAGAAGTTTCTGTCCCTGATCCTCACAAGCCATACCTGTGATGGTGGTGAGACTGACAGACAGCCCTCCCCTAAAGGTCTTAAAACACTGGATAGGCTCATATTGTTCTATTATTACACTAATGCTATTCGAATCAACTTCACACAATTGTTGTAACAATCATTGAGCTCTAAAATTTTAATATGAGATTAAAATATGTGAGAAATATATTTGAAAACATTATTAGCTAGAGAGCAAAAGATGGCACTGATGCACTGTTAAGATTCAGAAAGAAATTCATTTTAAAGCCAAACTGCAAATTTACTAAAGATTTTTAAAGTCCTAAACACTAGCAGCAACAAAACTTCTGTATCTTTCAAATCATGTTTGCCAACTGGCCCGAACTTTCTCCTTCTGACCTCTTGCTAAAAGATGTGGATTTGTACCATTGTGAGGGACCAAAGGTGCACCTGGAGGAAAGCATTTAGAACTAAATTTTAGGGCTTCCTGAGAATGCTCAAAGAAACAAGCCTTATCAAAAATGATCATATACTGCAGCAAACGATCAGTAGTCAACAACACATTTGTTTCTCAGCATATTTGTGGATTGTCGCAGCATAACTGCTTTCAGTATCCCATAACGAGAATGATAAAAACTGTGTGGGAATACAGCACTGATTATTTTCAAGACAAGATATTAAATAGCTTGGAATTATAAATGCAGTCCAAGCAGCTCCTGGGAGAAAAATGTCTTGCAGCAACACAGAGTTATTGACTAGACACAAGTCAACTTTTCTTTACTACAAAGTTTAATCCAGGGGCAAAAAAGAAAAAAAAGAAAAAAAGAAAAAGAAAGAAAGAAAGAAAGAAAGAGGGGGGAAAAGAAAAAGAAAAAAAGGCATTTGTGAAATAATAGCACAAAGGAAAGGAGAAGAGTTGCACATTCCCAGTGGGAATTGAGGTTCAGCTTTGGAAAGTGTAATACCTCTTTTATTCCCACTATGTGGGTTTAACCATTACCCAGGAATTCAGAACTTCCCTTGAGAAGATATGTTTCCCTTTGGGTTATTTTAAAATAGGAACAGAGGTTTCTACCAGCAGAGCTATTTTCCAATCAGCTGAGAAGGATGTCTGGTAACTCTGTTTTTCCACAGTAGTGGAAAGACTTCACATCACACTGTTCTCTAACAGCTAGAATGCTTAAGATGTTCACGTTTAAACACAGAGAAAGACTCTGAAACTAGAGTCACATAGTGATTTTTTCTTTATGGAGCACCCAGGATAGTATATAAAACACATGTATGAAAAAGTGCCTGTCCAAGTGATAAAGGTGCATCTATTCAAGAGGGTGGCTCCTCAAACAGATGAAATCTGCATGAATGGCTATTCCTAAGCAGTAACGAGAACCTTCTTCCCTATATATATTGCCTCCCTATATTATTGTGTGTGTATGTGTGTGTGTGTAATTATTGTTGTTAACAGCTGTCAAGCTGAGTTCTACTGAGGAGAAACGTCCAAGTCATCATCCACACTGCTCAGGTCTTGCAGACTTAGGATCATCTAGAATGCCATCTTCCTATTTTCCTATTGCCTTCAACCTTACCAAACATTATTATCTTTTCTAGTGTGTCACGTCTTCTCATGATATGTCCAAAGAACAACAGTCTCAGTTTAGCCATCTTGGCTTCTAGAGAAAGTTCAGACATGATTTGCTCCATGATCCATCGAATTTTTTTTTAAGCAGTCCATGCAATCTTCTCCAGTACCACATTTCAAATTAGTTGATTTTCTTCCTATCAGCTTTCTTCACTGTCCAGCTTTCACAATCATATACAGAACTAAGCTGTATGATAGTATGGACAACCCTATCTTTAGTATTCAATGAAATATCTTTATACTTCAGGATCTTATCTTATTCCTTCATAGCTGCCCTTCCAAGTCCTAGTCTTCTTCTGTTGTTGTTTTTTTAATTTCATTCTCCATTCTGATTAATGGCTCAGCCAAGTTATGGCTTCAGTTCAGAATTCTTCTGGTTCCTGGTCAATTAAACTTAAAAGTGCAAATCTATATTGCACTTTTCTTTAAATCTTTAAATTCTATAGGAATGTTCTTCAGGTTGCATTTTGGCACGATGGTTGGTTTAGTGTTCAACTTTAGCTTTATTCAAATTTTTGGTATTAGCAGTTCCTGGTCTATGTCACAATCTGCTCCTGGACTTGTTTTTGCAGAAAGAATGGAATTTCTCCATCTTCTGCTTCCAATTATATAGTCTATTTGATTTCTATATTGGCTGTCACGTGATTTCCATGTATGGTATACAGTCACCTCTTGGGTTGCTTAAAGAATGTACTTGTGATGAACAATTGGTTGGCCTCACAAAATTCACTCAATTGCTCTCCTGCTTCATTTCTTAATCTTAAACCAAATTTTCCTACAATCTTTGATTCTGCACTGTTTCCTACTTCTGCATTCTAATTACCTATGATTAACGAAATCCTGTTTTGCTGTGTGATCAATTTTCTCCTAGAGTCTAACACAGAACTTTTCAACTTTTTCTTCTGCCTCTGTAGTTGGAGCATAAACTTGAATTATGGTTATACTGATGGGTTTTCCTTATAGTCCTATTGATATGATTAGGTCAAACTTTGTCTTATATCCTTTGACTGTTTTTGCTACATCTTTCCTCAATATTAATTCCACCCCCATTTCTTCTTAGATTTTTATTTCCTGAGCAAAACACTATAACGATCAGCCTCAAAATGTCCCATTCCTGTCCACTTTACCTCTCTCATCCCAAGTACTGCAATGTTTATGCATTCCATTTCTTTGTGAAGTCAAAGGCTTTCATGGCCAGCATCCATAGTTTTTTGTGCGGGGCGTTGGGCTATGTGGTTGTGTTCTGGAAGAGTTTATTCCTGACATTTTGCCAGCATCTGTGGCTGGCATCTTCTCTGGTAAAACATCAGGAATAAACTCTTTGAGAACATGGCCAATAGCCCAAAAAACCCACAAAAACTATTCAAGGGGGATTTGTGTGTGTGCATCCTGCCCTTCTCCTGACATGGGACTCAAGGTCATGAAAGATGTATATTTTCATTTTTTCCCAAGAGGAGCCATCTTTTCATACACTTGTTCTCTCAGTTTTTACAGTAGCAAATTTCTTCACTAGTTCTGTGCAGTCTAAATACTAATATGACGTCTAGAGCACATCTCAGATGTACAAAGCATTCAATATATACGTCAGCAACGTAATGTACTCAGTAATCTCATTCATTACTCAGGTTTCATACAACTATCTGCCATTGCCAGGGTTGAATGGATGTACATAGCCTCATAATGAGCCAGGAAGTGGTCCAGTCAAACCCAACAAGCTTCACTTCCCAAGGCTAAGTTCCAAATCATAGTTAGTTTGTCAGTAGGCCCAGAAAAGTAACAACAGAGTAGTTGATTTCCCACAGTAACTGGGTATACTGTAGTGAACAATTCAACAATTTCATAATATTCACAGCTACAAAGGACATCCTCATGTTAATACACACAAAGGGTAATTTCTTAACCTTTAAGGTTTAACCTTTCGTACGGAAGCCAGAACCAACGAGGAGAGATTACTTGTTTCTCTTTTGGCATTTCAAAAAAGCTAAATGTTTCTCGTACATAAAAGCCATTACGCTATTTATTTCAACATGAGTTATCTGTGTGTCCAGTTTCAAATTAAAATATTAATACTCTTTCCTTAGGTGTGCCCCCCTCTCCTGACAAAAGTTCTAGTATCAGGTAATGACAAATGTTTCCTGGAAAAGAGTCTGAAAGACAGCACTATCATGGCAGAAACAGTCTAATGGGATGTGTATGTTGAGGGAGCCTGCCAGAACAGTTGTAATTAAACTTTCATTATCAGTTCCATTATAGAGCTGGTTTCTGAGGAGGCTTAACACCATGCTTTTTTCAAAAAGGCTTTTGTGCTAATGCTTTGCATTTGTGCTTTATGTAGGTGTCAAGAGTGGCTTTGATTCAAACTTGCTTTTAGCACTAGGCAACAGTTTGTTTCAAATACAGTGCAATTCGAGCTGACAGCCTGAATTCTTTCTGTTTTGTACTAACAGATAAGATGCCTTGGCTGGACATATCTAATACACATCCAACACACACACAAATTACAGATGATTTAAAGTTTTAAGCTCTTGAGAAAAACATATACAAACCATAGTGGCCAAACATACATTAAGCCCTTGGTATCCACTGGTATTTGGTTCCAGGACCCTTTGTGGATACTAAAATCCATGGATGATCATGTTCCATTAAATACAATGGTGTTGTAAAGTTGTGTCTTTTATTTAAAATGGCAAAATCAAGATTTGTTGGGGTGTTGGGGTTTTTCTTTTTTTGAATTTATATTCTAAAAAATATTTTAAAGCTGTAGATGGTTGAATCCATGGTTAAAGAATCCATAGGCAGCCTCCTGCAGCGCGATGATGGCAGGCGCGCACCATGCTGTATAAACGCAGCACTCACCTTGATGTCATCATGGCACACGCGTATGGACAACGCATTGAAAAGATGGCTCCATCCATATGTGCTAGGGCTGGGGAGGGTGCAAATGCTGTGCCCTCCCCAGCCCTACTCACACCCTGGTGATGGCCCTTTGGTCATAGTGATGAAGTGATACAGTCATATGGTCTGATTATAAAGGCCCTTCTGAGCAAACTTCAACTCCATTCATATCATGAGACTTAAGTCTATGAAAGCTTATGTTACAATTTCTTTTGCACAGTTAGTCTCAGAGATGGTACAAAATCACTTTGCATCCTTATATTCCAGACTAATAAGGCTACGTCTCTGAATTCTACCACAATGAACTTCAGTACAACTTGGAGCACCTTCAGATCTGCAGAACAGCAGGAGATGACCTGCTCCTCCCAACTCCAGACTAGAGACAGGAGAAGCAGATGGGTTTTTCATAATCAACTTGAGGTTGCCTGGGGTGGGATGAGATGGGGATATTCACTTCAGAGGGACCATGGCAAAAAAAAATTGCAGATCAATAATAAACATTTTTTACTGTGGATACTTAATATATAGCTGCTTATACTGGACAAAAATAGTTAACTATTCTGTTAACTGTGAATAAGCAATTTTTACACACAACAGACGGTCTTTTAAAAACTGTTACCACATTAGTGTTCCTTTCAAAGAGGAAGCAACTATCAAGAATTGAACACTGCAGATATAAAGTTTAAAATATGGTAGCAAAAAAAAAAAAAAAAAGCCATACAGAAAGAAGATGAATGCAGGGAAAGCTAATTCTTTCATTTCTGAATTCCTATTTTGTTCAGATAGTGAACCAAATGGTTTTTTATTTGCTTGAACATACAGATTGAGAAAGAGTTCCTCACATGCAGATAGGAGAACTGGATTGATTAGAAAATAGATCACTTCACTGTGGCTTCTTGCTTCAAGCTGCAGTATGGGAGAGGGGCAAACAGTCACTGGGACTATAGTTTTTGTGGAGCTTTCGGGCTATGTGGCCATGTTCTAGAAGAGTTCCTTTCTGACGTTTCGCCAGCATCTGTGTCTGGCACCTTCAGAGAATGATAACCTGGAAAAAGATTGGATACATATACACCCTGTGTGACCCTGGGAAGGAAGGACTAATTTGCAAATGTATTGTTCTTTTGCTAATGGCAGTCTTCAGGCTGGGAGGATATGCAAACAAGGATTAATGTCTGCTAACTGGTGCTCATTGTCTGCTGTGAATCCCCTGGCCTTAGGCTGTTTCTCATCTGCATAGGTTGAGTCTTGACCTTCCTGTCCTTCGGGACTGGTAGCCAAGCCTTGTTTACTCTCAGGGTTTCCTCTTTCCTGTTGAAATTGTCTAGGTGTTTATGGATTTCAATTGTCTCCCTGTGCATTCTGACATGGTAGTTGTTGGCATGGTCCAGAATTTTAGTGCTTTCAAATCAAGCTTTCATTTTATGCCCAGGATGGTTTATAGCATGTTCTCCTACTGCTGATTTTTCTGGTTGACCCAGTCTGCAGTGTCTCTCATGTTCTTTGATTCTTGTCTGCACACTGCATTTGGTGGTCCCTAGTTTTTTGTGAACCTTTCGGGCTATGTGCCCATGTTCTAGAAGAGTTCCTTTCTGACATTTCTGAGTCACTGGGGCTGATAGAATCATAGAATCATAGAGTTGGAAGAGACCATAAGGGCCATCCAGTCCAACTCTCTGCCATGCAGGAACTCCCAATCAAAGCAAACCCGATAGATGGCCATCCAGCCTCTGTTTAAAGACCTCCAAGGAAGGAGACTTCACCACTCTCCAAGGGAGTGTGTTCCACTGTCGAACAGCCTTTACTGTCAGGAAGTTCCTCCTAATGTTGAGGTAGAATCTCTTTTCCTGGAGCTTGCATCCATTGTTCCGGGTCCTGTTCTCTGGGGCAGCAGAAAACAAGCTTGCTTCCTCCTCAATGTGACATCCCTTCAAGTATTTAAACAGGGCGATCATATCACCTCTTAACCTTCTCTTCTCCAGGCTAAACATCCCCAGCTCCCTAAGTCGTTCCTCATAAGGCATGGTTTCCAGACCCTTCACCATTTTTGTCGCCCTGCTTTGGACACGTTCCAGTTTTTCCACATCCTTTTTAAATTGTGGTACCCAGAACTGGACACAGTATTCCAGGTGGGGCCTGACCAAAGCAGAATAGAGTGGCACTATTACTTCCCTTGATCTAGACACTATACTTCTATTGATGCAACCTAAAATTGCATTGGCCTTTTTAGCTGCTGCATTGCACTGCTAACTCATGTTCAACTTGTGGTCTACTTGGACTCCTTGATCCCTTTCACATGTGGTCTCATTCAGACAGGTGTCTCCCATCCTATATCTGTGCATTTCATTTTTCCTCCCTAAGTGCAGAACCTTACACTTCTCTGGATTGAATTTCATTTTGTTAGCTTTGGCCCAGCTTTCTAGTTTATTCAGGTCATTTTGAATATTGATCCTGTCCTCTGGGGTATTAGCTACTCCTCCTAATTTAGTGTTGTCTGCAAATTTGATAACTAGGGCCTGAATACTGTCATCCAAGTAATTAATAAAGATATTGAATAGCACTGGGCTCAGGGCAGAACCCTGTGGCACCTCACTTGTCCCTTCTCTCCAGGATGAAAAGGAACTATTGTTGAGCACTCTTTGGGTGTGGCAAGTCCACCAGTTACAAATCCATGTAACGGTTACCTTATCTAGTCCACATTTTGCAAGCTTGTTTGCAAGAATGTCATGGGAAACCTTGTCAATGGCCTTACTGAAATCAAGATATACTATATCCACAGCATTCCCTTCATCTACCAAGCTGGTAATTTTATCAAAAAAAAAAAAAAAGAGAGAGAGAGAGAGAGAGAGAGAGAGAGAGATCAGATTTGTCTGGCATGACTTGCTTCTCTGAAACCCATGTTGGCTGATGTGGACTATCTGTTTTCTGGCTGTCAGTGCTGTCATGCAGAATATTAAAGAGCTGCAATTTGGAATTACATAGCATGCTAAGATGTGCTATGAAGGCCAGTCTTACCAGTATGAGGGACAGTAGGACAGTAGAGCAGATAGCTGCCTTAGGAGTGTTACCAACTTGTTGAGGTCCGAGCCTAGTGTGTACCATTCTAACCTACCAACCTCAAGTTTGGTGACTGTCCTGTCTTTAATGCTGAAGTAAGATTCAACTGCCAGTTCTGTTAGCTACAAAGCTCTCTCTGTGTGTGTGTGTGTGTGTGTGTGAGAGAGAGAGAGAGAGAACTATCTTTGTCAAGTTCTTCGGATGTTTATGTGTAATGTCACTCAAGTGAACAAAATGCAGATCTATAGATGGTTGGGATTTCATCTTGCATCATTGCCTCCCAACATAGTCAAGTCCAAAAGTTTACCTCTGGTTAACTCTGTATTGTTGAGAGACACACTTGCTATCAACGGGAAATGAGCCAATGGGATATGTGTTCAGCTCTTTTCAGGGAAAACTGGCAATGACGACTGTCCAAGCAATGCTACTTACGCAGGTTCACTGAGACAAAGCCAGCTCACCCTCCTGATTGCACCACTTTACACTGAATGCACTGAACAATGTTCTACATGTGCACATGTGTGTACAAACATACACTCAAAAACATGCAATGGAAATGAACAGCCATGTTTCTCCAATCCAGCAACTCATTATACATTTTTACAATTGTTGTTGGAATTGTATCATGAGCTGCATGTCCCCTTCCAAACATATTTTCTGCAGTTAAGTACATAAGACCATAAGAAGAGCCTTGTTGCATCAGACCAAAGTCTGATCTAGACCAATATGCTGTCACACAGTGACCAATCAGTTGTCCATGGGACACCCAAAAGCAGATCTTGAGTTTAACTACACCTTCCACCTGAAAACCCTTGGCATATTGCTTGAAGCTCATATGTAGCCAGCCTGACTACAAGAAAACCTTGCCAAGAAAACCTCATAAGGGTTGCCATAAGTTGGAAATGACTTGAAGGAACACAACAACAAAAACCAGTCCATATTGCAACTATTCTTCATAGGTGGGTTGCTTCAGTCCCTTGATCATCTTGGCTGCTACTTTCTACAGGAATCACAATCCTCATCATTTCTTTCTGAATCCGTCAGTGGCAGCCCAGATCCCATATGTATATGTTAAGTTGGGAATTTATGCTCCATTATGCATTATTTTACACTTGCTTATACTGTATCTCACATATACTGTATCTCACATATCTCACTTGCTGACATTGTCATTTTACTGCCTATTCTCCCAAGTTGGAGAGATCCTTTTGGAGTTTTTTGCAGTCCATTTTTGTTCTTCTCACCCTAACTATTGATGGCACAAAAACATGGATTCTTCTCACCCCTAACTCCAGGCTTTATGAACAAGTTAAAAGACAACAATATCTGGAGGACCCCATTGCTCACAACCCCCTACTGTGAGAGCTGATCATGTGTTCCTACTCTTTGCTTACTTTCCTCTTCTTTAAACCATTCTCAGTACAGAAGAAGACTTTTTCTCTTATTCCATGACTGAGTTTATTCAGGATTCTTTGTTGCAGGGAAGGGTATTTTATCAAAGAATTTTGGAAGTGCAAATGTGCAATGTCCATTGGAATACTCTGGAGCTTTCAAGACAGAGACTTAGGCCGCATTCACACAGGAGAAATAAACCGGTTTAAGTGCCATGGCTCAATGCTGTGAAATTATGGGAATTGTGAAATTATGGGAATTGTAGGAACTACAATTCCCAGAATTTCACAGCATTGAGCCATGGCACTTAACCCGGTTTATTTCTCCTGTGTGAACGCGGCCATAGTTTTGCAGAATGTATGATCCAAAACATACTGCAGAAATTATCCTGTTTGAGACTGCTTTAACTGCCCTGGCTCAATGCTAGGGAATTCTGGGGACTGTAGACATTTAAACTTTTCTGTCAGAGAGCTCTAGTGCCACAATAAACTACAATTCCTGTATTTTGTCATTAGTTATGTTTCTCTCTAGAAGGCTTTGCCCTTCTCTGTGCTTATCCTTAATAACACTTTCCACCAATTTATCTGGAGCAGATACCAAGCTAACTGGCCTGTAGTTTTCTGGATCTTCTCTGGAACTCTTATTTAAAAAATGATCTTAAGTTGCCCGTTTGCCAGTTCCTTAAGACATTTGTTGATCTTAGGAGCATGCTACATATTTTAGTTAGAAGATGAGCTATTGAGTTAGATCACATTTGAGCTCTCCAAAAATGCTCAGATGGGTATCTTCTGGATATGGTGATTTATTTTTATTATTATTTTTTAGCAATTTCTCAGTGAGGACTAGAATTTGCTGTCTTACCTATGATTTGCTTTGACTCTTCACTCTCTCCTCCTGGAACATTAGTTCAGGCATGAGTATCTCCCTTATGTCTTCCATATTGAACAAAGATTATTTAAAAAAATCATCCAGCATCTTAACAACCATCTTATCCCTTTTCAGGAATTGCTTGACTTTACTGCTGTCCAGTGACCCAATTGCTGCTAATCTCTTATGAACAGGTAAAATGAAACTGTGACAGCATTTTTCAGTAAAGAAGTACAGACAATAATTTAAGTTATCATCAGTATTTTTTTTAAAAAAATCTGAGAACCTAACTTACCAGATTTCTCTATTTAAGTGTTTATATACTAAAAGTCTCTTTAAATTCTAAGAACCAGTGGAATCCACACAATACCCTCTCCTAGGAATCATTTAATCATCTAATGTTAGCTTTCCTAGGTTATCTGGGTTATCCGTACATTGTATTGAGTTATGGCTCTACATGTTCCAGCTCAATTCTCTTCAGTCCTCTGTTGAACTTATACGGTATGCATTTATAATTTTATACTTCTGCATTCCAATCAAATTACCAACTGATGTATCTCTAAGAACAGACCTGTTTTGCAGATTGGAATGAGATTATACCTTCTGAGTGGAACAGAATAGCTTTCTTTTTAACAATATTTCATTTCCCTTCCTTGCCTGTGTTGTTCAGAAGGATAACAAGAGTCATTATTTTGTACTTTTCACACTTTCCTCATTGTGAAATTCTGCTGCTTTTCATTATAGATTTCTGGTTTGCAGGAAAATAGCTCACTGAGGACAGCAAAAGCTTTCTTTGGGACTCCACCTTAAAAAGCCAGGACAAGAAGAGCAGTGAATCATCCTCCTCAATCAAGATACACTCTCACAGTACTTTAATTCCAATTTCCTTGTAAGAGGCAATTAGTTCTCCCTGCTATCTTTGTAATTTATCTCTATCAAAATGAAACTCAACCTTTATTGGAGTTGCTGTGAAGAAACTAGAAACCCACACTTACCTAAACAACACTGCAGCTTTCAACACAGTAGCAATTTGTTCCATGGATAGGACTGGCCTAACCATTAGGCAGCCAGCACCATCCCAGACCTTCCCATCTGTTGGCTTTATATGGTCTGTTCTGCACCTCCTTAACTAGACTACTGCTCCCAAGCATAGTGAAGGACACAGTCCCATAACTGGTTGTTGTTGTGTCCCTTTAAGTTGTTTCTGACTTATGGTGACCTTAAGGAGAATCAATCACAGGATTTTATTGGCCAAGGTCACCCAGTGGGTTTCTATGGCTGAGCATGGAATTGAATCTTGGTCTTCACAATCAGAGTCCAGAACTCAAACCAGTATACAGTGGTCCCCCGGGTTACGAAAGTAATCCGTTCCGGATTACCTTTCATAACTCGGAAATATTTGTAACCCGGGGGACTACTTTGTTTGCCGGACCACGCGGCAAATTTAAAGGGGCCGCGCGGTTTTTCCTTTCAGAACCCGGGGTTTTATTTGTAAGCCGGGGCTGTTTTTGCGGCCCCGGCTCTTTCGTACCCCGGGGTTTTCGTACTCCAGGGGATTCGTAACCCGGGGGACCACTGTACTATATCACGCTGGTAATTGAGTAAAATTTATCTGCTGGTCCAGTCTACATTTGTACGTTGAATGGAACAGGACATCATATTATTTGCCTCAAGCAACATAATGTCATGGAATAGCCCTTTGCGTGGCATCAACAGAGAATGTTACAGATGATGAACTAGTTTTCTGTTAAATTTGGTGAAACTCTATCTTGACTCAGGTCTCAAATCAACAAAAAGAAGGAAACAATATTGTCATTTTAAAATTTAACCAACTTTACAGCCTGACAACTGTCCCCAACATCACTATTGATACTTCGCGGTAAGTTTCTGGAGAACCACACTGGCCACTGTAACAAAATGAGGTCAAAGAATGATATTTATAACTCTCACAGCATGGGAATGTATTCATATCTATTGTTTGTGACTGAACCAGGCTGTCCTCAAGATGTCAAGCATGGTGGATGCTAAAAGATGAGAGGCATGGCACGTCCACCAGAAATGACTGGAGATCAATGTCAATATCATTCCTTTTCTCGCAGTCACATTGTTAGGCTGGGTCAGTTCGAGTTAGTTTTTGTCCATTTTCTTTCGAGGACATCTGAAAGCACTCTGAGGTCTTGTACTAAGGACAGGTGAGATTTCAGGTTAAATATTCTGTGACCCTTGCCAGAAACACACCGAGAGAGCAAACCTGAAACCATAGCAACATCCACAGAGAAAAGGGAATCTAATCAAGCTATCCATGGGAGGTTTGTAGAAACTTCCAGTTGGCCAGGCTAGTGAGTTCATGTCATTTCTTGTTTTTATACAGCATTCTCATTGTACATGTACTAAAAAAAACCCTACTTTTTTAACCTTTACAATTGGCTCCCTTCTATATGAACAATGGAGAAGTAAATGGCTATTAAAGGGCTTGTCAGTGATAAGCAAGCACAGGGAATGAACTTCTATTTTGTTGTTGTTGTTGTGTGGCTTCAAGTCATTTCTGACTTATGGTGACCCTAAGGTGAATCTATCATGGGGTTTTCTTGGCAAAATTAGTTCAGAGGTGGTTTCCCATTGCCGTTTCCTGAGGCTGAGAGCATGTGGTTTGTCCAAGGTCACCCAGTGGGTTTCATAGCCAAACTGAGAATTGAACCCTGGTCTCCAAAGTTGTAGTCCAACATTCAAACCATTACATCATGCCAGCTCATTTATTTTACAGAGCATTCATATAATGATTTTCCTGCCAAGGTGCCCAAGAATCCTTACAATTTATAACAGGAAAATAAATGAGTGCACAAAAAAACCTGAAAAACGTTAAAAAGCAGGAATTGAAGCCATGAGATCTCTGATCTTCTCTTTGGCCATCACTTTGTCTATATCCCAATCTTTAAAGAAACTCAGAGAAGATCAGGAGAGCATGCCTAACATTATGTTCAGGCTACAGGGGGCAACCTATGAGATGATGGCATGACTTCATCAGCTTGGGATCATTCAAGTACTCTGAGACCAAGGCAGAAAAGGAGAAGAGTTTATCACCCCAGTTTTTCAGAATGCCACCAACAGCAAAACATAGATGTTGGAGCAGTTGTTCCCACACTTCCCTGGGGCTAGTTAAATATCACTGTGTCTCTTAATGAACTGGATAAATTCCAGTCAATAATAAAATGAAACATAATTTCTCATCCACTCATGGAAACGTGTAGACTGGTCTGTGCTCACTGTAGCATCCTTCCTTATTTTTAAGTCAAGGGTTGGCTGGGCAGATATGCACAGGTAGAAAAACATCTTTATCTCTCTTTCTCTTTCTCTCTCTCGCTCTCCCTGGGTGCCTCTACACTGAGGAAATAATGCAGTTTGACACCACTTTAAGTGTTGTTGCTTCATCCTATGGAATCCTGGGATTTCTAGTTTTCCAAAGTCTTTAGCCTCCTCTGCCAAAGTGTGATGGTGCCTTACAAAACCACAAATAGATTTTGTAGGATAGAGCCATGGCAGTTAAAGGGGTATCAAAGTAGAATATTTCTACAGCATAGAACAAAGTTTGTTCCCCCTAGAATAAACTGGTCTTTATTTTCACATAAGTTAAACATCAGTGCAGCAGGGGGCAAAAACACACATTTTAATCCTATGGATATATGGATGGTTGCTTTTTTAAAAAAAGTATAAAATATGTAGTTACACATTCTCAGATATTTTAAAAACAGAAATTGTTGGCAAATATATCAAGAATATAGTAAGAAGCAGCTGCCAAGGAATGGTAGCTATGGATGAGAAAAGAAATATTAATGGGATACTTCTCAACCAAAATACAGTGAGCCCACCATATCAGTGGGCTAGCTATGAGTGGACTGGAGCTCCCACAGACTAACCCACCCCATATTAGCCTGTGGAGGTATATCCCGGGGTCACGCTAACTTAGATGCACACACATCATTGCCCATTGATTAATATGGGCTGGAGCCCCAATTTTTTTCACATCCGTGGGGAAGCCCAGAACTAAATCTCCACGGATGGGAAGGGCCCGGTGTAATGTACACATGCATCTACAAAAGGGTCACTTTAAAGACCAGAAAGTCCAGATACCACTACTGAGAACCATCTCATCCATTATTATCTTCATTTGTTTAAATATACCCACATATCAGTTTAAATATGTGAAGCATAAAGAGAATGACAAATTTGCTTTATACACTTAGAAATTAACAACACTCACTAGAACAGAAATTAGTATTTGTAATGCAGCTCATTAATTATTGATTAAGGCTTAGATCCTACATATACCTAGTTAGACAAAAGTGTCAGTGCCCCCAGTGGGTCTTACAGTGAGCCTTACTTTTATAACTTATTAATCAAAAAACATATTGTGCATCTCTACTGCAGAAATAATGCTGTTTGATGCCACTTTAACTGTCATGGCTCAATGCTATGGGATTCTGGGTTTTGTGGGTTTGTAGATATTTGTTTAACCTGTTTCTTTAGCTGTTAGAGAGGTGCTATAACAGACTACAATCCTAGAATTCCATAGCACTGAGCTATGGCAGCTAAAGTGGTCACAAACGATTATTTCTACAGTGTAGATGCAGTCTGAATTGTCATCCCTCTAGATTTTTTTCCCTTTAAAATCTGCTCTTTTAGCATATATTTAAATTGCAGAAATATACAAACTTTGAGTTGCTAAATCTTTGATGCCTGAGAAGAATAACAGACATGACCACTAGGTTTTTTATATACATGCACGCGCGCGCACACACACACACACACACATATACTTGAGAGATTTTTGATTCTTGTGTAAATATTACAATGAATTGCAAAACAGGCTTTTATTGTACAATTTTTTTCAGGGAAGTTATAAAATTAATAAGGCCAAGATACTACGAAATTTTTATAGAAAGGAAAGCAAGCTACGCGATGCTAAGGAACTGGCAAGAGGCATTTTAATGAGTTTCCACTTTCACAATGGAGTGCTGTGCAGCTTCTGCTACAGTGAGTGCTATAAATTTTTATTTATGGGTTATGCTCTTCTTTCTTCCATCCCACATCCAATGAGCTCTGACAAAACTTGCCTAAATTTTGTTCATGCTTCACTTCCCAGTCTGAACTCTTGATGCTTATGTTTTTACTGTGTTCTTTAAACACACAATTTTTTTATGCTTGATGCTTAGAGGAGGGGAAAACGTCCCTTACATATAAACCACAAGGTTAGTTTGTTGTAAAAACAGGTTTGAATGTTTCTGGTTTTCAAGGCTTCACTATGATAATAATAAAATCCAAGTACTAGAACTGAAATTCAGAGTATGAAGATGGAGGTAAAGACACATGCACACTGACTAGCATCATCTTCACATCTAAATAGGTTGTGCAGAAATTCAGGGAGGAAAGGAATTTTCAATACACCTCCACATAGGAGGTGTGATAGAATAATACAATGCACAGTTCAATGCACAGAACTCTGTCTGCTGTTCAGAATACCGAGCATAAGCAGTAGTGATCAAAATTCCAGATAAGACATCTGAAATTGCAGTTTGAAAAGAAGAATTGCTTATTAACTCACATGAAATTAGCTGAAGCCTTTTTAAAATCAGATACAAAATATAATTTAAGCTGCATTGGTACTTAGCAGACATTATGGACAGGAAAATAAAATTCAGGTGCCAAAAGAAGAAAAAGAAGACAGTTCCATGATGGAGAGGTAAGGTTCCAACACTCTGACATGAATATCATGCCATGTGACAATTATAATTTTCTAGTGTAATTTTCAGAAACTTTTACTTCATACCTGCACATTTCTCTAAGGCTGGTTTTCTAAAGAAAGTGGCAGAAGGAGTAAAGTACCTCAGTTAACATAATACAGTTGCCCCTCCTAAGTCACAGATTTGAGATCCACGACCTCGAATATCTGTGAAGGGGCGACCCACACTATTTCCAATGGTGCACGCACTGAGGTTTGAAGATGCGTGAGCCTTCATTTTGGAGGCTCTACAACAGATCGCCCACGAAAACGGAGGGCCAACTGTAGATGTATTCAGCTGCAACCACATTGCAGAAATAATCCAGTTTGACACCACATTAATTGCCATGGCTCAGTGCTATGGAATTCTGGGAACTGTAGTTTGTTGTGGCACCAGATCTCTATGAAAGAGAAAGCTAAATGTCTCACAAAACTACAGTTCCCATAATTACATAGCAGTTCATAGCACTACATAGCAGCTATTAGTGTCGAACTGAATTATTTCTGCAGTGTAGATGCTGCCTTCCTGGGCAATTTTGTTTTTCATGCATGTTCACAAAGGGATTCTGGAGGCAGCTGCTGTTTGCCTTGCTTGCTGCAAGCAGGCACATATTCCTACAGTAGGATCAGCTCCAGCAGAATGCCATTTTTCCCTGCTCAAGCTTTGTTTATTGCATTGTCTGCTGAAGACATCCTGCTACAAACCGACACCAAAAGTCTGCATTTCTCCAGTCATCTTCCACCATCCTCTTAATGCTGACATGGCTAAGCACACAAACAGAAAACCAACTAGATATCATACAAACAGGAAAAAAATGGGCAGGTGTAAAGCAGCCTTGATAAAAAAGAAGCTTTATTATTGTTCACAGTGTATAGTGAGGCCCTTCATATTTGCTGGGATTAAGGGTGCAGGACCCCTATGAAAGTTTGGAAACTAACCCCCCCCCCCACACACACACATATTTGAGTGTACTTTAGTCAACTATACTTGACTAAAAACTGTAATTCGGTGCGTTAGCAAGGAACCAGATGTCAGTGGTGGTGGTGGTGAATAGGTCTCTGATATGTGGCCAAACCCTTTAATGTCTTCCAGCCCATGAAGGGCTTAGAGAGGAGGAAATGCAACCCTCTGACTCCATGGGCAATCTGCATTGCAGAAATAGTGCAGTTTGACACCACTTTAAGAGCTGTAGCTCCACTGTATGGAATCCTGGGATTTGTAGTTTTAGATGGTTATTTGCCCTACTCTGCCAAAGAACAGTGGTGACACCACAAAACTATAAATCCTAGGATTCTTTAGGATGGAGTCATGGCAGTTAAAGCAGTGTCAAATTGCATTATTTCTATATTGTAGATGCACCCCTGTCACTTCTCTGTTTTTTAAAAAAAATAATTTACATTCAAAAGGAAACTCAGTTACATAAAATAATGTACTGGCATAGCAAAAACAGGAAAATAAAAAAACCCAAAGAAGGAAACATAACCACATTTGTTGTAAGTTTTTATAAAAACTGGCCAAATGTCCAAGTACTGTATAAGTCCATTTGTAAATTTCATCTACACGCCATTCTTTTAAATGTTGCAAGTACTTTTACATCTTCCATCCACTGGGTCACACTGGGTCACAGTAAAAAGTAACAATCTTTCAGCAGTTAAAAGAACATGAAAAATCTACTTCTGTCAGCCATTTATTAATTTCCAAGAAACAAGTAAATAATTCAAAAGCACATTTTTGTATGCATATCAAGGAACTTCCCAAACCTAATTTTTTCATATTATTACTTCTTCCCCAAATGTAGCTATTATGTAACAAGTCCAACATATGTATTAAGGAAGCATTAGCAGTATTTCATATCTAACAATCTGCTAATTTAGAAAACCCTTTCTTGAACAGAAGTTGTGGTAACCAATATACAAAAGAGCAATTAAATTAAATTAAAGAGAAAGGTAGAGACAGTTATATAAGGCTACATTTCTAGACTGAGAAAGGGAAGTGTTTAACTATATGACTTACTTAAATTGATATGAGTTATGCTTTGAAGGAATGAGATGATGTTTGATAGTTATTCAATTATAGGAGATAAAAGATATTTGCTGTATTTATATCATAAAGAAGGTGGAAGAAAAGGGAAGCCAGAAAAAAGAAGAGAAGAAAATTCAGCAAAAGAATTTTTTTTTTAATTTTAATTTAATTCAATGTGATGAGACAACAAAGTGCTGTTAAAAGTGTGATAGTATGGATTGTTAAAAATTTGAATAAAAAAAATATAATAATAATATTTAAAAAGAGGAGTTTCTGCTGTATAAAACATAGTTGGAGATGTATAGCCATACTAGTTAGAGATCATGTGGTTTGTTCGGGCTGAGAGGGTGTCACTTGCCCAAGGTCACCCATAGGGTTTCCATGGCTGAGCAGGGAATCAAACCCACCACGCTGATTAGTAACATGCTAATTCTTATTCTGTTCATTCTGAGGCTATGCTAGTTTAGATGCACCTTTAGTGCACTGTGTATCTTTCCCAATTGCTCCTCTTGTTTTTCATGCATTAAATCAATATATGAATATGATAATATATTAATATTGCCTTTTTAGAAGTATTGATGGGCATGTTGCTTTATAAAGAGTAAGAAAACAGACCCTTGCCCTTAGGGGTATGTAATCCAAAATTCTCCAGGGGAGCACCAAGGGAGGCTAGGGAAATTGAGGCAGGCATAAATAGGGGAAGATTATGCATTTATTTTAGTCACATAAGTTTAGAGGCTTGGGTATACTTGAATACAGGGATTAACAGCCTGCCACAAGGATTTGAAAAGATTCACTAGATATGCTATCACTCATGCTACATATGGTGCTTCAGAGGTCTGTTGGAACGTTAACTATACAAGGAGTAGAGGGAAAGTTAATGACAGGGGGGAAAACAATGTTTTGGTAACAACAAATACTTTCAGAAAATCAGTATTAAGATATCAAGAAAACTGAATGGTAACCATGTGACTGGATGGAGTTCATCTTTATATACTGCAAAGTGTATTTAACAGGGCACAACAGTATTAGGTGTTTCATAGGGGAGAGCCAGAGTAGCGTTGTGATTTAAGTGGTGGAGTGCAATTCTGGAGATCAGGGTTTAATTCCCACCTCAGCCATGAACCCCATTGGATAATCTTGGGCAAAATCACATGCTCTCAGCCTCAGCAGAGGGCAATGGCAAACCTCCTCTGAATAAATCGTGCCAAGAAAACCCTATGATAGGTTTTGCCTTAGAGTCACCATAAGTCGGAAATGACTTGAAGGCACACAACAACAATTTCATGGGCCCTATAACTGTAGTCTAAATTACATACATACACAATCAAAATAACAAAGTACTCCATATGAGGCCTTTCCAGATATGACTAGATTTTGTCATGGCATAATATTCTCAGAATGAGAAAAAGTTTGCCTTTGACAAAGTTAAAAGTAAAGTCTAGAAGCCTTTGCTTTTGTAATCATTTTCACCACAGGTCAATAGAAACTATTTCATAAGCACCATCCTACTTGACAGTCTATGCAGGTAGGGCTATAACCTGCAGGTAGGCTATCCTTTCTCATTAGGTGGTGGCAGGAGATCATGCTACTAGTGAGGGAGCTGGTCATCGGCTTATAATTAGATAATAAGTGTGTCTCTGAAAAACTGTATAAGCTATTTCATCCCATTTAATGCAACCCTTCTACAAAGGAAAGCCAAATGTACTGCTCTCTCCAATGCCGAATCCCCCCCCCGAAGCTGTTAATTTATTTGATTCTGTTTGCATTTCTCCTAAAGTGTCCTAAAGCATAACTTACAGAAAATAAGATGGTGCAAGTTACTAAAAGTAACAGATCAAGAGACCATTAGTCAGATGGAATTTTACTGGCAGAGGTCTATCAGCTACAGATAAAGCTGTCCGGGTCATAGGGATAAAGTCTGTGAAACATCCGTTTTGTTCTGTTTGTCACTCAGACTGACTTGCGACCCACCCTGTTGAATAATTCATGGCACAGATCTTCATGTGGCGATTGTACTGCTGGAATTTCTAACATACTCCACTAATCTATAAATACCAACTATAAATGTTCTGAGCTGATAACTTTTATGTTGCAGCGATCACTCTCTCCCCCACTATTTGTTGGGGGGATACACTGTGTAGATATTTTACTGCCTTACTAACACCAAATGCTACAAACATTAGTGTTATTAACATATACATTAGCTTGAGCTGATTTCCTCCTCCAGCTGCTGTTCCACATTCCCAATGAGAGGCTGCAGCAGTGAATCAGATAACGCTAATGAGTGAGTTAATGAAGTTTCTGCAGTGGAATGTACAAGCTTGGAAAGGGTATTGAAAGCATATCCAATACCCTTGAAAACTAAAAAGGGCCTTCTTTATTTACTTCCCTTCCTTCCTGAACCTATTCTGCTATACAAATAACAATGCCTGCTGCCCTACTGCAAAAATTGCCTGATGGATGGGAGAAAGAGAGGCAGTATCTATTCCAAAATTTCAAAAGTGAAGAGTGGATTAGAGTTAATTAGGAAACCTCTTCCAAGTGGACACCAGCCAGCTCCAGCCTGCCCTGGACTAAGCTGCCAAACCTTTGTTGGCCTTTCATCAATTTGATTCCCTGGTCCTGTTTTCCTTTAGTTTGTCCTAAAATTATCTCTCACTTTTATTACCTTATTAATGAGGCCTCTCTTCCTTATTACCATAGCCTAGATTCTATTTTTGCATTTTAATTAAAACAAAAACTTCATAAACCAGACAGAAATTCTTTCAGTTGCTGGGGTGGGGGGGGGAGTAGAAGGGAAAGTCTAGGCCAAGTAAAGAGAGGGGAGAGGATTACGTTGGGGCTTTCTAGATTGGCAGGAAAGGGAGACATAAAGTTGCCTTTTCCTTAATGCTTAGCAGCTACACTGCAAGCCCCAGGTGTATAATAAAAAGGCATAGGGCAGCTACACTGAGGAGGTGTGGAGGCGACTTATCTGAAGTCTTTTCTGTTGCTCAGCAACTACATTGGAAGCTGTCAGGATGCTAGAAACACAGGCGGAGCAGCTGCATGGGTGGCAATGAACGGGGCTTTTGGCTCCACTGAACCTTTAATTTTTTTAAATTTTATTTATTTATTTATTTATTTTGCAGTTGCACCAGTACATCATACAGGCAATTGTATTGCCAGCTGCGAACTGTGCAGTTGCGCAGGTACATCACACATGAACTGTACAGTTATGAAGATCTGTCAAATTACCATTGTGGTTTTACTTCCCTTTTTTAAGTACACAGTTGCATCAGTGCACCATGAATGAACCCCTTTATTTTATAATAATAGTTGTTGTTGTTGTTGTTGTTATTATTATTATTAATACACCACCCCTTTGAGATCAATTGAGATGACTTACACATTAAAATACTATTACATCAATAAAACAAACTGCATCTCTCCCCCCCCCTTAAAAAGATATTAAATCTGTTACAATTTAAGTTTATGAATAAACTTCTTTATTTTATGAATGAATTGACATTTTATGCACAGTTGCATAACAGTTACAGCATCCCAGAGTCCCTATTGCACATGTCTAGGGTTCAGATTAGAGCTGGAACTAGGGTTTGGGAGCTTTAAAAAACTGCACAATTGCACTGCAGCATTTAGACGCAGCTGCACTGTTACACCCTTTTTAAAAAGAAGCTGAGAAAAGGAGGTCCTTTTTAAAGCTGCTTTTTCCTCACTAAAATGCAAAAGAAGTGCGCTCATACCAAACTTTCAGTGTTCATCTAAAGGATACACTTTCATGCAGGCATGAACACACCCCTTTTTGCCAGTCTAGATCAGCCCATTGGGTTCTAGCTCTCTCCAAAGTGGGGATTTTACTAATTCCAACTACCCTATCAAGCCATTTGCCTTTATATTTGCAAAACTCTTCCTACCTTATGCACCCATATCAACTTTTCCTATTAGCCAGTTACTGGTGTATAGTGACCAATCTGCATCCAAATGCCATCAATTTGGGGTGAGAAGTAGGGTCAGAACAGAAATCAGGAATCCTCAACAATGCAGTATTGTTGGAGGGTCTTCTAAAGGTGCCTGCTGTCCCTTTTAATACCTCTTCAACTTTAACTTTCCCCAAACAAACTTCAGTTTGTCCCTTGTTCCTGTATAACATTACTGATGCATTACAAATTAGCTTTCCTAATACCTTTTGTACAATCTCATTCTGTTTTCAAAAATGAGAAGGGAGAGGGAAAAATCCCCTCCAAGCCTGGACACATATGGTTGATATTAGCAATTTCTGAA
Organism: Urosaurus nigricauda; assembly: GCA_034509955.1. NCBI lineage: Eukaryota > Metazoa > Chordata > Lepidosauria > Squamata > Phrynosomatidae > Urosaurus > Urosaurus nigricauda. The sequence continues at coordinate 144,093,977 of JAOEGL010000001.1, read as the reverse complement.
AATATTCAATAAACCTAGCCCTAAATTTATAACTAAAGATACTTTTGTTTCAATATATGTGGATATTGGTTCAATGTTGGGTAGAAACTAGATGCAGTCAAGTGGCTTGCCCAAGACCACAAAGTGAAAATGAGGACAAGTTTGAGTTGAAGGTGTAACCCTTTCCAAATAACAGCACTTTCTTGCCAAACTATACTATGTCATGCTCTGAATTGCTCTTTACTGTCACCCTTCAGACATCTGTGTAAAGTACATAGAGACAAAAAAAAAAAAAAAAAAAAAAAAAAGGCGGGGGGGAAGAAAAACAAATTCAAGCAACCGAAATAAGGTAATGCTTCTAACACAATGGACATTTAACACCAATGATTTGCTGCTGTAAGAGGTAATCACTAGTTTAGCTATGTCACCAATGTAGTATGTTGCAAATGGAGCAACTCTAACTGTCATTACTTTATCCTACTGTAGCAACTTGACTCCAAAATCTAAGTTTTATATGAAAACACGAGAGAGTTTTCATTGCAGTACTGCACCTTATAGGACAGAACAGGTCACATTTTTTGACATGCTGTTATAAAGTTGAGGAGGGCTTTGTATCCTCTAGTACACAGCTATAGTAAATCTGAAATGTTTGCACATCCTACTGACTTCCTAATTCAGTCAAGCTTCATGCTTATGGATTGTTTGGTTGGAATCTCTTGAGAAAAGACACCATGCATGAAACACAGTCATGGAATCATAGAGTTGGAAGAGACCACAAGGGCCATCCAGTCCAACCCCCTGCCATGCAGGAACTCCCAATCAAAACATCCCTGACAGTTTGTCATCCAGCCTCTGCTTAAAGACCTCTAAGGAAGGAGACTCCACCACCCTCCAAGGAAGTGTGTTGTGAGTTCAAACACAGCCAGGGGCTCAGGGCCGACTCAGCCTGGCATCCTTCTAAGGTTGCTAAAATGAGTACCCAGCTTGTTGGAGTATTTAAGTGCACTGATAGGCAGTATAGAAATGTATTTGCTATTTCTACGTACTTGCTTTAAATTAAATTAAAAGAAACTATAGAAATTTCTGCATTTAGGCCTCCAAAAACAAATGCACAGGTATAGGATGGGGGATTTGTGGCTCAGCAGTACTACATGTGAAGAGGCACTTGGGATTATTGTTGATCATAAATTGAACATGAGACCATACTATGTTTCTGCAGCAATGAAGGTGGATGCTATTTTAGGCTGCATTCATATAAGCATAGTTTCGAAGCAGAGGGATGTAATAGTCTCACTATAACTCTGCACTAGTCAAGGCACATATATAATACTGTGTTCAGCTCTAGGCATCTCATTTTAAGGAGGATACAGACAAGATGAAGCAGGTACAGAGAAAAGCAACAAAGATGGTAGGAGGTATAGAGAACAAAAATGAGGAAAGGTTGATGGAGCTGGGCATATTCAGCTTGGTGAAGGGAAGGCTGAGGGTGACATGCTTGTACTCTTTCCAAACCTCAAGGACTGTTACAGAAAAGAAGGGGCAGATCTGCTTTCCACTGTCCCAGAGTGTAGGACCAGATGTAAAGTTTTTTTAAGTTACAACAGAGTAGATTTCAGTTGAACATTAGAAGGAACTTGTTGACAGTAGGAGCCATTTGGTAATAGAACCAATTGCCTAAGAGTTGTTGGTCTCCTTCTCTGGGCATCTTCAAAAAGGACAGCTATCAGCTGGGGATCCTTTAGCTGGGGATCCTGCAATGAGCAGAACTGCCTGCTTCTCATAGTCTAAAGCAGAAATGAGAATGTTTCACTTACCATATTTTGGGCTTCATTCCACCCCCCCTCCAATCCTTTACTATTGATCATGTTGTGTGGGTCTGTTGGGAGCTAAAGACCAAAATATTCAAAGGGTCAAAAGTTTCCCACAGCTGAGCTAAAAGCTAAGATTGCTTTAGTTCTCTGAGAATTTATAGGGAATAACTCACAATGCTCTGGTTCTGTCTTCTGAATAGGAAACCCCTGGTTCACAGCAGGCCCCTGAAGAAACTAGTTTCCACTGGGACTGGGTGTGTTATGTTTGTTTCAGCTTTTAAAATGGTATAGGGAAGTGGGAACCTACTCTAGCTGGTAATGACATTGGCCCTGGCATATCACACAGCAGCAAGTAGAATTGGTGACCCACACTGGCAAGACATACTATAGATACCTGCCCTGGGCCTTTAAAAAAAATATCATAGTGCCCCTTGTGTGAAAGTGGACAGTCCACTATTGTAGGCTGGAGTGCCCACAACAAACATAGCCCTATCATGTATTCCCTCAATTTGGGAGATGGCTCTGTGTCAGATGCTCACAACAGTCACTCAGTGCCAAGACACCAGAATATCATAGCAGCTCTTGTATAGTTTTTAAAGATGAGGCCTAAGGATGAAGGCTTACTAGAATGATGGCTACTGATTGGCCTGATTCAGTGGCATCCCCATGCCAGGTGTCATCCAGTGTGTGTGTGTGGGGATGCTGGGGGGGGGCAGTGGTGGTGCAGGCATGTTAGCCCGCCAGGCTTTGCAGTGATGTGCACTCCTCCTGCTCTTCTAGCCCCAGGCTTTCCTCCAAGAGAGGAAGCCTGGAGCTGGAGTAGCAGGCAAGGGCACATGTGCTGAAGGGGCAGAAGGACCCAACCAGGTGTCACCCCACTTCTGGGTGTCACCCAGTGAGGTCTGAACTCCCCGCACACACCCCATGACACCACTGGTCGGACTGTTACACTCTTAAATTGTGCACCTTGTTTTATTAATGATAATAACATTAATTAATGTATGGGTTTGTCATGAAGTTTTGTTATTCTTCATATAGTGTGTTGTGTGCCTTGAGTAAAGAATCACAGTAGAGTATACTTGAAAACCTGCTTGATTATTGTAGTCTTTGCATCTGTTATGGACATCTGCAGCTATTAAAAACCAGTGGCAAGACCTTTAAAAATCAAATGCACTGCAGCTTAAGGAGAAAACAGATAATAAACAGTAGACCAGGAATCAATTGTCATAACATACATAAATATGGCAACTAGCAATAGTTACCTGGGCTCTCTCTAATTAAAAAGAAAAAAAAAGAGAGAAATTGCTATTCGGTAGCAGTAACATTATAAGAAAATCTTCCCCTCAACCTTTATGCAGTGTATCACTTTTCAACAGAAAGCCACCGATTTTCACAGCTATTTCAGCCTTCTTGCCATGAAAGAGAAAAGTATCTGTTCCTTTTAGCAATGGGAATAGCAGCAGCCTACATGAAGCAATGGCCATAAGCATGACTTCATAAACCAGCTATTCAAATGGACTTTTTTGAGGGTGGGAAGTGAAAGAAATTTAGAGACAACAATATTTGAAGCCCATGCAAATTTTCTCACACATTAAAATGACTGAAGCGATGAACGTAGGAGGGAGGAAAAGAACTCAAAATAAGTTTCATCTCCTGTTGATTTCCTCTGAGGATATGATTTGCATGATGGTATCTAAGTGGAAACAAAACATTTTGCTTTAAAAAAGCGAGATACAACAGAGAGAATGCATTTATATCGCAAACCAGGATCAGATCTAACAAGACTTGTCCATTTACACTTCAAAACAAGAGGTTACTTTTATTCCTATATTTCCTGCAATAAGAAGGCAGACAGAAGTAAGTGCTCAGATAAAATATTTAACCACAAAATGCCAGGAGTATAGATTTGAGGTGGCTCAACTATACACACTTTCATTTTCTCACTGTTACTTTGCAGGTGTCCTTTCTAATTATTCTGATGCAGCTTCTACCTATGGCTACAACTGATTTGGGTCCCTGAAAACAAGTAGTTCCCAGTTTTGCCTTTGCCAACCCTTGTACTTTCCAACCAGCTTAATCCTACACTTCAGCTTTATGTTTAATGGAAAAGGGTGAAGGCTAGCCTCTACATTCTGTTTTGAAGCATCTTCTGCATGGTACAAACACATGTTTTCAGGTGAGGCATGCTGACAATGGGCAGAAGGTAGATCTGGAGTGACAGCTGCCTTCCACTTTGCAGCAGATGATGTTTGTGACCCCTAACTATTTAACAGTAGGGAGAACAAATAGTATTTTTTTTCCTCCTCAAACTAGACTGAGGAAAAAAGCAAGCAAGCAAGCAAGCAAGCAAGCGTGCAAACCTAAACAAAAGAAAACCAAGTGTAACTATACCATTTTCTTGAAGGAGTGTAAGCAAAGTCCTCTTCCAAAAATCAAATCCCTGTGGCGAGGCAGCCTCTTCTTTTATTTCTGGTGCATAGTGACATACATATATAACTTAGACCTGAAACAGACGGGCACTAAGTGGTGCCCTCATCACGTGCTAAGGTTGTCTTGGGGTGGGGCGTATACACACCCCACAACCCTAGCACGTGATAAGGGCATTGTAGTTGTGCAGTGCCATACAGATAGCGTACGCAGCAACTATGTCGCAGCTGCGCAGCTTCCATATGGCACTGCGCAGCTGCGATGTCATAGAGGTGCCCTATGGCGCTTCTTTTGTTTTTTTGTATCACAACTGCAACACAAAATGGAGCCGCTTTTTTGGGCTCCTTTTTTTAGTCCATACCTTCGCCGCTCCATCTGGTTGCTGTGGCGAAGGTACAGACAAAAAAGAGGTGGCGCCAGACCGCACTTTTTGGGCGGTCTGTAAAGCCCCATAGAAATACATAGCCTGACTCACAAATTTCTACCTGGCTTTAGGAGACAACCTACAGGTTGCTGCATCTAAAGAAAATATATCCCTCAAAGCTCTACTAAACAAATAGACCCAGCAAACTGAACTCTGCTGCAAAATTAAGCATCTCCCTTCATGGGAACACCATTCCCACTGCCCACCAGGAAATTAATCTCTCTTCTATCACAGTGCAAGGATGGTTCATAGAGACAATGCTTCTCCCCTGATCACGTGATCAAGGGAGGAGCCTTTACTGGCCTCTCAGGGGGGAGACCAGCATGTTTTAAAAATAAATGGTGCACACTTTGGGGCTGGGTAGGAATTTCCTCATCTTTTCAAAGGTTTTTTTTTTCCTTCCTTACATTATTGTTTGGGAACCAAGGAGATTATCACATGAGGGACAGGATGTCATTGTACTGTCCCTGTCCCATCCTTCCCACTCGATCACGGAAAGCACTTTCACACATGACCTGCACTTGACCTGGCAGGGAAGCACAAATGAGAGTGATCACCAAATCACTTTAACACTGCAGCTGGCTGAAAAGCGCTTTCAGTCGTCATTTGCAGTCTTTTGTATTAATGGCTTAACCCGTTAATACCATGATGGCTCTTGCTTGTGATAATCTCCTAAATCAATTGGCCTGGGGTGTGGTCATAAATAGGTTTCACGGTATAGGTGGTGGTGGTGGGGAGGAGATAGAGGTTTGGGTGAATACCTTGGCACCCTCCTAAAAGGTAAAGGTAAAGAATCTGGAACTGACTTTTAGGTCTTGTGACTAAATGAGGGGAAAGAGACTTGCCTTGGAGCTGGGCTGAGATTTGAATCTTCACTTAAGTCTTGTGAGTATTGACCTTGGGGATCAGATGTTTCACCCAGGGGATGTTAGGGATTTGGTCTGGGAGATTTGGTTTGGCCACTCATTAGGCTGATGGGAGCATAATGGTAGACAAACAAGGCATGGCTGAGCTGGTGCAGATGAATCTGCAGCTTTCTGCCCAGGTGCATCAATTGACTCAGACTGTGGCTGCACTTCAGGGACAAGTTAACCCTTCCGCTACAGAATGCCACCAAAAATGTTTTGCCTCCCCACCTGATAAGTTCCAGGGGGACTCCACCATGCTGGACAGTTTTCTTGCTAATTGCAAGCTACATTTTAAACTCCAGGTGTAGGACAAGTTCATCATCTGGGAGTGTCCCTTGAACCTGCTTCCTCCAGTGCAGCTTCCCAGAAGGACCCTTTGTTGGTGGCTGCCAACCTGAGGCTTCCCACCGCAGAGCTCCTTCCCATTGGAGCCATGATAGACCCAGGAGCTTCGAGCAGTTTTATGGATCTGAGCTTTGCCCAACGTCACCACATCCCTCTGGAGGTTCTGGCTGAGCCCAGTTCAGTGGAGACTATCAATGGACAGCTCTTCTGGTCTGACCCCGTGATGCACCAGACTCCTATGCTCCACCTTGAGATCCAGGGCCATGTGGAAGAGATCTGGTTCTTGCTGGCCACTGTCCCTCATTTTCCTGTGGTTTTGTGATGACCTGATTCTCCCAGCATGAACCACATATTTCTTGGACATGGCAGGAAGTCCTGTTTGCCACATTGTCAGGTGCATTGCTGGACGGAGTGGATGCCAGCAGCTGTGGTTGTGGACTGCAAGGAGTGCTAGGTCACGCTGCCTAAAAAATACCAGGACTTTGCCCATGTGTTTGACAAAAAGGCAGATCAGCTTCCCCCACAGTGGCCGTATGACTGTGCCATTGACCTGATGCCAGGGGGCCCTATCTCTACTCCCTCTTGGAGCCTGAGCTGGTGGCTCTGAGAGACTTTCTGGAGAAGAACCTCCAAAAGGGCTCCATCTTTCCTTCCAAGTCTCCTGCTGGTGCACCAGTCTTGTTTGTGTGCAAGACGTGTGGGGAGTTGTGCCTCTGCAATGATTATTGGGGACTCAACAAGATCACCATTCGGAACCGTTATTTGTTGCCTTTGATCCCTGAGTTGCTGGAGTGGTTGTGCCATGGCAAGATCTTTATCAAGTTGGACCTCCAAGGGGCCTACAACTTGGTGCGGATCAGGGCAGGAGACAGGTGGAAGATGACATTCCAGATCGGGTATGGGAATTACGAGTACATGGTGATGCCCTTTGGATTGTATAATGCCCCTGCCACCTTCCAACATTTTGTAAACCATGTGTTCCAGGACTATTTGGACTGTTTTGTTATCATTTGTTCTCCAGAGGCTCCGGGAGCACCGGCTCTACACCAAGCTTGATAAGTGCGCCTTTCTGGCTCTAACAGTTGGGGGTTTGTTTGGGAACTGAGCTGGCCTTATCAGCCATTTGGCTGCTTTCCCAGACATAAAATAATTAAAAAGACTTCACCATGCCTCCTTCTGCACAGTACCAATAAGTGTTAGCTGTGTTGTCACAGCTGTTGTCTATAAGAGATATTTTGCCAGTGTCCCCCTTTCCACTACTGCTGCTGCCCAGTAGCTGTTTGACACATTTAGTCTGGCTCCTCACCAAAAACCTCTTTGACATGAGAGACCCTACTATCAGCACTGCTACTGTCCTCATAGTCTCTTGCCTCACAGGAGAACACAATCCCACTACCACAGAAAGGTAATGCCGTTGGTGGGATAACTTTTACATTGAAGTAAATAGCAGAGAATTCAATAGGATTTACATCCAGGTTAAGCACAGTCAGACACATGAATGTTGCTAAGTAATATAGAATAGCTAATTTGTCCCTTTCATCTGTTGTTTTTTTTTTAGACAAAATAAAAAAAATCTCTTCCAGCACTGGAAAGGAAAAAAAAATCACTTATTAAACATGCCATGGAAAATCTGCTGCTGCTGCTGTATCTATTCCATTTCATGTCTTGCTCTTTTGAATCAAAAATCTAAAAGACTGTTGTATCTCATCATGACCTAAATGTCTGTGTAAAAAGACAAGGTATAAAAATTGCAGGTCTGAAGTCTTCTCCTGGGCAGCCAGCCAGAAGCAATAGACAAGATAAGAACTGAAAATCCAGGTGTCAATCCTGGATCCTTGAAAAGAACTGTTCCTGGATGTTGTATTGATGTAATAGCTCATAAGGAAAATATCGTCCAGGCAGGAAGCCAAATATGTAAGATGTATGATCCCTCATAGAATGAATGTACTGCAAACATATTGTATAGATGTCTAATGCAACCCTACATCAGGAAATGGAGTGTAAAGTTATTTCCAGGCAGAGCGATGTCCCATCCCCTCTCGCTCCTCTAAAACTTCCTATCTCTTGCTCCCCCCCCCCCCATCAACAAAGCTATGTGACAGCTGGTAGAGAGCAAGGACTGGGTGAGAAGCATCTGGCTATGTCCTTTACAGCCAAATGCGCAACAATGGTATCATATTCTAGGATCTCTAGAGAATGTCCATGATGTCCTGCAGGATACCTTCAACATTGTGCTTCTAGCAAGAGGGACATAGCCAGATGCTTCTTGCTCCCCCCCCCCTCCACCAACCACTATATGACCATGCTGGTGAGGGGCTGAAAGAGATAGTTTAGACAGGTAGTTAATTTCTCCCTCTGTATTGGCAAAAGACATACATAAGTATTATGTGAACAATCAGTTACTGACAGGCACTAGGTATTTCTTACAACTAGAAATATACTATAATTATCATGTGCCTTGTAAGTAAGCAGTGGCATCACTAGGGCTGATATCATCTGGTATGGTAACTCACAGTGTCATATACACACCACTGACCTCCTTCCATACCAAACCATATAGAATCCTTAGTCATGCTTTTGTACTAACATTACTCAAAAATTGTAATTCCCATAAGTCACTGAACATAATGGCAATAGTTGCAGGAAACAACTGGCACAATTAAAAGTATAATTTTAAATTATAATATCATATGCACAACCTGCATGTATTGACATAGGCATAGTTTCATGTGTGTCAAATGAAAAATTTGGTAAAATGTGATGTTTTTAAAGAATTTAAAAACATTTTTTTAAAAAACCTATTAATTTTGTTTTGAGATTTGCAATTTGAACTAAAAAACAACAACAACCTCTCCTTTCTCCTCCCATTGAGCCTCACCCACACACTCCATCTCTTCAGAATTTCAAGGAAACACAGGAGAATGCCACAGCTTCTTTCCTGCCGAAAGGCAGATGTTTGAGGAGAAATGGTGTCACCTCCTCTTAGGGTGTCACCTGGTGCAGACCACACACTCCTCAGCCTCTAATAATGCCACTGTAAGCAGGGACAATGTTTTTCATAAGAAGATGCATGCTTGGACAATCAACAGCAATAGCAAGTACATTTCTATATTGTTTATCAGTGTGAACTAGCATTCCATAACTGGTTTACCATTGCCCCCAACAAGCTGGGTACTCATTTTACCAGCCTACAAAAGGATGGAAGGTGGAATGGACCTTGGAGCCCTGCAGGATCAAACTCACAACCTTGTGGCTACAGTTCTGACATTTAACCACTGTGCCTTTAGGGCTCCTTGAATGAAATGTCAATGAAAGAGAGTATATCAAGACTGGAAATGTCTACATGGCATTACATAGACAAGAAGTGGACAAGCGCACAAGCTCATTGTTTTACATAACACATATATTAATAACTATAAAGCTACATGTGTAATTCACCTGTGCTATAAATTTCCTGAAAATGCAAAGGTTAAGACATTCTTAAAGGGAATGCTGACTTTGATTTGCCTGCTAGACAATACTGTTATTAACAAACGGGAGAACTCAGATCACCAATACAAGAAGATTCAATACTAAACTCCAATCTTTTGAAGGTAGTAGTGCTATGCTGTTTTTGCTAACCAAGACACTAGGAACAAAGGCCAGGGCTTGATAATGCTGGGCTTATGTAAGCAAGACTTGATTAGAGCACAGCCTAGTATTCTAACCTGGTCACTCAAAACAATGTGGCCTGTTTTCAAAGGCACTACCACTGGCATTACATGCAAGACCAATTTCACAGAACTCCGCTCTGCTTCCTTTTCAGACCCTCCAATCTCAATGCAAACCTGCTACCCATTTTCTCAAATTAATGTACAAAGATGAAATAGTACAATATTCCTCAGGAAGGCATAGCACTGGAATTCTAATATTAGACCATCTGACAAGCTCAATTTGCTATCATTATGGAACCAAGCTTCAAAGAGAACACAGAAGCTTGTGAGGTCAGTTACAAATGTGCACACAGTAATAAGGGGAAGACATGCTGTTCATGTCTGCTTCTGTTGCCAAATGGTTGTTATGCTCTTCTTTATTCTTTGAAATTTGTGGCACAATTCTGTCCCAAGTTAAATGAGAGATGCACCTTTACTAGTCATATCATATAATAGAATGAAAGACTGTCCACTTTTAATTTCTCAAATTAACTGATGGGTGGTAGTACCCATGTTAGTGAAACAATGAATTCACCCTGTGACTTAGGTTGCATTAGCAGCACAGATATAACACAGTCTGACACCACTTTAACTGACATGGCTCCATACTAAGGAATCCTGGGATTTGTAGTTTGTTGTAGCACCAGAGCTCTCTGAGAGAGAAGACTAAATATCTCACAAAATTACAAATCCCAGAATTCCATAGCATTAAGCCATGGCAGTTAAAGCTGTATTTCTGCAGGGCAGATTAGCCCTTAGTGCTGAAGGAACCCTATCCCCCCCGCCATAGGTTTTTTTTTTAAAAATACTCTTTAATATCTCACGGCAAAGTCTGGAAGAAGAGTGTAATTAAGATTCTTGCTTCCATAGGCATTCCTTCCATCCTAGAAAAATCTGAGAATTTCTGCTGTTGTGTCCCTCAACAGTATATTCTTTCTTTCTCCACTTCCTTATTTTATATCCTTTCAAAATGCCTCTGTGTGTTCTCTCTGTATGCCTATTGCAAATCCCCAGTCCTGCTATCTCAAAGGTTCCCTACTTGCTTCACCCTCCCACACTTTTAGTCTTTTTACTTCTTGCTGAGACTCCCTACCCTCCTCCTTTGCCCTTCCCTGCATGGTTCTGTTTCTCCTGATGGACTCATTTACTCAGTTCTGCAGAGGTCTGTTTTGCCTTCTTTCTGTTGTTCCCAGACCTGCTAACTTGTTCAAACATCTGGAAACAGGGCTTTCACTGCAAAGAATGAATATGATTACCCAGCCTGTAGGGGAAGGCAATGGCAAACCTCCTCTGAACAAATCTTGCCAATAAAACCCCATGATAGGGTCACATTAGCATTGACATAAGTTGAAAATTGTTTGAAGGCACGCAACAAACAACAGGAATGCTAGGTCAAAAAGGTGACTAGCAAGACAAATCAGAACCCATGAGAGTAAAGGTTTGGGGTTCCTCTGTATCAGTGGTAAACCACTGTAACTGATAACAGCTTGGGGCAAGGATTCTGAGTCATTCTCAGTACCACAACACTTGAAAGTCACATGTAGAACTGAATGGAGGTCACATTTTTTAAAAAGAGAGAAAAGCCCACCCATAGAATGAACAAGATGCTTCTGAAAATTTGCAACTTCCTATAGTTGAATGACTTTGGAGGTTAGAGAGAAGGAAGATGAACAGATGCATCAGTGGTTTGCCAAACATCTTTTCATGTTTTAAGTGCAGTGCTCAAATGAGTAACTTCAGATGCAGAAATTAGAACATGGAGCAATAGATTCAAGCTACAGGAAAAGAGATTCCACCTCCTAAATATTAGGAAGAACTTACTGACAGTAAGAGATGTTTCACTGGAACATACTGCTTCATAGAGTGATGCCATCTTCTTCTTTGGAGGTCTTTAAACAGAGGCTGGATGGCCACCTGTCAAGGGTGCTTTGATTGTGAGTCCCTGCAGGACAAAGAGTTGGATTGAATGACCCTTGTGGTCTCTTCCAACTCTATGATTCTTCACATCTTTAGTATACATATGCAAAGCATCTGCTAGCCCCAGAATCATAAGCAACACTGTTGGTCTTAGTAGCCCCAGTTCTTTCAAGTAACCCACTCTGCTTACTGGGCTTCCTGTCTCCCTTGAGGTCCATTCTGACTCCCTCCAAACAGACCAATACGCTTCCCAAATTTCATTCCTGTGTTTAATTTCTAGCAGCCAGGAAATGTGGATCACACTCCTACAGGTATAATCATTGTAAAAGGGATACGCACAAAAAGAACACCCCACATTCTTTAGGCTGTTTAAAGGCCATTAGGGTTTCACAAGTAGGTGTGGCACAACTAGCTGCCAGGGAAGAAAGAGAAAATAACCATTTGGCTACACTTTTCAGTATGTAATCTGGATGTCAGGTTGAGTCCAATGGATCTTGCAAGCTTCAAGCATGCTATCTAGAGATCAACCAGTACTTTACTCTTGTAGGCTCTCAGGTCTTGTGTGGTTTCACATAAGCTTCCTACTGATAGCACAAAAGATTAAAAGCCACCCTTTAAGTTTGCAAATAAAAGGCCAATTTGAAGCTCTAAAGCAGATGCAATCTTAATGTAAATACACAACCAAAACTTATGCTTGTTTACAATGAAGACTTTTAAGATTTTTTTCAGTCTTCCACACCTGAATCTGAAGCAAAAATAGAATCTGTTTCTGTATTTATAGGATAACAAAATTGGTGTAATAAACTCTGCCCTAAGATACAACAAGAAACGTTATTCAATTTAAAATTGAATAACAGGTGCAAATGAACAAGGAAATTGGTTCGCAAAGCATACAAAATGAGTCCTGCAAAGAATTCTGGGTTATAGCTGGTTTATGGGATATATAAATTAAGCCAAACAATCTTCTTCAGAACTCTTGCTCGGGGAAGACTGAAGCTATTTCTGTTCTGTTTGAATTCCAGATAGCAAACTACATTGTGATTCTCTTCATTGTCTTCCAGAAAGCAATAAAAGATGAAGAATGAAAGGTTGATAGCTTTCTACCACTTACTGTTTTTATTAAGTATCCTGCATCTACCTGCCCAAATGTATGTCTTTTCTCCTGTTTACTGTATAAACAGCAGATGCCAATCTTATTCAATTAATCTTATACATTTCCTGTTATAAGCTGATGTCCTCAGATATATAAAACACAGCATTTCTGTGGCAGTCAACTACTTTTTCCATTGAAAATGTCAATCACACAGTAGAAGGGAGGGATCTTATATCTAGATTCTCAAAGAAAAAGAGAGAAACAATTTATAGGTAAAGAAATTGCATTCACACTTGTACCATGTGTCTCTCACTATGGGAAATGGCAAGCAGTCATGATTACCTTCTTGTCACTTAGAAGTGGGCATGCATTAGCTGTCACATCCATGTAAGTTCATGACTTTGATCCTACTTGAATGCTTTCTAGACTTCTAAAAAAATCTCCTCAGATCTATCAAGTGTATGTGCTGAAACTTAAGGAATCGTACATTCTTATACACCAAAAAGACTATTTTTTAAAATAAACTCATCTGTCCCCAGCATTTTGACATACAAACTCTAGTGGTTTTTCTTGTTTCTAAATACCAGAAGAACAGGCTGTCACTAATGATCAGAAGATAATACAGTCGTCCCCCAGGTTACGAAAGTAATCCGTTCCGGGATTACTTTCGTAACCCGGAAGCTTTCGTTTCCCGGGGGACCGCTAAACTCAATGGACCGCGTGGCCGATTTAAAGGGGCCGTGCGGTTTTTTTATTCGTATCCCGGGGGATCTTTCAGATCCCGGGGGATATTGTAGCGGTCCGGCGGCTTTCGGATCCCGGGGTTTTCGCAACCCGGGGGATTCGTAAGCCGGGGGACCACTGTAGAACCTTTGCAAATCAATCCTAGGCCCAAGTTTTATATAGCACATGAACTGATTTTACCTACGTCAAGAGTTGTGTGCTAGATGTGAGATCTTCCTTCCTCTTGTTTTTTCAAGCTATTCACAGAGAAAAGTGAGACTTCTCATATAGTGTTTAATTTTTTTTAAAAAAAAAATGTATACACCATCACTCTGGGGAACGAGGTACTCATTTTGGTTCAAGGAAACCAAAATAGTTGAAGAAGCATTTCTCCAAAACCATGATTATCAGAAGGAAATAGCCTTGATTTAAAAAAAATTGTGAAAGGGAGAAAGGCTCTAGTTCTGAGAGTTCTCTCTCCTTGTACTGGATAGAAGCCTAATACCAGTGTTGAAGACGGCATGGATAATGCAACAGTAAGAAGCCCAATCCATTCTTTCCCCTTTTATTGCCCATTTGCTTCACAGCAGAGATAAAGCAAGAAGACATTTGCCCTTCTGTACCCTGTAGATCTTTAACAAAAACGCCAAGCATCTCGTCAGCTTGCCTCCTTCCTAACCCCTTAGCCTTTATATTCTTGAAACAGCCCTGCAGGGCCTGAGTCAGAGATACTGATCAAGTCACAGGGATAATGCACAGTTTCATTTTGGTTGTCTCCTCCTTCAGATGCTGCTATCTTTGCAACTCTTTAGTAAAGAAGGAGGACGGCGAAAGAAAGAAAGAAAAGAAATCTTCAATGGGTAGTACTCAGCACCAGAAAACTCCAAGAAAAGAAAAGAGTGCCTGAACAGTAATGGGGTCTTTCTGAGTTCAAGAAGTCAACTTTGCATGCTAGGATATTACCAACCAAACTGCACTTGAGTTGACTATTGTAAAAGCTACCAAGCTTGAAGGTGCCAAAATGACAAAGGGATGTTCATGATGGCTTGTCATAGACAGCAAGGCCACCTACTAGTGTAAAAGATGCCAGGTCTCCTATAACCCATTCCATAATTGTTGAATTACTTTCTTGGTGAGTGTGAAAAGGATCTCTGTAGTTATGATGGCACTATAACACCTTAGTTGTTCTAACCAGCATGTTTGAAAATCTAACCCAGAGACTGTACTGTAGCAGAATATCAGGCAAGAACTGAGGAGACTCATTCTCTCACTCTTTCTGTGGGGTGTTAACTTCTAAATGAACAGATAGGAAGCTGCCTCACACGGAATGAGGCCAATGTCCATTTAAACTTAGTATTGTTGACAGCAAGTGCTGTCCAGGGCTTCAAGCCAGATTACAGTCGCCCCTTGGAATTTGCAAGGGATCCATTCTGGACCCGTCCCCCCAGTATAATTTCCTAATCTTGTGCATATTCAAGCCCCATTGGCACACATGGTGGTTGCCCCTACATGGATTTTCAAGTCTTTTGATTTTCAAGTCCGCAGACTTGGAGGGGCAATTGTACTCCTTTGTGCTACATATCTTGAGATATCAAAAGTTGAAGCAGAAACCCACTGAAATATGTGCTTTATTACTGAGCTATAGCCCCCACACTTTTCTGGTGTATTGGGACATTTTGAATCAACCACTACCTTCCCAGCTTAATGTACCTCACAGGGAAAATATTCAGGATTTGTTGACTCTGTGAAAAAAAGGCACTGTGTAAATGTAGTTAAAATATTGTAAAAGCATTATTCCATTCTTCTTTATGCAAAACAAATCCCATATTCTTCAATTGTCATGTTTTGGAAAGGACAGTCCTAACTGATCATCTCTGTTCAACTTTAGCCATTATTTTTAAAATGCCTCATATTTTGTTCTCCTCCTTTCAACTTCCCCCTTTGTCCTTTGCTTACTTTCATTGCTGCAAAAATGAGTTCAAAATATAAAAGCAGCTTACATTCAATTAACTCAGCAGGAGGAGAGGAAGGGTGTGTGTAGAATTTGCCATTCCCAGTATGCTCAAGGAAAACTAAACTGCTACAGTCTCTTCTAGCTTATATGTTCATTAATAACTTTTGAAATCTTGACCTCACTCAGATGTTGCTTGGCTCTACATGTCCCAGTTTTCACCTGTTAAATGCTGATGGGCAAACAATTCACTGTACAGGCTGCCTTTATGCACATTTTACTCGCAACCTACTTTCAATAAGTATTTCATAATATTCCATTTTATGTTTGTCCTATTTTTTGTTTTTTTTTAAATCTATAACTCATTGTTCTGACTACAATAGGCCCTGGACTGAAGCCAGCCATGTATAAAAGTATATTGGGAAAATTAAACATAAACTAAAACACGCTGGAATGCAAAATCAATTATTTGAGGCCTGTGGGAATGTTGCTGAATACAACAACAAAATATGCAAAGTTCTAAAACATTTGCTTTTGTTTCTACAGCCTTACCTAATCTACCTCAATTACCTTAATTCCAAGGCAATTCTCCTTGTTGGCTGTTGTTCTGCAAATGGGCTGTTTTGCCACTGTTTTTAACAGGAACAGAACTGAATGCAGGGTTAATTTTGTTAAGTCCACCATAGTGATATTTCATGAAGAATGTCCAACTTTTGTTTTGAATTATCATACCTGCAATGTTTTTACTTGGTGCAGAAAACACCAGAAAACTCACACTGACAAAAATGCAAAAGTTACCTCTGAAAGGGATACATTGCTTGGCACATCCTGTTCCAAAAACAATCCAAATTTTCCAAATTATTATTAAAACACAGAACTGATTACAAGTAGCACTAACTTGCAACCTATCTCTTTTATAACTGTAAACTTATATTACAGGTGACATTTTAATGTAACTCTTGGGGGGGGGGCTATGTATAGATGCCAGCAAAAGGTCTAGTTACGTCTGGAAGGATACCAGCAGCAGGCAGCACATGAAGCAAGCCAGAGAGAAGGGAAGCATAATAAATAAATAAATAAATAAATAAATAAATAAAACTTTTATTTATACCCCACTTTTGCTGGAGCAATCAAAACAGCATCTAACACCTCCATTTGCCCCCAACACTGTGCCATTATTATTATTATTATTATTATTATTATTTGCTCCTCAAGGCCAGAGGAGAACTGTCAAGAATAACTCCTCTCTTAGACTTCCTGAGGTAGGTAAGAAGAAATTTTGTAGCTTCAGGGGAAATATATAGGGATAGGACTGAAAGAAAACATGGGACTAGTGAAAATAGGAAAGTGGTTCAGGAGCCTAAGTGCATGACTACAAAACTACATCCCATGTTCCTAGCAGTAGTGCCAAGTATATTCAGGGCAGAGGTTGGGCAGAAGTCACAGAATCATACAGTTTAAGGCCTCAAGGTCCATTGAGTCCAACCCCCTGCTCAATGCAGGATCTCCAGCTACAACATCCCCAGCTATTTAGCCTCTTTTTGAAATCATCAAGAAAAGGAGACATCACCAGCTCTCTAGGTAGAAGATTCTATTGTGGAGTGACTTTTGCTGTCAAGATGTGTTATGGGTTTTCTTGGCAAGATTTGTTGCCAAGGTTTACCATTGTCTTCCCCTGAGACTGAAAGCATGTAACTTGCCCAAGGTCACCTAGTGTGTTTCCAGTGTTTCCAGAGTCCTAGTCCAACATTCACACCATTATGCCATCTACCTGCCTATAACATAAAACCATTAAATCTGATTCTACAGGGGTAGTGGTGAACAAGCCTGCACTCTCTTCTCTGTTGCAGCTAATCAGGTATTTAAAGCCTGCTATCATGTCACGCTTCAGTCTTCTCTTCTCTGAGTTCTAGGCTTCATTCAGGAGAAGGAATCCCAGTGCAATCGGAATAATTTACTGCACTTTGTGGGTTAATAACACATTGTCTGTTCTTCGGAGATGCCCTTATTCCCTAAATGCACTATGGATACTCTCCAGTATCCACACTGGATGTGAAACATTGTTGTGGGGTCAGCATATAATAAGATATTTTGCTAGGTATAAGCTGAACACATTACAGTCAAATGAACCCAGAAGCCCATTGATATGAATTGTAAGACAGAACATTGCCCTCCTCCTTTTTCTAACTTTTTCAGTCCCACAATTAAAGCTATTTGTAAGCAAGCAAGTTAATTTAGAAATTATAAAATTAAGGCTAATGGACTCAATTACCACTAACATACAGGTCAGTGCCTGTGGCAATTTCTATCTCCTTGGTTTATTTGAAAGTTTAGCATAATAATGAAGTCCATCACACATGGCTATTACAGCTGTAAATCCAGAAGCTTTTTTTGTTTTGTTTTTGACCTTTGTGAACCCTTCTGAATTATCATAGATAATTCATTGTCTATTTCTATGGCAGAATGGGAGAATGGGAGAATTGAGCATAATAGGATGGTCAGGATTGCCAGGACCTATGCAGGAGTGAAAATTTTGCAGTTCTCCAGATTGGGAGATGCAGATGGGGAGAGTGGCATTCCTTGCTAGTAAAGCCCATGGGGGGAAACATTGGGAACTGCAGCTCAACAATCTCTAGATGGCTCCTTAATATGAATTTTGGTAGCTACCAAATGAATGGAGCCACAGGTCTTTATCCTGAGCCTTGTACGGTTCAGATATTGTAAAAACAAATAAAGAGAGAGGGGGCTTGATGGTCGTGAAGAACAATAATCCCATCTACAGTGAGAATAACTGTTGAGTATAGCAATTTTTGCATGCTGTCTCTATTATAATTAGGATGCAAGAAGACCTTCTAGATTTTAGGAATGCATATCTATACTAATTTCTTGTTTGTGCTCACACACGCCCCCTTAATGAAACACACACACATATATATTTGTTTGAGATCTCCATGCTTGCCTCTCTTCACCATGCTTGCCTTAGGATGATGAGACAACTTTCTTTTGAATAGTTCTGCTAATGCCAGAAACACATGAGCCAAAAAAATGTGAGTTCTGGGAACATGGCATGCAGATGGTACAGGCCCCCAGATTGGCCAAGAAGCTGTTCCATGGCCGCCCACGATGGTCTGAAGCCAGCTAGAAAAGGAGCAGTGAAAAGATGCTCCTTGCCGGCCACTTGTTGAAGACCACAGCAGTGGCCAGCTTTGGTACCATGGCATCCTGTCTCAGGATGATCAGGAGCTGCCACTCTGCTTCACTCCTAAATTGCATATAGTCTTTCTACTTTCTTTTATCTTCATCAAGAAGCTGCACCCGTGTATATGAACTATGCACAAGATTTGTGAGTAAAACTATTTTTACTTTCATTTAAAGAAAGACTGTATTTGGTTATTTTCATTGTGCTGACACATGTGGATGGGGTGTTTAGGGCTAGTCCTGCTGCTTTCCATGCTTCTGCTGAAGCAGCTATGGTGAGGAGATTCACCAGATCTCAGTTCTGCCTTTTTCTTTTCTTTTTTCTTTTACTAAAACTAACAATAATAGAGATAAAACATGGCTTTGGAGCAATTCCAAAAACTATACTATGGCTATGGAGCAATTCCAAAAACAGGATCTTGTTTGTACATGTGTGTGAGCTATTGCAAGTGTTTTGAAATCGAAATTAAATAAATGCATAAGCATGAAAATGCAGCACAAAAACCTTCATATGTGAACCCCTGCCCTGGCCTGCCCTGCAACAGAGGCTAAGCCTGATTCCATGCATTATTTCTCAGTTGCTTAAGTAATACATAAAATTTTAATGAACGTTAGAATCTATTGGAAACCATTGTAATAAACGATAGAGGGCTCATACCTACTAAGCTAAATGTGTTGTGACAGGATAAGAAGAAGGAGAATATTCTTACAGTTATATTGCAAAACAATTATTGGAATACAGCAGTAGCTGCAAAGAGTATGCCATTCAAACAAGTCCAACAAATAAGGATAATATATACAATGGTACTTGGTATCTGCTGGGGTTTGGTTCCAGGACCCTCAGTGGATACCAAAATCCATGGATGCTCAAGTCTCATTAAATACAATGGAAAGTAAAATGGAATCCCTTATATAAAATGGTGAAATGAAGGTTTGTTTTGTTTAATTTTTTTAAAAAAAATATGTTCAAGCTTGAATCTGTGGATAAAGGATCTGTGGATATGGAGGGCCAGCTGTATGTAGACATACTTTTCTAGGCGGTGCTCTTGTTCTGAGATTCCTTGCTCTCACCCTGAGATTTGGACAAGAGCGGGCAGGCCTTGACAATCTGAGAAATTTAGTTGGGTGGGCACTCAGTCCAAGCAGAAATCCATACCCCCCACACTCACAAATCCATTGCTCAGGATGAATTCCATCCACTCCATGAAGAAATTGTCATACCTCATGCTCTCACACTTTGTCACCCCATTCTCTCTTTCGCACACACTACTCAGCTCCTTACATATGCAAACCAATTTACCAAAGCAGCCAAACCCAAGCAACTGTCTATTTCAGGTTCCAATATCTTTCAGTCTACTAGGAACATCACCTACTCCTTCTCACATGCTCTGAAAGCTAGGAAAAGTTGTAAAGATATGGGTGCATTAGTTTTTGAAAAGCTTGTCAGGAATTGGATTGGCTATAGGCAAACTCAACGGCTGTCCTTTTCACAAAGGAAAAGTCTGGGTCTACAGGAGGCCACAAAATATCCATTTACAGACACTTGGGAGAAAAGTCCTTCCTGACACCTTGTCTTCGCTGCATACTTTTCTGTCTTGGTATTTCATTAGGGAGTTGTCACTGCACATACTCACTCATCATTCAGCCAGAAATAAAGGAATATTCTGAGTGGCCAGACATCAGACATCTTCAACAACAGCAGAGGGTTCAGGAGATTAATAATATGATGGTGGAACAAATGGAATCAAGCTACACATTTCTCCCCTCAGTACGGAGGTGCCTGAATCTATTGTACTCATTGAGCCATTAATAACCTGGTTTTAGAGACTGGTCATATATGTATCCAGATAAAGAGTGGGACTGTTTGTTTATTTTGCCTATCCATCAGCAAAAGAATCAAGGACTAACTACATTCAGGTAGCACAGGAAGAGGAATATTCGTATTGTAAGATGCATGAGTCATAACAGGGCTGTTACTCATTTTAAAAGTCTACATTGTTCTGTGCTATGAAAGTTTATGACCAGTGTTAATACTACAGTTTTCATTTTCTGTATTCCATTTCACTCTCACGCTGCTCCCAACAACTATGGAACTGTGCATATATACCTGAGGTTTGAAAATTGTACTCACTGAGTCTGAGGAACTATGGATTATAAACCACAAAAACCTATGCTAAAATAAATCTGTTACTCTTAATTGTTCTATGCACCTTCTATCAGAAAGAGATACGGCTTTTAGGAAATTGTCTCTGACCAGTAAAAACAGAACAATGTTGTTGTTTTATATACAATTGTCTCTTCCAGAGAACCCATATTACATAAAACTGAATGTGCAACTCAGAATTAATTTAACATTCTTTCCCACATTCTTCATAATACATACTTAATTCAAAGAGTTCTACCTTTAAAAACATTAAGAGATTGTGTGTGTGTGTGTGTGTGTGTGTGTGTGCGTGCGTGTGTGTGTGTAAGCCAATTCATTTAAAAGACAGGCTCAGACACTTTTTCAATTATAGGTCTTAATATTTAATTAATATTGTGATAACAATAATATCTTGTTTCATTTAATGGAAGGACTATACAGAAGCAGAAAACTGTCAGTCACTAGTAATGAAAGAACCACTTGTGTGCCTAACAGCCTAAATGTGAATGGCCACCATCAAGAAGTCTGGTCAACAAAAACCAAGCATATACTGAAAGGGTAATATTGGAATTTGCAGCTGCACTGGCAATCATATTCTTTTGCATAGTCGTCTTTTCCCCCTAGAGCTTTGAAAGCATGCAACATGTATATTGTGCATTTTGGCTGGTCAAATAAAGGTATCACTGTTTTGTGGATTTTGGATGGTACTAAGCAATTATAATTCCTTCAAGACTCTTGAAGCTGCTTAATTAGTGAATCATACTTTACCTTTCTGAGATCAGGAGATGTTTTGCTGTGGTTTTATTAAATAAATGTGACCTCATATTTCCCCCTTATTTGCTTGACCAATTTTGCAGAGAAGGTGATTTATCTCCCATCTCCTACCATCTTGTAGAACACAGACAGAGACTTCTTGATGTTTGAAGAGAAATATTTCTTTGGTCTTGCTTTCTGAGGAGGAAGGCCTACCTAACAGATTGTTTTCTATCTTGTGGAACATGTATGCATACTATAGACCCAGTGCATTGCCAGTTGCAAGGAACTCTGTCTTTCATCACCGTGAGAGAATGTATAAGATTTCTTTGCTTTCATTGATCATATTATGCATCTATGTGTCCATCAAGTCTTATCCAAAACTTGCATACTGTATATCTTGTTATGTAAGTAATGGTTGTTTGGTAATCCTAGACTCTGGTTTGGCTGGATTAGGTCTCAGACAAATGTAATTTTCATAATTTTCATAATTCCAACAGATTACAGTGAATCCAGTTTAGGACAAATGTTTTATGAATAGCCTGCCTACCAAGACACACAGTTCTGTACCTTCATATAACAAAGTGATTGGGCAATCTAGACAGTAAAGAAGCTCATTACTCACCACACACTAGGGACTACACACCTAGCCAGTTTCTGCCAATCCTTAGCAGAATTCCCTGCCGTTATGTTCCTACAGACTTCAAATCCTCATTTTCATTAAACAAATCTGAGCTGAAATCTACAGAACTGTGAGAGGTAAAAAAATAACAAAGTGAAGCTACATGTATACAGTCTCTTGATCTTCTTTGGTTCCTTCCTCCCATTTTAATTTAGTCTTAGACCATCTCAGAGTCTTGAAAACCACTTCTGAACAGCTGCAAATGTACTAAGAGAATTAATTGCTGTTAGTTGGCACCTTACTAGCAACTTGCAAGTTCCTGTCAATCATCACTTTTCCTCGAAGGGAGACATTATTGCTTGATGTTTATCCAGTCTCCCATCTCTGCTCTCTTCAGAAGAGACAAGCTTATTCTAAGACATACACAAAATTCATTATTTTCAATAGATAAAAGCTAAAAATATAGCCATGGATCTAAGAAATAGAAGTCCTCACTCAATGTTTTATGTGGACTTTCTCCACCACAAGAACCCTAATGTCCAAAGAACAAGTTATAAAATATCTGGAGTCTATACTTGATTCTATTATAAGAAACTAGTATCCCCCTAGTACCAAAATATGCTCTTTATTTTAAAAAATGTTTTACCTTTAAGTGTGCAAACAAGGCCTAAAGAGTAGCCCACATGCAT
The DNA here is from genome assembly GCA_034509955.1 of Urosaurus nigricauda. Lineage (NCBI taxonomy): Eukaryota > Metazoa > Chordata > Lepidosauria > Squamata > Phrynosomatidae > Urosaurus > Urosaurus nigricauda. The sequence goes on along the minus strand of JAOEGL010000001.1, from coordinate 144,071,302 downwards.
AGTTTAAGTGGATTGAAAAGCATGAACTGTCCTTTCCCTGGATTCTTCCTGCTATTTATAAAGGATAAAAAGGTGAGAACAGCAAATATTTATCCCCACTATTTCCTGATTTAAAGATTATTCAAACTGAGTAGATATTCCAGCTGAGCATGAGAGCTTAAGCTTTATCATCTTGAGAGTATGCGAAAACATTTTAACAGGGAGTTTCAAGATGTGAAGTGAGTAGACATCTGGCATTCTAAAAAGTCTCTTGCCACATAATTCATTTACCTAAATTGATTATATAATAATCACAGCAAAACACCTTCACAAGGTGAATGACATTGGGTCTAGGGAAGCTGTACAAAGCATTATGATCCAACATTATGTTCTTCTTCCATTAGTTTTTAAAGAAAACAGGGGCAAGATAAGCCAAACAGCTATAAATATCAATCTTGTCTCTTATTGTTTTATAAATCTACAGTAACAATGAAGTTTGTATTTAACATACAAATGTTGCTCTACAGTAATAAAGCAGTTTGTATTTAACATAAGGTATTACGTCCTTAATCCTGAATCAGAGAGCTGCTGAAGAGCAAGTTCTCACCGAGAAGTGGAGATTCAGAAAAGATAAGAAGGGGGAAATAACCCACCCAGCCCACAAAAAACAACAACAATGCTGTAATCTAACTTAGTTTTAACACTAATGAATACGCATGGGACTGTAGCATTACAATACAAAAAGCATATAGAAAGCATTCTACCACTATGATTATCATACACTCTGAAACTAATTTGATTCTTTTCATGCCCAGGGAAACAAAGCCAGAATTACATCAGCCACACACAAGTGAAGTATATGCAGGCCTAGGTTTAGGGATTCAGAAAAGGGTGGCAAAAACCCCCAAAACAGATCTGTAATTACTCAATAGGAAGGAATATTGGATGACTAAATGGTGGAAAATTGATAATGAGATGGTGGAGGAAAGCAGGGGCTAGAATATTGTGGCTGGAACAGAAGAGACACATAGCATAATCTCCAATTCACAAATAAAAACTGGAATATGTGTAGGCAGGCCACACTGAAGTGTGGTCAACATGGCAAAAGTTATTAATGAGGAAGAACACACAAGCTAGCTGAGGCTGCAGCAGTTTGCTTGTGCCTCAGTCTAATGGGAAGGGAAGGAGTTTGTCAGTTTCCTCGCTCCCTTACAGAGTTAATGGAGTGCAAATTACTTTTGCACTTTGAACTCAGTTTGCAGCAATTGAAGCAAGCTGGAGAAAAGGGGACAGTGGAAAAGAGAGAAACCAAGGTATTTTAAAAGCTTCTGAAAGAGTAGGATGCCATAGGATTAATCGAGACTGCCAAATCAGACAGTGTGACATAGACAAATGTGAAATGTACAAAATGGTTTTTTGTTGTTAGAAATAAAAAAGAACTGCTCATGTAGCTAGAATTTGGAAGAAGCGTGTCCATGTGCTTTAAAAATAAAAACCCAAAGCAGTAAAGAACAGAGTCCTTACTCTAAATCTGTTTGCATTTAATATGAACATAAATATGAATAATGATCAAGTCTTTGCTTACCAGACACTGGAGTTCATTGTCGTCAAAGTATTGGATGGAAGTCTTACACATGGGTAAGTTCAGAAGTAGTTGGGCATTTTTGTCCAGTACAGAACATTAGCATTGTTCCAGAATCAGAGCTGCATAGTCAGTGCCATTGTGTGTGCATATGGATATGAATTGTACATTGCTCATCGATGGCACACTGTATGTCAAACTGCATTACTTCTGCAGTATGGACACAGCCTTGGTTGTCCATTCAGTCACACATCTGGTGCTTTGGTTCAGTTGCTTGCATTGCCATTCTACATGAGGGTTGTGCAGCACAATTAATGTGTAAAGTCAGATGTGGTGATTTATATTACACAACCCTAATATAAGGTTTCAGCCAGTTTCTTACAACAGCCCAGCAATGAATACTGTAGTTCAGACTCAGAGTAGTTCAGAACCACTCAGAATGATCTCTACTGGTGATTGAAAACTGATCTAATACTAGGAGAATAACTTACAGCAACATTGCCATGTTATTTATTGTTTTCAGCACAACATTTCAGGGGGTGCTGAGAAGGTGATGTGTAACAAACCTACAGTATAAGATCCCTGATGCAAACAGGGGGGATGTGCTGTATCTTATAAGAGACAGTGTGTGTAATAGTTTCAATACTGGGCTAGGACTTGGAGGGACCAGGATCTGAATTCTCCCAGGCCACAGAAATCCACTGGCTGACTTTAGGAAAGTCACACACTCTCAGCCTCATGCAAGAACAAATCATGCCAAGAAAATCCAATGAGAGGGTTACCACAAGTAAGAAATTACTCGAAGGCACACAACAATAAACTGTAGCTTTCTAAAGTCTTGATGTAATTACCATTCTTCATATTGTAGGACAGAGCTGCTTAAACAGCTCAGGGCAACTCAGTCATTCAATAAAATGAGGATGTCTCATGCTCTATGGACTTGGCTGGCAACTCCATGAACCGGCCACCCCATGAACTTCATAAATGTTCAAAAATGAAAATAGATAAATTAGATGAAGTCAGGCCCACATAATAGTAGGCACTTATATAACTGAAGATAACTTTTGTGAAGGCATGTTTCTTTTTTGTTTCTACCTGTTTAGCCCCAGTTTGAGTTTAATCTGCCTCACACACCAGGAATAGACTGGGCTACACTGCAATGTTTTGTATACCGTTTCCAAACCAAAGGTTAACAATTCCTTTAAAAATACAGTTGCCTACAATTCCTTTAAAAATACAGTTGCCCCTCCTTTCTCACAAACTTGAGATCCGTGGTCTTAATTATTCATGGAGGGGCAACCCCCATTATTCTCAACAGGGTGCGCCCATGCGGCACATGCCCTCCATGTGCTCACAGGGGTATGCCCCATTCAAGCCTATGGGGTTTGAATACGTACGACTCTCCATTTTCATGGGAGGGGGGCTCTAGAACAGATTCTCTGCAAAAGGGAGGGCCAACTGTTATCTTTTTATGAGCTTGTTTGTTTTTAAAAAAGTAAAAATAATCCAGCCATTATCTCCATATTGGGGAGGGGAGAACATAATTTGCAGAGAATGATTTATGCCAGCAAAGTCATCCTTTGTTTTATTGTAAGTTTTATCATTTTATTGCATATCAGAGGTGGATTAAAAAAGGGACATTGAACTGCCTGTATTGAGTGTAGAATTTAAGTCTATCATTGATCCAATGAAAGAGTCAGTAAAAATAAAAATGGAAGAGGACAGAAAAAGAATTGACCTGTTTGAACCTCCAACAGTTCATATTATCCTATAAGATAACCACCACCTTAAATCATGTTTTTTAAAGTATCCTTCCTTCCAAACCTTATAGAAATAAAGCGCTCAGATTCAGGAGAGCCAGCCAAATCTTAATAGGAGTTATGTAACATCATCTGTCTTGATACAGAGATACACACTTTCATAGATGGCCAACCAACATCAGAGTGTGGTCAAGATGGCAATGGAGGTGCACTTACAAAGTAGGAGAGGTTGCAGCTGTTTGCTTTTGCCTGGGTCTAAATGGAAGACAAGATTCTGCCCCTTCATTTCCTCTCCCTTTGAATGAACTACATGCAACTTATTTTTGCACCTTAAACTCAGTTTGCAGCAATGGAAGTAAGTTTAGGACAAAGTGGGGAAGAGAGAGAAACTGCAACGTTTTAAAAGCAGCCAAAAAGTGGGATGACAGAGGATTAATTGGGAAGGTATTGATATAGATTCAGATATAAACAAATAAATATAAATAAAGTGCATTAAAAAGGGCATTGCTAACTTCAAATCACACTATAAGGCTCTTATTTTGGTAGTCAGAATTTAGAATGGCCACACTCTTGGGGTGGGGAATAAGCTGCAAACTTTTGTTCCAATTTTTCATTTGTAATATAAAACTTGTAAACTGGAATGATATTAATAACCTCTCATTACATTAACCATGTAATCTGTTATCAACTGTTTCTTTTTCTTTCTTTCCAGATATCTCCGGGGCCTGTTGTATAGGCTAACATCAAGGTTAAGATGATTAAATATACGTAATTTAGTTAACGATGATTAATGCACAAGAAAACAGGGAGCTATGGTGAATTTGCATAGAAATAGATAATCTCCGAGAGCAGTTTCATTTTTTTCATGGATACAAAACACAATCTCGAACTAAGCACGATAGAGCGGATGGGCTTTATATGGCATTCTTAAAAGAAAACTTCAGGAGTTTTCACCTCAAGAATGAGTCATGGTCTGCATGCTGTGTGATGAGTTTCCTAGCCACTTTGCAGACACAAAATAATTCATATCTAATTCAAGGGGGAGTCTGCCAGTTCTAAAAAAAATTCCTAAAAAGGAATGAAATAGATTCAAGTGTTTCAGAGGATTAGTTGTGTCTGGCTCCTTTGGGTCCAAATCCAATTGTTAGTCCCAACTAGAACTGACAGATTCAATGTGGAGTCGAAGGCTTTCATGGCCAGCATCCATAGTTTTTTGTGGAGCTTTCGGGCTATGTGGCCATGTTCTGGAAGAGTTCCTTTCTGATGCAACAGAACAATATGTTTGCAAATTACTCCTTCCTTCCCAGAGTCACACAGGATATATATATCCAATCCTTTTCCAGGCTATCATTCTCTGAAAATGCCAGCCACAGATGCTGGTGAAACATCAGAAAGGAACTCTTCCAGAACATGGCCACATAGCCCGAAAACTCCACAAAAAAACTACTGACAGACTCAGTCAATGGAATTCATATAAACACTGATTTGTTAAGTTCCTACTGATTAAATGGTTCTACTCCAGTTGGGACTCACAATTGGATTCAGGCAATTGACTATAATTAAAAGATGACCAATTTTAAATTTTCCAGGCTAATAAAAGGCAACAGCCAGGGATCACTGAAGAAAGGTAGGGCATTGTCTTAAATATGAAGCTGTTCAGTTTAGGCTCTAAATCTCTATTATGAGTGCTTATCCTCCAGCATTTCATAGGACATTATCAGACAACAGAAATTGGAAGTATAATCCAATGGCAATCCGAATGCAATCATAGGGTTTCATGTTATTGCATATGAGTGTATCTCACACAATTTCAGCCAATGGGAAGTCATTTCGAACGCAATCATGGGGTTTCAAGTTATTGCATATTGGAGTATCTCACACAATTTCGGGCAAGGGGAAGTCATTTTCAGGCAATGGGAAGTCATTCTGAATGCATTCCGAATGCAATTAGAATTCACATAAATTCGCTAAACTAGCAAATTCACGTAATTGCGAACTGGCTCCATTTGCAATTGAGAGAAATTCCTCCCGTCTGATAACATCCATAGATGAAAACTGAAACACATGTGGCCAAGCAACATCAGAGTGTGGTCAAAATGGCAAAAGTTATTAATGAGGAAGAGCACAGAGGCTAGGAGAGGCTGCATCAGTTTTCTTTTTCTGAAACCTACTGGGAAAGGCGAGATTCCACAACAACTTCCTCTCCTTTCCCTTCCTGTCTGCTGAGTTAATTGACTGCAAACTACTTTTGTGGTTCCAATTCAGTTTGCAGCAAATTGAGAACAAATGCAGAGAACAAAGGGGGAAAGTGGGAGGAGGAGAAGAAACTGGGACGTTTTAAAAGCAGTTGAAAAAGTGGGATGTCAGCGGGTTAATTGGGACTGCCCCTACCAAGCTAGGCTATCTGGGAGATATGTGGATGCAGATTCCATTCTGGTCTGCTACTAAATTTCTTTTTTATGGCAAGATATAGATTTTTCACATGCTTCTATTGTTGTATACATGCCTTCCTCAATCTGGTGCCCTGCAAATGCTTTGAATTAAAACTCCAAAGAGACCCAGTAGAGCTTCTGGTATGAAGGGAGGTGCAGCATGAAAAATCTGGACAGCATCACCTTGAGAAGGTGTGCTGTACCCAATGAAGCAAAGAAGAGAAGCAAAAAACATACATAGGTTGAATCTCCCTTATCCAGAATTCTGAAATCCCAAATATTCCAAAATTCGAAACAGTTGAGGCTGTGATATCTTTGCTTTTTGGTGATTCAATGTACACAAACTTTGTTTCATGCACAAAACTATTAAATATACAGTGTATAGTTATCTTCAGGCTATGTTTATAAGGCATATATGATATATAAATGAATTTCATGTTTAGACTTGAGTCCTATCTCCAAAATATCTCATTAAGTATATGCAAATATTAAAAAAAAATTAAAAAAATACAAAATCCTTTCTGGTCCAAGCATTCCTAAGAATTTTAGATAAGGGCAACTCAACCTATAATAGAACCTACTATTTTTTTTTTTTAAAAAAAAAAGATCCTCTTTTCTTTTTCTTTTTTTTACATTGGGTACATGATAATGTGCTACTAGATATCTGCCACCTGCTGCATGGGAAGTGATAGCCAGTATTTCTCTTAGACTTCCTGAGGACAAAATAAATGGATTCAGCACCTTACTGAACCTTGCTGAAATGGTTCCTTTACTGAAATAATGGTATCAAACTGTGCCAGAAGCCTTCAGTCTAATAGTGTGCTCACATATATTTGTTTGTTTATATCAATAGGGGTAGACTAGGTGAACTCCCAAAGCTGGGTGCTTCTGCCATTATCTGTTTAAGTCATGTAATTTCCTTTTTTAAAAAATTAATTTTCTTATGGATTTTACTGCACTTATTGTTTTACGCTTTTATCCTATTAACCACTACTTTATTGTGCTTGTTTTTAATTCCGAACCACTTTGGGATTTTTAAAATAAAAAAGAGGTGCATAAATGTCCAAAATAAATAAATAAATGATGCACATTCATGTATGGGAGAAAACAAAAATACTGTAAGTCATAAAACTAATGGATTCTACTCTCAGTAGAATTCTGCGCAATTTTGCAAATTGTGACTGCCTGACAGATCAAATCCTATGCACCCACCTTCTTCTGTGGGATTTACCATAATGTTATATCACTGTCACCAGACCCCTGGATGCTACTTCACCCTCAAGACTGGGGGGGGGGGGGCTTGTTAATATTATTTATACCAAAAGTAGGCAGGCTGTTGACCTGATGTTTTCAACAGACTTCACAACCCCCATAAGCTTCAGCCAGTGTAGCCAAATGGTTAGGTATCTTGGGAACTGGCCTATACTGCAGGTAGTTTCACACTATGCATGTGGCTTCCAGTCTTGTTCATCACTCATTACTTCTTGAGAATGTGCCACTTCTGGTTGGAATGGTGGCATAATTAGATGCTCTGTTTCACCTTTTAAACCACAAAGTCCTCCAAAATTACAATATGAATTAGTATTTGTTATTTGGATTTTCTTTTGTTTCATTTTGTTGTGTCTCCGTCAAAGTTTCTCCTTGCATTTATTTATTTATTTAAAAAATTCTTCCTTCTGCATCGCAGGAGCCCTAGTGGCACAGTGGTTAAATGGCATACTGCAGCCATTCACAACCACAAGGTTGTGAGTTCGATCCCAGGCAGGGCTCCAGGGTCCACTTAGCCTTGCATACTTCCATAGGTTGCTAAAATGAGTACCCAGCTAGTTGGGAGCAATAACGTATACATTGTTAACCGCTTAGGGAGTGCTTAAGTGTACTGATAGGCAGTATAGAAATGTAGTTGCTATATTGCTATTCAAGAGACTAGTTTCCATTTTTACTTGATTGGAATTCAGATGCAGGAAGCATTTTGTATAAACTTTGGACATAACTGGAGTAACTTTTAAATAACATACTTTTCAGAGACTATCACTTTAATTAGACCTTAATACGACATTTATTATCTGGACTGAACTCTGCTTTTTTTTTTAACTCTTCGCTTCTTTTAGTTTGGTTTCAGTTTTAAAGCCCCTGTCTTGTTGGAGTAGGTAATTGTTTTGTACAAACCTAATAGGAGAGATTGTTAAATAACAAAACTCCTTAGAGATTGCCACCCTAATTGGATATTTTTAAAACCTCTTTTACTTTATCTGGGAGCTTAGTTTCTGTTCCAGAGCTTTTGCTCAGTCAGATTTCAGCAATGCTTTATACAATGCTTGGGCATAATGGAAAAATGAAAGGATAAATGTCTCCACTGCACCAACTCCTTCCCCACTTTTGCTGCAAAGAATCTAAAGAGTGTAGCGGACAGAGATACAGACCAGATGTTTACCATGCTACGAGGTATGGCTGCATAACATGATAAACTGAAACCATTTATGCTCTCCATGCAGCCTTTCGTCGCTTCTGTTAAGGAACTTCAAGATCCAGTGTGCACACTGGTAGCCCATATACAAAGCATTGAAGCCTGGGACCCTAGAAGACAAGGTTACAGCTCATGAAATGGATATGAATGATTGCCATGGTCTTTTGTCTGCCTGGATTTCATAGCTAGAGTGTCTCACCCAACATGCTCCCTTATAGATCACTGGCCTGTTAGACTTGGAAGTTGGTGTTCACCTACTTGAATTTCTGAACAACTTTCTGTGTAAATTATTGGTTTTACCTTCTCAATTTCAACTAGAAATCAAGATAATCTATCAAGTTTCCAATGCTAAACAGTGGTTTTGGTGTACTACACTTGTTGTCCAACTTCTCCCTTTGTATTGCTAGGCAGTGAGGGGAGTTGCAGTGGAAATCAGATAAGGTAATGAGCTCAGAGGAGATAATTTATCAAAGCAAGAATGCTAGAAACACAGTAAAATTTGAAGCATTAAATCAAGTATCTGGCTGTATTCTGTATCTTTGTGGATGAGGAATTAAAAAAAATCATTTGGATGAGACAGTGGAATATTTTCTGACTGGGCTTAAAACCAGGTCCACAGCTCTATTCTAGGCCCAACATCAGGACTTTAGACCAGCTATTTAATGAACCCTTTTCACAATTAAGCTGACGTCACTGGGTGAATCTACACTATAGAAATATTGTAGTTTGGCACCACTTTAAGTGTTGTAGCTGCTTCCTATGGAATTCTGGGATTTGTAGTTTGTAGAGAAAGACTTTAGTCTTCTCTGCCAAAAAATGCTGAGTTCTCACAAAAATACAAATCCAAGAATTCTGTAGGATGGAGCTATGGCAGTTAAAGTAGTGTCAAAGTCTATTATTTCTACAGTGCTGATGCACCCATTACTTATAAACTGAATAAAGCAGACAAAGAATGAAAGGAAATGCAGAAGAGGAGTTAAAGGATAAAAACAAAGAAAAAGAAACAAGGAAAATCTGTGTTCCGTAGACTGAAACATAAGCATCAGCCTGAAGTCAGAGGCTGGAATGGGCTACTAGCAGTTATACTGAGTCTGGTTCATTATATAGAATTGTTTATGCCATTCATGGAATTCTTCTACTTATACCTTGCAAGTATTTTTTAAAAACTAAGGAGATGTTAAGGAGCTCATGTCCTCCTAGAATTTCAATGAAAAGGATGCAAGTTTCAATCAAAGAGGGAGAGTTTGGACTTCAGCATCTTCTTACATATTATCAGACATAACCGTTATCAGGCATTAATTTTTGGACATATCCACTTAAAATAAGAGATCTACCATGGCCAGACTTGGAGTCTTCATTTTTGGCACCTCTATTCAAATGGACAGTAAGCAGTTCTCATTTTATTTAAAAAGAAGGGAGCAGTGTCTTGCTAACAATTTCAGCAACTAGAATTGTGTGGCAGTGATTTTCTCATCAATTGCTATTTGTCATAAATACCTATCCCAAATTGACTTTAGCGGGGAATCCAAATTTGCAAATTTGTTAAGGAATTATTTTTATGGAAGCTTTGGACTGATTAAGGGATTGTTACCTTAAATCAGTTAATTGGTGCTGATGATGAGTTTTTTGGCCTTTTCCAGTTTTGCAGGAGTAAACTGCCTCTAGCAGCTAAAAGGCAATATCTACAACTGAAACATGTATTGCAATCCAGGTTTGCCCCTGCAGCTTTAAGTGCATCTGAGATTTCCTTAATATCGGATACACTGTTTGAGGTCAACCAAGTATCTAAATCAATAATTTAAACATATATATATATATATATATATATTGTTGTCTATAAATAAATATGACATGCAAAGTTTACAGCAAGAATGGAATAGATAATTGAAATATCCACTTCTGAGTACTCAATGGCCATCTCTTTTAACATCTATAACTAGTATGGCTATAGATCTCTGATTATGCCTTATGCAGCAGAAATTACTCTTTTAAGTTTATTAGCTGCCACAGCATCTATTCAAGAAAGGGCTTAATTTTAGATGTAATACTTTACACATATGTTTTGGAATTGTGTATAATAGCTACATGGGGGGGGGGGGGAAATAATCATATGAGTAAATTTGGTTTTGAAAAGTTCCTTGATATTCAGGGTTGTGCATGTTCTTTTGAATTATTAACCTGTTTGTTTGTTTACCTTTGAAATTAACACTTTTTCTGTGCCCCTTTGAGTGCTAAAAGATGAATGATTTGTTACTGGAAATATTATTCTTCCCTACCTGTGATGAAATGGATAGAAGACCTAACAATGGGTCAAAGTAGATGGTGGAAAAGGACTGTGCTGGGGACTGTGCCACTGCTGTTTGCTCCAGGACCACAGCAGCCACATGTACCCATCCTCAATCCAGATTGGTGAATGGTCCTGAACTGGGCTCCAAAAAGGAGCAGTATTCTTGGGCTAGTTCTTTGGGTAAGAGCCACACCTGGGTAGCTTCCAGCCACATTCAGGGTGTACGTCATTTGAATGCCATGTCCACAATGCAGCCCAACAGCAGCCCCTTTTGGCCATGTGTTTGAGGCCAAAGCTAGCAACATTTGAATTAATGTTTCAAAGACTGATGTTTAGATGAAATTTACAAATGGACTTATATTTGGTCAATTGCCCAGCTGTTATAGAAACCTGCAACTTATGCAGTTATTTTTCCTCCTTTTGCACTGTTTATTTTCCTTCTTTTGTTATACTGGAGCATTGCTGTATGTAAATGAGATCCCTTTTGAATGTAAATGAATTTATAAAAATGTTACAAATTAAAATAAAGGTCAAAAACAAAAACAAAAAAGAACATGTTCCATACTAAGAGTAGACACTTTTACTACTTTTTGGATATAATGTTACCAAAGCATTTTGACTTCATCATGTTTGTTCAAGTCTTCAGATACAGGCTGATGACTCATTCTGTGGGATCTTACATTTATGGTGTGCTTATTTTAAGATATTCCTGGATGGTGCCCTTTTAGAGTAGCATCCTAAAAGCTATCCAGATGTAGAAAGTTGTTCTGTTGCTTAATCCAAAAGGAAGAGCAAGAAAGAGTTTTGTTTTTTGTAGCAGAACTCCAAAAATCTCCCAACAGTCTCAACAAACCCCCACGTTTCTTAGATTTTTTTTTTTTTTTTTTTTTTTTTTTGTGGGGGAGGTCACAACTCTAAAAATCTCCTACTGGGAACTACTTCAGGGTTTTAAAAATAAAAAGTGGTACATGAACATCAGAAATAAATACAGTACAACCCTACATAAGTTGCACTGTAGGTCCTAGAAATGCCTTCTAGGCATTCTACAGGATTTGCTATTATCCATGTTTTGCATTTCCATGCTAAGTCTGGGAGCATATCCCCTGCAGGTACTGGGGTCACACTGTAAATGGTGCCTGTTCACTTTTGAGAAAAAAACAGTATTGTGAGTCACAAACCTAATGGATTTTGAATAGAGAGTTTTGATCCCACACTCCACCACAAAATCCAAGATATGAGGGAATTGTAATCCCAGAAGCAATGTTTCCAGGTACTGGCCAAAAGTGCCACATTGGCCGGTACAAAGTTCTTTACCTGAGTCTGCCTGCATTGGGTGGCCAGACACTAAACATGAAAAGACGAGTCAATGCTACAGTCCAAAGCGGATACTCTGATACAAGCTCCATTTGCAGTTCTGCAAAACAGCTTCAGTTCCTTCTGGGATTGGGAAGATACTACAGATACTTTGTAGAGCTTTTCAGTGAAAGAAACAGTTTTTGCCTTGATCTTGTCGGAAGCACCTACCTAATAAATTAGTCTTGCTGACAGGCCTTTGACTACTTCAAGGCCAAGTTAGCTTCTGATCTTTTCCTGATCGCTACCAGTTTTAACAAGCCCATTGTGCAGACCCAGTATGTTGCTCCGAGCAGCCCCAGATGATAGTGGGATGTACACTGTTGTGCAGTGGAGTAATAGAAACCTGGAGTGAAGTCTTCCTATAGCTGAAAATGATAATCCTTTCCTGCCCCATTTGCCTTTAGCAATTAGCAACACACCAGGAAGGGTCAGTTTAACGTACCATTTCCCATTGCCTGGTGCAAACTTTGCAAAGTTATACTAATCCCTTGCTCCCAGGTCTCATTAGCCAAGAGTCTCAAAACAAAATCCCACCTCAATTTATAGTGCCCTTTGTGAGACTTTATAGTTTCCCTATGAGAAAGTTGGGAAAGCCTGGCTTTAAAAAATTGCTGTTTGTGTACTTTACAGTTACATGCAAATATCCTAATTTTGCAGCCTTTAGTGTTAATGCAGAACCAGGGTACAGATGTTAATTTGGAGGGGGATGAAGGAAATATTTTAAGGATAATTTACCAGCAGCTGGTAGTCCTCTCAAATATATGCTTTTTACAATATGCTGTTGTTTAGATGCTGTAAACTGATACTGTCACATCATCATTCAGAAGAAGAGTGGGACACCTTTGGCCCTCCAATTATTATTTATATCTTTAAAACTCAGAAGGCCCAGTCCATCATGAGGAAAAATGTACGTAGATCAGCTCTCTGTACCCATGAATTCAATCAGCCACAGCTTGAAAATATTTTTTAAAATATATAAATTCCAAAAAGCAAACCTCAGTTTTGCCATTTTGTATAAGGGATACCATCTTACTCCAACATTGTTTTTTAAAGGACATGAAAATCCATAGATTTTATTATTTGCTGAGGGTCCCAGAACCAAAACCCAGCAGATATCAAGAGCCCACTATAGTTCAAAACAACTGATGCACAGACACCTTTCATATCCTCTGGATAGTCCCAGTTTCTCTACCCATTTTTCAAGGTTGGATAAGCATCTACTTGTGTAAGGATTGGCATGTATCTCCTAGAGCCACAGCTATCGGCTTTATCAAGCTATGGACTAAAATGCTGACAAAAAAATAATACATGCTAGCATTTCTCTCTTAATCCACTGGGTATATTTTCCTATAGCCCTGCTAGGGGTGATGAGACAGTTCTTCCACAAGGATTGTGTGAATTGTGTCAACCCTTACTGATGGAAATGTTTTTGATATTCTTTCAAGATGTACCTAGACCGTCTAATAGATACCGTGGAAGTCCATTGTAATTGTCTAAGGTGCCTCCCTACTAGAAGTAGTTCTGGTTTAATTTACCAGTTATCTTGCATCTCTGGAAATAGACTGCACTCATAATTCATAGATGGTATCAACCATGAGAGACAGCGTGCCTAGTTTGAGTGTTGGACTAGGACATTGGGAGACCAGGGTTCAAATCCTTTCTTAGCCATGGAAACACACTGGGTGACCTTGGGCAAGTTGCACTCTCTCAGCCTCAGAGCAAGAAAAGGGCAACCCCCTCTGAACAAATTTTGTGAAGAAAACCCCATGATAGTGACTTTAGGGTCACTAGAAGTCAGAAATGCACTGAAGGTACACAACAACAACAATGAACTATGAGAACATACCTTCTCTTTAATCTGTGAATTAAGGATTGTACAATAGACTTCTTAAATCAGCACATGGTTTCTTCTGTGTAATTGTTTGGCCAAATCATACAACAGCTAGTGTCACATTATACAGAAAACACTTGCCTCACATTAGGCAAAGCCTTTTCAGCACATGCAGACAGTATCCATAGATGGGAAGAAAACCTACATGATAAGTCTACGGTATCACATATCTTCATTGATGGGTTCATCTCTTTCTTTGAGTTGAAGGTGGACACCATCAGTGAAGAGTGTGTCTACTCATAGGAGACCTTCTATCCTGATATGTAGTTTGGGAGCAAGGAAAATCAAGGAAGAACCTGCAACCAACAGGTTCCCAAAGTCAGGTGCTTGCCACTGACCAAATGTTGACAGGACCATTGAAAGAGAGGGAGAGGGCAGTTCTCTTATTCCACATTCCTGCACATGTTTCAAATCACACTAGACATTCAAAAACCCAATCACACAATGTATAGTACTATGATTCATCTTTGGTTACTTGGCTATGTCGCCAAAAGGTGGGGTTTCATATTGTCCTCAGATGGGCCACACAATGGGGGTTGGTGGCTTGCATGTCAATGGGGTGGTGAAATCCCCTTCAGGTGTTAACTCCAAAATAAGTTCAGCATTTTAGATAGGTCTGTCAATGTTTTGACTAAAGTCTGGAGTGGATTCACTATCCCACTGACATGGAAGTAACCGGCTGCCTCTCTCCCAGAAATTAAAAACTGGTGCATTGCCATGCTGGCTTGGGAAATTCAATGATTATTCTCTTCAAAACTGATAGACATATAGTGACTTCTCTGTCTCTCTCTCGCTCTCTCGCTCTCCCCCCCCCCCCAACAGATGTCTACTATGTACTGCTTAGGCCAAAACACCACCAGCACCCAAACCAAAGTAAGAGGGGAACTTTATGTAGAATTTTGTGTAACCGCTCTGTCTGAAGATTAATAATTGTACTAAATAAAGTATTCTAGAATCAAGTGGGGCAGGCAATGTAGAAGTGTACTTCTTAACTTTTTTCCCCAAGGACAAAATAACTGTTTATCATTTTAAGAAGCACCTACAAATAGCCAATACTTTAAAAGCTAGCTAAGGCTTTAAAAAAAACCAACCCCAAGTCTCAAATGAATACATTCTTAACCAAGATCTCCTTAAATCCTCTGGGCTGACCTAGGTTAAAAGCATTAGGGGGAAAATGCAATATGCATGCATGAAAATGCTGACTTTATAAACAGACCGTTAAAAACACACACACAGTGAAGTGATTTTCTACAAACATGGAACTCCCTGGTGAGGACTATAAATAAGCTAATTTGACATTCCTTGCTTCAGCTAGCTCTGACTTATGAGTGTGCAAATTTTTCACTCTGAAGATACCAAGGAAAGTGAGGTTTCCCCATGCTTGCATAAATCAGAAAGAGCTGAACTACTCTGACTTACTTTGTTTAGAAAACAACTCCTACGCAGTAACCACTGGATTGAATCTATGTTTTGTTGCCATTATTATGTGCTGCCAAGTCAGCTTCAACTTAATGACAATGCTACAAATGAGAGACTTGTCATCTTGCTGTGGCAAAATCAGGGCCATTGACTTCCTTTATTGAATCAATCCATCAATAATGTGTTCATCATCGTTTCCTACTGCTTTACCGTCCACTGCCATCTTTTCTAATGAGTACTGTTGTTTCATGATAAACCCATATTTCATTAAGAAGTAAATAATCAACAGTCTCCAGAAATACAGAAGTTACTATTTCAGCTGTATGAATAAACATTAGTAATTGTTAGCAGGAAAGTAGATACAAACCTTAAATAGCATGTTTTTGTGATATTTTATGTTTAGAATCCAATCTAGCAAGTTTCTAGAAAATTTCAAAGTACTGTTTTAATTTTTTTCTGAATGCACATGTACTTTTTCTTATTTTAGACTCTGATTTTGTGCAGATTCTTCATTTATCTTTCTCACTCTATGCGAGTGTCAAAACAGTTTATATCTTTGTCTGTCTAACCTCCACTCCTAGCAGCTATGTCATTCCCAAATCATTCTTAATGCTGATGGTTCAATGTAGCTGTATATACATGTGGAAATAAAAGGTTTAATTGATAGCTAAATTGAACCTGTGTGAGCCAAATAGCTTATGAGTAGCAAGGCTTAGTTGTCACAGAATTGTAGAGCAAAGGATATGATACAATATTTTGGACAGAAACTCTACCTCACAGAGTCTTAAGTACTGAGCCTTGCTACTTCAGTTTTTAATACAGGCTGACCAGTATCCCAAGAGGAAAATAATCAATAATGATATGGAATATTCAGTGAAGAAATTATTTTGCAAAACAGGTAGTTTACAATAGGTGAGAAGGTGTTCGTACACAGAGCTCTTCACAAGGAGGCTTCCCTAGGACCTGGAACCTTGATACTTAGTGGTCTATATGGATAGCCCCCTTTACTTCAGTCATCTGTGCTAACAGCAAGGAGATCTAAAAACATGAAGCACTCACTTCCAGCACCTTCTAATATGTTTTTCTCCTTGACACAAGTTGTGAGCAGGAGGCTTATTGTCATTCAGGCACACTAGCCTAAACAGATCAGTGGACAAACCACCTAAAGTTAGGTTACCTTAAGATGAGCTTTTCACAAGATATGTTGTAGAGTCAAACCTCCTGTCTAAAGCCTAAGATCATCATGCCTCCTCAGCTGAAGACCAATTCCTTTTAGAATATATACAATGTGTATATATACTGACACTGTATACCAATACCAACTGCAGTGCTGGGAGGAAAAAAAAAGAGATTATTTTGAACAATATATTGTATTGGCACAATATATGTGGGCTTCTGGCACATAATTTGTTTTGGAGACCTTTGCTGCATGCATCGAAATCTTCTGAAACAGAAAAAGCAGAGCTGATATCTTTTCTCCTCCTCTTCCCCAATATCATATTGAAAATCAAAAAGAATGTTTGAACTATGTCAAGTATTAGTAGAATTCAGAGACATAGCCATGTTAGGGCTTGAACAGACTAGCAGTAAGCTCCGGCTTGGGGGCAGGGTGGGGGTGTGGCATTTAGATGATGCATGCCCCGATGCCACTCCCAAGCCATCATCACACTGCCTACCTGACCAGACGGTGGGCAGCTTTGCTGTGCTTTAGTGGTGTGGCATTCACATGCCACCCCCTTAGAGCTGTCTGTTTTGGCCCAAAGTCTGGTCTTGTAGCACCTTAGAGAATAACAGAGTGAAAGACATTGTAGTATAAGTTTTCGTAGATTGTCTACATCCTCAAAAGCAACTTCTTTCATGCAGTTATTCTCAAAGGTGCTACAAGTATTGGTAGATGAGTTTTCAGCTAAATAGATGTAGCCTCCTCCCCCCCCCCCCCAAAGTGGAGTTCTGTCATGAGCCAAACTAGGCTCTGGCCAGTATGCAGAAATTCAGCAAATAAGGAGGAAGACATTTTTAAAGTCTCTCTGTGACCATTTGAGGGAACACAAGACAAGGATTTCTCAGTAGCAGCACTTATGCTTTGGACTTCTTCCTAATGGTGGCTTGCTTCATGCAATCCAGTGGTCCTCAAACTTTTTCAGGCTACTGCCCCTTTCCTCTTTGGCAACAGCCCTAGTCGTCTCCCAAATCTATTTCATGGTATTAGGTGTACTGTTTGTGTAGCAGCCAGATGCCCAGGGGTGTCTACCTCAGTCATGCCCAGCTCACCTCCACCTCTCAAACGGGACAAGCTTCTTCCCAGTGAGAAAGGACTTTCAATCTAAGGGAGGTGAAGTACACTTTCAAAAAGTCAACCATGGATACTTCTCCCCCTCCTTCCCCAGAGATGTACCTTCATCTTGCAGCTTCAAGACATTCCCTCCTCTCCACACACAAACATTGTTTCTTCTGTGAAGTCGATGGCTTTCATGACCAGAATCCATAGGTTTTTGTGGAGTGTTTGGGCTATGTGGCCATGCTCTGGAACAGTTTATTCCTGATGTTATGCCAGCATCTGTGACTGGCATCTTCAGGGAACCCCACAAAAAACTATTGTTTCTTCTGCTACCTCTTCTCTCAGCCTGTCCAATGAAGGAAAGTAGGAACAGCAGCACAGCTCCAACCTGCCAACCAAGTCCCATCAGAGCTCATAAAGCTTCATTAACCAAGGTCCCAAATGTGAAAACTCCTTTGCTTTACATGTGGTGCACCAAGACAAGACACAACAACATTACATCTTGGATGAACATGGCCACAACTTTATTAACAGCAACCAACAAATAATATGCATATAGGTCTGGACCTGAACATCAACAGCACCCCAGCTAATTGATGTATATAGCTGTAACAACAATCCTCAGGATGACATGGGTGCTAAGCCATGCTCAACATGCAATTACGCAATTGCGTCATCAAACTGATAATCAAGGCATCCAGTCACCAGGTGGTTATTGGCTGTGGCCCCCACAATGGCCACTCCAAATCGCTCATAGTGCCCAGATCCCAAGGACTCCTGAAACAGAGCTATCAAGCCCTGTAAACCATGCCCATCAGATCCAGGCCTATGCTACGGCCCCAAACCAAGTTGTGACAGACCACTCCACACAGGGAGGGAGGGGTGAGAGAGCTGAGTTTCAACTGCCGCCGACAGACGCACAAAAGGGCCTTATATAGGCCAAGTAGCCAATAGGAGGATAGGCATGATGGAGGCACTGCCCTCCCTGCACCTCCCAACGAATCCAGTGTCTTAGAATGAACCAGCCAGCCAATCAGATCCCTTATGCAAGAGTCCCTTTTCCTGATGGACTGGCCCTGTCCCACTCTCCCCCAGCAGCCAATAGCCAAGGAGCCTGCTGGTGCCAAAGCTGCTGGGGAGCAATGGCCCTGCAAGTGCGGGCCCTTCCTGCTGCACACAATCGACAGCAACAGCGCCGGCCCGCTAAGTCAGGTGGCACCATTTTTGCTGCCACTTCTCCCCTACCGCCAAGTGGTCTAATTCTTCATCCTTACCATGTTCCTAAAGGACATTTGTTCACCTTGTCTTGTGTGCCAATACATTGAAGGCCCCTTTGCCACCTCCCTTTTTGCTCACCATTCCCTTTCTTTTACTGGACCTCCCACCTAGATCTTTCCACCACCACTCAGAGAGCAGTACAGCCCATTTTGGGAAACAGTGCTCTGATCACCCTTTACTTCATGTTAGTAAATGCTCTTTTGTCAATAACTTCTGTTTCTAATTTGCACTTGCATTTGTTCATTGTTTTCAGCTGTGGTTATATCTGTTTGGAGAGTTTGAACACCAGATTTTATACTATAGTCATACATCACTACTTTTAGTAAGTAGGCTAAACATTGAAATAATCAAATGAAGAATCTTCATGCCATCAAAAGCTTCACCTGATACCTTGGTACAGGTTGCTTTTTCTCTTTTTCCCTTTTTGCTTTCAGTTTAGAGGTGACAACAACTTTCATTCTCCATTTCCAAATAAGTGGAAGATGTTAGGGGACAGAAAAGTACTAAAAGTTCCCCAACACTACATTACTTTACAGATTGTCCAGCTCACCTCCAGTGACTTTAGCCATCTATAGAATCTCATTTCCTCCTGGGTTTACTTTTGCTGTGCAGATTTCTATCCAAGTTTCAAGTTAAAGGGAAAAATAATCAAGTGTCTCAAAAGAAATCATTTGCTATGAAGCTTATTTTCATAATAAAACAATGTCTTTAATCCTGGGCTTGAATATAATTTTCAGCCAGCCTTTCCAATTTACAAATTACACAAAGCAGGAGGAAGATTAAAAGAGCTTCTCAAATTAGAAACCAGATACAAGTACTAATTGTGATTATAATTTTGCCATTAAGTGTAGGATGTCTAGGTAAATGTGAACAACGGGCTGTGGGCCAATAGCTCCTTTGAGGAATGATAGATGAAGATGGCAAACCATGCTCCTTTCCAGTACGGAATTTGATACTGCATCAACACACCTCACCACTGGTTTACAGCTAAAGGGAAGATCGGTAATTTTGTACATTGCTGCCCCCTTCTGTCTGAAGTGACATTCCAAAGAGTAACTAACATATAATAACTATCTACATCTGTGTAAGGCAGAAAGTCAACTAAACAGTTGCTTCTTCTTTTTAAAACTGCATGCAGACCTTTATTTGTAGAGGCACCTTGACATCTAAGCTGGAAAATAAAGCATTTCATTTTAAAATCTGGTTTCATCCTTTAAATAAAATTTAATCAGCAGAAAATACAAGTGACAAATTCAGTGTATCAAACCTCTGCTTTCCAAAATATGGGTATGGAAGCAAATAAGAATTCAAGAGAGCCATGCTAACACAGTAAATCCCATGCAAGTCAATCCCGTAAGTGAAGCATGTACTTTAATGCTAATAAATATTGCATCTCTGCTGAGGAGTAAGGAAGAAAAAGAAGTCAGTCTGACAAATTCAGTACATCAAACCTCTGCTGTCCAAAATTTGGGAATAAAAGCAAATATGGATTCAAGAGAGCCCTGCCAACACAGTAAATCTTATGTATGTCAATCCCATAAGTGAAGCATATGCATTAATGCTAATAAATATTACATCCCTGCTGAAGAATAAGGAAGAAAAAGAAGGATATCTGACAAATTCAGTGCCTCAAACCTCTGTTGTCCAAAATTTGGGAATGAAAGCAAATAAGGATTCAAGAAAGCCATGCTAACACAATAAATCTCATGTGAGTCAATTCAGCAACTGAGGTATGTGCCTTAATACTAATAAATATTACATCCCTGCTGAAGAATAAGGTAGAAGAAGAAGAAAGGTATCTTTTCTCATATACAAACTCTGAAATAGACGTCTGTTCATATTTATCTGTTCCTGTTAAACATAATTCACATGCACAGTAGATAAGATGGTGAAACTGCTTTGAAACAGTGTTACTTTAGAACTTCAGCTAGCAGGAGAGAACATCTGGGCTGTCCCAGTACATTTTGCTGTCTGGGATATAGGACACTCATTTTGTCTTCTAAAGCTGATCATACTAGTAATAATATCCACCACACCAGAGGATAGAAAGCTAGTGTAGGGCTAATATGGCAGTCTGTGTTTTCTACACAGCTCTGCCCTCCCACAGAGGACATTGCCTCCCTTCACATTAAGCATCATCTGTCACCTGAGATGACTGCATCACGCTGCTTAATGGTTGGGAAAGATCTAGATTGCTTACATTCATCCGTTTTGTTTTGTTTTGTTTTTTTGCTTGTATTTTGTGGGGTAGGGGAGAACATGCACTAACAAAATTGGCATACCAAGAGAATGCCATGATACAACTCTTACCTCTGACTTCTAATTTCTTATGTGCAGATTTTTAAAAAATATGCAGCCATAAGAAGGCACATGGCTTCTCATGTTCAGCCTGAAGTCATACGATCCTGGAATAGTTTTACAACACTGAACTAGGCCTTAAATGTGATTTTTAGGAGCGCCATCTTTTCAAAACCATCAAGCCCACAGAATTCATTTTTTGTCAGTACTTTCCCTTAAAAAATCCTGCTTGGCTGAGTACCTGGAATGTACTGTAGCTAGTAAAGCTGTAGGTTTACAAGAAAAGCCAGAGAAACATTGTTACAAACTCATGTCTTCTTTGGAATAGAGACATTCCTAATAATATTACACAGCTAAAATATTTACTGGCTAAAGTTTATACTTGAGAACCATTTTCACAGATATTGAGTTTTGGAAACAATAATAATGAAGCAAAGGAGATGCTTCAAAAATATCCTGTGCTATCTGTTTGAGATTGTTGCATTTTCCTATCTAGAGCAGTTCAAATATGGGAAGCAGGGAATCCAAAGATAAGAATTTTTTTAAAAAAAATAACCAGTTATCTTCCACCCATCGTCCAGAGCTTTCTTTTCAAAACTAGGAAAGGCTTTCTCTACCTCTCCTGTCCAAAAGGTGACTGTTTGGACACTAACTGAGAGCTTATATCCTCCACTGGAGGGGAGAGTAATTACTTCATTTACTATAATCAGTTTTTCAAGAGTATTGGCTTAGCCCATATAGTGGTCTCCAAAGACCAAGTTATTATAGGAAATGATGTATTGAACTGCACAATGACAGCTTAAGAACTGGGAGTGCCATGTTCTAGCGATACATAGGATCCTTTGCATTTCAAAGGGCTACTCAACTGACAGTCTAGCATCTCAAATTCCATACTGGGCTGAGACTTGAGTGTACACCTCCCTGCTCCTCACCCAAAATGCTACCTGCTACTGCAGGAATGTCCTTCAGGTAAACCAAAACACAGAGGGTAAGGGCTCCTTCACTGTAAATATAAACAGATGCTTTGACTGAGTGACTCCACTTTTAATGCACTACAACCAAATGACTCTAGCACACTTTCCTGTAGTTTGGCAATCCACAGCAGCAGTGTACCTGGAAATCCAAAGGCATGTGTGTGAAAAGATGTGAAAAATGGCCAAATGGTCGACATGGCTCAGGCATGAAGACCACCTTCCTCTTTACCCAAGTCATATAACTTCCATCTCAGAAATATGGGTTTAGCCTGTGTAATGTAATATATATATATATATATATATATATGAGAAAATAAAACTGGATCAAGCTGCCTATAACAAACAGATGGAAAGCTTGTGGCTTCTAGCACCCATTGAATCCTGCTAAACTGGTAGATACAATAACATCTCTCTGTTCATCTGAACTGATGAGATTCAGAGCTTTGAAAGCTATTTTTTCATATGGCAACTCACAGAATCTTCCAGTATATTACCACAATTGGGAGATGCAGTCCCTCCAAAAGTAAGTTGTCCAAGCTCTGGGTGGTCCTAAAGCACAGCAGAAAGGAAGTCAGCAGCTCTTTCCACTAGAACACTATGATAGTTACAGAAAGAGAGTATTCTCACTAAGACTGGATGCTCTAGTTCAGGATCCTTCATACTTCCCCCAGCTTTCAATGAGGAAAGTTACATGGATTTGTAAAATTTTGGATGGAAAAGTATCCAGGTTCTGAAAGCACTAGAGGAAAGCAATATGTTAACAAGATATTCACATATGCCATCAATACTAATGATGTAACCCGCTCCGATTGGATACAGAGGAGCGGGCTATAAATAAAACTTTGTTGTTGTTGTTGTTGTCCAAACTTGCCCTTTTTGAAGAACAACGTTGAATTTCAAAGTTGCTTAGACAAAAGACCTGATCAGTCACTTTAAAGTTATACAAGTCTACCAAATTGATTATAGTCAGCAACTGTATGTATGTTGGTGTTTTGTTTTTGTTTTGAACAGCACTATCTACAAAGTACTATGTGTCCCAAAAGAAAATATGTAATTTGAATTAGTAACTCCTGCTTACATTTGAAAGAGTGCATGGTTTTTAAAAACCTGAATCTTAATGATTTATAATTAGAATCTGCAGAGCCCTCATTTATACATCGAGGAGCACTTTGGATGTTCGAATGTATTTGATCTGGAAGTTCAGTATTGAAGGTCTGACAGCAGGAAGGCACTAAGCCAGTGGACAAAATTACTGGGAAATAGATGTGAAAAACTACTTCAACCAAAAACCAAAAACTAGGCCAACAAGTTTTATAGGAGGACACTTTTTATGCACTTTGAAAAGTCTTTGGCTTGTCAGACAAATGCTGAGAACACATTTATAATGATAAGCACAGTCTGTGAAAGAATGTATGTCCTATGCACACACACAGTGTATTTCTTAGGCAATATTACAGCAAAATCAAGCATTATACACTTTGTTGCTCTGTTACAAATTGTTCATATTACTGCCTCTTCATTTTTTATGGTAACTACAATCACATAAGATTGCTGCTGTAGTAGTTAGTCATCTACAGCTCAGTGCTTTAATAGCAAGTTCCATTATTATTTAAAATGTATTCCCTGCCCCATCCTGTGCAGTACTTGAAAATATTAGGGCTGCAAGCTTTAATCAGGCGAATGTATAATGTTCATAATACAACAGTCTAGCTCAGCCCTAGTTACAATGGGGGCAAAAGTCCCAGAAACGTCTCCTTCTGAGCTACCTCCTCTTTTTAAAAAATTACAAACTAACAATTGTGAATATATAAAACTTTGGAAGTAGTAAACACAATGCCCTACTATGTCCAACTGCCCCCAAGCTATATGTGTGATGTTAATTTTGCTCTATATCTGGTGTGTTTTAAGTTGAAAATTGAAGAATAATCACATCACAGTACATTTCTGTTGAAAAGCACCGAAATGAAACACTGATCATGAAAAATAGATGCAATAATCTAAAAATATTGAGCACAAGCTGTCTGCCCTACCCCTACTTTATGAGAGCTGAGAAATGCAAGCGATATTTTAGCAACATAGTTGGTAACAATATAATATGTACATATAGTTGTACAAATATAATTGTACAAAGTGCACAAATTATGTGTAACTTATAGGGGGGAGGAAGAATCTCCCTTGAATTGTAGACTAACTTAAAAAATGTCCTCTGCTTTTCCAGATGTCTAGTCACCAAAACATTGGAAATCAAGACTCGCCTTCCAGTTTCACCTTCCAGTTCAATGGCGATAAAGACAACAGTCCGACACCCTTTAATGCACTTGACATCCAAATTATTGCAACAGATCAGAACACATTCATACATAAATTATGCAAGTAAGTTACAATCCCTAAAACCAATTAACACAGCCTTGGAACTGCTTTCATGTCCAAAGAATAAATCCAAGGTCAAAGAGGGATAAAACAGCCAAGATACTCATGGGATGTTCCTTAGCTCCAGCATTACTTTCAGCTGGTTATTTAGAAAAATGACAGTTAAAAAGAATTTAGGATTTAGACCAAGTGGCTGCTTATCCAGAGAAAAGATTAATAACCACATTAGTGGAATGGTGAATCATCTCCAGGTTCTACTCCAGATTTTAACAGAACTATCCAAAGTGCTAAATGATATTTCCAAAATACTTTCAACACTTGGGATAACCTTCAAAGTTAAAGTAAGCCAAAATAAACCCAGATTCACTGCCCCACTGACATGGGACCCATTAGCCTCTATTGCTTGGTGGTAGAGTACTTCATTTCCATCTCTAAGCAGAGCTAGGAAGGCTATTGACTGAAAGCCTAGCAAACCACTGCAGTTCAGTATAAATCATACTGTGATAGATGGACCAATGGTCCAACCTGGTACAAAATAACATTTCTAATCCTGAAATGCGTGTCTTTATGTGCCTTCAAGTCACTTGTCAATTTATGGTGACCCATGAATGTTATAGGATTTCTCAGGCAATTAATAATCAGAGGTGGTTTTGCCAGTTCTTTTTTCTGAAAATATAGCCTACAGCACCTGACATTCATTGGCAGCCTCCCATCCAAGTACTAACTGGAACTATTCCTGTTTAGCTTCCAAGAACAGATAGGATCTGTTTTCTTTAGTGCATTTAGGCCCACTCTTGATGACTAAAGATAGTCCTTCATGAAATTATACAAAACTACTTCACAATTCTTTAGAAGCAATGGAAGACAGGAAGGCAGGAAGGCAGGAAGGCAGGAATGAAGGAAGGAAGGAAGGAAGGAAGGAAGGAGACTGCTCCTGGAAGCCCCCAGAAACAAGAAAAAATATTTTTGGTTATTTTTTTCCAGCAGGGATCATTTGAGTGTTCCATTGAGACCACATAAAAATGTCCTTGAGGGATATATTTTGCCTATCTCTCATTTAAAACAAACTGTAAGAAATGTTTAGGCAAGCCAACAGGAAAATCCTAAAGTATTTTGTTGGTTTGTTTAAGAAACAAAAGATGATTTTTAACACAAAATTTCTGGTTCATATATAAGAGGACAACATAGATCTGCTGATCTGAAAGCTAAATTCTGGTTTATTCTTCCTCCTATTAATTTATTTATATTTCATTTGTATTCCACCTTTCTCCCAGAATGGGTCCAAGGTGGCTCACAAAAACGTTACAACAAAACATTACAATAAATTTTAAAGCAGTTTAAATCGTCTAAAAACAGTATAAAATAGCATGAAACACAGCCAGCGCCCTGCTTTTGTGGGGGATCTGTTCTGGACACACACACCCCAAAATGGAAGATATTCAAGCCCCACAGGTGCGTTCCTGTGAGTGCCATTTAACCACCTCTATTTGTTCCTTGCAAGTAAGCAAGGGTCATGTACCTGAAGTCTATGCAAACGGAGGGGCAACTTTATACAAAAGTTAAAAAGTGTGACTAAAACACACATAGTCCATAAAAAACCACCTAGGTACTGGGGATGAAGTAGAGAAAAAGAGTGGGAACACATTCTTTCTTCTCATCCTTGTAGTATTAATTTGAATGTTGTTGTTGTTGTTGTTAAACACTATGCTCAGTTGCAGTTACAGACTGGCCACATTCAGCCACATTCTCAAACAATGCAATGAAGGCTTCAGAGCCCCATCACAGCCACTGGAGCAAGGTAGTTTTCCATCAAGATGATACCATGACAGAAAGATTATATATCTCAACAGCTTCTGCTTCTGAGGTATGAGAAAGGAATAGCAATTATCAATGCATTTTAATAAAACTGTCAAGGGAATTATGAGACCAGAGGTTGTTGGACTGCAAGTCTCATCATCCCTCACCATTTGCTAAGAATTCAAGTGCAGCACAAACAAAAGCTAAGAAAGTAATCTTTTACAAGGACAAACTGGCTAGGTAAAGCCTTTCTCAGCCCCATAGCAGGTAATGCTCTTCAGTGGGGCAAATCAGCATCAATAGCAGAATGAACTGTTTTGTTCATGCCATGTAGTGAACCCTATAATTTTTTCCAGAATGTAATATTAAAAACAAAAACAAAAAGCATGCAATGATTCATTCTTTACAGAACTGGGTCATCTAGATCAATTCTAGATCAATTCTATATGTCTGGGTTTCACCTTGATAAATCTAGCTAATTTATCCATAACTAAGAAATAAACAAGCCTTTGAAATTTCATCAAGCACTTTCAAGGAAATGGAGGAGAAAAATACAGCCTTTAAATGTGAAGATTCCTGCTAGTGAAGCAGGGATCAATTTTTCTCCCTGAAATGATTTGTGTCTGCATTGGCAAAATAATTAGAATCCAATCTCAGGGATGAGAGAAAAATCTAAGTTTGTTAGCTGTGTAACTGGAATTGTGCAAATGCTTGCTTCTTCTCTTCATCCTTACCATTGCACAGAATGAAAATGGCTCATGATGTACTTTGACCAGCCATCTTACAACTTCCTCTTCAACTCTTTGAAGTAGTGAACAGCAATGCCCACCTACAAGAGCCTGTGATTTATTCTACTATCACCATTTAGGCAGCCCCACTGCCACTACAAGGTAGTAATGAAAAGTCTCATTAGAATTTTACGGACTCTGGCCTAAGGGACACAACATAAAAATTGAATGTTATGGCTGCTTTATCCAATCCAGAATGATACTACTGATGTATTCTTTGCTGTTGTATGCCTTCAAGTCATTTCTGGCATATGATGACCATAAGGCAAACCTATCACATGTTTTCTTAACAAAATATGTTTGGGGATGAGAAGTTGTAATTGAGCTCCTCTGGGGATGACATGCTTAAGGCCACCCAGTTGATTTCCATGGCCAGACTCTATCCTCCTGGACTCTAGCCTCCTAGACTTCTAGTCAAATATTCAAACCACTACTACATGTTGGCTCCCTAATGTATTCTGCAGTGGGGAAGAGGATCATAAGACACTATCACATGGAGGCAAGCATAATCTTTCCTCTGATCATGCTATTACAATGTTTCAATCACGTTTTGATGATGTTTGCCTCCTCTGTGTGATAGCATCCTTAGTCTGCCTAAGGAGTGGCAAGTGAATGACAAAGAGATATAGGAGACGAGAGAATGCAAGGCAACAAAACAGCAGGAATGGCAGCCAAGGGAGACTTTGTCTGGGCTAAATCCAATTGGTCATCCCAACAAGAGTTGCTGAAATGGTAAATTAGCATTTACTCATTGAACCTATTACTGACTGGTATGTAAATTCCATTGATTCAATGGATCTACTCCAGTTCAGACTAGCAACTGGCACCTTAAAGATGAATTTTTTATAGCCTGGCTTTCGTGAAATGCACGAAGAGTTTATTCAGAGGTTACCTGAATAAATAGCTCATACTGTAATAAATTTGTTCATTCTTAAGACGTGACCAAACTCATTTGCTGCAACACACTAACATGGCTCCTTTTCCAGAAATTGCTCAGAAGTAAGTCCCATGAACTCTGCAAGGCATATAGGATTTTAGCCCTAATCCAACCAAATTCTGGAAGCAGAAAGTTACTAAGTGTTTCTCAGAGATATATAATAGTGACATTTTAAAGCTCCAGTTCAAAAACCATTACATAATTCATGGCATACCTTATATCATAGCATTTTGAGAAGTGGATGGGACACCTCACTACAACTTGAATTTTTATATTATTAAAAAGAGTTTGGGAGGTGGAAGGGGAGAACCTGATAGATTTAAGGCTCATACTTTCGCGGGCTGCATTGCCAAAGTGATAAAATATTTAGTGGTTTCATATTCCCCAACCATATTTTTGACAATATGCTTCATGCTCTGCCTCCAAAAAAAAAAAAAAAAAAAGAGTGACACTGCAGTCAGTTTTCCAAGAGTAAAGTGTGCATTTTTCATGGAAAAGAAAACTTCATTTTTTATTAGCCTGCCATTGGTTAAGTCAAGCTCTGATAATTAGGATATTGGATATTTATGAGGAGCTATTCTCCGTTTATTATTGCTTTAGGTGCCTGTTGACAGATGTAGCTAGACAATTTACACTGATGCGTGAATTTGCCAGTATTTCAGTAATAATGTCCAAGGAGAAGACTATTAGAAAAATGGGCTGTTTCTCGCTCCTAGAATATATATTTCCAATTAATGCTGGTCTTGCAGCCGTTCCTATTTTCATATGTCTTCCTCCACTATACACATGCACACAATGAAAATTGGTTTTTTTTAAAAAAAGAATACTTATCATTTGCTTAGATATTATTTGCAATATTTATAAGGCAGCCCATGAAAAAAAAAGTTCTCCAGGCAGTTTAGAATTAAAGTTAAAATGATACAGTATACAAATAAAACAGGACTCTGATCCCGATCAGGCTCAGTCATGGATCAAAGTGCAAGCGAAGCCATCTTAGGACATTATCAGACAGGCCCCTTCTCACTGTAATCACGTTAGCAAAAGTAAGTTGATACATATTGTTCTGGGCCCTCATTATCACATGTCCCTTCAATAGTGCGACTGGGGCTGTTTCAGCCATTGATGGTCCCTTGGCTCTCTTCCAGACTGCACCTTAACCCTGCCTCCCTACCCTATTGCCCTAGCCAGCATGCCTTTTGCTGTTTTTAATTTTTGCTGTTTTGCTGTTTTTAATTTTTAGTTGTAATGTGATTTAGTATTTGTGGCAATGTGATTTAGTGAAACAAAGAAAAAAGAAAAGGAAAGAAAATGGGAAAAGGAAAAGAAAAACAGCCTGTTTAGGGATGGTGAGGGGATGGAGAGGGTTAGAGGAGGTGACTGAGACCACAAGACTGCCCACTCTCCGGACTGCAGCTGGGGAAATGTATTGCACCAGAAGACTAATGCCACAATATGATTAGAAGCTTACTGACATGTGTTCCCCATCAATGGCAACGGACCAAGCTTTTGGAGGTACAGCAGCAACAATTTGGAGGTGACATCACACAATAAGTATCTTTGTACTGTTTTTAATATTGTAAGCAACCCTGAATCTCAGTCTTGGGAGAAGAGAGGTATACAAATAATAATAATAATAATAATAATAATAATAATATGGCTGATGTAGGTCCTTAGCATCTCTTTTACTTTCACAGGCTGATTCAGAGATACAGGAAGTGTCCAAGTCAAAGAGGGACTATTCAGAAACATAAAATCT
Source organism: Urosaurus nigricauda (assembly GCA_034509955.1). Lineage (NCBI taxonomy): Eukaryota > Metazoa > Chordata > Lepidosauria > Squamata > Phrynosomatidae > Urosaurus > Urosaurus nigricauda. Next base: position 144,041,653 of record JAOEGL010000001.1, on the reverse strand, counting down.
GAAACCTCCCAAAGTGAGTCCAAATTGGAGAGACTCAGAGAAACAGATAGTAGCCATATTTGGTTGTTACAGAAACTACATCCATCCCTCCACATCCAGACATTATCCATACATTGATTCAACCACCCAGATTTCCAGATGAAAATTAGAAGTTGCAACCTCCCATACAGGCACAGTGGTAAAAACAGGCCCTGACGTAATTGCCCACCTCCTGACATACAGAAACATACTATCAGCATTAGGCTGCATGGTACTGCATCAGTTTGACATGTGGGTGTACATGTTTTCCTCTCCTGGCATCCACACATGGATATACATTTGTATAGGCACTGGCTTTTGTGTGAGTTGTGTGATATTGTCCAAATATCAAGAATAGTAGGGCTCAAGCTCCTATGGATGCTTCTCTATGTATATATGTGCCTATACCTCCCCATTACAGATGCCAGGTGTAAGGGGTGACCTTATTTAGAACAGTGTTTCTCCCCAATTTCTTGGTAGTTTCAATGATAGCCTGCAGGGCTCTTATGACTGAGGAGGTTGATACATTCCTTGCCATACTCTCTCTAAGGGTGTATCTACATTATAGAAACAATGTAGTTTTATACCACTTGAAGTGTTATAACTCCATCCTATGAAATCCTGGGATTTGTAATTTACAAAGTCTTTAGCCTTCTATGCTAAAGTGTGCTGGTGCCTCACAAAACTGCAAATCTCAGGATTCTGTACAATAGAACCATGACAGTTAAAATAGAGTCAAACTGCATTATATTTACAGATGTAGATGCTACCTACAAAGGAATGCCAGGACAAGAAATACAGAGATGTTTTACAAATGGCAGATCTAGCTTCCAGTTACAGTTCATCAGGGCTCTCCAGTGCCTCTACTTAGGGACAGAAATGTTAAAGTAAAGACTGGGTCAGTGGGGAGAAATGGTTATAGCCATTTATTCATTTCAAGTAATAGTCAGTGGGAAGCATGAAGATTTGGACAAAAGTCAGATTGGGTGGCCTCCAAATAAGTACAAGCCAAGTCAAACTGTTTTCTGAATGGTGTCAGAACTATGGTCAGTGCCCTCTCCTAAAAGAAAACATAGACATATCAGCTGTGAACATGTTGGAGACAAAAGGCTACAGGGAGGACAGAATTATTTGGAGGAACCAGTGTTATATATATTTTAAGAGACTATCTCTCTCTGAGTCACACTGTGAAAAAAGAAAAGTCTCAGAAGAATTTCAAAATCATCTTTATTTCATTTGATTTCACTTTTCTGGAAGAGCATGTTACTGCAACCTTACTTATTTTTGTACCATAGGATTTCAAGAGCTACTATTTTCTTCTATTTTAATTTTTTGTTGAAAATACATCTTCACTAAATACAATCTAATATTTGGGTTGCAATATGGTTAGCTTAGATAGGATGGCAAAATGTCCATTAAAATAATGAAAATTGTTCCTTTTCTTTTAAACTATGTCTAAAATCTCTTCATATTGATCTTCTGCATTCAGCCCAGTAAATATTTTCACTTCAGCACTGGATCTAGGAAAATTTGCCTTCAGTATCCTATGTGACATCTCATATTAATGCATTTATGTCCATTCCCATGGAAATATTTGGAAGTATCAAGGCAGCAGTTTTTCAAAAATCTCTGCAGTCCCTAATACAGGTGTTCAGGAGAATATTAACCTAGCCTCAGCAGAAGACCATCATTCTCTTCACATAGGACTTTATCACACAGGGAAAATCCGGGGTTTAAATAGCCGATTATCCTGTGCAAAATGTGATTTCGCAGACACATCTTATTAAAGAGGCAAAAAGAAGCTATAAAGAGGCAATAATCAGCAACAAATCATTTTTGGGATTTCTCTGTGAATGATTGTTGTTTATTGCCTCTTTATGTCCTCTTTAATAGTGATATCATCTGAAAATCTTAAATGCGGTATCACATTTTGCATGAGATGATCAGTGGTTTAAACACTGATTTTGCCCCAATTCCCATGTGTGGTATAGTCCATAGAGTGGAAGTATGAAAAAGGAAAGCTTCTACTACAAGCTGAGGTGCTCATCACGATCCAGAACCACGGAAATTCAATGCTTCTGACTGTGTGGAGAAGCTGCGTGTGTAAAAGATGCTATCCTCTTTAGACTGTTTCCCTTGATGCAGAGAAGGCAATGGCCAAAAAGTTGTAGTTAGCCTGCTGCTTCCATTGTGCACTCAGGTGAACCCTATCCTGAATGTTTGAATTACAATTGGCCCTCTGTATCCATGGATTCTTTATCCATGGATTCAACCATCCATGGCTTGAAAATATGTTTTAAATATGAATTCCAAAAACAAATCTTGATTTTGCCATTTTCTATAAGGGGCACTGTTTTATTACTCTATTTCATATAATGGGACTTAAGCATCCACAGATTTTGGTGTCCACGAGGGTCCCAGAACCAAATCCCAGCGGATACCAACAGCTCACTGTAAATGCTATTGCAGAGGTGATTATGTACTATTGTCCTCAAAGAGTGTATATTAGATTTTCCAACATATAGGAAATTTTCACATATCTGGTGATAAGAAGCTGCCTCCTAAAAGATTAAGCAGGAACATATCCCCTGCTCCTGGGATAATGTTACAACTGGACTTTAAATCTATACATATTTTGAGGTGGAGATGTGTGTATGAGATTTACCACAGTAGTAGTAGTAGAGCTATCTTAAAAAGCAAGAGAACAGGAAGTTCCCAGTTCAAATGTTGCTTTTGCCACAAAGCCAGTAGTTGGTCTGGGCTTAGGCAAGCCACTATTCTTTCAACATCTCACCATCCACAACATCTGCAACAATTCTAATCTATAATGCAAGTTGTACTACAGATTACTGAGATAATGTATGTGGGAGATTACTGAAATAATGTATGCTCAGAGTATTTAGAATCAAAAACTATATAAAGGCTAAGTAGCATTATTATTATTCATTGCCAAAAGTAGACAACAAATAGTATTCATCCATAAGGAAACTGTGAAATACTCTGTATGAGCTTCTCCCCTACCAAAAAGTTAAGCATTTCAATTGATGGTATGTGGTAAAAAAGCACTGATCCATTCCCAGTTAATCTATGCCCGTTCTACAAGTAAATGGTTCAATACTTTCTCTAATGATCTGTACATTTTAGGATTTACTCATGGCTGAATAAGCGCCAGAGTTTACGTGTGCAGAGCCATAAAACTGAGCAATATATAATTGCAGCCAAACTATCGTGCATGGACTGCAAACTTTTTTTTTTTAAAAAAACAACAACACAAAAAACAGAACCAAGTAAAAACTTAATGTCTTTAAATTGCAGCACAGCTAAAGCATCCAAGCTGTCTTTGAACATTATAAGACAGAAAGAAAAACTCAGCGTGCTCAGAGCCCTGGAATTCGCAAGTAAACTGTGAGTGTCACTAATTTCCCACTCATTGCCAACAGGTCAATGATTTTTCACAGGATGCATCCTGGTGACAGAAGGGAGAAATGACCCTTATAATAGCAATGGCCCATGGTCCAATACTCTGAGCAAGATGCCAGCAAATTTGGTTAGCATCAGTCTGTTACGCTAAGGAAAAACAAATCTTCACAGTCTTCGACAAGCATTTTTAACTCCACCAAAATCAGTTCTGGATCAGCCCCAACTGAGCAGCCCTGGGGACAGCTTAATGCTTTGTACATTCAGTAATCACACAGTCAACACATGGCAAGATGGCAATGAGGCTTAGGCATCTGTTAAAAGTGTTTGTGGAACCATAGCCCACTGCTGTCCATTATACCATCACTATCATGACATGCTTAGCAACAGCACACTTCACAAAATCAAGCCCATCTGGCACTGTATTTGGCTGATAGATGGAGACAAATTTAGCCATGCAAGAGTACTCAAGTAAGTTTAGAAAAGAGAGGCTAAAAGGATCCACCATTCCACAATTTCCCTCCAAAATGGTTTCATTTATCAGTTTAGATATAAAAAGAGAAAGTGTTCAAATGTTCAAACACCAGTGATAGTGCTGAAAACATTGCTTCCCCTTGTCCCCTGCCCACTGAGATTGTATTCCATTTCTGTTGTGGCAAAGGACAGTTAACTTCCTTGAGTATTTTTTTTTTAATCCTATCAAAATTATACCACTAAGTTATACTTCAGCATGACCCTTTAACAAAATGTCTATGCATGTAACTTCAATAGAACGGTTGTTGTTGTTTTTAAATCACAACACACTCTTTACTGTAGCACTATTTCTACATGACATCTAGCCTTAAAAAAAAAAAAAAGCATCACAAACTGCAAGGTCATTTTTCAGCCTGTACAAATTCAGGCAGGCCATAAAGCCAGCATTAAAGTACCAGCAATCCAATGGCATTCTGCAGGCACATAACAATGATGCCTGGGACAGCAAAGGAAACAAGCCTTGGAAAATTATGTGGGAAAACTAAGCTAGCTTCGAACAGTGACTGAATCATTTTAGGAGTAACAATTTTTCTAAATGGCATATAAGAATATGTGAAATGACCCAAAAAGCGATACTAAATTTCAGAGAACAAGGAGATGATCTTGGAGTGTTTTATGGATGAAAAGATTCCATTTTCCAGAAGAGGAGGAGGAGGAGGAGACATGGTGCTTGTGATATGTAATTCCCTAGTGAGAGGAAAGGAAAAATCAGGGGTGTGCAGACCCTATAGAATGTCTCTACAGGTGTGTTGTCTTCTAGTGGTGAAGATTCGCAACATTGCAGAGAGACTGACAAGAGTCATCAAGCTCACTGACTCCTCCTCTGGCTTTTGATCCACTTGAAAGAAATGATACTGCAAGATATAGCATTCAACATGTTGCCAGCAACTATGAGGCATTGGGTGAGAAGCTAAAGGAGCTTGGGACACTCACTGTTAATTCATCACTCCCTCCTGTGGAAGGATGTGGCTCAGGAAGAGAAAGTAAAATATTGAAAGTAAACAAGTGGTACTGTTGGGAGGGATTTGGCTTTGGGCACCATGGCCTGCATTTTCATGAAGGAGGACTTCTGGCAAGAAATAGTTTGCACTGCACAGTGGTTGATAAGAATGTATTCAGTAAGGAGATTATCGCATGGCAAAAAAAAGTGACTTACCCCTGCCGGGATACAGTCGCTTACAGGATGCAGTTGGGAATTATCGCATTAAAAATGCCACTGAAGCTCCCATGTTTGCAAATTGGCTGCTGAGTGTGGCTGGGAGCTGGGATGCAGTCGCCTGGTGGCATTGGCAACATTTTTAATGCGATAATTCATGATTGCATCTTGTAAGCAATTGTATCCTGGAAGGGGTAAGTTGCTTTATTTTTGCAGTGATAAGGTCCTAGGAGTCTCACAAGCCCGATCAGGAGGGCTTTAAACTGAGTATGGAGCTCCTGGTTTTGCCTTTTGCTCTTTTTTCTGACCCTAACAGGATAATGTAACATCTAAATTGTGATTGTTAAATTGGTATATTTTAAAATTCATCTCTGGATGATTTTAACATGCAATGGCCATCTCGATCCTATGTTTATATGTTTTAACCTATATGTTTAAATGGTTTCGAGTGATGTATTTTAATCTAAGTTGTACCCCATCTGAGTTGTACCCCATCCCAAGCCTTGGGGATAGGCTGATAAGGAATAAAATAAGGAGAGGAGGAAGAAACCAGGAACACAGTGGAGAAACCACAGTTATCCCTGACAATCCATGGTATGTTTGGAGGATATGTACAAATAACTTGCTGCAAATCTGAAGGGTCTAATCCTCACAAGGGAAGCTGTCCTGTCACATGCACTATTACTTCATCACTCCTTCCTGTGGAAGGATGTGGCTCATGAAGAGAGAGAAGAATACTGAAAGTAAACAAGTGGTACCATTGGGAAGAATTTGGCTTTGGGCACCATGGCCTGCATTTTCATGGAGGACTACTGGTAAGAGATAGTTTGCACTGCATAGCGGTTATTAAGAATGTATTCAGCAGGAGTCTCGCAAACCAGATCAGGAGGGCTTTAAACTGAATATGGGGCGCCTGGTTTTGCCATTTGTTCTTTTCCTACACTTTGATACAACTGTAGGAAAGAAACCATCAAGCAAAGGTATGAAAATCTCAACTTGCATCAAGTATTCACACCAACGCCAAAACCAACCAAATACTTTTCAGGATGATCTTCTAAAGAAAGACAATGCAAAAAATTTATTCTGTGGGTTTACACATGCATTTCTAAACATATTTTTCTGCCACACTGTCAGATTTTCATACAGGGACACAAAAGTGCAGCTTTAACTGACACCACTGCATCTAGCAATATGTGGCTAGCTCAGCACATGTATCACATATTCCCTCAGAAGCCACCACTTCAGCATTCAGCAGTAAAGATACTTGCTTATAGAACTTCAGAATCTTTAACAGTGTGTGGCATATTTTGAATTGTTTTTTTCCCCATAGACATATCTGTTAGAAGCCCACTGTACATGGTTGCATATGGCAGTGATATATTGCTTAGTTACAAAACAGTGTACTAGGAATGCTTCAAGAGGTCCAAGAAATTCACCCTGATGGACTGAATCAAAGCCTCCAAAGTCATGAAGCAGTGTTTCAAGGAACTGGAGAGCATAACAGAAAACAAATAAAATTTTATATTGACACTACTTTTCTGCAAATGGCGCTGTCATATAAGCACATTCCTTTCTATGTAAAAAAACAAGTTGAAGAAAAACTAAGACATTTTGAGCTTGAAATTATTGAACTAGCAGAACTATTCATCCGCTCTCTCTAACAATGGTAACCAGAAACCTAAACTGTCAGGTAAAATTCAAAATTGTATGGACATACATTTATCTAACAAAGCCATCAAACCAGATAAAATACTCCCAATATGGATGGTACTATTGCATATTTGAATCAGGTGTTTTTCTCCTAAACTTGATCTCATAATTGCCTATTATTACAGTACAGAAACAGTGGATTAACATTGGCCTTTGCCTTTAAAGATACTTTAGTTTGGACATTTGGTTGGCTGCAGAAATATTTCAGGATATTATCCAGGAGGTTTTGGCTGGACTCCCAAGCGTTCTTAATGTCAGTGCTGATCTCTGAGGTTTTGATATGAGCAGTATGCCACTTGACCGGAAGTAGTCCTACAGCAATTGTATGGGGGAATCTGATAGTAAATCAAAGCAAACATGCTTTTTTAAAAAGCACTTTTTAAAAATAAATCCTCCCTGAAGACAGTGTTTCAGCTGTGGCCCCCAAAGTGTTGGCCACACATAATGCTGCTGTGCCTGATAATTATACTGAAACTCACAGACTGCTGGGCCTTGCAAATTATTATAGCCAATCCATACCAAGCAAATGGTATGAATAATAACCACAATCCCCCAAACTCTTCAGGATCTCCAGGGGGAAAAAAGAAAAAAAAAGAAAGAAAAGAGAAAAAAAAATCAATCTTGGGAATGGTCAGAAAAACACCAAAGTGATTTTGTGGAGCTAAGGAATGCACTTTCAAGTAATGCTGTCATGTTCTACTTTAATCCAGGCAAGAAGATTAAACTTGTGGTTGATGCCTTCTCTGTGAGCAGTTTCCACAGTCAGCCCAGAGGGCCACATTTCAACCACTGCATGTACCAGCCAAGCTCTTTCATCTACAGAACAAAAGTGTTCTCAGAGACTTTTGCAGCAGCCTGGCATGTTCTCATTTTACTTCCCTCCCCAGTGCCCATTAAAAGTGATCAGAAGTGTTTTGAGACCATGCTTAACAACTCATCTTTTTGAGCACCAGTCAATTCGTATTGAGTAATGGATGCTTGAATACCCAAATGGGTAAATTCTTTGTAGTGTAATTTCTAATTACATTTATTTCTGTTTTGCATTTTTATTTAAGGCTTTAAGATTTGCATCAAATTTTTTTTGCCTATGATGCTCAGTAGTAGTGCAATGTTTTGACGCAAATCTTAAAGCCCTAAATAAAAGTCCTGCAGTTGAGTTCTGAACTGGTACATATTGGATATTTGGAACTTTTGAGACAACGCATATGATTTAATATATAATTTGTTGTACTGTTTTAAAAATATGCACTGGGGCTCAAATTGGTACACTTACATCACACAGGGTTTTAACACTCTGTGGTATATCTTGTATAGATATAAAGTGAAATCATTTATTTTGCTCAGTTTTCAGAATACCTTGGGTTCGAGCATTGTTAAATCATACTTTGCCGGCTATAAGCAAAAGGATGAATCAGGACATTCCTGCAGCAGACAGGCCAATATGAAACAAGATCAACAGTCAGCCCTTGGTATCCACTGAGGCTTGGTTTCAGCCCCCACCTCCCACCCCCAGAAACCAAAATCTTTGAATGCTCAAGTTCCACTATAGACAATGGCGTAGTAAAATGGTGCCCCTTATATAAAAGGGCAAAATCAACATTTGCTTTTGAAATTCATGGAATCGTAGAGTTGGAAGAGACCACAAGGGCCATCCAGTTCAACTCCCTGCCATGCAGGAACTCTCCATCAAAGCATGCCCAACAGATGGTCATCCAGCCTCTGTTTAAAGTCCTCCAAGGAAGAAGACTCCACCACTCTCCAAGGGAGTGTGTTCCACTGTTGAACAGATCTTACTGTCAGGAAGTTCCTCCTAATGTTGAGGTTGAATCTCTTTTCCTGCAGCTTGCATCCATTTTTCCATGTTCTAATCTCTGGAGCAGCAGAAAACAAGCTTACACCCTCCTCAATATGACATCCCTTCAAATATTTAAACAGGGCTGTCATATCACCTCTTAACCTTCTCTTTTCCAGACTAAGCATACCCAGTAATTATTATTAACCTTTATTAATTATTATTATTAACCTTTATTTACATAGCACACTAAATTTACACAGCACTGTACATACAATTATTTAATTAAACGGTTCCCTGCCTTCATGCTTACAATCTAAAATTCCCTGAGGTGTTCCTTATTGGGCATGGTTTCAGGACCCTTCACCATTTTAGTCGCCCTCCTTTGGACACGCTCCAATTTCTCACAATTCTTTTTGAATTGTAGTGCCCAGAACTGGACACAGTATTCCAGGTGAGGCCTGACCAAAGCAGAATACAGTGACACTATTCCTTCCCTTGATCTAGACACTATACTTCTATTGATGCAACCTAAAATCGCATTGTTGACTCATGTTCAACTTCTGGCCTACTTGGTCTCCTAGATCCCTTTCACATGTAGTCTCATTCAGCCAGGTGTCCTCTGTCCTATATGCATTTTGTTTTTCCACCCTAAGTGCAGTAACTTTACATTTCTCCATATTGAATTTTATTTTGTTAGCTTTGGCCCAGATTTCTAGTCTATTCAGGTCATTTTGAATGTTGATCCTGTCCTCTGGGGTATTAGCTAATATTTATTGAAGTTTTTATATACTTTTAATGTACATTGTTTTAAAATATGTTTTTAGCTTCCTTGAGTCTCATTATTGAGAGAAAGGCAGGATATGAATGAATAAAACTACAATACAATAAACAGTTAATAACATTCACTTTTCTTCTAAATAGTGTCTTGAGAAAAATAATAATATAAAGGCATGTATTTAGGTATTTAGGAAGTAGAAAAAAACTCAACTAGCCAGACATAATTTTAAATGTTTAATTGCCAAGATAAAACAGAAGTAAAGTGCTACATATTATTTGTTTGATTGATTAGAGAAACAGGCCTGAACAAACTTAGAGGCATTTATATTTTTTTTGTGGGACCAAATCAAGTATTCCACTTTAAATTGAAGATGGAAACTTTCCCATCATTCCATTAAATGTTTGTGCATTGAATTTTATATTATATAAATGAATTATATTTATTTATATCCTGCCTTTATATTCCAAAGCTGGGACTCAAGGTGGCTTATTGTAACACACACACACACACACACACACACACACACACATATATCCTTCTCTCTGAAAGCTTTATAAAAACCAGAAAGTGCTTTTATAGTTTTTTAAGAAGTAAGGTTTCCTACTTTGTTCACTTGGATAACCACACTATCTCAGAGTGTGATGTCTCAGTCACACCAGAGCACTTTGGCATATTCATTCCTACAAAGTGGCAATTGTTTCCCTTCACAATCCTTTTATTTTGAATAGAGTTCTCCTAGACAGCTCTTTAAACAAACAAACAGCTTCATTTATATATGGCTTCATACCGCCTAAGGAGTGTCTAAGTGGTTTACAACTATAAGCTACTTGCCCTCAACAATCTGGGTACTCATTTTAGTGACCTCGGAAGGATGCAAGCCTGAGTCGAGCTTGAGCCCCTTTTGCTGGTCTTGAACTAGCAACCTTTTGATTTTGAGTGAGTGGCTGCAGTACAGGCATTTAACCACTGCAGCGCCACTGTGACAGTGCTAAGAACTGTTTTTGTTTGAGTCTTATAAATGCCATTTCATAATTAGGATTTTACCGCAAAAGAAAAGAAAGGCAAAACCAATCAGGAAACTAGCAGCTTTCTCCATGCTACTCTGCAAGACGTTATAGCACATCTGTTCTCTTCCCAAGTGGAGACTGTCGTCAAAGCATATCTTCTACTGAGTGGGAAAAATCCACTCATTAACAGGCATGGTTTGATGACCATCTCCTTTCAGGAAGAGAACGGAAGTGCAATAAGACATGTGCAGTGTATGGAGAAAGCTGCTACTCTCCTGATCGGTTTCACCTTTTTTTCTTGCACGGTAAAGTCCTACGTTACCATTAATTCCCTATCATTATGATACCTCACATCTTTGCTTCTTATGACCACAGTTCATTATATTAATAAACAAAGAAGCAAATCAAAATGTTTAGACTGCCAAACAAGCAATCAAAACTAAGGCATGGTGTAGAAAGCAAACACTCCAAAAGCTACTTGTTAAAAACATAAAGGGATGTCTTTCAGAAGTATGGTTCATATATGCAGTGTTTTGGTGTCTTTGGGTATCTCCATCAGGATCACACATGGTGTCTTATCAAACAGAGGTGTAAATTGAAAAATTAAAAGAAAAAGTCTAATTAAAAGATATTTAAAGACTGACTTAGTGAAAAACAAGAAATCTTTCAAAACAAATAGCTAAACGGAAGAAGGTATTATTAGACATCAGACATGAAAGACAGCAAGGAGATAGATGATCAAGAGCTAAACAGCAACACGAATCACTGAGAAGAAGAAAAACAAAGTGCTAAGTTTGATCTCCTTTCTGTTTTAAAACACTAATTGGTGGCAGGTTGCTGTTTAAATTATTATGACAGAACAGCTTTGAAAAGTATTGCAAAGAAAACTATTGCAAACTTTTCACATTTCAGTAATGCTCTTGTACTTCTAAATGAACTATTGATTAAGCAATTCCTACGTAAGTAACATCTAAACGAAGGCTATACACAGGAGCAGATCATGAGCTCAGACCTATTGCTTCTCCACATCTTCATTTCTACATTGTTTGATCAGAAAGCCATTCTTAATTATTTAATAGTGAATTACTCTTTCAGTGCACATAGCTTTTTCAGGCTAAAATTTTGTAATACTTAAGTGTATCCTTAGCTTAAGCAAATACTTTAGTGCAGTTGGTGGAGAGCATAACTGAGCTGAGTAGTGATGATGGGTTTAAAGCACAGTTATGCTTTTTGTCAGGAACTGCTGGATTTCAATCAAGGCAGACACTGTGAGTCAGAAACTGGTCCCCTCTTCTCAGGGACCTGCTGGTTCAAAGATATTAGACTGTAAACTGTTCCCATTTGGGTACTCACAGAACAGTTTGTAATCTTCCTGATCTGGAATGCAGGACCAGATTCAGCATTAGTGACACACTAGTGTCATTAATGTCATGTAGTGTCAGGTAGTGTCACGGGGGCCATACCCTTCTCCCTTGTGCAGATGGAAAAACAGCTAGGGGTACTACATTCTCTGCCTTTTCAGGGTAGGAAGTGTGAGTCCAGCTATCACTGCTTCTTTCTCTAATGGTGGGTAGGTGGGGACATGAACAACAGTGTTGCCACTGCATTCTCTACCTCTTTCTCAGGCATGGAAGAAGTGCCATTGCTGACACAGTGCAATGGGAGGTGGCAATTTATTTTGCACCTAAAGTGGCAAGAGTGCTTGAACTCAAGTTATGCCAAATATTCTCTGAGTCTGGGCAACCTGATGATGAAGAAGAGCACCAGATCTTCCATAACTCTCCAATCTTGACATCCAATCAACCTTGCATATGATTGCCTCAAACTGCAGAATTTAAATAATCTGCATGAAGTTTTTCTTAATTTACAGTCAACCCTCTGTCTCCATGAACTTGCCATCTGTGGATCGAAGCATCTGTGGAATGTTGTGCCCAATGGTGAAGTGTGCACATGGCTGTGCTGCCACTGGGCATAGCACTGTTGCCCATGTCCCATGGCGGTGCATGCATGCAGCCGTGCCACCATCCAGTCCTGTTGTTCCTAATGTGGCCATGCTGCCACTGGAGGGAACAGGGCTGCCTCTAATGGTGGCATGGTCAGGTGCAAGCACCACCAGTGAAGTTCCGTTGTCACTAATGGCAACGCGGCTATGTGCACATGCCACCATTGAGGACAACGGAATTTGAGCGTCTGTAGGGTGGGATTCAGAACAGTTCCCCTGCAGATACCAAGTACTTTGAACCATGAATCAGATGCATAGCTCTAATGCACTAACTTTAAACATACACTCTTCTGAATTTCAGCACTGTGTATATCAGAACCGAGAAACCTTCCCACCCTGCCAATATGTTTTGGAAGATAGCTCTGATAATATCTTACTACCAGCAATGCTGGCTGTGGCTTCTTCAATTAAAGTCCCAAGAATCTACAGGCCTAGAGTTGCCCTACTTCAGATGAAAAGAGGACTGGGAGGAGAACAGTAGTCCCCCTATAGGGGCTCAGATTTCTTCACTTCCCCATGAATTCCCATATAGAACTACTCTGATATTAGTCCATTGGCATTAGTATTCTCATTCTGCTCTTCAGTTCATCTAAAAATGCATGTTTAGAGACCGTGATTCTGCCTCATGTAGGCCCACATAACACAAGCATCTTCTACACATTTGTCTAATTTAGAAAGAGTTCTCAAGAAGGAAAGCAAACAAGGATGAAAGATTTCTTAGAAGACTAGTGACATCTCCAGATATATGTATAAATAAGCAGCTACCAAATGCAGTTAGATTAGTATTTGATGTCTGAATTGGAGGTTGAGGGAGAGAGAATTTTTCTGCTTCTGAAACTCATCTCTGCTCTCTGGATACCATTAAGCCACCCCTGGCAAAGGAAGGATTAACATCCTTGGCTTAAACTTCTGAAGAGGATGCCTTTTTATACACTGAATGCAGCAGATGGCATGTTTGTTATAAAAAAATACAAACCACACAGTCCTATTCCCTTAAGAGGCTATTTCCATGTCCCTGGCCCCCCAAAGTAACTTATTCCCTGGTCTTTGCAAATAACTCACTTCAAACACTAGTGCAGAACAGAGGTAGAGGTCTTCCCTTGGAAAATGTATTGTGTAGTGCCATGAAAGAATAGCTAAAGATGCTTTCTACTTATTCTGGATTGATGTATTCCTTGGACATAGCAGAACTACACAGCCTAGGTAATTGGATTATATGAATATGAAATCCAAAATGCTATGCATCCTTAGGAAGTTTATTCTCCCACCTTCTGCCCTTCCAGGATGATGTTGCAGTCTCTAGGAAACAGCACATGAAAGGCAAGAGAAATAGAACAAATAGATTTTTTTTCCAATTTGCAGGCTGCCTGACACAGATTTTAATAAAAGATGAAAGGTTAAAAAAATAAAATAAAAACATAAAATATCTGCCCCCAGCTAAGTATTATTCTTGAGAAGATTAAAAGAAATCTACTTAACTCACAATCTGGTCCATCTAAGCAGGTATACCAAGATGGGTAGAAAAAAACTGAATGCTAAGCCTATATATCATACCATATCTACAGCTGATTTTGTTTGGAGCTAAATGTACATACACCAGCGACCTTCAGAACAGTCTGTACTGATGGTTCTTTGTTCTACTGGGACACTTTTCTTATGTATACTCTGAGTTTACCACAAAAATGAATTATTTCTCTCACTCAGTTGATAAACAGGAATAACATCTAAAACAATTTACATCTCCTCATGGTGTATAGCCAGCACAAGCTTTGCTAGTATTTAGATTCACTGCACCCTAATCTTGGTTTCTTGTTGCATATGAACAAAACATTGTACTTTATTGCAAACTCATGGCTTGGCACATTCATGGTTTGAAGCTGGTTTGCTTTTAAATAGACATGTAATGAATGAGCCACGTTTTGAAGAATGAAACTATATGAATTTTTTCTGCAGGGCCAAGAAAAGGGAGAAGAGAATGAGCAGCCCAGAGCCTGAAGTTTTCCTCTGAATCATTCCACCTTGGGGACGTACAATTATTTTATATTGTAGGTCCATCTGCTCGAGATGGATAGTAAAATGAAACCATACAAGTGTGATCTGAAACAAAATGTTGGAGAGCAGAGTGTTTATGTTTGGAGTTTCAAGGACTCATCCATGTCTTCTTCCAGAATGGTCCACTCTATCCTCACCAGAAACAGAAATTCAGATCCCACAGCTGATTAACATGACACTGGGCTGTTGAAGGAAAAGGTTCCCCTCTTCTTTCTTAGGGTGTTGGTCTGTAAGCACAGACAGAAATGGGGAGGATAATTTATTCTTAAAAGCAACATTAACTTTTAAACTCTCTCAGTCACACGCTCTATTCCTCAATGCAAGCAATAAAAAATCCATCTTGATATCAGAGACTAAGAAATTGCATCCTACCGAATTGCATCCTGTTATCAACATCAGCTTTGAAAGAGCCCTACTTGTTTGCTTGTCTGCTTCTGGCTAAGGAATTAAAAGTGGCAGCTGCACCATTCAGGTGGATGATTACTCTTGTGGAGTGAGCTGGGTCAGAATCAAGCTGTACAGTTTCATTGCTCTGTATTGACACTTCATGTAAATCTTCTGCCTGTCAGATCACAGATTTATAAGAAATTAATCCTGCAGCCAGCCAACTGTTGGAACCCTGCCATCCTGAGTGCAAGCATTAGTGTACCCAAAGTGTCTGACAAGCTACCGACCACACTTCTATTCACTCCTCCCCTTCTCCCCCACATGCCTTTCCCTTCTCATTTCATACTACAAAAGTCTGACTAGGAATCTGTCTCAGGAAGAAGAAGAAGCCACCAATTTGTTTTGGAAACAAATTTGGAGCTGGGAAGGACTTGTATACTTTTCTCATGTGCCATTCATTGCTCTATTGTATGTGTGAAGCCAGATGTGGCAGTTATTGGAATGAATGAAAATTCATACCAATGCAAATGTCATTTAAAAAAGGAACTATGTGAATGTTGCACATGGTTTACTTCACTGTTCTCTCTTGCAGGAAAAGACCCAGGTTTACTAAGGTGAAATGCTTAAAAATCAAGAATCAGCCTTTCCAGGCTCATAACAAATTGAGTCTTTTCTATTTGCTTTTTGGAGGGTATGTTCCACTGTTGCACCAAAGGAGTAGACACTTTTCAATTGAAACCTGGAATTCTGACCTTAAGTTTATTTGATAATGTATATTGCTCTTTGGATGCTTCTCTGTATAGGCACCAACTTCAAGGAGTGGCACCTAATAAAATACATGCCCATGTACACTTGTGCTTAACTGTGGTTCCTTCAGCTTGGCCTTTGAACCAAAAAAGGGACACAAGAAAGAAAGTGGCACCCATACCCAGTAGGTAAGAGATAAGGGGTACCTGTTGGGGTTCAACAACCTATTTATTTAATTAATTTATATCCTGCCTTTGTCCTGGTATAGGACATCCAAATGTGGCATACAACAACTTAAAACAAAGTACAATTAAAGCCTATTTGATACAAATGTTTAAAAATCATTAAATAAACAGATCTGTTTAAAAAATACTAAACTAAAACAGATTAAAATGTAGTAAAAGGGGTTAAAGCATGATACACTCCATTAAAACCCTTCTGCTTCAGTAAATTAAGAGCCAAAGCCTCAAATAAAAAGGTCTTTATCTGCTAATGGAGAGAGGGGAGAGAGGGGAGCAGATGAGCCTCCTGTGGGAAGGAATTCCTGAACTTGGCAGCAGCCATTAAGAAGGTTCTCTCTCTGTGTAATTCCCAAAGTACAGTGTGATGCATTACAAAGCTAAAGGCGTTGTTTGGTACTCTCTTGCCCAACAAGAACAAAAGTTGAGCCTACCCCTTCAAGCCCACACATGTCAGTGTTAAGAAGATCCCACTAGCATTGCCTCCATACAGGCCCAATGGCTTTGTATAGGCCAGTGTTGGGGGACCCAGGCCCTCTAAATGTGAACAAACTTCTTCTTCCTTGATCACTCACCACTGGCTGGATTGGCTAAGGCCAATGGGAAATAGAGCCGCCAGCCCCAATGGCTTCCCCCATAAAAGAGGCATCAGGCCAGGATACTCACCAAAGCAAGCCCCCCCCCCCCGCATTCTTCCTTGCACCTCCTAACTAGTTACAACCGCACTGCCCTAAATAGCTGACTCCCAAAATGAATACGGCATTGATTTTTAAAAAGAAAATTAAAAAAAACTTTTAAATAAATTAAAAAACCCTACCCAGCCCCAACAAACAATTATCCTAGACTGAATCAAAGATGGGCAAACTGGCACTTGCCCATGATGAAGCTGTGGTCAAACAGTGAAGGTAACATCATTGTTGTTTAATGAATGTCAGAGATTTTGGTATGTCAAACAAAATACCATTATATACAAACCAGAGAACAGTCCTAACAAACTCTCTTTCTTACGCCTCAGTTCATCTAGTTTCAATTTCACATTTCTGACATAAAAGTGCGGTCTCTCAGTCTCTCAGCCGCAACTCACTATAGCTTAGCTTGTAAATCATAATGATGCTGAACTAACATCAAGAAGAATAAAAAAGAAACCTTTTATGTGTGAATTCTAATAAGAATAGGTGGGCTGCATGAAGGTATCCCTAACACCACTGAATACTCTGAAGGAAACAAATAACCTGTTGCACAGCTAAACAATGACATATTTTAAGATTCAAATGGGGGGTTACACCAGCAGTGCAAAATTGCTAGAATCTAAACATAAAACAATCTACTTTTAAACTCAGAAGCCATTAGGAGAACATATATAAATATTTCCAGTGCTTAAAATTTCATACTTTTTTAAGAACAAAAAATCCTACATATTTTCATCCAACAAAAAAAAAATCCAGTTTTAAAAACACAGCATTGTTCTTTTCTTAATTCATATCTCTCTAATTTTATTTTAAAAAAATATGCATTTTGCAATCCACGTTTTCAAAAAAGCTATGGATGAGAAAACAGGGAGGAGGACAACTCCACATCGCCTCTGTTTTATCTTAAAGGATTTTTTTTAATCTTAAGAAGCAGCAACAAGCCTTTATGTCAGTACAAAAGTTTTCCTTGCCCACACAATCTGATACACAAGGAGATTTTCTGGAAGGAGACAACATGAAAGTATTATCATATATGCAGATGGAATACAGATTTGTAAATAACTCCAGATTAAAAGTAGCACTTGCTCCAATTTATAGTGGAGCTCTCAAAAGAAAACCACTGCATATTAGGAACAGCTGCTTCTCCTCACGTGACTATAAATCAGATTTGGCATGTAAACTAATTGGAGAACCAAGCCAATGCGCATCAGTGAAGACAATATAAATTCTTTGACTAGAATTTTGTTATGATACTTTGCTAAAAGCTCAGAGAAAGTGTCTTGATAAGAGTCCTGTCAAGTGCTCCGTACTATAGAGTTTTATTTAGACCAAGAAGGCTCATTCGTAATATGCAAACACAGTAAAATGAGACATTGGGCAGACAGCCCAGAACCAGTAATCTCCAGTTGCTCTGGCTGTGATCACTCTGGGACTGAGACAACTGAACATCCCATTCCCAAAGGAGACCACCACCACAGTCCCAAACAGAACACCAGCAGGAGTGGATTAAATCCTCTCCTATTGTTGGCAGCTTCAGGCCACCTTAGATGGCCTTGGAGTGGCTTCCAGCCACTTCAGGGGCATGCATCCTCTAAACGCTACACCCCCAAAGCAGCTGGAAGTCTCTCTATTTGGCCCATGTGTTTCATGCCATAGTAACAGGGCCACTTCTCAATAACTCATAAGGTACCAAAGGACACATTTCACAACAAGAAATATAATTGGAAATTCATCTAAAGTACGGGGCACTGCTATTTACCACCCTGAGTAGATGCATGCTACAGATGACCAGTACCCATGTGACTGCAAAGACTCGTGGACAGGAGAGGGGAAAATATGGCCCTTCAGATGTTGATGACTATTACTACTGTGAAGGAAGCATGTAGCCTTGGCTTTATTTTTCATTCTTCTTTGTCTTTTGCTCCCCAGATTCAGGCAATAGCTAAGTCATGCTGATTTTTTCTTTATAATATTGCTAAAATTAAACCATTTCTGTCAGATTGCTCTGCTAAGACTTTAGTTCATGCCTTGGTTATCTCCCGTCTTGACTACTGCAATCTTCTTTTGAAGGGGCTCCCATTGTCCCACCTTAGTCCTCTGGTTTCCATCCAACATTCTGCTGCTAAGATCATCTTTTTTGCTCGCTGCTTTGATCATGTTACCCCTCTTCTGGCATCTCTTTTCTGGCTACCCATTTCTTTTAGGATGCTAAAAGAAGTTTCTTCTCTTAGCATTTAAAGCTTTACACAACCTAGCCCCCCCCTCCACACACACACCTGTCAGCCCTTATTTCATTTTACCATCCTGCTTGAGATCTACAGTCCAAGAGTTCAGAGCTTCTTATCCAGCCAAGCATTTCCTCTTCCTTGGCTCGGGTTGATCCTTTTTCACTTGCTGCACCATACTCCTGGAACCACCTTCCTCAACATCTGTGAACTATCTCTTCTCTTGCTAGCTTTAAATCCGAATTAAAGACTTTCTTGTTCTCTGAAGCATTTGGAACTTAATTTTAATATTGTTGTATAACTTAGATTACATGTATTACCTGTTTTTACAGTTTGGGATTTTAATTGTATAATTTGCTTAGTTACTATATAGTTTTATACTTTATTATTTTTAGATAGTATGCCACATTTTAATGTTGAATTGATGATGTAAAGTGCCATGTAAATTTATGGTGCTATATAAATAAACATTAATCATTATCATAACCTGGCTGATTGGAACTGATGGAAAATTGGAGACCAATACTACCTAGAGACCAAAGGTTTTGCAGCCCTGTTGTAGAGCCTGCTTTGACACTTCAGTATAGTATTCAAAGAGTCAGATATAAAGTTGTTAGGCCCATGTTCAAATACTTAGAGCAGCCGTTCTTAACATTTTTACCTTGAAGGAATCCTTGAAATAATTTTCAGGTCCCAGAGAACCTTTACATAAACATTATTATATCACCACCTCAAAATAAATAAATAAATAAAATCTCTGTCATGATCTCTTGCAGAATCCCTAGTGATCTCTTGCAGAAGAAACCCATGGTTTCCAAAAAAAAACCCTGGCTGAGAAACCTTGATCTAGAATCATGAAACCTACTGGATGTCATTGTCAATTGTTTACTGGATGGCTTTTGCTGGATGAAGATAAAATGCTTAGGGGAGTGGGGGAACCATGGACAGCATCATGGATGAAAAGCACACTGTAAAGCACAATTGACACTTGCCGTCTGCACTGGCTTTGTCTGCTCTGTCTAAAAATCCCATTCCATGCACCCACTTCTTGCTTTGTCCTGTTCCGATGACACATAAACCAAACCTCATTTCTAGTGAGGGCAGCCCAGATGACATCCAGCATGTCCCACACCAAAAATGGGGCATAACTTAAGAATGTTAAATGATTAATTTAAATGTAGGGTGTTTTAGAATGCATATGTCTTATTTGTCCTTTAAAATTATGCATTGTTTGTTGTTGTTTCCTGCCTCAATCCATGGGGGAAACAGGAAAGAAACGTAATTAGTTCATTAGCTATAAAGTCACATTCAGCCACACAACAAGGCTTTTAATATAATTTATATGGGGAAATCCTGAAAGAGAGGAAAGGGTTGTTGAAGGAATAAGATTAGATGGGCTACAATATAAAAAATGAATAGGATCAAGTCACTAGGAATATGTGGATTTGGAACTGTGTTTATTCTTGTCACACAGCTCTGTTCTCACTGCAGAGATGCAACACACAACATGCTCATGGTATAGTAGGTTATTTGTTGGAATACCCAAGAAGGACATTGAGATAATTTATGTTAGCTATGATAGTAACAATCCCAGGGTGGTCTGTCAGAAATCTGAACTGATAAGAGTAGAGTAACAAATGAACATCTGCCACTTTACACCATGAGCTTTATCACACGAGGAAGGTCAAGGGGTTAATTCAAAGATAACCTGGAGAAAGTGCGAAATTATGCAACACGACATTCAAGACATCACAAAAAACCCACAGTTAAACTAGATTTAAAGGAGGATTAAGCAACGCTGTTTCACACAACATCACAGAAAACCCGTAGTTAAATAAGATTTAAAGGAGGATTAATCCACACCTTTTCCAGTTCAGATCTCTACAGAAAGTGTAAATTCAAAATTGCTTTAATTGCAAAATCATGCATGAACATTAATTGTGAAATAAGGTTATTTCCACTTTAAATTCACTTCAAATTTGCTTTAAATTCACGAAGGCTTAACACCACTTCAATGTCATTTTAACATTGAAATTGGCCCCTAGTGTGATAAACTCCCATGTCACACCATGAGCTGTAGCTTGCTCAGTGAGCCTGCTAACTGATCCCTGATTTATTTCCTGGTTTGTCTCAATGATAATGTCCTTTAATGTCTGTAAGATCTTTATTAGTCAAGTCAATTTACTGTGTTGGGTTCTGTGCTAAGGGAATGAAATAAAGAGGTGACAACAAATATGCACAATCAAAGTATCAG
The DNA here is from genome assembly GCA_034509955.1 of Urosaurus nigricauda. Lineage (NCBI taxonomy): Eukaryota > Metazoa > Chordata > Lepidosauria > Squamata > Phrynosomatidae > Urosaurus > Urosaurus nigricauda. The sequence continues at coordinate 144,020,643 of JAOEGL010000001.1, read as the reverse complement.
ACCAAGGTTAAATCAACTAATTTAGTTTTTATTAAAGATTCTTTTTTAAAATGCAGCAACTATGTAACTACTGTAATGATACCTCCCCGGGAGAAATAGGTCTTAAAACAGTTTTAGCAGTAAACCATAAAAGCTGTTGAGAGGTGAAACTTAAATGGAAAATGCATCATTTATACCTAGTCCAGAGTGTTTCCCAGTTGTGGACAAGATTTATTTCAGCTTATTGTAGTTGATTGGCAGTGCAGTTTCAGACATATATCCTTTCACCTGATTTGTTTGTTTGTTTGTTTGTTTTTTGTTTCTTTGTTTCATATTTGTCCCTGGAGCCGTGTTCTTCTACAACACTCTCCATCCTGGTTTCTTCACATTTCTACCACTTTCTGTTCTGAACTTCTGCACAATGCCACACAAGTAGCACTATTTCTATATACAAGTTGAGTCTCCTTTATCGGAAATGTTTGGGGCCAGAAGTTTATTGGTTTATTTAATTTTTTTTGGATTTTGGAATATTCGCATATACATAATAAGATATTTTGGAGATGGGACTCATGTCTAAACATGAAATCTATTTATGTTTCATATACACCTTATACACATAGCCTGAATGTAATTTTATACATATTTTTAATAATTTTGTGCATGAAACAAAGTTTATGTACACAGAGCCATTAGGAAGCAAAGATGTCATTAATTCAGCCACCCATGTGGAAAATTTTGGATTTTGGAATTTTGGATAAGAGATACTCAGACTATTTTAACTTCCTCTCCTGACTTCTAATTCACATGTCAACAGACATTTTTTTCTAAGTTTCTAGTCCTCATTATAACTAGGTTTCCAGTTGACTGATCTTTGGACTCTTTCCTTAGCTAAAATGGCTGAACACCTTCATTCCTCACACAACTTATGTGCAGATTTGACAGGTGAAAGTCAACAATAATTCTTAAGTACTTGGCCTTTCTAGAAGCAAAGAGAAATGGTATGATCTTATTGATACTGAAAGTCTGTAGGCAAAGCAAGTACAAAGCATTCATAAGACTATGAATGAGACAGTAACAGTCCAAAAATGAGATTGGTCATCACCCCAATGACAAGTTGCTGAAACTGGAGACCTAGGTGGAAATACAAATTTATGGTGCTCCTTGTTTCACTTCTTAATTGTAGAAATAGAAACTACCTTACATTCTGTATCTGGGCAGCTGCACTGGCAGTGGCAATGCAGAATGAAAGCCAATAACAGCATGCTCTGAATTCTGGCAAGCCACTATAGCAGAGCAGAGATAAGCCAGTCTCATCTGGCTGTCATAGTGCCCAGCTTGAAGCCATCAGAACCTTAAACTGGCCTACAGAAAAGTCTATGGAAAGCAGTCAGTACCAATCCTTGCCAGCACTGGCATGAGATAAGACAGAAAAGTGGCTGCTTTTCATTAAAAAGTAATAAAAAACACAATCCTAAATTTAATGTTAGGAAGTAAAAATAAGTAAATATAAGTGAATAAGTAAAAATAAGTAAGAATCAGGCTCTTCTTTGCTCTGTTCATGGAGGAGCAAGAGGATTTGCTGTTAAAAAATGCTTTGGGAGCTAGCTCTTGAACAGTACAGGACTATAGAGAAGTGTTGAGAGTACCAGCTAAAATATTCTAGAGATGGTGCCAATACTAGCATACTATAATGAGAAGAGGGAAGCTTCCTGTCTTTTTCCTGAAGTCATGTTGGAGCAGCATCCTCCACTGATTTTGTTCAGCCTACTGTGTGCATGTAAGTGGCTTCAAGTCACCTGTCAATTGATGACAACCCCATGACTTTCAGAGGGTTTTCTTAGGTAAGGAATATGCAGAGGTGGTTTTGCCAGTTGTTGTTTTTGTTATGTGCCTTCAAGTTGTTTCTGACTTACAGCGGTCCTTGGGTGACCATATCATGGGGTTTTCTTGGCAGTTTTTTCAGAGGCCTTTGCCTTCCTCTGAAGCTGAGAGAGTCTGACTTGCCCAAGTCACTGCTCTAGCTGGAAATTGAACTCTGATCTCCAGAGTTGTAGTCCAACACTCAAACCACTACACCATGCTGGCTCTATGCTAGTTCCTTGCCCTGAAATATAGCCTACAGCACCTAGTATTAACTAGCAGTCTTCCAACCAAGTACTAACCAGGGCTGACCCTGTTTAGCATCCAAGATCAGATGGGACTTGGTACCTTTAGGATATTTAATCATAGCACAACCTAGCAAACTGAAATAAAGTAACGTGGGACTGTTCTATGCCCCTCCATTCTCTGTTATGGGAATAATTAAGGTCCGACTTTTTCATGACTGAAGAATCAACTCACAATCACACTAGAGGGCAAAATGTTGCTTCAGAGAGTAAGGGACCAATAATGGCAGCATTGGAGCATCTGTTAAAGGTTGCAGAGGGTGTTCCACCTGCCTTGCATCTCACTATGGCAATGGTGCTGAGACTTGGTGGAGGGCATCTGTGGAAAGAAAGCACTGGTCATCCTCTCAAAGTGACTTGTCTTCAAAGGACCTTGAAAGAAGCCAAAGTATAGAAGTCAAAAGTACTTTACTCTACTGTGCAAAGATATGTTCTGATTCCATGCTGAAAAAGTTAAGAGCAGCATCAGAATTAAGTTTCAAGTCATGAAGTGCTTCAGTGTTTTGAGGAAAGAACTTCTTTAAAAAACAGTGAAAAACACCGAAATCTTTACAGCTGCTATGAGGGAAGAAAACTCCACCATAAAGTTAGCAGGATGCAGAACTTTTACTGAGAAAAGTACCCTTAAGTTTAACTTAAATTTGCCTCAGAAGGAACATTTCAAAGAGATGCCTTCCTTTTTTTTTATTTTCCCCTAGTCTGTGTTTAAACAGCATATGGGCTTTCATCAATCCATAAATGAAGCATAGAGTTATTAAGAGAGGTTCAGATACAAATCCTCACACAAGCCACTTTTAATACTGGACCTGCCCAGTCTGCTTGAGTGTTGAAATCACATGGATAGTGTCATTTTTAAAAAAGTATTATGTACATAACTTTTGTTATTAGTACCATACTAATAAAAAGGTGACAATCATAATATTTGTTTAATATTGATTTTTATATACATGTTCGTATTTGCCACAAGAGGAATGTACAACTACTAATAATGCTGTTGTTCCCCAGGTGTTTGTTTTGATGCTCAGTTAGAGAGTCAGAGGAAGAAATAAAGGGTAACCAACAGAAAATAATGGCAGCATTCAATATATAGGGTTTGGCACAGACTCAAGCTGAAGAGTATCATCCTTTCAGAATATTGGAGAAATATTCCACAAGTTCAGTTGTTTATATCTAGAAACAGGTAGAAGTTCTCCAACTGTGGTTTACAAGCTCCTACCTACTGGTCCAGGGAAATGCTGTAGAACAGCTGAGAATATCTGTATTTGGCCTTGTGCTTGATTTATTTTGGGGAGATAATCGAGACTTGTGCTCTTTTGATGAGGGTCAGATGATCAAACAGACTAACAAGTCACTGGCCTGATGTTTATAATACAGCACTGGTGTGTTTTACTGAATCGTAACTCAAACATTACACCAGCCAGCTTCATAGAATTTTGTTCACTGGAGCATGTGGCACATCAATTAGGGCAAAAAAAGAAAAAAGAAAGAAACATCCATTAGAATGGCAAGACTATGGTTATTAAAATGTAAGCTACATATGTGCTTTGATCTGAAGAATAAAAAAATCAAGCACATTGATTAAGTGGTCTGTAGAGACCCACACAGCAATTTTCAAGTGGCCCATGGGAAAGATAAGCTCGAGAACCATTGATCATTCTAGAGGAATTACATCTAACAAAATGGTGCTTGTGAAGCCATGTGCTATCTTTACTTTGAATATACACTTACCATCTAACAGAAAGAAGCTTCTCTCAAAAGCTAAATGATGCAAGAAGGAAATGTGGAAATGTGCTACTGAAGACTAAAAGATAAAACTAAAGGTAATCCTTTGACATGAATCTCTAGTTGTAACTGACTACAGGGGGTGGTGCTCATCTCTGTTACTAAGCCAAAGAGCCAGTGTTGTCCAAAGATGGCTCCAGTAGTCATGTGGACAGCATGACTATACCAAATGTTGTTACCTTCCCACCAAAGTGTTCCTGTTTATCTACTTGCATTTGCATATTTTCGAACTGCTAGGTTGGCAAAAGCTGGGACTAGTGATAGGAGCTCACTCTATCATGCAGCACTCAGGCCACAAACTGCCAACCTTCCGGGTCATCAGAACTGGCATCTTAACCACTAAGCCACTATTCCACATCTCTGAAGACTTACAGCAGGTAAAAACAAAAATAGTTGAACTTTAGTTCTGTTAATCCACATATCAATATAGCCCTGTTTTATTTTGGAGGTTGCTTCTGGAATGAATTAAAGCCATTATAGTTCTGCTATTTTTGTTTCTCACCATCAGGGCTAGTTTGAAGACAAATGTTAATTTTGGGCCTACTGTATGGCAGAACAATAAGCCTTCTCTGTCTCCAAAGCAGCCTCTTAACATAGGCTGCATCCACACGGCAGAAATAATCCAGTTTGACACCACTTTCATGTCCATTGCTCGATGCTATGAAATTCTAGTGACTGTAGTTCTGTGAGACATTTAGCCTGCTCTGTCAGAGACCTCTGGTGCCACAACAGACTTTAATTCCCAGAATCCCATGGCAGTTAAAATAGTATCAAACTGGATTAAGTCTGCAGTGCAGATGCAGCCAAAGTCCTTTTCTGCCAGGAGCACAAAGGAGCTTTCAAGTTGCTTTAGTGAGTAGTTGCTTCACGCACTTAGTTTGGAAATTCCTTGAAGAATCTGATCATGTAAACGTAGACTTTATCGATTATACACTGGCTTTCTAAAAGCCTCTTTGATAATTCTGCAAAATCCCTTCCAGCAAGCATCACCTTAAGCCAGAGAGCACAAAACAAAACCTTGCAAGTGGTCTCTTGAGAACAGAGTTTGGTAACAGTCCTAGTTTCACAACCAGTTAAGGCCTTTAATAAGCAAGATACACAATAAAGGAGGAAGATCCATAATGTGATTGCTAGCATTTCCTGGGATGTACATATACTTGCTACTCCACACCACTTAATTTATTCTTTCTTTTATAGTCTACCACTTTTATCAGATGCAGACCATCTACGTGGAAGTTCAGATCACTGGATCATAGAGGAGTTTCCTAGAACTGATGAAGTGAAAGGATCCCTTGATTGTGAGGGAAAGCTTGCCCAAGATAATACAGGACTTGCTTTATTGGTAAATGGAAATGAATGTTGGGTTTCCTTGAGTATAATTTTTCTGCTTGATTAAATGAAATAAATTAGTCTGCAAGAACACTTACAGTGAAAATAATTTGTCTCTGCAATGATAACCTCGAATTTGCCATCTCAGATGTTAATGAGAGTGAGGCTTGTTAGTGGACTCCATCTGTTTGAATTATGCAGATACCAAAAAATTTTTTACCATCCCATAGCACTTCAAAATAGGAATCCTATGCATGAAGCCAAGGTGGCTGAGGCAGTATGTATTTCCAGGCCACAATACAGTCTGATTGAAGGCTAAGAACAGGCTATGATTTGGTTTTACAGTACGTTGCTCAAACTCTGACAGCCTGTCTGGAAGGCATCATCATTTCCCTGTCAGTAAACAAAGATCCAACCAATTTAAACTTCACAAAAGTTTGATAAGGTTAAAATACTTTCTTCTAGCACAACAGAGACAATTCACAATGTAAGCTTTTAAATTGTGCACAAGGACACTTGCAACCAGATAGGTCATCAAGCGGAACATCCCATTCAGACAACAGATGAGAGTTGCTTAAGTGTTCTGGTATTGTTATTTAGACACTTTGGTCTTTTACTAGGAGGCTTATTGCACAATAAAATAAAATAGAAACAAAACCAGAGTGTGGTGGCTTTCTTCATGCCTTACCACAGGACATCGTAACACTTCAGTTCTCTTTTTGCAGGAGATGGTTCTAAAAGTGCATCTCTTTCTAGCTGGGGGAAAAATTATTTCAACAAAAGACACACTTTTATGACCATCTCCCACAGGAGGAGAACAGAAGCTGCTACTTTCCAAAAGTTGCCTCTTGGAGTTGCTTGAAATGTGTGTTTGCAATAAACAAACAGTTAGTCTCACAAAATTCAGTCACTCTCCTGCTTCATTTTTTTTTTACCTATTCCTTGACCTATTCCAAAAAATTGGAAAATTGGAAAATTATTGACCTATTCCAGTCTTTGATTCTGCTCTGTTTTATTTTTTCATTTTTGCATTCCAATTGCTTATGATTAACATGAAGTCCTATTTTGGTATGTGATCAATTTCTTCCAGGATTCCAGTACAGAATCTTTAAATTTATTCTTCTTCAGCCTTGATCAAACCTTGGATTATGATGAAATAGATAGATTTTCCCTGAAGTCTTATTGAAGTGATTTGGTCTGTGCTGGAATCCTGGAAGAAATTGATCACACCTCAAAATGGAACTTCATGTTAATCATAAGCAACGGGAATGCAAAAACAGGAAACAGAGCAGAATCAAAGATTGTAGAAAAAATTGGTCTAGGATCAAAAAATGAAACAGGAGAGTGACTGTTTGAATTGCCTTATATCCTTTGACTGTGTTTGCTATATCTCTCCTCTCTCTTAATGCCACCCCATGTCTTCTTAGATTTTCATTTCCTGAATAAAATACTGTGTATTTATCTGCCTCAGATTGTCCCTTTCCTATCCACTTTAGTTCACTCACCTCAATTCTATTTCTTGTTTTACTATGCCTATGCCTAGCATCCCCTGATTCATGCATCTCACATTCTCCTGGCATGTGCACTCTGTTTATTCAGCACCAACATGTTTATTTTCATTTGGTAAAATTGTATTATTGTATTACTGTAAAATCACAAAACAATATAAATACAGTGGCTTGGATCCTAAGATAAATCAACTTTATCTTAGCAGTTGATGGAACAAAAGTTTCTTGTTTCCAGCTGACCCCTGACTCCACCCCAGCCACCTATACCCCTTAAAAGTCTCTTCTATGAATAAGGATATTAATGTAATGTAGCAGCAGGAGAGCTTCTGTTACCTTCTTAAGACCAATTTAAAAAAGCATACTAAAGCACATTACACATGGTTTTCTTTGGCAAGGAATACTGAAGAGGAGGTTTTGCCAGTTCCTCCCCCTGAAATACAGCCTATAGCACCAGATAGTCATTGATGGTCTCCCATCCAAGTACTAACCACGGCTGACCAAGATCAGATGGGATCTGGTGCCATAAGGGTACCTACCAGCCATGAATAGCTGATGATATGGACACATCTACCCATTAATGGTGCATAGTATTCACACACACAAACACACCCCACACATAAAGGAGCTTATAGCTCAGCATTTCAAATCAGATCCAGCCTCCTGGGCTGGAACCAGGATGCAGGATGGAGGCAGTGATTATTGCACAATAAATCACTGCCGAACCACCGGCCACCATCAGCCCGGGTCCCAGCTGGGCCCAAGCCACACTCCACCAGCGCTTTTTAGAAGTTGGAAAGCTTTCCAACTACTAAAAAGTGCTAGTGGAGTGCGGCTGGGACCCAGGCTGCTGGCTGCTGGTGATTCAACAGTGATTTAGTGTGTGATAATCCCCTTCCATCCCACATCCTGGCTCCAGCCCATGAGGCTGGAACTGGTTTAAAATGCTGAGTGATAAGCTCAAAGTTTCACATCCATTGCCCTCTTAAGATTTTCAAATAAGAATTGTTTGATGCCAAAGAGGTCTGCAATCCAGAATGGTTTTAATTCCCAATAACATTGTCAGCTGTTTATAAACTGTTACAGATACTGTCACTTTTAATTGGCCTCTTAGAGCATGGAAGTAATTTTTTTCTTCAGTGTATAATTAGACTCATCTGCCTCCATCACGGATGTAAAGTGGCACCCAGAGCAGACAAATCGCTAGTTAAACTCTTAGAGGCAAAAGGGCACTTAACGACTTAAGAGGCCATATACTTTTTCATTAGAACATATGGAAAATAATTGCAGATCTTAGAAAAGGTTCAAAGTAAAGCATAGGCATTGGAGAAAAGAGCTGTAGCCAGGGAGTTAAAACATCTCACTTATTTATGCCATTCAAGTAAACCAATCTAAATCATTTCAAGAGTCCATGATGTGCTTTCACCATTTCCTGCAACAATGGACTGTAAATTTATCAAAGAACAACAAACAGTACTTATTGCCCCCCCCCCCCGGCGTGCCATTACCTCCTTCCTCCCTTCCAGTCTAAGGAAAACAGTTACAACTATTAATTGCATAGATACACCAGAAGAGAACTAACTTCAGTGCATGCCATGGCCACTCGTACAAGAAGGATTTTTCAGTGTTCCTAGCAGAAACAACACAAGTAAGAAACATGAGTGGATCTCTGCTTCTGCTACATCATTATAAAGAAACAGCACATTATTTTTTTACCCTTAGCAACACCACACTGGCTATGCTGGCTGAGAATGGTGAGAATTGTAATCCAATACTTCTGGAGGATGCTGTGTTAAGAAAGGCCACTTTAAAAAGAAGTAGAAACCAAAACTATATGCTATGACATCTAACAATGCAATCATATATGTGACTAGTCAGAAATAAGTCACACTGTGTTCACAGGGGCTCGTTCTCAGATAAGTAGCTGCAGAAATTCAGTCTACAGCTGGAATTTTGAAAGTAAACTAGGGGCTGAAGCAGATGGGCAGGAAGGGGAAGCAGAACCTTCCCAGCCTGATCACCCCAGGGCCACAGTGAACACACACCACTGCCTTGAGGAAGCCTCCTATTGTGGTCCAAAAAAGCCAGATTTAGGCCACCTTAGTCAGCCCCAGCATGGCCCCAGGGTGTCTTCCGGGTGTTCTGGGGATGTGCATCATGTAAATGCCATGCCCCCAGAGGAGTCAGAAGCTGCCCTTGTCTGCCTCACTCCTCCTCATCCCAACTGGGTGTCTGTTGCTGCCATAGACATTCTCCTCCTCCTCCTCATCATCATCAAAATATTTAATCTGTTTTTTTAGGTAACAATCCCTCAAAGTAGGTGATGATCTGCTTTGAAAATGAAAGGAAAATGAAAGCACAAAAATAAGCAAGCTCCAAAAGCAAATAAAGTCACTGTTAAAAGGATATCACACTAAAATGACTAAGGCTTAACTGAAGCAAGTAAGCCTTGAAGTGTCTCCAAAACAGGAGGCCACATGCATTTTCCATGGAAGTCATTCCAAATTTGCACTGGGTTGCACTGGGATTGCTTAGGGCAGCCCAAAAAGAAGCAGATATTTCCTGCTTCTTTCTGCAGTCTATTTGGGACCGCTGCAGTGGATGCTCTCAGGACCATAGCATGTGGTTCCCACAGTCCTGAGCCAATCGAGATGGGAGCAGCTTTCAGACACTACTTTTGCCTCATCTGTTTCAGCCCCTAGTTTCATGTTATTGTAAACTTTAAAGGCTATTCCCAGGATTGTAAATCTTGAATCTCTGAAATGCAGCCAACATAATCAAATACACTCGTCTCTTCTGGAGCCCTCGTGAATCGTAAAAACTGTAAATATTGGAGCCCATTGTTGTTAATGGATTTGCTCTCTTATGTGCATGCCATTTTGTTCCTTCTGGTTTCCCATCCATGGAAATTCAAAAACATGAATGGGAAGCCAGTGAATCCAGAGGGATGACTGTACATATAACTTGGTCTGAATACCTAGCTCCAACAAATGGTCTCGCTGCTGCATTCTGCACTGACTGTGTAGTGTCTAAATGTTCTTCAAGGCCAAAGAAGATTTTGTGTAATTGGACCATGCATTATTGAACTACAGTCAACTTTTTCCAAAGTCCATCGCTGATGAATCAGCCAAATGTGGTAGGAAGTACTCTTGGCACATTTCACAAGACACTATGGGCAAAAATCCCAACTGCAGGTGTTTGACCCTAGCCCTCTAAGCAGATTGTGCCCATCTTCAAGCAGTACAAGTAGAAAAATATTCATAACAGGGCCAGATGGTGTTGTGGCAGTATCCATCCTTGATCCTGTTAAAACTATAGCATCAGAGTCAGGATGGACAGAGGAAATTTTGTCTGAAAAATGTAATGCAAAATAGCCACAACAGGTTTTAAGGATTCCGTTTCTTGACCTGTGCTACATAAACCCCTAAACATTCCCCCAAAACTGTGTTGGCCAAAGGTGGTTAACTACAAAATTGGCAAAGAAATGACTTTTTTTGCCACCATCTCAATTAAGATGTGATCACAAAATAACTGTAGGGCAAGAAGAAGAAACTTGATCTGCCATTCTAACCCTGAAAACATATCCATCTGGCTCCTTATCACACAGACTTTCATTCCTACAAAACTGTTCATGAATCTCACCCATTTACATCCAAGCTGTAAGGAGTCTGAGCAAAGCTTTTATCAGCCATCTCTTTCACTTAAATATGAAGGTTCTATATATTTGTTCCTCGTGCACTTTAACTCGCCAGTGGCTTATAGTGCAAGCAGGGTATGGGAGCTTCTCAACATATCAGTGGATAAGGCACACACCATTTTTTGGAGTAAGGACTGCCCCTGCCTCAGCTGCTCACTCTGTGATTGGTCTATAGCAGTGATTCTCAAACTTTGGTCCTCCAGGTGCTTTGGACTTCAGCTCCCTGAATTTCTGATTGTTGGCCAAGTTGGCTGGAGTTTCTAGGAATTAAAATAAAAAACACCTGGAGAACCAAAGTTCTGTCAAAAGCTTCAATTGTGGCAAGGGCTTTAGAGGCTGGATTTGCAGTCCACACTCCCCATTTACCATTCACATAGGTTGGCCTAACTATCTTTAGCATGTGGGTGTTGTGTAAGAAAGAATCAGGTGAGAAGAACCAATGGCTCTGGGCTATAGACTTTATTCAGTTCAATATTACATACTGATGAGGTTTCATAGGTCCAGCTATACTTAAAAGAAGCAGAAGATATTTTAGATTGTCAGAACTGAATTCCTCATTACCCTTGGTATATCTCTTGATATAACCTGGCTGCAAATATTTCTTCTCCCTCAAGAATTCCCTACTAAATATGATTACTTTCTGAGGACATGGTAAAAGAAACTCATTTCTGCCTGTCAGCAAACAGTAGTATGGACCTTAGAAAGTGCCATTACTTCATTTAATTTAAATTGGAAAAGATAGAGGTCTTCAGAAATGGTCAAAGTTAGTAGAAAATTACTAGAACATTATTTGAAGGTCTGAAGGCATATAATTCAGCATCCTGAAAGGCAAATAACACAACAACCATCACTGAAAGTAAGATGAGAGACCACATAGAAACTTTATGTATACTATCTTATATTCTATAAAGAAAAAAGCAAGATATAAAAGTATATAAATCAGAGAATACAGACAGATTATTGATAAATGAAAGATTAGAAGATTTAGCTACCACAATGTATGGTAGAACCATTTTCAATGGTACATATTGTGCATGCAGAAAGTCCCAAGTTTAATCAGTAGCATCTTCAGTTAAAAATGACAAGGAAGCAGGTACTATGATTATCTCAGATCATGGAGAACAGTTGCCAGTCAGAGTAAATACTACTGGTATAGATGAACAAATAAATAGTTTCATCCAACATATGGGCAGTATCCTAAATTCCTAGGTATTAAAAACTGCCCAGTTTCAAAGAGGCTATTAAGGGACAGTAATATAATGTAATTTCTTATTACAGATGTAGTGTAGCATGATTGGTTAAAAAACTGCCGCTTTGTAGTCAGGTTCCTCATGTATGACCTTCTCATAGGACAAGAGTCTATCATTGGGACAGACTACAGGGAAACAGAATGGCTTCCAAGTGGCAAAGAGATCAGACAATATTGCATTTTATCAAGTCAGCTTTTTAATTTATATAAGGAGTATATCATATAGAAAACAAGATTAAACTCAGAGGAAACAGAAGTGAAATTGTGAAAAGGAACTTCAATAATTTAAGATATGTTGATAACATCATATTACTTGCAGAAAACAGCAGATTTAGAATGACTAATGAGTAATGTTAAGGAAGTGCAACAGCAGGTTTATGCTTTCATATTAAGAAAACATAAATAATGACCACAGCTTATTTATATAACTTTGAAGTGGATAATGAATATAATAAAACTATTAAAAAGTTTTTATACTTTGGTGCAGTCATTAATAAAAATAGAGACTGCCAGAAACTAAGACCTGGCAGGGCAGTTGTGAAGGATATGGAGATAACATCCTTATGTGTAAAGGTATATTATTAGATATGAAAGTTAGAACCATTCATGCCATAGTATTTCCAATTTCTCTATATAGTTGTGAAAACTGGACAGTAAATAAAGCTGACAGACCAATCAGCTCATTTGGACTACAGGTGGATTGATTCAGTCAAGAAAGGGGCTGTATGCATGGGCCAAAAAGTCCATGTTCTTCTCAGCCTGGTGTCATTTTGTTTAGATGATGCAAGCCAACAGCCCTGGGCTAGGGATGAGCAAGTCAGATTGCATTCTGGTGGATGTGGCCCAACTCCAGCTCAACTGGCCTTTAGCCTGGTCTAAAAAGATCGGCAGTTTGCAGTGGAGTTTCCCAGAAACTCCAGGGTGACAGCTGGTTGACTGGATGGCCCTGCACCCCCTTATCTACAGCCACTGCAGCCATGCAACATGCAGGCCCCAGACATGGCTTGAGATGTCAGAAGGGGGCATCTGACCATATGGATGAAACCAAGCACCCCATGTCTGCCTTTATGGACCACAACAGAGGGCTGCATGTAGAATGGCAGTGATGGGCAAGGCAGTGATGGCAGCGGCTCCACAGTGCACTGCCATGCATGCATCTGAAAACCCGCCCATCACTGTCCTGGAACAGGTAGAAGCTGGGGATGAGAATGGTCCTGATCCATGAGCAGGATATGATGGGGTTGGCCATATGGCAAAACTGACTTGATGGCAAAGAACAAAAAAGGAAGGCTTTATGATTGAATGCCACTCCAGGTCGCATGGTAATGTTTCAGTACCAACAGTTAAATCTTTATTAGGCAAGCAGCCTGAGTGGGAATTAACCTTTGAAAGCAAACATCATATTCAAAAGGCATTTCCTTAAGTTATCAATATAGCGATGATACAGTGTTGCAACAATGCAACTTTAAGCCCTATAAAGAAAGTGTTTCATAAACCAGGCCAAACAATCATCTAGGTTGGGTTCTGCAAGGTACCCTAGCATCTTTTTTTATTCTCTCCCCACAAGACTGGTAAGCCTGAAAGCCCCACAGTGGAAATATTTCATCACTATTGTTCTCCAGATCATGATTCTTCTTTATCTTGCCTTAGCTCCAAGTAGATAGTACTCATTTTATGGTAACTTCACAGCTGATTTATTAAAGCTTTCAACTATGAATATTAAATCTATTATCTAGTCTTCCATTGTTTCCAATTCCAATTATACCACTTCTCTCAAAATTAAACCTTTTGTATTCCAATAATGCTTTTGATGTTGGCTAGAAAGCAATAATTGCTGCTCTTCAAATTTTAATAGAAGGAAGATAGAACGTCAATGAATTGCTTGTAAATTGGAGCTTCAGCTCTGCTTCTTTCTAAAGCCCTGGTTACCTAGAGGCAAAGTTCATGAAAGAAAGTCAGAACAAAGTGATCTACTACTGTATATTCCTTCCATTACTTTATTCAGGTCTTAATCACTAGCTACTGCAGTTTCCAAACCTAGTAGAAAAGTTTACAAAAACAAAAATAAAACAGCATTATATTCTGTCAAAAGTCTGTTCCAGCACTTCACTTTATATTCAAGACATATCTATCTTGTTCTGGGCAATGCTCAGTAACAGCAGCAATAACATGTTCTTCTGGATCATCCCAGGAGTAACTTAAAAAAATATTTATAACATCCACATTTGATCTATCTAGTCAAATACTATGGAAACGGTAACTTTTTTTAAACCTGCATTCCTTTTACATCTGATAATAAAATTAGAATGTCCCCAAGGTCAGATCACCTTGAAGATACTCCTTTGCATTTACAAACATTAATTACATATTAATGAGATGTTGAATTGGTCAGAGAATTATGGATCAGGACTTCTTTGAAGCCTTATGCAAAGGTTACACTGAACCTTCAAAATTTTGAACCAAGAAAAACCAGATTCTGGAAGCTATACAGATCCAGCAGATCAAGTGATTTGTTTGTATAGTTTACATAGTTTATTATATGACCTCTAATTACAAGAACATTGACACCCAAACCACCACCCCATCTCCAAATTTCACCCGACCGTTTCCACACATTTTCACATTTGCCTACTTGCCTGCCAGCCAGCCTAGTTTCTTCTTTCCCTCCTTGCCTTATGAGCCAAAAATGCACTTTTTAAAAAAGTGAACCCTAAGATTCTTCTCACACCTGTCAGTTTTCACCTAGTAAGCCAACTCAAACTAGCAGGTCAACTTGTTCTCCACTGTATACCTTAAGAAAAATCATAGCACCACCTTCACCCCTAGAAGAAGAGACATGCTTGAGAGTTGAAAAACAACATTTTGAGAGTGATCAGAAATATTGCTTGGAACTTTCTTTGAAAAGGAAAAACTTCCATCTGCAGAATGGACTCTGATCCAGCTGAAGCTTCCACTAGAAGACGAGGTGATTTTCATAGAATCATAGAAAGAGATGGAAGGGACCACAAGGGCCATTTATTCCAGCCTCCTGCCTTTTCTCTAGGTGATTTTCATAGATTTCTTTTCCTCTCCATTGTCCCCTGTATCACTAGTTCATCATTGTTAGGAAAATTCCTGGAATCCTCTCGAGCAGAATCTTTGGGGTTTAGGGGTCTTTAGAGTACACACCAATAACAAGAGTAGAAGGAAAAACAGTAAAAATTGTGGCCTTCTCTCTTTCTTCCATGAGAGCATCCAATGAACTAAGCTCCCCCTGAGTAGGTATTCACTGGAACATTAGTTAGGATCCCAAACATTAATTTAAAATCTCAAAGTCCCTTAATATTAGCGAGAGAGAGAATGTGAATCAGAAGCATGAGGATGTTCCTTAACCTAAAGGGAAAGCTCCAGCTCATTTCCCTTTAAAAGTGCCTTCCTTTCATCACTGAGAGAGTAGATCTGCTCCTCTAATCTAGAATTAGAGATGAGGGTTTTGTCACCAGAAAATGAAAGTTATAAAATGACTACTTCTCTCTTTAAAAAAAATGAACTGTGACCAAATCTTTGGCAGTCATGTAGTTTCGCCTGAATGGTAATGCCTAGCAATAAATTTGAAATGTCTACATAGAAAGGCTGAATGTTACTACAGGGCTGTGCATTATTATTATTATTATTATTCCCACTTAAAACATGTTTAAATTAATGTTTTCAATATGATTGCTTAGTTGGTATTTAAACCTTTGTGTTATTCATTGTTGTAACTGTATTTTGTTTTAAATACAGTTTATTTCATTTTGTGTATATAAAATAAATATAGCCTATTCTCAAGTATCCTATTCATGAGCTTCTCACACAATTATTGTTGCACAGGACGCCGAGATGAAAACAATTTAAAGCCACTAATATCTACATCTTTGATAACTCTAGTGAAGCCTAAGAAGAAATGCAATTGAGTGTAACAAGGAACTCCAAGGAACTCAAAGCACAGAACTGACGCTATATTTTTTTCCTGAAAACCAATCAATCAAGTTGTTCTTTCCATTTCATTCTGTCCCCAAGCTGTATCTTTTTCTGTAAAAGGAGGTGGGAAACAATCCCAACAACAATCCAAACACAGACAATTTTCATCCTACGAAGAAACATCTAATTTTCCTGTAACAGAAGTCCTAGCATTGTCAAGTTTTACTGTGCTCAAGTCATCCATAGATGTCAAGCACATATTTTTAGCAGACTACTTGAAGTAATCTGTCCTACTGCAAATCCATTTGCCAGGTGCCTCAGAAAATATATTTCCTCGGTGATCTTTTGAAAGGCTATTTCTTTCTACGCAAGACACCCTTATTTTGAACTACACATTAATCTGCCAACACTAGATTGATTGTGAAAAAATTAGATGTTCGGCTTTGGAGTGCTGGGGCTTTGCTTCTCTTTGTCTTAGATATAGGAGAGGAAAAGATCCAATGTGGGCTACTAATTATACTTCACAACAAAATAGTGTGCAGTTCTAAAACAAACATGTCTTGAAAAGCAACTCATTGCAGTTTTGATACATGTTTAGGTAGTGCAACACTTTATTTAGGAATAAGTTAGAATCCCTGTTCTTGGTTGCTTTTGCTGCAACTGCAAATGCCAGTCGATTGATGGGATTAATGTGCCACAGTTAAGTTTATGTTAACTGACAAAGCATAGATGTAGTGTATGCAATATAATAGTATCCTCAAGGAGGAGAAGGCTATATGTAACTACTATTCATGATGGATATACTGTCTCCGGTGCCAGAGGCAGCTACTACTTCTGAATACGATTTGCTTGAGAGCATGTATGTGATGATGCTATTGGGCTCATTTCCTGTTTGTGGGATTTCAGTAGGCAAAAAAGGGGCTACTGTATGAACAGAATGCTGGACTAGAAATGATTGATTTTGTCTGATACAGCAGGGCTTTTCATATAATCTTATAATAAACAGTCTAGATCAAAAATGGGAAACTGTCAGAGGTTAGGGGTCCATATTGTTCCATCAGGGGAACTGGGAGGGCAATACACCCAACTTACAACACCTGAAAAATGAATTTGTTAATATGTTGGCAGCTTGAGTGTTGTATACAAAATATTGGAAGAATCTGGAGGTTCCAAGATGAAGTGATCTTATGGATGATAGAGATGGCTGGAATAGACAAACTGTCTACGTTGATAAAAAAGAAAACACTGGAAAATTTTCTGAAAAACAGAGAACCTTTACTACATATTCAAAGATGAAAGAAGGGATAAATACATTTGTGATGTTTGAATACTGAGCTGTATTTAGATAGATGCATTTGTCAGAAGTGAAAATACAGATTAAAGTAAAAAAAATGAAGAGATACAAATTTATGTGTATTTTTTAATTGGCTTTGAGGGTGGGAGGCTAGTTTTAGATTGTAGAAATCTCCGTTTTGGATTGGATTGTTTGTATGTATTTAATGGTATTTGTGGTTGTTCTGTTTATGCACAAGATGAGTGATATACATATGTATGTTTTGTTTTGTCAAAAACAAAAAAATGAGATTAAAAAATGAACTGGTTTTGCCCCCACATTCCCAAGGGATATGTGGTGGGGCAATTCTGTCATGGTTTTGGCTCTCTCTCGGTCATTTTACACTTGGGGGAAGATAAAGCTCTGGGAGAGTAAAGCTCATTTGTATACTTTTACCTATTAGCCTTTACTGAAGTTATTGTGAACAGAAAAGCAGGTGGGATGGGAAAGATGGCAAGCTTTTGAGCCAGTGATACACATTTTGTGGTGTGCGCAGCTATGTCCCATATAGGTATTACAGGGAAAGGGAGACAGAAATAACTGTTGAGATGGAAGTAGAATAATCTATAGTTGTCTGTTGCAATTTAGGTACAATTTATTTGTTTTCTTCCCAGAAAACCTTACCAATTATACCAGCAGCAAGAGCAAATTGATAAATCTCTTGGCAGAGAGCCACATGTTGAGTCCCTTCAATGGATCAGAGAACATGAGGATTTTCTGGACAGAACACAGGGAGAATTGATCCCATAGATGTCACTGTTAACCTGCCAAAACTCATAGAAAACACACTACCCCTTATTCATGTGGGCACCAACAATACTACCAAGGACAGATCTGAGCAGATCACCACAGACTATGACGTTTGGGGCAGGATGCTGAAGGAGTTTGAGGGACTGGTGCTATTGTTGCCAGCCACTGAGGTACAGATGACTATACAGGGAAAGGATCATACCAAAATTGAATTCCTGGCTATGTAGATGATGTAGATGTGAGAAGTCTGGCATCTGGGACCATGGTCTTCACTCTTCAGACAGAGAACTACTGGCTACAGATGGGCTGCACCTCACAAAGTCTGGGGAGAATGTCTTTGGTAGGTCTGATCAGGAGGATCTTTAAGCTTGGGAGGGGTTTGGACAGCCTCAAAGGAAGGTCATGGCTTATCTTGAAATCCTGCATTGACCAGGGGGTTGAACTTGATATCCTATGAGGCCCCTTCCAATCCTATGAATCTTTTCCCCCAATGTAAAGTGACCCCAAAGTCCATTTCCATGTCATTTCTACTGAAATAAAGGCATTTCACAAACCTAACACAACACAAGAAGTGGCAAAGATGTTTCCAACTGTAGGGGAATTGTGGGCGGGGGGAAATCGAGGGGGAAAATTGCTTTAAAAATGCTTTTGGGTGACTAGTTTGGCAGCTGGGGGCATAAAAATGGCCCTGGGTTCTGCATGAGGCCTGCAGCCTATACTTTCCCTACTTTTGAGAAGAATTAGGAGTTTGCCACACATAACTATTTACCTACACGTTGAAGTGGTCCAATCTCCATCTTTCCAAAGATTCCTTCCTACTTGGGTGCGCATCATAACTTCAGTTTTAAGACTGTTAAATATCATGAAGTAACATTTGATTTTTCTAACCCTTCAATTCTTCCAGGCTTTTAGGCTAAAACAATTTAAACACGGTTTCTCTTTTTTCTGTTCTCTGTAAGCACAGATGTATGCAAAGAAATCATGTAGCACCTTTGAGAAAAAGACGTTTGTAGCATATGCAGTTGTAGATTGCGCCTGCTTCATCAAATTTGGACCCAGTCTCCAAAAGTGTATGCTACAAACTGCTTTATCTCAGTTAAAGATGCTAAAAGATCCCTTTGCATATTGATACAGACTACCACAGCTATATCTTTGAGTACTACTACTATGTAAAAAACTGATGTATTCATTTTACAATGGATGCACAAATAGGAAGTTCAGACTGTAATAACACTTGAGGTGATAATGACATCGTATAATGTGCTGAGCATGGTAGGGAGAAGGTGGAAGGAGTACCCATATAAGCTCTTTGGACTGTAAGTGGTTTAACTGATAGGCAAAGATTGCTAAAGAAAGAAGATATGTGTATATTGTATTGGTCGAAAAAAAAGAGGGAACTAAAGTAGAATGAAGCAGCTGTTTTTTTTTTAATTTCAGATTTGTGTCAGATTTTATTTTTATTTCTAGAATTTTATTTGTCAGGGTTGCTAAATTCTTTTCATTGGCTTGTATAAAAGCATGCTATGAAACACAGAAATGGTTTGAAAATTATTCTCTGATGTAAATAATGGATAAACTATCTTGGATGTTTCCACAGTCTTTTTGCTGGCTTGCCGAACTCAAGGCACTCTATATATACATTTTATACAGTTATGAATTTTGTTGCTTTCCTTTTTTTCTTATTTGTTTTAATACTTAAGTCACTGTAAAGTTTATAATTATGTTTGTGATATTCATTTCTCAATCAAGACATATGTACATAATCAATGGAGACTGACATTTATTCCACCAGGTGAAATTGTCTTGTTTTTACTTTTGTCTAGAGCATTCCAGAAACATCACTAAGTGTTACTGAACTGTCTGTGTAGCTGGAAGCTGATATGAAGTGACCTTTTTAAAAAGAATAAAAGTGCTTTGGGATCCTTGAGTTTCTCCTTCTGCTAGCATTGATGGCTAACTGAAAAAGAACAACAACAACAACAACAACACAGTGATATATTTAAACCCAGGAATTAAATCATGGGATGAATTTGGCAAGTAGGAGTTCCTGACAGCCACCGTCTTTTGCCCCCAAACATTCTTCCTAATAATAAGACTCCTTCTAGCCAGAACTCATCTTTAAGGATAGTTGAGATTATCATACAATTTTCCATTTCTATATGGAAATACTGATTTCTCACCTCCAGAGATTGCCTACAGATAAGTGCACACAAAATGCTCCTATAAAAGGGTGGATAATAACCACCAAATAAATAAATAAATGCACACAGTTAAAAATATACATCAACATGGCCTAGGCTGCATCCAGACTGCAGAAGATCCTGCTTGATCCTGTTTGACACCACTTGAATTACCATGGCTCAGTGCTATGGAATCCTGATGACTGTAGTTTGTTGTGGCATCAGAGCACTCTGACAGAGAAGGTTAAATGTCACACAAAACTACAATCCCCAGAATTCCATAGCACTGAGCCATGGCAGTTCAATGTGGTGTCAAACAGGATTATTTCTAAAGTGTGGATGCAGTCCTAATCATGAGGGGGGGGGGAGGTGCATGCTTAGAACAATTCGTATAAAGATATACATACATCTCCATGTATAAACATGCTCCTGACTAAAGGTTCACAACAGATATCAGATACTGAGAAAGGGAACAACAGAAAGATTGATACATCTGCAAACCCTTTCTCTTCTTCCATTCACATCTAATTTTCCTTGTGAAGATGACCTTGCTTCCTGCTCATGTTTTCTTCACAAATGTGTAGCTCCATCTAAAATGCAAACTGCTGGAAAGTAACAAACTGAGATTCTGTTTGCCCATTTTGTTTTCTTTTTAAAAATTAATTCCTTTGACAGGATTTCAATTGCTGGTGCCTTTTTAAAATTTTATAAACATAGATGTGTAAATCACAATCTTATATAAGATGCTGAATGAGCCTGTAGAGTTTGTTCACACAACTGAGCACAGACAGCTTGAGTAACACATGCTGCTAGAATCTTGGACTGGAATCTTCTTAGGCATCCCAAGTATAAACCCACTGAATCAATTGTTGAATGGTGACTCCACGTTTCAAAAAGTCCCCCTAATGAAATAACCCACTCTAGCTGGGATTACCAGAATCATGCCCAACTCCCTCCCAGTGCACATTTGGTTTACTGAGATTGGTCACACAAACAGGGCTATGTATAGCACATAGATCTGCATAACTTTAAAGCAGGCGATGAAGGCATTGCTTGGCTGAATCGTTAATCAAAATGAAGAATGTAGTCATGAAATGCAAAGAAGACTGGGAAATAAGATAAATATGGAGCAAGCTTGTTTTCTGATGCTCCAAAGACTAGGACATAGAGCAGTAGATGCAAACTAGAGGAAAAGAAACTCCAGCTCAACATTAGGAAGAATTTACTGACAGTAAGATCTGTTTGACCAGACAACACATTCCCTTGCAGAGTGACAGTCTCTCTTTTTTCAGAGGTTTTTAAACAGAGGCTGGATGGCAGGGATGCTTTGATTGAGTTCCCTGCATGGAAGGGGGTTGGGCTGGATGGCCCTTGAGCTCTCTTCTGATTCTGTGATTTTATGATTCTCAAGGCATCTATGAAGGAACTAGGCAGAATCCTAAAGTGTAAAGCTGTATCATTGAATACCAAGGTCGAGACTGTCCATGTCCTCATGTTACTTATTTTTATATAAGATAGTAAAAGATGGGCATGTATCTACATATAGTCAAAAAGAAAAGTGACAGGAAGAAAACCAACATGTTTGCAATGTGATGCTGGAGGAAAGTTCTATAAATATCATTCCCTGCCAAAAAACAAATAAATGTGTTCCAGAACAAATAATTCTAAACTCTCCCTAAGTGCCAAAAAAGAAAAAGAAAAAGAAAAAAGACTAAACTCAGACCATTGTAGTTTTGTCATATCATGAGAATACATCAGTTATTAGAAAATACAACAATGCCTGGCAAGGTAGAAAGCAGTTAAGAAAGACTGCATTACATGCAAATAGATTCAGTCCAAGATGCCATGGCCTTGAGTTTGCAAGACTGGAGCAAGAATATTGATATCAGGATGATATAGGACTTTATCACATGGGGGAAAATCGGGGGGGGGGGGAGGTTTACAAAGCATTTTCCTGGGACAGTCACTCGATCGCAGCAAAGATTTTCCCATACATCACGGTTAGAGACGACCTATTCCAAGAAAAACCAGGAATGCTCCAGCAACATATCATTCACGGGATTTCCCCATGAATGATTTATTACTGGAGCATTCCTGGTTCTTCCTGGGATAAGTCCTCTCTAAGCATGACATCATGGAAAAAACTTTGCTATGATCATGTGACTTTCATAGGAAAATGCCTTGTTAAACCCCCAATTGTCACCATGTGTAAAGTCCTTAGAGGTGTCTCATTCATACAGTCAACATAAATTGAAGTTGACTTGACAGCAGTTAACAACAACATTGGCATTGTTGTTGGCTGTTGTTTTGTGCCTTCAAGTCATTTCTAACTTATGACGACCCTAAGGTGAACCTAACACAGGGTTTTATAGCAAGATTTGTTCAAAGGGGGCTTACCTGAGGCTGAGAAAGAGTGACTTGCCTAAGGTCACTCGGTGGATTTCCATGGCTTAACAGGGGTTGAAAACCTGGTCTACAGAGTCATAGTCCAACATTCAAATCCCTACACACTTTGGATCTCACACAGAGCACTTGAAAATGAACTGTGGCAATTTTGGCATTGCTCCAGCAAAGGAGGAGGAATTATGCAGGTGCCGTCTGCATAAACAAACAATTAAATAGTATCAGTTAGGGCATAGGTTGCAGTTTTTCACCCATCTAGCAGGTATCATCCTACAGGCAGCCAGACCTCAGGCCTTTCACATCAGCAAACAAAGGCCCCATTCATACTAGCCCATTTGCCCTGGTTAGATCCTGATGAGATTGTGCATGGCATTACCAAATCTCTCCGGAAAGAAGTTCATACTACCTTTTGCCCCCATTGGTGCTTTCCGGTGCATTTCACCCCAACAAATTTCATACACGAAAAAGTAACGATTAAAGATGGAGCCTTTTGATTGTCAATCAAATGATGTCATGGTGACGTCTGATGCATTCATTGGCCGTGCGAGATGCTTGGGTTTTTTAAAATACTTTTAAATATTTGACAGCTTATGTGCATGGAGCATAGGGCCAGGAGCGGTGCAGATTGAGGAGATCCTGTTAGTTTCCAGGCCCAGTACAAGGCTGCCAATTAGTTTCCGGGCCCAGTACAAGGTGTTGGTTTTAACCTTTAAAGCCTTTCATGGCTTGGATCCATCCTATCTCTGGGACCGCCTCTCCCCATATGATCCCCCCCGCACACTCTAGTCCTCTGGGAGGAATCTGTTACAGCCCTTGAAGACCAGACTGACACAAACTTCCCAGAGGGCCTTTTCAGCCATAGCCCCCAAGCTATGGAATGACCTGCCAGATGAGATGCATCTTGTTACATCTGTTGACGGCTTTAGAAAAGCCTTAAAGATGCATCTCTTCCGGCAGGCCTTCCCAGATAACATTTAATTTCCTGGCTCCATACCCACTGTTGACTCCTTCTCCTAGTTCCTCTCCCCATCTCCCTTCGTAATTGTTTCACACAGCTTTGGACAGTTACTTTTATATGTTTTATTTGAATTATGTTTTTAATTCTTAGCTATTTAATTCTATTTTAAGGAGTGGGTGAGGGGAATTGCGATTGTTGTATTTTAACTTGTGCTGTTTTTAACTATGTTGTACCCCACCCTGGTTGCCAGTTCAGAGAGGCGGGCTATAAATAAATTATTATTATTATTATTATTATTATTACTACTACTACTACTCCCAGTCATTTTTAAATTATTATTTATTATATGTTTTAATATTTTATTATTTATTTTATTTTATTTTATTGTTTTGTTTCATTTATTATTTTATTGTATTTTTATTTTATTTTATTTAATATATATTTTATTAAATAAAATATTTTATTATATTTTATTGTATTTTTATTAATTATTTTTTGTATTATTTTATTTTATAGTTATTTTATTTATTATTTATTTAATTGTGGTTTATTGTATTTTATTGTATTTTATTTATTAGTAATTTTATTGTATTTTATTGTATTTTATTTTAAAACAAACAAATCAGCTTCATTTATATACCGCTTCATACCCTTAATGAGTGTCTCAGTGGTTTACAATTGTAAGCTATTTGCCCCCCAACAATCTGGGTACTCATTTTAGCGACCTCGGAAGGATGCAAGCCTGAGTCGAGCTTCAGCCCTTTGCTGGTCTTGAACTCGCTACCTTATGGTTTTGAGTGAGTGGCTGCAGTACAGGCATTTAACCACTGCGCCACCAGGGCTGATTCTTCTCATTCGCATTCTACGAGGCTCTTTTCCCCTCCGTTTTTATGAATGGGGCTATTTAAACTAGAGGGGAAACCCCAGTCCATATATGGATTGAGGTTCCCTTTCAATGTTTAAAGGGCCCCATTCATTCCCAACATTGAAAGGGAACCCCAATCCATATATGGACAGTGGTTTCCCCTCTAGTTTAAATAGCCCCATTCATAAAAATGGAGGGGAAAAGAGCCTCATAGAATGTGCATGAGCTGTCAAACTGAAAAAATAAAATAAAATAAATATAATGAATAAAAAATATTAAAAAATACTGAAATAAAACACAATAAAATAAATAAAATTACTAATAAAAAATACAATGAAATACATAATAAATAAAATAACTATAAAATAAAATAATACAATAAATAATTAATAAAAAAATACAGTGAAAAATATTTTTAAAATGCTGGAGTGCCCGATTTTGCAGGAGACGAGGCATGTTCCGCCCCCTGGCCTTTTCCCCTCCCCTGAACTTGACCCGATCATGATTGGAGCCAAGTTCACATTCCCTGCAAACTAGTTTCTCCCAAGAGAAACGGTAAATATACCGCTTTGAGAGAAACCGGGTTATGGGGGATTTGCCGTGCTACGCGTGTGCAAGATCCGGATTCAGTAGTGTTAAAACCGGTTTCAGTCTGAACTTCTTGATTTTAAACCGGTTTTCTAACCGGTATATAACGTAGTCTCAACTACCCCAAAGTTATGAGTGGAGAAGAAGATCCTTTTCTCTTCTGTAGTGTTTACTCAATCATAACATTTTTAGGGCCCTACACTGGTCAAGTATTGGACCACTATATGCCAGTTGCCTGTGACAGCAAACACACACTCTTCCAATGACCCTTGTTTTCCCCTCAACCCAGCACTTGAACAATGTGATTCTCTTTCTCTAACACTTAATGCAGCCAATAAAGTGTTAGCAACACTGCAAACAAAGTGCAGTTATCTCTAATGATGCTACAGTCATCATGTAGTCATACTTTAGTGATTGGGGAAAGTAATTAATTACTAGCAACCTCTTACTTGTGATTAGTTTCTTCCAAGCTCTGCTGTCATATGTGTGTATCTAGCATAGTACAGCTTTACCATTAAATTGATTTAAAGGAATGGCAGCGCCTACAATAACTTCCCAGTAGCTCAATTAATTCTAAAAAGGCTGTTACAAAATTCACTAACTTGATAGCGGGTGCTGGTGAAAAAGCAGGACCACTTCTGCTATTTTTGTCCATTTCACCATCTTCTATCTACATGGACAGAACCATTTAAACCATTTTTTAAAAACCCTAGATATTTGGCTTTTGTGATGTCTGCCTATTTTCCTCTCAGTGCTTTTGAGACACACTCATACCACAACTACTGTTTTAACATCTTACAGGCTACTACTTTAAAAAAATATAGTTTTTTCTCCCCACACTATTCTGCCAAAGTGTTTTTGAACAAACCTACAATCAAATTTTAAAAGTATCCACAGTCATCAAATTCAAGCACTATTCCTCTCTAGAGAAAGCTCTTTTTATTGCAGAGGTCATATTTCAAGACGGTCTTTCATGTAGAAACCTGTTTTAAAAGGAGGTTTCTCAATTTGTTATGCTGCATTCCCACAAAATTATTTATGAGATTTATTTATATTATTTATTTATTTGTGAGATTTAAGAAATAGGTTATAAATGTAAAAATATACATTATAAAATTGTCACTCTAAAGAGATACAGCAATAAAGATACAAGGAAATATTACCAAATAAAATGAGCAACAAGTTACAGATCAAACATAGCAGCAGCAAACCATATAAAAGCAGAAATAACAGGAATATTTTGATTTTCTCTGTGGGTCAGAAGAGAGGATGCTAGTTTACAAAAAAGGAGAAAGAATTCTAGAGGTGAGAGGCCACAACTGGTAAGGTCCTGTTTTTGTCATCCCACCTTATGTCAGCAAAATCATTTTCACTTCTAAAAATACAACTGTTGCCAGAATTTATCCATTCATTTTTCTGTGTGCCACAGTATTGTTCCAAGCCCAAATTATACCAACTTGATTCTGAATGGAGACATAACAGCAAACCATGCTGTGAACTGAGATATTTCAGCTTTAAAATAACACATTCATAGTGATACGAAATAATACTTTTCCGTGGGCTTCCTTTTGAAGAATTAGAATCTCTCTTCAAATCAGGATGTGTTCCATGACTTGTAGCGCAAGAGAATGATTACTGTAGTCCGCTCTACCATTGTGTTGGAGAGAATGTACTGTTATTTTATTTTAGAGCACGGTTTTCTATTTATAATAGTAGCAGGGGGAAGGTGCCTGCTATTCTGAGTGTTATGGAGCAACTCAAAGAAAAATGGGAGAACTGAATGAAAGGAGAGGGAGAGAGAAGCAAATTGCCAGCCTTGATAAAGAAAATGTCAGCCAGCTCCTAATGTATTCTGCTTGCAGATATATCTATACCCTCTGTTTTTAATGCATGCCCCATCCTTTCCATAAAAACTACACAATTGCATTGTAATAGCTTTGCTGTCTCCTACTAACTCATTTTCCCCCCATTTGGTCTAACGGTATTTCCATCCAGTCACCTGAACAGTTGAGCAGATTGCACCCTGACTGTATTGGACCTCTAGGTCTTAGGCGTGGAGCAAGGGTGGAAACCTGGTGTTGTTGGACTGCAACACCCAGCAGCCTCAGCCAGCATACCCAATACAAAGGGATGCTGGCATGCAATAACATCTGCGGAGCAACACAGTTCCCACTCCTGCTTTAAGGCTACAAGAAAGATTTGTTAACAGAGGGCATGGGAGCTGACTGCGACCATGAGCGTTCACCATCAATTAGCTGTGAATGAGGCTGATTTGTTTTTGATGCTAATTTGAATCTGTTGCTCCTTTTACTGTTTTAATGATCTGCCATTCCAATCTATTGATAATTTGTTACTGATTCTGTGCTGAGCTACCTCACAACAGAAGAGCAGGTGAGCAAAATCAAAATCAAAATCTATTTGCCCCCTTATGGGGGCCTAAAGACTTCATGCAACACCATCACTTTATACCATCCCATACATTTTTAAAATGTTGATTTTTTAAAAATGTTTTTAACTGTTGTTGTTTTAATTTTATATTGTTTACAGTGCTTTTATTGTGAGCCACCCAGAAATCCTATGATATGGATTGAGCGAAACTGAAGCTGGGAGCAAGTGTGGTATAGTGTTTTGAGCACTGGGCTATGACTCCAGAGACCAGGGTTCACATCCCTCTTGGACCATGGAAACCTACTGGGTCACATTCTCTCAGCCTCAGAGGAAGGCAAAGGCAACCCTCCTCAAAGCAATCTTGCCAAGAAAACCCCATGATAGGGGTACCTTAGAGTTGCCATAACTAAGAAAAGACTTGAAGGTACACAGCAACAACAAAAAGCTGAGGCTGTTGCATTTTGCATATGAGACAACATGACTCGCTGCGGAAAATGATATTGCTTGGCAAAATAAAAAGCATGGGGTGGGGTGGGGTGAATGAAACCACATTACAAATGGAGTGATTCAATATTCAATAGCATAATTTTGCTGTTGAAGGAAGAAAGATATAACATAAGCCAAAATACACAAAAGTATGATGCCTTTATTGGCCAAGTAAAATGCATATCATGTTTTTGAAGCTCCACTGGCTTCTTCATCAGCCAAAAGATGTTTAAAATATCATACAGAAGAAAAGTGACTAAGTTAGACTCACAGGCCCAGATTTTGTATCAGATGTTGTTTCTGTTGTAGTTCAGTTGGTTTAGAGGGATCTCAATGCAGGCAAAGGCCACTCCCTTTCTTGTCCATGTGGGGACTGAGACAAAGGGCAGTAAATTTAAATTTCATTAGTTTAGTAAAGTTGGGATCCAGATTGTCTTTTGTTGCATCTGCACTGCATAAATAATGCAGTTTGGTACCACTTCAATTGCCATGGTTCAATGCTATGCAATTCTGAGAAATGTATTTTATTTTATTTTATTTTTTGAGATTTTAGCCTTCTCTGTCAGAATGCTCTGGTTATACAACAAACTACATTTCCCAGAATCCCATAGCATGAAGCCATGACAGGTGTCAAACTGTATTACTTCTACAGTGCAGATGCAGCCTCCATCTCTTCTGAAGCCATAGGCCCTGTTCTTGGGTAGAGAACCTTAAATTTCTCAAGAAGCCTGTGTACTACTTCATCTGAAAAAATGTTTTCTTGTCCAGTCAATTATTTGAAGGAAGCCAGAATGAAAGCTGCTATCATTTCAGCGAACTGAAAGAGAGGGAACGTGAAAGATTTTATTATTTCCTTTACACTTTGTGAATCCAGAGGTTATCATCAACATATGGGAAAACTGGTTATGACATCTCCTATGTGGTTATTGTATCTCCCATACTGAGATCAAAACATATTGAGTTAATCTCTCAGAATATC
Source organism: Urosaurus nigricauda (assembly GCA_034509955.1). Classification (NCBI taxonomy): domain Eukaryota; kingdom Metazoa; phylum Chordata; class Lepidosauria; order Squamata; family Phrynosomatidae; genus Urosaurus; species Urosaurus nigricauda. Next base: position 143,992,068 of record JAOEGL010000001.1, on the reverse strand, counting down.
ACCATTCATATGTGCTTCGTTGAATCAAGACTCCTCCCTATTTTAAGGCTGCTTAACACTCCTTTCTCCCATACAACCTCACTGTAATAACAATAGTCTGTTATCAACTATTGAGAAAGGAGTATTAGGTATGGCTAGATGAGGAAATAGGAATGTGATCCAGTATTGTGCTGGTAAATTTCTGCTTATGTACCAAAGTTTCCCCCTCCTCTCCTGCCCCTTGTGTGTCCAAACTTCCTCCAAACAGTGTTTTTTTTAATGGATTCATGGGAAGAAAGGAGAACATGTTACACTAATTGGATATAACCCTATGAACTGTGATGTTTTGAATTACTTTTGCCACCTTCTCTTCTACCCTTATTGCTCCTTCACATGTAAGTTACATTATGATCATGATCATCATGATCATCATGATCATCATCATCATCTCTCCCGCCTTTCTTCCATGTACTACTCTGCATTTAGAGCAGTAAATGAATTAGAGGCTTGTGAATAGACTTAATGACAGAAATATGAGCAGATTTGCTGAAAGAGTAGACTTACTAAAAGAAATACTTATTGACTTGTGTAGCAATTTTAGTGTTTTATTTCCTGCTGCATCTATACAAAATCCATTATACATTTTTATGAATTTTATGCTTTGTAGATTTCACAGTATTTTTTCCTATTGTGGACATGATTAAGATTTTTGCTTGTTTCACAGCAAATGTATCTCTACAGTCAGATGTGTATTCCTTTGACAGAACTTTTTGCATGGGTGTCCATAATCTTAAGGGTGGGGACTTTAAAACTGCTTGTGTGGGAATATAAAATATGAGGCTATATTATGTTCTGGAAGTAAAAGTAGTTAAGAAGAAATTAACTGAGCCACCAAAGAAAATTAAGAATGACTCTGCTTGCTTTCTTGTGCACTAAAAAGGTATGACTCACTTCTCCCATTTTTTAGGTGTTGCTTCTGTGCCTCTAATTTTTTTCAACATTTTAATCCTTCCAAATTTACTCTGCTTTCCTGGGTTGTCACGCCACCTCCATCCCATTAGTGACAGCTATCTTTTCCAAATGGAAAAGGTGCCTTCATTGGATCTCAGAGACAAGGGAAACCTTTAACAACACTTGCTTCCCAGGACTTTGAAGCATTGTCCTAATCCAAATTGTGTACACCCAGTGCCACAAACACACACTACCCAATGCCACAAGCACAGTACAATCACCTCCAGCATATCACAGAACAAGGTCAGACACATGAGGTCAAACAACATGAGAGAGTGGTCAAGACAGTAACAATTATTTGTGAGGAAGAGCAGACAATATGAAAAAGGCTGCAGAAATTTGCTTTTACGTGAATCTACTGGAAAGGGCAATTTTCTTGAACACAGAATACTTTTGAACTTTGGACTCAGTTTGCAGCAAGTGAGATTAGCTGAGGACAAAGTGGGAAACTGGGAGAAGGAGACTGTCCCAGTTTTAAAACTGGGACATTTAAAAAACAGCTGGAAAAAAAATGGGACAACAGAGGACTGATCCTGAAAAAAATGGGACAGCAGAGGATTGATCAGGTCCATGTTAAATCAGGACAATCAGAGGGTTTGCACAACAGTGTACTTTGAATCCAGGTGGTTTTCACCATCTGACTTAAAGGCAGGCATAAACAGGGAAGTAGCAAAGGAGAATTCTTATTCTCCAGAACCTCAAAGATATAGAATACCTCTCTACAGCAAAACCACTTATTGGTTGGAATGCTAAATTTCTGTTTTAACTATGGACTCTTTCAGACGTCGGAAATTGGAAGTATAATTTAATGGCAATCTGAACACAATCATGAGGTGTGACATTATTACGAATTAAAGCTTTGCACACAATTTCAGGCAAAAGGGAAGTCATTCCAAACACAGTCATGGGTTTTCTGTTATTGTGGATTAAAGTTCTGCATGCAATTTCAGGCAAAGGGGATCATTTTCTGGAAATGGAACGTTACTCCGAACGCACTCCAAACACAATGGGAATTCCCGTGAATTTGCTAAACAAGCGAATTCACAGGAATTTGAATTGGCTCAATTCGCAGTAAAGAGAAATTCCTCCCGTGTGAAAGAGTCCTATGATATGTCCATGGCGCCTCAGCCAGATCCTCCATCACAGTCTGAGAGAGTAGAGATCATTGCCTTCTACTACATCAAGAGTGATCCTTATAACAATCCCCCATGTTAACACACTCTGCATCCCCACACTGTATATGGGTCTCTTCCTAGTTTCTTATTTTTCATATCTAGAGCCAGTTGTAAGAGCTCACAATGACCTTTGAAACACAGGGATTTTTTCCATGGGAAAGGAACATGCACCTGATGATGTGCAGGATCTAGGTAATCCCAAAATAAAGTTTAAATGAGTTTGATGACCACTCCATCCTCCCCCATGGTTTCTGCATATCCTCTTGCACTGATAGACAAAGGACGTCACGTTGTACCAAGGCAATTTAGCCAATATCCAACCCCTACCATGTTCCAAGCCAACTTCCCTCTCCATTTACCTTGGGATTGTCCTAAATCCAATCAGTTGTTTGCCAATCAGAAGTTAAAGCCATAAGTCATTCCAGAAACCCATTGTTGGTTCTTTATTAAGACCATCAGGTCTTTAGTACACTACAAGTACACTTTGGGGGCACAAAACAGGATATAAATATCAGACCCACACACTTTGTGATTACAGTGCATACAGCTGCTACTTACCAGAGTTCTGTCCAATCAGAGACTCCTCTTCCTATATTGCCCTCAGACCTCATCTGAGCCACACCCCACTTTCTGTGGTCTCTTCTTCAGGACAGGTAAATATCACCCCCTCTACAACCCTAAACATCTGATACTTTCCATATCTCTATTTTGGTTAGCCCTGAAAGGTGTGTTGGTTTCAATTACTATCATGTGTTTGGTAGCATTCTTGGTGATTAAAATATATATATATAATTCTTTATACAGTAAATCTGGAGTTCTCTCACAATCAGTAATGGTATACAGAAGTGAAAGTGACCCAAAGATTACCCAGCCTCTCATGAAGTGTCCTTTGAGGCAAGCAATTTTCCAAATATTTAAAGACGCTGACACACTTGGTGAGGATTCACACACATACCCGTAACCCCATCTTTTTGGGTAATACCCACCTATGCCAAACATTACAATACCCACTTATGAGTATTTGGATAAGATTTGTCTCCTCTTCTCTTCCACTGTCCTGTTCTTGTCTTCAAATCCAGTCCAAGCACACAGGAAACACCCTTGCTATCCCCCTTCTAAAATGTTTCCTTTTTTATTATTTTTCAGACATTATACCAAAGTATAGCACTAAAACCCCATACGTTTCCATTTGTTTTTCTCCTAATATTCTCCCTTCTTGAGTAGTAGATTTATGAATTTAATTTCTGTTTTATAGAAGTTATCACTTTTAACAACTAGATGAGAGAAAGACTCTAAATTGTTTTTATTGCTGATAGATCTTCGAGACATCTTGCTCCATGTTGTCATTTACATTTTACATTCAATGGGAAGTACATTTGGAATGAACAAATATTTGTTTTAATTTGACCCATCTGCTAAATGAAATGCAAACAGGGATGCAACATTACAATATTTAAATTCAGCCATTTGTAAACAATATATCTGTTCGTTATGCCTGGGTTAAAAGTACCCTAAAGCATCATTCTTATGAAAGCCACAACTTCAGATATATTATTCTCATGGATGCAGGCCATGATTTCCCTCTTCTGTTCATTAATTTATTTTCTAACCGAAGTTAATTAGCAAGACTCATATTAAAGAGTCGTTTGAAATACTGCACAGAAACCACTGAGGGGGAAAAAAACTACTTTTACCCTCCCTTGCCACCTCAATCCAATAGACAGACACACACACTTACTTGTAAGCATTAATGCAAAATTGCTTCCGACAAGAAATCATGAACCACAAAGAAGCCAAGGGACAGTTAACTTTCCCCCCCTTTCTCTCCCTCCCTCCCTCTCTTTTGTTTTTTCTTTTGTTTTTTCTCTTATTTGTACCAAGTCACAAAAAAGTTTTTCAACCAGAGACCGGGGGGGGGGGGGGAATCACACATGATGGCTGGAATGTAGTGAGAGGCCTAGGGAAGAATGAGTCATGCTGAACACATTGCAGCATTGTTGGCCAACCACAGACCACAAAACCTTCCAACCTTAAGATAATTCTTTAATGAAACTGAGCATTATTTCATGTTCTGTTGATAGAATACCCTGCCTGCAATATCACACTTTCCAGACGTAGTATTATTTGAAGCACTGGTATTTTTCCAGTATATTTATTTATTATATTTATTTGTATCCCGCTCTTTTCCCAGAACTGAGAGCAGCTTCAAAGCATTAAAAACAGTACAATTAAAACATTTTTTAAAATGGTCCAACATCCCAGCCTGTCCTTATAACAATTCCTTAAAAGCCTGTGTGAACAGGTAGGCCATCAAGAAGGGAGCCATTCCAGAGTCTAGGGGCAGCCACTGAGAAGGCTCTCCTTCACACTCCCACCAACCATGTTTGTGATGGTGTTGGGACAGAGAGAAGGGCTTCTTCAGAGAATCTCAGAATCCAGGCCGGTTCATACCAGGAGAAACTGTCTGCCAAATAGTATGGACCTGAGCCATGTAGGGCTTTATAGGTGACAACTAGCACCTTGAATTGTGCCCAGAAACAAACTGGCAGCCAATGAAGCTGTTTCAACGGGGACCTTCTATGGTCTCTGTAATCTGCTCTTGTTAGCAGCCTGGCAGCAGCTCTTTGAACCAGCTGAATTTTCCGAACACTTTTCAAAGGCAGCCCCATGTAAAGCCCATTACAGTAGTCCAAACAGGATGTAACCAAGGCATGTACCACCATGGCCAGATCTGGCTTCTCAAGGAACCCACATCCAGTCCATTACGTAAGACAGACACTGGTTTAGAACCCTGACAGCCTCCTTTGATTGAGGTGGGAAGGAGTAGTAGAGTTGAGTGCTACCTGCATATTGTGTGACACCACACCCCAAAACTCTGCATAACTTCTTGCAGCAGTTTCATGTATATGTTAAACAGCATAGGGGACAACACAGAACCCTGAGGGACCCTACAGATCAATGGCCAGGGGGTCGAACAGGAGTCTGTTCGTCCCTCCAGGAAGGTACGGAGCCACTGTAGAACATCCCAGAGAGGCGGTGCAGAAGGATACCATGATTGATGGCATCAAAAGCCGTGGAGTATAGCCTGTCTGTGTAGCACAGAAAGCTTAAGAGAAAAGATTGAAGCCACAGAACAGCACTTGTGGCCTGTCCTATTAAAACAGAAAGGGCAGTGTGTTTCATTGGCTCCAAATAGTGCCCAACGTAGATGCCAAGAACTGGCAGTCTCTGACTCCTGGAAGAGGGGTTCAAAATTGCTTTTGCCGCAAAATAGCCAATAGCTCCAAGCCTCAGAGAGTGGACACTCTTGGCCATTTTGGCATGTGCTTTGTCCTCTCACACCTTTTTAAAGGCTTGTAGATGCTTTTTTCAGGGCAGGAAGTAACTATCTTTTCAGCACAGTGGCTGTTGCAAACTGCAAACTGAATGAGCATAAAAAGTAATTCACAGTCTAGAGCAAATAATCTGACTCAGAGGACAGTGTTTGAGTTGTATGAAAAAGCTGCATGATCTAGCAATTCAAATACGTACCAGAAAACACATGAAAACAACTCAACACTGAACCAACAATCATAATGAAATCACACTTGGTTTTCAGAACTGCTCTCCTCCTCTCCACCCCAGGCTAGGTTTGTAAAACCAAAAGTATGTGTAAAGGGATTGTAAGAAAAGTAGGGAAGCTAGTCAGAGATAAGCATCTGAGCTAGGAGGTCACAGCAGTCATAGTCAGTGGCTTTAGGCAAGCCATTGTTTCTCAAGACTCAGGCTTCCCTTATACTAAGACATGAGACAGCAAGAGCAACCTGCCTTGCAGAAATTACTAAGATAATATGTGAAGTGCTTCAGTGTGATGGTTGTCTTCAAGTTTTTTTCCAATTTATGGCAGCCCTCAGGCAAAGCTACCACTGGGTTTTCTTGGCAAGTTTCTTCAGTGGGGGGTTGCCATTGCCATCCTTAGAGGCTGAGAGACTGTGACTAGCTCAAGGTGACCCAGTGGGTTTTCATGGCTGAGTGGGGGGGATTCAAACCCTGCTCTCCAAAGTCACAGTCCAGAAGTGCTTCAGACACTTGCATACAATATTTAATACATTGTTACTGTTATCATTTTTGTATGAATGCTTAATGGTAACATGTAACAAGTTTCTGTTTTTGTAAGCAGCAGTAAAAATAATACAGTAAGAAAAGTAAAGTTTTTTTTAATTAGACATTAAAACTGGCTCAGTTTACTGTATCACATATTTTAAAGGAAACTAGCTATACAGAAGTAACTTGCTGATCCCTTGGTTGTTTTCTCATTCTGTGTTTTTAGCAGTTTATTTTCTCTCTCTCTCTCACACACACCTACACACTTACTCACACACACAAACTTTTGCCTTTAAATATATGTATGTTACTACTTACTTTCCCCAGTTGAGGGGACACTAATAGTGTATATGTCCTGTTCAAGAGGCCTCTCCAGTACAATCTATTTCTTAGAGAGAGCCAGCACTGTTATACTGTGGGATTGTTACCTGGAAAATTCATTCTATAGACAAACAACAGTGGCTGAATTCTAGCTGCACTGTGTAGTATCCCTGCCCCAGTTTGACTCCTTTTCTGCACCAGTTTTAATCCAAATTGAAATCACTTTGGAAAGTCACGAATGACCCAAATTACACAGACACATTGGTACAAGGGGGTGTTTCTACTGTGTGCACTTGGTTGCTTTATCAGTTTATGTTTGGCCACACTATCACATCAGCTGCTGGGTTGCTGTTGTTTTTAATTCCCACAATGCACATACATATTTCCATATCCATTTAATCAAATAGCCTTTGTGTTGCCTTTCAACTGCCCATCTGTACCTGTAAAAAGTGAAGCCCATAATATTTACATAAAAACACCAAACAAAAAAAAAATGGGGGAAGCCTATATCACCTTTTGCAAATGCTAATTCAAACATGGAAGTTACTCTTCTATGGCAGGAATGATCAGGTGTCCTAGATGATCCTCTAACCAAGGTGACCACCCACCAATCTAGCCCCATCCTCCCCTACTTCTTACCCAATTGATCTCCATTCAGGGGTCAAACCACACATTTTAAAAAGATGGTTCTTCTCAAGAACAGCAGAGTAAACTTGAAGGTGTTTTTTTTAAATCACCTTAAAGTTTTCAGGCATTGAAAGTAAAAATTTTCACATCTGAAGGAGAGAAATATCACATTTCTAACAGGACTGGGATCAAGGGAAGGCCCATTATATAGCCTGTGTAGATTCAGCCTAGGTTGAGGCTTCACTGAACCCAGATCATAGTAAAAAGAAAGAGAGAAAGAAAATACAAGTTGCTAGAAAAGTATATAGAACATTATTCTATGTGGGCATTTAGAATGGATAAACTGTACACTCATTATTCTGTCCCCTCACCTCACGCTTCCTACCCCACAAATATCCAGTGGGTCTTACAAAAGCAATGGGGGAAAAAATCCACTGCTTTGGATGTATGCACATTCACATGCTAGCAAGTTCATTTATTGTAGCACTAGCACAGTATGTAGCAAGCGAGCAAAAACGAAGAATTGTGGCAATTCAAGCAGAATGATGAAAAGCGCATCTAAGAGCCCACCATAAGATGCTGAGGGTACATGGATCACAGCCTGGAAAGATTCTCAAGATGGTGCGATGACAACTTGATTAGGTTTAGCCTGAAAAATGTGGCAAGAGAGATCAGAATCAAACATAATTCCCAAGCTACTGGCCTTTTAATAAGCTCAAAAGGAAAGAAAAAGTATTCTAAGAAAGGGAACAACAGCTGTAAGAAATGGAACAGCTCTGTATCTTGAAGTTAGTAAGGCCTAGCTGAAGGCAAAAGAAAATGTGTGAAAGCTTTTTCCTCCCTGGTCAGGTGTGGTAAGAGTTCATATTGGTTTTCAGGCTCCACAAGACTACCTTGGCAATATAAATGGATACTCCCAAGAATAGCACCAGACTCTCACAGTTGCAAAGTTTTCATGAAATGTAGGTAGTTACAATGGGCACATACTTAGTAACTCACAAAAGCTGCCATGGTTTCACAAATCAGGCTCCCTGTCTGGATAGTCCTGGTAGGAATAAGAGCTTGGAAATGTTATCCTTTAAAAGACTACAGCTCTCAGAATAACTCTGCCCGCATGGTGTCTCAACACTGCTATCACCTCTTTATGAGTTCCAAAAGCGTTGGAGAAGTGTACCTCCATGCTGAGGTTTTTATTGAACCAGGAGTAGCAAAGTGTAACCTTGGAGCTATTCCCCTCCTATCCCTAACCTCTTTGTACCCTTTGGTAAGAAAGGTCCTTGTTGGAAACCTGCAGGGATATAGTCACACTAGGCGATTATAGCATTTTGATACCACTTTAACCACCATGGCTCCATCCTATGGAATCCTGGGCTTTGGGGTGTCATGAAATGCAGTAAATTATCTGCTGGTGAGATAATGGTAATGTTCAGGAGACTGCTCTGGAGAGTTCTACCACACTACAGACCTCAGGATATCTTATGATGGAAAGAACTTCTATACATTTGAATTATTCAGGTTGGCTTATTGCATGTTGCCCTGAGATCTTTAAATAGAGGGTGAGATATAACTACAGTCCAACCTCCATTCTTGTGGTCTTAGGACTCATGTCCCTCGCTTATGCGCGAGGGATGAATAGAGGGGGAATGAATGGGGCACATGTCCATGGCATGCACCTGTGTGTGCCCGCACCTATATTCAAGCCAGTGGGGCTTGAATATAGGCAAAACTTCATTTTTTCGATGGGGTCTGAAATAAATGCCCTGTGAAAAAGAAGGGGTGACTATACTTTAAATACGTAATAAATTAATAATTATGTAGAAGTGGTGATTAAGCTTTTAAATGGTTTTTAAATAGGCTGGTGGAACAGATGGCACTGTCTTAACATTTTTTAAAACATAACTTTATTGCTATACAAGAATTATGCTTCTGGCATGTTTATTTTTGACAGTCCATGAGGTCCCAATTGTTTAAAAAATGTGTCTCAAGCATACCAAAGTTGTCTGTATGTATGTGCCTTCAAGTCACTTGTTGATTTATGGTGTCCCCATGAATCTTGTATGATTTTCTTGAGCAAGAAAAACTCAAGAGGTGGTTTTGCCAGTTCCTTCCTCTGAAATATAGCCTACAGCATCTGGGTTTCACTGGTGATCTCCCAACCCAGTATTATCCAGGGCTGACCCTGCTTAATAATAATAATAATAATAATAATATTTCTTACTCGCCCCTCTGTAAAACAATCGAGGCGGGGTACAACAAGGTTAAAAAACAGATTACATATTAAAATAATTCAAGAATTCCATCCCAACCTCCCCCCCCTTAAAATAGGTTCCAAGATCAGACAGGATCTGGTAACTTTACCTATATGTTAAACGTAAAGGAGAGGAGCTAGTAAAAGAAACTAGAAAAATAATGTGGACACTATTAACAAAAATCTCAGTGCTGGTTTTCTGAAATACAGATTTAGCTAGAGTTGGGATTTTACAAAAGCCAAGATTTAACTAAAATAGCATTTTTTAAAAGGCACTTGGTTACACAAGTAACAAATCCTGAGCATATCTATTCAGAAATAAATTCTGTTAACATCAATGAGCCTTTTACCAGGTAAAGGATTTGAGATTACAGCTCCAGGCTGAAAATTCATACTGAATCCAATAAAATGGGAATCCAAATGGGTCACTGAGGTTTGAGATGTGTTTTTTTTTAAGAACAATGGGTAGGGACCGAAACAATTGTTCCAACACGTGTTCTCTTTTAATTATAATTGTGCTTCATTGGGAATATCTACAATAGTTCCACTTTCCTGAGATACACAGATACCCAAGGAATGCAAATTGGACTTTTTTCTGAATAGAAATGCATGGAATTTCTATACAAGGATGTGATTTTCAGAGTTTCTCATTTTCCCCCAGAAGGCCTGAATATACAACGGTCTGCATATTAATCCATTTTCCTTCTTCTGAACCCCATTCCATCCTTCTTCCCTCTTTGACTATAGAATTATTTTTTTCCTGGACACTAACGCAAAAGACTTCTTTCATTTATCTAAAAATGGGGTGGGGAATGGGAATAAGATATTATCAAGCACGATGACTAGTCAAGGCAAATTGAATTTTAAGATCACACACTTAATTTTAGTGATGCAAAATTCAGCACTATACAAGCAACTTCAGCTTTAAAATGGAAGTGTTTGAATAGAGAGAGCTTTCTTTAAATGATGATGGAATGTGTGGCAGCCTCAGTATCTGTGAAAAAGCCCAGCCATTTGGATCTCTATATAAAGAAAAGGGAAATGCAGCTGAAATGAAAGCTATTCCTCTCAAATGCCCATTGTGAGTGCATTAATGCTTACTTTAATATCACCCTACATAGGTTCCATGCATTTTATGCAAACTACTTTGGTTTCTGCTGAGCAGAATTGCTTCCATAATAAGTATGGAATAGTGACACTGAAAAGGATGATGCAAAAACTCTGCTGCATTTTCTCATCACTTCTTCCTGAGTCAATCCTGCATCTGCCCTTTTGTCTTTCATTCTGTACCTTCACAAAATCGTTATTTTCCCCACTTGCCCAACGCAATTTCTCTGTTTCCACTGTGATCTTACCTAGGAAGAGAATTGTCTGTTTCCTGGAAGTTCTGCCCTCAGGATTCTCAGTTTTCCTTAGATACTGATGTTGACTTTCTCTCTCCCCTCTTACCGCCAGGGTCCCTTGCTTGTGGATCATCAGGGCTTTCATCATACTCCGGCACATAAATGCTACAGATACCAGTATCACAACATACACAATGAAGGCTGTGAATATACTAGATTGGAAGACTCTCCATTTGGACGACAAGCTGGTGCATACAGTCACATTTAGCCTTATGTCAGGCATATGATGCCGGGCCTGGGCCCTTCTGCATGCAACCAACTTTTGATGGCCCTGGATGGTTTCCAAAGGGTACTCTGTCCCCATTGCGAAGAGAAGTGGTAGGGCCACCAGAACAGAGGTTATCCAGACAAAGGCAATGAGAATCTTTACTTTGCAAGGTCCAGAAGTAGCTTTGAACTTGAAAGGGTGGCAGATGGCAATGTACCTTTCAAAGCTTAGAGTGGCTACATGCAGCACTGTAGCATAGCTGCAGGCCTCAAAAAGGAAGCAGTACAACTTGCAAGCCAGGTCCCCTTTAGGGGTTGAGAAGGGGCTCCATATCATACTGAAGAACTCCACAGGCATCCCTAGTAAGATGACCAGCAGGTCTGAGCATGCTAGACTCACCATGTGATCTGTAACTTCTTTTTGTAAGTAGCCTTTCTTCTGAAGCACTTTAGTGGTGTGGATGGTAATGCTGTTGCCCAAGATACCTGCCACAAAGACAATGATATATACAAGCGCAAGAGTGATCTTGATCCATTGAGCTACTTCAAATTCCTTGACGTGGCTGTCATCAATTATATCCCAACAATCTGGCTCACCATCTTGCGTCGCCATGTGCAGAACTAACTATAGAAATGGCAAAAGAGAGGAGGAGATTCAGAGCATGTCATTGTCTCAATGTCCTTACTGTTCTTCCACCTCAATCCTGTATGTGCTTACTCTAACGTAACAACTAATGAAGTAAAGAAGCCTTATTTCTAAGCAACTATGTATACGTCTGAAGCTCTAACAGTAATAATTCACATACACCTTGAGTATGTTCAACAACTTTTCTACCTGATCTAATCTAGCAAGCACCCCACCCTGTTTGTGGAGTCAATGAAAGAAAAGGAATGAAATAACCTTGTAGACACCTTAAGAAATAAGAAATCCCGTAGGGTTTAAACTTCTTACTTCTTGGTCTTCTTTTCTGCACTTAGTTCTTCCTGAAATGTGTAATGTGTAATGGCGGCTCCAGTTCTCCTTAATGGATTGCTAAGGTGTCAGTTTCCTCCAGTCAGTCACTGTTGCTTGCCATCCCAGACAGCTTGCAGTGTGAGTTCCTTGTGGCTGAATGGCAACAAATGTCTGTCAAACATTAACTTGCAGCTGAACTGTAGAAGGGATGTGGTCACTGATTAAAACGATAAGATGAGTAGAAAGGGAATGAGGCAACTCTGATTCAAGATAACCAGGCTGACTTTCCCTTCCTGAAATTTGATCTCTGCTTCTTCAACCAACACCAGACAAGAGAGAAAGAGACAAATTAAGGTGGAACTATAATTGCAGAAAGAACCTACATGGGCTGAACAATTTAACCTTTGATTTATTCCCTCCTTCCTATTTACAGTATTTCAAGTGAGCTTAAGCATTTACTTTCTAGTTTAGGCGCAGGTTTAAGTTTCCTTTTCTATTTACACATTTACTGGCATTTAGCAGGAAAGAAATTTTTTTAAAAAGATTTTCAAACCTTAAATTGTTTTAATACTGCATAATCATGGGGTTGGATGAAAAGCAGAAATTATTTATCAAGACAATAGTACCATCACTATAGCAGTATTGTCACTTCTTCATACCTGAAGAAAAAGAAAGAATGTAAGTCCTATTACATGGCAGTTTTACTCACCATGTTACCATTATTTGCAGGGGGGGGGGGAATAGCTATAGTGAAACCATTAAAAACACAGGACTAAATTCCATTGTTAGATCCAGCTAGAGTAGACCCCACTGAGTTACGGTTACTTGGCAAATCAGTACTTATGTAATACCTACTCTACTCAAGTTGGAACTAATAAATGGATTTAATTCACAGATTCTTTTTATTTAAATAAAAGATTGATAAATTTTCCTTAGGAGGTGGCTTAGTGATGGTGCCTACAATTACCTCTACCATTTTTAAAATTAAGACTATGCCTTTATTTCCCATCCTTTAGTCCCCCTCCCCCCCTTCTTTTTTAAAATATAGATCATAACAGTCCTGTAAATATCCCCCTCCAATTATTAGATAACTATACAAACATACATACACTCTGGCAGAAAACAAAGAGAGAGATTCAGTTTTATGTGCAGTGGGGAGGGCACTGGTCTCCATAATGCAGATGTGGGATATCGCGTGCGCACACACACAATGAAGCATTATTACCAGTTGCCCAAGCATTCTTAGAAAAGTAGATGACAACAAAAAGTAAATGTGTGGGTTACTACATGTCAGTCCAAAATCATACATATTTCAGTGGAGGTCCATAGTTAAAGTTAATTCTGAAAGCACAATTAAAAGATAATCAAAATTGCTCCTCGTTGCTACTCTTTTCTTAAAAAGAAAACTCCAAGTGTAAGTTTTTCCATTAGGATCAATGCCAAAATTCTATCTAACCATCTGCAAAATGGGGGGGGGGGACCCTTCAGCTTCTTCCATCCTTTTACAGTTCAGTTCTTGCTATGCTGAGGAATATCAGGATGAGATCTTGGTGCATTAAATTTTCATTTGCACCTTTTAAGATATTCAACATCAATAAACGCCCATTAGGCTTGTTGTCCTAGCATTTATCACTTTTGGCTGTGCTCACTAAGGCTGCTGAGACTTGAAATCCAACAACATCTGGAGGCCCACATAACTGCAGTCATGCTCTCACAGATTATCTGATGGCGGGGGCTCAGAGGAAAGACAAGCTTTCTGTCACTTGTCTTCCCACCTTCAAGCTTGTTCTGGTTACCCGTTACTACTAGGCTAGTTTTTACAAGCCAGAATAATAAATTATTTAGGGGCTGGGGTCTAGATTAAGAAAATCTGTAAAACACCAAATGTAGGCCTGTGACTCTAACATCAATCAACATTTTTCTGCTGTGTGATTTTTAACATCTTTGCCTGATGAAGAAGCCAGTGAAGCTTTAAAAGCTTGGGTAAGGTACTGGCACAAGAATGGTATTACTGCTTGTGGATTTTGGATTTTGATGTATTTTGCTGTGCACCCAACATAGCTACCTCTATAAATAAATAAATAAATAACCAACCACCACCACCACCACCCTACCCCGGATTTCAAGATACCAAATTTATTCTAAACAAGAGGGAACCAAAGGACTAAGACTTAACTCTTAGAAATTTTCTGCTTCAAACAAAGGTAAAACACTTTCATTGGTTTACAGTTTGGGAGCAGAGTTTGGCATGTTTTACCTAAAAGCTTTTCCACATGTAAATTGTACGTGGAAGTTTATCACACTAGGGACCAATTTTAAAGTTAAAATGACATTGAAGTGGTGTTAAAGCAAATTTGATCATGAATTTAAAGCAAATTTAAAGCGAATTTAAAGTGGAAATAACATTATTTTGCAATTAATGTTCATGCGTGATTTTGCAATTAAAGGAATTTTGAATTTACACTTTCTATGGAGATCCGAACTTGAAAAAATGTGGATTAATCTTCCTTTAAATCTAGTTTAGCTGTGGGGGTTTTTTTTTGCGATGTCGTGTGAAATAGCATCGCTTAATTCTCCTTTAAATTTAGTTTAACTACGGGTTTTTTGTGACGTTGTGTGAAACGGTGTCACGTATTTTTGCGATTTCTCCGGGATATCTTTGAATTAACCCCTTGATCTCCCTGGTGTGATGAAGCTCTTAGACTCCTTGGGAAATTCAATGTTCCCTGCATAAGGAAGGAGCAGTTAGTTTCACACAGCACAGGGGCATCTGGATCACAAGTGAGATTACTTTTCTGTTGCTGATGGAGTTGGAATTTTATTACCTGTCTTTTATTGCTCTTTGTCTCTAGTCCTCATATGGCCAATAAGGATAGTAGCCTCTGCCTACATTGAAATCCCCTCAATACCATCTTAACTAACAACGGGGCTTTCTAGATTGGCAGGAAAGTGTGACATGAAGTTGCCTTTTCCTTAATGCTTAGCAGCTGCACCACAGCCTTTAGATGGAGCTGTGCTGTTCCGCAGTTTTTAAAAAAGAAGCTGGGGAAACCAGCACCTTTTTAAAGGCGCTTCTTCTCCCCTAAAACGCAAAAAAAAAAAAAAAAAGCGTTTTCATGGCACACTTTCCCTTTTTCTCATCTAAAGGCTAGAGTTTCATGCAGCCATGAACACACTTCTTTTTGCCAATCTAGAAAGCCCCAACATCTCAGACAAAATGTGTCTAATATCATCATTTTTTCCTGTATGATTTTTAACATCTTTACCTAATGAAGAAACCAGTGAAGCTTGAAAGCTTGTACACTATATTTTATGCTTTCATGTTGGCCCAATAAAAGTATTGCTCTTTTGTGCATTTTATATTTTGTTGTTGCAAGGCCAACACAACTACACCAGAATATATTTTGAGCCCATTTCCAATTTTTTTTTCTTCCAAATTTTCTTAAAAGCCTAAATCAGGAGGCTGTACTAACTACTTGACCATCATTGTGGTGTTAAAAATTTCCTACCTGTTCTGCATTGTGGCTGTATTTAATACAGGTAAATCATGCTACTAAATGTATTGTACAAAGCAGATGGCTTTCAAAGTTTAAGAGTAGCCTTCTACGTCTTCCTTTTTTTCTTGATAGACTGATAACCAAAATAATACAGATCATTTTGATCAGCTTTATTCCTCATAGCAGGGAGGAGAATGAATTAAAGATACTCTAATTTTTTGGTTTCTGTGTTTTGCACCAAGTGGTTCTGATTGTAGCTTCTAGGAACAATTAGAAGCTTTGTATGTATAGATTAATAAAAATTAAATTAGTAGTTTATAAAATCCTGTTGGGATTTTCACATATATATACTTGCTGATGTAAGGAAAGTAAGAATGAAGGCTAGATTGGCCCTCTATTTGCTATCTTTCTGTCAGCAAAAACTTTAAAAAAACCTTTGGGAACTGACTGCTTTCAAAAGATGGACTTTTAATAGTCTGCTGTACTGCTGTTTAAAGATTTTTAAAAAATCTTTGAATAGCTTTTTTTTAAAAGTTATTATTTAATATTATTTATTTATTTATTTCCAAGGATTTATATCCTGCCTTTCTCCCACAGTGGAATAGCATTATAGTTTCCATAGTTACTTTTATCTATACTGTAATTGTTTTAAAGGCTTGAGTTTTTGGTCTGAGGGGGAGGATAGGATATAAATAAAAGAAAAAGGAAAGAGAATGAAGGCAGTAGCCTCTCCACATGATACTTCTCCTTCCCTATAAGCTTACTATGGCCAGCTATGCCACTACTAAATGCCTTCTCTGTTATTCCACTTTTTTTAAAAAAAAAAAAGTCCCAGTTTCTCTCCTCCTCCTTTCCCCCTTCATTGTCAGCTTCCTTCACAATTGTTGCAAACTGAATTCAACAAATTTGTACTAAACTACCAAGTGAAGGGGGTGTGTGTTCAAAATCTTACACTTCCCAGTAGGTCCAGGCAAAGCAAACTGCTGCAGTCCTTCTAGCTTGTGTGTTCTTCCTCTTTAATAGCTTTTATCATCTTGACCACACTCTGATGTTTTTTGGCCACAGGTGTCCTGGTTTTTTCCTGCAAAATGTTGGAGGGACTCCTAAACATCTACTACTAATTACTGGGGGGAAGTGCAGAGCCAGCATAGCTGGATCTTCTTCTGAGTAGACCTACATAGGATTGCACTCTTAATCTACTATTTTAAAAAAATCACCAAAATTTATTAGATAAGTTTTCTTTTTAATCTGCACATGAAAGTGTTATCATTTTATTCAATGATTATCTTCCCACCTTCCAAAAATATAATAAACAAAAGAAGAAGAAAAAGAAAGCAATCAGCATGTGCTTTGGTTGATTATTTATAATCCTTGGGGAGGGTGGGGTCCTTTCCAATTTTTCTGCTGCTTCAAGCCCTCTTGCCCCGATCCTCCTCCGTTGTGTGATAATTCAGATTTGTTCTGCTCAGACAAGCTTTATATTATTGCCCAATTTCTTTCATTTAATTTTACTTGATAAAAATGGGAACAGAGATTACACATGCATGGCTGACTCGTGGAAATGAAACAAATTAAAAATTTGTTGGTTACCAGAGGCTGAGGAGGGAAGAGGTTCTGCGGAGATTGTGTTTTCTTCATTGTTTCTCCACAGCAATTGTTAAAGTGACACCTCACTTTTGTCCATTAGTCTTATAATATATGCAGACCAAAATTTACTATTAGTATGTCTTTTGCCTTAAAAGAAAAAAGACTGGGAGATGATTCACTATATTTTCTGAGATCCCAACATGTTTGGGAGGAGATACATTTGCTTCTTAAGAGATTATGTCTTTTTTTTTTTAAATTAAAATAAAAAAAAAACCACACACACAACTACCTTTTGACTTTGTGGTCAAAGTAAATATGAGCTTGCAATCCTTAAGATATGTCTGGCCCTGTTCCCGATCCTTCTTGTGCTCTATTGAGAAGAAATACATACTCCAGTTCCCATCCGCACAGAATGATTCTCATGATATTATCATAATAAATCCTTCAGTAGAAAACAGCATGGTGTAGTGGTTTGAGTTATTATGTGGCTGAACAGACCACACTAATAGAGCTTTCAGGGCCTCAGCAACTGCACGCCATGGCCCCGATCTGGCAGTTTGCCACCCTAAAAAGAAGCAGCAAAATGCCACTCCTTTTTAGAACTGCAAAAAGCCACCCTTGCCACCACTGCAGAAATGCTGCTACTGGACCTTATCAGATGGGAGGAATTTCTCTTTATTGCGAATGGAGCCAATTGGAGCCAATTCAAATTCATGTGAATTCGCTAGTTTAGCGAATTTACGTGAATTCCAATTGCATTTGGAATGTGTTCAGAATGACTTCCCATTACCCAAAAATGACCCCCTCTTGCCTGAAATTGCATGAGATGCTTTAATTCGCAATAACTTGAAACCCCATGATTGCGTTCGGATTGCCATTAGATCATACTTCCAATTTCCAACATCTGATAAGGTCCACTGTGCCAAATGCTGTGCCTAAGAAATGGCATGACACTGCCTGCCATCTGGTCGGGCATGCGGTATGACGGTGGCATCGGAGCAGAGTTGGGGCATACAGCATGCAGCTCCACGTCCCCACTCCACCCCCAATGTCTGTGTTTATTGCCAGTCTGTTATGACAGTATGACTCTGTAGATGACAATACAAAGGTCTGCTCAACCATGGAAACCCACTGGGTGCCCTTTGACAAGTCACACACTCTCAGCTTCAGAGGAAGGCAAAGGCAACCCCACTCTGAAAAAAAATCCTGCCAATAAAACCTCCTGATAGGTTTGTCTTCAGAGCCAGTGTGGAATAGTGGTTTGGGTGTTGGACTGCAACTCTGGAGACCAGGGTTCAATTCCCAACTTGGCCATGAAACCCACTGGGTGGCCTTGAGCAAGTCACTCTCTTTCAGACTCAGAGGATGGCAAGGCAAACTTCCTCTTAACAACTCTTGCCAAGAAAACACCATGATAGGGTCGCCATAAGTTAGAAATGACTTGAAGGCACACAAAAACCAATTATCTCGATCCATTTCAAACTGGCTTCAGGACAGGACATGGAGTGGAGACTGCCATGGTCGCTCTGACCGATGACCTCCGCCTGAGTATCGACAGGGGTAGTGTGACCCTGCTGGTGCTCTTGGATCTCTCGGTGGCTTTTGATACTGTAGATCACTCCATCCTCTTGAGTCGACTGAGGGAGTTGGGGATCGGGGGCACCGCACTCCGGTGGCTCCGGTCCTTTCTCTCTGGCAGATCCCAAAGGGTGAGGCTCGGGGACAGTTGCTCCTCCAAGATTGAGCTTAACTGCGGCGTCCCTCAGGGCGCCATTCTGTCCCCGATGCTATTTAATGTCTACATGAAGCCGCTGGGTGAGATCATTTGGAGACATGGAGCTCAGTGTCTTCAGTACACTGACGACACTCAGATATACCTCTCCATGACCAGATCGTCGGTTTGGACTTCAGATGGTGTCTCTCCTCTTAATGACTGCCTTGCAGCGGTAATGGATTGGATGAGGAAAAACAGGCTGAAACTTAATCTAGACAAAACGGAGGTACTAGCTGTTACAGGCCCGAAACCAGGTTCGGGAATACATCTTCCGGTCCTAGATGGAGTCACACTCTCCTCGAAGGACCCTGTTCGCAGTCTGGGGGTGCTCCTTGACTCGTCGCTTCACATGACTAGTCAGGTGAATGCGGCAGTCAGGAGCGCCTGTTATCAGCTTCGGCTGATACGCCAGCTGCGCCCCTACCTGGATCAGAGGGACCTGGAAACAGTGGTGCACGCTTTGGTAACCTCACGTTTGGATTTCTGTAACGCGCTCTACATGGGGCTACCCTTGTGTCTAACCCGGAAACTCCAACTAGTTCAAAATATGGCAGCCAGGCTTGTTAGCGGAACACCTAGGAGAGAGCACATTACACCTGTGCTTAAAGCTCTCCACTGGCTGCCGATTAGTTTCCGGGTGCAGTACATGGTGTTGGTTTTAACCTTTAAAGCTCTACATGGCTTGGGTCCATCTTATCTCAGGGACCGCCTCTCCCCATATGAACCCCCCCACACGCTTCGGTCCTCTGGGAGAAATCTGTTGCAGCCGATGAAGACTAGGTTAGAGCAGACCTCCCAGAGGGCCTTTTCTGCTTCTGCTCCCAGGCTATGGAATGGCCTGCCGGACGAGATGTGTCTTATTACATCCCTTGACTGCTTTAAAAAAGCTATAAAGACGCATCTCTTCCGGCAGGCCTTCCCTGAAACTGTATAATCTACCTGGCTCCTAAAATCTTTCAGCCAATTCCCAACTCCTTATTCCCCCGACCCTGTATTTTGTTTTGTGTACTATGTTGTATTGTACTTTTATTGTTAGTAATTTAATTTTAAACTTAACTAATTTAATCCTATTTTAAGGGGGGGAGGTTGGGATGGAATTCTTGAATTATTTTAATCTGTAATCTGTTTTTAACTTTGTTGTACTCCACCTCGATTGTTTTACAGAGGGGCGGGTAAGAAATAATAATAATAATAATAATAATAATAATAATAATTATTATTATCAACAATAAAAGGTTTGCCTTAGGGTTGCCATAAGTAAGAAAGAAATGAAGGCACACAACAACTACTATTACTATTACTACTAGTACAACAAACAACCACCTAAATCAGAAGAGTCAAGGGATTGGAAGAGCAAGAAATTCACAAACTCTCTTTAAGGCAGGTATCTTTTCAAGGAATAAGTTTGCATACATTCCTGATGTGTTATATTGCTATCTTGTTTGTCTCTTGGCACAACAAAATTCCAGTTGTTTCGCTCAAGAATATTCTTGCCAGTGTGCAGTGGGAAACAGAAATGTAATCAGCCTTCCAGAGCCACCCACCCCATGCCAAAGACTTGAGGAACAAGGGTTTCTTATTGCTTCTAATTACTCCTTAATCAATTTCCATGTTATCTTCAGTGTAAGCAGGATTTTTTCCCCATACTCAAGAGAGTCTGCATGACAGAAACCACACTCATATGACTACTTTTCTATTTTTTTTAAAAAAAAATATATTAACTAATTTCTAGTCTAGGAGCCAGTGTGATTTAGTGATTTGAGCGCTGGACCCTGGAGACCAAGGTTCAAATCCCAACTCGGCCATGGAAACCCACTGGGTGGCCTTGGCCAAGTCACAGCCTCAGAGGGAAGCCCTGGCAGAACACTTTCTGAACAAATCTTGCCAAGAAAACCCTGTGATTGGCTTGCCTTACGGTTGCCATAAACTGGAAACAACTTGAAGGCACACAGTAATGATAAAAATTTGAATCTAACATTTCCTCCTCCACTTTCTTGAAGAGGTATAAAAGAAGAGATGGAGACATTGAATAACTTTGATTACATAGGCTGCATCCACACTACAGAATTAATCCAATTTGACATCACTTTAACTGCCATGGCTCAATCTTATGGAATTCTGGGAACTGTAGTTTTGTGAGACACTCAGCCTTCTCTGTCAGATTGCTCTAGTGCCACAACAAATTACAGTTTCTAGAATTTTACATCACTGAGCCATGACAGTTAAAGTGGTGTCAAACAGGATTATTTCTGCAGTGCAGATGCAGCTACAAGCCTGAGATGGGGAACAAAACAAAATGAAAACTTTTCACAGTATTGTAGCTATTTTTAATATTTTTTGGGGTGCTGAACTGGAAAAACATGTCATACCACACACAGTTCTTTCACAAATTTGATATTTTATCAATTCAGTTGATATTCACTTTTGATTAAGGACCTTACTACATTACGTTTTAACCTAGTAGCAGCCTAACGGGCAGCAGCCGGGACACGGCATGGAGGGGATTATTGCATTGTGAATTGCTGCCAAATTGCCCAGCCATACTCAGCTGGCCCTTTTTAAAACTTGGGGAGATTTCATTTTCAAAAAGGGGCTGGCTGAGCACAGCTGGGACATGGGATGCTGACAGCCGTGATACAGCGGCGACTTACAATGCGATAATCCCCACCTCCATGTGCGTCACAACTGTAGTCCGTTAGGCTGCTGCTGGGTTAAGATGTAATAAATAATAGTAATAATAATAATAATAATAATAATAATAAATTATTTATATTCCGCTTTTTTGCAAAGGAATCAAAGTGGATTACAACAGTATAAAATAACACAACGTACAGTTAAAATTACAATTAAGAGACATAATCCCATAACCCAGCCTGCCCCCCATCATAAAAACTTAGAGGCAAACATAGATGCAAACCATAAAATGAGATTAAACACTAAACTATATAAAACATACCAAGGTGAACATAAGATAATAAAATTGTGGGTGGATTGTAATGTGTTGTTGTTGTTATTGTTTTCTTTTACCCCACCTTTATCTGACTCTAGGGACAATAAGGTCCTAAGAATGAATGCAGAGATGTTTCACTGCTATTTCTTTTAGTGCGTTTGAATTAATTTTTTGTATTCGATACCAGTAAATTAAAGATTAGAAGACTTTAATGCCTATCATTCAGACACATATTACAACATAGAAATGTCAAAGCAAGTTATAAATAAACTGTACACAATGGAGCAAATCTGAGGTCTTTTTTATTATTTAGGATATCACATTCCTGTAAAGCCATCATACATTTTTTTAAAAAAAGTTATTATGACTCTCAGTTTTGGAGGCCTGTGTTATTGGTTCTTAATATTAGGAGAAGGCAGAGCTTCTACATCTTTAATAGTTGTATAGAAGCACATATGTCAGTAGAACCAGCTACACCTGTTCAAAATTCTTTCATAGTAAAAATCCTGAATGCAGCTGTTTAACAACTTGTGTGCAGGGACAAGGAGATGTACTAAAATAAATAAATAAATTCAGAAAAATAGAAGATGGCAATAAAAAGTAGGAACAAGAGACCTCTTCCATATGATATTAGAAATCAAAGGGAAGTTTATACGGAGTGGGGATACTCTACAATCAGTAGAAGGAACACATTACAAGACCAAGTACAAATAAAAAATGGAAATACTATACAGAAGAACTATATAAAAGAGATAAAAGGGTGATAGATTCATTTGATGAAAAACCTATGAAGGAGAACCTTCAGTTTTAGAAAATCAAATGGAAGCTGCACTCTGAGCATTTGTGCTGCTTCATTCTACAGAAACAAAATGTACTCTAGTTCAACTAAAGTATGTCAACAAATATGAAAAAACAAAACAAAAACAAAACACCAATGTCCAACAGATTGGAAATGCTCAATATACATTCCAATCCCCAAGAAAGGGGACACCAGGGATTACAGTAAGTATAGGACCACTGCATTATTTTCCCAGCTACAGCAAAGCCTTTGACTGCACAGATCATGAAAAGCTATGCAATGCTCTTAAAGCAATGAATGTGCCACAATATTTGATTACCTTGAGGTATAACTTGTACTCAGGACAAGAGGCTA
Source organism: Urosaurus nigricauda (assembly GCA_034509955.1). Lineage (NCBI taxonomy): Eukaryota > Metazoa > Chordata > Lepidosauria > Squamata > Phrynosomatidae > Urosaurus > Urosaurus nigricauda. The sequence goes on along the minus strand of JAOEGL010000001.1, from coordinate 143,969,098 downwards.
CTGTTAGAAAAAAAATGTGTTCTTACACAATAGTTTCCAGTTGGCAAGCAGATCAGGCAAGGCTGCATTTTTTCACACTATCTGTTTGACATCTATGCTGAACATTCATGTGCAAAGCAGAATTAGGCTTGGAGGAAAGAGACATGAAAATTGGAGGAACATCAACATTTTAAGATATGCCGATGACACCATGCTGCTAGCAGAAAATAGCAAAGACTTGGAATAAATACTGAAGAAAATCAAGGAGGAAAGGCAAGCTTAATGCTGAACATTAAGCAAACAAAAACAACAGATAGTTTATATAACTTTAATGTATACAATGAAAAACTTGAAATAGAAAAACCACATTGCAGGTGGCTTGACTAAAACAAGGAAGCTATGGCCCTGCATCTCCAAGACTTGAACAGGGCTATTTATGATAGAGTGACTTGAAGGTCTCTCATCCATGGAGTTGCCATAAATCAAAGTGAACTTGATGATATTTAACAACAACAAACAACAAAGGTGCGGGAGTCCTGATTCCTTTTCTATCTGTCCATTGTAATTATGAAAGAATACAATTATCACACACATGGACTGATAATGAAGTCCTGCAACAAATTGTTATACTATCTACTGTGTATTCTTTACTCCTTACTAAAATGTGAAGGTGGCAAACCTGTGGCCTTTCAACACTCACCAGGGCCATTCAGCATGGCTTGTACAAATGAAGAATAGGATCCTTACTGCTTTATCACACTAGGGGCAAACAGGATTTAAACAAGAGTTAAACAGGAAATGTCCTATGTTTATCATAGGACATTTCCTGTTTAACTCTTGTTTAGCTCTCGTTTAAATCCTTCTTGCCTCCTAGTGTGATAAGAGCATTGAAGAGCTAGAGGTTCCCTACTCCTTCTAAAAGAAGTGCTTTTTCCACTGCTCCTACCTCCAAGCCTTTTTCACCAAGCCTTCTAGACCTGTGTTTGCTATTAGGAGGGATGCCATTGGCTTGATAGAAGATTTACCATAGTTCCCAACATGACAAGGATCTCTCTCCATCCTGAAAATGATACACTACAACCTCTAGCCTGTCTGCATGCAACTCTCAACTTCAGCCCAGTAGGACTGCAATTTCCTGCCACTGCAAAGAATCTGTATTACCACTGTTACTACTGCAAACATATTTGTATTTTTGTTAGGAAACACAGTAAGTGGGCAGTACAGGCCCCCTGCCCTCCCATGGCAGGTTTTACTGCAGCAGTGCCTGTAATTGTAGCAGTGGGAAGCTGGTGTGCTCTCCCATGAAAAAGGTCACAGAGACACAAAAAGAGCAATGGCCCATGTGATACACAGTGTGTGTGTGTGTGTGTGTGTGTGTGTTTGCCCCTGCTTTAGACCCCAAAATTCCCAATATATGTACTTGAAACTCACCAATATCAGTACATTTAGCACCACACTATTTTATATACCTTCTCAAAAGTAAGCGCCTTTGAGTTCAGTTGTGTTAATGCCAAGGGGGTTGGTAAAGAGTTGCAAGATGTGCCAGATTTGAGAGCAATGTTTTTGATTGCTCAGTTTGAAAGAGTATGAACTTACTGAAATCTCAGGCAATATTCATCTTCAGAGATGTCTTGTGCAGCTGACACCAGACAAGCCAAAGGTCTTTGTAACCAAGATCAGCCTTCTACCTCCGTGCTCATGCAACAGTAATGTAAATTATGCTAATCGGGTCACAATGGATGTGTGCTGCTATGATGTGACTTTGTAATAATTTGTCTATCCACTGAATAAGACTTCTTAAATGCAGATGATCTTGTAATAAAATTGCTAATAAATGTCATTCTGCCTCGCCAAATGTAGAATGCTTCTACCACCCTAAATTTAATAATTATTAATTGTAATAAAAGAACTACTACAGTTTTAGAGTTTTAGCTTATGGCCTAGATTGATCACTCAGTATGTCTGTCTATCCTTTTTCTTTTTAGGTTGACCATGCAAATTTTCTAAACATTATTTGCATGGACAATACAAAATGCAGATTTTATATACACATATACCTAATTCCATTTTTTCCCTGTCACAAAGCTTGAGCAAAACCTGGACACATTTCCTAAAATTGTATTTAAGGGATCCTCTGAGGTAGTCCTAATTTAGAAATACTTTAAAATACATACCATCCACCTTAAGCATATTATCTACCTAATGTCTTGCTAAAAATTCCTTTATTTACTAGTGAGAAAATTCACATGTACCTTCTCTTTCAGGAATGGAGCCCTGGACATGTGGGATACATGATGCTGCAGGGAATGGATCTACTTTTGATGGCCTCCAGAGTAAGGAGGCAAGAAATCTTTGTGTTGAGTGCCACGACATTGTACATTGTTGGGGGACAGTGGCACAGGTAATATAGGTTCCCTTCCATCCATATGTCTCTTCCCAATCTCTGCAGGACAAAGTAGACACTTGTCTCTTGTCCATGGCAAGTCATTGGGAGAAGAATATAAGAGTTCCGTTCAACGCATTGGCACCCTTTTGATGTAGGGTATTACTATGGAACTCTCTCTCACTCTAAGGTCCTGAGACCCAGAATGGGGAAGAACTCTGCCCTTGAGACATATCTGGGGTTTACTTTCACTTGTAAAGTTCTGTGTAATAATAATAATAATAATAATAATAATAATACTATTAATAATAATATTTATTTATTTATAGCCTGCCCAATCACTAGGAATTCAGGTATGTTACAACAATTAAAATATATGAAATACAATAAAATCAAGATAATCCTTCCCCCCCCCCCCAAGCTAAAATACAATTAAATCATCACAGTTTAAAACAATAAAATACAAAGGTATTAAAATCAGGGAAAAACTTAGTGAACAGGGTGACAAGATCACAATGTCACAGTCTTGAATGGGAGCCCCTTGGGTTTGCCTTCCATTGGATGGATAGCCAGGGAGCAACCCAGTTACTGGACTGCCCCCAAAGTCAGGTGGAGTTAGTCAGGAGGAGGTAATTAAGGGATGACACCTAGTCTCAGCTGAACAACATCAGGTTGCTCTCTTGCCCTTGCTTCTTCCCTGCCCTCGAGTTGACTCATGGAGACTCCATAAATACGACCTCTCCAAGGCTCCATGCTGTGTTCAGTTCCTGCAGGCTCATAGCTTCTCTGATTGAGTCCAACCATCTGGTATGTGGTCTCTCTCTCCTTCTACTGCCCTCTACCAACATTATTGTCTTTGGCCTAAATCTAAATGTTATTCCCAATGAATCAAGAAAACTTTCATATTTATTTATTTTATTTATATCCCACCTTTGTTCTAATACGGAACCCAAGGTGGCTTACAATATAGGTTAAAACAAAGTCCTAAGTGCTGACTTTCCAAATTTTCATTGCCTCAGTGGTTTTACTCCAACTGGGACTAGCAGTTGGGATCAGAAAAGTGGTGGTTCTATCTAAATTCCTCATGTGTATGTTTTAGTGATAATTTCAGGGCATATTATCATAAAGCAATTGCATTTTTCCTAAAAGGAAATGATTCTTGGAAACATCTTGGTGATTTTAATGTTAGGCTCATAGGCTATTAGTCCCTGAGTTAGCCTTGTTTGGAGGAAGCAAGAAGACCTTGAATTAAAAACAAAACACAGAGAGCAGTGTTTCTAATATTATTTGGGAGATAGGGTGGGGGCTGAATTGGATGCACTATAGTTTGCCTTCTCAGCAAACTTCAGGAATATGAAAAAGTATACAGAAGTACTTTGCAGTCCTTAATGTAAGTATGTGCTTGGACTGGTTATCTAGAAAGGACTGAATATAACAACATTGATTTTGTTCCATTAGCATCCTGCTATCCTGGCAGGCTGCCATCAATCAGAAAGGAAAGTGATATATAAACCAGGGAATTAAGATAATGCAGAAAGCTCATAAAAATGGAGATTATTTGCACACAATGCAGATTTAACGGTGGCGTCTCATTCTGCCTCTAGCCTACAGGCCAGCCAACATTAACTCCTCTAATGATACATTTGCCTTATGAAGTAGTCTGCGGGTTGTAAAGCACATTTCCGTTTTCTAAAAAGATAAAAGAGTTTAACATGCTTCTGATCACATGTACACAGACTCCCTTCGCATTATGTATCGACTTTTCCTTTCCTTTCCTTTTTCCTTTCCTTTCCTTTTTTTTTTTTTAAGGATTAGTGTGGTCTGAGTTCGATGAGTTTGCCAGATCAAATAAAATTTGGAAATAAAGAATAATAGAACTGTTCAGCCTCTGGTTTAAAGATGGATTGTTTGAGCAGAAGAGATGGCATATGTATTATTTTAGAGGGAAGCAATGTCCATGACAACTAGCAACCTTGGAGGCACAATGCAGTTAAAGTAAAGAGGTGGTGTGTCATATTGGCTAAATGAATGAGCTATAAATCAATTATTTCTTGGTTCTAATCTCACCTCTGCTATTAGGCAGGCTACTCGTTCTTGGCCTTCCATCTACGGCATGTGGATTATAACACTACTGGCATTTCAGGGTTGATATAAGAATTACATCACTAAAAGGCACATGAAGTGTTCTGAATGTTGAAAAGAAAGCACATTGCGATGTCCTCTGCTAATGAATTCAGAAAGAGAAAGGCCGATAGGAAAACACAGGATCAACACTAACGGGCTTCAATTCGGATTGTCATCTCCTTTCTCTTCTTCTCTTTGTAATTTTTTTTGAGATCCGTGCATACTTAACTGTTACATGCTTACCTGTTTTCAGATGCAAGTTTAACAGCTATAAAGAAGGTCTGAATATTCTCCATGTATTTGTCTATTTGTTCTTATGATTTTTGTTGTAGTTGCTCAGTTTCATGTTAGCTGAACGTTTCAGAATTCTGTTTTTCCTCACTTTGTGCTCTTCATTACTCTGTACCCTATTGCCCTTTCTCATTTTGCTTTAATTACAATTTATAATTATAATTTAATCAATTAATTAATTAAATTATTTTTCATGAATGTGCTGTGTGGGCTCCCAAAGTAATTCTTTGAAAGAAAAATTGCAAGCATGAAAAGTGTTAAGCATTCACACAACTTCTTCCACTGCAATGTTCAGAACTACAGCTTCTAAATATGGCTTTTCCATTTATATGTTTTGAAATCCTGCATGGACTACATTAATATGTGAGCAGTTAACAGCATGTTAGATGCCAGAATGTCTCAGTTATTCCAACTGGGGGATGGGACTCATAGTCCAAAAAAAGCAAGCTCTTTAGATGTATATATAACTTGCCTGAATTAATCAACTCATAAGTGCATCCTCATAATAGTTCAACTTTACAAAGTATACATTTAAGTCTTTAAAATTTCCATGGAATTTAGGGTAAAAGTTTTGTCTATATCAACATAACTTCACAAATGTCATCTTATTGTAGGTACATTCTTACAGATTTGATACTTGCACCATATTGGTGTATAATAATAAAACTAATACCTATATCTATATCACTCTCCTGCCCCAAATTGCATCTTAGTTTATTGGTTCTTTGTATTTCAATATGCATAAATGCGCTTTGTTTATTTCTCAATTACCATTCAGTTTGGGAATCGCTAGGCCCAAAGTGGCTCACAGAGATTATTAATTTTCCATTGTCTTCATATATGTTTCTCAATAGCTGTGCTATGCATATGCAAATACACCCTAATTAACTTCACTAATCTCCCTTTTCTGATTGGCTTCTTTGTCTACTGACCTAAAGTACATTGACAGTGACAATGATTCCACCTTGATTTTTCTCCTGGGGTCGGGTGGAGCATAAGAAATTTAGAATATGAAAACCTTTGAAGCACAATAGAAACACGTTTTGAAATTGCAGAATAGAACAGTAGTTCATTTTGAATAACCTGATCTATCCAGCTTTGCAGTTTTTAAAGTAAAAGTTTAAGAAAAATAAAAACTATATAAGATTTGTCTATTCTTGAACCCCACATCTGATTAACTGTTAGCTTAAATGCTTCTGCGAAATGCACAAGCAGTGTCCTCCCTCACAATTCTAGAATTCAAGAAGAATGAATGTAAAGAGCTGCGAAGCTATAGACCAATGAATAGCTGTAGCTTGATGTTCTGGATCTCAGAGCATCAGATCCAGACCTTCCATTAGGTTTACTAAGGTGACCATCTTAGGTGGTAGAACACCAAAAGTGGCAAATTCGCCATTCTGCACATCCACACTCACTCCCAAGAAGGTGCTTGCCTCTCTGGAGGACCACTGCTTCTCAGGGAAGCTCTTGAGAGCTGGCTATGTTCTGAACACCAGATTCTCAGGCATCCTCAGAGCCTGGAACTATAGGCAAGTTTTGCCTGGGAAATGGCCTGTACTACAGCGCAATTATTTTGTTTTAGGTCACCCCCTCCTCACAGGACTTGGCTTTTAGGTTCTACCAGACCTAAGAGCATTTGCATTTAGGAAGCAACTAGCTATGTGCTGTTGCACCAGCTGCTTTTTGAAGCTCTATACATCATCCTCCATCTCTCTAGCTTTGGCTGGCAGTGTCCTGATGTGGTCATCTATCATCACAGTGTCAAGGTAGTAGCACTTTATTTCCTATTTTGGGCAGCAGGAAGGCTGGGCTACCTCTGCAGAATTTCCCTCCCATGATTGTCCATTATGGGTAGTTGTGATATGCCTTGATATTTAGTCTTCTTTAGGTGGTGTGACTAGTTTAGATATAATCCAGTCATTCAAAAAGGTGAATGAAAGCTTCTGGTCCTTTTTTGCACCCTAAGAGGGTGTCCATGCCTCAGAGAGAGGATGTACAAGCTTGGTCCTCATACCAATAAACAACAGTTGACAACTACATCTAAGCACAGCCAAATTGTTAATCTATTCATTGCATACTATTCCACTAGTGTTTAATTTGTATCAAAAAAAACTTGACAATTTGTCTTTGGGTTTTTTGGAATCTCATTGTTATCTGTGTGAAGGGCAAATAAAACAGCCTCTCTCAGCACAGTGTCAGCTTTATAAAGACCACAGCATTTAAGAAAAGGGCGGGGGGAGGATGAATAGGAGAGGAGCTCAAGGGGTATTTTGTATTATAAGCACAACAGCAAATATTGGTCATGAGCTTGCTGTGAAACTGCAGCCTTAAAATATCTTCACAGTGTACTTAGAATTGCTAAATACCAAGTACAAATGTAGACTTTGTGAGAATATACAGTTCTCCTGTATGTGGAAATGACTGGGAAACAGCTGGGAAGGTGAACAGTGTGTTCAATAAATATGCAACAGATTTCACAAATCCTGGAACACCAAATTGCTCTATGAATGTTGTTGTTGTTGTTCATAGAATCATAGAGTTGGAAAAGACCACAAGGGCTATCCAGTCCAACCCCTACCATGCAGGAACTCTCCATCAAAACATCCCCGACAGAAGGCCATCCAGCCTCTGCTTAAAGACCTCCAAGGAAGGAGACTCCACTACACTCCAAGGGAGTGTGTTCCACTGTCAAACAGCCCTTACTGTCAGGAAGTTCCTCCTAATGTTGAGGTGGAATCTCTTTGCCTGTAACTTGCATCCATTGTTCTGGGTCCTGTTCTCTAGAGCAGCAGAAAACAAGCTTGCTCCTTCCTCAAAATGACATCCCTTCAAATATTTGAACAGGGCTATCATATCACCTTTTAACCTTCTCTTCTCCAGGCTAAACATCCCCAGCTCCCTAAGTCTTTCCACATAGGGCATGGTTCCCAAACCCTTCACCATTTTAGTCGCCCTCCTTTGGACACGCTCCAGTATCTCCGCATCCTTTTTGAATTGTGGTGCCCAGAACTGGACACAGTATTCCAGGTGGGGCCTGACCAAAGCAGAATAGAGTGGCACTATTTCTTCCCTTGATCTAGACACTATACTTCTATTGATGCAGCCTAAAATTGCATTGGCCTTTTTAGCTGCTGCATCACACTGTTGTCTCATGTGGTCTACTTGTACTCCTAGATCCCTTTCACATGTGGTCTTGTTCAGCCAGGTGTCCCCCATCATATATCATTTCATTTTCCCATCCTAAATGCAGAACCTTACATTTCTCCTCATTGAATTTCATTCTGTTAACTTTAGCTCAGATTTCTAGTCTATTCAGGTCATTTTGAATTTTGATCCTATCCTCTGGGGTATTAGCTACTCCTCCTAATTTGGTGTCATCTGCAAATTTGATAACTAGGCCCCCAATACTGTCATCCACATCATTAATAAAGATATTGAATAGCACTGGGTCGAGGACAGAGCCCTATGGGACCCCACTTGTCACTTCTCTCCAGGATGGAAAGGAATCATTGTTGAGCACCCTTTGGGTGCGGCCAGTCAACCAATTACAAATCCAAGTAACAGTTACCTTGTCTACACAACAGTTACCTTGTTGTGTACCTTCAAGTCATATCAGACTTATGGTGACCTTAAGATGAACCTGTCATGGGGTTTTCTTGGCAAGTTTCTTCAGAAGGGGTTTGCCATTGCCATCTTTGGAGGGTGAAAGTATTGACTTGCCCGAAGTCACCTAGCGGATTTTCATGGTTGAATGAGGAACAGACTCCAGAGTTGCAGTTGCAGTTCAACTTTCAAACCATTACCCAACTTTGGTTCTGAATACACCTCCCTGAAATGTGGGGTAGCTGCAGAAATTTTTAGCAAGTAGGATTCCCAGATCTTTGGCCAGATCTCCTTCCACTAGGTTTCAGGGTGTAGGGGGAGAATCTCAGGATGAGAGAATCGTCTTCAAGAAAAATTAGTCTGCTGAAACACCAGCTAACAATCACCCTCTATTTTATTTCCTAGTAAGTGTGTTGTCTGCTTTCAAGTCATTTCCTTTTTTTTATAGTGACCCTAAGGCAAACCTGTTTGTTTGTTTGTTTTTTGGCTAGATTTGTTCAGAGAGGGTTTGCCATTGCCTTCCCCTGAGGCTGAGAGCATGTGACTTACCCAAGTTCACCTGGTAGGTTTCATGGCCAGAGTCATAGTCAACACTTAAGCCACTATGTCATGCTGGCTTGGTTCATTTCCTAAGCCCCCTTTTTTTCTTGTGCTGTTTCTCCTCTCCCTATGACAGCTACTAACTAAGCACCACAACTACTGACTTCCACAACTCCTGTTACACATTTTTTCCCTTTTCCTTCTCACTTGCCTCCACTCCCTCTCCTAGTTGTGCTCTTTCTTCTTCCGTAATAACCTCTTTGTCGTCTTCTCCCCTCTCCCAATTCTCCTGCTGAACAACATCTTTCTTCTACATGGTCTTCCTTCCTTTCTCCACCTCTCCTATATCATCTTCCTTCTCCTACCTCCTCCCTTTTCAATTCTCTCTCCTTTTTCTCCAAAGAAACCTTTAAATTATAACTGATATATGTTAGATTCTCAGCATTTTAAAGCTTAAATTTTCATTCAACTCAATAGGGTTTGCTTTTGATGAATAAACATGTCACAGCATTGTCTTGCTCTCTATTGCCTTGTTGGTCATAATTATCATCATAATCATAATCTCTTCAAAATATTTGGTGATTATTTGGAGCATTTTTATGATTATGATAAGTATTATTTGGGGGATGAGGAAGGATGTCATGATCTGACTGTAAAATAAAGTGAAAATAAAATGTGACCAGTGAGGGAGACTGGTTAACAGGGAAACCTATTAAAACCAGAGTCTGGAAAACTCAGAGCTGGGAAAAATAGTGCTAGATGTTTAATGAAACATGCTTAATAACATTATCAAATTATTATTATTATTAACCTTTATTTATATAGCACTGTAAATTTACACAGTGCTGTACATACAATCTTATATTTAGACAGTTCCCTGACCTCAGGCTTACAGTCTAAAAGAGACAACACAAAAGGAGAAGGGAAAAGTGGTGGGAAAGGGGATGAGGTCCAGTGGTTCTTCTCTCCCTCTGGGGCCTGGACCAAGGCAGATGGATTGGCTTCTTAATATATAGTTAAAAGGAGGCATCCTGGGGCAGACAGCACAATCCTGGGAATGCTTCCCTAAACAATATAGTCTTTAACTTAATTTTGAATCTGGTTAGAGAAGTGATGAGGTGAACATGTGGAGGAAGAAGGTTCCAGGAGTGAGGGGCAGCAAGTGAGAAAGGACGAATCTGGGACAGGGCAGTGGAAATCCTCGGCTGGGACAGGAGACCTTGACTACCGAAACGGAGGGTACAAGAAGGAGTGTGAGGAGAAAGAAGTTCAGACAAGTAAGGAGGGGCCAGTCCATGGAGGGCTTTGAAGGTCAAAAACAAAAGCTTATACTGGATGTGGAAGGGGAAGGGGGGCCAATGAAGGGAGGATAAGAGAGGAGAAACATGGTCAAAGCGGCGAGCGGATGTGATAATACGTGCGGCTGAGTCCTGGACAGAGAAATGACACCCAGCAGTAGTGTCACTTAGGGTGAAGGGGGTGAGGTCCTCACCTGGTGACACCTCAGAAAAGGGGTGACATCTGGTCAGGCCCTCCTCATGCTGCAGGGTGAAAAGAAGGAAGTGCACTCATCCTGACTTTGCCAAGCAGGCCACTGCAACAAAAGATAGAAAGTGAGCCTACCTCACCCATCTTCGCTATGGCATCAGCTGTCTCCTCAAGAAATGCATAAATAAATAAGGGGGATGCACAGATGCAGCAAAAGAGAAGGCCAAGCACACCTGGCCCAGCTTCACCACTGCAGTGATGGTCTCCTCAGGAGTAGGTCATGCCAGTGCAATGTGGCTTGGCGTCATTGCAGTGATGGTGGTCTTCTCAGGAGGAAGCCACACCACTGCAGCAAAAGAGAAGGGACAAGCATGCCCTTTTAGCCACCCCCACCTCCCTGGCACACATGCACCTGGCACACATGCACCAGGTGACATCAGGGGTGGGGATACCATTGAGGTCCAACCCTCTGTGACATCACCCGGTGTCAACTCCTGAAATATTATTTGGGGTGCCCATCTTTAGGCCCTGAAATCTCAGCATCCTATATATTGCTATCCTGAAACCCCAAACTTGAAAGCCTTACATAAATTGTGTTGTTGTTGTTGTGTGCCTCCAAGTCATTATGGACTTATGGCAACTGTCAGTCAAACCTACCATAGGGGTATCTTGACAAGTTGCCTCAGAAGGGGTTTCCCTTGCCATCCTTTGAGTCTGGGACAGCATGACTTGCCCATGGTTCATCCAGTGGTTGTTGTTGTTGTTTTTAATGCTCAAGCAGACGATGGAAACCTGATCTCCAGAGTTATAGTCAAACCATTACACCATGCTTCAGAATATGCCACTTTTACTTTCAGAAATAGTAAAATAGAAATAGTAAAAGAATTCTCATACCTTTGATCAAACATTGATAGGAACAGGGACTGCAGCCAAGATATCAGAAGAAGATAAAGAATGGGGAAAGCGACTATGAAAGAATTAGAAAAGATTCTAAAATGCAAGATGTACAACTGAACACAAAAGTTAGAATCATACACACCATTGTATTCCCTATTACCATGTATGGCTGTGAGAGCTAGACAGTTAAGAAAAAAGATAGGAAGAAAATCCATTCATCTGAGATGTGGTGCTGGAGAACAGTGCTGAGGATCCCATGGACAGCCAAAATGACAAACAAATGGGTCTTAAAGCAGATCAAGCAAGAGATCTCCCTGGATGCCAAGATGACAAAACTGAGGCTGTCATACTTCGGACACATCATGAGAAGGCATGAGTCAATGGAAAAAACAATAATGCTAGGAAAGGTGAAGGGAAGTAGAAAGAGAGGAAGGCCGCATGCTAGATGGATGGAATCTATTAAGGAGGTCATGGGTTTGCAGGAACTAAGCAGAGCAGTGAAAGGACAGAGGGTCTTGATGTCTCATCCACAGGATCACCATGGGTCAAGATTGACTTGAGGGCAGTTAACAACAACAATAAACAACCTTCACAATGCATCTTCTAAGATAGAAAAATGACACTTTTTTTTCTTGCACACTCTGAACCATTTGTCTTGGGAGATGTCTAACAGTCTTAAAATAATGTCATTCCACCTGCTTAGGATGATGCTTTTCTGCATTTTAAAGTCATATTTCCAAATCCAAAATTTCTTAACACATGCTTCCATGAAGCAAAATAGCTGTGTTAATAATGTTAGCTTGGCCTTCTCAGTTAATATTTTAACAGTCTTTTTTTTTCTGTCAGTTTCACAAATGGCTGTAGAATTAAAGTTTGCATTTAATTTCTTTAAATGTAAGTTCAATAGCTTTGGCTTATCACCTCCACAGGATGTAACAGAGTCACTCTTAAAAAACCATCATTTTGGGTGCTTTGATCTCTGCAGACTCTGATTATGACCCTACAGGATCAAGTATTCAATTCAGAGGAAGATGCAGAGGTTTCTCTTCTCTGATGGCAAAATATTACAATTCATTCAAGGTTGTTGGGGTTTTTTTTTTTTTTTGTTGGAGGGTGCTGAGGTTTTGGATGATTATTTTTTGGGATAAATTACCTACGTGGAATGAATTCTCTGCCTTGTGCAAATGGTGTTTGCTACATGATGCGCTGCACACATACCAAAGAAAGAAATGATTGCTAATGAGCATCTTGTACTTCACCTCTTGTTATCTTCTATGCTCAAACTTGTATGCCCATCTCAGTAATTACAGAGCCATTTAGCCTTAACTTCAAAAATCAGCTAATTTGATTTGAAAAGAGCGAGGACATGATGGTGCACTTCAGCCTGCTGCAAAGCAAAATGTGTTGACAGAATGTACAAAATATTTCATTGCTCCTCTCCGCAGACTCATATTTTATAGCTTTCTAACCTGAGGATTGCATTGGACTTTGGAAAACACGGTTATTTAAATCTTCATACAGTTCAAGGGAGACAGATGGTCCTTTTCTCTTCCCATTGTTTCAAATGCTTTTCCTTTGCTTTTAATGAAATCGCATTAGGTCAGTCATGTTACTTACTGCTAACCTCACTGCAAGCAAGGAATATGCAAAGCATAGTGCCCCACTCCACATCAGTTTCTAAACCTTAATAAAAGACATTGACCTTATCAGTGACATACTTTTATATTATCTTCAGATGGTCAGATTTTAAGGCTTTCTATCAACTACTAATTGCTGTTGTTCTGTACAAGAAGTCTAGACTCCATTGCAAATGAAAACCCTTTTCAGTCTTCTGATTTTGTACAGAAATCCTATATTTCACAGAACATTTCAGAACTGGCGTTTTGTTGGAGACTTTCAGTATCAGACTAAATCACTATCAAACTGGGTGGTTTCAGACAGGGTAAATATTATGCTAATAGTGGCTGACTGATCCTTCTTTTAGATGAGACACATGTATCCATCCAAACAAAGCAGTACCCATTCCTGGTATTGCCAGCATTTTATCCTTTAACTGCCATGACTTCTTCTGGCTTCTCTTCTGCTGTGGGTCTCACAGCCAAGGGAGCCAAGGCAGCGGAGAAGTCTGAACAAAGAGGCCCAGCCAGTTTTTCCATTCCCTCTCACTGCCTCCTGGGTACCTGACTGCGGCCTGGCAGCCTTTTCATGGTCTAGCTGGTCAGCTGGGACCAAGGCAAGCAAGGTAGCGGGAGGGAAGGAAGGGGGGGGAGGGCAGCCCATCGCCACCCTTGGCAGACCTTACTGGGCACCCTCACTGGGTGACACCAACCCTAGTGATGTCACTCATGCTAAACGCTTCTGTCATTTCTGTAACACACACAAAAAGCACACCAGTTATATGGGAACAAGATATAGTGACCTTTGTGATTAGGAAGGAAAACCTCACAGAACACAAAGGTAAATTAGGGTTTCTTGGTGAAATAAGGGACTGGGCATAGATGAAGTATGAGAGAATTTCATCCGGTGTTATTTGCTTTGCAAGCAATACTGGATGAAGTGCCCTCTTCTGCATAACCATTATTTCACCTTGCTACCCGAATGTGAATAATAAGGATCACTTAATATATGTTTATACTGGGGGGGGGGGGGGGGGGGGAGAGAAATCTATAGTGGGAACACCTTAAAAGTTTGAAATGTAGAACATGTCCTGGAAAAGGAGGATGTCTGGGTACCCTGGATGCATATAATGTTTATTTAAAAAGGGATCCGGACCCAAAGATGGGGCATCAACCCTCTTTTCAGGTGGCAATGCAACTGAGGAGGATGGACCTGGAAAGGCATTTGCTAGGCACAAACTGGTTATTTTATGTTTAAAAGAATATAAGTTTTAAATAAGGCTTAGAATATATGAACATAATTATAATAAATTGCTTGCTGGAACAAAACAAAAAAAAGTCCTGTTCATTTTAAGAATTCACTGCCATGCTAATATTGTTCATCCTAAATGTTATTTATTTATAGTTGAAGATGAAGCAGTGGCTGTAATATTCAATCCATAGTAAGCAATAATTTTTTCACAATCAGAATTAAGTATTGCATGCAACAGAAGGAACAGCACATGAAACAATTGCATAGTGCATGTGGGATTTTGGAAGAATGCATTACAGCTGTGTTTTAAGGAAAACATATGAATACCATTTTTCCATGTGCAAAATCTTAAATACTGTTAATATCAGATTTTAAAAATGGAGAATTAGAAGAAAGGGTTATATTATCATGACACCATGACAAAAGCAAAACACACTTTTCTCCAAATACTATTTAGTTTGAGGATGGGCAATTCTAGAATGGGAGATCTGAGATACTTTTATTTGTAACATTTTTATTAATGCTTGGGCCATGGGCTATTGGCATACAAAACATGCAAATAAATGAAACAAAAAAGTACATCACAGAATAAATCATATGTAGATCTAGAATACTTATATGTAAAATGAATATAAATATTTTACAAATATTTTAGGATTAAAATACATCAGAAGTAAATAGACACAATGGCTAGGTAAAAACATCCCAGAACCATCAACTGTAATGCCAATTAACTGCAATTTAAGATCTGCAGATGACACCATAGTACTAGCAGAAAATAGCAAAGACTTGTAACTACTACTGAAGAAAGTCAAGGAGGAAAGTACTAAGGCACGTTTAATGTTGAACACTCATAAATAATGACTTTGGAAAATTTACCTATCTGATGATGAAGAAAATGAAATAACTAAAGATTTTTCATGCCTTGGATTAATTAGAATGGAGACTGCAGTCAAGAAATAAACAAGACAGGACTTAGAAGGGCAGCTATGAAAGAACAAATCAAACTTGGACACTTCCTAGAAATCAAAATGTCTAAACAACCACATCAAAAGTGGATAGACTCAATCAAAGAAGCCACAGCCCTGGGTCTGCAAGACCTGAACAGGCTTATCAAGGATGGGGTATGTTGGAGATGTCTCATTCATAAGATCACCATAAGTTGAGGTCAACCCATTCTTCTGGTCACTGTCTGGACCTAGTTCTCCCTACTAAGTCTGTCATTTCTGACTACTTGGCATCTGACTATCCATTGTCAGACCATCATCTAATTTCTTTTACTCTTACTTATATCCCACCTCCTCGTCATGTTGTTCAACACACCTTTCGTAATCTTCAGTCTGTTAATACTGATCATCTCAGTCAGACCTTGGATTCTTCTCTCTCTTCTTTAAATCTTGGGGACTCTGCTGAGTCAGCAATGTCTTCATTCAACTCCACTCTTTCTTCAACCCTTGACAGCTTTGCTCCTGTATCTGTTCGCACGTCCTCCTCTATGTCTAGGCCTCAGCCTTGGCTCTCTCGCATAGTTAGGTTTCTCTGGTCCTGCTCTCGAGCAGCCGAACGTCTTTGGAAAAAGTCCAGGGAGTGGGCCGATTTTATTCATTATAAATTTGTTCTTTTATCCTTCTCTCGCGCCTTGTCTATGGCAAAACAGAATTACTATAAATCATTGATCTGCGCCAATGAAAGGTGCCCACAGCATTTGTTCTCCTGCTTCAATACACTGCTAAAACCTTCTTCTCCCCCTGTCTTTTCATTATTTTCCCCAACTGACTTCGCCAACTACTTCCTCACAAAAGTCACTACTATTCGATCTGAAATTGTTCCTCCTGATTTGCCCCCTGCCACCAATCTCCTGGTACCTTCTAATAAACTCTCTGTGTTTCCACCTGTTTCTCTGGATGAACTCTCTACACTGCTACATTCTTCAAAACCTACAACTTGTTCTCTTGATCCTATCCCCTTCCATCTTCTAATCTCTATAACCCCTTCTTTTCTGCCCTCACTCCTCTATATCTTTAATCTCTCTCTCTCTCTTCGGGTTCCTTACCTTCGGGTTCCTTACCTTCGGACATGCTCTTGTTTCCCCAATTCTGAAGAAACCCTCTCTCAAACCCTCTTCTTTGTCTAGCTACCATCCGATTTCTCTTCTTCCTTTTCTTTCTAAGATTCTGGAACGGATCGTTTATTCTCGCTGTCTTGAGTTTCTCGAAGCCTTTTTTCCATTACTGAGATTACTCTCTTTTCTCCAAATTAGAGAAAATGCACTCCCTATTTTCTTGTAAGTTAATATGCTTCCTCAAACCTACAGTGGGGCAAAGGGATGGGCAAAGAGTTTACACAGAATTATCTGGCTTATTTGGGCAAAGAGTTTACATAGAATTATCTGGCATCTGTTCAACAATGAGTTGTGTTCTCCCTTATAACCCTGTATCTTGAGTTTATCTGGGAATGCCTGTCTTTCTGTCTCATCAGATTCAAAGGTACAGTATATGTAGTGGGAACAAGGGAGAAGGCCTTCTCAGTGGCTGCCCCCCAAGCTCTGGAACTTCCTTCCTAGAAAGGTTAGACAATCACCCTTTGTGTTATACTTCCATAGACACTGGAAGCTGCTTTTGTTTCAGCATTCCTTTTAGGGATAATTATTCAGGTGGAAAGAGCTTTTCATAAGGTGCTGTATTGTTTATACTTGTTGTTGATGATTTTTTAAAAAAATAATGGTCATGGTTTTTACTGCTTTTACTTCTGTTGGTAGTTTAATTATATTTTAAACTTTTATATCCATTAACTGTGTTTGATTTCAGTTTTGTAAGATCCAGCATGGTATAGTGATTTGAACATTGGGCTATGACTCTGGAGACCAGGATTCAGTTCTCTGCTCAGCCATAAAAGTTGGATCTGGCCACGGTGATACATGCCTTGGTTACATCCCATTTGGACCTGTATAATTCACTCTACTTAGGGCTGCCTTTAAGAATGTTCAGAAACTTCAGCTGGTCCAAAGAACTGCAGCCAGGCTGTTAACAGGGGCATGTTATAGAGATCACACAACGCTTCTGTTGAAATAGCTCCACTGGCTGCCAGTTTGTTTCCGGGCACAATTCAAAGTGCTGATTATGACCTATAAAGCCCTATATGGTTCAGGTCCAGGCTATTTGGCAGACTGTATCTTCCTGTGTGGGCCAGCCCAAGCTCTTGAGATCCTCAGGAGAGGAGAGGCCCTTCTCTCCATCCCACCCCCATCACAAGCATAGTTGATGGGAACATAAGAGGGAGCCCTTTCTGTGGCTGCCCCTAGACTCTGGAACTCCCTTCCCAGGAAGGCCAGAATGGCCCCTTCCTTGTTGGCCTTCTGCTGGCAGTCAAAAACCTTCATCTTCAGACAGGCTTTTAAAACAGAAAGTTTTTAAAGATCAGGCTGAATCGTGTTTTCTTTTAAAGTATTTTAAACACCTTTATCTTTTTTACTATATTTTATTTTTATGCAATCTTTTTAATATTGTAATAATTTAATTCTGTTTTAATGTAACATTTCTCTGTTTTTAATTGTGCTATTTTTAATCTTGTAAGCAGCTCTGAGTCCCAGTTTTGGGGAAAGGGCAGGATATACATGAACATAATAAACACAACAACAAACCCTCACTTGGTGACCTTGGACAAGTCACATACTCTCATCTTCAGAGGATGGCAATGGCACCCCCCCACCCCCACCCCCCCGGAATAAAATTGTTAAGAAAACTTTGTGATAGGGTCTCCATAAATCAGAAACAACTTGAAGGCATGCAGCAACAACAAACACATATGCAGGGGTAGCTATGTTGGCCATTTAGCAAATTCAAACAAAAATCCACCAAACAGTGATACCTTTATTGGCCAACCAAAATGCACAATATACTTGCTACAGGCTTTCGAGGTTCCACTGGCTTCTTCATCAGGCAAGATGTTACAAACTAAACAGGAGAAAAATTGGAGATGTTAGTAAGATGCCTGTATTTTGTTGTTTCTATCCTTAGTTAAGATGGTATGAGGAGGTTAAATTTTGCAGGCTGGCTCCTCCTCTTCTGGCAGTGTGGAAAGTGGGAGTTTTTCAAAGTCCAAGAAATTTAAAGTCCTTTTTCATATCAACAGGACTCTTCTCTTGCAATCCAATCTGTCTCCATTCTTGTGAGGCTATTGCTATTGTTGTTAACCGGTCCTTGAAGGCATTTTCATCAGGTTGAGATTAGTTGTCTCCAACTTGATGGAGAACGTTTGTTTTCACTGGGTTATCAAGATGTGGTGTGAAGGACAGAGTTTGCCAATGTAAAATAAAGCCCTTCATCTGCAGCCTATTATGAAAATGTTAAATTCCATTAGATAAACACTAGGCTAGAATAAACATCAACAAAGAAACCAGAAGAAAGTTTCAGAAATGAAATAAAGTTGCAGCTATTACAACTTTACTTCTTATAAAATCTGGATCTCTCCTCTGCCACCATTCAATTGTGTGTTGGTTTTCAATGAAGCTCCTAAAGATTAAAAGCTCTGCATTTATTCACCAGCAATTTAACATTTAGCTCTTAGAACATGTTAAATCAGGTGGCTGAAGTGCTGAGACTTTTATCCTCCTGCATTCTAATCCTCACTCTAAGGTTGTAAGTATCATATCTATTTCCATGCCTGTACCATGAAAAACAGTCTCTCTTGTTTACAGATGAAAGGGTTTCTGTGCTCAGATACACATAATATTGAGATGGTTGCAATGAATGCAAGTGTATTTCAAAAGGGAAACTTGTTCCTTTTCTTGAAAATAAGACATTATTAAATAGCAGCTAAAACATTCCTGGACAAATGAAATATAATTTACATCTAAATTATGTACATTTACATCTGAATGAGGTATGGCAATGGGATGGGGAGGTCATTATATAACAGGTCCTTAGAAACCAAAAATATGATGTAGCAGTTGGCACCCCACCATTTTGTGGGAACCTGTCTTTTACTACTATTATTATTATTATTATTATTATTATTTCTATTTCCCGCTTCTCCATCCGATCGAAGCGGGATTCCAACATATTAATAAAACAGAGTTATAAAACAATACAAAAAACATTAAAATTCCATATAAAAACATCATATGAGACATCAGCAGCAACTATTGGAGTAATTAGGAGTGAACAATCAAACAGACTTCAGTGCGATAAGTTGTAATTGTTCCTTCAATATTGGTAACAATCCATGATTTATCACCAAATATCAGGTGGATAAGCCTGCCGGAAGAGATCCGTCTTAAGTGCCTTTTTAAAAGCATCCAAGGTGGTAATTAGACGGATCTCTTCCAGCAAGGCGTTCCACATCTTTGGGGCTGCAGCGGAGAATGCCCTATGGGAAGTTGACACCAATTTGGTGTTTACACCCTCTAACAAGTTCTTCCCTAATGATCTAAGTGTGTGGGGTGGATTGTATAGGGAGAGGCGTTCCTTTAAGTAACTCGGGCTCAAGCCATATAGGGCTTTAAAGGTAATAACCAACACTTTGTATTGCGCCCGGAAGCTAATCGGAAGTCAATGTAAGGATTTCAATATAAGGGTAATGTGTTCAGATCTTGATGCCCCAGTAAGTAGCCTGGCTGCTGCATTCTGAATCAATTGAAGCTTCCGGACTTGGTACAAAGGTAGCCCCATGTAAAGCGCATTGCAGAAGACTAAACGAGAGGTTACCAGTGTGTGTATCAATGTTTCAAGGTCCTCCTTGCCCAGGTAGGGACGCAGCTGGCGTATCAGCCGAAGCTGATACCACGCACTCCTGGCAGTCGCCTCCACCTGAGCAGTCAGTTGGAGCGACGAATCCAGGAGAACGCCCAGACTGCGAACTTTGTGACCCCATCCAGGACAGGTTGACAAACCTCCAACCCAGGGCCAGGGGAACCTATCACAAGTACTTCCACTTTCTCTGGATTCAGCTTAAGTTTGTTTTCCCTCATCCAGCCCATTACCGACTCCATGCAGTCATTCAGAGGGGAGATGCCATCCTTGGTCACTGCAGCAGTCGGAGACATAGAGAAATAGATTTGAGTGTCATCAGCGTACTGATAACACTGCGCCCCATGTCTCCGGATGATCTCTCCCAACGGCTTCATGTAAATGTTAAATAGCTTGGGAGACAGAATGGCGCCCTGAGGGATGCCAGATGTCAGCTCTCTTTTATGAGAGCAGCTGTCTCCCAGCTTCACCAACTGGAATCTACCTGAGATGTAGGAACGGAACCACTGAAGAACAGTGCCCCCAATTCCCATCCTCCTCAGGCGTTCCAGAAGGATACCATGGTCTACGGTATTGAATGCCACTGAGATGTCCAAGAGCACCAGCAGGGTCACACTTCCTGTCAATGCCCAGATGGAGATCATCGACCAGGGCAACCATGGCCATCTCGACTCTGTATCCTCTCCTGAAGCTGGTTTGAAATGGGTCTAGATAGTCAGCTTCATCCAAGGCGGCTTGGAGTTGGAAGGTGACCGCTCTCTCGATCACCTCGCCCAAAAATGGTATCAATGAGACTGGCCTGTAGTTTTGCCTAATTAGGGGATCTAGGGGGGGCTTTTTTAAAAGTGGTTTTACCACCGCAAGTTTTAATGCAGTTGGAAATTTGCCCTCCCTGAGGGATGTATTGATGACAAGTTGGAGTAAAGTCATCACTCTGTCCCCTCCCTGAATGGCCAGCCAGGATGGGCAGGGAGCAAGAGAGCAAGTCGTCTTCCTAACACTACCAAGGAGCTTGTCCACATCCTCAGTACTAACAAACTCAAAGTGATCCAGTTTAACCAAGTCCACAGAGTCACTGGACACTGGACACCTCTCTTATAGTTTCTGTATTAAAAGCAGGAAGGCTATCAACTATCACAACATATGGTTGGCAAGCTCCATTCAGCTTGATGGGTTTGGAGGTTCACCAGTTTACTGGCTAGGTAAATTCATACAATTCTATCTGTGACTTGCAGACTAGGTTGCTCAGTCACTATAGCCTTCTATTAGTATGCAAAAGTCCATGTCAAACATCTTCTGAAGCTGCTGGCAACTTTGTGAAGGTAGTGATTATGTAGATCTTGTTATCTGCTATTCTGGCAGTGTATAATTCATATGTCCTGCTTCTGTCATACTGCATCCTTGCATGAATTGCCATGAGATGAATTACTACGGAGTATGGCTTCTTATTCCATTTTAGCCTGGGATCCTTTTGAGGAGATTTAACTAGTGCAGTGTTTCATTCTCTCACAAATGACTGCAAATTATTCATACATCTTTCTTTTCTTTCTTTCTTTTTCATGTTAGGGTTGGAGCTGACAAAAGTTTCCTTTATACACCCTCTCCTTTATATGGCACCAAAAACAGTTGTCAGTAAATGGCAGCCCATGCTGAATTATTAACTCTAGAACTCTGTGCAGACTAGCATTTAGTGTCAATAGATGGCTAATAGGTTGGATTCAGCCTAGTGAGCTGCAGATTGCATGGTTTGACTAGAGTTCAGAAAGTTATTTATCAAAAGTAATATGTTATATTAATTTGTTGTTGTTTATTGTTGTTGTACGCTTTTAAGTGAAGTTTTCTTGTCCAGATTTGTTCAGAGGGGTATTGCCATTGCCTTCCTCTGAGGCTGAGAGAGTGTGACTTAACCAAGGCAGTCAGCTTTATTTCCTTGCTAGAAGTGTGTGTATAAACTACCTTATCTATGGAATGGTTTGAGCACGGAGAAAAGTTCAATATGGCCTAGTCTAATCTCTTACTGTATTCTGTATTTTCCTACCTCTTCTACAGGCCATAATGTAACATTTATATGCCTGTGGCAGTCTGTGGTATGATGTCTGTCAACTGATCATGTACTTATTAGTCCTCATTACAATTTTTTCTGTTTGTACAACCACTGCTTAAGGCTGTCTATGAGCACTGATTACCAGAACCAAAAGGCACACCTTGCATGGTGCACAGAGAGTGCCGTGGCGGGGGCAGTCATTTCCCACAATGAACTCTTGAGTCTGGAACTTAAGGTTCCTTCAGTGGTCTTTGTATCTCTTATATGTAATAGATCCTGGAGTAGGAAGATGTAGCATAACGTTCTCCCAGGAGGAACTACACAACCCCTGATCCATCTCCTAACCACCTTGCTACCACCTGAAGGACAATGCCAGGGCTCTGCATCCAGCTATAGGAAAATCTTTGGACTTTCTCCACTGCTAGCCTGCTCTCCACTGGCGACTGACTGTGTTGGGTCAGATACAGCAGCTAAAAGGTGGATTGATGAGTGAAGGAGGAGACATGGCACAGTTCCACCTGACAGAACCTTTATATTGTAACTTCTCGCACTAGGATCTGTTGACTAGTAAAGTTCTGTCGACTCTAGTGGAATCCATTTTTCATTGGGTCCTCCCAATGACAGCCAGACAAACAGGCTGAACTAGTAATCTGTGTGCTGCATCTTGTTCTAACCTAAAAGCAAACAAATTCCATCAAATGGGTCTAACCAATGGGTATAATCAAGTTGGGGAAAAGGTTTGCCTGAGCTGACACAAAACCGGGCATCTTTAATTACTATCCAATTAATTTTCATTTGTGAACTCAGAAGTGAAAGTAAATAGATTTATACATACTCCTGGCCATGTGTGTTTGTGCTCTTTACCCATGGTTATTTCATGCTTTGCTTTGCAGTTGATTTTAAAACAAAATCCTATACCAACATTAATTATGGGAAGCTTTTCCATTAAAAAAAAATATTCTCATAGAACACTAGACAGTGATAATAGTAACAGCTGCCTTGAAAGAGGTAACCTTGAAAGGCAGTCAATAAACAAATAAATAAGGATTGCATTCAGAATTTCATTTCTCAGTCCTGTAAGTACCAGCCAGTGCAACCAGAGTTCACCCGAAGGTGAGCCCTATCTGATTTTAATGGCTCATTGTTTGCCTATAACTGCCTAGGCAGAACTGGTTTGTGTATACTGTACATGCACAGTTTAAGAGAAGGGGATGGATACATTTGAGACTTGACCATGTTTGGTCATAATTTGTCTGGGCAAAGAGGTTCCAAGTAATAAAATACCAAAGAGTCAGTGGCTGATCCCAACCAAATTGGCACCGTTGCTGCTCTCTTTCCAGTGGTAAACAAAGCCATTTTGTTTACCCAGGTCCATAACTGTCAGCTAGTTGTTGCAGAAAGGTCTTTTAACCAGGGGAGCAGGGGGAATTGTCCTTCTAAAATCGTCATCTGGCATCCTGTTCAGTAGTTACAGGATCATAATCCAGATTTATATCTTTGTAACTTTTAGAATTCATATCTATGATCACTGGTGATGAAACATGACCCCCAAAACCTGCATTTTCAGCCAGGCAGTGGCCCAGTTGAAAGGCTTCCAAGGCACTGCAGATCAGGGTCTTGGGAAAGGGCATCTGCAGTGCACTCCTGATCATAAAATGTTGGAGAGAAGCAGTTGTGGCAGGACCTGTATGGGTTTCTCCATGGCAAACCTTACTTCTCAGTGGCCTGATTTATAGCATCTTAAGAACACTTTGGTTGGGGCACTGCCTAACTGAAATGGTGGGGGTTGCTGGGTGGCATCATTAGACGCTTTGCCTTATGAGACGACAGAAAATGGAAGTATAATCCAATGGCAATCCGAACGCAATCATGGGGTTTCACATTGCATATGAGTGTATCTCAAGCAATTTCGGGCAAAAGGGAAGTCATTCCAAATGCAATCATGGGTTTTACGTTATTGCATATTAGAGTATCTCACACAATTTTGGGCAATGGGAAGTCATTTCCGAGCAGTGGGAAGTCATTCTGAATGCATTCCGAATGCAAATAGAATTCACATAAATTCGCTAAACTAGCAAGTTTAAGTGAATTGGAATTGGCTCCATTCGAAATAGAGAGATATCCTCCCATCTGATAAACTCCATTGGATGTATCTACACTGCAGAATTAAAGCACTTTCACACCATTTTAACTGACATGACTCTCTCATACAGAATTCTGGGATTCGCAGTTCTATGATGTTTTCAGCCTGGTACTCTGGTGCTTCACTAAACTGCATATTTCAGGATTTTATAGGACAGAGTCATGGCATTTAAAGTGGGGTCAAATTGTTTTAATTCTGCAATGTGGATACACACATAGTTACCCCAATGGAGCTAACTATATGGGATCCCAACCACTTTATTAAGTTTTAACTGCTTTTGACACTGTTGTGAATTAATGTTTTTAATATAATCTGTTTATTTAATTTTTAAAGCTATTTATTATTCCTTGTTTTAACTGTTTTCTGTTTTAACACATTGTAAACCACCATGGATCCCATACTGGGATAAAGGTGGAATATAAATTTTAAAAAATTCTCAGAGTTATTATCACCACGTTAGAGACTCTTTCTATACTTTAAAGGGGAATGAAGAAGATGGGATTTGGTGTGTTTACAGTATTTGTTGGCCTCTGGCAAAAAGGTATTGCTAGAATTGGTTTAGGTAGAGCAGTACACACAGTGGATGTGGATGCAAAAAAAAAAAGCACATACACTTTGCCTCATGATCAAAAACTGTAGCCCACTGCCTTTGTACCTGCTTTTTCATGGAACTGCTAAAGGATGCACTCTTTACCAAGCTAAAATGTGGCATTGAATATGCAGATTAAAGTGTGAGGAAAACACCTGCAATATGAATATTAAATTGGATGCATAGGGTCTACCAAAGAATTATTCATATTTCCTTTTACTTTAAAAAGGTACAAAACTGATGGTCAATCCCTTCCATTTTTGTCAAAGCTCCTCATCTTTTCAGATAGCTCCTTCTGTCTCCAGGAGATTAAAAAGGTCCTTCTTTGTGTGTGTGTGTGTGTTCATAGTAATTATTTATAGTCTTCTTGGTTACCTGGCAACCTCTGAATGAACTCTTTCAGAAAAAGGAATTCAAAAGGATGGAGCTTATTGAACATTGTGTGTGTGTGGTTCCCTCTTCATTGTAAATGTTTCTTAAATAACATCTAGAATATAAAATGGTCTCTCTCACACTATGAGACTATCCAAGAGTCTTTTTTTAAAAAAATAAGTAGAAATAAATAAAATTTTATTTTATTACTAAATAAAAATGGCCTTTAACAGTCCTCACAGTCCTTGAGATGTCTTTTCAATGCTTACTAATTGCAAGGGAGATTCATGGCATTTCTTTTTCCTTTTTAAGGAGCAATGATGTTTTATCTCTAAAGGGAATTTTACTACTTATTAAAAGAAGCCAAGACACCCAGCTGACAGCTCTAAGGAAAGTAGATTAACTGGGCAGTAGCAGGAAATGTTTGTTCATACTTTACTGTGATCAGGGGAGACAGGCTCTGGTGACGACAGTTTACTCTCTCATGCCTGAAATGTAGAGCCAGCTTGACACCATCATTTAATGGGTATATTTTCAAAGCAGTACCAAACCACTCTCAAGGCCTTTCTGCTTCATGGTTTTTCAAAGTGTTCCCTAACCAACTTGACTTCATTCCAAAGGCATTGTGCAATTATCACGTGCTATTCCATTGAACAGAAAGTGCTGCTAAGTGAATTGTTTTCTTAAGCATGAACAGCTCTCTTT
This sequence comes from Urosaurus nigricauda, assembly GCA_034509955.1. Taxonomy (NCBI): domain Eukaryota; kingdom Metazoa; phylum Chordata; class Lepidosauria; order Squamata; family Phrynosomatidae; genus Urosaurus; species Urosaurus nigricauda. The sequence goes on along the minus strand of JAOEGL010000001.1, from coordinate 143,943,325 downwards.
GACTCTACATTAGAGCTAAATATATTACGAAGGAAACACTGGGTCATGCTAATGCAGAAGCTGGCTGTTTCACCCCTTCCCTATCAACCAATGCTCACTTTCCATTTTTTTGTCTTCTTTTCTGAATCAAGAAATAAGTCTTGATAACTAGGAGAAATGTCTTGGTAAAAATTGGAATATGTAGACATGGTATAGATTAAAGAGCCTTTCTTCACCTTCCTAGCAATGTATTCCCACTTGTTAAGAACTATTATTGCTTCAAATCCATGCTTCCCCAAGATCTTATTTAATGCTTATAATTGACACATATCCCTGTTATGGGATAAACTTTATTGGTTGTATATTGATGCAATAGTCTACAAGAGAGCAAAACGTCACAACCTTTAGCTGATGAGTTCCATCATCCTCACACAGCAAGTGGCAGAGTGTCTAAATATCAAATTCTACCCAGACTATTCCAGGACCAACACTACGAATCCCACTTTGTTGGAAAGTGCATCTCCTGGACTGTAAACCATTGGGAAGTGGAAGAAAGGGCTGTGGGGTATAGGGGGCAGAACCAAAGCAAAATGAAGCATACAGGATGGTATATCTCAGTGATGGCAAACCTTTTAGGGACCGAGTGCCCAAATTAAAAGGCCTTCTGGCATCGCGTGTTACCCGGTGCTAGGGGCAAGACTTCTGGGGGGGAGGGATGGAAGATGGGACTTCTGGGGCAGGACTTATGTCCTCTGGGGGTGGGACTTCCAGGGTGGATTTCTTCCCAAAACCCTCCCAGACCTTCATCTGCCTTTCCATCCTGGAACATTCTTGTCCTTCCATCCATAATCATTGACATCCTCCCTTGCCTTCTCTGGTTTGTTCCCTTGCATTGATCATCACATATTATTCTGGAGTGTTCCTGCACTCTTGGACTTTAGAGTTGAGAGGAAGCAGAAAAGCCTCATTGAGTCTGGGGAGCTCTCTTAATCTGTTTTAACTCCGACCCATGGCTTAGAAAATAGATTCCTCTTGAAACTGCTTGTACAACCACAATGAAATTACCATTAGAAGCTGTGAGGACTTCTTTCACCAAGGTCTCCTGTCACTCTTACCAAGAACCTCTGTTAATGTTTTATTTCATTAGCAGACCCAGCATCAATCCTTGAAAGCAAGACTAAAGGAAGTCAGTGCATTTTCACATGTTTAAAATGTCCTTATAATCAAATAAGAGACCAAGTTTAAAAACTGCACATAGGATAAATAAAAATAATAATGTAAAAAATAGTTCCATGCTTGTAAAAATTGTTACACTTGAATATTTCAGAACATCTTGATCTTGCCTTGTCTTTTCTCAGCAGTTTCAGGTAAGAACTGGATGAAAGTAAAAACAAAGCATTGAATACTACAAATAATAGGCATATATTTGAATAAATGGTACAGGTTGAATCTCTCTTATCCAAAATGCTTGGGACCAGAAGTGTTTTGGATTTCAGATTTTTCTTTTCAGATTTTGGAATATTTTCGTATATCTGAGTTTAAATGTGAAATTCATTTTTTGTATTACACCTTGTAAACATAGTCTGAAGATAATTTTAGACATAATATTTTAAATAATGTTGTGCATGAAACAAAGGTTGTGTACACTGAATCATCAGAAAGCAAAGGTATCACCATCTCAGTTTTTTGAACTTTGGTGTATTTTATTTTTGGGATGCTGGATAAGGGATACTAAACCTGTAGTACAATATGAAGAATACTTCCAAAGCATTTGTTGAATACTCAGAATTTTTTCATCAAGTATAAATATTTGTGTTTTCTCGACAGTGATTAAGGCTTCCATAGCCCTGCAGCAAATTTAGTGCTAAAGAGAAATTTTTAATTCCTAAAAGGCAAAGCAATTTTTTAAAAGGATGTCTTTTGCCAGGAAAGGAAGGAGACTATTAATATATAATGATGCAGTGCTAGCAGCAGCTGGAATGGATGCTTCAAACATTTGAAACCCAATTACTTCATCTTCATAGTTGTTATTTCCACTGTAAATTGCACCGGCAGCAGTGTCATAATCTAGTAAGTCATGCTTAAGTGAGGCATGGAGCAAAGGTTTTTACTTCTGTTTTATAAGCCAAGTTATAGCTTTAATAGTAGCAGTATTGCACATAGAAAAAAATTGGTATGTATTGGAAATGCATCATTTTGCCTTTCATGTGTCTATAAATAAGGACTAAAGACAATTTAAACTTTCATTTACATATGTAACAATGAAGGGTGATCAATCCTGAAAAGACTAGCTAATGACTACAAGTCAAAAGAAATTATGCTTGTATATGAGAGAGAGCAGCCTGCCTGTAAAGCCAGGCAAGACTTGTTTGCTCCTGCCAACGAGGCAAGCAACTTCGACACTGAAGAGCTGCTTGCCACTTTAACAGCGGAAATTAATACAGTGGGAATGGAGACATTCTAGAACCATGTTTCAGCACCCATATACTGAAGTAAGATCTTGCCAGAATACAGTCACAAAAGTATTTGTTTCTACCAAATCTTTTTAATTTCAACATGCAAGCACTTGGTTTGTATGGCTGCCATAATTTCATAGGGGACTAAGCTAAGCAAAATACCTAAAAATCCTATTATACATACATATATATATATATATATATATTGCTGGGGCACTCTCTTGGGGACAGGTTTTGTTTGTTCTCAAGCCTGAAATTTTAATGAGCGATATGAGATGCCATGCTTGTGTTTGCTGTTTTTGTATTCACAGAAATGTCGGTGGAATAACAACAAAATTTGGGAAAGACTTGTTAAATATAACTAGTTATGTGCTAATTATCATTGCACCACAAGAATAGTGCTGTTAATCAGGAAAAAAAATCATTTGCTAAGTCTCACTGGAGGAAGAGAGAAACTAACTAAGCTTTAACTAGTTAAATTATTTCCAAGCACTTACAATGATTTAACCATCTAATTTTAAGATTGTATGTACAGCACTGTGTAAATTTACAGCGCTATATAAATAAAGGTTAATAATAATAATAATAATAATAATAATCATCATCATCATCATCATCTTCCCCCAGTGAGGCCCAACTGCTTAATTTGTTTCTGAGAATCATTATAAGTGCTTGGAAATAATTTAACTAGTTAAGTGTTTAACTAGTTTCTCCCTTCCTCTAGAGAGACTTAGCATTTTTTTTCTGATAAGAGCACTATTCCTCTGGTGCAATGATAATGACTTATTGCCTTGTTATTCTTTCTAGAGGGTGATTTCAAGAGCAGGAGGAAGGCTGGTGACTGCTGGAATTGTTAGTAACTGGAGGTGGCAGGGATTGAGTGAATATGAAGCCCCTGACCCTACTTGAAGAATGTACTCTGTCATTGTGTTTTGAAGCATGTTTCTTCTTCTAAATACAGAACCCAGAGGGTGTAATTCAGAAAAAATATTGGGCATATGCATAAAGACACTTGGAATATTTCTGATTAAGAATTCTCAGCCCTTCACTTTCCAACTGATCTTTTTCCCCCTACTTATTTTTATTCGGAAATATGAATTTAAAAAATCAAAAAGGCAAAACTCAAAATATAAGCAAGCTTAGAACAGAATAATTTCTAACATTAGCAAAGTGTCTTGTCCATGCAATTATATGATTTTGCAAAATAATGTATAGTCATTGCATCAGATGAGATTCACAATAAAGCGATAAATGAACAAAGAACATTTTCTATTTTAAGGGAAAATTTTCATATTAAAATTTATAAGTGACTTCCTAACCTCTCTCTTGTTTATATTTCTCCAGTTTCCTACTAATTTGTTTCTAAAATAGAAATTATAGAATAGTAGTATACTGTAGTACCACTCTATACTGCTTTGGTCAGAACTCACCTGGAATACTGTGTCCAGTTCTGGACACCGCAGTTCAAAAAGGATGTTGAGAAGCGGGAGAGTGTCCAGAGGAGGGCGACCAAAATGGTGAAAGGTCTAGAAAACGATGCCTTACGAGGAAAGACTCAGGGGGCTGGGTATGTTTAGCCTGGAGAAGAGAAAGTTAAGAGGTGATATGATAGCCCTGTTTAAATATTTGAAGGGATGCCATATTGAGGAAAGAGCAAGCTTGTTTTCTGCTGCTCCAGAGACTAGCAAATGAAGCAAGAGATGCAAACTGCAGGAAAAGAGATTCTACCTCAATATCATGAACTTCCTGATGGTAAGAGCTGTTTGACAGTGGAACACATTCTCTCCATGTGTGGTGGTGTCTCCTTCTTTGGAGGTTTTTAAACAATGGCTGGATGGTCATTTGTTGGGAGGGGGGGCTTTGAATGTGTATTCCTGTATGGAAAGGGGTTAGACTGGATGGCCCTTGTGCTCTTTTCCAACTCTATGATTGTATTACTGTGTTCTAAGTATAAGTCAGAAACAACTTGAAGACACACAGTAGCAACATTTACTGCCTTTTATTCTCCCCTGCATTTCATGTTTCCTCTAAATGTTTCAGCTTTTATTTAATATTATGAAATTTTATTTTGTATGGACTTAAATAAGGTAAGGTAGATATACTAATACTTCTGATACAAATAGCATATTTGTCTGATTTCATTTTAAATAGCACTAAACTAAACTTAGTTTCAAGCAGAATATCACTACTTCTCCCCATTTGTCCTTCCAGACTGGCATACTACCATTGAGATCTTTGATTCCTTTTTACACCCAAACAATTTGCTAGTATGTCCATCTTAGCCATGTCATATAGTTTAATTAATCATTCTTCTTCCTCCAGAATTTCTGTATTTTCCCACTTCTGAACATATGTTAATCTGGCAATCATTATCGTGTAAGATAACATTCTCCAATAAATTTTCTTGGCCTCTTTGTCATGGACATCAAATATATTCAATAGATCTAAACCCAGTAACACTGGGGTGTCAGTTCTCAATATTTTAGTTATTAAAATATGTGTCCTTTCCCAAAAAAATTATTTGCTTTCTGGCATGTTCACCACATGTGGAAATTGGTGCCTTCTTTTTCTTTACATTAGCACCAATTGTTGTTAGTACTGTTTTTTTAAAAACAAAACAAAACTTTTTTTGCCATTTTCTCTGGTGCCATATACCATTTGAAAAACATCTTGTAATAATTTTCTCTCAAGTTATAGCATTTTGTAATTTGTACATTTTTATTCCTATACTTTCCCCCTTTCTAGTAGAATAGTATGTTCCAAATTCTGAGCCCATTTGTTCACATTTTCTTTTACCATTTCTTGTACCATCTCAAAATTTATACAATTTTATAATCATCTTTTTTATTTCTTGGTTGTAATAAAATATCCAATTCTATTGGATCAAAGAGACCTTAGGGGCCTTGGGTCCATTCTATTGGGTCAAAGGAGCCTTAGCATGGATCAAAATGGCCTGCCATTTCCAGTGGTATTTCTCAGAAACTCCATGACAAACCCTGGCACACCAGTTGGTCTGTTTCGTCCTAACCTTACTCTTCTGTTGCCTCTAGTAGTTGAAGGAATTAAAAACAAAAACAAAAAAGGGAAAGCATCAGGCCCAGATGGGTTCACTTTTACCACACCATAAGTATGAATGTCGTCTAAACCATTTATTAAATCCTTCTAAATGAAATCATTCTCTAAAGTAATCCAGGAACAGAGATGATTTAAACAAGAGCCTTTTAGCACATGCGGACAGCTTCTCAGTACAACCGGCAGGTGGTGCTACTCTATCTTATATCTCTGTGAAACTATCTCAAAGTCAGTAAAGCAGTTTAAACAATGACATATGATTCTTCTCCTGTCTTATCCTAAATAGTTTGAGGCTTCTTATCCCTCAGAACTATCTTTCTAACCCTTGGTCTTCCCGCTGACTTAAGTGTCCCTGCTATTAAATGTTTTTAATATTTTTGGTAGCATGTTTTGATGTTATACTTAAATCACTTCAGGCCACTCCTTTGTGAACAAGAAGAAAATAACTTTTATTTATGCACAGAACTTTACAGTAGTATCTTTTTTGGTAGCTGGTTCTCAAAGCTTGTTGTTACAATATGTATTCACTTCAGTTGTTACAAATTTAGTTTGTTCAAGTTCTCTCACTGACTTGCTTCCCACAGAACACACTGCTCTAATATCACTGGACTGCCTTTGCCCTTTTCAAATCTTTATTTCCTGACATTGGAATCTGAATCCTACTAGGGTTAAACTCTTAACCTGCACCTGTGGCATCTGCTCTCAGTAGTTCTCAACACACTCAGTCTCTTAACGGCTCCTCTTCCTTTTTATATCCGCTCCACATCCAAGCCCCCACCTTTTGGCCAGCCTATCCCTGTTTGGTTGTTCTGAACATTCCAGGCTGCCATCAATGGCCAAAAGATGTAGCTCCTGGCTGCTTCAGGGGCAGAGCTAGAGACGTGAAGGTCTGGAAAAAGATAGGAAAAATTTGGGGAATTTTTTTTCCCCATTAAGGAAGCCTTTGTGGTTATTTTTACCAAAAAAGAAAAAAAAGAAAAAATTGAAAGAAAATTATGGAATGTTTTATTTTAGCATGATGGATAAAATCTTTAAGACAAGGTGTTTGTATATTCTCCAAATCATTTCTAAAAACTATGTACAGTATCAGATTATCATAAATTTTGAGCACTGAGTGAGGAGGGCCAGCAAGTCCTAGGTTACAAATTGAACTCTCCAATGCAAGAGCCAGATGCATTTCTTCCTTTGGGGGCACTGAAGGAATCTGGTCTATGTTTGGAAACACACTAAACCAGTGGTTCTCAACCCTCCTAGTGCCGCTACCCTTTAATACAGTTCCTCATGTTGTGGTGACCCCCAACCATAAAATCGGTTCCTCAGACCATTGGAAATATGTATTTTCTGATGGTCTTAGACCACCCCTGTGAAACAGTTGTTTGATTGTTTGGTTCTTTGGGCTGGAAAAGGGGTGTCCGTTGGGCTACATTCCCCACAGACACCCCAGGAGCCCTGAGGGGAAAGAGGTGGCCCCTTTCTCTTCAGGATCGTTCCTGTGGCACTGTGGGTGCCACGGGAACGTGCCACTCCCCAGAAGGAACTCCCTTTCAGAGTTCCTTCTGGGGAGATTTTCCCAAGGAGCCCCAAAAGGGAACTCCCCCAGGCCTCCCTGTTTTTCCCAGACCATGGAGAAGCGGCAAAATGCTGCTTCCCCATGGTCCGGGAAAGGGGAGTCCTTGGGGCTGCATGCCCCAAGGACACCCTGACAGCTGCAGCCATGGAAGAAAGGGGCCGCCTGACCCCTTCCTCCCATGGCTTCGTTCCCACAGTGGTCTAACTGCTGCGGGAACAAAGCGGTCAGCCGGCACGTGCAGCAAAAAGGAACTGCCTAGAGCAGCTCTTTTTTTGCTGCGCCGCTCCAGGAAGTGGTGCTTTTACAGCGCCACTTCCTGGGTGGCCCATTTGGGTGCCCAGCAATGGTGACGCTGTCATGGCCAACCAGGTTGCTCCAAGTTGCTGGTTTGCTTCACCCATATATCAACTTTGACTTTCTTTTGCCTTGATAAGGGTATGATTAGCACATCAGTAATTTTTCTGAGCAAGATGCTATGTTTATTATTTTCTTGCATAAGCTATTTCTGAGGATGGACCAAGAGCAGGAAGAAATTGTCATACATTTACAAAGATATGGTATCATTACATTTGTTCTTATTAAATATTGCATAACTGTAGGCTAAATTTTACTTTGGGGGATTTTTTATAGCTAGAAAAGTAAATAGATATTAAAATCATAAATGGATGCACATATAAATATAAAATTATACATCTATACATTTATAGTAATAAATTGGGAAAAAAGAAAGTACAACTCTCACAATTACAAGAGGTGTATTTTATCTTGATAAATATGTAACTTGGCTCCAATAAAACAGGGTTTTTTAAAACAATGAATTAGAATTAATTCATCGTAAACCATGTACTCTTCAACCATGCATTCATGGCTGAAGAGTGCATTTTATTGGTATTATGTTGTACATATTTTGTCTGTCTTTCTGTGTGTTTCACATAAAAGTGTACTATTGGGATATTCTGTTGTGTTTGGTTATTTTTTTCAAAAGGCTCACAGTTTGTTCAGTTTGTATTCATAAAACATAGTAGCCACTGTTTCAGCCATTTTAACTGTCACATTGTCAACAGCTTAATATGCTTCTTTCCACATATTAGTAAAGTCTTGAAAGTCAAAGAATAAGCTGTTTTTGCAGGAACAAGAAGGTTACAGATGACAGGTGACAACATATTTATATGGGGACAGTTGATGTTCCAAGGGTATGTAGTCTTTGCATCCTTTATCAGAACATGGAAAGAAAATTGCTCTCCATGTCACAGAGTGCAAACAAAGTGATACACAGAAAAAATAATCTTGCACAGAGTGAAAACTAGGACCAGGAGAAGAGACACAAGATGAGAAATCTGTAAATTAAACCTGCTGAGAAAAGAATGTGCTAATTTTTGTAACTTGGGACTTTCCTTAGTATGTGCCTTGCATTAAATTCATAGGTAAGCATGGTTTAGCTGGACAATGACTCTGCAGACCACGGTTGAATCCCCACTTGGCCACAGAAAAACATTGGGTGACCTTGGGCAAGTCATACTCTCTCGGCCTCAGTATATTTATTTATTTATTTATTTATTTACTTATACATTGCTCTTCAGCCCTAAAGGCTATCAGAGCGGCTTACAATTATTATTTTAATTAGACAGTTCCCTGCCCTTAGGCTTACAATCTAAGAAGACACAACAGAAAAAGAGAAGGGAATGGTGGTGGGGAAGGGGATCCGGTCCAAAAATTCTTCTCTCCCTCTGATGCCTGGACCAAGGCAGATGGCATGGAGGGAGGGCTCTGCTTCATAATCTAGGACAGGCCCGATGGTGTTGATAGGCCTCTCTTTTCACTCCCTCCTAGGCCAGATGGTGTTGCCATGGAGAGAGGGCACTTCAATTTGAGGCCAGGCCTGATGGTGTAGACGTAGAAGGCAATGGCAAACCCCTTCTGGTCAAATCTTTCCAAGAAAACCACACATTAGCTTGACCTTAGGGTCACCATAAATTGGGAATGCCTTGAAAGCACACAACAACAACATATGCCAAAGCATAACTTTCTCTTTGCCCAGCACAAGTGGACCTCATGGGATAGTACACACCATATTACAAACCAGTATTGAACCTTTCTTCCATTTAAAGAAAGCAAAATAATCCTAAAAGAGGTATTCAAGACAGGAGATGCTGGTTGCAAAAGGCCCAGCTCAAGATATTCCTGGATGTGTGTATCTGCCCTCACTGCTCCCATACCACATATAATACACATAATCCAAACCAACAATTTCATTCATGGACTGTAGTCAGAGGGATGAATAGTGAGGCACATAAGTTAAACAGCAGTGGGTCTGATATAGATCCTTGGATCTCACTCAGTTCTTCCCCGCCCCTACTCCTTTATTGTTCTAAAGCCAAATGTGTCATATCAGGAAAGACTGGCAATGAGGTTTAAATTGAGAGGAAGGGAGTGAGGAAGGGAGAAAACAGCAAAAGGAGAGAAGATGTTAACTCAGCTTGCAGTCTGCAGCAGAGGTCCTCCGCCATCATAGCTGTGTCTTTGCATGTGTGTGTATGTGCCTTTAAGTCATCTGTGAATTTTTGGCAATCCCATGAATTGCATAGGGTTTTCTTTGGCAAGGAATACTCAGAGGTGGTTTTGCCAGTTCCTTCCTCTGAAATTTAGCCTACAGCACCTGGTGTTGTTTGGCAGTCTCCTGTCTAAGTATCAACCAGGACTCACCCTGCTTAGCTTCCAAGATCAGACAGGATCTGGTACTTTTAGGGTAATTCAGCACTAACTGTGTCCTTATAACTCCCCTTAACTTTCTTCAGTCACGAGCTTGATCATTGATTTTCAACCTCCATGCCCATTTTCAATAGGTATCTTTAAGAAATAAAAACATTTGCTTTTGTGGGATGCTCAGAGCCAATGGGCTAGGCAGGATTATTGTGAGAAGAATCCCAGCAAAGAAAGGAAATGAAGTGTGTGTGTGTGTGTGTGTGTGTGTGTTTTCCTGGCGAAAGCAAGCAAAGATTTATGCTTTATGCTGCCACCTCTGATGCATTCTGGCATACAATTAAAACTACAAGCAGCTGAAAACAGAAAATGGTGCAGCATGGTGAATAATTGCATACAATTAAAGCCAAGAGTGCAATTTTTGCTATTACAAAAGATCACTCTTTCACATCAATTGAAAACACCCAATGCAAAATCGTTTCCTTTATAAATGCCAGTTCCCATTTTCATCTGCAGGGTTTCTTTACATTTTCCAATTTTGATGCTCCTTTCTTGTCATAACCATAAATGGCTAAAGAGCAATGAAAGAATCCTAGGTCAGAAAGCACTTCCAAACTTTGATTCAAATTCATGCACCATTTACACTAGTGTAGTCTCAGAAAAGGCACTGATATTACTCAATGACTTATTTAAATATTGCAGTTTTAGTGTTTGTGTGTGTGTTTTAAATGTGCTCACAAACCTTTCTGGGGCGGGTGGGGTTCTTCTCTCTACATACTTCTTACTGTGGGACTAAACAATTAAGAAAATAATTGCAGTTCTCAGCAAAAGTCTTGCAAACAAGCATTGCTGCCTTTGTTCTGTGAAATAATATATGTCACTTCAGCTGGAAGCCACATGAAGTATTAGTACTATTAAGTCTATTATTTCCTGGCTTGACTAACCCAAGTGAGAAGGTGCAAAAATTAATTACAGCCTATAATCAGTGGTAAAGGTCGTGTAAATTAGAATCCCTTGGAAAGGTTCTATGGTTTTATCAGGTGGGTGCATACCACAGTCCAGTAAGAAATATTAAGTTACAAGATGGATGTTGGAAGGCTTCTAGCTTAGTGACAGAGTTCATGCATTGCTTGCAGAAGGTTTCTTTCTATGGTATCTCTAGACAGGCAAAGGCTTCTCTGAAAACTTGAAGTACCTCTGTCAAGTACGGTAGACCACATGTAAACTACATGATTCTTGACCATTTGAGACTCCTGGACTACTCCCACTAAAAACCCCTGTGTTTCTAGGGAGGTGGTTTGCAAATAGCTGTAGCAAATGTATTCACCAGCAGTAAAGTTTTGTCTGACCATATCTTTGTAATCAAAGATGCTGGCTGAGAAAGGCCCAGATCAAGATATACTTGGATGTGTGTATTTGTTCTCATAGTTACTTTCTTGTCAAGAATTGTCCAGAAGTCTTTGTCTTCTGAGACGGAGAGAATGTGACTTGCCTGAGGTCACCCAGTGGGTTTCCATGGCCAAGCAGGGTTTTGAACCCTGATCTCTTGAGACATATTCCAGTGCTCAAACCATTACATGACACTGGTTCTCTCCTAACTAATGTACACCCAATTGAATCTATGGGATTTATACAAGTATAGACCTGCCATTTAGAAGTTGCCCCACTGCATTTACTGTACTTGGGACAAGCAACTGAATTTCAGGCAAAGCGTGATATGTCACTGACCTGTTTGCTGGAGATTTTTGGTTGTTAGCAGCAGGAGCTTGGAAATGAACAACATCAAGGCATATTGTACTTTCATAGATGGTATCTGGCAGAGGAGGGAAACAAACATTAAGTTGTATCTGTTGCTGCCTACAGGCAATTCACCTCTGGTGAAACATATTTTGGTCACAGTGGAAATTACAGCAGACAAAAGGGTAATGAAAAATGATAAAGAGAATAATAAAGTACAGTTATTACTGTACTTTACAATACATTAAGTACAGTACAGGTAGTAGTTTGCAATACCACATCATAAGCTACTTTTATATGTTTTACAATGACTCAGCTTGTTTCTTTTCTCTGCTAGACCCTGAGTGTGTATGGGTGTGCATGGGATTGCTTGTTGTTCAACTTCCACCTTGCCAATTTGATTACTCTGCTATGTCTCACATTTACCAACAGACATATTCCATAGTATTTTCCTGTGCATTATCCCAAATTCACCTATTGTCAGAAGAATCCCAGAAAAGAAAGGAAATGAAGTGGGTCATATAGTCAGCCCTCCTTATCCATGGATTTTTTATCCATGGATTCAAGTATTCATGGCTTGAAAAAAATTTTTTTTTAATATTCCAAGTAGAAAACCTTGATTTTCCATTTTATATAAGGGACACCATTTTGCTATGCCATTATATTTAATGGGACTTGAGTATCCACAGATTTTGTTATCCACAGGGGATCCTGGAACCAAACCCCAGCGAATAACCATTGTATATTCATTTACTTGGGATTTGCTTCTGAATAAATATTATAGGGTGGCAAGGTCAGATGGTTCATAAATTCACACATGGAACTGGAAAACAGAATGGATAAAGCTCTCAATGGATTAATCAAGAAATACCAAATATTTTGCTGGTATGCTTTCCTTTAGACATATGATTGAATTTAGTTGATTTGTACCTTGACAATTCTATAACACATGTTGTTAAAGAATGACATACAAATTCTCCTAGTGCTTCAAGAAAAACAAACATTGTTTGAAAAGGCTAAAAATGGAGTCAGTGTGAAATAACCCCCTCCCCATATAAACCAGATCCATATGAGATGGCATTAGTATATTTTTGTTAGAGTGCCCTATCAGAATATGCCACATTGCTTCAACTTCAGCACCACTGTGCTCATGCAGTGAAAGCATGGAAACACACTGTTATTTAGAGATAATCTTGGCCTGAGATTTTACCATGAGCTACAAAGCTTCTAGCTTACTTTAAATTCTCTGCCACTTAACAGAAACAAGGCCAGAGGCTAATGTCTCTACACAGGAGAGGTTATGGCTTTTTTCTGGTATGGATGTTTTCATTAATAGATTTGGATAACTGCATTTAGGGCTGAAGACTTTTTATTCTGTAGCACCCCAGAGGAGGAAGAACCCCTGAATGCTGTTTTCTACTTCTGGCACAGAATCAGTATAGGAGGGGAAACAGATAATTGCCTTGTTCTCCTGCAATGTGAATAAAAAGAAGATTTATGTCAAGAATCACTCATATTGGTACTTGCAAATTCATGGGATTATTGAAAATGGAGGAAATATATTGTGCATTTGATGATCTTGCTTATTTTACATTGGCTCATGTAACCTGTCCTGGAAGGTTAGATGCCCTAAATTTCTCAGGGTATTAAACAAATATTTGGAGATGCCACTGGAGTAGTTATACTGTGCATACTTTTTCATACCCTCCAACATTTCACAGATGAAATCTAGGATGTGCATGGCCAAGCAACATTAGAATGTGGTCAAGATGGCAAAAAGGTATTAAAGAGGGAGAAAACACAAGCTAGGAGAACCTGTGGTAGTTGCTTTCACCCATGTCTACTGAGTAGAGGAAGATTACTCTTGCTTATCTCCCCCTCCTCTGAGATAATTGAGAGCAAACTAGTTTTGCAATTTGGACTCAGTTTACAGCAACTGAAATAAGCCAGGATAAACATGGAAAGAGGAAAGAGGAGAGAGAGAGAGAAAAATAGGACAGTTTAAAAACAGCTGAAAAAATGGGATGACAGTTAAATAGGATTGTCCCTGCCAAATTGGGACAGTTGGAGAATATGATTTCTTGCCCCAAGGGTAAAAATAAATTCCTGGTATGTATAATCATAGCCCTCAACCCTTTGGGAAAGTGGTATTAAGGGCCATTCAGTCTTTTGAAATTAAATCTAATAAAATTGGCACAATTTAATACATGAACATTGCCTTGGAACCAATAATTCTGTTATCATCATCCAAGCAGTGGACAAATGTGGTGCCATTGTAATTTTAGATAAGGCTGAGTATTACAATAAAGTCTACTGGCAATTTCCAAAGGAATAGCCAATAACTTATTGCAGCAAAAACAGAAAACAAAACAAAATCCAGTGGTTCTGTCATTACATTACAGTTATTAAATTATGTTAAAGACAATCAGATTTAGTTGTGGGTTTTGATTCATGAAGTGCTATTTAAAATATCAGAAACATGAATGCATGGTTGGGGTGGGAAGTCTACTTTACAATTAGTGACAACAACACAACTGGAGACTGAAGCAAGTTTTCACTTCTTTTTGTCTATTGCCTTTTCTGGTGTCAGGCTATTGGTTCCCCCCCCCCCCCTCCATACACTGACATACTTTAAGGAGTCAAAGCTGCTGGAGCAGATGTCAATAAACCCTTGGCCTCTTTAAAGAAGTCTTCTGAGGACTAAGGACAGCACAGTAGACATTCTTTGGAACTTTCACGGCACTGTTGACACAGTTATGTGCTTCAGTATGCATTCACTTGGTTTTGTAATAAGTTTAAGACCATTTGTACACGAAGGAGTATACAGCTCCCTAGTAAGCATACTACGTGCACCTGCAAATTCTGTAGCATTACAGGACAAGCTTCGGATTCAGAAGTACAGTGGGCATCCTTGGTATCCACTGGGGCCTGGTTCCCAGACCCCCTGTGGTTACCACACTCTGGGAATCCTCATGTCCCATTAAATATAATGGCATAGTTAAATGGTGCCCCTTACAAACAGTTGCAAGATCAATGTTTGCTTTTTGGAATTTATACTTTTTTAAAATATTTTCAAGCCATGGATGGTTGAATCTGTGGATAAATAATCTGTAGATACAGAGGACCGATGATAAATAAGTTAATGGCCCAACACCATTCCAGAGAAAAGACTGGTCAAGGCTTGCAAAATTGTTTTTACATTGTGATTGTGTGCAAGATTTTTCTTCTATAAGTAAAAACATAGTGCACATTGTAGAGATTGGTGTATTTTCACCATTTCATAATATTCCCACCCAATATTGTTAATCCAGACCAAAATGTAAACTAATCTTCATGCTTCATAACATTGTGAGACAACAGGTAAATTTACCCCACCTGCCTTCTTGGCAAGGACACACAGGACCCAGAAGGCAGCCCCTGCCCTAGCCTTCCAAGTCCCACATGCCCATTGCTGCATTGGACACGGAAGGCAGCCACCTCCCCTCCCTAACCTTCCAAGTCCCAAGTGGCCATGGCCGTGTGGGACCCAAAAGGCAGCTGCTTGCTCCCCTTGGGGGTTTATTACCCCATGGGGGGCACTGCCTTTATCCTGCCAACTTACAGCCTTTATCCTGCCATTCATTGGCCTTTTCCACTATCAAAGGAAATGTATTCATAGAAATAAAATTCTTCAGAGTACACATTTTAATACTAGATATTTCTCCTCTGCATGTAATTTGTTTGTGACCAATTTATATCTGCCCTTTGGGAATGAAGGAATATCTGATTATTAATCCAGTTAATATGTTTGTATGTCTTCTGTTTACCACATTGTCAGGTATTTATTCTCAGAAGTCTGCCATTGATTGTTGTTGTTGTTACCACCAGTTTATTCTTTCCCATTTAATCTTATTGTAAAGTTCACCTCAAAACCTGATACTTATAACAGACTCATAACACGTTATACTGGAAATACTTTCTTTAGGTCCATAAAAATTATTATTAGACAACAGAACCAAAGTACTTCTAATAGGATAATACTAAAACATAAATAACAGGTATACACATTCTCTTCAGATTATTAGCATGCTAACATCTATGCCTCGCATACGTTTCTACTGAAATACTATCAGGTCAAAAGGAAAATACATTTGACAGCAGAACACATGAATGAAACTGAGTATTAAACATGCAACTTTGGATCTTCAAAGAATTGCAATGAAATTTCATTTCATTCTCAGTACCTCAGCATCCTTGTTCTTTATAGCACAAATTGTATCTTACAAGGTTATTTCTTCATTTCCCAGGAATTTAAGCAAAGTAGCAAATGAACTGATTGAATGAAGATAGAATCTAAGTATCAGACTAAGCAGTTAGCGGCAGCAAATCCTATATGATAGAAAATGTTCAGACCCTTAAATAAAGTCATGGAGATTTGAATTATGATTCTGTGTTAAGACAACTAAGAGAAAAGCTTGCAAGACTTGATTCTGGAGGTATCAAAACTTTCTTAGAGAAAGGAGCTATAAAGAATGATTAATAACACCTTTAAAGGCAAAATTAAGGCTAAACTAGAATTAAGGCTAAAACACTTCTTCCATGTTTTGCCCAAAGTCACACACAGCATTAAATGCAGTTTTGTATTTTATAAACCAGTGTCTAGATGATTTAATGAAAGGTTACTATTAGGGTACTAATAGGAATGGCATGGGATTTTCAATTCTGATAGGCATTGACATTTTATACCTTAAAATAATTAGCAGGCAGATTGCTTTAATATATTAAAAGCTGTAAGATTGTTCACCAACTCCCAGAACATTATTTACTTAACATTCCAATCAGTCCATATAATGAACTGTGACACTCATTTCAACCCAGTGCTATAACAAATACAAATTATTGACGTTTTCAAAGCCTAGGTAAGAAAACAACATTGTTTTGTTTCTTTCACATTTGTTATTCACACATTTCATGCTACTATAATTTTATTTTACCTCTTCACAGATTAATCAACTGTGTACCTTGATAAACACTTACCCTGCCTTGATATGGTTGATATATATCAAACTTATTGATTGCTATATCAGTTTTAGTTATGATTTTAATGTTTCTACTGTTTAATTTGCCCTTAATGCTGTTATTAGCCACCCAGAATGCTCTGCTTTGTTTTTGTGTGATAGTGGAAAGACAGGAATGAAATAATAAATAAAACAATAAAATAATAATAAAACAAAATGAAATATAGTTTTCAAAAAAAGAAAGAAGTAGTAAATTCATACCCTCCAACTGTCTGATTTTGGGAGAGGCCATCCCAGCTAATCCTCTGTTGTCCCACATTTCAAGCTGCTTTCAAAATATCCTGTTATCTCTTTTCCTCCCATTTTTCTGTTGCGGCAAACTTTGGGGCTGGACAGACTGCCCCGAAAGGGTGGTCTGCAGATGCCCGTTTTTGTAATGGATGGAGGCCGAACCAACCATAAAAATTTATTATTATATTATTACCAAATGGTGCGGCCTCCTCGAGGCATAAAAAGAACCCACCTCCAGCAGGTTTTTTTCTGGGACGCGCCCAGGGCACCATTGCCACCCTCAGTGCACCGATGACGTACGTGCAGCACAGCGCCACGCCATTTGGATTCTGTACCACGCGTATGTCATCATGGTGGTCCCCGTGTGGACAGGGGAGAGCCATGATGGTGCCCAGACAGAGCAGTAGGGCTCAGGAATGTGCGGATGCTCTGCTCTCCCGAGCCCTAAAATCGGCCCCAGGCTGGGCCTCAGTTCAAAGTAGAATCATTGTTTGCATTCAGTTAATTCAGTTAAAGGGAGGAGAGAGGGTGGAGTGTTGCCCTTCTCAGTAGTCTCAAGCAAAAGCAAACTGATGCAGCCTCTCCTAGATTGTGTGTTCTTCTTCAGTAGCAACTTTTGACCCTACTCTGAGGTTGCTTGGCGATGCATGTCTCAGTTTTCATCTGTGACATATTGGATAGTGACAGGATTGTGAAGCATTCATGTTTCTAATGGTGGTCCAAGTTCTCCTCTACAAATGCACTATCCTCATCCTGCCCCAGTGTGGTTGCTGCCACCGCTTCTTCTTCCAGCTTGCTTCACTGTGCCTAAAAGGAGGCCCAAACATGCAAATTGTGAAAAACAGGAGTTTTTGCTTGTGTTTAAAACTTGAAAGAGCATCAGCTCTAAAATGGTAAAAGCATTTAAATCAAACAAAGGAACTGTGTGCTATCACACCCTGGAGTAACAATTCCGTGTATCAAGATCTTTTTAATGCATTTATTGCCATTACAGGAGTTCATAAATAAATATTGCCTAGTTTAAGATAAAAGTATTGTATGTACATCCCATGAGTGATTTGCTAGAGTTGTATCTTCCAAAGCAGCCAACAGGCCATTCTGCTAATATCTCTTCACATCTGGGAGGTACAGCTGCCTGGAGAGAATACTGGAAGCAAACAAGGTGTCCCTTGGGGCGCAAAGTAGCAACTAAGCAATGGTGTGTACTTCAAATAAAGTAACTCAGGTGAAGATGAAAAAGGGCTATGATTATGGTGTGCACAATTACATATTTATATACAATTATTTTATTTATTTATTTAGAATATTTATACCCTGCTCTTCAGCCACAAAGCCTCTCAGAGCACCTTACAGATTGCTACTTTGACAGTTGTGTAAGCTCTGAGGTTTACAATCTAAAAAGACATGACACAAAAAGAGAAGAGAATGGCAGTGAGGAAGGTGATCAAGTCCAGAAGATATGGCTGGTTCATCTCTTCCTACAAGGGCAGGGTGGTGGCCATTGGAATGGAGGGAGACCCTTACATCTGCTTCTTGGACAAGGCATGGTGAAGCTGTGCCTGCCTCATCTTCTCTCCCTCTGAGGTCAAGGTGGTACCAGTTAAGATGGAGGAAGGGCCATTTATTTTACCTCTTGGTCTAGGCATAGTGCAGCTGTGACTTCCTCTCCCCTCCCTCCAAGGCCAGGGCAGTGGAAACTGGAATGGAGGGAGGGAATATTCTCTGAACATCTTCTACTAATCCCCTTTTCAAGGGATCTTTCATTACCCATTTACAGTGATTTCATCACCTTTGAAACTGTTATCTAGGGCTTCTGCCACATTGCAGAAATGGAACAATTTGATACCAGTTTAACTGCCATAACTCAATGCTATGGAATTCTGGAATTTGTAGTTTTGTGAGATCGTTACCCTTCACTATCAGAGAAGTCAGGTGTCCCACCAAACTATAAATTCCAATATTCCATAATATTGAACCATGGGAGTTAATATGGTGTCAAACTGCTTTATTTCTATTGCATGCCAGCAGCCATATCATAATTCTTGCTGGAGGCATGATCCCATTCAAGGGGTGTGAGTCACATGACATCTCAACACAGCAAAATATATCCTGGCATGTGGCAATATTGAAAAGCCAGTTTAGAACAAAAACAATGTTCTGTATTCTCCCTCCAAATGGGCATTGCCACATGAATGTCACAAACTGAGTCCAGAGAAAGACCAATGATGCTCTCAATCTCTACAATAAATACTTGAAAGAGGGCCAATGGAAATCCTTCCTTCCTGACTGAGTCCTAGTGGCATATGGAAAGAGGGTTTACATTGCAAGGTGACATTCAAAGCAGCAGAAGAATGCTAAGTCTTTGTGTTGTATATAATAGAAGTTGTTGCCATTAGTTCTCAATCCACACAAGTACTAGAGCAAGCATGTTACACAAGATGTATGGAACTCAGGACTAAAAAGGAACCTCACCTCAGGTGTGATGCATAGACTGGGGATTCTTGCAATGTGTGTGGTTTTTTTAAATCAAGTAAGAAAGCACTGCTTCTGTTATTTTTCAAATGAAAAAATAGCTCAGACACACTTACTTTAAAACGCCATGAACACAGACTTCGTCATTGCAGATGTTAACATTCAAAAACCACAGTGGTACTTTCATTACAGGGAAAGACTGGTTTGGTTAGTGTACCATCTATCTCCTGATGTTTAAGAGGCAGTATACAGATCAAACTCAGGGACAGCAAAAATGCATTTTGGAAGAAATACTGCTGGAAATATAGCAAGGGAACCAGTAGAGGTTGGTTCTGGGGACAGGAACAATGGCAGAAGGCTAAGTTGTTGGTGAAGGCTAAGTTTTGTAGACTTACGTCTACTTTCTCAGATGTATGGAATGAAGTGCTTAAGAATAGACCTTTATAAGCAGGTTATCTGTGTGAACAGTAATAAAAACTTGTGGTGACCATGATGGGATTATGGTTGTTTGGGGGACAAAGACCAGAGGAAGGATGCTGGTTAAAGCCATAGAGAGGAGATAACCATATGAATGAAGTCGGAATTATTAGAAAGTAGTGTGATGCTGGCTGGGAAATAGAAAGAGACATGATAAAATGGGCAAAAAAAATCCTCATGAGGCTGGGGTGTTTACTAGCATTATAATGTATTTACTGTGCCAGAAAACCATTGTCTCTGCTCAGCCCACTGTTGTTGGACTGGCGTTTGTGGACGTATTCCAATTCTGCTGTTTCTTTTTCCATGTCTTCCTTTCTACACATAGTTTTTGTTCCAGGATAGTACTTTTGAGACTGGATTACCATCCAGACATTCTTTTGGCTTTTCCTGGATAATT
Source organism: Urosaurus nigricauda (assembly GCA_034509955.1). NCBI lineage: Eukaryota > Metazoa > Chordata > Lepidosauria > Squamata > Phrynosomatidae > Urosaurus > Urosaurus nigricauda. The sequence continues at coordinate 143,923,177 of JAOEGL010000001.1, read as the reverse complement.
TATCCATTTGCTGCAACGATTAAGAGACAAAACTGAAGCTAAGCTGTTGTTAAAGACCCCAAGAGCCCAAAACAATTTGGTTAAACATTTATTTAGAATAGAGGTGGGAAGTATGCAGCCCTCCAGGATGTTGTTGAACTTCAACTCCCAACCTGCGTGATAATTTGCTAAGCTTATTAGGGTGCTGGAGGGCTGCATGATTCCCACCCATGACTTAGAAAGAGAAGCTTGACAGTAGGGGCTTTCCTTCAAAAGAGAAGAGCTTTAGAAATACCAATTGTTAGCAGCAACATTTTTTTTCTGTTGTTATTTTATAGCTTACATTACATTATCCCAATAAAGTGATTCAAGGTAGGTTAGAAATTATTAAGATTAAACATAAAAGATCGTGCATGAGCCAAGATTTGTAGCCAGTCCCTTACCTCCCTCAAGGATTTAGTGATGGACCACCAAAATGTTAACAGTGGTCCAAAATTCTCTGGATGAGAATTCTAAATGTCTCTCCCTAAATTTGCAGTTCCAGGATTCTATAGGACAGAACCATGGAAGTTAAAGTGGAACAATAGTGTTGTAAATAAGTAGTATGAATGGGTACTTAGAGAGGTTTTGAGGCTTGATTCCATGATGTAGGGCAAAAGGAGGGAACTGCTCACCCAAATAGGAATTCTGCTCCACACACAAAATTTTTCTCGAATCCCCAATTTCTAGCATTCCATATGAGTGAGGCATGGGAAATGGTTCACACATAGAACTCTTATATAAGCTGTGTACACATTCCCTTGGTAACTTTATCTGCCCCTTTTCTGTAACTGTATTTCTCTTTGCCCAACTGAGGTTTCAAGTCACTTTAATGTTATAAATTTGAGGATTGGGGGAAAATGTCACAAAGGAAGGAAGGCTTATAGAGGGTCAATGTACTCATTCCCCCATCTATAACTACACCCCAGTTTGATTCCTCTGAAGATGGACCAGAGATGCCTCTGAACAAAGGGACAAAGGTCTGGTTTTGGCTGTGGGAAAGATGGTACAGAGCCGCTCCTTAACTCTTGACTGAGTTAACCTTTCACTGACTGTCTAGGGCAATATAACTGGTACTCAGAAGAGTTAAGGATGCTCAATAAAGAAAAATATTCTTGTTCCTATAGAACCAGCATGGTGTAGTGGTTTGAGTGTTGGACTATGACTCTGGGGACCAGAGTTTGATTCCCAGCTTGTCTATGAAACCCACTGCGTGACCTTGAGCAAGTTACATGTTCTCAGCCTCAGGGGAAGGCAATGGCAAACCTCCTATGAACAAATTTTATAAAGAAAACTCATGATAGGTTTGCCTTAGGGTTGCCATATGTTGGAAATGACATAAAGGCACACAGCAAGAACAACAACAACAACAACATCAAAACAACTCTTGAGCCTGCTCACTGAGAAGGTAGGTGGGGATACTGCTTGGTGCGATCATTCTTTCACATCAGCTCTTTTGATATGCCAGTATAAAGGTAACTCAAGTGACATGGCAATCTGACAGGCATACTGTACTAAGATTTACATGACCATCTAGGATCAGATCTCTTTAATCTAACCAAGTACCTCCTAATCACACAGCTTTTGAGACTGCAAGTATTGTTTCATACACCCAAAGCAGTGCCTTTTGGAACAATTCCGAACCAAACAGATTATATCTGCACCTGACTATGGCTCCCTGTGCCAGGGTTGAAGGGTAAAAGGTTTTCCTAGACTTGGTCCTGCTAATGTCCCCACCATCAAAATTTTCAGGCTGTGCCTGATTGCAAATCCTAATGGAGGTGTTTGATCCTGTCAGACAAAACTTCAGTATGATATTCCTAAATGATAGCAAAAGGCTGGGGAAGTGCCTACACTTTTTTTGTTTTAACAGATAACAACTTCCTTCTGATCCCTTTTGAAAGTATTTGATTAACATATTTCCATCTTTTTTTGTGTGTCTGTAGGTGGGTGAGTGGGATGCAAGATGTAGTTTGTACGAACATCTGCAAACAGTGAACTCTTTTCCCTGTGGTTTTGTCTTTAAAAATTGCTACTGAAAATTTTAAACATGGTTAGTATGTGGAACAAAATACCAGTGTAGGACAGTTTGAGATTGTTGAGATTTATTAAAAGTATGAACTATTGTTATTGATGGCTGTAAATAAAAGCACTTTGGACATTTTTTGTGCTCAGTTACCAAAACAAAAATGCAGGGTTCCCCCCCCCCCCTTCCCCAATTGTTCATTTTAATCACCCAGTTCCGCTCAGCAGTTGATGCCAATATCTGGAGTTTGGCAAGCAGACCAAAGCACATGATGAATTGATCCTAAAGCAAACTGCACAGAATGTGTTGGGATTTTCAGTCTATAAGTTATCCTTCTCCATTTGTCACATGAGGACAAAGAAATTGAAAAGGGGCCAACATTCAACACAGGAAAAAAGTATTTTTACATGTTGCTTTCATTATTGACATTAGTCATGGAGGCAGAAACAGTTTACCCAATGAAATATTTTCTCGTTCATCTTGGAAGCAATGAATGTCCCCTCAGAATAAAATCCCTTCCATTTGTTTATGTAGAATATATTAAAGGGTCTGCAATAGACACCATTTTCCACCAGAAAATTTCCCAAGTAGCTGAAACAGTGTTTTATTATTCATTACTATTGGATAATGCTGATTATCAGAGATTATAGAAGAAAACATAATCCAGAGGTAGTTGTAACCCTCTGGTGTAGTACATAGATTAAAGACCTGATTTTATGCACTTATTACCCTATTTAAAAATTATCTCCCTACATCATAAACATACTGAAAAGTTTTACCCATACTCTAAAATCCATATTTTGCCTGGCTTCAAAGGGATATCTTCTTCATTCCAAGAGAGGCACTGAGATGGATGCTAGCAAGTCCTACTTGGTAAACTGATAGCTTCCTAACAGTCAACAAATAGCTTTATCTAATTGTTGGCTGTTGTTTCATTAACATTTGTTAATTCCATGAGTCTTACTTCTTATAGCTGGGAATCTCTCCCCAAGTTTTTGTAAGTACTATAGTTGGGGTGCGCCTTCAAGTCATTTCCAATGCTTGGAGACCCTAAGATGAACCTATCATGGGGGTTCTCATGGCAAGATTTGTGCAGATGGGGCTTGCCTTTGCCGTTCTCTGAGGCTGAGACAGTGTGACTTGCTCAAGTCACTCAGTGGGTTTCCATGGCTGAGCAGAGATTCAAACCCTGATTTCCAGAGTCGTGGTCCCATCATAGTACAATTTCATCGTGTCTAGGCCCAGAAGAAGATGAAAAGACCTCCACTCTGTGGCCTCAGATGGTGAGAAGAACTGGTAGTATCTGCTAAATCTAATCCTCTCACACACTGCCATTCTTTTTCCTTGTGTGTCCTGTTTTATTTAGATGGTAAGCCTGAGGGCAGGGAATGGTAATATTAACAATTTCTACATAAACCATGAGAAAGTTTACAAATTGTAAGGCTCTGAGAGCTTTTGCAACTGAAGTTTGTTGTTGTATGCTTTCAAGTCATTTCTGACTTATGGTGACCCTATCATGGGGTTTTATTGGCAAGATGTCAGAGAGGCTTTGACATTGCTTTCCCCTCTAGGTCTCCCAGTGCGTTTAATGGCCAACTGGAAATTGAATCCTGGTCTCTAGAGTTGTAGTTCAACACACAAAAGCCACTACACAGCTGAAGAGTGGAGCATAAATACTCTTCATAAATAAATAAATCCTCAAGCCACTACACCACACTTGATCTGCTGGAATTTAGGAAACTTTCTTCCACTTCAGATGGCGTCTCTCCTCTTAATGACTGTCTTGCAGCAGTAATGGATTGGATAAGGGAAAATAGACTGAAGTTAAATCCAGACAAAACGGAGGTACTAACAGTTACAGGACTGAAGCCAGGTTTGGGAATACACCTTCCGGTCCTAGATGGAGTCCCATTCTCCTCGAAGGACCCTGTTCGCAGCCTGGGGGTGCTCCTTGATCCGTCGCTTCACATGACTAGTCAGGTGAATGCGACGGTCAGGAGTGCTTGTTACCAGTTTCGGCTGATACGCCAGCTGTGCCCTTTACTGGAACTGAAGGACCTGGAATCTGTGGTACACGCATTGGTAACCTCACGATTGGATTTCTGTAACGTGCTCTACATGGGGCTACCCTTGTGCCTAACCCGGAAACTTCAGATGGTCCAAAACATTGCAGCCAGGCTTATCTCTGGAACATCTAGGAGACAGCACATTACACCAATCTCTCCACTGGCTGAAATCTCTCCACTGGCTGTTGATTAGTTTCCGGGCGCAGTACAAGGTGTTGGTTTTAACTTTTAAAGCCCTAGATGGCTTGGGTCCATCTTATCTGAGGGACTGCCTCTCCCCATACAATCTCCCCCACATGCTTCGATCCTCTGGGAGGAACCTACTTCAACCTATCAAGACCAGGCTCTCGCAGACCTCCCAGAGGGCTTTTTCTGCCACCGCTCCCAAGCTCTGGAATGGCCTGCCGGATGAGATGTGTCTTATGGGATCTTTAGATTGCTTTTAAAAAGCTTTAAAAAGGCATCTTTTCCAGCAGGCCTTCCCTGAAACCATCTAATTCCTGGCTCCAGAGCTTTAGTTGACCCTCTGCTCATTTCCTCCCCTCCCCTCATCCTGACCCCTAACTTGTGGCCACTTGAGGAAGGACCCTCGGATGTTTGTAACCTGTTTTTAACTATCTACTGGTTTTAACTAATTGCTGATTTACTTTATTTTTAAGGGGAGGGAGGTCAGGTATTGGGTAAAAAGATCTGTTTTAAATTGTGCTTTGTTTTTAATTTGTTGTATCCCGCTCTGAGTGTTATACAGAGAAGTGGATTATAAATAAATTATTATTATTATTATTATTATTATTATTATTATTATTACTACTACTACTACTACTACTACAAGTTTGCTATTTAAATTTAGAGATAATCACACAGGCAAAGGTGTCATCAGGGCCTTAAGGAAGGCATCTAGGAGACTGAGCAGGGCTGACATGTCAGATTTTTAAGAAAATTAAGCAGTGCAGGGCTGCCTTATCCAGCATCCAGACTCAAGAAGTGTGGTAAAGATTGCGGATTGAGATGCATGTTAAGCAATTTGCAACAGATCACAAAGAGTTGATAACTAACGCCCAATGAATAGCTACAACATCCCATCCCTTTGCTTCTAAAATAGGTTGCTGACAGAGATGGAAGAAAGCTCAGGATTAAAGACGGGGTAGGTTTAATCTGACAGGACTGATAACTAAATTCTGGAGCTGCAAACATATTTCCTAGGCTAAGCATGTGCTCAGATGCACCCTCCTAGGTTATATGTCTTTCTTTATTACACTAGTAACATCTGCTATCTTGACCACACTCTGATGTTGCTTGGTCTGGTTTTGTAGCTCCAGAGAATAGGACCTGGAACTATGGGTGTAAGCTATCGGAAAAGAGATTCCAGCTCAACATTAGGAGGAATTTCCTGATAGAGCTGTTCAACAGTGGAACACTCGCTTGGAAAGTACTCATAGTTTTATTTCTAGCCCGCCCCTCTGAACAAGCAGTCGGGGCAGGGTGCAAAAGAGAATAACAATTAACAAAGAAAAAATACATAGTAGTTATAGCAACAACAAAAATACATAGTAATTATAACAAAAAATAAAATTAAGAAGGCAAAATACATAATAATTAACATATCAAAACAAGTAAAAACAAAATCTCCATTCTCAACCCCCATCCCAATCCTAAAACAATGTGAACTATACACAATCTAAAAAGAAAAGAAAAGAAAAAAGTGTGTGTGGAGGGGGAGACAAGACTCCTCCTTAAGTCCAGGAGCCAAGGCATGGGAGTAGCCCAGGTGGAGGTAGGGCAAACAAACACTCTCTCGGCTCTTCTTCACTGGCAGATGTTGGGGAGGAGGGGGAAAGGCCCATTCCTCCTCAAGTCCAGGAGCCAAGACATGGGAGTAGCCCAGGTGGAGGTAGGGCAAACAAACACTCTCTCAGCCAAGTCTTCTTCACTGGCAGATGTTGAGGTGGTGGAGTCTCCTTCTTTGGAGGTTTTTAAACAAAGGATGCATGGCCATCTGTTGGTGGTGCTTTGATAGTGAGTTAGGCTATATATAGATCAGTCCCAAAGCATTAAAAATGCAAATGTAGTTAAAAAGAGGAAGAAAGCAAAGGCAGGGTCAAGGAGTCTTGTGGCACTTTTAGAACTAACCAATTTATGTAGATAATCATAAATTATGTAGACTCATGTAGATGATTAGATGTTTCCCCTTTCTGTAGTGCATATAACCTCAGGCCAGCTTGCCTGTGTCTTTTGGGAGTTGTGAGATTTTTAGTCTCTCCACACAGGATTGGTGCAGATAACTGAAATGCCTCCATTTGCATTCATGTATAAAATTGTTGCACTCTCAGATAACATGGACTGACCAGCATACAAACAAATATATTCCCCCTTTTAAAAGGCAAATGCCTTTTCTCCATTTCAAAAAAGTTGTGTCTGTCATGATATTTATTGAGAAATCTCCCTGCATAAGTTGAACACAACTGGAAATGATGCCAGTGCTGCAAGCTTACCCAACAGCAGCTGGCACTGCCACCTTTTCCAGTGTTTTTTCCACAGATAGCAATAGTCTGAGAGGCATCAAGCTGGTTGATGCAAGGGAGCTGGGAACTGAGGAAGTCACCAGAGAGAAGGGCAAAGGGCTTGTGTGGCTTTCTGTTCCAACAATCTCCAGCTGTTGGAGCAATGTTGCAAGGTCTGCAAGCATCTGGCAAGAGCTTCACGCAGGGATTAAAAATCAGGGTGCAAGAGCACACAGGCCAACCAAAGCCACATTTGTTCACAATATTCTTCAGTGTGCAAGCAACAGGGTTTTTTTTTTTTTAAGTGAAAACAGCCAAGGGTATTTGATTTACATTTACCTATGTTCTAGAAATATGCCTTCCCTGTATTCCAAGAGAGAGAAGGCATCCTTCTTGCATTCATCATGTAGTTTTTCCCCACACAGAGAGATTAAATTCTCCACTCTCCTTTGCTGCTGCTTATGAAATTCAAGTCTGTGTTTCGATTGTCTCCACCTGCAGCTTATGAGCAAGCAGCCAGCTCTCCAGTCCGTGTTGAGAGCCAGCTAGACCCGCCTGCTCTGACATATATTTGCTTCTCCCTCTGCAGGGCCACATCCTTTTATACCAAACAGGGCTCTGCGGTGACAGCAATGAAGATAAACCACTCCTTGTTGTATTAGCGAGAAAGCACACACACCACAGAGGACTTCAGTTGCTGGGAGAAATCTTCTCTCATTCTAAATAGCCAAAAGACTTAGCTTTCTCTCTCTCTCTCTCTCTCTCTCTCTCTCTCTCTCTCTCTCTCTTTTGGAGAGAGCAAATTGTTGTTCATCTCCATTGTTGCCACCAGAGGCACAGCAATAATAAAGGGCCTGGCCCAGCCATAACTGTGGAGATGCATCACTCTTGGCATCACCAATGGGGACTCGTTAAAAACTTCTGGAAGCAAGCAACAGCTCTCTTGAACAGTAGAGGCAGAGCAAAGAAGAGCGGAGCAATAGAATACAAAGCAAGGTCAGGAAGAAAGGGTGTGTGAGAATGGGCTCCATTGAAGGCAGTTTGGCCAGAAAGCCCTCTTCAAGCTTCATTAACACTCTCTGACTACATGATAATTAATCATCAGCTTAGCTTTCCAGCAATGCTTTTCATGTGCAGATCTCAAAGAGATTTCTTGTCTTCTGTTACAGTGTTTCCTCCCTGTTGTATTAAGAAGCTTGGGGAATTTGGTTGGGCAACAACACCCCCTTCAGGTGTGTCAGCCTGACAAAAATCCATCATTGGCCCAACAAGGTTGGTGTATTTATAATTGGAGAAGGCTTCTGGGCTTGCCTGGAAAGGGGTTGTGTATTGGTGAGCAATTTTGTTCATAAGTTCCATGAGAGAAGTGAGACTCCCATTTAGAGTCACATAAAAGGACAGGTGGGGTGAGTTGGCCTTTCCATTCTGACTTCAGCCTGGTTCTACTCATTTCTAAGCTCTCTCTTTCTTTTTTAAGAGAACAGGCTGATTTGGACACTTTCTTTTAAATACGGCCCAGCAGACCAAATTATCCATACCAGTAATTATCCATACCATATAGTGTGCTTCCTCTCAGTTGTGAGGTTAAAGAGCCAATGAGAGGTACATCAAACGGGGTTTCCCTCAGGTGGGAGTGGTGGTAGAAACATACTCCTTCTCTGGCCATTAGAATTAAAGTTCATACAAACAAAAGATATGGGAGTGAGGACTGAATGAGAACCTTGTTGTGATTAATGGCTTGGGTCCATTGCGTAGATGAAACAACATCTGACTTTTAGCCAGATGTTTCAACACAAAAGTAGGATATGTGTAGTATAACAAAACTTATCTGTGTGATTTGCACTACCAAAGTGTGCCTAAGAAGCACCCTTCTTTAGAAGTGTCTTTTCCAGGTGAATGATTTTTGTTGCTATCAAGGACACCTTGTCAGTGGCCTTGCTCCAAGGAGGTATCAGGGTGGCCAAACATCTCCTCACTAAGATGGGGCTGGAGGAGAACTGTTGATGGTGCTTCTGCTTTTGCCACCGCCTATGTCAGCTACACATATCTCCTCACACTATCTGGCTGCTGCTGTCACTTTTGTCTTATTTCAGAGAGCAAAACAGAAGGGCTGTATGAAGAGTGCCAGTACTGAGTCCACAGGTCTCCACTGATCTACAGTGGTCCCCCGGGTTACGAAGGTAATCCTTTCCGGGATTACCTTCGTATCCCGGAAGTATTCGTTACCCGGGGGACCGCTTTCGCGGACGGACCGCGCGGCCATTTAAAGGGGCCGTGCGGCTTTTTTTCCTTCGTATCCCGGGGGATATTTTGTATCCCAAGGGATAAGAAGCCGGTCCGCCGCCTTTCGGATCCCAGGGTTTACGCAACCCGGGGGATTCGTAAGGCGGGGGACGACTGTATTTTCCAAATGCTGCTATGAAGGCACTTCAAAATCAAGCCCTGTTGGTAAACTGTCTGGGAACATGGCCCTTTTGCCTGAAAAGTATATCCAGAAAGCTTGGCTTTGAGGGGGACTCAGATCATGTTATCTGGCAAACAGCCAGCTATGAAAAATTATACAAAAGGAACATACCACTACAGCACATTTACCAGATCAGAGCCCCCAGGATTCCATATGATGCAGCCATGACTACTAAGAAAGGAAAGGAAAAAAGGTCTAATCTGCTTAATGTGCAGATATATACCTTGCATGGACCCAGGCCTATAAATGTGCCCCTCCAAAGCTGTGGAAAACTCACATAGACCTGAAAATAGTATCTGCCATTTTTACAGTATGGGCGTAATTTCTAATATCAACAGAGCTGAAGATCAAATCATCTGTGCCCACACGTCTACATATCTAAATGCACTTAAAAGATAAATTCTTATGTGGGTGGTTTTAGAATAAGTTATGTATACTCAAAATCATGCACATTGTAGCATGAACATGCTTCTTAGCCTAGATCATATTTTTTTGGAAACAATCCCAAGATGCAATTCAGTCCATATGTCAAGCAGCCAATGTTATCAGCATGATTCTATGACTGTCCAGCATCTATCACATTGGATGTGCAATGTACAACAACACCATTAAAAACATAAATTACACCATTTCTCTTAGCCAGGACAAAAAACCATATAGAGAATCAGTGATGTACTCCACAGCATGGCAGGTCTGAAGTAGTGGGTTAGAACCAGCTGTAAACTTGTCCATTACTCAGTTCTGAACATTTTTCAAGCAGTGTGACCCATAATAGGATCTGGCCTTATGGCATGGCTCTTATGGTGAAATAAAACTATATAACAGTCATTATTCCAAACTGACTGGTATTTGAACAGTAGTGTAGCATTGTGAAAAATGTTGGAGATTTGGAAGAATCTGATATGAGAAGAACTTCTACTTTCTATGGTAAATAAAATTTATACTTGAATTTTCTTTGGAAGAATGCTTGGTGCTCTTTTTCATGAAGAAGTCTTGACACATGATCAAGTAAATATGTTGCACAGTGATTTTTTTTTTTAAACGTAGTATAATGATGGGTTTTGCTTCTTAATGTTTATACTTTGATTATAGCAATTAAGACAAATATAGGCAAATGATGCAGAATCAGTAAAGAATACCTCTCCACTATCAATTAAAGCAATTAATCAAACTTCATAGAAGGGCCATCATCTCAAAGAAATTTTGTTTTTCACTTAGACTATGATGGAAATAACAGAAATTCTAACATCTTTTAGAAAGAGAAATGATTGGTATGAATTGATTGTAGAGCTAAAAATACCACTAATTGTGTTGTCACAGTTATTTAGATCTATATATTTTCATTCTTGCATATTTTAGTTGTTGGTAATACCTGAATAGGATGCTTTTTATAAGATTTCTACCTGCTAACCAAATTGAAAAATGTCTGGAATTAAAACTTCCCATGTAAAAGATGGCTACAAATAAGAGATGCACATTAGATTTGTCCAAGCAGATGTTTCTCTTTGGATTAGTTTCAGTGGTTTCTGCTGTGAAGTGGGTTTCTAAGCTAGCGGTTAGTCTACACATTAGTGTATTATATGAATTGCTGCAGATTTTCACACATTCATATTGATAATTATCTTCATTTTCCTGTGCAAATTCACCTTCCCTCAGCCAAAATGACCAGCCATGCAAATCAATGTGAATCCATAAGAAGTAGATAGGCGTCTGCTTGTTGCATCCTTGTCGATACTCCAGTAAAAAGTTTTCCAGCTGAGTTTAGGGTGTTTACCTCTGCTCCCCCGGCAAAGCCCAAATTTCTCTGAATCACATAGAGGTGGATCAATATTATTAGGAGCATTTAAACCATGTAGACAAGATCTTGGAAAGGCAGAGTCGACTATCCCAAATACTGTCTTTTCTGTGGGAGACATCCAGGATGGGGAAGGGGAAGAATTGAGAGTCCACCCTTTAACTATTGTACAATGGAGCCAACAATAAATTTTCTTTTCAGGAGGGACTGATACTTTGAGAGTTGTTTTCTCTTTCTTTAGAACAGTATGAATCACTCTGAATAATATATTAATGAGCTTTCAAGCATCATATCTCCCCATACACTGCACCTACTCTTCTGGAATTGTGAAATTTTCTGACATAGGACCTTATCACATGAAGCCCTGAAGCGTTTCTGAAGCACAAAGGTTTGATCATCCATTGTGCTTCTAAAACGTCAATGAGGTGTCCCACATCTCTCCTGTTGTCGAAGCATTTGCGGAGAAGCCGTTTTTTGAATTACGGAAGATCCCGTTATTCAAAAAACGGCTTCTCTGTGCACACTTCATTGATGGGAGAGAAGCGGGACACCTCAATGATGTTTTAGAAGCACGACAGATTATCACACCTTCACACTTCAGAAACACTTCAGGAACGTTTTGCCCATGGTAAGGGCTCTGTGTGATAATCTCCACAGTGACACCACTAGGATATGTATTTAAAATACCTCTCTTTCCAAAAAGAAATATAAATAATTTTATGCAGCATTTAGCCTTCTCTGTCAGAGAGCTCTGGTGCCACAACTACAGTTCCCAGAATTCCATAGCACTGAGCCATTGCAGTTAAAGTAGTGTCAAACTGGATTATTTCTGTAGTGCAGATGTAGCTCAAGACTACAATTTTCTTCAGATTCTTCCAATAAAAGCATAACAACCAGACATGTCATTTTAAAGTGCCTTTAAATGTACATCATACATAATTTTCTGCCCCTATTTGTCAGAACATTGGCATTCATAATTACTCCTCAGGGCTGCTAAATATACTGAATTCATCCACAACTTAACAAAGAGAACAAATGTTCTAAGTCTTTTTGTATTTCTCTGAATAGCCAATCCGAGGCCCAGACCTTCAGATCTTTGCATCTCAACTCAGATTGGGATCTGAGTCACAATGGTCAGGTTCAGAAATAGTCTGTAGAAGTATATCATTTCTGAATCACAGAATCAGGGTGCAGACTGAATCAAGGGGAAGGGCTCTGTGTACAAGTACCCTGATATACCTAAGTGCCATATGTACTTATTGTGAGAGATGGGACTTACCATACATAAAGGGAAAACAGAACAGGGCTGTATCCTTTCAAGTGAAGAGAAATACAGTACAGACAACACTTGTAATTGTTCTTGCAGGAAAGGGTGTGATACATAACTTTGTTGCAGAATCTTCAATGTATTTAGAAAGGCAAAAATACCCATCACTGACAGAATGCAAAGTGGTATGTTATGGTATAAATTGATTTTCTTTTGTGACTCTATAAAACAGATATTTCTCTTTCAAAACTATGTCCTAAAGCCAGTTTAATGTTCATGTGATTATGACACGTGTTCTTTTATGTCCCTAAATTTTACAGTACTTCTCCCTTCCTTTTCTCACCATTGTGCTAAAAGTGTTAGCCCTTCTCCAGCACCAGAAGCATTCTGCATGCTAACTGGCAGGGTGATAAACTACCCTCACATAATAAATGGATCCAGTCAAAAATCCACCAAACAGTGATACCTTTATGAGCCAACTAAAATGCACAATATACCTGTTGCAAGCTTTTGAAGCTTCACTGGCTTCTTCATCAGGCTATACTAGCCTTTTTTCCAGGAAAGAACTTCCATCTCTTTGCAGTTGCTTGCCCTGACTTTGGCAAGGGAAGAAGACACAGGCTTCAAAGTAGCGGAAGAAATAAGAAAAGGAATGGGGAAAAAATGGAAGGGGCACATGGTGGAAGAGAAGGGAATCTTATTCACACTGTTGCTGTGTGCTTCCAAGTCATTTTCAACTTATAGCAACCTTAAGACAAAATTATCATGGGGTTTTCTTGACAAGATTTCTTCAGAGGTTTACCATTGTTTTTCTCCAAGGCTGAGAAAAAGTGGTTTGCCTAAGGTTACCCAGTAGATTTTGTTCTTTGACTCCAACTCTTATCATCCTTAACCACAACACATGATGGCACAGGTATGATAAGCCACTTTATTGTTCTCACAAAAAGCGGGGTAGAAATAAAAGTTTTACGGATGATGATAGGTACTGTAGTCCAATTACAGTGTGAAGCCCCATGTCTGGGAATAGGGATGTAAATCAACAACTATTTCATTCCTGCTTGTGAGGTTCAAAAATTACAGTAGTTGTCTCCCTGCTGTGGGGAAAAAAACTGAGCATTCCTCCATAGTATTCTCCACATATTTGATTGTCCCAAAAGTGTTGTGGAAGAAAAAATATGCAGAGAAAAACATGGGTTTCTTCCACAAACAAAGTTTCCCACAGAGAATACAGGGATTCTGTTTCAGAAATATATTTCAAGTAAAGGAAACTAGAAAAAGAGGTATTCAACAGCAACCTCCCCTCCCCTGTGTGAGTGTGCATGTGCGCGCACTCACAAATTTTTTGCTGATCTATTTCCAAACAGTCAGAAAAACAGGGTTTTGGCCCAGGAAGAATAATTTTGAATATCTTTTCCATCCCCAGCTGGAAACTGCAGGTTAACTATTAAAGGTTATGTAAAGTAAAGCATCATATAGCTTGCGACTCTCACCCCAGGTAACAACAGCTGCTTCTATATCACAGCCCCCCTAAGAAAAGAGCTAGTCCTCAGAAGGCCATCTGGGCCATTTTTCATCATGCCCAACTGGGACCCAAATCAGCAACAGTTCATCTGGAAAAGCCTCTCTGCAATTAATGGGAAGTTAACAACTTTGGCCTTCAACATGTTACTGAACTGTAGCTTGGAAGCCACCTCCTTAGTACTGCTGTGGGCTATGCGTGTGTTTTGACATCTGCCGCTTTAGGTGAGACCTTTGCCATGAGTCTGCCGTCTGCAAAGGATGTTTTACAAATAATTCAAATCACACTGAACATTCAAGACTTGTGTCTAAAGGTCGGCACACTGTGCTGATTAACTCTAGAACTAAGGTCAGAGGGGCAGATGACTCACAGTCTTGCTGTGGCTTAATGCTATTGAGGAGGAAGGCACACAAATGTGCTGCAGTCGCCCCCTCTGCTGGCAACATCGAGAGAAAATGTAGAAGGCAGCAAGCAGGCAGTGAGAAAAAAAAATCAAGAAGGATTAACAGTGCAATCCCAACACAGATTTATTTGGAAAGAAAATCCATTTAGTTCAGCGAGACAGACGCATCTGCATAAAAAGATTGGCGCCTAAAGGTTTTGCTTTTTGGCTTTGTGAATTCAGTCTCTCACCTGCGCCCATCTCTTTTCCATTAGCTCCTGCTGCTGATAGGTTGCCACAAGGGTTGGCGTTCAGTATAATTGGTTCAATTTTAGTAGCTTCATGAACGAAAGGGTGGGTATCAATTCAATCAAATTGGTAAAATTAATTAGAGGTGACACAATAAAGAGGTGTCAGATTGAGGATTAGTTTTAATCAGGTACACTTTTCTGGATTTTCAGAGCTGGAAAGGGGCGGATTGTTTGAATCACACATAGGTTAAATGTATGAAGCTCTAAGCCCTTGACATAAGGGAACTCTATTTTTAAAATGTGTGTATCGCCTGCCGGATTTTTAAGAAGTCAGAAGTTTACACAGAAAATACAGCAGTGAAACTTTACAATTAAATTTTATATTCTAAAAAAAAATTAAGAACTAAATGGAAACATTAGCAATATAAAAACCCATAACAGCTACATTTTATTTCATTTAAAACATTTGTATAATGTTCATCAAAACTGTTCCAGGGGAGTAAAAAGTGCATGGAAGACAGATTAAAATACTAGTCTTAGACAAATTAAGGCTACCTCCACTGTTAGTCCTACATAGAGCAGACCCATTGAAATAAATGGAAAGTGTTAGTCACAACTAACCTGCAAGTCTTTTGATTTAAATAGGTCTATGCTAGCTAGCACTAATAATGTTTATAGCTCACTTTTTCAAAACAGGATTAAAAAAAAAACAGGAAAGCAAATGAACAATATTAAATATAATGGGCCTGAGTCTGCAAGAACTGGACAGAGCAGTAGAGAATAGGAGGGCTTGGAGATGTCTTACTCACAGGGTTCCCATGGGTTGAGGTCCACTCCAGGGCAGCCAAAAACAAACAATAAGGTCACTGGTCATTGATCAGACACTGAAGTCATTGGTCAGTAGGATGAGTAACAGTAGCATGATTATCTCTGTCCAGGAGTAGTTGCAGCTGATGAACCAGCCACAGTTGCTAATAGGCATAACATGCTGTAGCTGCTAAAGGGCACACAAAGGCTACATCTGCACTGCAGAATTAATGTAGTTTGACACCGCTTTAACTGCTATGGCTCCATGCTATGGAATTCTGAGATCTGTAGTTTTGTGAGATATTTAGCCTTCTCAGTCAGAAAGCTCTGGTGACACAACAAACCCCAGGATTCCATCGGATAGAGCCATGACAGTTAAAGTGTTGTCAAACTGCATTAATTCTATAGTGTGGCGGCACCCTGTGCCATTTGGATCTCTAAAGCTAGAACTAGGAGCACCCCCTACTTTTGAGTGCCACTCTTTCAGACATTTAGCCATATCAAAAACAGACTGGGTAATGTCTTCTAAAAAAGGGGGGGGGGACTATCCAGTCAAAATACATCCTGTTTGGATGGAGTTTAGGGGCTACATTCCCCCATCCATCTCATTACCAAAGTTAGGCACCAAAGCAGCATTTACACAGCATTTACATGAAGACCAAGATGGAATCCTGTGATCTCAACACAGAAATGCAAATGAACCCAACAGAAATCTCCCACTACTACCATTTGGAACTAATTCTAAAAATAAGACAGGAGATACGGTGATAAAATGGTTCCAACTTCTAATTTACTAAGAGAGTCTAAATTAGATATTTTGGTGTTAAAATCAGTTAAGGAAATTATGAGAATGATCACGGTCACACTGCCTCTGTCACCCTCTCTCCTGTGGAAAAACCGTCAACCACCAGGCTGTTTCTGTACTGCAAAAAGTTTGACTGATACTGATACTGTATCATGATTTATTCTCATTAAAAATCATGAATACACACATGAGTTTACTGAGAAATTGATTGTTATCAACTTGCTGTAATGGGGGTGAAAAAAATTCAAAGGGGAATAAAGTTTTGGAGAAATTCTCACAGGTGGGTTTAGGATTTTTGTAACTAACCTAACTTAGGACTGCGTGTGAATGTTCTGTCTTTTGCAATGCAGTCATTTCTAGGGTTTTCGTCTTCCCCAACTTACTAGTTCAATTAAAACCCAGGAGAAGACATAAGGTAACTCCTCTCACCCGTGGTGTCACTAAGGTTGGCATCGCCCGGTGCAGTAACTCATGGTGTCGCTTCTCTAATGATCTCCTCCCACACCACACTGTACAGAACCATTAGTAATTTTTTGTACTAATGTTACTCATAAATTTCAATTCGTATGTATCACTGAATGTAATAGCAATAGTTGTGACATAAATAACTAGCAAAATTAAAATTATACCTATAAATTAGAATATCATATGCACAGCCTAACTGTATTTACATGTACATAGTTTCATGTGGTTAAACTGAAAACTTAGTAAGATGTGATATTTCTAAAGAAAATTTAAAAAGAACAAAATTTAATGCAACAAGTTTGGAAAGCTGATACTGATTCTGTATTTTGATATGATTATACCCATTAAAAATCATGAATACACATATCAGTCTACTGAAGAATTCACTTTTATCAGCTTGCTGCAATGAGAGTCAGCACTTGTTTTCCAAAGACTATAACTGGATGAGCCTAGAATAAAACTTATTTTTTTAAAACCCTGAGACTTCTCCTGTCTTCTTCCACTGAGCTTCAGTCCACTCACCCCATCTCTTCCACTGAGCTGCAGCATTTTAAAGGGATGGAGGTGAAGGCCAAAGCCTGTTTCTGTCCAAAGGCAGATGTTTGGGGAAGCAGTGCTGTCACCCTCCCTTCTGGTGCCACCTGGTGCAGCCCACACTCCCAGCACCTCCACATGATGTCCTTGCCTCTCACAGGTCTTTTTTCAGATCAAGAAGTGTAGGAAGCCAGCTAAAGAGTGATGGAACATATCCTGGGATAGCCTGTTGGCCATACAGGAAAAATACAAAAAAAAATAAATTACAAAATCCACAAAAGAGTGACGCCTTTATTATCGAACCAGAATTTATACAGGAGGAAAAAAAAGATGAAGATGTCAGAGTCACAAGTCCACATTCTGTCTGAATTGAGGGATTCAATGCAGGCAAGAGGCCCCTCCTTGGAGATGGGAGGACCACAAACAAAGGGACAAAGAGCAATGAAAAATTACACAGTGATGAAGTGTAGTAGAAAAAAGAAAGCAGGAGAGAGTATTATCAACCTTCACTCTTACAGCACTATTGTCCACTTTAACTGCCATGGCCAGATCCTATGGAATTCTGGGGTTTACAGTTTAGCGATGCTCAAGCCCTCTGACTGAAAGGTCTAAATACTTCAACCTAAAATGCAAATGCAACTGAACACTAATGTTAGAATTATACAAGCAATTGTTTTCCCCATTATCATGTAGGGATGCGAGAGCTGGACAGTGAAGAAAGCAGATAAGAAGAAAATCAATTCATTTGAGATGTGGTACTGGGGAAGAGTGCTGAGAAGATCACAGACAGCCAAAAAGACAAACAAATGGGTACTTGAACAGATCAAACCTGAAGTCTCACTGGGAAGCAAGATGATACAGTTGAAGCTGTTGTACACATCATGAGAAGGCATGACTCATTGGAAAAGACAATATTGCTAAGGAAAGAGGAGAGAAGTACATAGAAAGAAATGCAGACCACAGGCCAGATGTTTAGACTCAAGTCAGGAGGCCATAGGTATGAATTTGCAAGAGCTAAGCAGAGCAGTAGAAGACAGGAAGTCTTAGAGGTGTCTCAACTACAGGGTCACTTTGAGTTGAGATCAGCTCAAAGGTGATTAACAACAATAACAATAAAATGCAAATCCCAGGATTCCATAGGATGTTGCCATGACAGTTAAGGTGGAATCATAGCATTATAACAGTATAGTGTGCTAAGGCTCAGAGAGAGGAAGCAAGCCCTCAGGGCCACCTCACACTAAGCTGAAAAGTGTAACCAAAAGAAATTCTGAAGGACCCAAAAAATGAGGCATATAAATTGGTGCCTCTGTCACAAAGAAATAAAACATTTGGAAAACTGGATGACAAATTTGGGCACAGCATTAGTGGTATCTCTTTCATGAAGTTCAACACAAAACTGTCTTCTCTCATACCTCCTCCAGAGCTTACAGGGAAGTAGGTGTTTGTTTAAAATCTGCAGTAATTATTCTATTTATTTATTTATAGTGCCCCTTCTGACATGTAAGAAATGGGAGACCATAGGAAATGTGTTGAAATGACAACTATTTACCCAGAAGATACCTATCTGAAAACATTGATATACTTCTTACTCATCAAGAAGTAGCAGTAGAACAGATGAAAGTAGGAACTGGGCACTTTCAAACTACACAGTCATAGCTCAAGTAATCACAGAGGTTAGAGAAATGTGCATGTTAAAAGAAGTGTTATGGGAGCTGTTCATAGCATGTGCATGGCACAGCCTGTGATGGTCTTGAAAGGGTTACATTGCTATTTATAGAGTAGTTAGATATACAGTACAAGGGAAAAAAGTCATGCTGGCATGGCATCCAGAAAGAGGCAGCACACTCCACACCCTACCTGGAACTGGTTTACCACAACTCTGTTTTGCAGCCACACCCCAACTTCCTTCAGGGCAATGGAATGCACACATGTGCCTGGGGGCATGTGGGCATCCAAGGGCATGCTCCAACTGGATTAGGGCTCTCCACACTAAACAGTGCACTCTGTTTTCCATACATTACCGGCTGAGTCCATTTGTCAAGATCTTTTTTTATACCAGTGGCTTATATTATTCCTGGCTATGATGTGATCTGTTGGTGAGGTTTGAAATGGACTCAGTCTTATTCAACACAAAATATTCAGCTGTCATTTTTGGTGCGAAACTCATTCTGAAATGTTCTGAGCTAGAAAAAAATTGCATATGCAGCAACATAAAGCATAAAAAATTGTGTATGTCTTCTGAACATATAACCTCTTGGGACAGATGAACAAGGAAATGGAAAACTTGTTATTTACCTCAGAGATACAGATTAGTACTGGTAATACAGTGAGCTTTGACTATCTTCTTAGTGTTCCTTTACAGCAGGCAGGGCTCGGGTTCAATGGCTTTCACAAAGAAAACCTCAGGGTTTGCTAACTGCCATTCCTAGTTGAATCATTATCAGTATAAGGGCTGGACAAGTCCTCAGCTGCAGACACTGGAAAACTAGCACTATTATTTCTGGGTAGACAGATTAATTGTTGTATGTGCTATGTGTGTAACACCAAACTAGTGGTAGCAAGTACATGCCCAAGGACCAAATGCCAAAACCATGTGCCATCCTTAACTGTACAGGCGCAATTTGATCTATCAGGCGATCTCTGCACATAAGCTTTCTTCACTGTATGTCTCCATTTATATGCAGTTATAGCCAAAATTTGAATTCCTTATGTGTACTGTATATATATTTAACTCTGATCACAGTAAAAATATAAAGTAATTATCTTGTCCTTTTTACTTTGAACTAAATCATCTCTATACTCTACACTGAACTAAAGTCACTATGAAAATTAATGGAAGGTGACAATAAACAATTGTCTCACGTTACAGCCAAATTCTATTTTAAGAGCTAGTTCTTTATCGTTTCAAGTATGTATCAAAAGGCTGTAGGGAAAGAAGGGCAAAGTGGAAGGCTATGAAGATTGGGGAAGTAGCAGGTAAGTGCATTTATTTCAAAATTACTGTATCAACGCTGCTATTTCCTTCTTCTGGAAAACTGCTTCATTTGCAGGACATCTTGATCAGCGCAAGATTCTCTACAGGAATGTCTTGATTACATAATGGAAGATAACACAGCTTCCCTTTCCTGATACAAATGTTTGACAAAGATCTGAGTATCAACATTTTAGAAAATTCAGTTGTACGCTGCAATAGGAAATGATGTAAAATAATGTTTTTAAAGGGTTTTTAAAAATTGTACATCTACTATACTGCATGGACTCATGCTATTTTGAACCATGAACATAGAGACATGGACAATCACATCCTGAAGAAATGTATGTATCTAAAGACACAAAAAAATTCATCCTTGTATGAATGCACCTGCTTGTCCAAATGTATAAAATGGGGAATCTCCCCCTGTATTTCATTGCTTTGGGCCACACCAGAGTACCGGAAGGTATTTTTCAAAATGTGATCCCAAAATGGATTTGTAATACTAATCAGAGCACTTGCTTTTTGAATGACTTCCTGTCTGATGTGATTTCTCCACTTCAGAAATTATTTTTAGCCATCGTAACACAATTATTGTACTCCTCTGCTTCTCACCTTGAAGGGTGGAGCTCATATGAACACACATCTTCCCACTTAACCTTGAATATAAAGAGTGTTTCTCCAGATCAGCAGTGCAGCAAGGGCAACTATTCATTTAATGCAATTAAAATAAACAGCCAAACTATGAAATTGGAATTAATAGAGTATGCCACAATATCAAGATAAGAGTTGGATTACTTTTTCAGATCCTCAGAATCAAAGGATTAGGGGGAAATGTCCCTTAATAGAATGAAATAGACTATAAAAACCCACATAAAATGGAATGTTTAAGTGAAATGGCAAGTGACTGGCAATTAATCTTCAAATCATATCGCTAAACCTAATTGATAAACTCATCATATTATCCAAGACCATCCACCCTGACAGATTAAATATAACAGTCAGCATTAATGAAATATCAGTAGGTAGAAATATTTCATGCTAGATAGTGCGTAACATGGGACCAAGGTGAGTAACATTACTGCTGCGTCCTTTACATATCTACTGAGATATAGGCCCTACTGATTTCCATGGGGCTTACTACCAGAAAACTATAACTAAGATCCAAAATACACTGTAGAAATAATCCAGTTTGAGACCACTTTAATTTCCCTAGCTTGGTACTAGGGAATCTTGGGAATTATTGTTTATTGTGGCACCAGAGAATTTAGCCTTCCGATAGAGGCTAAATATCTCACAAATCATGAGTTCCGAGAATTCTCTAGTATTGAGCCAGGTCTCAAACTGGATTTTTTCTGCAGTGTCTTTTGGACCCGACTGCACCTGAAGTCCAACAAAATTGATCACAATACTACATTGGCTGTGGTTAAATTCGTTGAACCGAATAGAATTGAAAGCCTTACACATATCATGCAGGAATTAATAAATAGGTTCAAACCTACCAGCTGTGGCCTGAATCAAGACAACCACTATCAATGTCAATCAATTTGCTCAAGCCAAGATATTTATATTACTAGCAGTTTTGCAACCGGTCACTATATTGATTATACCTACATCTTCATCTAGGCTTTAATGTAATTTACTGACTGTATATTTTGCATTTTATTTCACCCTAACCCACACCTACAGTGCTGCTTCTCTCTCAAAAAAGCACAAAAACAAAACAAAACCCACATCCATCAGAGACAGGCAGCAGTTTGCTCTCTGGATTTTGAAATCCGATCATCTCTTACCACTGGATAATTCTCACAGGAGCTGCAGTCCAAATATATATCTCTGTGTAGATTGTCTGCCTGGAAGAACTTGCATACTTTGGATCTGAATAAATCAATGCAAAACCATATAAGCTTGTGCCACAACAGCCAGTGTGGCATTAACATCAGTGAATGACCCTGGTCAAGTTACATTCTCCCAGCCAAAGAGTAAGGCAATGGCAAGTCTCCTCTGAATTCTTCTTGCTAAGAGAACTCTAGGTTTACTATACATTAGAGCTGACTTGGGGACACATGACAGCCATGTGTTAGACATCCAAGCCAAGACTCCTTGATTCGCTGGTTTCTCTGCAGTCAAGCATGGCTCTGGAAGACGATACAGATAACAATAGATGATACCGATAACCACAGAATGAGATGGCACATTTTGCAAGTCTCTAGGAAACTTGTGGTGCACATGTGGAAAAAATAAGCATCATGCAAAGTGTAAGCTGCCTTTAAGAATCTGCATAGGATTTTAGCTGATATGGACTGTTTTCTAATTTGTATATACCTGTGGTAAGTCACACTCAGCACATATGTTTATCAGTCATAAATGGAACATATGTGTTCATCATGGCTAACAGTGGAAAGACATTAGCTTCAGCCTGATGTCTTGAAGAGTTCTCAAACAGAATCCCATTGTAACTTTCAGGTGAAACGGATTTACCAAGTAATTTCTGAACTATGTGGATTTACACAAATGGCTCAGTGAATCCCACTGTTGAATGTGAGTGTGATCTGGTTTTTCTCTGTGCTGTCAAAAAGCTTCAAAAAATTAACTATGTTCCCAACAACAAAAGTGAATCTTGCACACTGTCATTTTGTTTTGCCACTACAAACAAACGTAGAAAGTAAATTTGTGTTAAAAGCCAGTGTGATATATGGTGGTTTTAGCATAGGACTACAACCCTGAAGAGCATAGTTTGAAACACCACATGGCCATGGAAGCTCATTGGGTGACTTTGGGCAAGTCACACTCTCTCAGCCTCAGGAAGGCAAAGGCAAACCCTGTCTGAACAAATCTTGCCAAGAAAACCCAATTGTTGTAAGTCAGAAGCAAATTGAAGGTATACCACCACCACCAGTGTTTGTTGTTTAGATGCATTCTGGAAAGATGCTGTGCCTTTTAGAGTGTCCGCCTGGTTTTTGATGGACTTGTTGATTATTTCTGATATTCAAGTGGTATTTGCTGTTAACGATCTACTCATGCAGGCCATTTAAAGGGGCAATGACCCCACTTTTTATGGCAGGGTTGGCAAGGTGCAGTCCTCCACTGCAACTCCCAACACTCCTAGTTAGTAAGCCTGGTTATGGCTTACAGAAAGTACAGTTGAATAACACCTGGAGGAACATACATTACTCACTTCAAGGTCTGTGAGCCACCCCTAGTGTCAGCTACAACTTGAGCAAACCCATTGAATCAATGGGACTTATATACTGTACATGTTGACTTAACAAATTCTATTAACTTTGTGGGTTTATTTTAGTGGATTTGGCCAAGCATTTTGTTTTGTGGGTTTTGTGTTGTTTTTGAGATTGCCCATACAAAAACACTACATGGCTCAAGACCGGTGCAACTGATTCTAATTTCCTAGAAAATGGAGATGATAAAATGTTTCTTTTTACTATGTTCCCTTCCAAATTTGTGAGCATCCAGACATTCACCTACAGCGTTGTTGTTTTTTCTTTTCTTTTCTTTTCTTTTTTTTTTTTTTTTTACAGAAAACCTTGGTCTCAGATGCTCTTACAAATGCTAATTATAACAACACAAAAAGTTCTGGCCTTGGGGAAGCCAGAAATCTTAATCAAAAATGCAAACCCAGAGACAGAGGCACATATTGCAATCAAGGTCATATTCTAGAGAAACACTCTGGGGTAAGAAAAGCATGAATAAAAGAAGGCAGGTGGAGAGCAGAGAAGCAATACAGATGAAACACCTATGAAGTTTTTTTTTTTTTAAAACAGGGAAAGGAAATAAACAATCACGGGAAAAATTCATTATCATATACCCAGCAAGGGAAAGAAAAAACATGGGACATTCCCCTAGCTAAGTTACTGCTCTTGGGAGGCATCTCTCAACTTGGCAGTCGACTTGTTAAAAGTTTGGTCCAATCTGTTTTAACCTGGGAAAGACCAGGTATAGAAATGATTTTCCATAGAGACAAGGAAACATCAAACACAAAGGGTCCATAGCTGCTCCGTCCACAAACGAAAGGTTTGTTTTGCAAACAGAACTGTCATTCTTCATTTAGGACAAGATACCTGCATGAGAAAGGGAGAAATCCAGCCTGAAATGTTGCAATGGCTCTGGTACAACCTCTCTAGATGTGTGTTAGTCCCTGCTGTGGAAACTTTTGTGCACAGTCTTCTGGTTGTAGCCACTGCACAGTGTCTTGCACATTTCAAGGCATGTGGTTAGCACTTGGATGAGAGACTGTGAAGGGATATTGGGGATCACTGTGGAAGGCTAGGAAAATTTTTTTATCTGAAACTGTGGAAACCCAGTTAGAGTTGGCAATACTGGGCTCCATCAGTGTGGGACCACTAGTGGGCACAGGACAGCCTTTCACTATGTTTTTGGTCCTTCCCCAGGCCATTTAACGCAAGAACAGAACTTTTCTTTACAACACCAAGTGATGCTAGAAGTCACTTCCTGATTATTATTTTTTTTTAGAAAAGGGTCTGACTTGGTATAAGGCAGCTTCTTCTGTTCCTAAGGTCTAAAACACACTGCATGAATAATCCAGTTTGAGACCACTTTAACTGTGCTGGCTCAGTGCTAGGGAATTCTGGGATATGTGGTTTTGTGAGACATTTAGCCTTCTCTGACAGTATTCTAGTGCCACAATAAACTACAACTCCCAAGATTCCATAGCAATGAGCCAGGGGAGTTAAAGTGGTCTCAAACTGGATAGTTTCTGCAGTCTGTTTTGGGCCTAAGACGACATCATGCAAAGTCCTTTTACCAGCTCTTGCACAACAGTAAAAACAGCACTGAAAGAGTTTCTTCTAGTTCCCTTTTTCCAGATCCAACCCTCTGACAAACTGAACATTCTTCAGTTATAACCAACAATACAAGGACTTAAAAATGAGTAATTAGGTCAAATAAATAAGAATCTGAGACAAGGAGACACTAAACAATTCCTGATTTTCAGGTGGTTTTTCCTTTTCACATAGTTTTTGTTACAAAGCGGGCCCTGAGAGAATTTTCAACAAATCACTCAAGTTTGCCAAGATTATATAAAGCTAAATGTTGTGAACTGCACTTTTCCCAGGAGTAAGACATGACAATTTTGTTTTGAAAACCCATATTTAATGTAGAAAAATCTCATCACATTTTATCCAGTTGGTTGCAGGGTATATATTGCATATGTTCAAAGATTCATACTGTATAACACGTACATGTTAAAAACTGGAAGTCACCACTTATAATTTAAGTTTTTAAATTTGTTTCTATTGCTGCTAAACAATGGTCAGAAAAATAATCCAAAGCCTGCTTTTTTCAGTGTTTGCCTGCTGACCTTTCTAAGCACTTTCCCACTCATAATGAGACCTAGAAATGCTTGCCTAAACATTCATCTTTTAGCAGTACTGCTGGACAGTAGTGAGCCAGAGCATGTAGGAAATGTTTTTAACCTCATAAAAATAAGATTTATTTCTTTAAAAAAAATCTATCCCCTATTAGGATGGCAAATTTAAGATTATACCGTTTAAGAGGAAGAAAAAGGTAAGGACTCTAAAAGATGCTTGATTGTAACAAGAAGCACCTCTTTCTTTTATACCAGCAATTTCATCCACCATTTAGGTAAGCACAAGGAGAAGAGATGCAAGGGTAGGACTAATCTGTTTCTGTTCTGGCAAGCAGACACCATGAACTTCACCAGGTGGTAGCTTTTAACTGAGTACTGTATTTTGTGAACCCTGAGTGGTTGAAAATAGAAAAAGCATTTTTCTTCCCAACCAACACTGCAACTAGCTTACTTGAAAGCAGAGTTAGACATGGGAGATACACTACTATATATGCCACCAAATTACTGCTCCAGTTGCTATTAAAATATAATTCAGTCACCATCTTTTATTGACCAAATTTGATTGACACCCTCAATCAAAGAGCAGAACAGTAATGAAGCAAATAATTATTTGCTTGCTTTCTCACCTGCCCGATGCATGAAGAGTGTCATCTTTTTTAAACTCCAGTGGGGCTCAAATTCAGAATCTTTAAAGTAAATTCACCTCCCTAAAGCAATTTTGTTAACTTACTGGAGAAAGAAACTTGCTTTTACCAATGGTCAGAATTTTATCCAAAGCCAAGTCACAAACCATTCCAATCAGAAGATCAGAATCACTTACTTCTCCAGTGAAACCTGCATGATAGCTGCATGGCCGACAGCCACCCATATAGTTATTTTTTTTAAGTCTCCATGTGATGCCATCTTAATATGGCTAGTCACAACTAGAAATATATAATTCTAAGAAACACTTTATTTGGTGAAGGGGACAAAGATGAACTCAAACAAGGTGCTTCCTGAATT
The DNA here is from genome assembly GCA_034509955.1 of Urosaurus nigricauda. Classification (NCBI taxonomy): domain Eukaryota; kingdom Metazoa; phylum Chordata; class Lepidosauria; order Squamata; family Phrynosomatidae; genus Urosaurus; species Urosaurus nigricauda. The sequence goes on along the minus strand of JAOEGL010000001.1, from coordinate 143,896,960 downwards.
AACACAACTGGTGCCTTTTGTTCTTGCTTTCACTATCTTTCACTCAGAAACTCCACTCTTTGGGCATTTTCAGTCTCAACAACAGCAGTTACTATTATTATAGAGCTGGTTACTGTGCAGCACTCAGGAAGCTGTTAGACCGCATCTCCCAGCAGTGCTAGATAGTACTGCCATTGGTGACAAATCTTGGAAGATCAAGTAAAAAGGGCTGGATGTGAAGTTCCTTTTTGAGGAATTTTGTCCAAAGGCAGTACCCACAAGCAGATGGGGAAGGGTCATTTTAACTCCTTCCCGGCAACTCTGTTGAGAAGGTTGGGGATTCTTTAGACCAGGGACTGAAACAATCTGGGAGCACTGGTTAAACAACCCTCCTCTTTTCACTGGTAAAAACCTGCAACAGAACGGATTCCCTTCCTTTTAAAATATAATAAATGCTCAGGCTAATATTCATTCCATACTTTCTAAATTTCCAAGCCACACTGCTTTTGTAGTCCCAAATGAACTTTAACCAGTGGTAAATTAATAAAGAAAATCACCACATTTAACCATTGTATTTGTCATGAGCTCTGGACCAGAACAATAAACTTGTGAATTCAATCTCTATATTTAACTACTCTCAAAGGCTTTTGTGAGTTGCGCAGCACTGCTTTTGTGTCAACATTTTAAATATGCAGTGTATCTTGAGAATGTATTTTTTAGAAGTTAAAATTTCTTCAACAAAGCTTATTTCCAAGTATGGCTGCAAGAGCATAGCATAAGGACTGGATTCAGGAGTGCCCTTCTACAATCAGGCCTAATCTGTATTTTGACTTATTGCACAATAACCTCCTGCTGGATCAAAACAAAGTGCTGTCTAGTTCAGCATCCAGTGATACTGGGAAATCCACAAGCAGGACAGAAGGGTAATAGCCCTCTACCACTATTATTTCCCAGCAAATACCATTCAGAGGCATGCTGCCTCTGATCTTGGAAGTAATGTCAAGCCCACATGACTAGTAGCCATTTCCCTAAACTGAAAGCTATTAGATAGAATTTTCTCCCCTACTAGGAAACCAATGGATACCAAACTTCTTTTGCTGCTGTAGAATTTTGTTTTATATATGCCACCATTCATTTTCAAACAGAACTTGGAAAAATTATTTGCAGTGCAGCATAGTCATTATTGTTATTTTAAAATGTATGAGGGGGTATCCAAAAGTTTTAATCATCACCTTTTAAAAAAGGTGACAGAAAGTTTGTTTTGATTTTTAATTGTTAACTTATCTCAATGTAGTCACTATCTAGATTTATACATTTTTCCCAGCATATCTTGATCCTCCAAATACCTGATATTGTAGAAGTCTGCAGATTGTGCCTTATGAGGGGGTATCGTAAAGTAATAATTATCACCTGGAAGTTATTATGGCATATTGATGAAATTTTATAAGTGGCATCATTGTTCCCTAAGTGCACGTTGCTGAGAAAATCAGCTCATTGCGTCCTTTATTTTTGTAACTGGCTGTGCCAAAAGTAACTAAAGTGTAAAATCCTCATCAGGCGCAATCTGCAGGCTTCTACAATATCAGGTATTCAGAGGGTCAAGTTAAGCTGGTAAAAATGTATAAATCTAGATAGTGACTACAAAGAGATAAGTTAACAACTACAAATCAAAACAAACTTTCTGTCAATTTTTAAAAAAGGTGATCATTAAAACTTTTGGATACCCCAGCAGCATATTATATCTATAGATACTGGAAATCCTATTCTCTCCTGGAATGTATCCCTCTGTAGAACATTTTTCCATTTTCAAACCATTACCTTAATTATTTCAAATAAGCAAAGATTCATTTAAGAAGTAGCAGAATTTTTGCCCTCACCTTTCAAAAATTAACTATCATACTACAGTCTTCATTTAAAAATCCCCTGAATAATAAAATTCAGCTGTCATGAAGACAGGGTGCTTTGGCTGAGACAGAAAACTTTACCTCGAAAGATCCCAGCATATATAGAATTCTTTCGCCCCATGGCTGACCTGTAAGAGAGATTCTGTATACTTTGCTCTTCAGAAGGACAAGCAGTTTGTAGAGGAGAAAGCAGATAAATAATGAAAAGATGATGCAGTTATTTCCTATCAAGTAATTCATCCCCAGTTCAGGCTATTATGGCTGGTTTTTGTTTTTATAATGAATTCAGTTGATAAAAAATGAAACCACTGTCTTTGCATATCATTCAGCCCACTCAACTGATGCAAGCTTAGAAACTTTTTTCTCTTTCTCTGTCTTGACCATTTAAATCCAGAGTATTCTTTTTTTAGTTCTTACATGAAATAATTTGGTCCTGTATCAACTGTTACTGAATTCTAACACTCTTTAGAGGATATTATTTGTTTTTTACATTAATAGCTTTTTAGTGTCTTTAATTTGTTGGGATGTGACTGGTATTTTAAACAGCAGACACCCTCACTATTGCAAGGTCCCTCATAGTGATTAGACAAAATGTGTAATGTTGGGGAGCCATAATAGATTTGGCAATAATGAAGCTATTCAATAAATTAAAATAATTTTCCTTTCTTTTGTTATTTTTCAAATAGAGCCTATATATCATACAATGGTGATTTGTACCATTACATGTCACTGGTGCATTTTGGATTTTCATTTTAAAGTTTGTACAAAATTATGATTCATACTTTTTACAGATTTTGAAAAGCATTTGTAAAAATATCCAGCATTTAACAAAAATAGGAAAGCTTTAAAAAGTCACTAGAACAGCATTCACTTTTTTGATTGTGTCAAGTAATTTCACCAGCTGATTTCTATAAGGCAGGCTGGTTTTGTAAAAAGACTGGAATTTCTTGCATTAATGTAGCTCTTTAATAAAACCGATTCAAGACTGGGAATAGAGAGAGTGAGAGTATATTTTAAGTTTCAAAAGAACTGAAACATTTAAAGATTCAGAAGAGGCACTGAAACATGATTCCATAAGGACTTTCCAGGAGATTGTCTCTTCGCTGAAATATCATTTCATCATATATACTGTGAAGAAAAGGGGGAAAATATTGTTATTATTACCATATCACAATCTGCATTTGACTGGATTTCCTAATCTATGTGAACTAATCATGTTATTGAAGATTAAAAGCATTAAGGCTATGGGTGCAAAGCACCCTTTTCAGGATTGTAGACATAATAGAAAGAAGTAAAGAACAAAGGTATCCTTTCTCTATTGTACTACAGCTAAACAAATATATCAGGAAGAGTTGCTATGAATCTTAAATCAGTAGCAATTGTTGGTATAAAGATAGACTTGTTCTTACTGAATTATTTAAAAAATTACATAATGCAACTTGAAAAATTTTAAAACTAAGGTAAGCACTGATCCACATAGTTCTCTGAATTGCTCCTGAACAGGCTTTCAACTAGCATACATAATCAAAGTAGATAGCAAGTAAAAATAGAGGAGTCACTCCATTTTGGTAACTTAAGGGCTCTACAGATTGCCCCTAAGTGGCAGCAGGATGCCACCCCTTTCCTGGCCGGATCATGGCTGCGGCAACCTCACACCGTGACCCCAATCCAGACTTTGCAGGGCACAAAAAGGAGCTACAAAAAGCGGCTCCTTTTTTGTGCCCTCCAAAGGTCTCCATAGCTGCAGCGGCATGGTTGTATGGCACCCCTTCAGCACTAATCATCTGGACACAGAGCCGGAGGCACGCCATGATGCCATGAGCCATCTGGAGTGGCGCATGGTATCATGGCACTCTGGGGCAGAGTCAGGGCATCTGTCATCAGGACACTGCACCCTGACTCTGCCCACAGGCCAGCCTTTCTGGCTGGTCTGTATAGGGCCCTGATGGTGAACCTATGACACACGTGTCAGCACTGACACACATAACCATTTCTGATGACACGCGGCTACTGAGGTGGCCGCATACGGAGAAGGATGTTTCATCCTCAGCTCCTACACAGCCAAGTGCAGTAGTCGAGGATGAATAAGACTCTAGTCGCAAATGTTTCATCCTCAGCTACTGCACTTGGCCGTGCTGCGTTCTGCTGCTCCCTGCTCTGAGGGCAGAAGTGAGGGCAAAGATCCTGGCTTAACCGGAAGGCCCAGAACTAGATGCTCTGTGATGGACTTCTGTTGTTTTGGCCTACAGACCTTCGGCACAGAGTGTCTAATTGGGGAGGATGAAACATTTGCTGCTTAAGTCGCAAATGTTTCATCCTCCCCTATTAGACACTCTGTGCCGAAAGTCTGTAGGCCAAAACAACAGAAGTTCGTCACAGAGCGTCTACTTCTGGGCCTTCCGGTTAAGCCAGGATCTTTGTCCTCACTTCTGCCAGCAGAGCAGGGAGCAGTGGAATGAGGTGGGGGACACATCTCTGGGGGCCCTGCCATTAACAGTAACCAAATAACAGTTAACCACAGCTACTGTTCTGGGGTGTCATGGATTTCTAATCCATCATTAGTGAGGTAAGTGATTTAAACTATAAATATATAAACTATAAAAATAAGTTATTTAAATGCTAAATATTGCAAATTAATGGTTTTTCCTCAAAGTGATACACTACCCGAGTTATGCTAAGTTTTTTGGCGAAGTTTGACACACCAAGCTCAAAAGGTTGTCCATCACTGGTATAGGCCTTAGCAAGCTTTTCTTTTACACTGTAGATGTTAAGTCCATATATACACACCTGTTGTCTAAGAACAACCACTATCGCCATCTTCTTGAGAAACACTGTGCATAGCAATAAGACTTTCACATTGCTCATTTTCTTCAGATGTTCTACAAAATGAGAGAGCATTGTGTAATTATTTTTTAAAAATTTATGCTCATGGAAACTAGGCAAAAAGTGCTTTTAAGATATTTATTATCTTAACTTTCTGTGAGAGATTACCATGTACAAACAGCATTCTCGCCGTAATTTACAAAAAATTAGAGCAATGCTTCTGACTTTGTATTGTTCTCATTTTAAGTGTCTTGGCTCTAAAGCAAATGACTGGAACAGAGGTATCCTATCTTTCTATTTTATCTTTCCTATAAAGGAAAAAATGTTTCTTTAAATCAGAACACTATTACAAAGATGCTAGGAGACAGGAGATTTAAACTTTAAAAATTGAGGGCACAGTTCAGGGAGGGTATAATCTTCAGATAATCTCAAACCAGAAACCAGATCACCAAACTGCATAGTCCTATAGGTTTAGTTTTAGAGATTACATTTGTGGGAAAAGTTAGGATTAATAGGGATGTACCTCAAATGGAGGCCAAAATACCCTGAAGGCACCAGATCCTGTCTGATATTGGATGATAAGCAGGATCACCCCTGGTTAGTATTTGGATGGGAGACCACCAAGGAATACCAGGTGCTGAGGGCTATATTTTAGAAAATGGCAAAGGCAAACTACCTGAGTATTCCTTGACTAAGAAAACCCTATGAAATTCAAGACTTGCAACTTGAAAGCATGTAAAACACACATAGGAATCCAGGTGGAATGGGGATGGGTGAGAAGTGGGGAAAAGATTGAAAGAAGTTATACCACCTCTGGATACGATGTCTTCTGCAGATGAATACAAAAACTCTTCTGATTCCCACCATTACTGGATCCCAGTTGTTGTAGTGGCATAAGAGCGTTGCAATGAAAAATGAAAAAAAGACAGGGATTGCTCCAGCAAAAAATAACCAAGAAAACTGGACCTGAAATTAGAACAAGGGATAGTAGCTTGTCATTTCATCAATAATAAAAGCAGAAGAAAAAGACAGACAAATATTTCCCATATTTGAACATGATAGAGAGTTTATTTAAATATAGTTCTTTAGATGGTCTAGGTCGGTGCATATTTTTAATATGCATATTTGAGCTTCATTCATAATAACTGTTTATTAATATGTTTATATACAAGGAACTATAACAGGATGCCTTCTTCACATGAAGTTAATATGAAACCTGCCACACTTTTGAAATTTACCTTCACCATTAATCTTATCTAAGTAATATTGTACAAAACAGCATGAAGCATCCATAAGTGTGGGTCAACTGTCAAATAAAAACTCAAGGTGGATTTTCCTGGCGATCCCCATTTATGACCCATGAAGGGACAACAAGACACAGCTAGCACTGGACCTGGCTCTGGAATTTTCTCCTTCTCAGAACCCACACGTCTTCATGGCTTCTGAAAAAGCAGGAACAGCTGGCCATCAGTGAAGAAACTGAGGAGGATCTGGCACAACCCAGGGCTGCCACCTTGGCACATCCCTCCCAGAAGGAGGTTACACCAAGCAGGTTCAAGAAACTGAGCCATACAGCAATACAGCAATGTAATGCTGTAGGGCCTCTACCAGATATTAAAATGTCTAGTTGAAAAAGTGAAGCAACTAAATCAAGCTATACAATTCAGACATAGCCATGTTAGTTGGAATATCAAGCAATTCCAGTGAACAAGGACCCTGTAGTGGCACCACTGTCATAAGGGAATACCCATAAACCAAATAGCAGCCAAGCAGGAGAAAAAGACTGCTTAAAATGATTTTGGCTCAGAAGAACTGAACCAGCCAAGAAGATAAAGTGAGGCAAGTGGCATGAACAGAGGAAGGCTGCTTGAGATGAGGATGAGACAGTCAAGTTGGAAATGCTGAGTGAGTGTAAAATGAGCTGGATGGTGTTGATAGTAAGGAATACTGGGAGAGTGACAAAGCTTATATTGAGGCTGCCTGTTTTGGCCCTAAGGAGGAGGGCAATGAGGACTGGTCAGCATTAGGATGCTATCTGGTATGGGCTAGTGAAGGGATGGGAATTCTGCACTACATCCAACTTCAGTGATAACGAGGATCCACAAGGTATCCACCTCCTTTGGAAAGCCACGAAGCAGATGCTGGACAAATGCTGTGTGGATGTGTTTTCCATGCAAAAAAACCTCAAAATGAGGAGGGGCAAAAGGTTCCTCTCTTGAATACCTGGGGCAAAGGTGAAGTATCTAGGCCATAAAATGGAGAAGTAGGAGGGACCTTGTTGGGAAAGTGTATAAGGAATACAACTTTGGGAAATGCCAGAGGACCCATTGAATGTTTGAGCATAGCTGTGATAGCTGCTTGGAGCCTCATCCTAGGCTATGCTGTGCAAAAGCAGTAGTCAGCAGCCCTTTTGTAGTTCCCTGTCCCTCACTTTCATTTTGGCAGTGAAAAGGAGGGAGATTGTAGCAAAGCCACAGTCTCTCTTTTTAATAGCCTGTGATACGCTAGAAGGGAGGAAGAATGCATCTTAATTAGAGCTCTGCTCATGCAAGGTTCATTGAATTGAGCTGCGGCTTGCACCACACTGCAACATAGCCAGGAGGTCTTCCTAACACTCAACAAAGACTTCTAGTGAGCTGAAAGGAGGACAAAAAAACTGCTTGTGTGTGAAATCCATAGCCATGCTGGCTGGAGATAAAGGGAGTTGTAATTCACTGCTTTTGGGTGGCAGCAGCCTAGGAATAGATGGCTTATGTATGTGTTTACTCAGAAGATAGTCAATGTCTCTTATTCCCAAACAACAAACATCTCAGAATCTTCTTTATGGTAAATTATAACTGCATCTCAGAATCTTCTTTATGGTAAATTATAAAACATAAAAAACGATGCATTTTCCACCTGGCTTAAACTAACAAAGTTAAAAATTTAAAGATGAAATTCAGAAAAGGACTCATTTAGCACTAGGGAAAACAGAGACCGATGCCTACATGGTTTCTGTTTATCATATATGTTGATGGTGACTGAATATGCTTTGAACAAATCAGTTGTTTTATTTCTGTTTTGTACTTAAGGACAACTGAAAAGCATTCCTTAACTTTTACCATCTGAATAACTTTAAAGCCTCTAACTTCTATAGCTTTACAGACTACTATAATACCATCCTCTTTCATTTTTACTTTCTAGATTTCTAATATGAATGATGCTATAATAATCTAATATCAGCAGTAAAAACACAAGTATCCAGACATTAGACACAATATGCATGAAGATGCAAAATAATTTATGAGTAGGAAACCTCAGTAATGAGAACATCTGAGTATTATCCATTAAGAGTGTAAATACATCTCCTAGCTGTTCCAGCTGAGGTTTCTCTCAACTGTTACCCCAAGGCTGCTGAGGTGGCATCACCCTGAAGAGAATAATAGTAATAATAATAATAATAATAATAATGATGATGATGATGATGTTTTATTTCTAACCCGCCCCTCTGCAGAGCAATCAGGGTGGTGAACAACAGGATTAAAACAGGTAACAGTTAAAACATTTCTTCAACACCATCCCTAAACTCCCTCGTCTTAAAATTGAATTAAACTGATACAAAGTTAAAAGCAATCAAGCACAAGATACAATAAAAAACAATTAATCTATGAGCAGCATAGGTTGTGGCAACAGGGGGTCCATCAGCTGGAGAATTATAGCTGGAGGGTTTTTAGAGCTGCAACGTTATTCTGGGAAGGCCCGCCGGAAGAGATACGTCTTTACAGCTTTTTAAAACCTATCAAGAGTGATAGTAAGACGAATCTCATCCAGCAGGCCATTCCATAGTTTGGGAGCGGTCGCAGAAAAAGCCCTCTGGGAGGTCTGCAACAGCCTGGTCTTCATGGGCTATAGTAGATTCCTCCCAGAGGATCGAAGAGTGTGTGTGTATGGGGGGGGGGATCATATGGGAAGAGGCGGTCCCTAAGATAAGATGGACCCAAGCCATGCAGGGCTTTGAAGATTAAAACCAACACCTTGTACTGTGCCCAGAAACTGATCGGCAGCCAGTGGAGAGATTTAAGCACAGGTGTTATGTGCTCTCTCCTAGATGTTCCACTGACTAATCTGGCTGCCATATTTTGTACTAATTGAAGTTTCCAGTTTAAGCACAGGGGTAGCCCCATGTAGAGTGCATTACAGTAATCCAAGCATGAGGTTACCAGTGTGTGTACTACAGTTTCCAGATCCTTCATGTCCAGGAAAGGGCGCAGCTGGCGTATTAGACAAAGCTGATAGCAGGCACTCCTGACCGTCGCATTCACCTGACAAGTCATGTGGAACAATGAGTCTAGAAGTACTCCCAGACTGCAAACAGAGTCCTTAGAGGACAGTGTGACTCCATCTAGGACTGGGAGTTGTATTTCCAAACCTGGTTTCAGGCCTGTGACTGTCAGTACCTCTGTTTTGTCTGGATTGAGCTTCAATCAGTATTTCTTCATCCAATCCATTGCTGCTCCAAGACAGTCGTTGAGAGGAGAGACACCAATCGTTGAGGAGAGTCTGAGCTTCCGATCTAGTCATGGAGAAGTATATCTGAGTGTCATCAGTGTACTGATGACACTGTGCTCCATGCCTCTGAATGATTTTACCCAGCAGCTTCATACAGATGTTAAATAGCATTGGGGACAGGATGGCGCCCTGAGAGACGCCCCAATTAAGCTCAGTTTTGGAAGAGCAACTGTCTCCGAGCCTCACTCTTTGGGATCTGTCCGAGAGAAAGGAATGGAACCACTGTAGTGCAGTGCCTCCAATTCCCAACTCCCTCAGCCGAACCAAAAGGATGGAGTGATCTATAATATCGAAAGCTGCTGAGAGATCCAAGAGCACCAGGTCACATTACCCCTGTCGATGCCAAAGCGGAGGTCGTCGGCCAGAGCGACCATGGCAGTCTCAACTCTGTATCCTGTCCTGAAGCCGGTTTGAAATGGATCAAGATAATCGGTTTCATCCAAGACAGCTTGGAGTTGGGAAGCAACTGCCCTCTTGATCACCTTGCTTAGAAAGGGCAGCAAGGAAACTGGTCTGTAGTTATTCCTATCCGGGGGGTCCAAGGAAGGTTTTTTTTTCAGGACAGGCTTCACTGCCACCTCCTTCAAACAGGATGGAACACTGGCTTCCCTTAGGGAAACATTGATTGTGTCCCGTAGGAATACCCTCAACGCGTCCCCGTCTTGGATGACCAGCCAGGATGGACAAGGATTGAGAGGGCAAGTCGTCTTCTCCACTTGTCCAAGAAGCTTGTTCACGTCATTGGTACTCACAGATTGAAACTCATCCAGTAAAGTGGCAATAATGGAGTTGCTGGGCACCTATGGTATCTGATAAAACATTGGGGTCCAAGTTGGCTCTTATCCGAGAGATTTTATCTGCAAAATGGGTGTTAAACGCATCACAGCAGGCTGTTGTTGGGTTAAGTAGTGGGTGTGATGCTGGAGGAACCTTCGTCAACTCTCCCCCCCCCCCACAGCTCTGCTGGACGAGACTCTGCAGACGCGATATGTGCAGAACAGAAGGATCTCCGTGCTACATATAAAGCCTCCTGATAGCAATAAAGATGCTTCCTGTGGCATGTTCTATTGGATAAGAGCTAGATCTTCCACCATTTGTGCTTTAGTCATTGTCCAGTCCGCTTCATCCCCCTAAGCTCCTCTGTCTACCTGGGCTTACGATCAGAAGCGGGCTGGAAAGGATGCTCAGGAGCTATTGTGTCGATTGCCTTGTTCCAGAGATTGGTGTTCCAGGTGTTCACCAAGACTTCGACAGAATCACCGGCGTTACCAACCATTAAACCGTCTCAGGCTTTCTGGAAGCCAATTGGTTCCATTAGCCTTTGAGGGTGGACCGTTCTAATGGGTCCACCACCCCCGGGCGGACAGACAGCGCTCTTAGTTCCATCTTGATCAGGAAGTGAGCCATCCATGACAATGCGGAGGTTGTTACCTCCACCCACAGATATTCCTGTTCCATACTAAAACCCCCATTGAGTGTATGACCTGCAATGGGTACGCCCGTTGACAAATTGGGATAGGTTTCATGCTTTTCATGGATTCCATGAACTCCCGAGCTGCACCAGGTAAATTAGACAAGCCGGTCTCGAGTGGGATGTTGAAATCGCCCAAAACTAAAAGTCTGGGCGACTCCAACAGCAACTCAGAGACCAGCTGAGATCTCAGTTAGGGAGTCTGTTAAGCAATGAGATGGCTGGTATACCAGCAGAATCCCCAAACTGTCCCTGGTTTTCAGGCTTAGGTACATACATTTGATGTGCGCTGTTTTCCGGACAGGCTTCCTGATCAAGGTCAAGTTGTTTCTATGGACTAATGCCACGCTGCCACCCTCACCCATTTTCCCTTATCTGCTCGCTAACCGTATATCCAGCTGGAAGAGTCTGCACCCACGTCGCAGTGCTGGCATCTCCCAGCCAGGTCTCGGTAAAGCATGAGAAGAGAGCTATAAGAGCATGGTGCCTACTATCTGGCATAAGAGCCTACTATCTGGCATCAGTTATTTCTAGCTCAGGTGGCCCCACCTTCCCTCAACTGTCACTTCAGGGCAACTGAAGAAATAACCTGCCCTGAGGCATAAGGAGTGAGAACATGCTGAGAACTCAGTTGAAGAAAGGTAGAATTGAAAGAGCAAAGCAGTCACATTGCAAGGAACATAGAAAAGGAAATGAAAAGAGAGCAAATCAAACATCTAAGAACATTCCTTATTTACATATGACACCAGCCGTCAAGAAAAAGAATTATTCTTTCCAAACCCTCTCTCTTGCAATAGCTGGAACTTCTTAGGTAGACTTGCACACATCTAAGAATAAGATAACATTCCTAACTTTATACCCTTATTGCTTTTATTCAGTTTATTGGGGAGAGGGAGTGGAGATCTGGCCCTAGGCCCACGCTTCTTAAAGTAAGGATAGTTCAGCCATTGATTCCATTGGGTTCTGCTTGTCTTTTCTTTGAATATATTCATTCCCCAGTGCAACATGTGCAGCCTGTATGATAAACAGATCTTCTCAAATTTTTTGCCCTAGACGTGATTCTCACGTCTCAGGGAATCCCTGCATAAAAAAATATTTTACCGTTAAAAAAATGTGTGCCCTCCCCTCCCAGTCACTTGCAGATTACTGGGGTTCCAGAGAAACCCTGATATTTAATCATGCCTTTATAAGTATTGCACCCCATCTACTTTTCATTTACCTGTGGTGGCCACTCTAGTTATATTCAGGCTTCCCCAACTCAAAATTTCTCTCCTTTTTTTAAATACACTGACAGATTTTAAGAAATGCAGTCATATCAAGTCACAGGAGCTGCTGAATAGAAATGAGCATGTTCAGAGGAAGGTAACCAAAATGGCAAAAGATCTGGAAACCATGTCCTATGAGAAGTGGCTAAGGAAACTGAGTATATTTGAAGGAATGTCATACTGAAGATGGAGCAAGCTTGTTTTCTGCTGCCCCAGAGATTAGGACATGGAGCAATGGGTTCAAACTACAAGAAAAAAAATCACCTAAACATTAGGAAGAATTTCCTGGTGGTAAGAGCTGTTCAACAGTGGAATACACTGCCTCAGAGAGGGGTGGAGTCTCCCTCTTTGATGGTTTTTAAACAGAGGCTGGATAGTCATCTGTCTGGAATACTTTGCATATTCCTGCATGGCAGGGGGTTGGATTGGATGGCCCTTGTGGTCTGTTCCAACTCTATGATTCTACACTGTACCTGGATTTGCAAAAAACTGGAAACGATGCTTTACCACTACAAGAATGAGCCTTAGTGCCATTCTGAATTGACCACAATTTAGGATTGAATTGCTGAACTGTGGTTAATCGTAACTATGGTTTGTTGAAACAGATCAACTTTATGGTCCATTTTGTCAAACGCAGGATAGAAAGCTTTCTATCTATTCTTTGCAGCTACACCAAATGAGGTGGAATGGAGAACTGTGCAAGCTGAACGGTTTATGTAGTTATTTTCTATAATGTAATCATTTACACTGAAGCCATTGTAGATAAGCGGGGGGTTTGTGCCATTAGTAATTTGTCTTTGGTTGTGCTTCCTTCTTGTTAGATGCATACTGAAGTCAGGACGCTGCTACTTCTAGCCAATTCCTTATAGTATTAAGTGGAAAATATCTTTTGTAGTTCATGGACCTTACAGATAAGGAAGGATAAGATACTAACAGGTATATAAACTTAAAATAGGTATCAGAACCTTTTCTGCAACAGATACAGCAGAATGAAGTGTGAACCTTTTAATTTGAGGGTCTGAATTCTGTGTGTTACAAGAACATCAATCCAAAGCCTCTGTAGGCTGTTAAAACAGGAAGCTTTTTAAAATGCTAATCTTGCTCTACATCTGAAAAATCTCACTTCAGAATAGAGTGCAAAGCAGGTCAAATTCTGCCAGCATTAAAAATTATTATTAAGCAGGCGCAACACTTGTACTAGGACATACTAAGATATATATGCTATATACTTCACCCACTTAGGAATTTCTAATGTGGCTGTCTGTTTAAACAGTTTTGCAGCACAGTCTTCAATGATTTCAGTGATTTCACTTTCTCAAAGTATCCACATACCTGTCTGTTCTCTGTACCTCTATTTGAACAGAAGATCTAAATTCAGTAAAGCCTTTGCTTCTTGGGAAGAAAGCCCAAACCACATTGAAGTAATTTTCATTACTGTGAGCAGGCTAGCCATCCACAGACTGGAACTCCCACAGATCATCCCATCCCATATTAGCTAATGGTGGTGTGTACTGAGGGGCATTCTGACATAGGCATGGGCACACTGACACCCACTGACTAATTTGAGATTGAGTTCCCATGTGTTTTCCCACCTGTGTGTGGATGGTGGCAAAACCAAACCTACATGGATGGAAGGGCCCACTGTCTATGAGAGATGGCTGTCTAGCTTAATGACAATTTAGCATCTGTAGACAAATAAGTGTACGCACTATACCACCTTTCCTTTTGCTTACAAAGAGCTTCCAGTAACGAGGACTAAGTCCAAGATATTATTTATTTATTTATTTATTTAATTTCTATGTTGCTTTCGTCCCAGAAAGGAAACCAAGGTGGCTAACAAATAAAACCATTTTAAAATTTTACAATGAAGTTTTTAAAAAACACAATTAAAATCAACTAACAAAAAAGTATCAATTCCATAAACGTACAAAAGTTAAAAACAGAACTAATGTGCACACCCTGTATAAAAGCTACCCTCTCACGATTATATATTAAAAACATATATTTGCAAAAATAGTTTTCATCATCATGGAGATCAAAAGTGTGCATAAATCCAATGAGGGAGGTAACAGTCCAAGACCATGTCCACATAAATGTTCACTTACATAATGAACCCATAATGTACTGAAACCCCAACATCTGGTGTGTTTTGTTAAAAGTCATATTTGTGAAGACATTCAAAGCTTCCCCAAAACTGTCATTTAAGTAAGGAGCCTTCAGTTATTGCACACTCATTAAACAATTAAATTGTACAAATGCCACCACTCTACCTACCTGGCCCAAATCCCTGCAGTTTTAACTCTTCCTGTTGCCCTCAATCAATTTATTTAGGACTCTTAGCAAAATTTGCTATTGTCATCAATAAATTTGCATTACCTTTTGCATGCACATGTCGGCTATTATGGACAGAGGTATTGTAAGGCTCAGGGCGAGTGTGCCTATCAGTGATGAGGTAAGAAAGCAGCCCCTAGGAAGACATTAAAATTGAATTGAGAAAAGCTATAGCACTGCTGAAGTGTAGAACTAATTTTCACAAAAGTATATGAAAGGCAGAATTTGCAGGACTTGTGCTATCTGTTAACACACTGGTTAAGCACAAGGTATAAAGGAAACTTGTAAGATTTTATTCTTGTACAGTATATATTCTACTAAGGCCTCATTCCCACTTACTGAATAATCCACTTCCTGATTTGACCTCACTCCTCCTTGGAAATCGATTTAGAAAAGCCTCTGGTTCCCACTATAAAACAGATCTTTTTTTACCACAGTGTAAGGGGATTTTATTTTTCACACAGTTGTAGTTCCCACTACTTGAACCTCTGCAAAATGACTGTCAATCACAGTGATGTCAGCAGCTGCCTGAACTTTTGAGAAATTTTAAAGGGCCCCCCTGAAAACCCCTGGGATGCCTTGATCTCCCGATCTAGGCATCCCAGCCCATACACCCCACAAACCCCTGGGATGCCTAGATCTCCTGATCTAGGCATCCCAGCCCCTCTTCAAACCCCTGGGATGCCTAGATCTCCCAATCTAGGCATCCCAGCTCCCCACCCACCCCTGGGATGCCTAGGTCACCTGATCTAGGCATCCCAGCCACCTACCAAACAACTGGGATACCTAGATCTCCCGATCTAGGCATCCCATCCCCCCTCCCTCACCTCCATCCCTCATCCCTCCCCTCCAGCAGGAATCGATTCTGATCTGGCGTTCCCACTTAAGGACTCCCTTCAGAATTGATTCCTCGCAAAAAACAACCACTTTCAAACTACTGCCAAGTAAACCCAGGGTTTTTAGCATTGGCCTCCCTTCAATTGGGCTGGAATCGATCAAATGAGTGTTGAAAACGGTTTCTAATGGGAATGAGGGTCATATACCCCAGATCATGATTCGTTTCTAATGGTAGTGGGAATAGCCCCTTAATGTTTCTAGCTTTACTTCATAGCAGAGAGAGTGGTAATACAGACAGCATGGAAATCAGAGAACAAAAATTGAAAAATAACAGTTGAGTAATTTCACAAATCCCTTTCCTTTGAAACTCATGATTTTCAAACCAAATTAATGATTTATAATTTTCACATTTGGAATAATCAAAAACCAAAAAATGACTGCCAACTATAAATCATGCTAGTATATCAGGTATATTTTCTATGGTATATTTCCCTTGGGCTCAAGAAAAACCTGTTGTCTATCTTATACCCACTGATTTTATTCAAAGAAAATTTTTGTGGTTCACAATATATTTTCATCATCCATTAATGTATCATATAATGATCTGGGTGTTTTAATGATCCATCAAAGATTAACTTGCAGATCTAGCTACTATTAATTTGTATGATGTCGAGGCAAATAAAAACCTCGGTGAAGACAGTGCACACTTTTGGCAGTGAGTCATAAAGTAATTAATCAATTGGTGAGAGGCTAAGTGATTTTCATGGATGGCAACATTTACACTGGCATCTAGATTCTCCCAATCTGATTATAAGGAATCAATACTAGCTAATGAAAAAGAATTTGTCAGGTGAGTCCTCTGGCTTATGGGTTGATGAGTTTCTCTGCGTCCATGCATAGCTTTGAGCATCCATGTTGCCTGTTGACTATATGCAAACAAAGATTTTTCTTCACTATTTCTATTGTTGTGGCCACATTCCCAGCCAATGACAGGAAATGAGAATAGAGCTGCCCGGTACTGCCAGGGAGCTGATTACAGCACTTTTGTTCAAATTGTTCCTCCTGTCTTAAATGGCCCTTGTTTTGTAAAAGTTCTTAGCTAACGGATCGCAGCAAAGTGTTGGGAGGTCCATTGGCCAGAACAAGCAGCTACTTGAACGCAATCCCACAAACATTTTAGCTTAGTTGCATTTGATAGGCAACACTTGCTTCTTGTTGATGACAACAGGTGATGATCTCCTTCACTACAGCTATCTGTAACCACTTCTCTGTGAACATAGTCCTGTTACCTCTTTTATTAAACCAAAACATTTTATTAAATCAAAAAGAAGTCTAACAGAAAAGAATAATCAGAACAAAGCACATACCACAACCAGAGGAATTCAGACAGAACAGTTCCAACAAGGCCATTGATGACAATGCACATAAGGACTAATTTACTGGGAAATTCAAAGTCCTCAAATCCAGTATAGTGTAGTAGGAAGAAACCTGGCCATAGCAGCAACAAATTAAACAAACCTACAAAACCTGCAAAATCCCAGAATAATAACAGTATTAACAAAAGAAAAACAATTTGCTATATCTTTACATGTTCCATTTATCTGGAATTACATTGTTACTTTATAATATACTGTATATTGATGCTGAGTTCCTTGAAAAAAATATTTTGTTCCAAGTTAAGTGAGGCATGCCTTTTCTGAAGGTACAATGAAATCTCATTTCAGAGATTAAAAATAAGACATATTACTAACATTTACACTCTGCTAATCTAGGATTACTGACAGATATATTTTACTGTTTAATTAAACAGTGTTAAATATATATACCCCACCATTCATTTAAATCACTAATTTTTAAAATCTTATGTAGGCCTTTACAGATGGTTCATATGTTCACAGGAGCCTTAGCTTTTAGTAAGCATCTTTTGGACTGCAATCTCAGACAGCTAGCAAATAAGTCAGAAAAAAACAAATCAGAATAAAGCAAGAATACAAGATAATAATAAAAAACAGATCATCGTAACACTATTTACAGTAATTAGCAATAAACATAGACAATCACATAGACCAGATGCTTGCTAGAAAAGTGTTTTGCTGCTGAGCGCCTAATAAGCAACAGGAAGGGACAGAGGATGAGCATTATTTTAGCACTACCACTGAAAAGCACCAATCCCACATAACTACCCACTCACTTTAGATGGTGATGGCTTGTAAAACTTTCTCTTCAGATGGTGTTAGCATGTAAGGCATGTAAAGATGGTGATGGCATATGCTGTTGCATAGGCATTTTTTCCCCACTTCTGGAAACCCTAAGGCAAACCTATCATTGGGTTTTCTTGGGAAGTTTCTTCAGAGGTGGTCTGTTATTGCCATCCTCTGAGGCTGAGAGAATGTGATTTATCCAAGGTCACCCAGTGTTTTTTGTTTGTTTGTTTGTTTGATGTTTAAGCTGGGAATCAAACCCTGATCTCCAGAGACATAGTCCAACATACTACTATACCACATTGGCTCTCAAAGGAAGATTTTATTGTAACATCTGAACAAGATCATTAAGAGTCTCATCAGTCTTAATGACTCTGTTCACTTGTAATAATAACCCAGGGTTCCTAGGAAATGCTGCCCCCCCCCCCCCATTTGCTGTCATTCCAGCTGCAAACAGTTGATCGACAAACCGTTGACCTTAAATCAGTACTTTGCTTCTGTGATGTTTGAAAGCACTCTACCCTGTTTTTCACCCTGGTTAGCTAAAGAAACAAGTCAACAAGAAAGCAAGGGTTATTTCTCTGAATTATTAGGAGAAAGAAAAGTCTGGGTAGTGTGTAAATGCCAAAAGAATCATGGTTTGTTTAGCCTCTTTGACTTGCTGACATAATATTTTTCCTTTTATTTATTTATTTTGATTCTGGTTTCTTGTGACATTTTTCTTTTTATTTATTTATTTTGATTCTGGTTTCTTGTGACATCCAAACAGGTCCATCAAGTGGGTTGTGTTTGTCTATTTTACCAGTTAGAAATATGAGACTTTAAGAGAAAGACAACATGTACACATCGTTTCAAAATTATCTTTGTTGCATCACCAAAGCCTAGTGATACAAAAATAAGCAAAATGTTGATTTTCAAATGTGTTTATTTTTACCTAAAGCAAAATGAAAACCACCCAAATCTAAACTCTGATCAAAAATATAGGGACTGGTTGGGACTGGTTGTTTAATTGTACAGATTTTTATAATGGAGTTTGAAAACATATCCAGGGTAAAAAGAAATAAAGGAAGGAAAGGGTAAAAACGAATGTGACAACACCTTTAAGTCCAGTTGATTTTATTTTAGCATGAGCTTTCATGTATATAAAGCCACATCTTCAGATGCAGTACAGAGTGATATTAAAGCTCCAGGTTATACAGTGCATTTATACAGTAGTGGGAGTGGGTTAGAATGCAGTATGTATGGCACATAACAACAGGAATCTTCTCAAAGAGAGTTTTTTGAAGCCATGGAAACTTACTTTTGTTAAACAGATTTATTGCTTTCACACATCAACACTACTATCCTTTAAAGATTTAGGGCAAGGGACATGATTTGTACCTTCCTCAATCCTATTACATTTTATCCTGCTTCCACAGCTGTATAAATATGCTTTATAACCTGAGGCTTTCACATCACTTTTACTGTATCTGAAGAACTCAGTTTATATCCATGAAAGCTCATGCTAAAATACAAACTTCTTGAAGGTGCCACTAAATCCCACTTTTCTCTCCCCTTCACTTCCTCCATGCTGTAAGAGACTAACATGGCTACTTCATTGAAAACTACTATACAATGGAATTACTGTATCCAGGGTAGTTTACAAAAACAAAAAGAAAACCCCCAAAACACATCTTCAAAAAATAACAAATCAGTAACAGAGAAAAAAAACCCACTGGGTTAAAATGGTTAAATAAGAAGGGTTTTACCTGGACAATTGTGGCTGGGTTGCACTGAAGTGGAACTGCTGTTTGCACACCAGATTTTGGGGAAGAAATTACACCTCCGCCTCTGGTAATGAAACCAGATTGAGGAGGCTCATCTAAACTCATGCTGTGTCCAGCACAATCTCTAAGGGGGTTATATATATAAAACACACACCACTAACATTGTTATCAGAGGTGCTTCTTTCAAGATTAAAGAAAAGAAGATGGAAGGAAGATGACATGCAGAATAAATAGATGGATAAACAAAAAACTGAAAGTTCTTCTTTCAGCCATGGGGCAGTAAAGACATGTGAGACAATATATATGCATTTTAAATCCAATCCAATTAAAAATGGGATCCAGATTTGACTTGCATATCTCATATTTTTGCTAAACTGGAACCTGATGAATGAGAATAGTAACAGGAAAAGTGATTTTTTTTTAAAAAAAAAAGGTATTTTCTTACCAAAAAACATTGGGATATCAAGCTTGTCTTCTCTGTCTACTTTTCGTTTTATCATAACTATGTAGATTGCATAGAGCATAGCTCCCACAAGAGACCACAAGGACCCTGTAAATGGGGCAAACCACAAACTATGTTAAAGTAACAGATTTCCCTACTGTATTATAGACTTAATTTCCTACTACTGTGTTATACCTTTAATTTCTTATAAGTTAACATACTGTTAAGATCTTGTTCTATTTATATTCAAATGAATTACATGAAACAAAAAGGAGAAAACAACACAGCACTGCTTCTAAAATGACAATATGTTGTAAAATGTAAATATAAAAATGTGCTTTGTTGTAGCTATTGATGAATTTCTTAGTAATGTACAATGCACAAATAGGCTTTTCAATTCACATATCTAAAACTTCTGGGAGTGGGGAAAATATACCTATTGTATTTCTTCCAGCAGATTTCTCAGAGCCAGACAGATTAACAAGGACAACACCTCCAATGCTGTTGGGGAAAAAAGAGCCACAGAAGTATTATATTCCGCTAAGTTGAACCAAGCATTCTATATGGAAATCAGGAAACTGTAATGCCTAACTATTTATCATTATAATATTTTGTAGTGATTTTGCACTTCTTTTCAATATTTCTCAAAGTTTGATAAAATAAACTAGGATATATAACTTAAACTTAAGGTTAAAAAAAGGCAACAATCTCCCTTTCCCTTTTATTACTAGAATGCCACTGTACAAATAGAAAAGGAGATAATAAATCAGCAACAGCCTTAGCAAAAAAAAAAAAAAGGTATAGTAGTTTTTCTACAATTTTTTTATCAAACAACAACACAGGCCACACCTGGGATTAGATTCTTCACAGTAAACTCATCCACACTTGCTCTTGGCTGAAAAAAACTCAGTAGTGGTCTCCTTTTAAGCAAACCTTTGTACAGTAGTTCTCTTTTTAACCATGCATAGCTTATGTACATTAGAAGCTCACAATTTACATCTCTAGCTCCACTGTATCAGAGGTCAAGAAATACAGATCTCATATGTCATTTTCATCTCCACCTTCGTGATCCACAGGGATCAGAGCAGGTGACGGAGATGCCCTGTTTTCTACAGACTTATACCAAGCATGTGGGAGGAGAATCAGAGTGAACTGAAACATTAACTGTTGGTAAATTTACATGCTTCCTCACACAATGGTGCACCATTTTATTTCTAACAATGGTTTAATCACTAAATTCTAGTGCCACATGATCAAGCCCTGGATCAGAATTCAGAGAGATAGCTGTGTTAATCTGGAATATCAGTATGCAAACAGATCTTGTAGCTCCTTTGAGAATGGAGTGAAGCATCCATGCTGCAGTAATAATCCAGGCTGACATGACTTTAACTCCTATGGCTCAGTGCTATGGAACTCTGGGAACTGTAGTTTTGTGAGACATCTTGCCTTCTCTGTCAGGGAGCTCTGATGTCACAACAAACTGCAAATGTCATAGCATTGAGGCATTGTAGTTGAAATGGTGTAAATTCGGATTATTTCTGCAGTGTGGATGCAGCCTGTTTTTATTTTCTCAGTTGAAGTGAACTGATGCCCAGGAAAGACCTTTATAATCAATGAGTAGCCACAGAAATGCAAAACGTGTGGGTCTGGCGGTGATGTGACAGGTTTAGTTTTAAAGATGTTTAAAGGAGGAAGAAAGATGTTGCTAAAGGCCAGGATGGGTGGATGACCATATGAACTGAATTGCTTATCACTTCACCACCATACTAGGTTTGGCATTTCTATGGCAATTCATACAGCCTAATTATAAGGGCACCAGTTCACTCCATCATCTGAGGAAGTAGACAAGTTCTACAAAAGCTTTTGATGCAACTTCTTTCACTCAATCAAAAAGATACTACAAAATCCCTTTGTGAGCCCTGGATTAATGCGCTTTCCTTCTACACTTTCCTCATTTAACATAATACTGAGAAGACTGTAACTATTTGCTTTTCATGTTCCTCATGTCTGCAATGTGATAAACTGTGGTTAGTTTTAATTACAGTTGCTCCAAACAAGCCATCTTCACCCCATGATTTACAATCCTGACATATTTTCATAAACGACTGTTAACACTAACCAAAGTTTTAAGTTCAAGCACAAGGAAAACCACAAAGAGAAACAAATGTTTCCAATCTTCTCATGAGAGAAATGTGAGAGTAATGTGTACAGCTGAAATCTAATTGTCAGTCCCAGCAGGAGCAGATCCACTGAATCAAAAGGGTTTATGAAAGTGCTGATTTAAATTCAGCAATTGATTTGATGGGTCTCTTGTTGGCAAATGGATTTAGGCCCATGATGACATGGCTTATTCATGGTAGCACTAAATGGCTATGACCTTCCAGATGCTGGCACCACCTCTTTTTGCAGAGCCTTTTTTTTGGGGGGGGGGCCACAAAAAAGGAGCGGGGAAACAGCGCAAGTGGGGGGAAATGTACCATTACAAACATCATCTAAACGGCGTTACGTAATGGCACCGGCGCCATTACAGGTTAGGGTTTGGGGGCGTGCGAAAGCTGAGCGCTCCCGAACCCTAATGGCACCGCCCAGGCACCTGTTAGTGCCCGTCTGTATTGGGCCAAAATAACCACATGAGCAAAAAAATAAGAATGGGGCGGAGAGAAAAGAATGAGATCTTTTATATTAACTGATTTTTATATGAAGTGATTTTTATATTTTAAAAAAATCAAAGTAGGAATCTGTCTTAAAGGGTACTATTAGATTTCTTTTTTCTCTCTCCCACTACCAACCACATACTTGGTGTTGTTGAATGCGCTCTTAGGTTAAGAAAAGTACTTTTCAAATCAGACATAATATGACACTGCATAATCTAACTAGGCAAGATGTTTATTGGCAGTACAAAAAAAAAGAGAATAGTGTGTAAAGGAGTAACTGCTGTGAAATCTAAACTATCTATATTGTTTGTGGAAAATTTAATTTTCAGTGAGGTCACATAGTTTTCTAGCTTAAAAGATTCATGTGGTTATATAATAATATAAGTAGTTCAGGTTAGGACTAATGAAAATTCTGATTTTGGGTTGTTTATAGTAAAATGGTCAGTTATGGGCACAGCAACGGTTAGAACAGGTACAACCATTTTAGCAATATTCTGAAAATGTGTTTCCCGTTTAGCTTTGGCTGATCTACTGCCTCTAAAAATAGTGACAAAGCCTTCACCACTAAATCCAGCTATCTAAAGAGTATAAGAAAACCCAAACTGGTGAGAGAAAAGAAAATTGGAGATTAAGCAGTCTATATTCTTACCTTAAAATGACAGCTAACAATTTTGAAAGGGTAAATCTGTCTCCACTGTTACTTGGAAACACTGCAGCTAGGATTAAGGTAAATAATCCTGTACAGAGAGAAAAATTGACAACTTTTATTTTGTTACTTGAATTCATGATAATAATACTATTAATAATAATGAAGCACATAATATGATGAAAAATAATGATAAAAATAATTGTTTCCATTTGTTTAAGCTTCAGTCTGGGAAGAAGGGCAACACATAAATCAAATCAAATGAAGAATTAAGGTAGTCTCACTTAGGCCCTATTGAAATTAATATCAAAAATTAGTTACTGCTAGGCTGGTTTTCATATATTTTAGGAGAAGGTAAGTGTTATTAACTTAGTATTCAATCCAAAATTTTCAAAGCATTGAAGAGTATGTAATTTTACTACACATGAAATAAAAATGCATTTTAAACATTGAAGTAAAGCACTATGTTGAGTAATTTTTAAATAAAAAACATTTATATAGTGCTTGTTAATACCAGTAGTATTTATTCCCCCTTTCCCAGAGAGAAACAACTTTGGTCCAAATCACACTGCAGAAATAATCCAGTTTGAGACTGCTTTAACTGCTCAATGCTAGAGAATTCTGGGAACTGTAGTTTTGTGTGACCTTTAGCATTCTCTGTCAAAGAGCTCTGAGGCCACAATAAACTACAATTTCTGGGATTCCCTTACACTGAGCTAGGACGGTTAAAGTGGTCTCAAACCGGATTATTTCTGCACTGTGTTTTGGACCTTTGTTTAAAATTCTTATGTGACAATGTTTTCCCTATAAACAAAATAAATGATGGATTCCTATACTTGACTGCATAAGTGTTCCATATCCACAAATCTTTTATCCACTGGTTCAACTACCCATGGTTTGAAAATATTCCAAAAAATAAAAATTCCCCAATGCAAACCTCGATTTTGCCATTTTATATAAGGCATTTTATAAATACGATGCCACTCTATTTAATGGGACTTGAGCATCCACGGATTTTGATAACCACAGGCAGTCTTGGAACAAACACCAAGTAGATACCAAGGGTTCACTGTACTGAGAAATAAGTCACACTGAATTCACTTATGCTTACTCCCAAGTATGTGTGTATATGATTGCAACCAAATTATTTAATGCAGAATAGTTTGATTTCATAAGATATTTTCTAATTTTCATTTAATACTTTATCCTCTACCAGGCTCATATTTATTGTTAGACTAGAGATGGCCAGATTTTGGTATCCTGTGTTCATGTTACAATTCTTTTTCATGCTGAGCCAACATTGATTCAACAGAAAAAGAAAAAGAAAACAACAGCTATTGAGATTTGAACTGTATTCCATGTTACTCAGCATTTATGATAATTTCTCATCAAAATATGTACCTCACTTTTGAATAAAATACTCATAACAACTTTTTAAACAAAGCCACTGAGATAAAGTGCTAGAGGTGCTATAGATTATGCTGCTTATTTGATTAGGGCTTCAGACAAACATGTCTTTCCTCCTGCCATCTTTCTGAATAAAAAAGATGTGAAAAGTTCCCCTCCTTACATAAAAAGACATAACTACTTTTTAAAAACACACAATTAGTGAGGGTGTTTAAGCACCTACAGTAAGTTTCAGGTCTGTTAACCGTCTCTGAATAGTTTCATTTCTTACCAGAGGTTGAAGACAGAATATTAACTATGGCCACCTGGGTATCTGAAAGCGCTTCTTGATAAGAGAAGTTTGCCAAGAACCACTAGGATATTAAAGGATAAGTGTTTTAATTCCTGTGATTTTTAGTTTCCATTCTATGTTTTTAAAAGTTAGGAAAACAACAACAACAAAATATAATCCCCACAATAAAATGTAATCCAGTTCTTGGATATGATAAAAGCATGCTCAGAAACAAACAAATTTATATGAATAGGAAATTAAAGGATTAGACAATTAGAACAAACAAAACTTGGTTTGTTAATACAATAATGTACTGCAGATGTTATGAAGTTAAAAAGGAGGTGTTTTTTAAAAAGAAAATTTGATTTTAAACTTTACACAAAGAACAACTATTTTGTTCCTGTTTGGTGAAACACTTAAATACTGTGACAATAAAATTTTATGGGTCCATCAAAATGCCAAAACTGAGATAATCATAAAGAATTAAATCCATTTAAAACTTTAATGCAATTAATCCTTAGGTCCAATTAGATCAAATTCATTTAACAAGACAAGTTAGACATGACTAATTTAAATGGAACTAATTCCCTCGGGACTGGAGTCTATATTTTCATTAAATGAAAGATATTGTTGGAAAGGTGAATCTTTATAATATTAGATTCAACCCTCTCAAACAAACAAACCACATGCTGTTTGTTAAAACATCCTGCATTGCTCCGGTCCCTCTTTGGAAACTGGGGGGCACATTTTCTGGCATTATCATGAAATTACCAGATTCAGTTATACAAGGTCACTTGATGGCAACTCATTAAGTCTCCAAATACTACATCCTAACCTTATAAAATCACGATGTGCAATTAATGTCTGCTGAAATCAGTGAAATGTACATGTGTAAAAATGACCAGTTCACATCAAAGTTTGAAAATGTATACTGCCGCAACCAACAAGGTCATATGAGTTTAGTAATAATAATATAATAATAATAAGTTTATTTATATCCCGCTCCTCTGTCACCAATCGGAGCGGGTTACAGTGATTAAAAAAATCAAGATAAAACAATTCCGATAACCCACAGCCCCACCTCCCACCCCTTAAAATTAAATTAAACCAATATCAGATTAAAATCCAAGAACAATTACAACATACAACATAAAACATAAAAGGCAGCTAGTCATTCTATGGACACTGTAGATGTAAACTTTGTAGATAAAGTGTTGGGAGCTGGTAGAAGAACGCAACCCAATGTAGTGAACCAGTATCAAGGCCAGGAGTTAAGTTTTTTCTGGGAAGGCCTGCCAGAAGAGATGCATCTTTAAGGCTTTTTTAAAGCTATCAAAGGATGTAATAAGACGCATCTCATCCGGCAGGTCATTCCATAGCCTGGGAGTGGCAGCAGAGAAAGTCCCCCAGGAGGTCCGCGACAGCCTCGTTTTCATACGCTGTAGTAGATTTCTCCCGGAGGACCAGAGTGTGCGGGGGGATTGAACGGGGAGAGGCGGTCCCTGAGATAAGATGGACCTGAGCCCTGTAAGGCTTTAAAGGTTAAAACCAACACCTTGTACTGCGCCCGGAAACTAACTGGTAGCCAGTGGAGGGAATTAAGCACTGGTGTTAAGTGCTCGCACCTTGATGTACCAGTAATAAGCCTGGCTGCCATGTTTTGAACTAGTTGAAGTTTCTGGGCTAGGCACAAGGGTAGCCCCAAGTAGAGCGCATTGCAGAAATCCAATCGTGAGGTTACCAAAGCGTGTACCACAGATTCCAGGTCCTTCTGATCCAGGAAAGGGCGCAGCTGGCGTATCAGCCGAAGCTGATAGCAAGCACTCCTGGCTGTCGCGTTCACCTGACTAGTCATGTGAAGCGACGAGTCTAGGAGTACCCCCAGACTGCGAACAGGGTCCGTCGAAGAGAGTGTGACTCCATCTAGGACCTGAAGATGTATTCCCAGATCTGGCTTCGGTCCTGTGACTGTGGGTACCTCCATTTTGTCTGGATTTAGCTTCAATCTGTTTTCCCTCATCCAATCCATTACTGCCGCAAGATAGTCATTGAGAGGAGAGACGCTATCTGAAGTCTGGGCCGATGATCTTGTCATGGAGAGGTATATCTGAGTGTCATCAGCGTACTGAAGACACTGAGCTCCATGTCTCTGAATGATCTCACCAAGCGGCTTCATATAAATATTAAACAGCATCGGGGACAGGATGGCGCCCTGAGGGATGCTGCAATTAAGTTTGATCTTTGATGAGCAACTGTCCCCGAGCCTCACCCTTTGGGATCTGCCGGAGAGAAAGGACCGGAACTACCGAAGTGCGGTGCCTCCGATCCCCAACTCCCTCAGTAGTTGTTCCTGTCCAGGGGGTCAAGGGAGGGCTTCTTCAGGAGGGGTTTTACAGCCGCCTCCTTCAGGCTAGGTAGTAAAGAGCCCTCCCTAAGGGATGCATTGATTGTATCCCGAAGGAATACCCTCAATGCATCCCCTCCCTGGATGACCAGCCAAGATGGACAGGGGTCAAGAGGGCAGGTCGTCTTCCTCATACTTCCAAGGAGCTTGTCCACGTCCTCAGTACTAACAGATTGGAACTCATCCAGTAAAACGACAGCAATGGAGTCGTTGGGAGCCTCACTTCTAGATTCTGCTGAAACATTGGCGTCCAAGTCGGTCCTTATCTGAGAGATTTTATCTGCAAAGTGGATGTTAAACGCGTCACAGGAGGTATTGTTGGGTCAAGTAAGGGGTTTGGCACAGGGGGAACCCGTGTCAACTTTCCCACCACCCTAAACAGCTCTGCTGAACGGGACTCTGCAGACGCAATGCGTGCAGAGCAGAAAGATTTCCGCGCTGCACACAAAGCCTCCCAATAGGAGCGAAGGTACTGCCTATGGCGAGTTCTGTCAGATAAGAGTCAGGTCTTCCGCCATTTACGCTCTAGTCGTTGTCCAACCTGTTTCATCTCCCTAAGTTGAGTAAGGTCAATCTCCTATGTGCTGGAATCATTAATGAGTGTTTCAACTGCCTATCTTTTTGGGTACTCAAACGTTCCCCACATTGTATATCATTCTCAGTTGCCATTGAGAGAGCATCCATATCTAATGACATGCCAAACATACAATTCTGTATAAATGAAAAAATAATTGAGGGAACTCTAGAGCCTACTCAATGTGAATAGTATGTATGCCAAGTAGGCTACATTGTAAGTCAGGCAATCCCAAACATTACCCTCCAAATATCATGAAATCTGTTCAGCCAGTTTCATATAATATGGTAACAGACATAAACGTAGCTTTATTTATCTGGATAACTTTTCACAGATTCTAGCCTAATCAAGGTGATAAATAGTCTATGAAAGCTCAAATATTTTTGTTGTTGTATTTACAGTGTCACATATGGAAAATGGGCTTTATCTTTGCCACAACTGAAACTTGCCAAAACAAGTTTGGAAATTATTAAAAGATTACTGCATTTTACATTCACAATCAAAGCTTTTAATTTACATGCAAGATATAGGTAATAGTTTTGCATGTTAGCCTTATACCGTGTTATCAGTGGTGGCATATTTTAACCAGAATGGGTATATTTCGACCAGTGGAACTGAGTGTGAAGTGCACACATTTATTATTTATTATTTATTATTATTACACATTATTGAAGTTCTATTCATTTTATTGAATTATTGTAACACAGACCACTGAAGGTGACAAACTATTCCAATAATGAATATTAAAACAAAACACTTCCTGCAGTGTGTCATAAAGATACCAGTGGGTTCCTTTACTCATGTTTAAATGTGACCAAAAGACAAAAAAGTAATTAGTAGAGAACCTTTGATGAGGCACAGTATGTGATCTGATCAATAACCAAGTGATAAAAGTCTTAAAATACAACTGATTTTTCAGCATTATATTTTAAAAACAATAAAGTACGGGCAACATACCACAAAACAAAAGAAAAAGCTTATTTTGGCAACTTGTGATGCAGTAAGCTTCCCTACAGCTTTTAATATTGAATCCTGCTCCTTTACTGTTGGGTAAGACATACGAGACAGCTTTGCTTCCAATGCATGACTGGATGGGAGTTGTCGAATCTCCATAATATTACTGAATCGTACCCGAGGCTTTTTGAGAGCTTTACAGGAGGAAAAGAAATGAAGGTCATAATAAGTATTAGATGGGAAAATAAAAATAATCTGGGAGATGAATCCTAGACTTTCACAGAATTATAATTCAGTATTATCTATTCATGTTCGACTATTTACATACTTCATTTAGCTACAAGAACAAGATTTTCATGATAAGTTTTTCCTGAAATAGACAAAGTGTAACTGCAAATTACACTGTTTCTACCTCTGTTTAGTGTATTCACGGAACCAAATGTCCTGTTTTGGGACACCTGATTGTCTTTTCAGAAAAATCATACCCTTCCCTGTTCTTAGTCCGTAGATGAAAACCAAGGCTAAGTATTTGATATTACATCCTTGTCACTGATTTAGCATAGGCATGGCTATTACACCATCTTGTGGTTAATCCAAAAGAAGACTTAAATATGCCATTAGTTATACAGTGAGACCTCTAGGTTTGCTGGGGTTAAGGATACAGGGCCCCCATGAAAGTGGGAGAAAAGACCAATAACAAACAATTTTTTTTAGCCTGAGAGAACACCTCTCTAGGAACCTCTGGGTCCTCCAAAACAGCTCTAGAGTCAGCAGCCACTGGAAATTGTCCACAGAATTGTGTTGGAGGGCCTAAAATGCTTCGAGAACTGTTTTCTCTAGCAATCTCTATACTTCCTAGCACAGCCTCTGGCAAAAACTGACCATAGAGTCACTCTGGAAGACCTAAAGATTCCTAAAGAGAACATATTAATCAAATCTGTGAATAATCAAATCTACAAAAGTCAAACCCACAAATGTGGAGGATAACTGTAATAAGTTACAAAATGCCTTCAAATTATTATACTGTTTCTAGTCCTATAGACTTGTTTCCTAAAGAAATAAAGCAATACCAACAAAGCCCCAAATATACAACATACAGTTTGACTTTCATTCCTGATGTACAGATAAGCAATTGTAAAAAGAAACTCATGGAACCCAAGAACTATTGATAGAATACATGCTGCAATTACCATAGGATTTTATGGAAGCAGAAAAGCCTTTTGAGCAACTGGATGAACGTGTGTTGTATCATGAATGCTCTCACAAACACAGAAAGGTGGGGTTAATTTGCCATAAAAGCAAGCTCAAACTGTGTAATATAACAGTGAAACTGTTTTAATAGCCCTGGCTCAGTGCTAGGCAATCCTGAAAATTGTAGTTTATTGTGGCACTAGAGCTCTCTGACAGAGAAGATTAAATGTCTCACAAAACTACAAGTTCCCACAATTCCCTAGCACTGAGCCAGAGCAGTTAAAGCGATCTCAAACTGGATTATTTCTGCAGTGTGTTTTGGACCAGTGTTTCCTTGGTATACATTTATTTTTTATATTTGTTCAATTTGTGTCCTGGCTTTGCCCAAGACAGTGCTAATTCAACAAGCTGAGTTTTCTTAATAGTTTTCCACAATTATAACATGTTGTGTGTCTCAAATGTCAATGAATACTGTTGATCTAAATAAACTGGCTGACACTAAACTCAGGGTCTGTTTTGCATGTTCACTAATTCAACATGCCAGAAAAATTATTGCATTATTTGCATTGAAAACCAAGTTCAAATTGAGACAATATAAAACTATGCACTGTAATATCAAATTTCTAACTAAAGACATTTTACTCTATATTTGAATTACTCGTATTTTACTACTTTACATACATACAATGAGGCATGTAGGGAAGAGAGAAAAGCAAACTTAGGAACAAAATTAAGGTCCCAACCCAACTAAAATTATGTATGTTGGAGGGGGAAAAGATCTACTTTAGGTTTTCATACTATCAGCAGTAACATAAATGTAACAAAGATTGTATAAAAATAGAAAACTGGATTTTGAAGTAATCACTCACTTTTTTCGTTATCACCATTAGTGTTGCTACTTTTTTCAGTTGGAAAGTCATGAAACTTTACAGGAACATACAAAGGTTCACTCTGAAATGCAGAACAACAAGTTCCCAGTTATGGATCAAAGTGTGAATGTTTACACGTAAGTACCCTTAAAGACATAAAGTGACTAAGGTACAAAACCTTACACTGCAGAAATAGTTCAGTTTGAGACTACTTTAACAACCCTGGCTGAATACTAGGAAAAGCCTTCTCTGTCAGAGAGAGCTCTGGTACCACAATAAACTACAATTCCCAGGAATCCCCAGCACTGAGCCAGGCCAGTCAAAGTGATCTCAAACTGCACTATTTCTGCAGTGTGTTTTGGACCTAAATTAAAAAGCTCCATAATATCAAAATAAACAAATTTCCAAGTTAGTATACAGGATTGCTAACATAGTTTGTTAGCTTGAAATGTAACTATTAACTAAATACAGCAGAATTGATACACATTAATGCTTTAGTCTCTAGTACATTTTCCAAGTACAATATAATGGTTATATCTGTAAGAAGTGATGAATGGCTTCTTTTAAATTCTTCTACAACTTTAAACTAATGGGATAACAGTAGACATTATGTTTATTAAAATTTTTCTAGCTTCTTTCAGCTCTACCGGGATCCCCATGCACCTTCCTGTTTAGAAGTCATTTTAACATTTCTTTAGCTTAGTTCTGGCTTCTATTTGTCCAAAGAAGAGATGGGCAACTCGTGGCTCTCCAAATCTTCCATCATTCCTAGCCAACATAGCAACCCCAAATCTGAAAAGGGCTCTTGCAGCATCTTTGAGACTAAATGGAACAAATATTAATGAATGTTATCACTGGAGAGAATGACGGATAGTTTTTATTAACAGATTTGTTTGTCTCCTTCGTGATCTAAAACTCAATCAGTCTAGTAGGATGAATTCCTGGTCTGAATTAAACTATGCTCCAGCAATAATAATATTAATGTTTGCCAATACTTACTGAGAGAGGCAGGGTGTTGTGTGGTTTGAGTTTTGGACTACAACTCTGGAGACCAGGGTTTGAATTCCATGAAAACCCATTGGGTGACCTTAGGCAAGTCAACCCCTAAGTATCAGAATCATAGAAACATTGGAAGAGACCACAAGGGCCATCCAGTCCAACCCCCTGTCATGCAGGAATTCTCCATCAAAGCAGATGGCCGTCCAGCCTCTGCTTAAAGACCTCCAAGGAAGGAGACTCCACCACCCTTCGAGGGAGTGTATTCCACTGTCGAGCAGCCCTTACTGTCAGGAAATTCCTCCTAATGTTGAGGTGGAATTTCTTTTCCTGGAGCTTGCATCCATTGTTCTGGGTCCTGTTCTCTAGAGCAGCAGAAAACAAGCTTGCTCCCTCCTCAATGTGACATCCCTTCAAATATTTAAACAGGGCTATCATATCACCTCTTAACCTTCTCTTCTCCAGGCTAAACATCCTCAGCTCCCTAAGTCTTTCTTCATAAGGCATGGTTTCCAGACCCTTCACCATCTTAGCTGCCGTCCTTTGGACCCGCTCCAGCTTCTCCACATCCTTTTTGAATTGTGGTGCCCAGAACTGGACACAATATTCCAGGTGGGGCCTGACCAAAGCAGAGTAGAGTGGTACTATTACTTCCCTTGATCTAGACACTATACTTTTTTTGATGCAGCCTAAAATTAGCCTTTTTAGCTGATGCATTGCACTGTTGCCTCATGTTCAACTTATGGTCTACTTGGACTCTTAGATCCCTTTCACATGTGGTCTCGTTCAGCAGGTGTCCCCCATCCTATATCTGTGCATTTCATCCCCCCCCCCCCCAAGTGGAGTACCTTACATTTCTCCGTAATGAATTTCATTTTGTTAGCTTTGGCCCAGTTTTCTAGTCTATTCATGTCATTTTGAATTTTGATCCTGTCCTCTGGGGTATTAGCTACTCCTCCTAATTCGGTGTCATCTGCAAATTTGATAACTAGGCCCCCAATACTGTCATCCAAGTCATTAATAAAGATATTGAATAGCACTGGGCCCAGGACAGAACCCTGTGGCACCTCACTTGTCACTTCTCTCCAGGATGAAAAGGAACCATTGTTGAGCACCCTTTGGGTGCAGCCAGTCAACCAATTACAAATCCACCTAACAGTTGCCTTATGTAGTCCACATTTTACAAGCTTGTTTGCAAGAATGTCATGGGGAACCATGAAAAAGGCCTTACTGAAATCAAGATATACTGTATCCACAGCATTCTTTTCATCTATCAAACTGGTAATTTTATCGAAAAAGAGATCAGATTTGTCTGGCATGACTTGTTTCTCTGAAACCCATGTTGACTTTTTGTGATTATGGAATTGCCTTCTAGATGTTCACAGACTCTCTGTTTAATGATTTGCTCCAGAATCTTTCCTGGAAGGAAAGCAATGGCAAACCACCTCTGAACAAATATTGTGAAGAAATGCCTGTGAAAGTGCATGACAACCACAGAAACAAATACTTACTAAAATAAGTTCTTCATTAGTATTTCAGAAATGTTCTTCTTCCTTCCTTTATTGATATCCACTATTGAGTTTCAGATACTATGCATAATGGAAGCTTTAGTCATTTAACCACTTTCATAAGATTAAGGTCCACTGAATCTAATAGGACTTATTTTTGAACAGAACTGTACTCTTACATATTTCAAAAGTAGGGTTAAAGATTTGACTTTAAACTTACCAAAGAACTGTTCACAGAATTATCAGTTGTACAAGCAGCAAAATAACCTTCAGCATCTGCAAACTAATAAAAGATATAACAATGTTATTATTATTGTTATTAAAGTTTATTTCTATAGCGCTGTTTGTGTGTGTGTGTGTATATATATGTATACACACACACACACACACACACACACTGTATATATACAATGCCATGATTAAAATACTGTTATCAGTATCTTCAGGTGAGATCTAGACTCAATAAAGCTGGTCCAAGAAAAGATCATCCTCATTCCTGCCACAAGACTCAGTGCTGGGCAACTTTTAGCTGTTTATTTATTTATTTATTACCATATATACTCAACTCTATGTCGGCCTCATGTGTAAGTCGAGGTCAGATTTTGGGGCCAAAATTATGGATTTTGATATGACCCATGGATAAGTCAAGGCAATGATGAAGCAAAGGAAAACAATGCCAAAGAACCTACAAAATTATGGCAGGTATAACTGTTTTGGCTCACATTAAGGGCTGGTGGAATAGAAAATAGAGGGAGGTCAGTGCTTTCAGGACATATTGTGCTCTTGCCTTTCACCAGGGGATGGTTTTCTTTTTAATAAGAGTTAAAGTGTAGAATTTACATTGAGCCCTTGATAAGTCATCCTAGGTTTTTGGATCATTTTTTGAGTAAAATTTCTAGACGTATACATGAGTATATACAGTATAGTTATTTGTATCCAGCTGTTTTCCCAGAACTGGGACTCAGAGCAGCTTAACAACATTAAAAAGCAGTACAATTAAAAACATAGAAAAAAGTACATTAAAAAGGAATTAAATTATTACAATATTAAAACAGATGATTATTAAAAGAATAAAACATATTTTAAAAAGACAAAAATATATACATACTGTATCAATTTTTTTGAAATGGTACAACATCCCAGCCTGTCCTTATAACAATATCCTTAAAAGCCTGTGTGAACAGGTAGGTCCTGTTGGCGGAAGGCCCTCAAGGAGGAAGCCATTCTGATCTCCCTGGGCAGGGAGTTAAAGAGTCTAGGGGCAGCCACCAAGAAGGTCCTCTCTTGCATCCACACTAACCGTGCTTGTGATGGTGTTGGGACAAAGTGAAGGGCCTCTCCAAAGGATCTCAGAGTCGGAGCTGGTTCATACAAGGAGATATGGTCTGCCAAATAGTATGACCTGAGCCATATAGGGCTTTATAGGTAATAACCAGCACCTTGATTTGTGCCTGGAAACAAACTGGCAGCCAATGAAGCTGTTTCAGCAGGGGCATTGTGTGGTCTCTGTAATCTGCCCCTGTTAGCAGCCTGATGGCAGCTCTTTGAAGCAACTAAACTTTCTGAACACTCTTCAAAGACAGCCCCATGTAGAGTCTGTTATAGTAGTCCAAATGGGATGTAACCAAGGCATGTACCACAGTGGCCAGATCCGGTGTCTCAAGAAATGGGTGTTGCTGGCTCACAAGTTTTAAATGTGTGAAAGCCCTCCAGAGACCTGGGCCCCCAGGTTCAAAGCTGAGTCCAAGAATACCCCCAAACTATGAACCTGTGTCTTCAGGGGAAATGTGACCCCCATCTAACACAGGCTGGATCCCTATTCCCTGATCTGCCTTCTGACTGACCAGGAGCACTTCTGTCTTGTCTGGCTGTTCTAGTTTCCAAGTCAAGAAGACCTTAGCGATAAACTACCTGATTTAGGACAGCAATAGGGAATCCCGTTGCTGCTACAAAGCCATTCCAATAGGGAACAAATGACAGGGTGACTGCAAATCAATGCCTACAATATTTTCCCAAGAATACACTTTTCTGAAATAAGCCTAAAACCCGAGAGTCAGTTTCCTGGTCATCCATAATTCTGAGAGAGAGAGAGAGAGAGAATGCCTATGATTTATTAGACACTAGCCATGAAGCTCTAATTAACTTTACTCATTCATCATTATCTTAACTATAACAAAGTTACTAGTTTTAAATAAATATCTTAACAGTTCCTATAAATAGGCCACCATGGACCTCTAAAAGTATTTAGATTTTTGCTCCCATCATCTTTTACCACTTACTGTCTTGGCTGGGAATGAAAGGAATTGTTGGCCAATGTCACCTGGAAAGCCAAGTTTGGGAGAAGCTGATCTAACCTTTAAACACGTTATAAGGAACACTTGAAGACCTTATGAATGGTATTTAGGGTCTACAAAAATAGTTGAAGAGATGGACTTCACCAGCCAGCTCACTTGTAGGATATAAGTAGGATATATTTTTCACATATGTTCTGTTGAGACAAAATGATTAGATAACCTACTCCCAAATGTCTAAAACAATATGGGAAGCATGTGAATCAGCCGGAAAAAGGAATTTGTTTAGTACTAATTTTTATCAATAAGAAAATTTATTCAGAATCTTCGTACAGCAATTCAAAAACAATCATCTCAAAAAAGAGAGGCACTTACTGATATTTTCTCTTTAATGGACTAATAAGAACATTTAAAAAGGGAAGCAAAATAGAGCAAATAAGATAAATCACATGTCTCAGTACTAATTCCAAGGATATATTAAATTTAATATCATTTATTCCATTTCAACTCCATCACAAAGAATCACCACTGTGCAATTACAACTTCTGTTTATGCAGTGATTCAATCTGAAATGTGAGACTAATGGAGGAATTATTTTATTCACTGAACATCTGGGGCTTTAACTTATGTTAGTTTATGCAGTCTTTTCTCTCTAACATATGCTCTGATTTTATTAGTTTATAGAAGCCACAATGTTTATACCATTATTAAACTGAAAGATAAAGACACTTACAAAAGCTGCATGCCTGTCACGAAGCCCACGTGTGCACTGTTGCCTCCATGGTTTCCAAACAATAAATCCCAAGAGGTAAAGAACAAACATGGATGTTTTTGCAAATGTACTGAAGAACGGCTTCTTATACATAGTAAAAACATACTAGAAAATAGGGAGAAAAGAAGGAAAAGTTACTACGCCTGTCAAATCATGACACATTACACAAAACAACTATAAGTTTACTTTTCTTCATCTATCTCTTGAGTGCCGCAGCAAGGAGATATAGCAAAGCAGAATTGCTATAAATCATTGATCTGCGCCAACGAGAGGCAGCCGCAGCGTTTGTTCTCCTGTTTCAATACACTGCTAAAACCTTCTTCTCCCCATGGCTTCTCATCATTTTCCTCCACTGACTTCGCCAACTACTTCATTACAAAAGTCACTACTATTCAATCTGAAATTGTGCCTCCTGATTTGCCTCCTACAACTACTGCCCCCTACAATCTCCTGGTACTTTCTACTAATAAACTCTCTGGCCCCATACAGACAGGCACTAACAGGCACCTGGGTGGCGCCATTAGGGTTTGGAAGCATGTAGGATTTGCACACTCCCAAACCCTAACCTGTAATGGTGCCGGCACCATTACGTAACACCCTTTAGACGGTGTTCATAATGGCACTGATGCAGCTGCGCAACTGCTAGATGCAGCTGCGCAATTGCGGCTGAGGAAAGCCACAATTACGGCGCAAAAAAAGGAGCGTGGTTTCCCCGCTCTTTTTGTGTGGTGCAACTGCACTGCAGCATCTAGCTGCTGCAGCGGTTGCATCGCAAAAATAGGTGGCACCAGATCGCCCCTTTTGGGCGGTCTGTATCGCCCCTCAGTTTCCACCTGTTTCTCTGGATGAACTGTCTATGCTGCTAAACTCTTCCAAACCTACAAGCTGTTCTCTCAATCCTATCCCTTGCCATCTTCTAATCCATACAGCCCCTTCTTTTCTGCCCTCGCTCCTCTATATCTTTAATCTCTCTCGTGCTCTCTGCAGGTTCCTTCTCTTCAGACTTCAAACATGCTCCTGTTTCCCCAATTCTAAAGAAATCCTCTCTCGCCCCCTCTTCTTGGTCTAGCTATCGTCCAATTTCTCTTCTTCCTTTTCTTTCTAAGGTTCTGGAATGGGTAGTTTATTCTTGCTGTCTTGAGTTTCTCGAAGCCAACTCCATCCTGGACCCTTTTCAGTCTGGTTTCCGCCCACGGCACTCTACAGAGACGGCCCTCACCACAATCTCAAACGATCTCTTGTGGGCCAAGGCGAATAGCCTCTACTCTATTCTCATTCTTCTTGATTTGTCTGCGCTCTTTGACACCGTGGACCACTGTCTCCTGATTTATATACTCTCTGACCTCGGGTTCTGACTCTGTTCTCGACTGGTTTAAATCTTACTTGTCAGATAGATCTTTTGCAGTGGTCATGGGTGGACAGACTTCCTCCTCTGTTCCCTTAGCTGTTGAAGCTCCCCAGGGCTCTCTCCTGGGTCCCCTTTTGTTCTCTCTCTATACACACTGTCCCTAGGCAAACTCGTAAGTTCTGTTGGTTTCTCCTATCATCTGTACGCCGATGACACTCAGCTGTAACCTTCCACCCCTGACCTTTCACCGGGGCTTGAACAGCAAGTTTCATCTTGTCAGACTGCTATCTCTCAGTGGATGCAACATCGGCGCTTGACTATATTGTTTAGGGAAGCATTCCCAGGATTGTGACGTTTGCCTAAGGATGCCTCATTTTAACTATGTATTAAGAAGCTGAGCTCTCCCTCCAGTCCGTCTGCCTTGGTCCAGAGAGAAGAACCACTGGGCCTCATCCCGTTTCCCACCACCTTTCCCTTCTCTTTTTGTGTTGTGTCTTTTTAGATTGTAAGCCTGAGGGCAGGGAACAGTCTAATTAAAAGATTGTACGTACAGCACTGTGTAAATTTTCAGCACTATATAAATAAAGGTTAATCATCATCATCATCATCATCCATAAATGCAAAGCGCAAAATTCAAGCAAGGAAAGGCTACATATATTTGGGGAAAAGAGCACCTGAGTCCTTCATACGAACAAACTCAACTCACTCCACAAGTTAATAGGGCTAACAATAGTAAAGGTTAAAAAAGATGCTTCTTAGCTACCTTATGTAGGACACAAACAATATTTTTTTCTAATAAGTCAGGGACAGGTACCATATTTGTGCCTCCTAGCTATATCTGTTTCTTCTTTCTACCATGGACTGGCAACCATTGACCTGCATCTGTCCCCCGACCACCATTTTGAATAGTACTGTCCTAGAAAAGGCTGTCAAGACAGATCTCTTCCGACAGGTCTTCCCTGAGTAACTCAGCAAATCACCCATTGACATGGACGAACCCCAAGATGCCCATCTCTTTGTTGTTTGTTCGTTTTAATTAATTTAGATTCTATTTGATTATTGTTTTGTGAATTGTAGGTTATTAGTTGGAGACGGGGATAACGGGTTCTGTATTTTATGGTATTTTACTTCTTTGTTGTATTTTACTGTTTTGTTGTTATATTTTACTGTATTGTAAGCCGCCTTGATCCAGTAGGAGAGGCAGCGTAAAAATAAAATTTCTATTCTATTCCAGAACTTAGCAGTACGGCAGGACTGGGAAATCTCAGGCTTGAGACCAAACCTATAATAATCACCACCATTATTATTTTATTCATTTACCATATATACACATCTATAAGTTGAAGAATTTATGCCATAAAATTGACCCCCAAATCCTTGGTCAACTTGTATGTTAATATGGCAATGCTGCTCAGAAAAATGGCAAGGGCAGCTCTTTCAGATTTCTCTGCTCTCGGTGGGGAGAGCAGAAGGTGTCCTTTAAAAAGTGCCAATCTTTTTCTCTCTCCTTCTCTCTCTCTCCCTTCCTCAGCACTGAACTTCAAAAGAGCCACTTCTGAAGCAAAGAGAGTGTAGGACAATCACTGCTTCTTTTACCCTGTTTCCCCAAAAATAAGATATCCCCATAAAATAAGACCTCGTAAAGGTTTTGCTGAATTGCTAAATATAAGGCCTCCCCAGAAAGTAAGACCTAGCAAAGTTTTTGTATATAAATATATAAACAGTATATAATAAATGTTCATTTTTTTGTTGTTCAACAATAAATGTGAATTCTTCTTCATGGAAAAATAAGACCTAACCTAAAATAAGACCTAGCTCATCTTTGGGAGCAAAAATTAATGTAAGACACTGTCTTATTTTCGGGGAAACACAGTAACATAACAATAAAAGAAGATCCAGTCACATACGCACACAAACTCTCTCTCTCTCCCTCAGCTTCTTTTACTGTTTTTTTTTTAATAAAACATTTTATATAGAAAAACAATTTAAAAAGCTTCACATTACTACATAGTATCAGAAAATATATTGAAGTTTACGGATCAATACTTCCGAAGTTGCTTTAAAAACAATTCCCAAACACTATACCCATACATTTCAGTGTTCTCTTTTTTATCACTTTCTCTTTTTACTTCCTGTAACCTCGAAGTATATACCCCCAAATCATATAATTTCTTAAATGTTATACTACAAATAAATTGCTTAAAGATTATCGTGTCTGCATTCTTATGTCCCTAACCTGCAATTTTTCATTATCTGGTCCCACTCTTCCTCTATTAGTGTAGCGTCTTTATTAGATAAACGGCCAGTGAGAATGTCCATCTCTCAAAATTCATAGATTTTTGCCCACCAAAGATCCAAATCAGGTATTATTTGACTTTTCCAATATTGAGATAATATAATTCTGGCGGCAGTTATTAAGTATAATATTGTTCTCTCATGTTTAATTTTGATTTGCGCAGGAGCTTTGTCTAACATATTCAATAAGTACATTTCTGGTCTCATTTCAAAATTCAGTAGAAAAATGCATTCAATTTCTCTATGTATGTTTTTCCAATATAACTTTAGTTTTGGGCATTTCCACCAAACATGGAACCAAGTTCCTGATGCCTTTTCACATTTCCAACACAGACCCGGACCCGTTTTATAAATTTTTGTTATTTTACTCGGCGTTAAGTACCATCTCTGTTCCATTTTCCAATAATTTTTCCTGAGGTTTTGACATTTAGTGAATTTGTTAGTCCTTTCCTCTTGCATTCTTCCAACTATCCATCTCTATAGTATTTTGTAAATCTGAAGCCCATTTTACCATTGTATCCAAAACAGGTTCCTTTTCTTGTTCAGCTTCTTTTACTGTTGGCTCTCCCTGAATGGACTTTACAGCACCTACCAGCTCATCTGAATGTCCTCCTCCTCCTCATCACCCTCTGTGAGAAGACAAAGTGGCTGGCAGCAGAAAACTGAGGCAGTGAAGAGTCCATCTGGGGTCAGCCAACGGTAAAAGTAGGCTTCTTGGTGGAATTGAAGAGGCAAAGGGCACTGTGTCTGTTCATTCTAAATCCAAGGGAAAGTAGCGGCAACAGGGGTTCTTTGGCGCTTCCCTGCTGCAAAAGAGAAGTAACCTCTTTCTGCTGTCATGAGTAAATGCCAAAAAACCACCATGGACCTAAAGAGCCTCAAAGTTTTACCCTTGACCTATCCACAGGTCATACCAAAATCCATAATTTCAGCCCCAAAACCTGCCCTTCATATATACATGAGATTGACTTATAGTTGGGTTTATGCGGTATATCCCAACTTTCTCCCAATAATGGAACTTAAGGTAGCAAACGACAAATTTAAAACAAGGCAAATTAAACACTATACTGAATCACTAATAAAAGTATAAATACAGTGGTCTCTTCCCTTACATAGGTAATCCATTCTGGACCCCCCACCCCCGTAAGGGAAATTTTGTGTATGCACAAGTTCCATTAAAGTGAATGGGGCTCATGCCTGACAAAGGTGTGTGCACCTTTGTTCTTTCCAGCACGTGGCACCATTTCTTCCAGCGTCACTTCCAGTGTATGCTGGAAGCCATGCAAGGCGCACTTGCGTATGATATGGGTGCATTGTATGAGATTTAAAAAACTGACAATTTCTAAAGTTAAAAATTAGACATTACAAATATTAAAATTCATTAAAAAAAACTATATTGTTGTTGTTAACTGCCCTCAAGTTGATCCTAACTCATGACAACCCCGTGGCTAAGACATCTCCAAGTCCTCTTATCCTCCACTGCTCTGCTTAAGTCCTATAGATTCATGCCTGTGATTTCCCTAATTGAGTTTAGACATCTGGTGTATGGTCTTCCTCTCCTTCTCCTGCCCACCACCTTTCCTAGTACTGTATTATTGTCTTTTCAAATGAGTCAAGCCTTCTCATGATGTGGCCAAAGTACAACAACCTCAGTTTCATCATGGCTTCCAAGGTGAGTTCTGGTTTGATCTATTCTAGAAACTGTTTGTTTGTTTGTTTGTCCACAGTATCTTCAGCACTATTCTCTAGCACCACACCTCAAATGAACTGATTTTTTTTCTTATCCATTTTTTTTACTGTCCAGCTCTTTCATCTATATGTGGTGATGGAGAATATTATCACTTGGAGAATTGTGACTTCCTTATTAAGGTACATGTCTTACTTTTTAGGATCTTATCCAGTTCTTTCACTGGTACCTTTCCCATTCCTAGTGTTGCTGTAATCACCATTCTGATTGATGTTTGTTCCTAGGTATGGGAATGGAATAATCTCAAGTATGTACAGGTTGCTTACCTGTAACTATGTTTCTTTGAGTGGTCATCTGTGCCCTCACACAATAGGGGTTTGTGCCTGCACAGATACTCCATCCGGAATGCTGAAAAGTTGAGCAGATTGGCGGAAGCCCCACCCCTCCCACTCCCTAAGCATGCCCAATCCCGCCAATCTAGCTCCTTCTGCAGTTCAAGTCCGCCGCAAAGAGCAGGGATCTGACCGAGGGGAGGTAGGGCGGGATTTGCGTGAGGGCACAGATGACCACTTGAAGAAACACAGTTACAGGTAAGCAACCTGTACTTCTTCTTCGTGGTCTCTGTGCCTCACACAATAGGGTGACTAAAAAGCTTACCTGTGGAGGTGGGAAGGTCACTGCAGAAGAGAAGACAGAATAGCACGACCAAAACTGGCATCACTTCGGGACCTGGAATCCAGCCGGTAATGCCGAACAAACGTGGATGGCTGTGACCACGTAGCCGCCTTGCAGACCTCTGGCAGGGGAACACCTCTGAGGAAGGCAGCAGATGACGCAGTAGCCCTGGTTGAGTGAGCACGGACACCAACCGGTAGAGGACGCTTAGCCAGTTCATAGGCAAAGCGATGGTCTTGGCAATCCACTTTGAAAACCTCTGTGAAGAAACTGGGTTGCCCTTCCTGGCACCACCATAACAAATAAACAACCTGGTGGACAACCTGAACTCAGCAGAACGTTGAACATAAAACGCCAAGGCACGGCGAACATCAAGAGTGTGCATAGTCTTTTCCAGAGGCAAAGAAGGGTCTGGATAGAAGTTTGGTAGCACAATCTCCTGAGAAAGGTGAAAGGGTGAAACAACTTTAGGGAGGAAAGAAATGTCCGGTCTCA
Source organism: Urosaurus nigricauda (assembly GCA_034509955.1). Lineage (NCBI taxonomy): Eukaryota > Metazoa > Chordata > Lepidosauria > Squamata > Phrynosomatidae > Urosaurus > Urosaurus nigricauda. The sequence goes on along the minus strand of JAOEGL010000001.1, from coordinate 143,854,356 downwards.
GGACCACCTTGTCCCTGTGGAAAATGAGGTAAGGATCATCCGAGCGTAGGGCCGTCAGCTCTGAGGCATGCCTGGCTGAGGTTATGACCACAAGGAAAGACACTTTGAGTGTCAGCAGTCTCAGAGAAGCTGAGCCCAAAGGCTCAAAGGGAGGTCTCGTGAGCTGTGTGAGCACCAATGAGAGAGACCAAGCCGGTGCCAGTGGAGGCAGGGGCGGGTAGAGATGGTGAAGTCCATTGAATAATCTCTTTAGTTTCGGTGACGATGGCGAACCAGGAGGCTGATTAGCAACAATCGCCGACAAATAGACTAAGTGATGAGAAGGCCAGGCCTTGATCTCTGAGATGCAGCAGAAAATGAAGTGCTGTATGAAGACTCACAGGAGAAGAAGGTTCCGATCTGGCCTCCGTAAAAGGCACAGAAACGTTTCCACTTATATGCATAAGATTGCTTGGTGGAATCCTTCCTGGAGGCCACCAAGACCCTAAGAAGTTCTGGAGACATCATGGCTCGATCCTCCACGCCGTCATTCGTAGATTGAGGAGGTCTGGATGCAGGACTGCCCCATTAGAGTGGGACAGAAGGTCCAGCCACCTTGGTAGGTGGAAGTACTGGCCTCTGGCCAAATGAAGCAGCGGAGTGAACCAGGGTTGTCTCGGCCAGAAGGAAGTCAACAGTACGGCGTTGGATCCATCCCTGGACATCTTGGCCACCGTCCTGGAAATCAATGGAAAGGGCAGAAAGGAGTACAGGAAGTCCTGGTTCCATTTGCAGAGGAAGGCATCTCCCAGGGATCCTGGACCTCTGCCTGCCCTGGTGTAAAACTTCTGGCACTGAGCATTCTCCGGAGTGGCAAACAGGTCCACTGAGGGAGTTCCCCATCTGGATGTCAGAAGGTGGAAGGCTGGGGCTGACAGAGCCCACTCATGTTGCAGGACTTTGTCCCTGCTGAGGGAGTCTGCTAGCACATCGTCCTTGCCTGCAAGGTGAACCGCTACTGGGTGAATGGAGAAGCAGTGGCACCATGTCCATAACTGCTGAGACAGGCGTAGGAGGACTGGAGAGTGAGTTCCTCCCTGCTTGTTGATGTAGCAGACTGTGGTTGTACTGTCTGACACCACCTGCACAACTCTGTGGAGGACATGATTCTCGAACGCCCTGAAGGCTTTGATGACTGCCAGCAATTCCAGAGCATTTATGTGTAGCTCTGCTTCTTCTGCAGACCACTGTCCTTGAACACACCAATCGTTGAGATGTGCGCCCCATACTGACATGGATGCATCTGTGGTGACCATCCTGGATGGTTCCGGCGTCTGAAAAGGCATCCCCTTGAGGATGTTGGAGGGAGACATCCACCATTCGAGGGAGTCCCTGATGTGGAGAGGCACAGAGAGTCTCATGGATGGATTGTCTCTTAGGTGATCGAACAAGGCCAGGAACCAAGCTTGGAGGGGCCTGAATCTGAGGCGAGCCAGGTAGAATCGGCGTAGTCTTGAGATAGGAGAAGAAGTGACTGGCAAAAGAAAAGTGGATGTCGCCTCCAAGGTCCCATCAAAAGTGAGGCTTGGAGGATGGTTTTCTGGAGGACTGCTGCTGCTGCTGCTGTCCTTGCCTGTGCTGTTGCTGCTGGTGTTGTTGAAGCTGTCTGTAAGGTCTCCTGGTATAGGACTGGCCCTGTAAGTGGAGGATAGAGCAGACCTAGATCGAGTGAAGCTTGACGTTGGAGGCCTCTGACGCCAGGGTTGACCGGCCGGAGACTTGCCTGAAGTCAGACCAAGTCTTTTGCCGTTAAGATGGGCTTTGGCCATAGTGTCCAGGGACTCATCTGTTTTGGCTGCAAAGAGTCCCTTGCCATCAAAAGGCAAATCCTCAATTTTGGCTTTGGTCTCCTCGGACAGAGTAGTAGACCTGAGCCACGCAAATCGACCAAGTGCCACAGCTCCTGCCATAACTTTGGCAGAACAATCCATCACGTGCCTCGCAGAGTGGATCTCCTGATCAAAGAGAGGGCCTCAGCATAGAACTCATGGGCTGCCTCTTGCTCATGTGGAGGAAGAGAAGGGATGAAAGCTGCCATCCTGTCCCACAGGAATTTCTGGTATCCTGCCATGCACACTTGCAAGTCAACCATCTTAGCTGTGAGGGCTGCCGAGGAGTAGAAATCTTTGTCCGAAGATGTCCATTCCCCTGCCATCCTTGTCCACTGGGGCAGAGTGAGCCTTGGCCGATGACTTACAAGTGGACTCCACCACCAGAGAATTAGGAGCAGGGTGCGTGAACAGGAAGGGTGTTGTGTCAGACTACACCCTATAAAGGGAGTCCAGCTTCTTCAACGCTGATGGGGTGGACGCTGGTTTGGTCCAAGAGGCGGTCATGATGTCAGAGAAGGACAGCCGAAAGGGGATGACAGCTGGTTGGACTGGCCGAACAACTAGGCCATCAATAGGATCCCTGGGGGGTTTGGACGCTTGGGCAGTCTGAAGTCCGAGGCTCTGGCCATCCTATCCACAATCCCCGAGAAAAGGTGAAGATCTTCCACGGGCGAACTGATCTTCAACCTCCTCATTAGGAGAAGACAGCCTGGACCGGCGACTCAGGACGGACCTCCATCTCTCCAGCCGAGTCCTCCGTGGACTGCGAGGCCACCAGGTGTGGCTCCTCGTAGAGTTGAGTCGGAGCCGACACAAAGGTAGAAGTCAAAGCATCCGCGTAACTCACTGCGGAGGGTTGTGTCGACGTCGATGCCATCCTCGACGTCGGAGCAGTAACGGTAGTTGGTTCCACATCAGGTGGTCTCGACACCGTGGCGGTCGTAGTCGGTGGCAGAGAGACGGCTCTGTATTCCATATCTCGGGCTGGAGAACGGGATCAAGACCTCCGGTGCAAGAAGGGGTCAAAGTAGGGATCCCTCACGTGATACTGGTCTCTATAAGATGGCAAATAGGACCGGTAGGATGGGTGCCGTTCTCTCCAGAAAGACTCCGCTCGAGTAGAGCAAAGAACGAGGCCGACGAATGCGGCGAGTCAAAGTAGTGCTCCTCAAATGGCTTGGAAGACCTTCAAGGTGGAGGAGACGGGAACCTCAGCCAGTAGATCTGTTCCGAAGAGGCCATAATGTCTTTTGAAGGGACATCAGCGGGAGGCAGAATGGGCGATACCGTCAAGGTTGAGACCAGAAGAGGCGGTACCGAGGTCGAAGTTGATACAGGCTGTGAAGCAGGTTCCAAGGTCTCCGGCGCCGAGTCGAGTAAAGTGATCGGGGCCAGGACCGGGAGGTCGGCTGATGGCGTCGCCACCGGCTTTAGGAAGGACATGGCAAGGTTTGCTTGGACCGCAGCCAAAACAACAGAAGCCGGAACCTCCCTAGCCTTGTGCTTTTTCCTCCTCGGCTTGTCCCCTTCCTGGGATGAGGAGCGTTTCCTGTGCTCCCCAGTTGGCCCTTCCGGGCGAGACATAGACTCCTTCACAGAGCGAGTCGGAGCCGAAGAAGCCGTCGATGTCGAGGTGGAAGTTGTCAAGGTCGACGGCACTTGTGTTGAGGTCGTCGACGTCGAGATGGGTCTCTGAGAGAGCTTTGGGATCTTTAGAAATTTATAGATGGGAAGTCGTCTCAAGGGATCCGCCTGAGATTCCGTGGGCTGTGAGACCGATAGGGCCTTCTCCCAAAGGTGAGCCTTAAGCCTATCTGCCCTTTGGCAAAGTGTGACAGGATTGAACGCCTTACAATGCCTGCATTTCTCGGAATGTTCCAAGGCAGAGGATGCACTTAGAGTGTCCGTCCACTACTGGGATCTTATTGCCACATTCGGAGCATTTCTTGAAGGGGGCGGCCATAAGAGGCCGACAACTGCGAGGGGGCCCGTCTGGGCCAGAAACCTTGAAGAGTCCAGAAACAATCCAAACAAAATCCAAGAAGCAGCTCAAGGAGAATAACAACAAGGGAGGATAAAAATAAGAAAAAGGGGGATTTAGGAGAGAAAACAGAGTGGAATCTAATCAATCTTTCGTCGAGCGAAGAGCAGTCCAAAGGAGATGTTTCTCTTGCAGCGGACAAAAGAGAACTGAAGGAGGAGCTAGATTGGCGGGATTGGGCATGATTGGAGTGGGAGGGGTGGGGCTTCAGCCAATCTGCTCAGCTTTTCAGCATTCCGGATGGCTTATCTGCGCAGGCGCAAACCCCTATTGTGTGAGGCACAGAGACCATGAAGAAGAAACTATGTTATACTCCTTAGACAGGAGGAGGTTGGGATGATTTTACACATACACACTGAAGTGTCTTGAGCCATTTATATGTAGATAATGCATCACAGCCTATCTTCTGACTATCACGGACTGTTTTCTAACAGGCTGAGGATATGTAGAAGATGGAGCCAGATTGTTTCCTGCTGCTCCAGAGACTAAAACACAAATTGATTATATCCAAGAAAAGAGATTCCACCTGAACATTAGGAAGATTTTTTTTAACTATGAGAGCTGTTCAACAAATCATGTTGGCTTCAACTTCTAGCAATAAATTTTTCTCTTACCCAATGTGCTGTGTCCAATCATTTGAAAACAGCAACAAAAGAAACAGCTTCTAATACATGCACCATTACCAATTATCCATAGAATCTGATCTAGGTTCCTATAATAGGAGTCCCTGGGAACTAAACTATGTTTTCTTCGCCCATTTTATGCATTTTATACTAGGGGAGAGGGGAACTGGATATAGTTAATCTGTGAAAGACTATAAGGTTTTATATTTTAAAGGTATACTTCTACAGTACAATCAATGAAACAAAACTGAAAAGATTAATTGTATTCAAGTATTATTTAAAACAATGTAAGAGCTGGGAAAGGCTGAATCAGAAAATGCAGTCAATCAGGTTATAAAAACCTGTCTATCCAGCACTGGTTCAAGCAAGCATGTGCTAAGGTTACTGCAGATATTAATCAACTGAACACAAACAGCTTTTTCTTAGTGTGGAATGTAGCTACCATAAGGTCAGGATTCCTGACATCATAGTATTGAAGACCAATCAAACACTTACTGAAGTGAGTTCAGAAGAAGCAACCCATATGATATCAACTAGGAGAAGAATGACAATTCCGAGAGCCATTCGTCTACGCTGACTGGGAGAACTGCCCTGTGGGTTCATCCGGTTCATGATAAAAATCCACACCATTTGTAATCTGTTGGGGAAACAGCCGTTTAAAAAAATAGTTCTGAAATTATATCACAATAGGCTTTGTGCTTCGGAAACTAGGTGGGATAGAAATTCAAAGCATGAAATGCAGTTAGAATGTAAAATAACAGCTGATTTTCATGATGTGACATAAATAAGAGTTGTTTTGTTAAAATTAGCTTAACTCTACTTCTGTTTTAAAAAATCAAGTCAAGACATATATTATTTTGCTACTAAAGTTGAGCAACTGTCTCAAAGATATCTGTAGAAAATGTATATCCTATATTTCAATCTTTATTTTTCATGGCAGAGGCATTTACAGAAGGACAAAAATATACATATTTTATTATTGTTGTGCTGATTTATATTATATTATTGTTTGGAACTGTGCCTTAAAAAGCAGGGAAGCACAGGGGCAGGAGTTTGCTTCAGTGAACAACTTGTGCCTTTATGGTAGTGCCAGGATTACATACAATCCCATTAATTCCATTGTCTATGCCATGAGAGAATTGGTTCGTTCAAGGCACAGTTCCAAACAATAATATAATATAATATAAATCAGCACAACAATAATAAAATATGTATATAATAATAATAATAAATAAAATTTATTTGTATCCCGCTTCTCTGTGTAACACAACCGGAGCGGTTTACATACCAAACATACAATCCTACATCCCAATATCCCACCCCGCCCCCTAAAATACAATTAAACAATTCACAATTAAAACTTATGTAAAATAATAACAAATCGAAGAGTGGCTATGGCAGAAGTCAGGGGAATAGCAGGTTCAACTTTTTTGGTGGCTGGTTGTCTATTCAGGAAAGGCCTGCCAGAGAAGTTCCATCTTGACAGCTTTTTTAATGCTAAGATGGTAATGTGATGGCTCTCATCCGGCAGGCCATTCCATAATCTGGGAGTGGTTGCCAAAAAGGTCCTTTGGGTGGTTGCAGACAATCTAGTTTTTATAGGTTGCAACAAATTCCTCCCAGAAGACCTCAGTACACGGGGTGGATTATACAGAAGGAAGCGGTCCCAAAGATAGGTTGGACCCAAGCCATTTAGGGTTTTAAAGGTAATGACCAACATCTTGTACTGCGCCTGGAAACTGATAGGCAACCAGTGAAGTGCCATATCAAAATGCTATCAGCACATTTGTATAAAAATATACCAAAAAGAGATATAGGACTACACTTTATGAACAAATATTATGTAACCAAACTAACTTAGGAAAAATACTATTGATTTTCCAAACTAAAGTAGACAGGGTGAATCAATTTTTAAATGGTGAGTCAACATATATGTAAATATGTTACATGGCTTGGGTCCATCTTATAGGGACCGCCTCTCCCCGTACGAGCCTTCCCGCAAGCTCCGGTCCTCTGGGAGGAACCTGCTGCAGCCTATGAAGACCAGCTGTCACAGACCTGCCAGAGGGCCTTCTCCGCTTCTGCCCCCAGGCTGTGGAATGGCCTGCCAGACAAGATACGTCTTATTACAACTCTCGACCGCTTCAAAAAGGCCGTAAAGACTATCTTTTCCGGCAGGCCTTCCCAGACAATGATTCAATCTCCCGGCTCCTAAAGCTCTCGTCAAGACACTCCAGCTTACCCCCAGTTTTAGCTTCCAGCAGTCATATCCCTTTATATCTGAAGGATAACTGTTTTTACCTTTTATGTTATGTTGTTTATTTTATTGGTTGTTGTTTTTAATTCTTTTTTAGTTTAATTCTATTTTAAGGGGTGGGGGTGGGGGGATCAAGAAGGATATTTTAATGTAATTTTCTTTTAACTTGTACCCCGCCTCGATTGTTTGATCAGAGAGGCGGGCTATAAATAAAATCTATTATTATTATCATTATTATTATTAAATCCTATTGATCCAATAAGACTACTATGGATTCAGCCCAAAAGCTATCAACATAGAAGTCATAAAGTCATTAAGTGTATTGATCAATATACTGAATTTAACAGAATAAATCAATTCTAGTTAGTTGATGCTATACACAACAGTAACATACTGTATTGCAAATTGGAACAGAAGCACACATGATATAGCTATATTAACAATTCATGGGCAGATACATGCAGATACATTAAAGGAATGCAAGTAGTACTCCATTTGATGGAAGATCTTCTTCACTTTGAAACTGTCCAAACAGAAAAACAAAAAGACCTGAGTATATTTTTGGTGTCAACAACAGACATATTGCTAACCATATAAAGATTGATAAGCTTCCTGTTATCAAAAGAAAACTGGTTACTAATTTAAAAAATTCTTTTGAATCCAGATAGCACTATCGGCTGCAAGGATCACAAAAATATGTTATTGTTCTGGGATCGCAATGGACCATAAACAAACAAATAGACTTCCAACAAGCCTGTTAACACACTATAAGCCCAGAATCACAGCATCTGGTCTCAGGTTAGCTTGTCTAGACATCGGCACTATTGCTTTCTCATAGTGGACAGGTGGCTTGCTTCTCCACCAAGCTGACACCTTTATAATGAGTTACAGATACATACAGCACATCACCAACTGGATTTTACATATGGAAACTAATTAAGAGCAGAAATAATTAGATCCAGACTGTATGTATAGGTTTTAAATAACAACTAAAAACCAAGTTCAAATTCACACTCAAGGACATTTAGTAAGAAATCGTTAAAGACATTTATTAAGGTAATACTTGATGCTCTTATTGCTAATAGGCAGCTTCTTATCTTCCCTCTCCACATCTTTATTGTCTTTTTAAAAAGATTAAAATTGTTAAAAAGGCAATAGGAATATAAACAATCCAAAAATGAAAATTTGCAAAAGCACTGAACAAACAATGCTTCCTTAATAAGTAAAAGTGATAATGAATCATAGTTGTGGTAAGTCACATCACCCAAATTGTTCTGTACCTCATGTAGAACTGGTAAAAACAAAGTGTGCCTTAGTTACAGCCCTGCTATATTTCTGATGACAATAAGAGAGGAAGATGGATTAAGTTATCCAGAAGCCTGAATAAAGAGATGTTTCTTGAGATATTCTGGTTGCAGGTGGCTCAGACCTTTAAAAGTCAAAAGAGCACCCTGAATTGTTATGCAGTGGAGCTGGAAGACTGGTGTAACCAACCACCTTCAGACAAAACTTGAAATTTTGAGCCAACTGAAACTTCCAGACTAGGTTCAAATGTAGCTGTCAAAGATAAGAAAAATTACAATAGTCTGATCTAGCAGTTATTAAGCAATTCTGAGAACTGTAGTTTTGCAAGACATTTAGCCTTCTCTGTCAGAGAGCTCCGGTGCCACAGTACACTACAATTCCCAGGATTCCCTAGCACTGAGCCAGGCTAGTTAAAGTGGTTTCAAACTGGATTATTTCTGCAGTGTATTTTGGACCTCACTTAAATTAAGCAGTTTTATGGACTTCAACCCAAAAATATTTAAACAATTGTACCCAAGGGCCATGCTAGATATGATGGAGGGGATGAATGAAAATTAATCCTTTTTTAAAGGACAAACATCAAATACTCCTCCTATAGAAACATACAATGCAGCTATTTGTAGTGGATGATCCTTAATGTGGTGCAATAATATGTTTAAGCATCCATACACACACATCATCACTGTTCAGCCAGAACATGGAGCCCCCAAAAGTTTGCTTTATAGGAGAAAAAAGAGAAAGAAAAGCATCAGCATACATATAATTCCTCTTCTGTTTCGCATACAGTTTGACCAAGAGGAAAAAAGGAACTGAATATATTTTGGTTTATAAATTTATATTCGGATAAGAAACTGCAAGATGTACCTGCTATTTCAAAGGGAGAAAACCATACCTGCTCAGTAACCTTTTATAGTTAAAATAATGGTTGGGCACTGATCGACTTCATGGCATCTATTATGATAAAGATCAACTTCTAAAAAGAGAGAGAAGAGTTTCAATAAGTACTGCAGAACATGCTTTACTTCAGGACTTCTGAATATGTCACACATGCTCTTCCCCACACCTTTCTATGGGATCAAGGTTTTCTCCAAAGTTTTCATTGAAAGTAAGCAGTATACGTAGCAGGCTGACTGTGGTCCCAAAAACACTGCAGAAGTAATCCAGTTTGAGACTCCTTTAACGGCCCTGGATCAATGCTAGGGAGTTCTGGGAACTGTAGTTTTGGGACATATTTTAGCCTTCTCTATCAGAGAATTCTGGTGCCACAATAAACTACAATTCCCAGAATTCTCTAGCACTGAGGCTGGGCAGTTAAAGCAATCTCAGAATGGATTACTTCTGCAGGGTGTTTTGGACCTTAGTTTACAAATGTTGCTAGTAAAGAAGCTCTTCTTTTTCTTCAGTTCAGTGAAATACACTTTGTGGGATGAATTAATCTGTTGAACATTTACTGTTCTATGAGGTGAGACTGAAAGTTGCAGAACAGGACTGGTTACCTGCATGTAGAAACAGAGGCTTAAAAAATTAAAATAAAATTCCAACCCGCCTAAAAAAATCAATTGCAGATTTTCCCCCTGCTAAAAATGGGTTGTGACTCCCCTGCAAAATGTGCACCCTCATATGACAGGGACCCAAAACAATATGAATGGTACCAGCTTTTCTGTTCTAGCAACAACTTCTAAAATATCACAAAAGATTGCAAGAGTATCACCCCATTAAGTACAAGAGGCTATCATCAAAGGATCCATTAGTGACTTATTTTTGAGTACATAAGTCAACAATGACTTGAAGGCACATATACACACACATTGGATGCATTTAAATGTGTATCACATTTGCTAATGAATCGAGCCATAGCTACCTGGGGGGGGGGGGAATAAAGAAAAACCATCTGATTAAAAAAATAGCACATGCTACTATCTTGCCTTGGCAATCATAAAACTTTGACATACAGTATTACTTACTTAACTTTCAAAGACATACATTAAATAGCAAAAGCACATCCTAAAAACATGTATGGCATAATTCAGCTTTCCTTACCTTTTGGATTTTTACTGGTGTCAAGCAGACATTTTGAATGGTACACATGCTTCATTTACATCTTTGGACATTTTCTGCAAAAATTCAAAAGAAAATCAAGCCTTAACAATCATGCAGCTAAGCAATGTCTTATAAGATGTTGATCTGCTACTCTGTCCCTTTCGTTATAGGGTAGTTCCAGTTTTGAGTTCTTACTCTAAATAAATATATTCTCCAATAGATGATTATATAATTAGTTTTTTGTGGAGTTTTCGAGCTATGTGGCAATGTTCTAGAACAGTTTCTTCATGGCCACATAGCCCAAAACCCACAAAAAACTATGGATGCTGGCCATGAAAGCCTTCGACTCCAGATTATATATTCACATACATGGAAATATTTCAATTATGCCCAAAAGGCTGAAGCCAGACTGAAGATGTATCCAATGCCATCTACTTAGATCAGAATCTTAGTATGTAAAGAAAGTGGTTGAATGCCAGCATTACCGGACTTTGCTTGTCATTCAACTGCTTCTGCTTGCTTTTTCAAGTGCAGAGAACACACAACAGGAGGGTTTCACAAGAAACACAGAAAGAACCACAACATTAACATATATACAACAATGACTACACATAAATATTTGATAGAAATGTATGATCATTGTTTATATGTTAGAGTTGTGGTTTTATTCCTTTGGTAGATTGTTGTGATATAGTTCATTTTATTGTCAGTTTCTCCCTGCTTTCTTTCTATGCTTTTTTTCAAATGGCCTGTTATTTTGCAAAGAAGCTTCTTTCAGTCAAAGCATACATGCTAATGTTCTCAACTGAAGTAATATGGATATGCCAGTTCTAGTTCTATTGCCTGAGTTTGTTTTCTTTACTCCACCAGGAGTTCTATTACAGTAACATTTCTATATTTAAAGGAAGTGAGAGTAATGAAGATTAATGAAGTGCTGGGGGAAAATTACACTCAACCCTCCATATCCACTGATTTCCCCTCTGTCCCCATGGATTCAACTATCCACAGCTTGAAAATATTCCAAAAAGCAAACAAACATAAATTTCAAAAAGCAAACCTTGATTTTTGCCAATGTATATAAGGGATGTCATTTTACTATGTCATAGTATATACCGGTAATGGGACTTGAGCATCCATGGATTTTTATATCCATGGGGGTCCTGGAACCAAATCCGAGCAGATACCAAGGGCCTACTTTAAGTTCATAACAAAGTAAAACAAGATAAAACAGAGCAAAAGGATGATGATGATATTTATTTACAGTCAATCTTTTTCCTAGCTTGTGGCTCTAGTAGGTTTACAACAGTTTAAAATGAGCACAGTTAAAACTTAAAAGCATAAAAAGTTAAAAAACATTTAAACTCTCATAAAAATAAAAGCAGTTAAAACAGCAACAAACAAAAGTCCAGGCCCATTCTCCCTAAAATTAGTTCTCAAAGGCCTGTCAGGAATGAATACTCTTTATTATTAATCATAGAAGCTATTATAATCTGGGGTTCTTTAAAATCAGACATGAATTTCTGCACACCCAAGCACATATATTTTAAACTCCAACTGTATATTCACCAAAACTGATATCAGTAACTCCTCTATTTATTTAATAGAGCTTAGCATCAGGTACTGATAAGGCCAGCCCACAACCCTGAGCACATGCAGATGTTGAATCATTTTTGCCAGTAATCCCTGTTTATACTGTATGATGAAGTGACTTCACAAAGGGAGAATGTACACAGTCAAGTCACTGCCAAAGCAACAGGCTGAAAAATTGTGCAGCTTAAAATGATCCTGTCAAACTTAAATGAGTAAAACTGTCTCCATGCTACACAATAACGATTTCCCCCCATACTATAATCCAGTGGTTCTCAAGTGTGGCCTTGATCCCCTCCTCCCAAATCTTTTCTGTCCTGGAGCAGAAGAGAAAGGCAAGGAGGGCATATGAAGCATCTGCCTGGGGGAGGAGAAGAAAGAGAGCTATTTCCTTATAAGATGTTAAAAATAACACAGTATGAATATACAGTACATAAATCTATGAATGAAAATGCACACACTAAACAAACAAAACATTTTTATTCATATACAGTCAGCCCTCCACATTCACTGGGAATAGAGGTGCAGGACCACCGGCAAAGTGGAAAAAATGTGATTAAGTCTAATCCACTCCAAACCATATTGAACATACACAAAAAGTACCATCTCTGGATTCAGCCCACTGTGGATGTCTTTGTGGCAGTGGGTTTCCTTTACAAGGTAGAAGAAGGCAATTTGTGGGGTTGCTGTTGCTTCCACTGCTGCCCTATGCCATTTTTAATAGTAACTTACAACCTTTTCGTTCACAGTGTCTCAGTCTCACAAGGCTTGTAGTCCCTACTAAAAATGGCATAGGGCAGCAGTGAAGGCAACAGCAGATGATCTGTGAATAATCAAATCTGCAGAAGTCAAAGCTACAAATGTGGAGGGCTGACTACATTGCATCAAAGGAGAGCGACCCCCAACATCTGGATGTAGTTGTAAAGGGAATCATAAGTATCCAAAGTTTGAGAACCACTACTATAGACTGGACCTAAGCTATAGAGGCTAAATCTGGAATCCTTTTGCATACAAGCTCTGAACTCTACCATTGAGGTATTGTTCTGTATACTCTTAATTCTTGGTTTGAACATTTGATAGAGTTCAGAGCTTGTATGCAAAAGGATCTCAGGTTCAGCCTCTATAGCTTAGGTCCACAGTATCTGAAAAGACAGTTTGAACCTGCCAGGTTCTTAAGATCTACTTGGGGGGTGGCTTTCTCTTGGACCCACCACCATAACAGGTTCATTTGCAGAGGACATCACAGAGAGAGCCTTCTCAGTGGCTGCCCCCAGCCTCTGGAATCTTTACACTCCCCTTTCACCAGCTAGCAAAGACCCTTTTTGTTCAAGCAGACTTTTAATGTGTAATCAGCCTTATTCATGGGTTCTTTATCCATGGATTTGACCATCCATCACTTCAATATTCCAAAAAGATACACATTCCAAAAAGCAGGCCATTTGCCATTTTATATAAAGGACACAATTTCACTGTTCTGTTCTTTTTAATGGGACTCGAGCATCCACCAATTCTTGTATTCATGGGGGAAACTGGAACAAAACCTCAGCTGATACTGAGGGCCCACTGTACAGTGATTTGAGCACAGGACAACTCTGGAGACCAAGGTTCAAATCCTGAACAGCCATGGAAACTCTCTGGGTGACTGTGTGTAAGTCATACTCTCTTGGCCTCAGATAAATGCAAATGCAAATCCCTCTGAATGAATCTTGCCAGGAAAACTGTGATATAAGAATGCCTTAGGGTCTCCATAAGTTGGAAATGACTTCAAGGCACACAACAAGGCTTTTTAAACATTTTATATTGTTTACCATCTAAACTAGTGTTTTTTATCTGATGGTTTTAGCTGTGTATAAATTTTTATTGTTTTTAGCTGATTCTTTTTGTGAGCTGACTTGGGTCCAGCTCTGGGAGAAAGACAGCATACAAACAAAACAAAACCTCTAGGTTCAAATCCTGATAGTCACAGCTATTCAGTGTAGAAAATACTCAGATAGACAAGCCACTGGTCTGACTTGGTATAAGGCAGTTTCCAAGTATTTTGCATTTTAGTGACAAAGCTTAGAAATTAATTTTACAGAACTACAACAATTTAAAATATTTCTTTTGGCCCATCACAGTTTTGTTAATTTGAGCAACTATGCAATCTGGATTTTTACAAAGCCAGTTCTGTGGTCCTTTTGCTTCATAGAAATGAAAGCATTTTTTTTTACTATCACAGCTAATACAACTCAGAGTACAGTGGTACAGAGTACAGATCCCGGGGGACCACTGTATCTATTCTTAATATTATGTGTGTATGTGCCTTCAGGTCACCAGTCAACTTATGGCGACTCCATTAATTTCATAGAGTTTTCTTAGGCAAGAAGTTCCTTCCTTTGAAATATAGCCTACAGTGCCTGGTATTTGTTGACAGTCTCCGATCCAAGTACTAACTAGGGCTAAGTCTGCTTAGCTTGCAAGATCAGACAGGATCTGGTGCTTTTAGAGTATCTATGGACACAGGTTCCTTTTTGCAAAAGCCTTAAATGTCAGTGCTCAAACCATGTTATGTCCACCCAAATAAAATAACAGATTACAGTGTACTGACTATTATAAATATGATGTATTTAGACACATCTATACATCTCTGTGGTTTGATACTATTACTTACCTAGATATATTTTTAACACGGCACTGGTGTAACATGGCACTGGTTTAGTCGTATATCTAGTTCAGAATGTCTATGAAGTAAGAATATTTAGCATTAATATCAAAGTTCTCAGAATTCAAACATGAATCACACTTCCCTGATTTTTTAAAAAAGATAATCTCTCTCTCTATATAAATATATATTAAGTTTTTACTATGCTCATGCTCACCTTGTAATTAAATAAAAGCCAGTTTTTCTAGATTCTAAGTCAGCACACATCTGCATGAAATACTTGATCATGATTCACCAGGGAAAGGACTCTCAAACTTGATTATCAAGAAGGGAATCCTTGCCAATTCCACCAATCATACTACAGTCTTGCACTGTGGATTTTTTTATATATACACACACAGACAGACACACTGCATATTTGTATGTTTTTAATATGTATCAATCTTAATATTTTATAAGTCCCAGTACTGGGGAAAGGGTGGGATATAAATGAATAAAATAACCACTGCTCAATGTTCCAGTAGTTGAGCTGTAATCACTAGTCATTTGCTGGTGGAAAGGGAGCAAAAAGGTAGCCATCCTATCCTTTTTAGAGAAGGAGTTTCAAATCATGCGAGCAGCTCACCAAACATGCCTCCAATGCTGATGGGACTAAGAAAGGCATCTGTGACTTTGGCTACATAGTCCATGTTCTAGTACACAACAACCTAAACAATAAAACTAATCTGGCTGAGATATTTATGGGAATTAAAACAAAATATAATACATAATTGAGCCACACAAAAATTAAGACACCAACTTTACATTTTTATATTTAAACTGCCTTCACTGGTCCTCTCCAAACATTACTATCAGCCATTCATTAATTGCAATCTCTTTTTTGGAGCAGAAGAAGCAATATATTTTCTTGTTTATGAATTCTTCTTGACAGCAACAGAACAATCTGGCTTTATATCCTGAGTAGTTAGCATGACATATGCTTTGAGTACTTTGCCATGATCGGTAGCTTGAGGCTTGGAACATTGCCTTGACAACAGGGGTCATAGCTCAGTGCTTATGCATGGGGAATCTCCAATTACAAAAAGACCTCTGGTAGGAACACATGTGCTGCACTATTGTCTGAGAATGACCTCTACCTGAGACTTTGCAAAGTAACTGCCAGTCAGAGCAGACAATATTAGACTACAGGCCAAATGGTCTGATTCCTTGTATTTTTGAGATATTTGGGCATGTTTGCATCAGTGTTAAGCCTAGCTATTTTTATTATAGGACTAGCTAAGGTGTGAGAGCCAGCATGGTGCAGTGGTTTGAGTGCTAGACTAGGACTCTGGAAACCAGGATTCAAATCCTGGCTCAATCATGTAAGCCCACTGAGTGACCTTGGGCAAGTCGCACTCTCCCAGCCTCAAAGGATGGCCATGGCAAACCTTCTCAGAAGCAACTTGCTGAGAAAATCCCATGACAAGTTTGCCTTAGGGTCGCTATAAGTCAGAAATGACTTGGAGGCACACAATAACAACAGGAAAGTTAAGGGATACCCAACACTGCCTGGGTCTGTACCTTACACACCAAAGGGGTGTAAAGGGCCATTCATTTTCCCACTACTGTACTGGTAAGATTCCTGAAGTAAAAGAAAAAAGGTAGTGGGAAAATGGAAGCCCCTTTAGATCTATTTGGTGTGTAAGATACAAGCCCCCGTCTGTTTTCCTGTCTTGAAAATACTCTCTCTCACACACACCAGGAATGTTAGAATCAGTGCCTCTGTTCTCTACTTTTCTGCCTTGGGAATCTTACCAATAGTGCCTTAAAGAGCCTCCCCTTGTTTTATAGCTGTTAAAATTTTTCTCAATGATTAATGGAAAGAACTCAATTTTTGCCACTTTAGAATTTTGACATGAAACTGGCCACTGCAATCTGGGCAACACCCCCCCCCCCAACACTATTACACTTTGAACTGTCTAGTGCAACATCCTAATGAACTGTGGCAGCAACCCTTTTTTCTTCTAGGAAGCCTCTGTTTTGGCATTTCAGCTTGGAGATGGTTCTTGGACAACTAAAAACTCTTACAATGCCCTGGTGAGTTGTGTGGTTGTCATAGACATTTTCTCTTTTTTTTCTTTTATTTTTTTGGTAGCCAGTGTGGTGTCATGGTTTGAAGATCGAACTAGGACTCCGGAGACCAGAGTTCGAATCCCCTCTTGGCTGTGGAAACCCACTGGATGGCCATAGGCAAGTCACATGCTGTCAGCCTTAGAGGAAGGCACCAGCAAATGTTCTCTGAAGCAATCCTGCCAAGAAAACCCTGTGACAAGTTTGCATTAGTGTTCCCTTAAGTCAGATAATGATGTGAAGGCACACAACAACAACTTTACTTAAAGAGACAGGCCCATTTCTCAAGGAACCCGCACTCCAAAACAAAAAATGGGGGAAAGTGTACAATGTAAGAAGACATTTTCTCAGGCCAAATGTCTATCTGGTCAAACATTTTGATTACTAGCAGCCTTGGTGAAGGCCAAAAGCAAGTCAGGAATGTGCTCTTTTCTAGCTGCTAGCATTCAGCAACATAATGCCTTTCACCCAGGAGGTTCTTAATAGAGTCAATATGGGTAAATAGCTACAGATAGAGTGATCCTCAATGCATCTGAGCAATCCTGTTTTCAAAGCAACCAAACTGAGAGACATCACTACATTTTGTGTCAGTGGCTGCATCTACACTGGAGAAATAATCCAGTTTGACCCCACTTTAAGTGCCATGTAGCATTGCCAGGTAGAATTGCCAGGTTTTTAGAAATGGAAATAAGAGGCAATAAGACACGCAAGGTGAGTAAATCAGGAAGTGGCAATGAAGAAGGCAGTGTCCTACCTAAATAGCAAAAGAAAGTACAGTACTGAGTTCAATTAGTCCAGCCATGCAGTTCTCTGTAAAATTAACATAATGTTTATAGCCACCAATTACACATTTCTGTCTACATGAAGGGCCAGTGCCACAAAATATGAGATGGGGGGGGGGGGAGGACTGAATTGTGGGGGGGGGGGGTGAATTAAAGACTGAATTTCCTCCTTCAGACTATTAACTGTACTGTATAAGGAAAAGCTCCCACAAATTAACTTATTGCCCATAGTAACAGATTACACAAGCTTTTGTCTGCATGAAGGGCCCATGCCCCAAAATATTAACTTTATTTTGCAGAGGGATGTGTGACTCCTTTAGTCTCTCTATATAAGGAAAAGCTTCCCAACCCTCAAATGAGGGGGAAATATACTGCTTATAAAAAGGGGCACCTGGCATGAAGTAATCTTGCTGTATGCCACCCACACAGAAACTGCAGGGGAAGTGGAAGCAAGGAGGGATTTAAAGCACACACACAATCTCACATACACAGTCTCATACACACTCACACACGTCTCTACATCAAAACTAACGTAGCCCAACTATGGCCTTCAAAGGGAGGTTCTTTATTCGATCCCTAAGACACACAGTGGGCCAGCAACACTTTATAATAATCATATAGTAACAGTAATAATGAGAGCCAACGTAGTGTAGCGCTGGGAGTGTCCGACTAGGACTCTGGAGGCCAGGGTTCGAATCCACACTCAGTCATGTGTGACCTTGGGCAAGTCACACTCTCCCAGCCTCAGGGGAAGGCAATGGCAAACCTCCTCTGAACCAGTCTTGCCAAGGAAAGTTACAGTGGTCCCCCGCCTTACGAATCCCCCGGGTTGCGAAAACCCCGGGATCCGAAAGGCGGCGGACCGGCTTCCTATCCCTCGGGATACGAAAGATCCCCCGGGATACGAAGAAAAAAACCGCGCGGCCCCTTTAAATCGGCCGCGCGGTCCATTGAGTTTAGCGGTCCCCCGGGAAACGAAAGCTTCCAGGTTACGAAAGTAATCCCGGAACAGATTACTTTCGTAACCCGGGGGATGACTGTATATGTTTGCCACTCAGGGTTGCCACAAGTCAGAAAAATGACCTGAAAGCACACAGCAACAGTAATAATACTAATATTAGTAATATTAATATAGCCTGGTGTAGCGGTTGGACTAAAGAGTTTATCACACAGGGGACAATTGGACGTATAAATGCTGATTAACCCCCGATAATCCCACAATTATTTATTTATTTAGACCCCACTCTTCAGCCTTAAAGGCTATCAATTGTGCTAATGGTTTTCACACGTCATGTTCAAAGCGATATTATCCCATAAATAACCGGTTATTATAGCACAATTCCGCTAATGGTTTTCACACGTCGAGGTGAAACGTGATTAAAGTGGCATTAACCCGTGAATAACCAGGCAGGAAACAGCAGCAAATCATTCATGGGATTTTCTCATTAATTACTCTTTGCTGTTTAGTTGCCTGTTTGTTCCGTGGTTATTCCCAGGGTAATGGCTCTTGTGTTAATTTCATTTTAATCGCGTTTTAATGTCAATTGCACAATTTTCTTCGGTCAATCACCGTTTAAAGTCCCAACGTGTGTGATAAACTCCTAAGACTCTTAAGACCAGGGTTCAAATCACTGCTCAGCCATGGAAACTGCGTGAGTGGCCCTGGGCAAGTCACACTCTCTCAGCCTCATAGGAGGCAACTTGTTGTTGTTGTTGTGCGGTTCAAGTCGTTTCTGACTTATAGCGACCCTCTCACAGGATTTTCTTGGCAAGGTTTGTTCAGAGGACTTCTTCATAATAATAGTTAATGGGGAGCAGCCTGGTTGAGCATTGTGCTACGACTCTGGAGGCCAGGGTTCGAATCCCCGTCCAGCCATGTAAACCCACTGGGTGACTTTGGCTAAGTCACACTTTCTCAGCCTCAGAGAGGACAATGCTTCATAGTGACAGTGAATAGGGAGCAGTGTGGTGGTTTGAGTGTTGGACCACGACTCTGGAGACCAGGGTTGGACTGCCCAATGTCAACCCACTGGGTGTGACCCTGGGCAAGTCACACTCTCTCAGCCTCAGAGGACGTCAACGAAAGAAAGAAAAAACCCATGATAGTGTGGTGCAGTGGTTATGGTCGCCATGAAAGTGCCCCAAACACACACACGTGAGTCATACATATTGAGAGGGTGGCATAGGTTTTATTGGACTGTCTGGCGGGGCTCTGGGTGTGAGTTAAGCGTCCATTCCCAGCGCCGAGAGGAGGGAGAAGGAAGGAGAGGCGCCTCCGCCTTCCCTTCCCCTCCTCTGGCGCTGAGTGAGGGGCTCTCTGCAGTGCGCAGGGACTGGAGATTGACAGCTAACCGCCAACATTCCGACCAGACCCAATTTTCCGCAACGCGGGGGGGAGGCAAACAAACATACCTGGCGCGAGATCACCCCCTTTCTCCCCCCTCTTTCTCTGACGAATGGTTTCGACCAACCGCACCCCCGCCGTTGGGACTCTGTTCGTCCACTCTCACAGCTGACGCGCCACAGTTCTAGAGCCTCGCCTGGGCCGGAGTGAATCGAACGCCGAGAGGAGGAGGAGGAGGAGCCGCCCGGCCCCGCCCCATCGACCAATCGACGCGCTCGGAGCTCTACTCGCTGACCTAGTCCCTATTGGCTACTGCTGCCTTATACTGTACTCTTATAGCCCTGCCATGATTCCATTTTAACTGCTCAGGCTGCCTCCTCCTGTTGCATTCTGGGATTTGGAGTTTAAATAGGGGGCGTTTAGAATTCTGTGCAACAGAGCTCTTAGGCCTCGCTGAACTACAAACCCCAAAGTGCAACAGGAGGCAGCCAGAGCAGTTAAAGTGGAAGAGCAGCAGCTGTCACAGTGCCATAATAATCTCTATGTGGCTGGCAAATTAGAGGGCTTTTGCCTCTGCCTTCCCTGAGGCTGAGAGAGTGTGACTTGCCCAAGGTCAGTCAAGTCCAAGCAGGGACTCAAACCCTGGTATCCAGAGTCATAGTCCAGTGCTCAAACCAGTACGCCACACTAGCTGCCTTGGTGCAACTTCTACTTTTTCTGATGATGAGGAGGAATAATTATATATATATATATATATATATATACTGTGTGTGTGTGTGTATATATATATATATATAAACCTTGAGCAAGTCACACTCTCTCAGCCTCAGGGGGAAAGCAAGGGCAAACCTGTTCTGAACCAAGAAAGCCCTGTGATAGGATCACCATAACAAGGTGCACAACAACGGCAAATATTTCTGTATCATCGTGTGCTTCAAATCATTTCTGATTTGACCCTATCTTTCTGGGGCTGAGAGAGCATGACTTGTCCAAGGTCACCCAATGGGTTTCCATGGCTGATGAACCCAGTCGTCCAGACTTTTAGTCCTATGCTCAAACCGCTGCTCCATATCTATATACGGGGCTAAAAAGACAGACAAAAAGAGGTGCTTTCAGGCTGGCTTGAAGGCACGGTGTTTAGATGACACATGCCCTGAAGCCAGTAGAAAAGTGTCCTTATGCAGAGAAAAGCTGTTCCAAAAAGAAACAGCTTTTTTCCCCTTCTTCCTGGTTTGAAGCCATGTCATGTGGTCATGACATAAACACTCCAACTGCCTTGGGAGCCGGCGGTGTGGTTGGTGGGGTTTTGATGTGGCTTCAGAAAAGGCAGCTTCAAGCCACTTTTTCCTGCCCATCTGTTTTGCCCCTAAGTGATTAAAAAGCAAACCAACAGCACTTGTCCAGTGTGTGCATGTGTCTTCAAGTCACGTGTTGACTTATAGTGATCCAGAGACCTCTAGGTGCCCAGGAAGGCTTGCAATTATGTCCCCAGCAGGGCTTGGGGATGGTATTGGGGGGATAAAATTGATACTTTTTGGGGAGGGGGACCAACAGATGTGGTCACAATCTCTTGGAAGACTAATGTATTGTCCAGTCATGGTCTGAAGAAATCACTGTGCATGTGAAGTTTCCTGTTGATTTATGCTGCCCTTAAGAAAGGAAGCCAAGATCATGAAACTGAGAGTGTCATACTTTGGCTACATCATGAGAAGGCACTAGAATCATAGAGTTGGAGGAGACATCCAGGACCATCCAGTCCAATCCTGGATGCAGGAACTCACAATCAAAGCACCCCTGAGTGACAGATGGACATCTAGCCTCTGTTTAAAGACCTCCAAAGGAGGAGACTTCAACATATTCCAAGGAAGTGTGTTTCACTGACAAACAGCTCTGTCAGAGAGCTCTCTTCTTGTAGCTTGCATCCATCTCAGAACCACCGGGAAGAATTTATTAGAATTTTACAACACAGGACTGATGACAACTTCCCACAGGGCATTCTCGGCAGTGGCCCCAAATCTTTGGAACAACTTGCCAGAAGAGACCCATCTTATTACTAACCTAGATGCCTTCAAGAAGGCACTTAAGGCAGATCTCTTCCGGCAGGCCTACCCACCTGATCTACTATAAAGGATGGCTAAAGATCTATTGGAGAATGATAGCAACATTAGGTCTAAGGATTGCACTAATAATTGTTGAATAATGGTTTTAGTGATTGAGTTAAGATCATTTTAAATTGCTGAATTTTAAACTGCTGAATTGTACTTTAATTGTATGACTGTATCTTAGCTATTGTTGGAATCCCAACTCGATCCAACGGGAGAGGCGAGAAATATAAATAAAAGTTTTTTATTATATTGTTGTTGTTGTTGTTCTGTGTTCTAGTTTTTGGAGCAGCAGAAAAGAAGCTTGCTCCATCCTCAATGTGACACCCCTTCAAATACTTAAACAGGGCTATCATATCACCTCTTAGCTGTCTCTTTTCCAGGCTAAACATTCCCAGCTCCCTAAGCTTTTCATCATAAGGCATGGTTTCCAGTCCCTTCACCAGTTTGGTGGCCCTCCTCTGGACACACTTCATCTTGTCAACATCCTTCCTGAATTGTGGTGCCCAGAACTGGACGCAGTATTCTACTGTAGCTGTGTGTGCCTGCCTACAAAAGGCAAGGTGCATAGCAGCTCCCTCCAGAATACCTTTCATGAACATGCATGAAATACAAAAAGGGAGAACAAATATTCCTGCCTTACCTGCAGGATGTTTAAACATCCTGCAGGATGTTTAAAAAAGAAAAAAGAGAGACAGAGTGACCGAACATGCTCCTTTTCCATGACCTGTCCTACATTTTGACCTTCTATCAAGGAGGAATTTCAAAATGTTCTCAATTTTGAGCATGACTAAGAGGTGAAACAAACAGTGATTTCCAGCTACTGTCCTAAATTGCCCACATCTAAAATGCATTGGCAGAGGTAATTGGATGTTTCCCCTTTTGCATTGCTAGGACATGGAAGTCTCTATGCGCAGGCACTTTTCCTGATGATCCTGATGGAGGGCATGATGGGATATGACCCCAGTCTTCCATAGGCCTGAGACGAGGACACCACGTAGGCAGTGTAGCCTAGTTGGGTGTTGCCAAAAGGAAAAATCCTTCACACCTTGGACATATTTATGACTTTGTGACACTTTGCAGATACAAGCTATTCCAGTATCAAGTGTCCTTTCCCATCGATGAGGCTTCCCATAGATCAAGTGATGTGTAAATTTGGTCTTGCTTTGATGTAGGACAATAACTTCTGCTGAGAACGTGACTAGAAGCCTATTTAAATCCTTGCCATTTCTTTGTTCTCTGTTCTGCCTTGGGATCTCAGACAGACCTCTGGTTGTTTGGGGCTCTATGCAGTTCCAACCCCTCTCCCTTACCCTCACCTTTTTCCTCTCCCAACTTCTACATAGACGGCAGACAGGCACTTTGTCAGCCTGCTTCTCCTGGCACCCCTTTCCCTACCTTCCTTCATTGTGTTGCTGCATCTACCTTGATTCCGAGGAACCATCTCAGGCAAGTATTTTACCATCAGAAAGGCCTCGTGTTCTCTTCACCACATTTCCTCCCTTCTTTCTATTAGTCTTGTGTGGTTGCATGTGTGTATGTGTGTGAGAGAGTGTGTCTCCCTGTACATCAATAAACTAGATTAAAATTCAAAGACTTTGCCTTTGTGTCAGTTCCTGGTATCTCTGGTCGCTCTGTAAACACTGTGGGATTCAAGGTCCCCAAAAAAGGTCATTGTACGGAGCCCAAGATTGGTGTATTGAGCTAATTAATATTCCCCAAATTTGAATAGTTATCCTTACACTACTCTGAAGGCGGGACGTTAAGTGACTCAAAACCGGCCCAAAGTCATGCTCTGTGGCTAAAAATCGGAGCAAAAAGAAACCAGGATAGTCTGTCTGAAGAGAAAAAAATGTGCATCTTTACTTCTCCATATAACACCCCAACACGAGTGCGGGGCTGGGGCAAAGCAAAGAAATGAAAGTCCAACAATTCCAATGGATGTAACTGCAACATATAGAAACCAGATAGCCCTGCAAAGGGGGGGGGGGGGGATGGGATGAATGGGGATGAAGAGTGTATGTATAGGAGGCCTCCATGATTGTGCTTTGCCAGTGTATCACTCGCACACTGATGCACTGATGCCCTGTACAGGCAGAGCATAACGTGTGTGACTGTGGCTGATCAAAGGGGCAGTCACACAATGGGATGGCATCTGGGCAGACATGGTAGGTACTTGGAGGTACTTGCAGCTGGATGCCATGCGTATTGAGCCCACCTTGGGAGCGGGCCATGCAGGCAGCAGGGTTTCAACACACTGTTGAGAAAAGCAGGATCAATCCACTGTTTCCTGCCCGCCTGCTCTAGCCCCAAGAAGCATGCATTTACATTTATATTAATGTTTTAAGGTTTAATTTTGTAATGTCCTGTATTTTTCTGGACTGTCCTACATTTTGCGGTGCCTTGTCCTTTGCAGTTATGACATCTGATCACCTTGGAGAGACAGCATGTATCTATAAGTTTTGCCACCAACATGAAATAATAAGAAAGACGGAAACAAGTGAAATAAAAAATTGCCCCAGGATACATGTTGAAAGAAGCTTTCAAGTGGTCTATAGAAGGCTGCAAATATTTTTGTTCACTTATGCAAGGTTTATTCCACCTGTTTTTTCCCCCCACATATGCATATTGTTAGTTTTGTTGTTTAAATTTATTTTACTACTATTCTTTTTTGTCAACCTATCCCCATTTCCATGTTATTTCTGCCTCTAGTATGAAAGTTTCTGTTAAATAAATATCACCAAGGAACACAACTACTTTGTTAACTGAAGTATATCTGTATTTTAAATTCTATACAACATGAATTTTTAGCTGCACCTGTTTTAAGTTTTGTAAGCCATTTTGGGTCATAGACTGGGAAATTTCTATGATTCTATGTCAATATAAATAGTACTGGTAGAAGAAAAAGAAGTATATGTCGATGTATGTTTGTATATTACAGCCAGTCTAATAATGACAAAGGCTACCTTTTGATAGGAGGGCAGTAATAATAATAAAGCTGATTCAGAAAGGGGGCATTAATTTTTTTTTTTAAATTGCAATCTAGGCACCAGATCCGGTCTGATCTTGGAAGGTAAGTAGAGTCAGCTCTGGTTAGTACTTAGATAAGAGTCTGCCAGTCCAGGTGGAGAATGCTATATTTCAGAAGAAGGAACCTGTAAACCCACCTGAGTCTTCCTTGTCTAAGATAACCCTGTGAAATTCATGGGGTCTCCAAAAGTCAAGACACGAAGGCCTTCATGTTTTAAGCACGTTCTCTGCTCAATTAGCCTTTCATCCTAAACAAGGGAACTGCACAGTAAAGTTATATAGAACTGCAGCTTTCATTCTGAATAAGTTCTTGTTCGTAAGTATACAAGGCTGCAACTTGTATTCATTACTGATGTTACTTAGAAATAGCCTCCAAAGACCTCTGAATGCTTTTGAAGGAATTATTAAAGCTGCTTTATGTAATATCGTACCATCGATTCCAGTTAATCTGATCTAGAGTATTTTCTGAAAATACTGGCTTAAATGTTGTCTATTGACAAAGGTCAAAAGTTTAGAAGCAGCATAACATCAATTGACTGAAAACAAATTGCATGAGATTTGACGATGCAGTTTTTTAAAAGTAGAGTTTGACTACATTGCCAGATATTTTTGTTCTATTTAAAAGACTTAATTGAGTAACTAAACACTTGCACATGTGAAAATCCAAGGGTGAATAACAAGTAAACAGCAAAGTCGGCATACTAAAATCTGACTCATAGTCACCCGATCTTATTCAGTATTTGTTTCTTTCCCAAACTCTTGACAGTGGATACCGCCCTCCCCATAATAAAATTAGAGACATGTGTCATTTTTACATTGTGAAAGTGATAACAGCAGAACCTTCCCTTGCCAAAATCGCAGCATGGTAGTTGTAGGACCATTCAAAATGTTACAAAGCCATGTCCAATTATTTGATTTCTCCAGAACTCTTCATCAGACTGAATGGTACTCAAAATAAGTGGGAGAGTAAGACGCTACCATGGCGTAGCTGTTTCATGCTGGACTAGGACTCTGGGAGACAAGGGTTTGAATCCCTGCTCATCCATGGAAATCTACTGGGTGACCTTGGGCAAGCTGCACTCTCTCAGCTTTAGAGGAAGGCCATGGCAGCCCTCCTTTGAGTAAATCTTGCCAATAAGACCCCAGAATATGGTTCCCATTATTCAGAGTCAATTTGAAGGCACATAACAACAGAGAGAGGGACTGAGTTGTTCATCTGATGCCTTTGCCCAAACTAGATTTTCTAATGTCTTAAACTGTAGCTCAGGAAAAGTTGGACAAATATAATAAAGTGGAACTGTCATCTTAGTTTTGGCTGACACAAGTCAATGTTGCTCAGAAGACCTCAATGTATGGGGTGGATTATATGGGAAAAGACGATCGTGAAGGTAATTAGGAGCCAATTCATGTAGGGCTTTGAACACAATCACAAACATTTTGTACTTTGCCCAAAAACTAATTGGCAGCCAGTGAAGTGATTTTAATACTGGTGTGATATGTTCCCTCCTAGATCTAGATCTAGAATACCTAATCTGGCTGCCATGTTTTGAATTAATTGAAACTTCCAGACATGGTTACAGAGGAAGACCAATGTGTGTTACAGAAGTCCAGCCTTGAGGTTACCAATCTTTAGATTTCCAGTTCTAGGAAGGGAACAGCAAGTGTAAAATCCAAAACTGATAGCACAATAACAGTACATGCATATTACACAATTAACTTTAACAGTTAGCAACACATTCATATACAATTGGCTTTCCATATCCATGGATTCTGCATCCATTAAACCAACCTTGGTTCAAAAATATTCACCTCTCCTTCTCTCTCTCTCTCTCTCTCTCTATATATATATATATTTCCAAAGAGCAGACTTTGATTTTGCTATTTTATATAAGGGACATCATTTTATTTTGCCATTGCATATAATAAGACTTGAGCATCCACAGATTTTGGTATGCACAGGAGGTCCTGGAACCAACATCCAACGGATACCATGGGCCCATTGTATGTAACATTTATCTCTTAGAATCATAGAATCATAGAAACTTAGAGTTGGAAGAGACCACAAAGGCCATCCAGTCCAACCCCCTGCCATGCAGGAACTCCCAATCAAAGCATCCCCGACAAATGGCCATCCAGCCTCTTGCAATTAAATAACTTTTTTGCCTACCCTATCAAAGGTTAGGTACCAAAGATACTCATCTGTTTTAAAAAATAGCTTGGTCAATTTGCCAAAAAACAATGAAATGTGAGATTAAACAAGGGCTGGTTGTTATGCCTTCCTCCTTGGGATCACTCTAGCCATTGACTGCTGCTGTGATGCCGAAGCAGCCTGCAGAGCAGGGCTACTAGGTAGGGATCTGCTTTAATTTTACTAAAATGAGAACCCCCTCTCTGAGTCAACCTTGGAATCTTGGGATTGAATTCACAATCTTGTGGCTACAGTACTTGCATTTAACCAATGCACCACAAGAGCTCCTTTTAAAAATCAATTTATCAATTTTATCAATTTATCAAATTATTTTTAACAGTTTAGATTAAGCAGCAAACCATGATTTTTTTGCAACCTAGGAAGCAAATGAATGGAGCACAAATGGACAGAAGGCAGAGAAGAATGAAAAAAAATGTGTGAGGACAGAGGTTGTTCTCATATGCAAAGCCACAGTTTGGCTTTCAAGTCAAGTGTAAATTGAACCCCAGTCTTCCATCCTTTCGTAGGTCAGTAAAATGAGTACCCAGCTAGTTGGGAGCAATTGGCTTACAGTTTGTTAAACTGCTTAGAGAGTGCTGAGTTCACGATGAGGTGATATAGAAATGTAAATGCTATTGTTATGCTGGTAATCTCTAATGTTTACTCTTCAAACCAGGATTGCACGTGTATTTTGAGTTGGTTTGGAAACTGGGCTTGTAGAACATGGCCAAACAGTAGATTGTTAGTGCAGACTGGGGAAGACAGTTTGCTGCAAAGCAAAAAGTCAGTAATTAGCAGGATGTATGAGAGGATGACAGCATATGTGAACACAAGGCTTGCTTCCTTGGCCACACTGCAGAAATAATCCAGTTTGACACCACTTTTGCCATGGCTCAATGCTATAGAATTCTGGGACCTGTAGTCTTGTGAGACATTTAGCCTTCCCTGTCAGATAGCTCTGGTGTCACAAGCTCCTACAATTCCATAGCATTGAGCCATGGCAGTTAAAAAGGTGTCAAACTGGATTATTTCCACAGTGCAGATGCAGCCCTTATGTATAACAGGTCTATGATCTGGCATCTGTAACACCAGCCCTGTCCTTATTCCTGTCTGACATAGAGGATCTATGCTACTGTTTAATTTTTGCCTAAATTTTAATAAGATTTGAAATTAAATATATATGCAAACAATAAAATAAGCTTTCTCTCAGTCCCTCCACCATCACAGGCTCACTTGGTGAGGACATGAAAGAGAGAGCTTTCTTGGTACTGTACCTGCTCCCACCCCTGAAAATCCCTTTCATGAAGGCTGAGATAGCTCCTTCCATGCTCTCAATTCACCAGCAGGTAAAGACATTTCTGTTTAAGCAAGTTTTTAATGAGTAATCATGAGTTTTATTGATCTATGTTTTCTTTTATTTTTAAAAATATTTTGTGGCTTTAAAATTATTTATATTGTTTAATGTGGTATTAAAAAAAAATATTGTTAGAGTCCTCTTAACTGATTCTCTTTGGAAACTGCCTTAGGTCTCACTCCAAAAGAAAGGTGGGATATAAATGAACTAAATAAAATAAATAAGTAACCATGCTTTTCTGGTAAGGAAAAAGAGATTTAGGAGTGATCATACTGGCAGGCACGATCTGGAAACTTCCAAATCAGACAGAGAAACCAGCATTTGTTTCTGTGTGATTTTCCAGATGTTGATCTTGGAGTGTTTCTTAGTCACCCAGCTGCAAGCAGCAGGAATGCTGGCTGGCTGACATTTGTCTGAAACTAATCTCTCTTTGAGGTAAATGCAAACAGTAGAAATAGTTATGGTATACTGCCAATCCTGTGCAGGATGAAGCATTGAAAATGTGGTTCTTAAGGAATCTGAAGGAAATGGACCAATATGATAATAAATCACAAGGTTTTGAAAGCGTGATTATGAAAAAGGAAACAGAAATATCATAGGACTGTACTGCAGGGTTTCTTTTTAGTTCTTGCTGATCTGTGCTTTGTACCGCACAATCCTACATGGTATTTCAGATCTGTACTAAAATATATTTTAAATTGTTCCTTTCTTATAACTTGAAAAATAAAATGTAAGGGCCAGTGCATTTGTGCAATTTTTGGCAGGGCATATGGCAATGCATTTGTGCAATTTTTAATTATGAGAGCAGTGGTTTTCAAACTTTACTTGTTATCCAATACTTTTCTTGAGCATTCTGTTTTCCGTTCTCTATTTATATGCCATTTGGGCATAGCTCTCCAACCTCATCACCATCCAAGAAAGTCATTTATTGGCCCAGAGAGGGGCACCGGAAGTTCCCGGACAACTCTGCAGAACTGGGGCAGTTCACTACTGTTCCAGCTGATGCTGCTCACCTCTGTATTCCTCCTTTTGCCCCAGGTTCAGTTGAAGTTTCATAATAATAGTCAGGAGCATAAAACTTCTTGAAGAGACCTTTGTTCTTGTAAAGCACTATTATGATGATTAGTCTCAAAAGGTAACAACTTTTAGAGGGAGCCATACAAATGAGTGAAAGAAAACTGATAATGATTGTACAGTAGGCCTTTGGTATCTCTTGGAATTTGGTTCTAGGACCCCAGCTGATACTAAAATCCACAGGTGTTTAAGTCCTATTATACAGAATGGCACAATAAAATGGTGTCCCTTATATAAAAAGGCAAAATCAGATGGATTTTTTCCTTCAAGACATGGATTGTTGAATTTCTGGATTTAGAATGTGTGGATAAGGAGGTCAGACTGTATGAATGGTCATGATGTTGCAAGAGTTCATAAAAGCAAAATTATTTATGAACTGATAAGCATGCATTATAAGAAGTCTTTTGCAGGTCATAACATACTGTCTGCAGCTTTAGCAGGCAGTAGCATCATTTCTAAACATACTTTCTATTCTAAGTACTCGTCAAAGTCAGTTCTTGTGTCTTTATTCACATCTTCAGCTCTCCTGTCATGTGATAAAACTGAGCCTCAATAAAATTAGTGGTAAAACAGGATGTTTCTTAAGAAAATATATGTACTGGAAGTTATTTTTTCAGCCAGTAACACTCAGGAGAATTCACACTTTATGACAGAATGGCTGTTTTTCTTTCCACAGGTTAGACTGATTAACGTATCCCTATATGGGGCCAGAATAATCTCTGCAACTATGGACATATTTTTAATACTATTTCTCTAGGTAATGATGACGTACTTAACAAGAAGAAGATTGTTCTTGAGGCAAGAAAGGTATCCATACTGAGATGTCTACTTATTTGTGCTGAATCATTTTTATTGATAAACATTTTTTTTTCTGGCAAATTTATTATTTCAGGAACATTTTGGTATTTTAATATCTATTAAGGTTAGAAATAAACATTGCCAAGTTATATTTCATATGTAGCAGAATATATTCATACCACTTGTTTCGGAAATTAAATGCAGTCTTTTATATGTCTATTCAGCAGTATGTTTTGTTGAAATCTGAGGTACCCATGCAAAAGACTATGAAAATGCATATATCTATCTATCTATATATATTGTCAAAAGAGTGCAGCTACAGGGGGGAAAGGAGGGCATTGCCCTCCCAATAAGATTTCTGTCCTCCCACATAAAATTTCGCTTCAGTCCAATTTTCTAGGATTGCAGAGAGTAAGACATTGAAAATCCATTGCTTCTATGCACCCAGTCCAGTATTGTAGAATCCATAATTTACTTTGGTTTAGAGAAGATCTGTAGGCAATGAAGCAGGCTGGATACGGCTAGAGAACGGATGATGTAGGTCTTGGAGTGAATGTAAATCAGCAAAGACTCTTCATTGTACCTACTATGCAGCACAGAAGCAAGCCCAAAAATTGTATTTTACCTCTAGAATTGCATCCTAAACCTCCCACCCAGTAGGACTATTCCAACTGGTTAGGGTGTGCAAACCAAAACTACCTGCTAGCTATTTGATATTACACTTTTACAGAATCTAGGAAGAGTTCTGATATATCGTCTGGTCAGTTTTTAGGAAAACAGTTTCAGTTATTGAGCCTGATAATGTGGACAGGAGATTTGAAGCAGTTCTGCCTACCACAGGTGCACTCAACCCTTGCCCTTCTTGGCTGATAAAATTTAGCAGGTGTGGATTGACTGGGTGGATCTAGGATCTTCCTGGATCTCTCAGTGTTTTTGATGCTGTTGATCATGGTATCCTACTGGACTAGTTTGGTGATATGAAGGCACTAGATGGAAGGCCAGTCCCAGAGAGTAACAGTGGTGGATTCCTATTCAGCTCATGGCAATTAAGATGTGGGTTGCCATAGGGTTACATCGTATCCTGTGTGCTGTTCAGTTTCTATATGAACCTGCTGGGGGAGGTCAAAAAGGGGTTTGGAGAGGAATGCCATCAGTATGCTGACACTCAGCTCTCATGTTTCTCCTTATCGATGGAGTCAGGTGGGGCTGTGGAGGTGCTTGACTGGTGCCTGGGTTCTGTATTGGACTGGATGAGGGCCAATAAACTAAAATTGAATCCTGATTAGATGGAGGCTCTGTAGATTGTAGGTTCTGGGATCCAGGAATGGGATAAAAGGCCTGATCTGGATGTTGCAGTACTCCCTGTGAAGGAACAGGTGCTTCCCTGTGTCTCAATGGTGAGGTCAATGTTTTTGTAGCTAAAAACAGTATATAAGAATAATGGCATCATTAAGTACTAGAAGCTATTAATGAGGCTGAATTTGGTGCACTGATAATGAAGCTTTACACAGGAGATGAAGATAATGAGAGGGCTGTCTCAGCTGTTGCACCCCAAATCTGGAATGTCCTCCCCCAGAGGCTCACCTGGTGCCAGCACTTATGTCGTTTGGGTTTCAAATTAAAACTGGGCTTTACATCAAAGTCTTTGGCCTTAATTCACCTCAAACACTTTTATATATAGGATTTAAAACTGTCTTATTTTTAAAACCTTTTAAAACTCATCACCTTGCTTAACATGTTTTTATCCTATTTAAATTATCTTACTGTTTTTAACCTGTTTGTTTTAATTCCATTTGTAAGCAGCCCTGAGATCTCATGATATAAGTGGGGTATAACTAGTTTAATAGCAGATAAGCCAACATGGTGTAGTGGTTTGAGTGTTGGACTATAAAAGTTTGATTCGCAGCTTGGCCATGAAACCTTCTGGGTGACCTTGGGCAAGTCACGTGCTCTCAGCCTTGGGAAAGCAATGTAAAACCACATCTGAAAAAAATCTTGCCAAGAAAACCCATGATAGTTTTTTGTGGGTTGTTTGGGCTGAATACATTCTCTGAAGATGACAGCCACAGGTGCTGGCAAAATGTTCTAGAACAAACTATTCTAGAACATGGCCACATAGTCCCCAAAACCCACAAAAACTATGATGCCGGCCATGAAAGCCTTTGACTTCATAAACCCATGATAGGTTCACTTTAGGATCACCATAAGTCAGAATTGACTTGAAGGCACGCAACAAACAACAAAATAATTCATATCAAGGATATATTTGTTGTGTTCACATTCCCTTGGTAACTTTACTGGTCCCTTTTCTTGGATACCAAAACTACATTTGAAAAGTTTCAATTGAAGTTTTAAGTTACTTCAGTGCTAAAAAATTGGGAACTGAAGGACAACTTCATTGGGGAGCAGAATTCTTACTTGGGAAGCTATTGCCCTCAGTTCCCCTTCCCATACCTACACCTCTGATTATTGAAACGTGAGGAGTGCTTCCAGTTTTAACCCAAATAAAACCCATGTTTCAGTTATAAGTTTTTAAAACACTGGGAGAGGGTGTTTTTGAAAATAGGGAATAGAACTTCTTTTGTTAGTACACCCTGCATACATTGCATTATATTTAGGGTTTCCATATTTTCACATCTGGAGCCAGGTATGTTCTTAAGAGATCATGATGAGCTTTGGAACATGAGGTTAATTTTCCATTGAAAGGTCACAGAGACCTTAGACATGTGAAAGGACCCAGATAATACTGAGACAAAAACTAAATGGGATGTGCTGACCACTCCTTTCTTCACCCAGGCTCTCTGCATATCTTCTTGCACCAAGAGACAAAAGAAGTCTCATTGCATGAAAGGCAGTAAGCCAATGTTTCCTACCTACCTGCTGCCATGCACCCAGCCAACTTCCCTATCCATCCACTCTGGAATTGTCCTAATCCAATCACTGTTTTTGCAACGCTGAAGTTAAAGCCATCAACTGGTCTAAAATCCCACTGTCAGTTCCTGGGAAGACCATCAGGTCTTTGTTACATTTCAAGGTAGCACATGGCTTGAGGCTAGGATCCTTCAGATATAAATATCTGTCACAAATACAGCTTCCTTGCACACACAGCAGGTCAAAACATATACTGCAGAAATCATCCAGTTTGAGACCGCTTTAACTGCCCTGGCTCAATGCTAGGGAATTATGGGAACTGTAGTCTTGTGAGGCATTTAGCCTTCTCTGTCAGAGAGCTTTGGTGCCACCACAAACTACAATTCCCATGGTTCTCTAGCATCAAGCCAGGGCAGTTAAAACAGCATCAAACTGGATTATTTATAATAATAATATAATAAAATTTTTATTTGTATTTTCCTGCCTCTACCTACGGATCAAGGCATGATTACAGCGAAAAAACAACAATACAAAATACAATATATGCACAATATACGCAGTGTGTTTTGGACCACAGTTGCCCTACAGTCTGTGCTCTGTGTATTAACTGTGTTGCCTTCAGACTCTGGTCTGAGCCACATCCCACTTTCCATCATCACCGCTCCAGGATAGAAAATTATCACCCCTCTGCTCCCCTAAAAGTCCATTATCTGATTTCCATACTTCCATTTTGGTTAGCTCTGAATGCTGTATCTGTCCAAATTGCTATCATGTATTTGATTGCACTCTCACATATTTCTGAATAAAAACCTTAATTCACCCAAACTTGGAGTCCTGGTATACACAGGTCTAAACAGTCAGTTAGTGCTGGTATACACAGGTGGAAATGATCCTCAAGTTACCCAGCCTCTCACTAGGCCCCTTAAGCTAATCAAATTGCCCCAACTTTTAAGGAGCAGCTAACATTGTTGATGGGGTTCCCCTAGTCCCCTTCCACCTTTCTTTTGGCTATATTTTTTGGTCTGTTATAAAAGAGAGGAAATCACTGCCAAACCTTTCTTGAGAAATCCAAAACAGAAATAGCAGATTTCACTTTTTAAAAAATCAATACAGACACAGAGAATATTCTTAGAAAGGGCATTTGTGGGTTTCCTGCCACAGATCAAAGGGCTGCAGTTAAAATGCCAACACTTGATAAAGGAAGATTATCCTTATCTTTTATCATGAACAGTGTAAGAGTTTAAATAGCTAGCAACAACCACCTAACATCAATTGAACTTTTATCAATTGTTTTTTCTCCCAAAGCCATTTCCGTTCTAGTGGTAGATAGAGATTTTTCATTTTAAAAGCTAAACTCTAATTATTTCTTGAATTAATTAACAACTGAGACATTGTGATTGTATGAGAGGTGGAAACCCAAGTTCAACTCATGTGCACTGTCCCATTTGGTTATGTGAGACTTTTTATATATCTCAGGCTAATTAATCTTCCAGAGTTGTTCTGATGATAAAATGTGTAGGGAGAAAACTGGGGATTTTGTTTTGAGCAACTTGAAGGAAGGGTGGTATTAAGATGTGATAAACTAAAAATAAACAGATGTTGAGAGTTTTCAAACTGGATTTGTTATTAGTGCTTTTTTTAAAAGAACCACGTCCTGCTGATGAGTTTTTTCAAAAGCATATGACTAAGTCATTATTCAGCCATTTTGCTTGTAAAATGTTTTTGGCTTTTCAACATGTTTTTCAGTATTCACTTCACTAAGGCATTATTCAGCCGTTTTGCTTATAAAAGGAAGAAAGGATAGATAGGAAAAAGGAAAACAAGGAAAAAGGAAAACAAGAAAGGAACTTCTTCTTAATATTAAGAAGTTCCTTTCTTGTTTTCCTTTTTCCTACCTATCCTTTCTTCCTTTTGTGTCATCTCTTTTTACAGATTGCAGGCATAAGGCCAGGGCTGTCTGTTTAAAAATTGATTTGTAATCAATTTGTAACAAACATATGAACCATTAACAACAGCATTTTCTCTGTAAGAGTTGCCAAATCTTTCTATATAAAAGCTTACTAGATTCTTTTGAGTAAATCCCAGCAGAAGTATTTTTATTAGTGTGCATTTTGAACTACCGTGTATGCTTGACTATAAATTCATCTCACGTATAAGTCGAGGGCAGGTTTTGGGGCCCAAATTACGGATTTTGATATGAACCATGGATAAGTTGGGGGTGAAACATAGGGGCATATAACAAAGGATCTAAAGGATAAAAAAAAAGATACCAAAGAACTTAAAAAATTCCAGTTGGCAAAACTGTTTGTGCTCACACCAAACGCTTGATGGATGAGACAATAGAAGGGGATCAGTGCTTCCAAGACAGATTGCACTCTTGGCTTTCACCTGAGGATGGTTCCTTTCTTTTATAAGAGTTAAAGTACAGTACTTATGTTGACCTGTAGATAAGTTGACTTAGGTTTTTTGGGTTAATTTTTTGACTAAAATTTCTACACTTGAACATTAATATATTCAGTATGTAGCTTGTACATATACACTGAGAACCTTGACCTCAGGCCCAGCATGTAAGCTCTGGCTAGTACTTGGATGAGAGGCTGACAATGAATGCCAGGTGCCGTAGACTGTACGGTGGGCCCTTTGTATATGCGGGGGATCTGTTTTGGAACCCACCCACCCCCACATATTGGAAAATCCGTGGGACCTCAAGCCCCATTTGTTTCAATGGCCATGCACACCTGGGCCTAAGGCTGCAGATGGCAAGCCCATGTATGGGGTAAGCACACTGCACTTCAGGGGAAGAAATTGGCAAAAACGCCTGAGTATTCTTTGCCTAGGAAAACCCTATGAAATTCTTGGGGTCGCCATAAGTCAACAGGCTTAATAGTTAGAATAGATAGTCTAGTGGCTGTGACTGTGAAACCCCATGTCCTCTTGTCTCTGAAGCAAAAACACCACAGAATTGGTTTGGGGAGAATTCCAATTCCTTGGTTGCTCAAGTTAACAAAAATGTGATTGGCCTAGAGAAATATTTAAAATTTTAGTTCTGTAGAATTACTGTAATTTCTGGGTCTTGCTACTTTTTGAGTATGTACTAAATATGAATTAGATCATATTATGACACCTGTCATAATCCATTCATTCTGATCTTTGTTTTGCAAGCCAATATATTACTAATTTTAAAATATTGTGTAATTATTTATATCTTTGTTACAATATTAGTCATCCGTATACCCTCTAACTGTCCTGATGTGGTAGGGACAGTCCTGATTAATATTCTTTCATCCCATTTTAAAATATCTCCGTTTCCAGCTTCTTTCTCTTCCTTCCACTTTCCTCCTTTCTCCTCAGTTTACTTCAGTTGCTGCAAACTGAGATCAGAGTGCTACAGTAGTTTGTAGTCGGTTAAGAAAATAGAGGGAAGAAGAAAGGAGAGGCCAGAATCTTGCCCTTTCTAGTACTCTCAGGCAAAGTGAAACCGCTGCAACCTCTCCTAGCTTGTGTATTCTTCCTAATTAATATTTTTTTTGTCATCTTAGCTAAACTGATGATATTTGGCCACGTGTCTAAATTTTAATCTTTGAAATGTTGGAGGACATGAGATGCAGGTAGGACTTCACATGACTGAATGCTGCAAAATCTCACAATCTTTTAATAATCCCTTCTCTCCCTTCCCTCCTGCCCCATTTAAACTGATGTCCTAGATAAAATGGTATTTTCCAGCAGATCTGTGAGCATGGAAAAACCACAGTGAAAGGTCCTGGTTTTCTGCTCATAACTAGACCATAAACCATATTTCTAGCAGATTTGTGCTTGCAGTATGGATAAACAGTGCCTCCTTGATTTTGTGCTAATATGATCAGTAAAAAGGAAAGTCCCTTGTTTGTGAGAGATGCCAGCCAGCAGAACATCACTCAGCAACAATGATGCATTTGCTACAAGCAATCGCAGGGTGGCAGTATAAAAGTCAGATCTTATGAATTTAAATTATATGTAGTTGGAATGAAATGCACTAGGGTGAATGTCATACTTGCCAACAGAGGAAGCTTCTATTTATCTTTCCATTAATGATTTACTATGTTTTATAATATTTCTTCAGTGTACTAATTTAATACATTCTTTTAAAACACACACACACACACACAGCACTTGGAACATAGATATTCCAGACTGGTTTCTATAGCTACAATTGTATACACATTTCCCTAGTAGTACCCATGTTAAAATGTTGCTGTAAAAATAACAAAATATCCTAACGGCACATTAAAGTGAACACATTTCCTACAGTCTTTGATTCTGCTCACTTTACTACTTTTGCATTTAAGCCACCTGTGATTATCAAGAAGTCCTACACATACACATTATGTATATGCAAATATTCCAAAATCTCCCCCCCCCCCCTTTAAAAAAATATATATCCAAAGGACTTCTGGTCCCAAGCATTTCAGATAAGGAAGACTCAATCTGTGCAAAAACATGGAGGAAATTGTGAAGCGGGGGGGGGGGGAGGGTCCCCCTCCCCCCGATCTATAGTAGATAGATATGAGATCCTGGTTTATGTATTAGCAACATATCTTACCCGAAAGTATAAAACTGTTTTTAAAACAGAAAATATAAAACAGTTTTTCTCAACCATTTTTATCCCTGAGGAAATGTTGAAATCATGTTCAGGTCCCAGGGAATCTCTGCATAAAATTATTATATCTACAGTTGAAAAACTCCCACCTCCCATCCTCTCACATAACCCTATGGTTCCAGGGAATTCTGGTTGAAAAATCCTGGTATAAAATATTACAGAATGTTTAAGCTCTCTTTTCCTTTATATTCTAAATCTTCCTTTCAGGTTTCATACACAGTACATCTTAGTAGCTTTTCTGCATTTCATGAGTTTGCATTCCCTCTACTCATAGGAAAATCAGATGTTGCCAATATTGTTTCTACAGGGCTATTCTATATGTATACTGACTTGGAAATACAACCCTTTCTACTTAGTGATGTTTCTTCAGGCCCATAACCAGAAATTATGAATTGCATGGCCTGAGTATAATGTAGGATGCCAGCATGCTTAAATGAAAAGGAGATGAAATGCAGTACTGTACTTTTAAGCACACTCTTAACAAATCTTCATATCCTCTGCCAGAAAACAAGTAAGCACATTGGGCAAGTCCAGCCTGGTGAAACCAATGGCTGGTCTTTCTGTGGTCTATGAAGGAAAGTCAGAGAGATATTTGAGTGATTGGGCCATCATGTGGCAGTCTTCCCCCGTAGTTATGGGTCTGCAAGTGCATCTAATGCACTTAGTCTTCTGAATGGCATTTAGGATGGAGAGAAGGTGTTTGAAGCAGACTGTCACCCCAACAGTTGGTGAACAGCATCCACATACATCCCCTAGCAAGAGACATGCAGAGAGAAGTCACTACAGGCTTTTTGGGATAACATGTTCCAGACCAACCATGAGAACTCTAGTTTCTGTTGATCTTGTGGGAGCATAGTAGCTGGTGACTACAGGGAATGCTTATTAACTTATATTTTATCTAACCATTGTTTTGGTCTTTTTGACTACATGTTATTATTGCAAGGTGGTTCTGTTCAGTGTACTCAAGATATTCTTTCTTATTTCAGTACAAGGGAAAATATTAACTGTGGCTCCTAAGACAAATAAAGCTGTCTAGTAAAAGTGGTGAGCAAGATATCAGGGTTCCAGGAGAGCAAAGGGCTGGGCCATAGACAACACCTACTCTGCACCACTGTACTTATTTATTTATTTATTTATTTATTAAAAACAACAACCTGTCACTGTTGCATCTGTGGCATCTCTAAAATTGCCTACAGGATATTACACAACAAAGTGCTGTATTTACTTATGGTACACATTCAATCCCCCCCTAAATATTTGTGTATGTATGTGTGTGTGTGTGTGGGGGGGGGTTCTTTTGTTCAAAGTTATCTCACACATATCAGAGGCTGTATCATGTGTGCCTTGTACATGTGAGGTAAGTACACACAATACACCTTCAGTAAATTGTTACACACACTGGCCAGACTCCAACAAATCATGAAACTAGTTCTACAAGGCCTTGTGCACTTTGGACTCACTACTCTTTTTAAAAGAAGTTCCCTCTGCCACATACTATCTGTTTTCAGGGGAGAGACGTAATTTAGACTCTCTTCACTTTATCAAGGGGTACAAATGAGAGAGAGGCTAGAATCCCTCCTCCCTTTGTTCAGAGACAAAATTGGCAGCTTAAATTGTTCAGCAACCATCTGATCTGTTGAGCAACTATCATTTCCTCTGAAGTGTGAGTTTTAATAGAAATCTATTTATATTCAAGCTACTGAGGAAGGTTAAACCTCAGACCGTCCTCAACAAACATAATATTGAAGGATGGAAAATACAGTAAGCACAAGAATTAACGACATGGGCAGGGTGATTCTATGATCCAGATGTATACCCAAAACATCCTTGAGTGGCATGTGGTTGTACTACTAAACACATTTAGCTGGGGGGAAATGGAAGGAAAATGAATAGGAGTAGGATGGGGAAGCAGGAACAGAATCTTGCATACTGTTCAACTTTTAAGAGATGAAAACTGGGACACAAATAGCTGAGCAATATCAAGAGTGCTGTCAAGATGGGGAAAATTATCGATGAGGAAGAACAGATGGGCTAGGAAAGGCTGCAGCTTCAGTCTGACTGAGCTGACTGGGAAGGGCAAGATTCTGAGCCCTCTTCTCTCCTCTGCCCACTGAGTGGAGTACACACTACTTTTGCACTTTGAACTCAGTTTGCCTCAGCTGAAATTAGCTTAGAATGAACAGGGAAACTGGAAGGAAAAAAAGAAAACAGGACATTTTAAAAGCAGCTGAAAGAGTGGGACAAGAAAGAGTTAATTGGGACTGGCCCTGTCAAAATGGAATAGTTGGAGAGTATGGCATCTTAGTCTAGTCTTGGCCACCAAAATGGAGCTTCTCCATCTTTTGCTTCCAATTATATAATCTATTTGGTTTTTGTGTTGTCCATCTGGTGATGTCCATGTGTATAGCCTCCTCTTTGGTTGTATGGTGTTTGCAATAAATAGATTGTTGGGATCACAGAAATCTTATCAGATGCTCACCTGCTTCATTTCTTTTGCCTAATCCAAACCTGCCTACTGTTTTTGATTCCTCTTTGCTTCCAGCTTTGACATTTCATTCATCTATAATCCTGTGTTGGTTGTCAATTTTTTCCTGGACTCCTTCATAAAATCTCTCAATTTCTTCCTCATTTGCCTCTGTGGTTGGTGTGTATATCTGAATTACGGTAATATTGATAGGTTTACCATGGAGCCTTATTGAGATGATTCAGTCTGCATGTTAGATGGATGGACTCTATAAAAGAAGTCACAGGTATGAATTTGCAGGAACTGAGCAGAGCAGTGGAGGGCAGGGAGTCTTGGAGATGTCTCATCTACAGGGTCATCACAAGTTAAGATTGACTTGAGGGTGGACAATGGCATCCTATGATGGTACAATCTAGAAACAGGTTTACCATCTCAGTGACAAAAATATCAGTGTGTCTGATATCATATGCTTTCTAAGAGGCAAACCTAAACTGTCTTTATTCTCCAGGCTGTGCTAGTTTTCAATTTTTAAAAAAGTATTTTTATTCCAAAGAATTTCTGATATAATAAAACTACAACTACAATAGATAAAAAAGAAAATACAGAACAACACAACATTACAGAAAAAATACAAGAAGAGCAAATAGAAATGAAGAAATGAAAGAGAGAGAAAAGAGTGAGACCTTAACTTCCAACTTTCTCACCAATGGTTATACAGGATATGTTATAAACTTTACTTCCTCTTCTTTCAAAATACTTTATACTTCTACTGCTTCCTTACTCATACTAATTCTTTATTTCTTATTTCATTCCACATCAACTGACTTTAAAAACTTTTTTCAGTTCTGCATTCTGTTGCATAAAATAGTCTCTTTATGCAGGCTTTGCTTGCATGCCTCACTATTCTCACTGATTTGCCTTTATCTAAATTATCTTTTAAAAATTACACTCTTCTTGCATTTGTTTACAATCTTTGTATCTTGCAGCAGGGTTTCAGTCAACCTCCAGTTCAAAGAACCTCTTTTATTCTTTGAAATTAATGTCACAGCAGGGTTATATTCGGAAATTTTTTTGGCAACATCTCTGTTTTCACAATTCTATTATAATGTACAAAGTTTTAGAAATAAAGTGGGCCTTGGTATTGCTGTGGTTTGGTTCCAGGACCCCAAGTGGATTCCAAAATCTATGGATGCTCAAGTCCCATTAAATACAGTGACATAGTAAAATGGTGTCTTATATATAAAATGGCAAAATCAAGGTTTACTTATTAAAATTTATATTTTAAAAATATTTTCAAGCCGTAGATGGTTGAATCCGTGGACAAAAAATCCATGTGTATGGAGGAGTAACTGTAAAAATAAAATCAATTCTAGAAAAAGATGTATCACTTTCAGAGAAAAAGGTGGCCTTTGTCTGGTGACTGGAGATGGAGTTATAGGCCCATAAATTAACAGAACTTTATATTAAATGTATTAAAAGCCTTCAAGGCAGACTTTCACAATCTTCTTTTTTAATTTGATGGATAATCTTGAGTTAGAGAGTACATGGAGATTTAAGTATGGAAATGCTAAAGATTCCACCTTTTTCTTTCAAATTGATAATTATAAATTTTGAAAAGAAACTTTTAGTTTGGCAAGTGAGGCCTGGGTGATTAACTAGCAGGAGTATCTCCTTGGAGAAGTAGACAATCCTAAGCCTATATCGCTCTAGTAGAAGATTAGGAGGACTTATACACATAAGAAGTTTTGTTTCATTACAATCAGATGTGGCAGTACTAATAAAAAGCTGTTAGTTGAAGGCATATGTGTATATGGCTATTTTCTATATTCAAAACAGGAAACAACATAGGAACACCAAGAGACATTGTCCAAATATCCCTTGCATCTCTATTGTTACTCATAAATCATAACAGAAAGGAGATTAACTTGCCACATAAAAGGAAGTGGCGAGTGTCTCCACAGCTACACAGGGAGACATGAGGACATATGTATAGTCCCTTCCAGTTACTGAATACATGGCTGGTGGGTACAGTGGGAGTGCAGATAGCATGTGGAAAAGGCTGCTTTAATTTATATTCTAAGCCTCTTTGAGACCCATTCAGAAAAGCAGGATAGGTATCAATTAAATAACTTGTCTGACCTTAACATTGTGGACTAGTGGCAGCCACCTCATCAGTACCAAATACATTAAACATAATAGCAGTGATATAAATGTCCTGAAGGCTTTACTCTGTGTTGTCCACCAAATCCTGCCACCCATAATCTGGAAACATACTGGTGGAAAGGTATCCAGTGGGTGGGAGGACAGTAGCTGATATGTGCAGCCAAGTTTTCCAGGCCTAATCTTCTAGCAGCCCAGCCCAAGATAAAAAACAAGAACTAGTGACAACACATGGGGAAAACCTTTTGCCAGGCAAAAAGCTAGACCAAGTCATAACAGAGTCATCTCTTTTGCTTGAACAGAATCTTCCTTTGGGTTTTAATATATAGAAGGCCCAGGACCATTGAGAGCTGGCACTGGTTGTAGGGCAAGATGCATGATCAATCCCCATCACTTAAATTTTCCCTCAAATGAGGGCCTGGGTTTTGTTTTGTTTTGGTCTCAAAGTTTGTGTTGCACTTTGCCATGTGAGACACATATTAATAAATAGTGGTGGGTGCTTATACAAAAATGCAGTTATGTCTGATGAGATACCAATATTTATTTTGTAATGTATTGCTTGTTTTTTTCACTCTCCAGATCTGAGTCCTGGGAATTTTGCCCCTTAGCCTTTCTCCCTGGCCCTTGAAAGGGCTCTATAAGGGGGACTTTGTCTTGATGTCTATATCTTGAGCATCAATGTCTGAGGAAGAGAAGACTACAAGCAGAGAGCTTTACACTCCCAGGGGCTGCTCTTTTTTAGACATTCACATGTAAAAGGGATTAGGGTTGGGGGCAGATATGCTGAAAGTTGGAGCCAATGGTTTGACTCTGATTCTTCTTAATCATGTGAGGCATGGTTCTCTGAAAGGTGGGTTTGATTTCTTCAGAAGGCCAGATGATCTCAGGCAGACAGTGTTTAGAACACCACATGCAACCTTTAAATTGCATAGCCTCTAACATTTCATAGATGAAATCCAGGACATGTGTGACTGAGCAACATCAAAGAATGGTCAAGAATGCAAATGTTAGGCTATAGTTGTTTGCTTTTGCTTGAATCTACGGGGAAGGCAGAAAGTGCAAATGCAAGTTTACTAGTTGAACATTAAGAGCTCATTGATACTATGAAATAACCCAGTGTAGAAAGCAGGTTATTTCCATGACGTTCATACTTGCACTGAGTATACTTGGTGCAATTTGCAGGGGTGCTGCCTCAAAATTCACTTACCCCAGTATATTTGATATACAAGGGTTTTCTCCATGTCTGCTAAAAGTTGACCACAGAATCATGCTGGAAGAGCTACAAATGTCAAGAGAAATCTTTTCCCTAATAATCTCTAGATCCTCCAGTGCACCTCTATGGTCAGATTCCAACAG
Source organism: Urosaurus nigricauda (assembly GCA_034509955.1). NCBI lineage: Eukaryota > Metazoa > Chordata > Lepidosauria > Squamata > Phrynosomatidae > Urosaurus > Urosaurus nigricauda. Next base: position 143,810,723 of record JAOEGL010000001.1, on the reverse strand, counting down.
AATCTCTCTGGAGGACCTAGGGATTCTTAAGAGAGAACATATTAAACAAATCTGCAAATAATCAAAACCGCCAAAGTCAAAGCCACAAATGTGGAGGGCCGACTGTATTTCTGGTTCAGATGAAATTGGTACAACTGGCTTGTCGATGTATGCATTTTTGGATCCTCAATAGGGTGATCACTATGGGGAGTACATATAGTGAGGAAGTGCTGCACTTGAAGGTTTTTCAATATACCACTGCTACTCCTTCCTTCCTTCAGCTGCCTGCTAACCCCTCCATCTCTAACATGTTCTTGAGGTTTGGGTGAATGGCACAGGGTGGAGAAGGACAGAAGTTGGGGTAAGATATTTATCAGATTTTTATCAAATTCAGTGCAGAAATGCTTTTCCACTGGATGAGGAACTGTGACTCCAACTACACGTAGGACTCTTTCAGATGTGGGAAATTGGAAGTATAATCCAAGGGCAATCCAAACGCAATTCTGGGGTTTCACGTTATTGCGAATTAATTCTTCTCACGCAAATTCGGGCAAAAGGGAAGTCACTCCGAATGCAATCATGGGTTTAACGTTATTGCGAATTTAAGCTTCTCACGCGATTTCGGGCAAGGGGGGGTTATTTTCGGGTAATGGGAAGTAATTCCGAATGCCTTCCGAATGGAGCAGGGGTTCAGGTAAATTAGCTAAACAAGCGAATTTACATGAATCCGCATTGGCTCCATTCGGAATTGGGAGATACACATATAAATCAACTTTACATATATAAGTTTTAGAGAATGGTTGGTTGAGGGGACAGTGGAAATGTACAATCTATAATTTTTTACAAACCTGTTTATTTCCCATAATTGATTATCAGGTCCTATGATTTAAGATGAAGTGAAGAAAGGAGAAATATAACTTCAAATAGATTATTTTCTGTCAGTAAGGGCACCAATTCTCAGTAATATTACCAGTAGACAAACATCTCTCCCCAGCTGGATCTCAAGGAGCACTTAAAGTAATGCAGTTTATGGAAAACATCCAAAAGGCTTCCTTTGTTGGCCAACCATTTTTAATTATTTAGTGGCTGGAGATTAGGAAAATATACCTGTATTGCATTTTGTGAAGATACACGCAAGTGTAGGAAGCAGTTAGAACATTTCCTTTGTTGTGAAATTTTAGTAGCGAGTCTATGCTAAATTGAAACAACAAAATACAGTATGAGTGGATGTATTTCTCTATCACTGGTGGGAATTATGCCACTTTTGATGTTGTTGGATTGCAGTTTCCAGCTTTCCTCATCATTGACTGCTGGGAACTGCAGTGCGACAACATCTGAAAGGCCACATTATTTCAACCTCATTTTGTATTATAATAACTTTTCATAATTGATGTAACAAAGTGTTTATTATCTTTATATTTTAAAATGCTTTTTTTTAAAAAAAATCACAGAATGGGAATAAGAAACATATATTGTTCTATCAAAATGTATTTTAAGAACAGACATGTGGAAGCTGCACTAGTCTGTCTCTTAAAGATGCCATCCTTTCCATTGTCACATTTTTATGGGACATTCTTTCTACATTTCCCATTGGAAAAACATTGCCAACCCTTTTCCTGTCACCTTTGGAGTAAGGTCTTCATTACATTTTACTGTCCTGAAGAGGAGATCAAAATGGCACTGAACAAATCTTGACACAGTTCAGACATATTGTTACCTATTAATGCTGACATAGACTGCATCTGCACTATGGAAATAATACCTTTATTAGCTAAATGCTATGGAACTCTGGGATTTATGGTTTGTTGTGGCATCAGAGCTCTCTGACAGAGAAGGCTAAATATCTCACAAAACTACAATTCCCAGAATTCCATAGCACTGAGCCATGGCAGTTAAAGTGATATCAAACTGAATTATTTCTGCACTGTGGGATGCAACCATAGATAAACATTTGATGGTATCCAATAAGAAAGTTGGGCCTTAACGTTATCCATAGATATGAATACATATGCAAGCTTTGCTATGCTTGTTCTTAAAAACATTTTGATAGACCAATATATATATTTTTGTTCCCATTCTGCCACCTGACAGAGAGGACATAAACTGTAGGTAGATAGCATTAGGATTTCTAGAGAAGGGAAGCTAGAAAAGGCTCGTGTACCTTTAACATTCGTGCAGAAAATAGAATTTCAGCAGGTGTTGTTTGTTACCTGTTTGCATGATTAGCAACAGAAGCTGACATTTCCTCCTCTACTGAACCTTTAAATGTACAGGAAATACCTCAAATGTTCATTCTGGCAACCCTAAGCATTATCACCTATTTTAAATAAACATAAACTATACCTGGGAAGGAGGTCACAAGAACGGATGCACAAAGTACTCACAGTGACAATCACATTAACAGTAGCCATTGTCCAAGCTGTCACTGGCAACGCAAACAGCTTGGCATTTGGGGCTTAATTGCAAATAATAATATTAATAGGTAATAATAGTATTATTTCCCGCCTCTCCCTAAGGAACGAGGTAGGATTGCAATACAAAATAAAAATAAAAATACAACAATAATGTTATACTGTCCCCTTAGACCCTCCCACCATTACATAATAATACAATTCAATAACAATTAAAATAGTCAGATCATTAAAAAAATTAAAATAAGCAAGATGGAATGGACAGCTAAGGGAGGACAGGACTATCATTCTTTTGGGAGGTCAGTCTGGGAAGGCCCACTGGAAGAGATCTGTCTTGACAGCTTTTTAAAAGGCATCAAGGGTGGTAATAAGATGGATCTCCACCAGCAGGTCATTCCACACTTTTGGAACGAGAGAAGAGAAAGTCCTCTGGGAAACTGCAGCCAAACTGGTCTTCTGTGGCTGCAAAAGGTTCTTCCCAGAGGATCTGAGTCTGCGAGGCAGATTATATAGGGAGAGGTGATCCTCCAAGTAAGCTGGACCCAGACTGTGTAGGGCTTTAACGGTGATAACCAAAACCTTGTACTGCACCTAGAAGCTAATTGGCAGCCAGTGAAGGGATTTTAAAATAGGTGTTATGTGGCCAAACCTTAATTTGCCAGTGACCAGTCTGGCTGCCATATTTTGCACCAATTGAAGTTTCCTAACTTGGCACAAGGGTAGCCCCATGTAGAGTGTGTTGCAGAGGAACATGTAATTAACCCATTATTTCAAGAACCACAGGACTATTTTGTTTCTTTGGAAATCAGGAATGCCATTCTAAACAGAAATTCTTAAGACTACCCTCTCTGTAATGGGATCAAAGCTTTAAAACAGGGCTGAGTTGCATGTATCCCCAGGGCCATTTTTTTGTGTACTCCCTAAGGAGTCAACTTTTTATTTTGTTTTGAAATGACCCAAAGGGATCTCTGAGGGTATGGAGGGCATTTCCAACATGTCTGAAGCCCCACTGGAACTCCAGGGGTCAAAACACAATTTTGCAAATAAAATAAAAATTTAAAAAATTGCCCATGGAGGCTCAAAAATGCCCTGTAGGAGCCCAGGAAGGCCTACAAACATGTTTCTAAGTGCTTTGGGAGACATTCAGGGAGGGTGACTAGATGTTTTAACTGCAAAAGAAGACAAAGCACCGCAAAATGGCAGGCATTTAAGAAACATGGAGGACATTACAAAATAAAAGCTAAAAACTGTAATATAAATATGAATTCCTGCTTCTTAGGTCCAAAACACACTGCAGAAATAATTCAGTTTGAGACCGCTTTAACTGCTCCGGCTCAATGCTAGGGACTCCTGGGGACTGTAGTTTTCTGAGACATTTAACCTTCTCGGTCAGAGAGCTCTGGTGCCGCAATAAACTACAATTCCCAGGATTCCCTAGCACTGAGCCAGCAGGGCACTAAGTGATCTCAAACTGGATTATTTCTGCAGTGTGTTTTGGACCCTAGGGCATTTTGAAATTCCTCCTGGACAGAAGGTGGAAATGTAGGGCATGTCCTGGAAAAAGGAGGATGCCTGGTCACCCTGATTTGGGGGCATAAAAGTTATTTTGTGGTGGTCTCTTGGAGAGCTAATACACCGCCATAGTCTTCCACATTACTCTCCAATCACATTTTCTGAAAAACACTGTCCATGTCTGTGTCATGTGTGTGCCTCCGAGTTGCCTCTTGACTTATGGCAGCCCTATGAATTTCACAGGTTATTATTATTATTATTATTATTATTAATTTCATTTATATGCTGCCTTTCTCTCAGGCTTTCAAAGGGTTTCTTGGGCAAGCCATCCTCAGAGATGGTTTTGCCAGTTCCTTCCTCTGAAATATAGCCTACAGCACCTGGTATTGCTTGGCAGTCTCCCATCCAAGGACTAACCAGAGGTGACCCTGCTTAGCTTAACACACCAGAAGGGGTTCTGGTGCCTTTTTAGGGTATTTGATGAACTTTGCTGTTATGTGTAGTGTGCCTTCAAGTCATTTCAACTCATGGTTACTCTATCATGGAGCTTTCTTGTCAAGTTTTCCTCCCAGAGGGCTGTTGTTTGCCAATTGCCATCCTCTGAGGCTGAGAGAGTGTGACTTTGAACAAGGTCACCCAGTGGGCTTCCATGGCTGAGCTGGGATTTGAACCCTGGTCTTCCAGTAATGGTGAAACACTCAAACCATTACACAACACTGTCTCTCTTTCTCAACAAAAATATGTGTGTATTGTTTGCATTTAAGCCATTTATTTTAATTTATGGAGACTTATGGAAATCCATGTGTTTCTAACTGAAATACATTTATTAAATACTGGGGAAGGTTTACATTTTTATTAATAATTTACTTCAGTTGCCTTTAAGTCATTTTTTAAAAACTTATGGAGATCCTCTCATGGGTTATTTTTTTCTTGTCAGGTTTCTTCAGAGGTTCCTTCAGGTTTTTGCCTTTGTGATGAATTGTCTTCCAGTCATGGTTAAACACTCAAACCATTATTACAACACACTCTCTCTCTTTTTTCAACAACTGTGTGTGTGTGTGTTGTTTGCCTTTAAGTCATAATTATGGAGACTCATGGGTTTTTTCTTGTCAAATTCCTTCAAGGGGGTGGTTTGCCTTTGCCAACTGCCTCCCTCTGAGGCTGAGAGAGTGTGACCAAGGTGGCTCAACAGAGTCCTCCTAGTCCAACCCCCCCCCCCCCCCATATATATGTAAAGTAAAAGGAGCCTAGTCCTAGTTCAACAGAGGAGGAGAGAAAGCGGAAGTTGTGGGCAGACATTGAGAACAAGCTCAAAAAAAAAAAAGCAAAAAAAAGGAGCCCGCCCGCTTCGTTTCATCATTTCTCGCTTCCTGGTGAGGAGACGTCACTGAACGCTCCTGTTTGACGCGCCCGCCCGCCCCCCTTTTTTTCCTTTGAACAAGGCGGAGGGAGGTGGGGGGCCGCCATTTTGGGCTGCGAGGGGAGTGCCTTCGCTCTGCTGCTGCTGCTGCTGCTGGCTGGGTCCTTCCTTTGCGGAAGTGGGTGGCTCCTTGGCTCCTAAGAGAGGAAGAAGGAGAGAGAGAGAGAGAGAGAGAGACAGGAGAGCGAGGACTGCTCCCTCCTCCTTCCTCCTCCGCACCCTTTTCCCCAGCAGCAGCAGCACCAGCAGCATCAGGGCCCTCGGCGAGACCCGGGAAGGATGGCAGGGCGGCTCCCGGCCTGCGTGGTCGACTGTGGCACCGGGTGAGAGGAGGAGGAGGAGGAGGAGGCAGAGGCAGAGGCCTGGGAATGGGAGAGAGAGAGAGCTATGTCTTCTGCTGTTCAGGAGGAGGAGGAGGATGACAGGTCGCTTCCAGGGGAGGCAGGGAGGGGGGGGGAGTGACTGCAGAGCCCTTCCTTCCTTCCTTCCTTCCTCCCTCCTCCTCCTCCTCTGGGTCTAGTGGGGTCTGGGACTGGTGGGTGGGACAGGGAGGGAGGGAGGGAGGCCTGTCCTCTTCTCACCCACCCAGCACCACCATCAGCATAGGAAATAATGGGTGGACGGGGAAGGCCTTTCCTTGACTATCCCTTGCCCTGGGAAACCCATGGGGTGGCTGGCCCTGAGTGGAAACCTCCCTCCTTCTCCCATTCTAACAGAGAGGTATACCATTGTGTGTATGTATGTCTCTGTGTGTGTGTGTACAAACATACATGGACATAGATATACATGCACACACACACACACACACACACATATACACTCATATGCTTACATACATGCACACACACACACACAAATACACGCATATACTCACATACCTGCACACACATACACATACGCCCACATACATGCACACGCATATACGCATACACGCAGAGACAGACATGCACATATACGCGCACATATATATGTATATGCACACACACACATATATGTTTATACACATGTACATGCACGCACATATATGCCCACATGCATGTGTACACATACACACATATATACACACACACATATATACACACACACATATATATACACACATAAATACATACATGCACACACATATATACACACATGCACATATGTTTATACACATGTACATACATACACACATATATGCCCACATACATGCACACACACATACACGCACACACACACACACACACATATGCCCACATACATACATACATACACAGACAGACAGACAGACAGACATATACAACACCCAGCAGTACTTGCAGTCTAATTTCTAGTTTGATCCTTGTTCGATATCCCTCAGTGGTGAGTGTGCGGGTGTGGAGAAAGGGAGTCAATGGCCTGCTTTATCCAGTCTTACAACACAAATTAATGAAAGGGTGAATTGGTGAAATCATCTCTGAGTGATATCCCTTGCCTAGGAAAACCCTGTGAAGTTCATGGGGAGGCCCTAGGTCGACAAGGGATTTCAAGCCATGCACAAATATATATAATATAATAGGACTTGCAGTTTCATTTCTAGTTTGATCCTTATTCAGCATTCTGTCTGTCTGTCTGTGTAGGGAGGAAGGGAGGCACCTGCCTGTTTTACTCAATGTTATAACACAAATTAATTAAAGGGTGAATTGGCAAAACCTCCTCTGAGTAATATCCTTTGCCTGGGAAAACCCTACAGAATTTGTGGGGTCACTATAAGTTGACAGAGGACTTGAAGCCACATACACACACATGCACAAATACAAAGTGTGGGTTTTCCTATTCCTGCTTTTCTCCAGCATCTCCATTGGCTCTTTCTCCTTACCTCATGGGCATCCCAATTTTCCCATATCTCTCTCCATTGACTGTTACCTTTTTTGCACCCTTCAGGTTGTGAGGGGTGTGTATGTGTGTGTGTGGGGGGGGGGTTGAGGGCTTTTGGTTACAACGCCGTTTTTTGATGGGTGCATTTGCCCACTCCTTGCTATTCTGTCTTTATGGCATCCACCCTCAAAAATGTGGCTTTGTGGGAGGAGAAGGGAGTCACGCCCTAAACAGCACCTTCTAGGTTTAACTATGTGGGGTTGGCCATTGCTCCTGCTGCAGGCCTCAGAGGCCTCGGCCTCTCTCTTTCGGTCTCTTTTTCCGTTCTGGAAGGGGGCTTGCATGGTCTCCCCCTTCGCTGAGGGTGCCATGGCTACTGTTCCTATTCATTGTTCACATGAAGGGCGACCGAACATCTTCTATTGAGGAAAGAGGATGGCCTCTGAAAATGGGTGTTTGCACCCCAAGATTACAATTTCCATCCTTCTCCCATCCTTTGGAGATATAAATCTGTGCATCTGTATATAGATATATAGATATACTGTATTTCCATTCATTGCACCGGCCTAGAAATGTCAGTGTTCAGTTCTTTTGGGAAGCAGTGCTTCCTCCTTTATTTCAAAAGGAAAATGTGCGCTTTCGTACAGCTTAGGCACAGAATCAAGCTCAATCTTTTTTTTTAAATATTTTTTTGTTCAAATAGAAGCTGGCTAACCAATAATTTGAAAGGATTCCCCCCCCCCCCCGTCTGTAATATGAAGATAGATGTTTTAGAGCGGTAGCTTTATTAAGCAATGTCATGTTTTTTTCCATATGTGTCATTTCTTCAGCATTACTTCTCTCTGTGTGTGGGTGAAAAAAAAAGGACGCTCTCTCCAGTGAGCAAGCGCAAAGGAACTTCCTTAGTTTTGTCAAAGGCTCTTCCTCCTTTCAGGCTTTTATACCTTATAAGGCAGTTTTCAGTGTCAAACCTGAACCAAATCCTTTTGAGAAACTGCTTTTCTTATTTTACAATTGACAGTTGGTTGTAAGAAAAAAAAATAGTAATGCTTTAATATCTAATGTATGCTTCAGATATTCAGATATTATTTCTGCTGGACTTTCCAGCATACAGTTAACAAAGCATTTGGTGATATAACTGTAGGAAGCAAAGACTTCCTGCAATGATAATTTTGTATCCTTCATGTTGGTCCCTTAAGAAACTGGGTGTGAGGGAAGTTCTTTTTCTGATGGCCCTTGTCTTCATGTCTATGCAAATGACTTTGAAAAAGAACTCAGCAATATTTCGATATGTAGATTTTAATTGTAGTATTTAACATACTGCCTTTGCAGCCCATATAATCAGTTGTTTATCAGATTGTTAATTCCATTTTCCTTATTTATGTCTGTGGGAAGTAAGAATTTACAGTTTGTATATGTTTGTTGATATATCACTCTGTAAATGGTGAGCTTACATTACACTCTGAAAAGGCACATATGAGAAAAGGAAAGGAAAAACTCACAGGGGACAATTTAAATAAATAAAGGACAGCTACTTGACGAAATTTACAACTAAAGCTTTAATGAAGGTGTAAACTTACAAGTTTCCTTGATGTTGTACTTACCTGGAACCTGTCATAGTATGGTGAACTTATAATGATTCAATATCATACAATACTTAATTCCAATTTCTGCAAAGAGGGAGAAATTTGGCTACAGAATGCAGCTACTTTAAAACAGTAGATATAATTACACAGTTGGTTAGCAATATTTTAATAGTACTTTAAAGTGAGAATTTTTAAGCATGTGGACTCCAGTGAAAATTGAAGGATGTGAGTTCCAAATGCAATTCTGGAATTTCATGCTTTAGTACACTGGCTGCTGAAGCCTGATTTAGTACATGGATGAAAACACCTGGAGAAAGGGGAGGAGCAATTTTAGGTCCCCTCAATCTCACATGGGGTTTGCACAAACTGTTTCCTGAAACCAAAGTGATTTTTCCATCACCATCCTGAAATCTTTTTGGTTTGCTGGTTTGAGGGAGGAGAAATATCTCTTTTTTGGATAGTTATAAGCTTAGTAGATGAAGGGAATGTGGTGGATCTAGCATGTCTTGCTTCCAGTCATGCCTTTGACAAGGTCCCACATGATTACCAGGTAATAAAATGTGGACTAAATAATGCTACTCTTGGGTGGATATGTAATTCGTTTACTGACAAACCCAAAGGGTTCTCACCGATGGCTTTTCTTCATCCTGGAGAGAAGTGGCTGGCAGGGTGCCATAAGGTTCTTCCCTGGGCCCAGTGCTATTCAACATCTTTTTGAATGACTTGGATGATGGAATAGAGGGCATGTGTATTAGATTTGTAGATGACACCAACTTACGTGGGGTTGTTGATACCCCAGAGGACAGGGTCAGAATTCAAAATTACCTTAAAAGATTAGAGAAGTGGGCCAAAGATAACAAAATGAATTTCTACAGGGAGAAATGTAAGATACTAAACTTAGGCAGAAAAATATGAAATGCATAGATACACACCTGGGTTGAGGGTAGTACATATGAAAAGGATCTAGGAGTCTTAGTGGATCACCGGCTGAACATGAGTCAGCAATGTGATGCAGCAATTAAGGGGCTGTACAGACTAGCCATTAAGCCTAGGGGTGAAGTTGGGGCATGGCATCCATGTGACCTGACTCTGCCCCCAGGTTGGCGTGATAGCACACGTCACACCATAAAGCATGCGGCATCACGGTGCTCCTCTGATGCTGCATCTACATGATGCAGCCCCAAAGGAGCGCTGAAATTCTGCAGTGCTGGTAGCTGTGGTGCCCTTTCATCGCACAGAAAGGAGCCGCTTTTTGTTGCTCCTTTTTGTACCACGGAAAGGTGAGATCAGGGCCACGGTGTGCAGTTGTCATGACCCTGATCCCGTGCAGAGAGAGGCAGCTGACCCTTGGGGTGGTCAGTAGAGCCCCTACGAAAGTCAATACAGTTCTAGGCTGCATCAATAGGAGTATAGTGTCTAGATCAATAGCTACTACTCTATTCTGCTTTGGTTAGACCTTACCTGGAATACTGTGTTCAGTTCTGGGCATCACAGTTCCAGAAATACACTGACAAGCTAGAATGTGTTCAGAGATGATTGTTGTTAATTGCCTTCGATTTAAAGCAACCCTATGAATGAGACATCTCCAAGACCCCTATTCTCAACCTTTTTTCTCAGGTCTTGCAGGTTCAGGCCCATGACCTCCCTGATTGAGTCTAACCATCTGGCTGCACAGTCTTCCTCTCTTTCTACTACCCTATGCCTTTCCTAGCACTATTGTCATGGGTCTTACTCATGTTTTACAACACTGAATTATTTTCTCCAGGGTCTTGTGTGCATACATACAGATCTAATCTCATGATCTGGCTAAAGTATGACAGCATTTGATCATCTTGGCTTCCTGGGAGAATTTAGGCTTGATCTGTTTTAGGAGCCACTTGTTTTTCTTTTTGGCTGTCCACAGTATCCTAAGCACTGCTCTCCAGCAACACATCTTACATGACTTGATTTTCTTTCTGCTGCTTTCATCACTGTCCAGCTCTTGCACATGTACATGGTGATGAGAAATACAGTGGCTTGTATGATTCTAACTTTAGCGTTCAGTTCAGTTGTATATCTTTAAAATCTAGGAACTTTTTTAGTTCCTTTTTTAGTTCTTTCAGAGCTGCCCTTCCCACTGTTTTTGACAGCAGTCTATCATTCTGATCAATGTTTGATCCAGGTTATTGGAAATCTTTGACTATTTCAATTCCCTTGTTATCTAGGTTGAATTTGTGTAAATCCTTTGTGATCATTGTTTTTGTTTTCTTTATGTTCAGCAGTAAGCCTGTTTTTGCATTTTCTTCTTTAACTTCCCTTAATAATTGTTTTAAATCTGTGACATTTTCCACTAGTAGTATGGTGTCATCTGCATATCTTAGATTGTTGATATTCCTTCTTTCTTTTTTCATGCACCTTCTTCTGTGTCTAAACCTGTTCTTTGTATGATACTGTGTTTTCTGCATGCAAGTTGAACAGGTAGATGATAAGATGCAGACTTCCCTGAATCTTTTGGCAATTGGGAACCATTCTGTTTCATCATATTCTTTCTAGCAGCAGCCTCTTGTCCTTGCAGATTTCTCATCAGGACTATCAGATGCATTGGCACTCCCATTTCTTTAAGAACATTCCTTAGCTTTTCATGATCTATGCAGTTAAAGGCTTTCTTAAAGTCTATAAAGTACAAGCTGATTTTCTTTTGGAATTCTTTGGTTTGTTCCATTATTCATTGTATCCATTGTGAAGTGGTCCCGAACATCTCTTCCTTTCCTGAATCCCACTTGCACCTCTGGGATTTCTCTCTCCATATATGATTGGTGTTTGTGCAGCATAATTTTGAGCATAATTTTGTTTGCATGGGAAATTAATGCTATGTTCCTATAGTTGCTGTAGTCTTTTGTGTCTCCTTTTTTGTGATATTCCACCTCAACAGTAGAAGGAACTTCCTGACAGTAAGAACTGTTTAACAGTAGATTACACTGCCTGGGAGAGTGATGAAATCTTTTTCTTTAAAGGTTTTTTAAACACAGGCTGGATGAAGATTTGTTGGGAGTGCTTTGATTGTGTGTTCCTGCATGGCAGGGGATTGTAGATCCAGGGCCTTGTGTACATACCGTATGTACAGGTCCAATTTCCACATGCATTCTGGCCATCTGATGTAAATTATATTCATGCTACTCTCCCCTGCAACTGTCTCTTCTGTAGATGAGGACTGGTTGTAATGTAAAGATGGGCTTTATAGTTGCTTTATGAGTAAGATGTACAGTGCTAGTGTAATTGAAAACTACTGTACATTTCTTTATCTTTCACACACATAGCCTAGAAACGTTGGTTCTAGCTGTAAAGATTTAGTTTCTGATTAGTCCCATCTCATTTCATCACTGAAGTACTCTTCATGCAACAATGTGCTTACACTAATTGCTGCAGTAAACATTTAAAAGTGGAAAGGAGAAATGCAGATCTCCATTTAGACATGGAGCTGCTGTGTCTGGTTCATGTCCCCAAGATGCTCCTGACTGTTGAGAACACACATCCCCTTTTCTCTGTAGCACATACTACAGTACTAAGTGGTACTGCTTACCATAAATATTATTTGGGTTTTGAAAGCTAAGTGTACATGCAGGTTCTTATAGAATTGAAATCTTAGAATGTGGTATCATGAAAAGTTTGAATTCTGCTAGTTGATTCATGTGTTGGAATATGAATCAGAATGGTTCCGTTGAGACATTGACTAAAATTTGCACTACCTGTGGTTTGAGCTTCAATATATTGGGTTAGCACCACCTGCAACTAAGATTGGTTAATTGGAACACCAGGCCAAACTATATTTAGTACAAGACATAATTTATAATTCTGTCTTACTGCAGTAGACAATTAGATGTGATGTTTAGTGTTTGCTATTGTAACTTTGATGAGACTAGATGACATGTTTTTTTAGAAATGGTACAAGTAGTGATAAACGTTTGTTTCTCATGACCAAGAGTATGTGCCTTCAAGTCACTTGTCAACTTAAGGCGACACCATTGATTTCATAGGTTTTTCTTAGGCGAAGAATAGTGTGTGATGTTTTGGAGCCTATGACTTGGTTTTGCAGATAACTTTGAAATTTCATTTATTTATTTAATTGATATTCATTCTTCCTTTCAATTTGAGACTCTAAGTGGCTTAAAACAAAATTAATTAAGGCACGGTATAGGGAGACAAACCTCAGCTGTATAGGACTTTAGACATCATAACCAGTACTTTGAGTTGGATCCAGAAACAAAACAATAGCCAATTACACCATTTTGACAAGGATGTTATGTATTCTGTGGAATTAGCCCCAGCAGGCACCCTGGCTGATGCATTTTGGACCTGGAGAAATTTCTGAACCATTTCCAAGGGCAGCCCCATGTAGAGTGTGTTATAGACACATACTTCAGTTAATAAAGCCTCTGAGATTAAAAAAAAGCTCATTTTTACAAAGTCTTCTTATGGCCTTTCAGTCCCACCCCCTTTCTTTCTCATCTTCGGACTAGATGGATTTTTTTTAGCAGCATTAGCATTAGGAAGATGGTGAAGAAGAGATGGAGAAGCAGACATGGTTTTGGTTTGTAGTAGCATTTCTGCAGCAAATAATGCAATTAAACTTGAGCTGGGAGAAAATGGCATTCTGATTAAACAATTCTACTGTAGACATGTGTACCTGGCTGCCTCAGACCAGTAAATAACAGCTGCCCTGAGAATGCCTTGGCGAGCATGCACGAATAGCAAAACAGACAAATAAAAAATATGCATATTGTTAGTTTTGGATGGAAAAAAAATAACTAAATAACATTAAACTGCTGTTCTTTTTTATGGTATAGGAACCTTTCTCCATTCTTCCCATGTCATTTCTACTTTGGTCTGAACTTTTCCTTGAAAGAGGTAATGCCTAGAAACACATCCATTTTGTTACCTAGTATACTTTTGGTATCTCAGTTGGAAGGTACTGTAATCAAGAGATATGTTCCTGCAACAGTATCTAACATTTCCAGGAACAAGGTGGTGCTGGCATACTAGACTTTAACAGTACAGGTGCATTCATGGCTATTGCTGAAACCTGGGCAGCCATACTCAGGGCTGAATACACCCTAGCTACAAACCTAAGATATCCGTGAGAGTGCAATCCCATTCAATACAGACTCAGTCCCTATTTCCTGGTCTGGCTTTGGACAGACCAGGATCACTTTTTCCTTGTCAGGACTGTTTCAGTTTCTTTACTCTCATCCAGTCTATTACTGAGAACAGACACTGTTTTACTACTGAGTCAGCTTCCTTAGAATTACATGGAAAGAAGAAATAGAACTGGGTGCTCTGAGCACCAAGTTGTTTTATTTTCAGATTTTTAACGTAATCTTATTCTTCAACATATCAAAACACTGTATAAATCACATTAAAATAACATGGTCCTGTACTTAGGCACATGTTCCACTGATCACAGTGCTACTCATGTGCATGTAACTGGAAAGAAATGTTTATTGTTACATAGGAGACAAGAGAGTGCTTTCTCTATAGCTGTTCTCAAGCTGTGTTCATACATTTAAAGGAAAGTTAGGCTGCCCTTTCCATGCTGTCTTTTAGATGGCAAGCTAAGCCCTATTTATTTAAATTTTTGCCAATAGACTGGCTGCTGAGGAAGGGACTCTTAATGGGAGATGCTGAACTTAATCATACACTTCTACAATGTTTTTAAATGATTTTCAATTCAGTGCCTTTTAATTTCATTTGACTAATTATTGTTCAACATTATGATTTACTTTGTTTTTGTTTTTATGTGTACATTTGGCCCTCCACATTTGCAGATTTGATTATTTATGGATTTGATTAATATGTTCTCTCTAGGAATCTCTGGGTCCTCCAGTGCAGTTCTGCCAGAAGTTGACCATACAGTTGTGCTGGAGAACCTCTATGTTCCTAGAGAAAACACTTCTCTTGGCATTTGTAATCCTCCAGTATGATTCTGTGATTAACATCTGGCAGATGTTTACCATAGAGTTGCACTGGGGGACCTGGAGATTACTAGAGAGATGTTCTCTAGTCCTTCACCTCTAGCCCCAATGAATGTGGAGGGACCACTGTACATTTTATTGTCTTGCGATGTGACCTGGATCCCAGTTAACGGAGAGAGGCAACAACATATATAATATATATAAATAAAGAAATGTATAGCAGAGATTTGGGATATTGAATTAAATATTCTTACAAGCAGTTTTTTCATGCCTCTGCAAAAACAAGTTTGTCTTTTGTTCAGTGTGATGAGCAGTGTGTTTTATTAGGCTTTAAATTTAATCTTGAATTCTTATAGCTTTACGGATGAATTAACTTCTTAGGAAATTCCTAGTGAAAATCCTGGAAGAATAATCTTGATTTAATTCGTTTTCTAGTTTGTATATAGTTACCCCAGGAAGGGATTAAATATTCATCTTGTGAATATGATAAGCTACAATGGCCCAATTTAGACGCGCCAAATGAGGTGCGATAAGGGCTAAAAAGCCCACCTTTAGGGTTCGGGAGGGCATAGCTTCTACACCCTCCTGAGCCCTAAAGCGTATAGGCGCCACCATTTTAAAATGTTGGCATCCATACGGACACGCTATGACAGCGTCATCACACACGCAGTGTTTAGAAATGCTGTGCACGTTGTGACACTTTTGTGCCATGAGAGGGCGCCAAGCGCACCCTTTCCACGACACAAAAAAAGAACCAAAACAGAGCTCTTTTTTGCGGCAGGTATTTGCCGCGGCCTTTAAACAGCCACAGCAAAGACTTGGGGAGAAAGGGGCTGCAGCCCAGGGCGTCTGCTGCACCCCGCTTTGAGGCCGTGGGGAGCCGGCAGTTGGCTGCTTCCCCGCGGCCTCCGGAAGTGGTGGGATGGGGCCATGGATTTTGATATCTACAGGGGGTCTTGGAATCAACCACCAGTGGATAACAAGGCCCCACTGTACTGTGTAATATATTAAAGTAGTAAACAAATTGGACCTACTTTTCATGAGTTGTAATAATTTTAAATCCACTACTTTAGATGCAGTGATATACTAGCCTCTGAAGAAGCATGTTGAAATCCACAACAGCTTATGCTAAGATTAATCAGTCTTAATGGTGTTGCTAGATTCCTTCTCCCTGCTTTCCTTTTTATGATGAAACAGATCAACACTGCTATCTCCTTGTAAAGTTATTTTATCTTCCCTGAAACTCATTAATAACCTTAATTTTAAGTGAGTGAAAATATCACTTCATTTGTGTCTTTAAAGTGAACAATGTCCCGACCTAAGTTATTTTGCATACCTAAGAATTTTTATTGGATGGGTTTTAAATATGGCATGTACAACTGAGTTGAAATTTGTGCCAGTGCTGAATATTATTCTGTTCACAGCACAGAACTCTTCTCCCTTACATGTTTGTTGTTAGTACCTAAATATTCTACCCTATGCCAGACCTTTAGTAACAAGTATTTTGGGTAGCATGGCTTGATGGCATCACTTGGACCAATTCTTTAGCATTGTCATTTATGAAGAGAATCTGAGTTTCTGTAAACGGAACAAAATTTTAGTTTGTTACTTCTATGTTTGTTTTTCAACCTCATCTAAAAGCAATACCTAATTTACTCTAAAATTTTCAATAACCTAACTTAGAACAATAGAATAATCTTGTACTTTTTAAAAACGGCTGTACAACAAACATTGTATGATGTCATTGCTTGTAGTATGGAAGTATGGGTTGATCCAGACTTGGCCATGTCTATGTTAGAACTGCAGACGTTGGTGCAATTTGAACTAGGCATGACTAATATAAATCATGCTGAGTTCAGCAAGTTTCCACCAAGTATGAGAAAATTGGTTGTAATTCCTTAGATTATACTTATTTTTAAAAAAGAAGTAATTTTCTGTACCTCTATAGAAGCTAAAAATCTCAGTCGCTTACATGATTTAATCACTCCACTTTTTAAATTGTGATGGTTAAACATGTTCAAAAAGAGGCAGCACTTCTGTATCAGTGGTACAGCTTTAATACTGACTGGTTTTTCTTTGAATTCTAATGGAATGCCTCTAAGGCCAGCATGGGGGCTGAGTTGGGGCGTAATGTCCTCATGATGCATGCCCAACTCCACCCCCCCAGGCGCCCTGATCAGCATGTTGCTCCACATGACATGTGGTGTCATGGCACTCCTTTGGCGCTGGTTTGTTTCCCCCTTTTTGCAAGCCTTGGAGAAAGTTGTGGGGAAGAGAGGGAAATTGGAGGCCTGTGTCCCCCTTTTTTTGCAAGCCATTAGCCTTGGGGAAGGTTGTGGGGAAGGGAGGGAAACTGGAGGCTTGTGTCCACGTTTTGCATGCCCAGACTTGACCCTTGGGAGAGGACCAGAGAGGGAAAAGGATGGAGCAAAGTGGTGTCGCCCCTTTCTTTAGATCATTTGTAACATGCCCCTGAGTTTGACCCTTGACCTATCCACAGGTCAGATGAGAATCCATAATTATGCCCCTAAAACCTGCCCTCAATTTATACATGAGGTCGACTTATACACAAGTATATACAGTAACTCATGTATCTCCTTTTTTTGTGTATGGAAATATTACCACAAAAGCTAGAATTATGAATCTTCCTTATGGGAGATGATTTAGGTGAATTTGGAGTCTGCACATCACACTATGTGAGAGAGTCACATCCTCCCAAAAGAGGACATAAAACTCACTCGTTCTTCTTCTCTGGAGTTCTTCACAAACAAAACAAAAAATTAATGATTTTTACCTCACATTTTCCTGGATAACAATGACCCCATTAGTGTCACACCTACTCGAAATAAAATGGACTCAGGTTGCACTGACTGCCTCACATTTCCCCTGCTCAAATTCAAATCGGTACAGAAAGGATGCACTTGTTTTTCTTCCCAGCTTGTCAAAACCTATCAACCAATAACCTTATTGTTTATCTGTCCATCTTGCCAGTTGGAATTATAATGGTTGCCTCCCCATCCAATCCTCTTTCCTCTTTCATGTCTCAGTGAATGTTCATGAGTGAGGTAAGTCTAAATGCCTCCTTTCCAGCTGCCTGATTACCTGTTTATTTATTTTAAAATGTGTTTTTAAATGTTCTGTCTCTCTCTCTTTCTCTCTCTCTCACACACACACACTTATCTCTCACATGCACACAGAGGATAGAAACTGGCTTGCTGAGATTGCCAGCAATTGAGTGCTTCGCCTTGGTTGCTGCCCCTGCCTCCCCTTCCCTGTCAGAGCCCCATTGACGAAGTTGTTCCGAAATCAAGCAGCAGTGAGGGTGGTAGCCCAGTCGAACCCCTCACCATTTATTCATGTCTGGGCTTGGTTGGGGAGAGAATAGCAACCAGGTGCTCCATTGCCAGCAATCACAGCAAACGAGATGGACAGGTTTATTCCCCATGGTGTATCAGAACTAATGGTAGATTGGTCTACCCTCTCTCTCTCCTTCCTTCCCACTTGAGAGAGTGAATGAACGAGGGAGTGCACGTGAGGCCATGCACTCCAATCCCTGCACATACAGAAGGATTACTGCATGTAAAAAGAAATGCTCCCATTTCAGAAGCCCTGCTAACCTTTGGTTCCTGTGCCCTACTTTTTTGGGGTGGGTGGGGGTGGGTGGGTAAATTGAACATTAATGGCAAACCACCCCTGATTTTTTTTAAATGGCACCACACACCAAGCTTGCCAGACTAGCCTTGCCCTCCAGCAAGCTCATTTTGATTCTGACACTTATATTAAAAAATCTGTTTTTTTCTAAAAATGCCAAGTAAAAAGTGAGATTTTAAAAAATTAGTACTAATGCCTAAAAGCAGCACCTTCACAGTGAAAACAGAGCTGGAAACAAAATGAGCACATTTTGTTTTGTTTTGTTTTGCCTGTGTAAACAGCCCCACTCTTTCAGTTTATGCAGAAATGGGGGTAACATGGTCATAAGACAACAATTGTATTTCTCTCTGGTAGTTATTAAATCAATCTGTACTTGTACTCTTTAGTTTTTGTAGGTAACAACTTGACAGCAGCAAGAATAATAGCCACTTGTTATTTGAAGAGTTCTGAAGTCCCATCAGCAATGGTATAATGACAGAAATGTAGCAGGTTGACATTGTGGTGAAACGACAAATCATGTTAACTTAAGAAGAAAGGAGAAGGCAATTCAGAAATGTATTGATAAACCTCCACAGAATTCTGCAACACCTTAGACTAGAAGTGGAAACCTAGTGTAACAAGGAATGCTGATTAAAATTACAGGGTCATTCTGTCTCTTCTTTTGAAAAACCTTCTTCCAGAATTATTTTGAAGTCAACTTTGTAGTCTGTACAAATAAATAGAGCTGCTTTCCCTTGTATAAATAGAACTGTTTTTCTGTGTCTGATTGTTCTAGAATCTAAATTTCCATTTATTTAAAGCTTACATGAAAGATTCATTCTGTGTGAAATACAGAAGTGAAATTCAGTTTGTGTAGACTGGATGGAGTTCTACAATTGTAAAGTGAAATGTTTATACCAAGGCATAATTAACTTGGGAAACTGCTGCTCTTTTAGTTCATAGTTCATATCTGTAAAATGTTATTGAATAGGCTGTTGGTCATTTTATGCAGTGTTATTGTCAGCTTGTCTTTCTAACCTCTCAATTTGTATGAAGCAGTAGGCTTACGACTAGCTTTGAGGCATTATTTGATAACCCAATTAACACTGTGTGTGTTAGCTTGCTGCAGCAAACTTTATTCATATCCCATAGTATGTCCAAAATAAAAGACTAGATGATTTTAATTGTTTTGATTAAAATCTGTATTAGATTATTTTAATTGTTTTTAAATTTTTACTATGAAATTTTTGAAATGTTTTTATCTTGTAAGCTGCTTTGGGTCCCTTCCTGGGAGAGAGGCAACATAGGAATTAAATTAAATTAAATTAAATTACTGTAATATTGTTCTAGGAGACAATATGGAAGACTTAAATATATTCAGATTATTATGAGTAAAGCCAAAGCACAGCCAAATACCAATGCAGTATTAATTGTGAGCATGCATTTCTATTATTTGCAGGTTTATCCTAGCCTTCCTTTAAAAAAACCAGAGCAGTTGCATATCCATCATTTTATCTTCATAATATATTTGTGGTGACATAGGTTAGGCTGTGAGTGCCTGGTTAAAGTAAGCTTTTGTAAGGTTTCTTCCCAGTGTGGGTCCAATACTCAGACAATGATACTGAGTGTGGGACATATCTGTATGACAGAAAAATTAATAAAAGGGAAGCATTAGGGCATTGCTACTATTAACTTCAATGGCTGCATCCACACTGCAGAAATACTCTAGTTTGACACATCTTGAACTGCCATGGCTCAGTGCTGTGAAATTCTGGGAACTGTAGTCTTTTGAGATATTTAGCCGCCTCTGTCAGAGAGCTCTGGTGCCACAATAAACTATATTTTCCCAAATCCTATAGCACTTAGCCATGGTAGTTAAAGTGGTGTCAAACTAGATAATCTCCAAATCATACAGTTTTTCTTAATTACAACTTTTATTATTTATTCAGCCCTAAAAGCTCTCAGAACAATTATTATTATTTCTAATTAGATGGTTCCCTGCCCTCAGGCTTACAATCTAAAAAGAGACAACACAAAAGGAGAAGGGAATGGTGGTGGGGAAGGGGATCAGGTCCAGCAGTTCTTCTCTCCCTCTGAGGCTTGGACCAAGACAGATGGACTGGAGGGAGGGCTCTGCTTCTTAGTTCAGGCCAGGCCTGATGGAGCTGGGCCTGCATCTCTCCCTACATGACCAGATGGTACCAGATGGACTGGAGGGAGGGCTCTGCCAGGCCTGATGGAGCTGGGTCTGATTCTCTCCCTCCAAAGACGGATGGCACCAGGCACAGGGCTCTGCAATTTTCGTTAACATCTAGTGGCATTTTCATATTTATTAGATATTGGGATAACTTTGTTTCCCAAAAAAAAATATAAAATGAGACTGAAGTCTGAACCATGTCTTTATCCACCTGTTCATTCGTTGCTTGCAACAATGCCACAGCATCATTCAGAGTGTCTACATTTTTTTTGGCAGAACATTTCCATTCTCTTGACATTAAATGATGTATCTTTATAGAAGATGAGACACGTGGCTTTTCCTGTATAAAATAAATGCAGGGGATCTCATTTTCGAATAACTGAAGATTAATATCTAAAAAATTCAGAATAGTTGCTTAGTGTGCTAAGTTCTTCAGAAAAACAGTTTGAAATCATTATTTGTTTGATTTGAAAGATTATTTAAATAAATTATGAATCCTGCTAAGAGCTATACCAGATGAAGTATACCATGCTTGTTTGACTGCACCAATAGAAGTTGAGGCATTGGTAGCAGAATTGCTACAAAATAATCTGAAACAAGCCTCTTAGTCAAAATTCTCAGCATACGTTCTAAGAGAAGATACATTCTAAGAGAAGGTTTCCTGTCAGAAGATATATAAGCAGTAATTCAGTTAG
Source organism: Urosaurus nigricauda (assembly GCA_034509955.1). NCBI lineage: Eukaryota > Metazoa > Chordata > Lepidosauria > Squamata > Phrynosomatidae > Urosaurus > Urosaurus nigricauda. The sequence continues at coordinate 143,789,509 of JAOEGL010000001.1, read as the reverse complement.
CTATTACAGTGAATTAGTTATTGCATTTCAGGCTTTTTTTTAAAATGTACAAATGCAAAACTTTTTTCACTGTCCATTGAGTTCTAAGGATAGCGGGGAATAAGTGAAAGTCTTTCCCATCCCTTGGTGAACTGCTACTGGGATCTGTATTCTTTGCTGCTGCCAGTGACAAAACTAACAATAACAAGCTGTACCATATTTCCAGTGATGGTGGTGGGGCTGGAGACACCACATATCAAACTGTTAATGCCTATCTGGATGCTAATGCCTCTTCGGCCTACTTGTGAAAATTTTGGCTGAATATTGTTTTTCCTAAAACCATTGCATTGGAAGGAGCATTCAAAGGCTATCTAGTTAAACCATCTGCTCACTACAGCCCTTAAAATTCTAGGGAGTATAGGGGGTTGTAGTGTACTTTGCCTGTCTCTCTCTATAAAGAGGGGATAGCCAGAATACCGTTCCATTGTAAGGTCCAAACGTACTGCAGAAATAATCCAGTTTGAGATTGCTTTAACTGTCCTGGCTCAGTGCTAGGGAATCCTAAGAATTGTAGTTTATTGTGGCACCAGAGCTGTCTGACAGAGGCTAAATTCTCACAAAACTATAGCTCCCAGAACTCCCTATGTAGCACTAAGCCAGGGCAGTTAAAGTTGGTCTCAAAGTTAGCTTCTCAGTGTTGGCTTCTGTTTAAAGGCAAGCATTGCAAAAAAGTCCCTCTTGCAGATCATTCTGGTTATTGGAATGTACTTGGTTACATGTTAGAAAATTTAATCTTACAAAAACAGTATGATAGCCTCATCAGGGAAGCCTGATACTTTTAGATGTAAGAAAGTCGTGACACTTCATCATCATCTACTGGTCAGGATCCAATGGTGTACTTTGTTAGCTTTCCATGCTGTTTCAGAAATGGCAAAACCCATAACAACATTCCTGCAGCCCCTTTTCCTTCTTAAAAGTCTACAGCAGATTTTTGGTGCCCCAAAGACTGTAATGAGGTGGGAGAGAAATTTCTATAGACATTTAAGTGCGATTTCTGTGTTTCCCATCTCTTGCTGCCTCCATTCACTTTGATTATCCTAACTTGTCAATGGGAGCTTGAGTTACGCTACAGAATGAATCAGGTGACTGATTTGCCAGGCTCTTACCAATCATAACAGTTGATCAATGGCAGCTAATTGTACAGTGCTGTGCAAATAGCAACTGTATGATCATTGCTGTATTAGACTAATGTAAGGCATACAATACAGAGACCCATCAACTTGTTATACATATCAGCCCAAAACAAGTAATAAAGTAATTTTTATTTTGACAATAATTAGTGGATTGAGTGAACTAACTTTTAGCCTCTGTGCCTTGATACTCTTCCATTGCCTGTTTCTTTCTATAGACTAACAAGTGATTTTTTTCTCTGCAACTTAAAAGTATTAGTTTCTTCTACTTTTTTTCTGCTTCAGCTCTACTGATGACAACTAAAATAATTTGAGTTTCCTATCCTTTTAAACAATTAAATATTTGAATACTTTCTCAATCCCAAAAGGAAAACATGGATTGAAATTTAAAAAGTTGAAATTAGGGAGTGTCTCTTTCTGATCCATGAATGATTTCCATCTTGTTTATATGATGTGTTCTGTGACTATTGCATCGCAAAACATGGTTTGCCCAAATAGATACTGATTAAGAATCAGTAATAGGTATGGTTACTGCAGTTTTGGATTTTTAAAACTTGTTTAAAATATCTTTGGATCCATACTTAAGGTAAGTACTGATATTTTTCCTGTTTTTTTTCTTGTTTGCGACATTGATTTTCATTATGACTCAGTGATCTTCCCTTTACTGCTGCAGTTGTGAGACTTCTGTTTTAAAGAGAAGGTTTAGCTCTTTGAATGGGAATGCAGTAGTAGAGTTGAAATTCAGTTTCTGTACTGAATGGTGTGAGTGTCTGCCAATACTTTTATTTATTCTCATGACTCATTCTTCTTCATTTTTGCTAAAGTAGCTGTGAATATTTTTAGAAATGCTGAATTGTACAATTTGAACTTAGACTTTTAGACATCTTAGCATTTTCCTTCCAAACTTCAGGATGTATTTGTATGCAGCAGATCACTCCCTGCATAAGTTACTAAATAGTTTTTTATGTCTTGATCTTACTTTTTCTAGTGCTAGTGCATATTCCCTTATGTTTCTTCATTATTAACTTGATCCTCATGTATGAAAGCCTGATCTTGTATTTATTTTCTCAGATGTAAGCCCTGATTAGTTAATTGGCATTTGTATCACTACAGATACGCATTGTGATTCCCTTATGAATTTTCACTTTGGTAGGATAAAAGAAAAATTTGTACCATCAACCAGTCAGTGCCTTTTGTTTGGACCCCTGGTGGCGCAGTGGTTAAATGCCTGTACTGCAGCCACTTACTCAAAACCATAAGGTTGTGAGTTCAAGATCAGCAAAAGGGCTCAAGCTTGACTCAGGCTTGCATCCTTCCGAGTAAAATGAGTACCCAGATTGTTGGGGGCAAATTAGCTTACAGTTGTAAACCACTTAGACACTGCTTAGGCGGTATGAAGTGGTATATAAATGAAGCATGTTTGTTTGTATATCCAGCCTTTCCTAGTAATTCATAAAGTTAGCTTTTCATGAACTAGTTTGGAATCAAAAGGTAGCTTTGTTCTGTCCAGAATTTATTTCTTAGAATACTTAATTATGATGAATCAAGACTGTGCAAAATAGCAGGTGTCATTAAGGTCTTCCTAATTTGTTGTTTGTAAGCTTCTGTGCTCTGGAAACATACGAGGGGGTATCCAAAAGTTTTAATGATCACCTTTTTAAAAAATTGACAGAAAGTTTGTTTCGACTTCTATAATATCAGGTATTCGGAGGGTCAAGATACGCTGGGAAAAATGTATAAATCTAGGTAGTGACTACATAGAGATAAGTTAAGAACTACAAATCAAAACAAACTTTCTGTCAGTTTTTTAAAACTTTTGGATACCCCCTCATACATTGTTTGGAATGGTGCATATTCTAAAACTGCTGTGAAGGTTAGCTGTTTTAGTATGACCTTAATGCCAAGGTTTTCTAGAGGACCCAGAGATAAAAAAAAATGTTTCAAGCAGCTTGCATGAGATGAAGGAGCCAGAACTTGGTAGGTTTATGATAGTCTTTGTAATGTATCATAGAAAGGGCGTAAAACTCACTGTCGGAAGTGTTTGCAGTAAACAGAGCCTGCTTTTGAGAATGAATTGCCAAACTTCTACGAATCTCTGATGTTCCTGATCATTATGGAACAAGCATATGAAAATAGAGGCGAGTATTTGTCACTTTTTTTAAAAATTGCCTACCTAAAAGGAGCATGTGATAAATCTGAAGAATAAACTAATAGTTTTGTCACTCTTTCTGCCTTGCTCCAATACTCCTTACTAATTGTCCTCCCTACTACCCAGTATTTTATCCCATGTGTGGTATATCTTTCCAAATCACAGTCCTGTGTCCTTGCACATTGCTGATACATTTGCTTTTCTTTCTCATTGTATTACAACTGTAATCAGTGCAGTTTTTCTTTTGGTTTCCAGACTAGGTGTCTTCCTTTTCTCTTGTGCACTAGGCTGGTGATGTGTCATGCTATTCATCTCTGCAACCCCCCCCCCCCCCAGGATATAGTCATAGTTTGTACTTAGTTCATTTCATCTGTTCCCACTTCTTTATCTCACATATAAATCTATTTTTTCACCTGAATCCTCTTATTTCCTGTGCATTACTGCTCTCCCCTACTCTTTGTCTTACTTGCTTTCTCAATATAATTCCTTTTTACTCTAGTCTTTCACTTCAACAGACTAATTCTAATAAGATTTTTGTTTTTGTGAAATCAATCTCTTTCTGTTTATTTATTCATCCAATTATATGTTGTCCTGTAACAGTTGTGTGCAATCTAAAAACATCATTACCTCAAACCAGGTCAAAGTAAGATACAGGGGGCCGTCACATGCTAGGGTTGCCTCGGGGCGGGTCTTCTGCACGCCCCATAACCCTAGCACGTGATGGTGGTGTCATGATGGCAGCACCTTGTTCACATGGGCGCCGCCATCTTTACCTAAGTGCTGTGCGGCATCCACATTGTGCGGCATGGCACTTACATAATGAGTGTGCCAGTGGTGCAGTCATCATGCTGCGGCGGTGCGCCACCGCGGTTTAAAAGAACCTGCTTTTGGCAGGTTCTTTTTCTTTGGCTGCTGCAGTTTCCCTCCGGTGGAAAAAACAGGCGCTGGGAGGGTGCCCTTTTGCGGCAGTATGTACTGCCCCTAAATCACAAATTGGTGTGCTATTTATCCAATCCTCTTTAAAGCAAATCTTGATGTTCCTGGTATCTCTTGGGGAATGTGGTATATGTCATTTTCCTAACTTCCCATGGAGTGTTAGATAAACAAGATGAATGTCTAGTAGTTCCAGTTTTATTACTGGAAACAGATCCATAGTTGCAGACAGACTGTTGATGGGAAGCAGATCATTCTTCTGTTAAAACGGTTCAACTCTGTACTAATTTGTTCCTAGATGCAGTTCAAAGTGCTTGTTGTGACATATACATACTTACATGACTTGTCTGAAACACCATTTTTTCCCATACAAGCTTGCTGACAATTTTATATCTGTAGATGTCTTTTTCCTGGTCCGATCACTTTCAGAACCAGGTTTTAGTCTTTATTTCCACATTATTTCCATCTGTGAAGCTAGTTTATGAATCCTCGCTTGCTGTTAACTGTAGTTTGTCATTATGCCTCAATCCAGAATCCTGACAGATTCCTGGCTTTGCCTGGTCCAGATCTTTTGCCAAGTCATAGAAATGCCCATGCACTGTAAAATCATCCATCAACAAAGTAAATAAAATATTGATTGTTTATTGATTACTATTCTGCTTTCATTGTTCGAGTGTTCTCAAATCTCTGTTGCTAGTTATGTCCTCAAGACATTGAACTAGCATCACTTAAGTAGTTGCCACAACACTGAGCAAAGAACTGGCCCAGACAGCTATTACTCTTGACTGTAGGAACTTTCAACAGCAAGAGTGGGGAAAGTGTGGCCAACAGGGTGCATGCTACCCCAAAGGCTGCTTTTGAGGCTCCCAGAGGCAGCCTCCCCAATTTTGTATGTTAAATATTTTGAATTTTTAAAAATTTATTTATTATTATTATTATATTTTTTTACAAAATCTCCCACCCTACAGTGTGGATGATAATCAGTTGTGTTTTTGAAGCTGAATGAAGGGGCCTTTTTTTCAAACAGGAAGTGAACTAGTAGTTGATTTAAAACATCCCTAAAAGATTCATGAACATGGCAAAAGTGCCCCTTTTCCGTGGACATTAGAGGAAATAGAGACAGGATTGGTTGAAAAAGTTCTAAAAACTGATGGTTAAATACCTTCCACGTTCCCATGTGGGGTAATGTAGCTCTCCAGCCTCCTGCAGTTGCCTACCCCAACCTACAGCATGTGACCACCACTATTTGGGAGAGGTAAATCAATCTTAAGAATGCCCTTTGCTAAGTCACCATGAAGACTGGTAATATACTGGAAGAGTCAGAAACTCAGGCATGGTTTTTTGGCTTGTGGTGATAGCTGACTAAGATCTCCAAGGAGAGTTCCATGCCCTACTTTGACAGGCCAGTGGTAACAGCTGGGAACATGATGAAGAGGTTGGGTGGATGTTTGAGTGCAACAAAAGTCAAGTACTGTACGCTTTTTGTTGGAAGAGCAAGACTGTTCCCAAATAGATGGATGTGTTTTACTTTCCTCGCCACTAGGTGTCCACATTTTAGATTAGAATATGTGCAGGCAACTGTGGAGGAGGTGAGGATCCCATGGGTCACTCTCTAAGGTTGCATCCACTATGCAGAAATAATTCAGTTTGACCCCACTTTAACTCCTGTGGCTTAGTGCTGTCGAATCTTGGGAACTAATTTTTTGTGGCACCAGAGCTCTGACAGAGAAGGCTACATGTCTCACAAAACTATCTTTCCCACAATTCCATAACATTGAGCCATGGCAGTTAAAGTAGTGTCAAATTGGATTATTTTTCCAGTGTGGTTGCAGCCTGTGACAGAAATGAGATGATACTTCCAGTTCTGGAAATCTTCTGAAATTTGGCCAGTTTCCAGAATTTTTTTATTTGAGAGAGCCAAATGTTTTTGTGGTAGTTTGACTTTTAAAAAAATGTTTTATGACCTCCAATATTGTCTGAGGACTTGGGGATTGCTTGGGAGACTTCTGGGAGTGCAGATTGGCCCCCAGGGGTCACACTTAATCTACTTCTGTTCTACAAGTACTCTACACACTGGGTTAAACATGGGGAATCCAGTATACTTAAATCCAATTTATATAGTTGTTCACTGGTCATACAGACTGAGTCATTTGCACCAAAGGTATTTTAAAATGAGGACAATGAATTGAGCTTCCCTTCCTTTGTGTACTTCTTGATAGCATTCATTTGCCCAGGAATTATATTCTCTATTTAATTAGTTCCCTCCTCTCTCCCTCCTTCCCTCTCTCCCTCACTCTCTCTATATATGTGGAAGTGATTGTGGAAAGTGATAGTAGTATTAAAGTATTATGATAACAACATAAGAGGACAAAACGTAGTGTTCACATAAACCAGTTACATTACTTTGAGGATTTAGAATAATTGTCTCTTGTTTATGGTATTCAGAATTTGCATAGAGAAAACTCAGGTGTTCTGCTTTAAAAGGTACCCAGACTGCCTTTACCCAGATCTAAAGGTCCTTTGGAGATATAGATTGGGAGTATCAAATAGCTGAAAAAGAAGGGTTTGGGGAAAAGCAGCCTTTCCCTCATAGGTTTTGCATAGATTACCCCCTGAATGCTATGGGGAAAGATTGTTGGGACATATGAAATTCAGCCATATGAAATTGTAGCTTGTCAGTTTATCATATGCATAATTGAAAGCTGATTTATGCCTCTTATGGTGCTTAAAACATAATTGTGTGTCTGACCATTTTCTTAAAAAGGCAGTGAATGGCAGTCTATAAGATGTGGCACATATTAAGAAGACTTAGTGTCCATTTATGAAGTTCATAATTTTATGTGCTCCATGGATTTGTTAGAGGTTCTCTTAGGCAAGGGATACTTGGAGATGTTTTGCCATAGCCTTCTTCTGAAATATAATGGACAGCACTTGGTATTTTTGATGGTCCCTCTTCCAAGTACTAACCAGGTCTGACCCTGTGTAGCTTCCAATATCATTTGGGATGGGTGCTTCCTGAATGTTTAGCGCCCCCCCCGGACATTTTGTTGTTTGAAAATTGTTGATTTAAAGCTAAGGCCACAGTTGTATGTTTACAGGTTCCATTTTATTGTCACCAATTTATTAATGGCTTTCCATATGTTCCTTTGTCTTTAACCAAACTAAAGTTAAAGCAGTCAGTTTAAATATACAGTTATCTGGACCTTTTCTTCCCTAATTGACTTGAAATTTGTGACTTTGTTTCCTGCTTGGTCAGTAGGGGCTGCTCTTCCTGTTATTGTCATGACTCATGGGAGTTCTTTACTAAGGATATGTTTAGTGCTATATAATTGATGAATGTAGCCCATACTGCAGAGGCTAGCATACGGTATAACCCTTATTATACTATACTAGCTTACGAACATGTTGCAATCTTAGTAGTGCTTTCTGATATAATAATTTCTCCTGTGGCAAATGTTTGGGGATTGAGTTGACTTATTGCTGATTCATTGTCTTCATTGGACAATTCTGTTTGATTGCAATTAATGAATTTGGTTCACTGGCTAGAACAGTGTGATTGAAGTTACTTATATCCCAGTCCTGCCTAGAATTGCTTGAGAGCATAGATGCCCATGGATCATCTAACTGCATGTCATGGGAAGTTGGATTCCTTTAGCTTTTCTCTGGTTAACTGATAGAACAGAGAACCTGTTTATGGCTGTGGTATTCACAAAGAGTTGTGTAATAGTTAATTAAGAAACAAATAAAAATGTCTTTGTTTTATACCATACTTACTAAATGGTGAGGGTCAGTAAGGAGTGGAGCTTATACCTACAAATTCTTTGTTCAAATTTTTCATTTACCAGGAATTGATTGAGTGGGTCTAGTGTAAATATGTTCATGCTTCCTGTTGATACATTTATGATATAGTGGGTTACTTTCCGTATATCTGTACACTGTGTACAGTAAGTCCTTGTGCAATATTTCTCAACTTTTTAAACACATGGTTCTTTTTGAGACATAAAAATCTCAAGCCCTTCTGCCTCCCCAAATAATTTTATTCAAAATAATCATAATGTTGATTGGGAGAGGTGTTTGAGTGTTGCCTTCCCCCACACTTAGTGGCACACCGCTGGGCAGGGGGATTTAGTTTTTGGTTGTTGTGGATTTTGTGGGGAACACTTCAAAGGAGTGCATAACAGCAATATCAAAAAAAAAAGTCAAACTCTACATTACAGCTTAATTAAGAAATGAAGAAAGATATAGAAAAGATAGAATCATCGAGTTGGAAGAGACTACAAGGGCCATCCAGTCCAACCTCGACCTGCGATGCAGAAGCACATAATCAAAACACCCCCAACAGATGGCCATCCAGACTCTGTTTAAAAATCTCCAAAGAAGGAGAGTCCACCATATTCTGAAGCAGCTTGCTCAACTGTTGAACAGCTCTTACTGTCAGAAATCTCTTTCTAATGTTGCTGTAAAATTTCATTTCCTGTAGTTTGAATCTGTTGCTATGGGTCTTATTCTCTGAGGCTACAGAAAACAAACATGCTCCATCTTTAGTATGACATCCTTTCAAATACTTAAATATGGCTATCATGTCACTTCTTACACTTTTCTTCTCCAGGTTAAACATACCCCCTAAGGAGATTATCGTACTACACTAGTCCACTTTAACTGCTATGGCTGTTTCCTATTGCATTCTGGGGTTTGTAGTTCAGTAAGGCCTCTGTCTGAATATTCTAAATGCCCTTCGCTAAACTGCAAATCCCAGAATGTAACAGGAGGCAGCCAAAGAAATTAAAGTGGAATAGCAGCAATATAAGAGTGTAGGGCAATAATCTCCTAAATCTCTCTTGATAGAGCATGGTTTCCAGACTTTTCACCATTTTGGTCTGTCGACATGCTCCAGCTTGTCAGCATCATTTTTTCCCCAGAACTGGACACAATATTCTGACCAAAACAGAATAGAGCGATACTCTTATTTCTTTCTCTCTAGATGCTATACCTCTGTTGATGATAAAGTAATAAGTCTGGTACTGTTCATGATAGGATGATGCAATAGGTTTCGTATGAAAAATGCAACCAGATACACTCCCTGAGTGGGACACACTCCACTGGTTGAGTATCACCATTGTACTGAAACAGTTCCCTGCTTCCTCCTTGCTGGACAGAAGACTTGAAAATTTCTGGGCAGGGTGTTATGTAAAGCATTAACATTTTTCTTCAGCTTTGGGTCCATTGTCAATATTACTTCTTGCTATATATTTTTTTTAAAAAGCCAAGCCCCCCCCCCCCCGTTTTTACTTTTAATCTAAGTTATACAGTTCAACCCCTGCATCCATGGATTCAAGCATCCACAGCTTGAAAATATTTTTAAAAAATCAATTCCAAAAGCAAACCTAGATTTTGCCATGTTATCTAAGGCACACCATTTTACTGTACCATTATATTTAATGTGACTTGAGTATTTGCAGATTTTGGCATCCATTAGGTGGGGGGCGGGGGAGGCGGTCCTGGAACCAAACCTCAGTGGATACCAAGGGCCCACTGCATCAACATCTCAGCAGCTCTTGTGTATTCTTTCAAGTAGCAGGAACAGCATATTTAATCCAGTGCTGCTTTCTCCATTGTTAGTGCTGCCCACTTCTCCCTACTGAGTTGTTGCAGTGCCACTGTTTTAATGCTCAGTGGATGCATGCATGTCGGTGCAGTAGCCCCACAAAAAGGCCTGTGGTTCACTGGCTAGAACAGTATGATTGATAGTAACGTAGCATAATACCTAGCAGTTTGGGAGGTTTTTTTGAAAGCAAGTGGGACAGAGCTCTGTGGCTCTGTCCTAGTTTCCTGTCTGTGTGATTTGAATGACTAGGGACTAAACTAAGTACTGTACTAAAATTTAAACAGTCCCTTTACGGCTTACTCCAGACCAAAATACAGGATACCAGGGAGAGGGAATGAGACAAAGTATTCAGACGCAAAGTACATTTTATTGATTTCCAGATGGTGTGAGCAAATTGGATTTTGGAAAATACAATGCAGAAAGGCATTTTAAAATCTCTTTTAAAGCTTCTATATTTAATTAGGAAATATGGCAAATGTGAAAAGGAATAGCGATCAATGGGAGAGCAATTACAAAAAAAAAAAGAAGTGAGAAATTAAGAGAGAGAATTGAGATTTGATGCAGAGAAGAGAGACAAAGAAATGAATGGCTGAATATGTGTATAGCTATTAAAACTCTTGGCATTGTCCTGCTGTAAGTGTGACCACTTAATGGCTATAAATCATGAGAGTAAAGTTAATTACTTATGGCCCAAAATAGCTCTTATTCATGTATTCAAGACTTGTTGATTTATAGCACACACTATCCTAATCTCAAGAAATTCTGGAAGTGGATGGTATATTAAAAGTAATGTTCAAAGCATAAGTGTCTTAAAGAAGTTTCTCAGCAATGACTTTTCATAATATCATGAATTAAAATATACCCTTCTAGTGTGGAAACCCTTAACTTCTTTTCAGTGATTTGAGTTGTGGTATTTATACGTAACAGAAAAGCTATTCCATAAATATCTTCTCACATTAGGGTTGCTCTTTAAAACAGTAGGATGGAGATGAGAAAAAAGTGCCCAAAGCTGGATTAGTTTTGTTTCCCACCCTCCATGGCTGATAGCTTTATTCAGTAGCAAAGCATTGTTTAAATAGAAATGTGTTTTCATTGAGGTAGTGAGCTGCAGTTTTTTAAAAAATAAATCCATAATTATTTACACTTACATGATTGTTTCATATTACGATTAAGGGAAAAAAGCACCATGCAGGGTTATGTACACAATTCTGGTGAGTCCATGTCTTGAAAGATGCAAGTTTTGGTTTATCAGTAAACTTCAATTATTCAAGTCCTGAAATTAGTCTGTTATTTATACTGTACAATTAAAAAAATTGTAATAACAGATACCATTGATTCTGGTGGAGTCCTGGATTATAGGTTTAAAATGATTTTATTAATATTGGTAGCTAGATATTGGGAAATTAATTTAGGAAAGAAAATCGATGGATTATGCTGTCATTAATTAATTAAACATTTTTTTCTCTTTCTTTAAAAAGAAATTGAGATTTAAAGAGAATGATGTGTTCTGTTGTCACTAATAATAATAATAATAATAATAATAATTATTATTATTATTATTTCTTACCCGCCCCTCTGTAAAACAATTGAGGTGGGGTACAACAAGGTTAAAAACAGATTCTGCATATTCTGTTACTAGCTTCTTAAAAAATGCTGTTTGGGTAATTTCTTTCCCCAGCCTGGTATTCTTCAGATGTGCTAAACTACAAATCATACAATCTGATGGCATTTGTAGTACAGTCTCTCTGGAAATAGTCAGGTTGGAGAAGACTGCTCTACAGGACTGGATCTTAAAAAATCTTCAATTAACTTTTTTCAGTTATTTGCATCTCTCTTGTTTTCACTGTCACCCTCCTGCATCAGCTTATATACTGGTACATTCACCTTTCAAAAACAACTATTTCATTGCTATCTTCTGAGTGTCTCTGACTGCATGCAGAACAGATTTGGGCTGTTCAGTAACACCTTCAGTAATCACTAAGAATAAATAAAAACATGGTATACTACAAAGATTATAAGCACTTGTTATGCATACAGGGGCAAGCTCTCAAGTTCAATCCCTGCCACCTTGATTTCTAACGACTCTAGTGCAGTCCTACCATCCTGTTCCTCTTGAGATGCCTCCCTGCTCCAGCAATGACTATCAAGGATAGTGAATATTTATTGCACCACAAAAGTAGAGAATGCTGTTAACCAACAGATTTACTAACTGAACTTTTCTTGAGGGGAGGAAGGATTTAACCTGTTGTTTCCAACTCTGATAGTGAGTCTCATTAACCAACAGACCAACTGCTGAACCTCTTTGGAGGGAGGTTTTAATTAAATTATCACATAATGATTTAATTTTAACTGGTTATTTCCAGACTCTGGACACTGAAAAAATATACCTTTGGGGTAAATAGCTTTGTTTAATCTTGTGACATTGATCTGTACATACTGCATTTTGACTGGTCACTATTAATGTAATACAGAATCATAAGAGTCCGAAGTAATCGCAAGGCCATACAAAACCCTGACTTGCAGGACTACACAATCAAAGCACTCCCAACAGGTGGCCACCTAGCCTCTGAAAACTTCCAAGGAAGGGACACCACACCCTGAGGCAGTGTATTCCACTTCTGAATAGCTCTTACTATCAACTTCTATCATCGGGGGTACTTCCTGATATTTCAATGGAATCTCTTTTCTGTACTGATTTTGATATATTGATTTTGTCTGTCTTTGCAGGTATACTAAACTGGGATATGCTGGAAATACAGAGCCACAGTTCATCATTCCCTCATGTAAGTTTTATTTACTTATGAGCAAATGGCAGTTGTTTTTAAAGACATATTCAGTAGCTCTGCACCATCACATAATTAATTTCATGGTTCTAAAAATGTACCCTTCAACATTTCACTCAAATTAATAATAATAATAATAATAATAATAATAATAATATAGATTTATTTCTAGCCCACCCAATCACGGGGAATCCGGGCAGCTAACAACAGTAAAAAAGATACAATACAAAAAAATTCAATAAAATACAAATTAACTCCATCCAAATCCCCTGACCAATACAAGCAACAAAATCAGTAAACAATTTAAATAAAATAGCAATCAAACAAAAAACATAAACATTAGAATCAAAAAATGTTCATACTTAATCCTTTCTTAGCCCCTCAATGCAAGCTCAAATCAAAACAATCTTACACAAATTAAATGCAAAACATAACATAATACCTGGGGAGGGGGGAATATATAGGAACACAATATATAACAAGGCAATCATAATAACAATAAACAGCAGAAACTAATAATATCTATCACCTGATAACAAAGATACAATGTAACAGCAAGTGGGGAACAGTTAAAAAAACATAAACAATTCGTAATAAGATTGAAAAATATCCGATGGGAGCAGTGAGACAGATGGACTGTTAAAAAATCTGAGGAAGTCAGTTAGGGAAGGCCTGCCAGAAGAGATCCATCTTTATTGCCTTCTTGAAGGCCTCAAATGATGTTATATGGCGGATCTCCTCCGGCAGGTCATTCCATATTTTTGGAGCAGTAGCTGAAAAGGTCCTCTGGGAGTTTGCCACCAGCCTGGTTTTCTTTGGCTGCAGTAGGTTCCTCCCAAAGGACCTGAGTGTTCGGGAAGGATTGTATGGGAGGAGGCGTTCCCTCAATATGCTGGACCCAAGCCATGTAGGGCTTTATAGGTAATGACCCAACACCTTATACTGTGCCCGGAAGCTAATAGGCAGCCAGTGTAGGGATTCTAAAATAGGTGTAATAGAATCAAATTTAGAACTCCCTGTAACTAATCTGGCTGCCATGTTTTGAACCAATTGCAGCTTCCGAACATTGCATGAGGGTTGCCCCATAGAATATGAAGAGAATCTGGGGGACAATGCAAGACTCCATGCAGCTGCTCTTGCCTCCACATTGCTTGGGTTGCTCTTGCTATTTATGCTGCTGTCCAAACTCTGGAATTGTAGGAGCTAGTGCTGCCAGCTGAAAAATACTCATTCCCTCTTCTCCAATCTTTTCCTTGAATGGACCTGAAAAATACAGTCAGTCCTTATACATGGATTTATTATCCATGGATTCAAGCATCCATGGCTTGAAAATGCTTTAAAAATATATAAATTCCAGAAAGCAAACCTTGATTTTGCCATTTTATTGTGCCATTGTACTGAACGGGACTTGAGAATCCACAGATTTTGTTATCCACAGGAGTTCTGGAACCAAATCCCAGTGGATAACAAGGGCCCACTGTATTCTTGTGCCCCCTTGGAACAATTAGCATGCCTCCCCTGGGGATCACATCCCAAAGTATGAGAACAACAAGGGTAGAGGAAAGGAAGAAGCATTAGGGATCATATTGCTAACATATGTTGGATAATGGCCTTTGATTGTATAGTATAAATCATGAAAAACTGTGGATCACTCTTAAAGAAATGGGTGTGCAACAATATTTGATTGTCCTGATGTTAGGGCAGAATGTGGAGAAATTGAATGGTTTCCAGTTGACAAGGTGGTCAGGCAAGACTGCATTCTACCACCCTATTTGTTTAACTTGTATACTCAATACATCATAGGTAAAGCAGAATTAGACTTGGAAGAAGGAATCATGAAAACTGGAGGAAGGAATATCAATTTAAGATACGTGGATGACACTATACTACTAGTAGAAAATAACAAAGACTTGGGGCAATTAATAAAGTCAAGGGAGAAAGTGAAAAGGCAGGTTTACAGTTGAGCCCAGAGAGTTCAGGGGGCACGTTGTGTGAAAAAATGATACAGAAAGGGCAACAGAGGAGCAGTCTTGGCGGGGATTAAGCAACTTAGAGGAGAAAATAGTTGTAGTTTTCAGTTACAATGTTCAGCTTTAAGGCTTATTCAAAAAATGTTCTCCATTCTCACCTTTTCAGTGTTGAACCATTCAGATACTTATTAAAAATGTACAATTTTAATTAGTGTAGGCGTGCAAATTTGCCTTGGAGAGCTGTGCTGTATTCTATCTGTGCAGTTTTTAAGGCTACACAAAGTCAACAAAGTTGCACTGTTTTGCTGTGCTGGGAGCAGGAAAAAAGCTCCCATAAGTTGCAGCACTTTTCCAAGTGAGGTTTTTCTTCCCATCAGTTTTTCTCAAGTAGTTGGGAACACCACATTTCGACACATTCGGAAAATTGTCGAAAACCCATTCCACCCCTGCTTCTGAGTCAGAGGGTGCTGCTATTGCCAGAACACTCATAGGAGTCTTCTCTTTCTCTGCAACTTGTCCATCCTTCTATTTTATTTATAGAAATTATTTTTTGCTGTTTTTAGCCTTCTCAAAACAATTCACAATTTTTTAAAGTGTGTAATATAGTTAACAATTAACTCTTGACCTTCCCACTCTCCTTTCACGCAGACACACACACACACACCCTTCACATGTGTCTGGCTGCTTACTCCATCTGTCATCTGTTTCCTCTCTTTCCTATTCTGTTTTCCAACTTTGCATGCTAAAGTAGGAGCTGGTTGCCATCTCCCCAACTCTTAGAAATGTAGATTTCAACCCATTTTAAAAGCTTCAATATGCCTATGGTGCAAGGTAGTGATGGAAAATGCCACCAGGCAGATTGAAGGACCAAAGTCCAGTGGCTAGAGAAGCCCTAGTGGTACCTGAACCACACTTTGAGAAACAGTTGGAACAATCACATTCCTTTTATGGTGCATTTTGTTTCAGACGTCACTCATTATAGTCTTGTATATGGATATTTTTACTGCACAAATTAGGCTTTTAAATAAAAAGTGGGAAAATATGAGAAAAATCCCTCAGAAGTGGCCAAAAGACTACCTATGCTTTTCCTTGTCTTTTTTCCCCTGAAGCCCAGACAAAACTATTAATTATATTTCTGTTTAGTTTTTTCCTCACTTCATAACTGCTTGACATAGCTCAAATTACCATTTATTAATTTAACTCCAAGTCCTGAGCATTCTTACAGTTGTGAATGCATCTTGTATTACATGTAATGCTTTTTTTAGAAGTTATTTTAAGCTCTCAGTGTCTTTTTAGATATCTTACTTCTAAATGTGTAAATTAGCAGCTTAATCATTGTGAATGTCATATCTAATGGAGTAGGAACACCACTTTATTTGTTTTCAAAGGTTTTTATTCATGTGTATTACAATTCCAAGCCAGCCACTTTATATTGCAGGAACAATTCCCATCTTTAAATACCATGGCAACCTGGTTCTTTTTCCTACCCAAATGTAATGTGTAGTTCATACTGTTAGAATGTACTGCTTTTCTAAAAGTGTCCTTTTTTTCACTTTCATATTCCAGAGTTACCCAACATCTGAGTTAGTGCCAGAGTTACATATCTTAGGCATAAAAATACATTAAATATGATTCCTTTTTGTGTACTCAAGAATGACTAGACATACAGATGTGTGATGCACTTGATCAATGAACTTATTCGTACTTCCGAATCAGATGAGTGTACAGCTCTTGCCTCTGCCTGTAGTCTCTTATATACCCTCCAAATCTGCTCTGGAAAATTTTGGGACTCTCTGATAGATATGTGTAGGAAGATGAAAAAGTGGACACTTGCCATTAGATGGAACCCAGTCAGTGGTATTTTTAGCACATCAGGCCTATCAGGCAGTATTCCAGCAATCTACAATCATGTGAATCCTCAGTTGAAAGAGTACACCAGTGCCCACTACAGGAATGCCCTTGGGAGATGTCAGTGGTCAGTTTGATTGTGGAATTCTGTTTGGGATGGCACGGTGCTTATAAAATTAGTAATCCTAAGTATTGTAATCTAATGCTTCATTTTTTCATTTATAGGATTTCTCTTTAGACAACAAAATAAACTTAGAAATTAAGGGAGAGATCTGTGAAAGAATGCATTGGGTGATAAAGGTTTATGGTAGAAAAGGAGGCCAGTGAAACTAGAGATAATATTCTAAAGAGGGAAGGTGTAGAGATAAAGTAACATTCCAATAATTTACTACATAGGGAGTGAGCTAAGTAACTTTGATGAAACTATGTTTGCAGCATTCCGGTTTTTCTTGGTGCTACAATATCAGAGAGTTTTTTAGCTCCTGTAAGTCAGAAATTTGAAATGCATTGAAATGTAACTTTTCCATTGTTGTCATTTCTTTATGTCTTTGAAATGCTGGAACACAATTATTTCTATAATTTGATTGTACGTTTCCCCTTTATTTAAGGTATCGCTATTAAGGAATCGGCCAAAGTTGTCGATCAAGCACAAAGAAGGGTTATGAAAGGTGTGGATGACCTAGATTTCTTTATTGGGGATGAAGCAATAGAAAAACCAACATATGCAACAAAGGTATTTGTTTGAATGTTGTCCGAATTCAAAACAGTATTAAAGACCTATCTCTTCTGGCAGGCCTACCCAGTCAATTTTAAATGACAAATTTTAAATTGATATATTTTAAATTTTATGTTGAGTGATTTTTAATGTGTCCTGTAATTTTGTTGTTTAGCTTAAGTGGATGGATTTTTGTGTTTTAGTCTATGTTGTACCCCACCTCTATCATTGAGGAGAGATGATGATGATGACGACAACAACAACAATAATAAGATGATGATGATGATGAAGGAGAAGAAGTAGAAGTAGTAGTAGTAGTTGTTAAATATGATACTTCTGAGAAATAAGATTTGTTGTTCAATCTTTGCAGTTTGTCTTGGAGAGCAGTAGCCTCATCAGTCTTGTGGTTAGTGCATAAAACAGCATACTACTATTTCAGTCAAGAAACATCCATATAGAATCAGAAAACAGTGTAACGGAATTGGTAACTTTACTGTGTGATTACATTTCTGTCCAGCAGAGGCCTCAAAACAAAATGCTGGCATGGCAGGAGGTCTGTGAGAAGGTAGACTTACTTTCAGAAATGAGCGTGGATTTGAACATGTCTTCCTCATCTAAAGCCAGCATTGCAATCACTGCCTCATGCCAGCTGCTGTAACCTGTTTAATTAATTTGTCGTTTCATACTGGTTTCTTTTAAATGAAGGAAAAGGAGCAGCTAAAGCAGTGTAAACAGTATCACATAAAATTAGCAAGTAAGTTAAAACAATGCAGATAATTATTTATTATGTGCTGTTAGCTATATTTCAGAGGAAGGCAAAACTACCTCTGAGGATTCCTTACTTAAGAAAATCCTGTGAAATCCATGGGGTCATCATAAGTCGATAGGCATCTTGAAGGCATATACACATAGAGACACAGATAAACCACAATATTTCTGACGTTTAAAAATATGGGGATATAAATATAAAGTGGGACTGAAAATTGCAGAAGTTGGCACTCAGTCAGACAGTCCCAGGAATGGCATTTAATAATTATAGGATATCATAGTACAGGAGGTTTGAACCCCTCAAGGCACTACCTCCCTGCTCTCTGTGAAGAAGGGCTTTCCCACTTAATGAATGCATATTACTCAGTCTCCAGCTATGAAGGTTTTTGTTGAGTAACCCTAGTGTGGAAATGAATCAATTTTAGAGAACTAAATCATATATACTCATGTATAAGTTGAGAAATTGAAGTCAAAATTTTACCTGAAAAACCTGGGTCAACTTATGCACAGATCACTATGGTACTTGATCTCAGCCTCTCCCCAGCCAGGATGCCTCTGCAAGGGACAGCCCAGCTGAGGAAAGGCTGGGAAGGCCAACCGATCGCCCTGCAGCCTGTCCCAAGCTGGGCTGCCTCCTAAACTGTGACTCTCGACTTATCCATAGGTCATATCAATACCCATAATTTTGGCCTTGTGACTTGTATATGATACTGTATGTGGTGTATAAGTAGTCGTAGTTTGAAAATGAATTGATTTGAGAAAAGTGCAAGAAGCCAGTGAATATGTTTCTAAAATTGGCAAGCCATGATAATTATGAATGCCAGTGAGCAGTTTGAACAGATACACATTTCATAGTTGTTTTCAAAGTGAGCCCTATGTATCATTTATTGTAATATTAATTATGAACGCTGCTAGGAAACCAATGACAATGCGAGATTGCAGTTTGCACATGCAGTATTACAGCTTCTGCTTATCTAGGTATCCAAAGAAAAGGCAGGGTCCCAAAGAGTAAACCTGCTCTTTAATGGGCAGAGGAATCATTGTCTGTAGAGGAATTAGAACACCTGTCAAGTCAGCTTTTCTCTTTTCTAGATTAACTATCAGTAATTTTCCACCTTCCCGAAGTCCATTATTGATAGAAGACATTCTGTCATTCAGTGCTTCCACCACTTCACTTGTGTCAAGTGAAAAATTTAAAAAGAACTGAATGTCAGAGATCCACCTCCTCATACCGTTTTGGCACACCAGTTTAAAATTGAACAGAATGATAAATAGAGTGAACCTGTGGAACAATGTAGAACAAGTGCCACGAGGTAAAATCTTTGTTCTCCAGCAGTAAACAGGAGCAGAATTAAAGAATTTTGGTTCTTGCCCACTTATATTCTGAACAGGCAGTTTAAAATGACTATTTGGCTGTGGTATGCATTGTTCCATCCTTCGTGAGTAGGTCATTCTTCATCAAAAACTGTCAAAGGATGAATTGAAGTGGAATTGGATGACTTGTATTATCCAAAAATAGCTTTACTTATTTGGCCACTCTCACAGTTTTCTGGGTCCAAGAAAGGTTTCTGAAAAACTGTCTACATGACCACCTATTTCAAGGTGATTGGAACCACTCCTCTCCTCAAAGAATCTGCTGGACTCCATTAGTTTACTTTTTCATGTCAGATTTAATCAGCTAAGAGAAAAAATGGCCAGGTCAAGTGCTAGATCAGATCCCTACCAGAACCTTATTATTAACCTAAGTTGCACCAGATGAATCTTGCTCATAAAAAAAACTCATTAGGGCACATCCTGTTACTGAAGTCCTAAATCAAGGTGAGTACAAGTAATTTCTTGTCTTCAAAGGGTTTAGAAAGCAACTCAGTATACTTTTAGATTTTTTACAGATCCCTTTATGGTCCAGTTAGGGGAGGTCATTTGGTAAGAAAAGATATTTGGGAAAATATATACAGAACTAGTTAATGCTGTATAATTTTAGTATTTTAATTGAAATTAGAAATTGAAGTGGACCAGCTCTGATTTCAAATTTCTTAGGCATAAAATAATAATAATAATAATAATTGTTATTATTATTATTATTATTATTATTATTTATATCCCGCCTCTGCACTCAGGCGGCTTACAACAATTAAAAGTATACATATTATATCCCCAACCCTCTCCCCACTAAAATAGAATTAAACAATTTACAATCTAAAACATATTAATATTAAAAAAAAACCAATTTAAACAGTTAATAATATTTTTTCTCAATGTGAAAGATTTTCCATCTTTAGTACCATGCAAATTCTTCATAGCTTGTAAATTAGTGTATGCCCCCTTGTAATGACAATTAGTTTTGTCACTACATTTTATAGGGGTGGTATTAAATAAGAAAAACAAAGAATAAGAATAAAGAATAACAAGAATAAAGAATTTAATGAAAACCCTCCCTTTTTGCAAGAATTTCCATTTAGTGGATTGAGAATGTTTGACAGTGTAAGAAAACTTTTTTTTGTAGGCATGAACAGTAATCTTCAGGTTAGCATGCAATTGTATGTACATAGTTCTAACATAATTTTAAAACTTTGTTTGGACATTTTTAACAGTGGCCCATCCGTCATGGTATAGTTGAAGACTGGGACTTGATGGAGAGGTTTATGGAACAAGTTATCTTTAAATATTTAAGGGCAGAACCCGAAGATCATTATTTTCTATTGGTGAGTACAACCTATTTTTAGGTTCTGGAGATGTGGAATATTACCGTGTCAGTATACAAAGTTGTATTAAGCTTGCCATTTACAACTTACTGTTGCTCTTGCAGTTGTTGTTTTTTTACTAATCTTTCACCCATCAACAAATATCTGGGCTAAACTCCACAACATACATCAAAATAAACAGTGCATAATATTTGATACAGGCATTAGAAAGCTACTAGAAAAAACAATTGGGGTATGAGACTTTCCTTTTAGGGAAGACAGAAGGCAAAAATTAGAAGCTCAAATTAAAGAAAAAAAATCCACAACCAAAGCAGCAAAGACCTATGTTTTGCTTTTTTTAAAAAAGATGATAAGGTGCCATGCAAGCTTTCAGTGAGAAGGTTTGACCCACAGAGACACCAGGTAGAAGTTACTGGTTGAAGTAGCATTCCTTTTCTGTTAAAAACTCCAGAGCTTCTAAGTTCAGGATATCTTTGCTTCTGTTTCTCTTTCCCAACTAGCTAAAGCTATCTAAGTTCAATACTGGTGTCCTGGCAACTGCATTCTAGATAAGCATCTCTCCAGTAATACAGCAGAGGCATGTCTGCTTTTTGAATAGAACTGGGACTATTAAAACAATTGTTGCTAAGATACAGTTCTTAGTCATTGGCATTTAGTTCCCTCTACTTTTTAAAATTGTGGTTTGATTGATTTTAGTCACCTTGATTTTAATTTGCTTATCTGGATTTTAAGAGTCAAAGATAATACGTGATCATGTATGTAAATAGTATGCAGTAGCCCTGGTGGTGCAGTAGCCCTGGTACTGCAGCCACTCACTCACAGTTGGAAGGTTGTAACTTCAGTACCAACCAGGGGTTCAGGGTCGACTCAGCCTGACATCCTTCTGAGGTTGCTAAAATGTCACAATTAGCTTACACATTGTAAACCTCTTAGGGAGTGCTTAAATGCACTGATAAGTGGTATAGAAATGTACTTGCTATTGCTTTTGCTACTGCTATTGTGCATGCAGTGCCTAAGAGGGGACTAAATATCCTAAAGTCACCAGATCTTCTCTGAGCTTGGAAGCTAGCAGGGTCAGCTCTTTTTAGTACTTAGATGTGACACTGCCAAGGAATGCCAGGTGATATAGCTTATATTTCAGAGGAAGGAACTGGAAGAACCACCCAAGTATTCCTTGCTTAAAAAATCATGTGAAATTCATTTGAAAGTGCGCGGGGGGGGGGGGGGAGACCACCTAGGGGACAATGGGGTGGAGTGAAATAATTGTGCAACAGTCCAGTTATGAATAAGACAAGCCCTGCCCCACCTCTTTGCTGTGCAGAGGTCATATAATAGCATGTGACATAGAGCAAAGTCCCAGAATTAGTTAGCCTACCTGTTGGACCGTCATCCAGTGGCTCTTATTCCAAGGGCTGGGGAAAATTTGGTGTGTGTCCAGGACCTGCTGGGGTATGCATCAGTCATGTAGGCCTGCCTGCCATTCAGTTGTGAGACAGGATCCTTTGTGCCACTCCCCCCCCCCCCCCCAATTTAGGAGTAGTGTGCTCCACACTTGCTCATTTTAAATGAATTTGACCATGGCTCCAGGGTTCTACTGGGGGCATGACATAAAATTAAGAGAAACCACTCCTACAAAAGCAATAAAGGACAATATGCACAGCAAAGAACAACAAAGTGAGGAAGCCTGTTTACTGAGAGGTAGACAAAACCCATACCAGGTAATACCAGTCACCTGCTACTTGGTAAAATTCCCGCCCTTTCCCATTAATTGTCATCTTACAAATGTCCTTACAATCATAAGATTTTAGGAAATAAAATTTTAGGAAGCAGGAGGCTTTGTGACCTTCTTGTGCGAGAAAGACCATCTGGGGCTTCTATTTGATCTCAGTAGACCTGGTTTCTGGGCAACTGTTTTACCAGGCATAGTAAGGGCTATGCTACCAATATAATCACAAATAGGATACCCAAATAGTTGACAATTAGTGTATGTTTTATTTGCATTTACCCATCCCCTCAGACACTGGTGTTCTTTCTACGTCTCTCTCTGGCTTTTCTTCGCTAACGAAGATTCAAGAAGGACTCATCCCACGCTTACTGCAAGTGCGTTGATGACTAAAAAGGCCGATCCGAGATAAACAAGTCCAGTTACAGAAAGCACAGCAGAAAGTCTCCTTGTTACCAAGTTGTGGTTCTTTCTGCATTGTCATTTCTCTTCGAGATTCGTTCGACGTCAGTTCTCGAACGAGGCTGCAGCATTGTGGATAGGGTGTCTCCATGCCTCCCGATGTGAAGCCAGGGCAGACCATTTTTGGTGATCAATTTGGCCATGCTTGAGATGTTGTTTCAGGGAGTCCTTGTATCTCTTCTTTGGGGTGCCCCTCTTACGCTGACCCGTGGCGAGTTCACCGTAGAGTACTATTTTGGGGAGGTGGTGGTCCTCCATCCTAGAAACATGCCCAGCCCAGCACAGCTGCATTTTCAATAGCATGGCCTCAATGCTGGTGATCTCTGCTTGCTCCAGGACAACAACATTCGTCACATAGTCCGTCCAGTATATATTTAGGATTGTGTGTAGACAGTGCTGATGAAATTGTTCAAGGAATCAGATGTTGGCGATAGGTGACCCATGTTTCATATCCATAGAGGAGAATGGACAATACAATGGCTCTGTACATACTGATTTTTGTGCTTCGCCTCAGGTGTTTGTTACTCCAGACTCTTTTGTGAAGCCTTCCGAAAGCACTATATGCCTTATATGTACTATATGAACTCCATGCTAAATTCCACGAGCTCCTTGTGAGTTGTTGGGAAAAAGGTGAACTGCCATCAGATCTCCGAGATGCAGTTATCATCACCCTGTATAAGAAAAAAGGAGCAAAATCTGATTGCTCAAACTATTGAGGTATAACACTGCTCTCCATTGCTGGAAAAATCCTTGCAAGGATTCTCCTGAACAGATTAGTTCCTGCTATTGCAGAAGAACTTCTCCCTGAAAGCCAGTACAGCATCAGAGCTAATAGGAGCACTACAGATATGGTATTTACTCTTAGACAACTGCAAGAGAAATGTAGAGAGCAAAACAAAGGAGTCTATGTAACATTTGTCGACCTTACCAAAGCCTTCGACACTGTGAGTAAAAAAGGTCTGTGGCAGATCTTGGAACAACTAGGATGTCCTCCCAAATTCCTCAAAATGATTATCTTGCTGCATGAGGGCCAGCAAGAACAAGTCAGATATGGCGATGCTCTCTCAGAGCCCTTTCTAATAACTAATGGTGTGAAACAAGGCTGTGTTCTCGCTCCAACTCTATTTACAATCTTCTTCAGCATGATGCTCCAAAAGGCTACGGCAGATCTCAAGAAGAAGACGGCATCTATATACGTTACCGTACTGATGGTAGCTTGTTCAACTTAAGCCATCTGAAGGCTCACACAAAGACTCTAAACTATCTAGTCCGTGAGCTGCTTTTCGCCGACGATGCTGCCCTTGTTGCCCATACAGAAGCAGCTCTGCAGCGCCTAACATCCTGCTTTGCAACGGCTGCAGAGCTGTTTGGGCTGGAAGTCAGCCTGAAGAAAACGGAAGTTCTCTACCAGCCTGCACCACAGGAAGAGCACTATCACCCCCACGTCACCATAGGCAAATCCATACTTAAGTCTGTTCAGCAGTTCACCACCTACTTGGGAAGTATCTCCTCAGAGGCCAAGATTGATAAAGAGATCTTTCTACCTATTAGAAAGCAAAAACAGTTCACTGCTGTTTGGGAGACAGTGGCAAAGAATGATGTAACAGCTGTGCATTGAAGTACTAAATGACACTGTCCTTTTATGAAAGAAGAAACATGAAGTCTAAAATTATAAAATTCAACATGTTACTAAATTGTATTCAGGCCATTTGTGTTATAAAGAGGGTTTATAGGTAAAGATAAAGATTTCCCTTTTGGCCAGGTTGTCGTGTTCAACTATAGGAGGCAGTGATCATCTCTGTTACTAATCCAAAGAGCCAGCATTGTCAAAGATTATCTGTGTGATTATGTGACATATCTGTGATTATGTTACCAGTATGACTTTATGCAATGCTGTTACCTTCCCACCGAAGTGGTCTTATTTATCTACTTGCACTTTTACATGCTTTCAAACTGCTAGGTTGGCAGAAGCTGAGACTAGTGACAGGATGGGAGCTCATTGCCTCACGTGGCCTTGAACTGCCAACCTGCTGAATTTGCAATTGTCAGGGTCAGTATCTTAGCCGCTGAGCCACCATATCCTGAAGAGGGTTTACAGCACTTTTAAAAATAACTCTTACTGCATTATAAGATACATTATATTTAGATGATAAAAGTAGAGCATTTGGAGGTACAACATCTTAGAAAATTGTACAAATAAATACCACTAAAATTCTGTAGAAGTAAGTACTGCACAGGTTCATGTTTAAAAAGTCTACCTATAAGTTCATATTAAAAAAATATTTGGTTGTTATGTTCTGTAAGCACTAGTATTAATTTTGCATTGGCCATATCCTTTTCTTTTCCAGACTGAACCTCCTCTAAATACTCCAGAAAACAGGGAATATACTGCTGAAATCATGTTTGAGTCCTTCAATGTTCCTGGGCTTTACATTGCTGTTCAGGTGAGATATAATTTAGTGTATAGTTGGCAAGCATGTCTCAAATATAGGTATGTCTCAGTTATCAAAGTATTCCTTAGCATTACTTTTAATATAAAATGGTACCAGAAATAACATGAAAAGAATAAGCATAAGTTCCTGCACCACAAAAAAAGAAGAGCGATTCAACATGTTTCAGCAAACATTTTATTCAAAACTAATATGTACATATGGAATGAAACAGCCAAGCACGGTACACCATACATAAGCTCACAAACGTATTTGTTCTATTAGCTTATGCATGGGGTCTGGTCCTTGTGGTCTCTCCCAACTCTGTGATTCTATGAATCTTTTAGAGAACACTTGAAGGCTGCTTCCAAAATGCATGCAAATATTACATTTTCTTTCATCAGCCCCCATTTCCTTAACATTTTCCATTTGGGTAGCCAAATGTACAGATAGGTGCTTTAAATGTGCTCGATACAGCTCGTGAGGCAAACTTATCTGTTCTCCATTTCTCTATGGTTTGCTATTCATACATGCTCAGTAAGGGATTCTGGAGGAAACTGATGCTGTACTTTACCTGTTGTAAAAAGGCACACACACTCACAGTAGTATAGAATCTCATTCTTTCCCAGCTCAAGTGTTGTTCCATTGTTTACTGAAGATACACTGCTGAAGTCTGACACTGAAAGTTTGTCTTTCTCAAGCTGTCCCTTCACCATCTTACAAATGCCAATACTGCTTCAAAACAAAGCAAAACAAAACAAAACCTTCCAGCTAGATAGAGGGCAAGAAGGAAATGGGGGAATGAGTAGGTGTAGAGAGACTTTGTGAAAAGGAGCTTCTTTGTTAAAGGCTTTGTCAATTGAGGTATACCTATAATTAAACTTCTTAATACGTAAAGTGTAGGCTGTTTTCCAGAAAATAGGATGGTATTTAAGCTAGAGCTTTTCACACAGCATTGCTCTCAAATGAACACATGGGATTACTGCTTTAAATCTGCCCAGTTGTACAATTGCTATGGATGCTCAGTTCGTGGAGCCATATGAGATGCCAGTATGTAAGATCTATTTTGTCCCCATTCCCACTTGCAAATAATTTGTTTGCCATCCGAATCGATGATTCAATTCGACAGTGGACCATCGTTCCCACTAAATTTGAGCCGATCACATCTTCCTGTTGCACATTAACCCACTTCTCATTCACATTTACCAATGAATCGATTAAAAAAGGACCCTCTTCTGTGGCTTCTTTCCCCCCCTGTCAATCATGGCAATTGCATCAATGTTTCCAACCACATTTAGTGATGTGCTCTTTCATGTCTGTTGTTGTAAAAAAACGACCCCCCCCCCCAAAAAAAAAATGCTGGCTGGCAAAGGAAAGGGCAGGTAAACTCAAAGTACCATGAGATGGGGGAAAGTTCTCCAAAAGTAAAACAACAACAGAGGAGTGGCTGTAAAGTGAGGGAGCAGAATGGTAAAGAGGGAGAGCAGAGTGGCAGCCCAAAAATGGTGCTTCGCCCAAGTAGGGAGAGATTCAACAGGTGTATGGACAGTTGCATCACAGGGAATTGATTCTGGTCCGCATCTCATTCACATTTGCATTGCATCGGTTTATTGCAAAATTTAGCGAAGTTAGGGGTGTAGCAGATCTAGAAGAAGCAGTTTATAAGGGTCTAGCACTGGGACCCCCCCCCCCATCAAATCACTCCCGTGATTTGGCACAAGTGCGAACAAGGGCTGTTTAAACCACTTTGAACTGGTTTGGAAACCAGTCTATTCTGTAGTTGAAATGAGACCTTTGTTTGTCACCAAATCTCTTTAAAGCTCTCTGTAGTTGGGCAAGATGTGTGCATACAATTCGACTTCTCCTTGAACCTGAATACCCCTCCTAAAACATATTTTAATTAGGCTTATCTCCCTCAGTAGCTATTGGCAGGAATTCTTCACATTCTAGAGAAAAAACACTTCTATCTTAAAAAGTTATTTTGACTTGAGAAGTAGAGTCACGTTCAGCTGTGTTTTAAATCAGCTGCCACTCATCCTGCTTTGTAAGAAATTATTTGTTCCAGTTTCATTGATAACAAAATCTAATTTCATAGTTTTCCTAAAAAATAATGTTTCCATATAAAAATTTCAGTTTTTTAAAAAAGTTTCATAAAATTCATTAACAAAAATGCTTAAGGAAAACATTGAGGTATTGAGAAGTCTGAGAATCCAGGGAAAAAGAAAGTCTGAATGATTCTATAAATATGACAATGAAATGAACGGTCCCCAGTAACCTTAAAAGAAGAGATTTAAGTTCTGCTGGAAGCAGATGAGCACAGTTTGAGTGTGTTTAAATAGTGTGTAAAATGGTTAAGGGAAATGATGTAAGGGAAGTGCATAATCCAGGAAAATGAATGAATGAATGTATGTATGTATTCTTATAAAATAATTGCCACATAATGATATGAATATGTTTGAATAAAATATTTTAACAACATTAAATCCCCCCCCCCCTCAGATATTTAGTTCAAATACTTATGGGATGTTGGGACTTAAATAAAAGTTAAATAAACGTATTAAATCATATGTTCTATTTAGGATATTGGGACAAGTTTACTGTTCAGAAAACCCACATCATTGCTTGTGTTGTATATTGTTGCTGTCACAGGTGGCTACAACCATTGTTGTTACATTGCAAATAAAAACTTTAAGAAGTGGCAAACTGTATTAGTGGAATCCAGAGTTACATTAAAATTTTTAGTCATCACAGTTTGGAACCAAATGTTAACTGCTGAAGTTTCAATTTATGTTGGCTTTGAAGATCAGAAAATGCTTGTCTGGATTTCATGAATTGCAGACATCTACTTTAAAAATCAGGCTAGTAATGAAACAGATCATGTTTGCATTTTTTATTAGAATAGGACTTTATCCAGGCCTTATCTTTAAACAGCCAATACAGTGTCCAGTTTAAAGTTTAGTAAACTTAAAAGCAAATTACTTTGCTACCAAAGGAAAAATAAAATTGCCACACAGAACATATTTAACTTGTCTCAGTCTGATCTATAATTACCTATGGAATAAGGTGCACTTAAGAGAAAGGCTGATAATAATTCACTCACTATAGTGATATTGCTGTGCCGGTGTGCAGGTGGGATTTACAGTAAAAGCTTCTCTTGTCTGCCTGTTTCCAGTAAACAGAGCTATATTTTTTTGAATATTCTTAAAATAGGTGGATGCTGTCAGGATTGCAACCTAATCTTTCTGGGTTGAGTCTCCATTAGTATGTTAATTCATCAATATTATGTTCTCCTAAATGTATTAGTTTTTTTTTAAAAAAAAAATACAGTTCTTTCTTCTATTGATTTTGCTTCCATCATTCTAAATTTACAGTGACAGTTGGATATTTCTGAACAATAATTGGTTAAAAGTGGTTTCATTTGTTGGTTTCTCACAAATATTAGTGGTCCTTCATCTAGTATACTTGAGTCTCACAGTAGAAAGGTAAAACAATTAGAGGACCACACTAATGTGGTGAACTATACAGAGGACTAATGCTTTCCAGTGTCAGTCCCAGAAGCAGGGGAATCACTGTTGTGGGGAACCCTTCTCACACGCATGACAAAAATATTCTGTGCTGGTTCCTTTATCATAATAGTAGTAGTAAGAAAAGCACTAGGTTTTCAGGCAGCTTAAATCTGGTGCCACGTTGATTGGGTAGTGTCTCTATCTATCACTGTATTGCTTATGGAAATGGTCCTAGTCCTAGAGTTCAAAACACAACATATCAATTTTTCCCCAGTTTATAGAGTGCTGCTTTCAGTATTGGAAAATTGAACAGTGAAATATACCTGATCTATATGGTTTTGGTTTTAATTTTTTATTCCTCTATTCACATTGTGTAGTGTACTGTGACTGTTTTCACATGGTTTTATTTTATATAACTGTGTCACTCAATAAATAGGATTTTAGAGTGTATGTAAAAGACTAACGTTTGAATTATTTCCTTGGTAAGGCCGTCCTTGCCTTAGCTGCATCCTGGACATCCAGACAAGTAGGAGAGCGAACACTGACTGGGACAGTTATAGACAGTGGAGATGGTGTCACTCACGTCATTCCTGTGGTAAGTAAACAATCAGATGTGCTTAGTTTGTTAAATGATACTGTTCAGTAATGGGAAAGATAATCTTGTTGATGGATATTTTCACTGTTTTCCCCTTGAACTGTGTAGTAGATAACATGTACCACATAGGCAAAAAGAGTAGAATTTGCACTTAAGATGAAATTTAATTTGTATGTTTCTCCTCTGAATGAACATTAAAGAGAATATGCTTTTTGTTTTATGTCTATAATGCAATCATAGCATATTGAAAATAAGTATTAGGACCTCTGTAATATTGTCCTTACAGCAGGAGAGAAATGTATGTGGCCCTTTGGGCCCGCCTAAAGCCCCCAGCAGTTCCTTCAATTGTGGCTTTAAAAGGTTTTTCAGTGAAGAAAACTTGTATTACTCAGATATCTGAGTAATACAGTCTAAATACAGCCAGCTATCTGTATCTACGGACACCATTTTACTATGCCATTTGGATATCATGAGACTTGAACATCCACAGGGGAAGCCTGGAGTCAAACCCCACTGGATACCAAGGACTCACTGTAATGCTTGAGCTTTTGGGAAGGCGACTTGCCCTGAAATAACATAACCCTCCACAAATGGTCCCAGAAGTGACCAGGTCACTTCTAGTAGCTGAAAATAGTGACTCCAATGGCATGTAGTGGCATTGCAGAGCTCAGATGAGCTGGAACTGTGGCAGTGTTGCCCCTTCTGTTCTGGGTCTTGCTCACTTTACGCTTTTCAAAAATCTCATGATAAAGAAACTGCTAACTCTTATTTGTGGGCTTTGGTTCTGTCAGCCTCACGGAAGACATACTGAATTCTTCCCCACTAGAATCAGTGCTGCTGTTACTGCTTCCATAGTGACATTATGAAGGAGGAGAGAGAGGAATTTTTTTGCCTCCATCAATGGAGATTTCCTTGCTTTCCATTTTCATTCTCTTACTCACCATTTTGGTCAGTTTTGTATCAGAATCATGTTGGAAAGTGATAGGCAAAAGATTGCACCTTTTTCTCTGCACATTAATCTGTGGTGCTACCATCTCCATAATTTCTGCTAAGATAGCAAAAATAAAACAAAACAAAATAAAATAAATAAAAATAAAAAATAAAAAGATTATAAAATAATAAAGAATGATTATTAGAGATATTAGAAAGCTTGCAACAGGTTAATATAAACAGCTTAATACTGCATTTGTTGATAATTGATTATTGCTGTTTATTCACAGTTTTACATAGAAATCTTATTTGTTTCTCTCTTCTTCAAACCTTTGTCTGGTTTTTCAGAGGAACTGATATGAATGAGGCTTTGTAGCATTTTCTTCAAGGTATATAGGAAGTGTAATGAATTATTCTTGCAGTAATGTTATTCAGACAGTATTTTCTTATAAACAGTATGAGCATAATACCATAACTATTGAATGACACCATAACTGTTCAGGTTAATGTTAACCATTTCTTACAGATTCATTTATGGAAATACTTTTCAAGTTTTTATAAGTGTACAGTATTGAATGAACTGCTTTCTGTCATCATATAGTACATCTATTTTAGCTCTCTAGAAAAATAACTAATGTGAGGTTTAAATAGTGTATTCCTTCAGTATGCTGCCACTATATCTCTACAGGGTGTCTTGTGGAAAAATATAATATGAAAAATGCTGCTTGTCTACTCCTCCCATTGGCTATAAAAATTTGCATCTACTTTGAAATTTATTAACTATATTAGTACTTGAAAAATGGGTGAAAATTTCTACATGTTCCCTGGCCCAGTTTATGTACAGTAAATAAGAAGGTTTTAGGAGGAACAGATGTACTATATGAGTATATCATTGTGAAGCATTTTATCAGTGTGTCTTATCAGTGTCTTTATCAGCGTATCTTTTGCATCTCCCTCTAGAACCCTCTTCATTTTGGCTTCTGTATTGGTAATACTGGTGCAGAGCCATCTTTTTAAGATTGATTTTAAAACCTCAGTATTCAGTTCATTGGGGGATCAGAGAAAATTGGCTGTTTTATTGTTCAGCTTAATGGTAACATGATTCATCATGTGTTGAAAACTTAGGCATAGCCCCATATGAGTAAATTGTCTGGAAGACATGGAGTAGTGGGAAGGTAACATGGGACCTTTATGTGATATATACTAATTTAGTGTTCAGATATCCTCTAAATCACAATGCATCAGTTTTCAAGGATATTTTGTACTGGCTGAAGATTAACCTTTGAGATAAAGTTCATTGGAGGTATTTCTTTTATTGTCAGGCTGAAGGTTATGTGATCGGCAGCTGTATCAAACATATTCCAATTGCAGGACGAGATATAACTTACTTTATTCAGCAGTTGCTAAGAGAGCGAGAAGTAGGAATCCCTCCTGAACAATCATTGGAAACTGCTAAAGCAGTGAAGGTAATTTTTGAAAGTAAATGGATATCTTATTAATAATGTAAATAAATATTTTACTAGATGTCTTTTTTAATTTATTTTTTTGACTTCAGATCGAAATGTGCATAAACTCACTAAGACAAAAACCTTGTACTGTGTATGTGTGCTTCCCTGCTATCACTGGAACTAACCTGAACACTTCAGCTGACTTAGGTCATCCCAACCACCACAGAGAGGTGGTGCCTGGAAAATCTTCCTAGAAAGGTCCAACCCCTTATTAATTTTATTTATTTATAGTTGCCCAATCACTAGGAATCCGGGTGGGTTACAACAATACAAATGCATTAAAAATACAATAAAATACAAATTGATCCCTTCTCACCCCCTCCCCAATATTAAAACTACAATTAAACAAACAATTAAAAGCAATTTAAAAATACAACATAAGTAAACATAAAAACAGTTTGGCAGACAGAGAGGCAACATCACAGAATTAGGGTCATATTCATAAACATCCACAGGGGGAGAATGCTAGGATATATTATCTAAGTTGGGAAGGCCTGCTGGAAGTTAACCGTCTTAAGAGCCTTTTTGAAGGCTGTAAGAGTGGAAGTATGGTGGATCTCCTCCGGCAGGTCATTCCACAACTTCTGCGCAGTGATAGAAAAGGCCCTTTGATTAACAGAAATTAGCCTAGCTCTTATTGGCTCGAGGACGTCAGTGTGCAGGACGAACAGTACAGAAGAAGGCGTTCCCTTAAGTATTCTGGACCCAAGCCATGTAGGGCTTTAAAGGTAATCACCAACACTTTGTACCTTGCTCGGAAACTGATTGGCAGCCAATGAAGGGACTTCAGAACAGGTGTTATATGTTCGTTTTGAGAAGTACCTTTGATTAATCTCGCTGACATGCTTTGTACCATCTGAAGTTTTCGAACTTGGCACAGAGGTAGTCCCAAGTAGAACGCATTACTTAAGAAATAATGACAAACAGAAAGGTTTAGCCTAGCTTCTTCTCAGTGTTGGTTATTCTTTCATGCTCTTTCTATTTCTGAGCCAAATGCAAAATACTACTTTTGACCTGTAAAGGAATAGCTTTGTCAAGACATGGCTTTGGATCTTAGGATATCTTGGAATGTTTCTTTCTGCATTGGGTTGTTGTTGTTTTTTACTAGTTGAATCAGCTGAGTTTTTTGTTTTATTTGTATTTTGGTCAGTGGGGGACTGACTGGTTAGTGTCTCTTTATGAGAGGGAATGTTTACATTGGGCCTAAAAGAAGTGGCGGTAAGGCTTCTGGGTTTAGTATTTT
The DNA here is from genome assembly GCA_034509955.1 of Urosaurus nigricauda. Taxonomy (NCBI): domain Eukaryota; kingdom Metazoa; phylum Chordata; class Lepidosauria; order Squamata; family Phrynosomatidae; genus Urosaurus; species Urosaurus nigricauda. The sequence goes on along the minus strand of JAOEGL010000001.1, from coordinate 143,756,471 downwards.
TGTTGCCCAACAATGGAATGAGACTGGACAACATCAAGTTGGGTTAAACAAGAACATTTTATTTAAATTTAAACCTATTTAAATATTTAAGGAGCTGAAGAAGGAAAAGGGGAGGAGCAATGTGATGTAGATGAGGCAGGCCCAGCTGTCCACCTATGACACCTCCCTAGCCAATCCTTGGGCAAATCATCAGACTCTGAGGGTAATCCAAACACATGTGTTATTATCTTGGACTGTTATCTTTGGAAAGTCAAATATGGAGGGCTTCCTTTTAAGCCCCACAACTTTATAAGAGTCAATTCCTTCACACATACACACCCATGGTCTTGTGTCACATGGATTTCCCTCTTTCTGCCATAGGCAAGGAACAAGTGTCTGCTTAGTCCCTTCCTCACACCAGGCTGGCCAAAGCAGCTTTTACCCCCTTTTGCAGATTACCAAAGAATATCAAATTGCCTTCATCTGATAGTTGGACTAGTTTGTTGGAAAATAATGTCCAGATGAGAGAGAATATGCGCCAAATCTCTACCCAGTGCATTGTGAATCTCCCTATTCACCTATCTGCAGGAAAGGTCCAGATGTCTAGTCTCCCTCACCCTATCTTACTTGGTGGGGAAGAATGGTCAACCAAATAATAGACACCCCAGGCCATGTGTCTATGGTACCTTGAAAATTTAGCAAAGACTGACAAAGCAGTGCTTTGTCCTATAGCAGTCCTAAGTTGTTTCTATCAAGGTGGATAAGCAGCACATCAGGGGGAAGCCATACTCCTCATACAGCAATGAGAGCAAACCACCCCTTCTCAGGCCCCTCTTACCATGCAATTCAACTGAGGCAACTCTTTCCCGGACAGAACTGCTGCTCAAAATGACATCCCTAGGCTTGTTGTGCCCCCCCCCCCATAGGCCACACTATGGGCGTAAATCAGGTGCCAATGTCTCAGTGAAAAATGTCTGGAAACTAAAGAAAAAACGCATTAGATGAAGCACTTTCATACTTGTAAAGAACGTACATATCTCTGGAACACAACTGACCTCCACCACCCAGTGTGTTGAATGCTTTGTTAGCACATGCCCATTACAGTGGTGGTTGAAGCTGCCACTGTACGAAAGGAGTTTGATGAAAGTGACATCTCCCAAACCCAAACTATGAAAGGCCTTGGACGTAATTGACCAAAACTGATGTTTTGTGAAGAGGTAAGTGGGATCAACATGGCAAAAGAGGGGTCCGGGTATCTCCCCCCCCCCCCCCCAGGATTTGGAAGTTGGAATCCTAATGGTAGCTCATCAACTTGTCATGGTTAAAATGCTAACACAGAAGCAGAGGATATAATCATCTGGAATAGACTATACTGGTGCAAGTCCCTCTAATGACCTAAACCTCTCAAATTCCCTGCATAAAATGCTGTTTGAAAGCACTGAAATTCTGCACCATGCCAACAACTACCATGTCAGAATGCACAGAGAGGCCATTGAAATCCATAAATACGTGGACAATTTCAACAGGAAAGAGAAAACCCTGAGGGTAAACAAGGCTTGACTACCAGTTCTGAAGGACAGCAAGGTCAAGACTCAACCTATGCAGATGAGAAACAGCCTAAGGCCAGGGGATTCACAGCAGACAATGAGCACCAGTTAGCAGACATTAATTCTTGTTTGCATATCCTCCTACCCTGAGGACTGCCATTAGCAACAGAACAATACATTTGCAAATTACTCCTTCCTTCCCAGAGTCACACAGGATATATATATCCTTTTCCAGGATCTCATTCTCTGAAGATGCCAGCCACAGATGCTGGTGAAACGTCAGAAAGGAACTCTTCTAGAACATGGCCACATAGCCCGAAAGCTCCACAAAAAAGTATCCCTGCAAAACTGTTTATACCTATTCTGCATACAAGGGGCTAAAGAGAGAGCTGTTGCATGGATAACTTCACCCTTCCAAGATTTCACAGATCCATTGACATTTCAACTGGGCAAACATCTGCCTTCGGTGCTAGCTCTCTGAAATAGTCCATATGTTGGTGGGAAAGAGCATCAGTTATCCTGTTATTCATGCTAGCGACATGGTGGGCTGTAAATAGCATGTTGAACTTTAAGCACTGCAAAATGAAATCCCTAACCAAAACCATAACCTTGTCTGACTTTAATGACATCTGATTGACCCTCGAACTACCTCCATGCTATTCCAACAGCACTGAATGGAGATGATAGCAAACTCCTCAGCCCAAATCTGGACAGCTACTACCAAGTGATAGCCTTCCATTGGAATGGAAAACCATTGCTGCTCTTCCATTGGAATGCAAGACCCAAATTAAACTGATGTTTGGCCTTTGGAGTTGATTTGCTGTCTCTGCTGTGCTGCATGATAACTTGACTTTTAATTTAGTAATAATTTATCTGGTTCCTATTTTTATATGTTCTCATTTGATTTTTAGATGGTTTTGTATTGTTTTTAGTTGTGAAATTTATTATTAGCCACCTTGGGCATGTCTTATGGAAAGTCAGGGAAAATAAATATATAAAATAATATTGCAATGTTTACTTCATGTTAACAAGTTGCTAGATGTCTCCTAATTTCTTTTCTCCTTAGGGAAAAATGCTGTAGTGCTAAAATGCTCTTACTTGATGCTGCATAATAAAAAGGCATAATTACTTTTCTTGAGGTTCTTTTTGCAAATCTGCTATAATTGATAGATTTTAAATTCTTGAAGTATATAATTGTACAATGTTACTATGGCAACAGTAGGTTTGAGCATGTGGTTTCTGCTTCTCTGGTTGAAAAAAAAATCCTAAAACATTTCAGGACACTAGAATTTTTCTCTAGTGGTGCATAAAAATGTCTCTGTGCTAGCACCAACTGCTAATTATATAAACATAGCTGGTACAAGCTCAACAATAATGAGGCATTTTCATTTCTACCTTTCTTGAACTCTTTTTAATTCTTGTTCCATTTATAAAAAAATATAAGCTTTTAGGAAATTTGGAGTATCTTTTGTAACTGTTGGCTGTGCTTAATTTTCAGGAACGCTTTAGTTATGTGTGCCCTGATTTAGTAAAAGAATTTAACAAGTATGATGCAGATGGTACCAAGTGGATTAAACAGTATACTGGAATCAACGCAATCTCAAAGAAAGAATTTACCATCGATGTTGGGTATGAGAGATTCTTGGGGCCAGAGATCTTCTTTCATCCTGAGGTAAATTGTTGCAGATTATACTCAGAAAATGGAAGCATAATTCTGTGCATAGTTTCTCACTGTTTTGGGTTGGTCTTACTCCCCATTTAGTATGATTTAAGACAAAATCTTTCTGAGTGTAATAATAATAATATTTATTTATATCCCGCCCCTCTACAAGATGCAGTCAGGGCGGCTTACAAAGAGTGTAGGACACATGAGCTTGTGATTTTGATTTTAAACTTTGATGCTGGTATTGAGTGTCAGCATCTATATAATTAAAAAATATAAAATAATTTAAAAGAATTATTATTTCTTCTTCCTTTCTTCCTTTCTTGGCAGATGGGAACAAAACTGTATGTTAAGAATGCAACTTAACCAATTTTTGTGATAGGATTGCTGACTTTTAAGGCACCCCCCTGCCCAAATAATACTGAAAGGAGAACAGTGACAAAATTTGCATATCATGCTTTCTGTAAAAGTTTCTGGTTTAACATTTTAAATTAGGTATTACCTATCTGGTTTTTATTGTGAGCTGTGGGAAGGAAATGTTTCTTTCTCCCATTTTTCCCCCATACTGAACTAGAACTGCTTGATTCAGTTCTCAGCATCTGAATTGTGTGGGTGGTTTCTGAATTGTTCAGGACAATAGTGTTAGCAGCAGGCAGAGTGAAAAAGGGAAGTAATTTAGATGGTTTCAATCCTCCTCAATCCCTGTTTTCTTGGCTACACTGAATGTTCTGTGAGGAGGCGTCTGCTTGTACAAAATACTTTTTGCATCCCGGCCACATGCCCTGATACCTATTCCCCAAGCTTCCAAAGCCAGTTTGGAAGGCATAACCCATTCAGAAGGGAGTGGGAATGTGCTCCCACTCAAATAGCAGATGCCATTTGAATGGATGTGCTTGGTTTTTGTCATTGTTGTGTGCCTTCAGATTATTTACAGTGACCCTATCATGGGCTATTCATGGCAAGATTTGTTCAGAGCTGGTTTGTCTTTTCCTTTGTCTTCCTTTGAGGCTGAGAGACTGCAGTTTCTCTCAGGTTACCCCGTGGGTTTCCATGACTGAGCAGGGACTTGGGGATGTTTAGCCTGGAGAAGAGAAGGTTAAGAGGTGATATGATCGCCCTGTTTAAATACTTGAAGGGATGTCACATTGAGGAGGGAGCAAGCTTGTTTTCTGCTGCTCCAGAGAACAGGACTCGGAACAATGGATGTAAACTGCAGGAAAAAAGATTCCACCTCAACATTAGGAGGAACTTCCTGACAGTAAGAGCTGTTCGACAGTGGAACACACTCCCTCGGAGGGTGGTGGAGTCTCCTTCCTTGGAGGTTTTTAAGCAGAGGCTGGATGGCCATCTGTCGGGTATGCTTTGATTGGGAGTTCCTGCACGGCAGGGGGTTGGACTGGATGGCCCTTGTGGTCTCTTCCAACTCTAAATTTCTATGATTCTATGATTCTGTGACTTGAATTCTGGTCTCCAAAACTGTACTCACAGTGATCAAACCACTACACCATTCTGGCTCTGGCTTGATTTTTACCCTTTCATTTTTTAATTAGGAATTTTTTATTGTGTTATATTTTATTATTCTAGCACACCATTCATGCTATATATCAGAAGAACACAATCTTTGGCTCTTGGGCTGCATGTAATCCTTGGCAATTCTTTGTTAAATCCCCATAGCCAATGGTACCCCACCTATTATTATCAGGCTGATAATCTGGGCTGTGGGGTGCAGGGGGCTGGCACTGTTCCAAGATTACTATTCACCTGCCATTTGTAGTGAAAGGTAAATAGCAAACTCAATTGAGAAAAGACGGGAATACAATGAAGGGGGAGGTAGGATATGTGTATACAGTATATGAAGACTCCCAAAATCTGTGATGAAGCGTTTTACACTCCTGATAGTAATGATGCTTTACGAAAGATCATAAACAGACAGTTGACACCTGAACACAATTTAAGATTGTAAACCAAATTTCTCTGTGAGAAAGACCAGGGTTATGTGGGTTATGCGGAAGTGATAGGTGTGAAAAGATGAATCTTCAGAATAAATATAAATTTTCAGTTAAAATGATTTTAGAGTTTGCATTTCTATTAAATTAAGTTGAATTAGCATTCTTTTTATGTGGTATTTCTCATGCAGTTCTTAGATTAATTTCTTGTATCAGTTAAATCCCATAGTTTTTGAAATTTTGGGGTTTTTTTATTTTGAGAATTTGGGAATAACTTAACACTTGCCCCAATAGAGCAAAATAAATGTGAATACTACAATTAGACAAGGGGTCTCTGCATGCTTTAATATTGTTTTACAGTAAAATTACATGAATTCCATCTGTTTTGTACTGACTACCACTTTTTTTTAGTTTGCTAATCCAGATTTCACACAACCTATCTCAGAAGTAGTAGACGAAGTTATTCAGAACTGTCCCATTGATGTTAGACGTCCACTATATAAGGTTAGTACAGTTAGATAAGTTGTGTATAAACTGCTCTGGAGAGTTGTTTTAGGGTAGGTTTGCTTGTCCCTACATACACTTTTGTTGAAACCAGAAGAATGGCTGTACTGGATACATAGGAACTGCTTAAGAGGGACAATTGATCCTCTAGCTCAGTAGTCTGAACACTGACAGGCTTTGGCTTGTCAGAGTTCCAGACAAGAGTTCTTCAAGCTTTATCTGAATATGTCACAGGTTGAGCCTGGATATTTTTTCCACACAGAGTGAATACTGTATTTTATACCAAAATGTATGTTCAAATAGGTCTGATATATTTCATAGGATGGAGAAATAAAGTTTTTTAAAAAATCCTTTTAAAAATTCGTCTTGAGAAGGAAAACGACTGTGAAAGCCTGCTGCAAATACTGGTCCTGATCTGGGGTTGTCACAGGAGTGGGGGAAGCAGTCCAAGTCTATTTCTGCAATGTTCTATATGAGGCTATTCTGATGGAAGAAACACAAGTGGACATAAATTTATATCTCTAGGCCTTTCTGCAGGTCTACTGGAGGCCATGGAAGTGAATGTGTCACCTTGATGTGGAACTCCTTCCTCTCTGTTGGTGCAAAGGCACTTCTGCTCCATCGTATTGTGTAGCACAGTGTTAAACTTTGGTTTTGTTGTATTGCTTTTGCTCACAATAAACTCAAATAATTTTATGGGTTGGTGGAAATACTAAACGTTATTACCGTCGGCCCTCCTTATCCACGGATTTGAGCATTCACGGCTTGAAAATACCCCCCCCCCCAAAGTGTAAATTCCAAATAGCAAACCTTGATTTTCCATTTTATTTATAGAACACCATCTTGTTGTGCCATTGTATTTAATGGGACTTGAGAGCATACATGGATTTTGTTATCCATGGAGAGTCCTGGAACCAAACCCCAGCGGATAATGGCCCACTGTAATTTGTGGCCTAGGTTTTCTTGCTTGATCTTCTCAAATTCTTAAAAATAAAAAAATCATAGCTGCTAGCATGCCCAAGCATCCCCAATTTTTGAAATAGATTCTTTGGACCATTTGAAGTGGACATGAACAATCAAAATGCTTTCCCCTGTTCTCTTTGGGCTGATCTAGACTGATCTAGACTGGTAAAAAGGGGTGTGTTCATGCCTGCATGAAAGTGTAGCCTTTAGATGACCCACATTGAAAGTTTGGCATGAACACACTTCTTTTGCATTTTAGTGGGGGAAAAGCAGCTTTAAAACGGACCTGCTTTTCCCAGCTTCTTTTTAAAAAGGGTGTAACAGTGCAGCTGCGTCTAAATGCTGCAGTGCAACTGTGCAGTTTTTTAAAGCTCCCAAACCCTAGCTCCAGCTCTAATCTGAACCCTAGACATGCGCAGTAGGGACTCTGGGATGCTGTAACTGTTATGCCACTGTGCATAAAATGTCAATTCATTCATAAAATAAAGAAGTTTATTCATAAACTTAAATTGTAACAGATTTAATATCTTTTTAAGGGGGGAGAGATGCAGTTTGTTTTATTGATGTAATAGTATTTTAATGTGTAAGCCACCTCATTGATCTCAAAAGGGTGGGGTAATAATAATAATAATAATAATAACAACAACTATTATTATATTATTATTATTATAAAATAAAGGGATTCATTCATGGTGCACCAATGCAACTGCGTACTTAAAAAAGGGAAGCAAAACCACAATGGTAATTTGACAGATCTTCATAACTGCACAGTTCATGTGTGACGTACCTACACAACTGCGCAGTTTGCAGCTGGCAATACAATTGCCTGTATGATGTAGCGGTGCAACTGCGCAGTTCGCAGCCAGCAACAAAATAAATAAATAAATAAAAATTAAAGGTTCAGTGCGGCCAAAAGCCCCATTCATTGCCACCTGTGCAGCTGCTCTGCCTGTGTTTCTAGCATCCTGTCAGCTTCCAATGTAGTTGCTGAGCAACAGAAAAGACTTCAAATAAGTCGTCCCCACACCACCTCAGTGTATCTGCCCTATGTCTTTTTATTACACACCTGGGGCTTGCAGTGTAGCTGCTAAGCATTAAGGAAAAGGCAACTTCATGTCTCCCTTTCCTCCCAATCTAGAAAGCCCCTTTGTCACTTTATTTCAGCTGTCCTCAGTTTTCCTTCTGAAACTAATAATCTGACCTTCCATATTCAAATGATTTAATACTGTGCAATTCATTTCAGAATATTGTTCTTTCTGGAGGCTCAACAATGTTCAGGGATTTTGGTCGTCGTTTGCAACGAGACCTCAAAAGGACTGTTGATGCTAGACTGAAGCTCAGTGAGGAACTGAGTGGTGGAAGACTGAAGGTTTGTTTCTCTTATAATACGTTCTACTTGTGTGAATAGGCCATATGCCTTGGTTTATAGGTCTGTTTGCAATGGAATCCATTAATGAAGACTGGTACTTATTGACTTCTAGAAAGCATGAATCTACTTTTCCTTCCCAAGTTTCTTTTATATAGTACAGAGAGTAGTCCTCCTCCTCTTTGAATTCTTGAAATCAGCAATATTGAGGCAGAGGCAATATATTTGCGTAATGGGGACTTGCTGCTTAGAATTCATGGTTACTGATGATTGTCCATCTGGGCCACAGTACCCTGTACTCCTTTTTATCCTTCAGCTGTTCTTTCCATTTCATTTTTAACAGACACTTTGGTCTTATGTTTTCTTAGTTTCAACAAGCTATGTGAAGTGACAAGCTGTCCTTAACTTCTGTATTTTTTCAAGAGTCCTGCTTTTCACCTGTTGAGAGAGCTATGTAGACCCAAGTGAGAAGGGGCTTAAATTCTATAACTGACTTCAGCCCTGTGCAGACCAGCCTGAAAGGCCGGCCTGGGGGTGGAGTCGGGGCATTGCGTCCAGATGACGCATGTCCTGACTCTGTCCCCAGGGTGCCATGATGCTGCACGCTACTCCACACAGTACGTGGCATCATGATGCTCCTCCAGTGCTACGCCCATACGACGCAGCGCCAAAGAAGCACCATATATCCACGGCTACGGTGCTCTTTCGAGGGCACAGAAAGGATCTGCTTTGAATGAAGTACTGCAGGTGAGGTCCTAAGGAGACTGCCACTGTCACTGCTCTCCATGAACACCTCTTCCATAATACTTTGCCCACAGTGAAGACATCTCAGAATGAGGCTCAGAGTGTGCAAGATGCTTTCTTGCCATGCTACATAGCATAGCAACAGGAAAACATTCCAGAGTACTCCAATGTCTTGCTGCGCAGGGCCCCTACCATAGAATGAGATTTGGGGCCTGCTGTGCAGCCTCCAAGAGAATGACACTGCCCATTTGCCACAGCAGGAATGTACTTACTGTGGTCACCATCAAGATGTGCATAACTGAGAACAAGACAAGTGACTGGGCAGATGTTGACATCAAAGAGCAAACATAGCCATTTGTGGTAGCAGGTGACCCACTGAGTTGTGTAAAGGGTGGGGGAATCTTTCTGCCTGCTGCTGCTCTCTGAGGTAAAGTCATCCAGTTTCATCGACAGCCAATCCTGGCAACATCGTCACTCAAAGCAAATAGCTTCATATCTTTTTATTTTCATTTAGAATTAAGTATTGTGTAGAAGTTATTTGATAAATGCATGACGAGTGACTTATTCTCTCAAATGTGTTTGCAATTCTTATTTTTAAACAACATTATTAAAACTGATCACAGATGAATTTTCAGATTTGTCATAATAAATGGATAGCTAGTTTGCTAACTAAAATGTTTTGTGAGGCAGTAAGCATTTATTTCTTGCCTGCTTGTAAAATCCTGGAAACTTTGCTTGTTTGAAAGGTGATTTTTATTATCTCAGATTTCATTTTTCTGTGAGTGACTAACGGCTTACTTTAGGTACAGCCTTTTGCTGTTACCTCTAAATTCTGTACTTTGCTCTGAGTCACAGAGTATGTTAAAAATAGAGAGTGAGTGCTATGAAAAATCTAGAGAGTCTGAGGAGTTTTATTACAGCATTAAACAGATGGAGTCAGTAATGTAGAGATTAATAATTGTTAGGTAACTTCAGTATCTTTTACTTTGGACTTACTATGTTTTTTGTTTTTTGGGGTTTATTTTGGGTGAGATGGGACTATTAACTGTTGTGTTAACAAACAGAAGTATTTAAAAGTATGAATATACAAAGTTGCCTTTTATCAAGTCAGACTATTTCATCCATCTACCTCAGTATCACCTACTTTAACGGGCAACAGTTTTTCAGGATTTCAGGTAGAGATCACTCTCATTACATGCACTGTTTAGATAGAGATGAAGATCCTTGTGGAACTTAATATGGGACCTTTTTCTGTACAAAACATGTGTTTTGCTGTGCTGAGAGTGCATATATTAATCATGTTCCCCAGAGAAATTATTCAAAGTTTAGCATTTATGAAGGTAGGAATCAAAATTGATACTTAGTTTTTGACTTCAGTAACAAATCTTGTTCCTGGTAATAGTACTTTTTTCATTGTGACTAAGCACATCTTCCCATTGTCCTATCAACTGTTTCATTCTTTTTAAAAAAAGAAAAGAAAAAAGGCACACTTTTTGGTCTGATAAAGTGACTAAACCTGATCTTTATTGGAAACAATTACAAGTGTCTGTATTATGACATTTTGGGCATATTTTGTATTTTTAAAGCAGTTCTTTTTGCTTAATTCCTGACACGTTGTAGGGCTTAAATCATGGACTTGCATAAGTATTATATATTAGTAATCTGTAATAAGATTTAATATATTAATAATAACATGATGTCCACACATACTACCTTAAATAATACTTATGTAATGGGCAGAACTAATACCTTTTCACTGATTTTGTTTTCCATTGTAGCCCAAGCCTATTGATGTACAAGTTATAACACACCATATGCAAAGATATGCTGTCTGGTTTGGAGGATCTATGTTGGCTTCCACAGTAAGTTGATGGAAAGAAGAAGAAATCTGAATGGAGCTCTTTTTAAAAGAAACACAAACTAGTATTATTTTTTTCACCTTTCACTCATAATGCATCTTCTCACAAATTTTTTTTAGATCACTAGGGATTACTCTCTGTAACAAGGCATAAGATTGCAGCCTGACTTTTTATAGGAGCCAGAATTAGGACTTAAGGACCCCTAATTAGAGAAAAGAAATTCAATATTGTGTTGAGGATGCAGCCTCACTCAAGATTTTATCTTTCTACCCTCCCTCTCCATATGCACTGGAGGTTCCATCAGTCAGTTGGAGGTATGCAGGGTGCTGAAAACAGTCATGAGTAAGACACAACTTGAAGCCATCCTTAATACTAGGTTAAAAAGTGTCCTTCATATTTTCCTGCTTGTTGTGAGACTTTCCATAAGTGGTAGGTGCAACCTCTGAACATATTCTAGGAGTCTAAATAACTTTTTCACTTTTTCACCTACTGCTTATCTATTGTATAAAATATTTCAAATATTTATCTTTTTATGGTCAGCACTGTCTTCTCTTACATAAATAATAGCACAAAGCCAAGACTGAATTACAGTGGTCCCCCGGGTTACGAATCCCCCGGGGTATGAAAACCCCGGGGTACGAAAGAGCCGAGGCCAGAAAAACGGCCCCGGCTTGCAAAAAAAACACCCCGGGTTATGACAGAAAAAAAAGCGCGGGCCCTTTAAATCTGCCGCGCGGCGCTACAAAGAAAGCGGTCCCCTGAGTTACGAACCTTTCCGGGTTACGAAAGTGATTCCGGAACGGATTACTTTTGTAACCTGGGGGACCACTGTACTTAAATCAGCTAATTGCCTATTTCTCCCCTATGTTACAGGTTTCTCAGACCAAAGAAACAAAAATATTCCAGTGCCTCATTTTCCTCTTTTTGTTTTTTTCTTTTCTTTTCTTTTCCAGCCTGAGTTCTACCAAGTATGCCACACCAAAAAAGATTATGAAGAAATTGGTCCTAGCATCTGTCGTCACAACCCAGTTTTTGGAGTTATGTCTTAAATCATGGAAGAATCAGATCTGGCGAGGCAGGGAGATGGTCTTTCTCAATACTTGTTTGTCTGGATGACTGGTATTAAGATAACAAAATGTGACTTGAAAATAAGAAGAAAAAAGACCAAACATAATTAAACAGGAATATTTTAATAAGTGTCTCAACATGCAGATGTAGTGGGAAGCCAAAATGATTCAAAGTGTTTTTTTTTCTCCTTTTGATTGAATATTTGAACCTGTGCGTAAACAAAACAAAAGAAGTGGGTTTTTGTTCTTTCTGTGCCCTGATATTTTGTACATTAATGGAATATCCAAGATTTGATGGGATTTGATGGTGTGTAGATAGTCAGCTCTATAATTCTTCAGTTGTACTCTGATGTGTACAATGCGAGAGCTTGTTTATATTTCATACTTTTTTATACATTGAGAAAAATATCAGTGAATTAAAGAAATGTAATATTTGACAAGAAAAATACCAGTGACCAATCTGAGGTAAATTAAAAAAAAAATTATGCCCACATGAAGATCAATCATGTGACACTCTAATAAATTCAATTATGACCAATCTTAAACTTGGGTTCCACACACAGTGCAACCTGGCAAGTGCTTTTGGAACTAAGGAGCTAGTATCTTGGATTAACTGATGCCTGCTAGTGCTTTCTGATTACTCGGTGCATTTTCATTCTATTTCTTGCTTTGGAAAAAAAAAGTAAAGACAAGACTGTTGGACCAGTATTGCAGTTCTGTAGTGTCATTTCTAATTAAAAACAAATACTCCAATTATCAAAACGGGTGTATTCCACCATTCCAATAAAGGCACAAAAATTCTTTTTCATGTTTGTGTTGGGCCTTTCAGTCTTGTTGATCGTTGATCATTTTTGAAGATCTTTCCAATCTGCAGTGGTAGTACTTGATAACTTCTGAGACACATGAAGGATATACATGTTTTAACATAAGTTTGCAAGTGGTGCTTGTGTGGCTGTGTGATTTTGGTTACCCATTCAGTTACAATATTAGATGGATAAACGTAGCAGACAAATTTCCTAATGCAGTTGGAGCTAAACAAGCCAAGAAAATATTGGTGGTGATGGCAGTGATGATGATGATGGCTTTATTTATATCTCCTCTTCCTCCTGTATGATTAATTAAGCTAAGATTCTGCCTTGCTATGAGCTAGTGCTTTAGTTAAATGATTCTTAAAGAAAACTAGTTTAAAATATGAATTTATACCAAACACGTGAAGTGTTTTTGTTTTAAAATTAGTCAAGAGTTCATCTAAACATAAATAATGACCAATTATCTGACATAAAGTTAACTACTATAGATTTTACCCTGCTGCTGCCATGTACTGCTGTGAATTTCCTTCTAGATCAGATTATTAGGCCTGTCATAGTATTGTGTCAGGAGATGTCATCCTGTAGTTTACAGATATAAATGACTAAAATGGTCTGGATGATATTGTGCTTCTATTTTTGCAAAATTCAACTACCTGAGTTCCACCTTGGGTTCAGTACTCTATAACTGTACATCAAAACAGCATGGACATCTATTTTATATTTCATGAATAGACAGTCCTTTGTCCACTAATTAAGAGGGCCTGATTCAGAAGATTTAGTACAATTAAAACTACTGCCTGTGACTATTTGCTCACAAAAAGGTCCCACATTGTTCTGTGGAGCTTCTTCAGATATATCTGGGTAGGATCAGGCTTTTTACTTGCCGTATATATAGAGAACCATGCAGAAATCAATCTGTTGCATCTAGGAAACAGCTCTGCAGGATTGGGATTATCTTCTATATCATACAAAGGCAAAACTAGTAAATTTTTAGTTATAAAACCAGTAGATCAAATCCTGCTTTGTACTAGTGGAATATAAAGCTCCAACAGTCATGGTCTCCCTGCCATCACCCTCTTCTTGGATTATATCCCCAGCAGGATTCCAGTCAGTATGTTTTAACTATTATTATTATTAACCTTTATTTATATAGCACTGTAAATTTACATAGCGCTGAACATACAAACTTTTAATTAGATGGTTCCCTGCCCTCAGGCTTACAATCTAATAAGACACAACACAAAAGGAGAAGGGAATGGTGGTGGGGAAGGAGATCAGGTCCCACAGTTCTTCTTTCCATCTGAGGCCCAGACCAAGGCAGATGGACTGGAGGGAGGGCTCTGATTCTTAATACATAGTTAAAATGAAGCATCTGGGGGCAGACAAGGGCACACATCTGGGAACACTTTCCTAAGCAATATTGTCTTTAACTCAATTTTGAAACTGGTTAGAGAAGTGATGAGGCACACATGTGGGGGAAGACAGTTCCAGGAGTGAGGGGCAGTAAGTGAGAAAGGACGAATCCAGGATGGGGCAGTGGGAATCCTAGGCTGGGACAGGAGACCTTGACTATCAGAACAGAGGGTATAAGTAGGAATATATGGAGAAAGAAGTTCAGATAAATAAAGAGGGGCCAGTCCATGGAAGGCTTTGAAAGTCAACAACGAAAGCTTGTACTGGATGCGGAAGGGGAAAGGGAGCCAATGAAAGAGGATAAAAGAGGAGAAACATGGTCAAAGCGGTTAGCAAATGTGATAATAAGTGCAGGTGATTGCTGGACAGAGATTAAAGATGGAGGTGAGAGAGAGGAAGCCCTGTCAGAAGAAGGTTACCATAATCTAGTCGCAAGACCAGCAGGGCATGGACCAGAGTCTTGGCAGTGGAGGCTGAGAGGAATGGATGGATTTTAGCAATGTTATAAAGTGGGCCTTGGCGGTGGCCTGGATCTGGGGAATAAACAACAGAGAAGAATAAAAAATGAAACCAAGACTGCGGGCTTGCTGAACCGGTTGAATAGAAGTGTCGTCAACAGAAACAGAAAAGGAGTATTGAAGGGTGGTCTTAGGTAGAAAGACAAGAAATTCTGTCTTAGACATGTTGAGTTTCAAGCGCCAGTGCTGCATCCACTGAGAGATAGCAGCCAGACAAGATGAAACTTGCTGTTCAAGCCCCAGCGAAAGGCCAGGGGTGGAAAGATACAGCTCAGTGCCATCAGTGTACAGATGATAGGAGAAACCAAAAGAACTGATGAGTTTGCCTAGGGACAATGTGTATAGAGAAAACAAGGGGACCCAGGACAGAAAAGATCTATCTGACAAGTAAGATTTAAACCGAACAGAGTGGGAAAACCCAAGGTCAGAAAGTATATCAATCAGGAGACAGTGATCTATGGTTTATTATTATTGTTGTGTGCCTTCAAGTTGCTACAATGACCCTATTGGGGTTTTCTTGGCAAGATTTTTTTCAGATTTTTTTCATTGCTTTCCTTTAAGGCTAAGGGAGGGAGACTTACCCAAGGTTACCCAGTGGGTTTCATGGCATATCTGAAGGTTGAACCCTGGTCTCCAAAGTCCTAGTCCAATGCTCCAATCACTACACCACACTAGCTACTCTCTTTTAATATAGGAACTCATTATTATTATGGGCTGGTATATGAATTAATACAAAGTCGGTTGCATGCTTTGTATCCTGGTACTGAAGAAAAGCAGGATGCAAATTAAATAAATACACAGGAAATAAGAAATTTAACATAGAAACCCTAAAATCAATTATTTGTAATTTAATCCTATTCACCCTGCATGACTCCAGTGTACAACAGTTAAGGCCAAGGGTTTCATTGACTTTCAGGTAATCTATAGAGAGACTGGAGTTTATTCAGGCATGGTATTTTAAAGTATATAGAGGAAGGGTATGCCTGTGTGTTACAGAAGGTCAGATAAAAGGGGACATGGTTACAGAGTTCCATGTGACTGATAATCTTGCCAGCTTTGATGGAGTTCTGTAACTGTATCCACTCTCACATCACTCTTTTTGCAGTTGTCCACATGCTATGAAAACATAATGCCTGGAAAGGGGGTTGGATTATTTCCCTTCTGGGAGCCATTAGGGTTCTTTTCAGAGGATTTAAAAGAAAAAGAATATTGCTGCAGTTAAACATTTCAAAAGTGTATCTGTTAGAATGCTATTTCTCTTAATGCAATGATTGTATTTCCCTGATTCTTCTGTGTAAAATGGAGATTTAGTAAAGAATGAAGTAAAAGTCTGGTGTGCTACATATCAGTCATAAAGTATGAAAAGTGGAATCAGCTCTGCAGGAGGAAAATGAATGGTGATTCTGCAAGTAATAAAATGTTACACGCAACTGCTAAATGTCAGACTACTCACATAATACAAAATAATCAATCAAAATGTAAAATTAATTCAGCCTTTAATAAAAGCTGTTTCTTGCTTTTCTCCACAAAACTGTCAGCTGAGAGAAAATTCAGTGCAAACCTTTACCCATAGTTTCTAAATGTCAGCCTCTAAAGAGAAACTGGTGGACCTGATACCTTGCAAATGCCCAGTGTCTTGATCCTGTTCTGTCATTTTTAGTGTAAAGAACAGTTAATATAAATGCAAAATGAAACAAGAAGTACCTGTTGTACCCATATGAGATTTTTACCAGTGCCTTACTGAACAGACCTATAACTGGCATTTTCTGTGTGAAATGGATCTGCAAAGAATCCTAAAAGACATTAGTAATATGCCTGACTTGTGAATAAAATCAGTGTAGGATGAGCATTTTGCCTTTCTTACAAGATGGTATATTCACAACTTCCAGTATTTACTATTTAATACTACTACTCATTTATATCCTACCTTTTCTTCAATATTGGCACTCAGTAGTATCCAGATTATTTGAGTGAGCTCAAGTAATATTACTTTTCGAGAGACAATTTTGCATGTTTTCATATACACAGAACTGGAGTTACACGTCCAAATTTTCCATTGATAATACCCTAAAAATCTTAGTCTTTCTTCTAGGTGACTTTGTTCAGCAGACAGACTACTTAGGAAGAGCCAATGAAATCCATAATATAGTGCACTATTAGTTGAGAAGGCTACTATAAAAAGAGGCCTGGGCTCTTCTTCTAAGCCCATTTCCTTCTCAACACTGACTTTGTTTATTTAAAGCTTTGTACATAACCTGTGGGGAAGTTTACAAATATACAAAATGCAAAACTATCAAACCATAACCAGAACAGATAAACAAATATTACAATGTCCAAGTATTAGAATTCTAAGAGCCAGCAATAAAATTTAATAGTGAAAATAAAAACAAAGAACTAAATGTCTCCTGGAGGCTGAATGTTGCTTTGGGAAAAAAGCAGGATATAAATCAAATAAACTGGTAACCTGCCATCTAAATGTTATTGATGAGGATACCAGGTATATATTGCTTGGGAGGACATTCCACAGACTACTGTATAGCCTCTTTCTTCACAAGGTACACATCTCACCATCTGAATGGCTCCTGGATAAATGTTTTCTAAATATAATGGGGTAGAGCAAGAATGCATAGGAGAAGACATTTCTTCAGGTAGACTAGTACAGAGCCATTGGACACTTCAAAAGTCAATACCCACACTTTAATTTCTTCTTTCAGTCTGAGATGCATCTGTTAGGTTGTTATTTACTGATGACGATACATGGAGAATGTTTATTTAACAAAGGACATTTGCAGATTTACTTTAGTTAATGTGTTCACATTCTGTTCTTAAACGAGGATATTTAGTGACCTGAATGTCTGTGATTCAGAAGCATCTGTTTTTACACTGAAAGATTTTAAAATTTCTTCTAATCTTTAATCTAAGAGGATTAGCAAATTGGATTTAGAGATCTTGTACAGGCAAATGTAGCTGCAGAGTTTGGCTTCAGTCTGTGTCATGTCAATTATGATATCAGACAGATCAACGTAGCAGACCAATTTCCTAATGCAATTGTCTAAGGGTCTCTACTGCTGCTGCTGCTGCATTGATTGATATATGTATAAAATTATCTGTGTACATGTGTGCATGCACGTTTCTTGTACATTGTTGTTGTGTGCCTTCAAGGTGTTTCCAATTTATGGGGACCCTAAGGCGAACCTATCATGGGATAGATTTGTTCAGTCAGGTTTGCCTTTCTCCGAGGCTGAGACTTACCATAGGTAAATCCTGGCTCCAGGATCCCTGTCCACACTGGTTCTCTTTTCTTGAACATACATGACATAATTAAACCTGGGATGGTTGCATAATTAGGGACATATTTTTAATTCTTATACATAATCTCTAGTAATGTGTTGCTGTCAATGGCAACAAAGTGAAACTGAAGACTTTCCTGCTTAATACTATGAACAAACAATTATCATATGTGTATTGGGCAGATCATATAGAACATGAAAGATAGGTTCAGTCCATATCGGCACAAATGTCAACCAGCTGTTGTGCCAAAATGACATGTTCAGGAAGCTCTGGCTGCTCAGTCACAGTGGAACCATCTAAGTGGATGCAGAGAATATTTTGATTCCTCTCTAAACCAAGGTAGAAGCATTAAAGTTTGCCAACTGGTGGCTGAAGGGAGTTAATATTTTCACATATACTGATCAATCTATGCTTTTAGAGCAGTGGTTCACAAACTCTGGCCCTCCAGTTGTTTTAGACTTTAACTTCCAGAAGTCACTTAAATTTAACTCATTGTGTTTAAAATATTTGACAGGGTGAAATAGGGGTATCAAAGCTCTACACTTTATGGGTTTGGGGAATAGTTTTCTTCAAACTCTTAAGTAATCTTATAAGAACTCCACAGCTTTTACTCACATCAGTGAAATAAATTCTGTGCCTGTTAGTCTGAACTGAGGTACTAAGCAAGGATATTCCCTTTCCCAATTACTTTTTGTGCTAGACATGGAAGCTGCAAATAAAATGAGAGATAATCTTCAAATAGTGGGCCCAATAATCAATGGACATCAGCACAAAGCCTCACTTTATGCAAATAGTGTTATCTTGTTTTGAACGTGTTTGCAAGTCTTAAAAGAGGTCAAATGAATTCTTAATTTGTTTGATTTATATGCTGATCTTCAGATATATTTAATAAGTTTAAGTATGTTATGCTGCAATACAACCTTAAAACATTTTCTTCGGCAGGTTATAACTGGGCTACATTTAGACCCCACAGATGTTAAATACCTTGGTATCACAATTTCTTTGGATTTAAATCAAGTTTTCCATCATAATTATAGCACTGTCATGAAATTGATATGTTCTTACTGCCATGACTATTGTCTGTGTTCCAAACAGTCCCACTATGTCCTTCCAAACAAGTTTATTTTTATTTATTAAAAATACAATGACATACATACATTCTG
Organism: Urosaurus nigricauda; assembly: GCA_034509955.1. Lineage (NCBI taxonomy): Eukaryota > Metazoa > Chordata > Lepidosauria > Squamata > Phrynosomatidae > Urosaurus > Urosaurus nigricauda. Next base: position 143,737,639 of record JAOEGL010000001.1, on the reverse strand, counting down.
CTTACATGAATTTCCTCATTGTGTTAATAACTAAAATTGCCAAATTAAAAAGAACCATATCTTTATATTACATGATATTATTTAATCAAGCCCCTTACTTCTGAAGATCTCCACTTCCCCCTTTATTCCCTTATTTACATTTCTTTCTTCAGCCTTTAATTATTCTACTTTCTTCTTTGTCTATTTCTTCTACCCTTCTCCTTCCTTTTTCTTTTTTTGTAATAGTTTTAACACTGTTAATTATTTTCTCCTTTTTCCCTTTTTCTTCTTTCCTTTTCTCGTAAGGAATACCTTTATCTTGTCTATCTGATCTTACATTTTCCTTAGCATTTTTGATTATTTTCACTTATTTCTTGTTTAATGCTTATCTAACTAACCTTTCGCCTTCCCCTTGATTAATTTCCTTTTCTTTTAGTCTTCATTTATCTAAGATTGCTATTGTTCCTATTTTACCTCATTGTTCCCTTAAATAAAAAAGAACCCTTTCCCATTCTTTAATCATGGCTTCCCTTGTTTCATCCTTTAGTTTCTTAGAAAGTAAATCTAGTTCTATCATCTCATAAAGTTTTATTATCCATTCATCTATCTGCACCTCCTTATTCAGTTTCCAGTATTGGGCATATACCAATCTGGCTGTTGTCAACATATAAAAGTGTATATAATTTTACTGTATATTTTTTCTGTATCATTGTCTATCATGCATAATAACCAAATTTCTGGCCTAAATTCTAATTTGATTCCTAACATTTCATTTATAGTTTTTAATTTGCTTCCAATAACTTCTGGTCTTTATACATGACCAACATAAATGCAAAAAAATGCCTTTCTCCTTCTTGCATTTCCAACATTTGCCATTCCCAGCCCTGTACATTCTGCTAAGTCTGTCCAGTGAGAGCTGCTATCTGAAAATGATTGTGTAATAGTTTTCACTAAACTCCTAACTAGCTGAATATTTAATTCTTGTCGCCCATAATTTTCCCACTGGTTTAAATCAATTGTGTGTCTACATTGAATTAAACCAGTGGGAAAAATCATGGGTAACAAGAATTAAATATTTGGCTAGTCAGGAGGTTAGAGAAAACTACGGTATTGTAAAATCATTGGACCCATTTAATCATGTGTTCTTTTATTAAATCCTCTTCAGTGTATATTTCCAATAAATTCTTGTACAGTCTTGATAGTAAAGCTGGTTTTCTCAACTATATTTTTTCTTCTGTTTTCCCCTGTGTTGTCCCAGTTTTTTTAATCTACTTTAAACCTAGATTTCAGTTGATGGTATAAAACCCAACTCCATCTTTCCAGTCTTAATTGTTCAAGCATTTCATTTAAGATTCACCATTTATCACCTCTAATATATCTTTATAATTTATCTATTTTTTTTTTTCTTTCTGCATCTGATCTAAAAAAGGCTTCGTGTGTTGAAGCCAAAGTTGGGATTTTAGAGCATATTCTTGTTCTATAAGTCTTCCAGACCTGATATAAAAATATCTTATAAAATGGTTGTGAAAGTTCTTGTTGATTTGTTCTTTCTCATAGAATAAGTAAGCATGGAATCCAAACTCAGTTCAGAACCTTCTAATTTTAGCAATTTATTGTTTTTTAGATTTACCCAGTCTTTTAGCAATACCAAGCAACAAGATTCATAATACAGTTTTAGATTCAACATGGCTAAACCTCCTCTGTCTATTGCATCTTGCATATACTTTTGTTTTTTTCCTGCCCAAATAAAATCAGATAACTCATTTTATCAACTTCTAAATACACTGTCTTTTCTGATTACAGATATAGTTTGAAATAGGAAGAGCAACTTGGGCCGGACATTCATTTTAACTATTGATATTCTTCCTAACAATGTCAAATTCTAAGTCTTTCCAATTGTTTAAATCTCTCTTTATCTTGTTTCATTTCATTTTGTAATTATTATTGACGAAGTCCAAATTTTTATTTGTTAATGTTATTCCAAGATATCTTGCTTTTTAGCTTATGTTGAATCCACTCCTCTCTTTTAATTCTTTTTCTTCCTCATCTCTCATATTTTTTGTTACTACAATTATATTTTCTTTATTTTTAATCCAGATATTTTCTATAACTGTTCTGTTAAATGATTTATATTGCTTAGAGGGTTTATTATTATTACTGCTATGTTGTCTGCAAAGGTTGTTACTACATATTGGTCCCTTTTGATTTTAACCCCCACCATTATTTAAATCTTTTCTGATATTGTTTAATAATATTTCTGAGGTTAATATAAACAATAATGAGGATAGGGGGATATGCTTGTATAGTTCCTTTGTTTACTCTTAATGTCTTTGTAGTATCACCATTTATTATAATCTTTGCGGTTTGTCTGATTGCAAACAAAAGTTTCTGAAAAGCAAAATATTATAAATATTTTTTTGTTTTTTTAAGGCAACAAGCCTAGTTTTGTTAACATAGTTTGATACATATGTTCAGTCAAAGGGGGTCTGGCAGTTCCTGATATTGAATTCTGTTATTCTGTCTTTCAGTTGAATCAGCTTGTTCAAATCATTAGATATGACTCTACAGATAAATGGATTTCTCTGAAAGTCCAGCAAAACTCCCTCTTGGTGTTTTGGATTTTCCTTGGATTTCTAGTACAGAAATCCCCCTTGGATTTCTACTATAATATTTATAATATATAATATTAGTAATATTAGTATTTCATTGCTATTTTTAGGAGCAGTCACAGAGACGGCTCTCTCTTGTGCATTCACCAAGGAAGCCTGTGATGGTGGCAGGACTAAAAGATCAACTGTAAATCTTGGAACTCTGGCAGGTTCATATGGGGAATAAAACACTAGACAGAATTTCAAATCTCTTCTTGAGGCATTCTCTCCGTGTTTGGAAACAATGGGTAACTATTGTCTCCTTGGCTGCCACCTATTGTCCTCTATCTATCTCCCACTAATTTCTGTTTTCATGCTAAAGCAGATCAATATTCAAGATGGGAAGGAAAAGGTATATTCAGAATAACAGATTTATTCTCAAGAAGGAGACCTAAAAATAATGATGGTTTGGCTAGGCAACTTGAAGGGATAAGTATAAATTGATGTGAATAGAGAAAGTTACTAATGTCTCTAAAAATCTTTTATATAAGAGTGATTCACCTCATTCTCTGACACTTCTCTGACACCGTGAAACACTAAGTGTAGAAACTCATTTAAAGGACATGACATGAAAATTTATAGTTGATTGACAAGTACATTATATGGGGATGATCTCAGGATTAACATCTCAAATAGTGACTAATTTTGCATCGGGGGGGGGGTGGCTTTTAGATCTAGATCTCCTCTTACTAGGGAAAATGTCCTTAACTATAAATGATATCTTACTCCTCTGTAGTTAGCCAGAATGGATAAAAATGTTGGGCCAGCATGTTGGCGAAGTTGCAATTCCTATTTGTATGTGTCAGAATGTCCTGCCATTCATAACTTCTAGTCTCAAATCACAACCATCACGAAGCAAAAAGTAAACTTTTGTAGGAATCTTTTATGACTGTTTATTGGCAATAGTAAATCTTTAAAGCACAAGGATGTTACCACTCTTTACTTGGTGAATGTCTCCAAGATAATAGCTAAAAATTGGATGGGAGGTAAGTCATCTGTAGTTGATTGGTGTGGGAGAATCTGAGACTCACTCCTCCTGGAGAAATTATTGCATGATATAAAAGCAGTTAAAGGATTTGTTCCCAGCAAATAATTTGTTCAATACTGGTTTCCTTTCATATTCTATGTGAACTTCAGTGGCGCCTCTTTTGCACACCCACTTTCTCATCAACTGGCCTTTTGAAAGGACTTGCTCTTTCTTTAGTACTGAACTATGAAATATGACAAACATTAGTCATTGCTCACCCTCTTACTGATACACTGTTACATGAGATTGCCTCCCATTTGTTATTCTGTTTGATTGCTTAATTTTATTATGTTTGTGGTTAATGAATTTGCAAATTACAATAATTAAAAAAAAAAAAAAAAAACCTCCCAGAAGCCACAGCTGGCATAGTTATTTGTGACTGCTCTCGGGAACTGAAAGTCCAAAGATTTTGGCAAGCCAGCATTTTGGAACCATTGTTCTAGAGAGTTTCCTGAGATGTGAGGAATCACATTTAACATCCATAATTCAGCACTGAATTTTCCATTATATTTTTAAAGTAACATTACGACTCTAATCTATGTGGAAAGGTGGTATTATACAAGCCATGTTTCTGCGGAAAATAAATAATAATAATAAATATTATTATTATAAAATTTATTTATATCTGGTGTCTTCAAATATTAAAATATAAATACAATGCAATAAAATCTCCCATAAACCCACTCACCCATCCACCATAAACCCCAAATTAATAACAATAACTATAATAAACAATACAATTACACAAGGGAGATGTGAGAGTTGCTCAAAGGGGTGAGGAGCAAGACTTGAAGGCCCCTGATTCCTCCTCCTTCTCCTCCTCCCATACTTCCCAAACTTTTTCTATCTTAAGAGGAGAAGAGAGAGGCAAGGAGGGCACCTGGAGCAGCTCAGGGAGGAGGAGGAGGAGTAAGGGACTGCAAGTTCATTGTATCATGCATTCTGACAGGGTCCACCCCAAGGCACTCTTTCTTCTTCCCCCACCTGTCCCATCATGGTTTCATGTTAAAATATGAATATATATGTATGTGCGAATTAAAATATGTACACTAAACCAACAAAATACTTTGATTCATATCCTACATTGAGGTTTTGTGTATGTGCGCGACATCCACATGTAGATGTAAAAGTCTGCAGTGCTCTTTATTCTGGACGCTGACATGAAACCTATAAGCCCCAAATAGGTAATCAAAAAGTATTCTTTGTTCCCCTAATTGCAATAATGCCCTAGTTTGTAGGTATAAACCGCAGTTGCATTACACTGATATATTGCTATGTGGTAACAGTTGTATGTAGATGCTCCATTTTGAAATTCTCTAGTACAAGTTACCTTGAACAGCAGAAATAAGTATTAATTGCTTTTTTGAGTAGGGTTTAAATATTTGCCCACATGTAGGCAAATTGCTAGTTTGGTGTAAAACAGCACTTTCATAAATAGTACAGCAAAATCTTTATGTGGAACGCTAAAGGCTTTTCTGGAGGTTTTAAGCCACCTCCAGTGTTTCCAAGGATACAGCTTTTTAAATTCTTCCAGGAAAGAAATTCTAAACTCTTAGTCATTAACAGAAATACTGCTTTACTTCTACTGCTGTATTAGAAAAGGTCTTGCTTCAGCAGTGATCTCTGTTGTCTTCTCTCTAATTTACGAATAATGACCTTTCTACTCTTTTCACTTCAGCATATCTGATCAGTGTCGTGCTCTCCAGAATGTTCATAATACTTTGAACATTATGTCTTTTTGTCTTAACTGTACACATTCTCCAATATCTGCTGTGACTTTATTTCCCAAACGGAACCTAGAGTATCTCGCCTGCAGCTCTTATTTTAGTAACAAAATTATTTTTTTAAAAAAACAAAGCATGCTTCCAGCTTGAGGTCTTGGAGATGCAAAGATTCCAGCAGTCTCAGTGAAGTTGCCTGCTTGTAGGCGAGGTTTGTTAGTCATGAAGCTACACAGCCTCCATTTCCTCAAGTCTGTTAAATACCACTCTTTATGCCAAGCACACTACCATCTGATAGCATGTTACCATGTTTGGGTAATCTTTTAATCACTTGTCAGATAGGAAATGTATAAGTTTTCCTAGGCCAATGATGTTTGAGAAAGTAATTAAATCAAACTTTCAATACTTCCAGGGCTGAAATATTCACAGCTTATCCTGCCATGCAGCATTTTTTTGGTTCTCAATTACATTTCTCATTTCTTTTACACTTCTATACAGCTATCAAGATGGCTGTTTCATTTCTAAATTGCTGTGTGAAGCTCTTGTGTAATTTGTTTTATTAAACTTCCCAACAATGATTTCGGTATAATGCATAAAAGTATCATGGATAATCTAGGAATGCAGATCCTTGTTTTGTCTCCTTAAAACAGGGCTAAAGGTGCTCTAGATCCTGGAGAGCCATATATACCCATTTTGTGCTCCTGCAGAGCTCTGGAAAGCCACAGTGCATTTTTCCAGCAGCCATTTTGGGTGACCAGAAGCAACAATGCATCACTTCCAAATGCCTTTCAGGTTATTCTTTTGGGTTTTCTTTTTCCAGAATGAAGAACCCTAGAAATACGTGGAACAGCCCTGCAATTTTTTTCACATTAAAGAGGCACTTTTTTTTGTTTTTTGTTTTCTAAGTAATGACCTTTTCAGTTTAAATATTTTTGGGGCTCCTGGGGCCTAAACACCCTAAAGGCACCAGATCCCATCTGATCCTGGAAGCTAAGCAGAATCAGCTCTGAATAGTACTTGGATAGGAGACTGCCAAGTAATACCAGGTGCTGTAGGCTATATCGGCAGGTAACTGTATCTCTCACTGCAATGCTAGAAATTGGAACATTCATGGAAAATCCCATTGGTGGCATATTTTTTATTTTGGGGTCTATGCTTCCTCCATTTTACCTCTCCCCCACAGCCATAACACTGTTAGAGCTCTCCAAGGTGCTGGATCTATTTCACAGATTGGGTTTAACATCTTGAATTATACCTTTAAAGTTCAGATTATAAATCCGAGTAGATTCACTACACACTGACTGGGGACACTCCCATGTCATGTGTCACCATTTGTTCCCCTGTTGGGAATGAGGCTTTATAGGTTGTGCTGCTGCATACCAAATACTTTCATTACTGAGGACCACCACATATAAGCAGTTTGAATTACAGAAAGCCTTTAAAACCTGTATTTGGTCCTTCAGGGTCTGCATTGTAGAAATAATGCAGTTTACCACCACTTTTAAGTGATCTAGCTCCATACTATGGTATCCTGGGATTTGAAATTTTACAAGTCTTTATCCTCCTTGGCCAAAATGTGCTGGTGCCTTACCAAACTACAGATCCCAGGATTCTGTTAGATGGAGCCATAGCAGTTAAAGTGGTGTCAAGCTGCATTATTTCTACAGTTGTAGGTGCGCCCACAGTTCTTCAAACCTCTGTTTCTTTTAATGTTTTGAGCTATTTTGAAGTGCTCTCCTATGCATGTTTACCATGCAAACAAGCAAAGGCCTGTGGGACTCCCAAATACTGCTTTAATTTTAAACACACCCAAGAATAAACCGCATTCAACAAAGACTTGCCTCTAGGCAAACATGCTTAAGGCAGCACTGTTTGTGTGTTAACAGCATTTGCTGGTTTTGGTTTGTTTTTGGCTTTTCTAATATTTGTTTATTTATTTAAGCAATTATCTAGCTGCATTATCTTGTTATATAACTTAATTACATTTCACCTTGCCCTTGTGGTGGAAAGGAGACTTTATAACTACTTAAATTAAATGGGTCTCAGCCTCTTAATACAAGTTGGAGAGGAATACCAGTGAGCTGGTAATAGGCTTACAGACAGCAGAGCTTTGGAATCAATTCCTCCTGTCCTGTGGATTTGGGATTTTGATATCTGACACCAAAAGAAAGGCCCCATGAGAAGCTGGTATAATATTTTCTCATGCCTGGAAGCAGCACTAAGATAATGGAGAAAGAGATAATATTTAATGTTTGTGCTCTGCCCTGTTAATCTGAGTTGGGTTCAGCAGGGAAGGGATGGAAACAATGCAAATGACAACTGTACCAAGGTGGAGGAAAGCTTTGCACTGCCAGTAGATGCCTGGTGGTTGAGGTTAGTTAGGTACCAGGAGCAAGTTCAGAATAGGAAATATTCTCATGTTATGACTAGTAGAGGACATAGGTGAGCACTGAGCAAGCATGATGTAGTGATTTGAGTGTTGGACTACGACTCTTGAGACTAAGGTTCAAATCACCACTTGGCCATGGGAATCCGCTTGGGCAAGTCACACTGACTCAGTTTCAGAGGACAGCAGTGGAAAATCCCCTGTGAACAGATCTTGTAAAAAAACAAAACAAAACCGCACACACAACCAAACCTCAAAATAGGTTTGCCCTAACTTGGAAATGACTTGAAGACACACAACAACAACCTTTCCATTCCCAGCCTTTCCTCATGTCATCACTGGCTGACACAGGTGACATTCATTGTTGACAAAGCAATGGCTGAGATGTGACCTCTTTCTTCACTGTCTCTTCCTTTCTGTCCACACTGTCTCCCTTCCTCCCTCCCCCTTCCTCTGTGTGCAGAGTGTAGCAAAAGAGAGAAGAAAATGTAGCCATGACATTAAGGCATTTTTTTCTTGCTATTTCACATTGTGTTTTTTTAAAATGTAAATAGCTGTTACTTTTGTCTTAAAAGAAAAACAATCACAATCACAGGCAACTTACTATTAGAGTTTAACCCTTTCATCTTCTTTTGTTGTTGTTTTGTGTTTTCAAGTCTCTTCCAACTTGGGGTGAACCCATCATGGGGGCTTCTTGGCAAGATTTCTTCAGAGGGGTTTTGCCAGTGCCTCTTTCAGGCTGAGAGAGTGTGACATGCCCAAGTTAACCCACGAGGTGCTCATGCCCAAGCAAGGGTTTGAACTCTGTTCTTCAGAGTTGCAATCAAACACTCAAAACACCACACCACACTGGCTCTCTTTCCCTACCATAATAAAAATGGCTCCTTTAATGCTATTTGTATTGAGAGGAATTCTTCCCATGAAAATGAAGGCCTTCCTCCCAGTGCAATTTATATTCAGGGAAGGGGTGTTGACCTAAATTGACTATCTTGGTTAGTAGTCTATAGCAGATGACACTATGTAGGGAAGATATTATTGTAGAATTCTTCTTAGTCCAAGACATCACAGCCAGTGTCCAGAGATAGTGTCAGCTGATAACTGAAAGCATCTTGAGAGTACCAGGTTGGGTAAGGTTACATAGAGTCTCATGGCTATTTTTTCCTTCCAGGAGACCTTTGGCCTATTTCATCATGGTTTTCAGTGAGATGTAAGATTCCTTTTACATATATTAATCTGTTTTGAAAGATAAATATTTTCAAGGTATCTGAACACATTCACTAGCATTGGGGCATGTAAGAAAACATTTTAATACAAAAATAAAATTCCTACTCATTATATTTTCAGACTAAGAGAACGGGATGCTTGTTGCTCATATATACTTGGCAGAAAATGCAGGGAACGAGAAAGAAAAGTCTAAGAACAGACTCTTGCTCCAGTGCACAGTCATACTTTATAAATTTAGCTCATAATGATCAGAAAATGGAATATCTAAAATTATGATTGGTGAGGGTTGTGCAAACTGTTGAGATCATTATACATATTGTTTACTTGAAGATGTGAATTTATGAACTCTATTGTTGTTATCATCCATCAAGTTAATCCCAATTTATGGCAAGCCTATCAAAGGGTTTTCCTGGAAACATTTCTTTAGAGAAGGCTTGTCATTGCCTTCATCTGAGGCTGAGAGAGTGTGAGTTTCTCAAAGTCACCCAGTGGGTTTTCATGGCAGAGCAGAGATTCAAACTCGGGTCCACCAAAATTCTAGTCCAACATTCAAACTTCTAGACCTCACTGGCTCTAGTTTATGCACTCTAGTAGAGGCTGAAAAGCGACAAGATATTACTTTAGAAGCCAGACGTATTTCTTAAGAACACAGTGGAAACAGAGTGAACTTTAATGCTGTAATAACATATTATGCACTTACCTACTTAAATCAAACTTAAGTGCCTGGTAGACTTGATTAAACAGTGTGGCAATACACTGAGGGAGATGTATTTGAACAATAATATTTTTAATAATATTTATTTATTTATTCCTCGCTCTTCAGCCCTAAAGGCTATCAGAGTGGCTTACAATTATTTTTAATTAGATGGTTCCCTGCCCTCAGGCTTACAATCTAAAAAGACACGACACAAAAGGAGAAGGGAATGGTGGTGGGGAAGGGGATCAGGTCCAGCAGATCTTCTCTCCCTCTGACACCTGGACCAAGGCAGGTGGCATGGAGGGAGGGCTCTGCTTCTTAATCTAGGACAGGCCCAAGGGAGTTTGGCCTGCCCTTTCACTCTCTCCTAGGCCAGATGGTATAGTCATGGAGGGAGGGCTCTTCAACTTGAGGCCATGTTCAGTGGCGTTGCTGGACCTGCCCTTTCACTCCCTCTTAGGCCAGATGGTGTTGTCATGGAGGGAGGGCTCCTCAACTTGAGGCCAGGCAACAGCAACTACAAGGCCAGTCCTAACATTAGAAAGAATGCAGCAGCCAGACCAAGTGACATGCTACTATTTCTGCATAAGCAGAAGGCTGATATTTCCCACATGCTCTGTTTCTGGGCTTCCCAAATACATCTGATGACCATTGTGAGAATAGATACATTGGGCTGGTGGGGTCATTATGTGAGTGAGCAAATGTCAGTTACTCATGTTCTAAAACACAAGGCTGCCTTTTGAACTGTGAGGATTGTCTACAAGGGTGGGGGGAAAAAGCTTCACCTCGCATTTGCCTTGTCTATAGTAACGCCATTAGTGCCACATCAGTCGAAATAAGATGGACTCAGGTTGTACTGACTGCCTTACATTTCCTGTGCTCAAATTCAAATTGGGACAGAAGGGATGCACTTGTTTTTCTCCCCAGCTTGCCAAAACCTAGCAACCAACAGCCTTATTGTTTGCCCGTCAATCTTGCCAGCTTGCAATATAATGGTTACTTCCCCCATCCAATCCCTTTGTGTCCCAGTGAATGACGATGAGTAAACAAGGTAAGTATAAATGTCTCTTTCTCCACTGTCTGATTATCTGTTGATTTATTTTAAAACTTTTTTTAATGATTACACACATACACAATGGAAACTGTCCACTTGGTTTGCTGAAATTGCCAGCAATGGAGCACTTCCCCTTGGTTACTGCTGCTGCCTCCCCTTCCCTGGCAAAGCCCCATTGACAAAGTTGCTCCAAAATCAAGCAACAGTGAGAGCAGTAGCCCAATCTACCCCTCACTATTGATCCCATGGCTGGACTTGGTTGGGAGGAGATAGCAACTATGGTAAAGTGCTCCATTGTCTGCAATCACAGCAAAGGAGATGGACAGGTTTATTCCCATGGTGTATCAGAGCTGATGGTAGATTGGTCTACCCTCTCCCTCCCCCCCCAACAAATGAAGGAAGTAGTGCACATGCGGCCAGGCACCCCAACCCCTACAAATATGGAGTAATGATGGCATATAAAATAAAAAGTTTATAAAATACTAAAAACACTTCCATTTCAGGTTCCCTGCCAGCCTTTAGTTACTATGCCTTTGATGGTGGAGGTGGTGGTGGTGGTGATGATGAAGGTAATAATATTTTTTTAAAAGAGTGACATAGTCCTGCCTTCCAGTTACCCCACCTTCCATGAGTCCACCATGATCCTGACTACACATGTAAAAACAAAACAAAAAACTAACCCTGTTTTTTCCTAATACTGCAGAGTAAAAAGTGAGCTTTTAAAATTTGTATTAATGCCTAGAAGAAGCACTTTCACTGTAAGACTGTAATATATTGTGTGATCCTACAGATCATAGAATCATAGAGATGGAAGAGACCACAAGGGCCGTCCAGTCCAACCCCCTGCCATGCAGGAACTCCCAGTCAAAGCATCCCTGACAGATGGCCATCCAGCCTCTGCTTAAAGACCTCCAAGGACGGAGACTCCACTACATTCCGAGGGAGTGTGTTCCACTGTCGAACAGCCCTTACTGTCAGGAAGATCTAGTAACAACATGAGTCCTATTTTTTTTTCACCTGTGTAGACAACCCCTGAGTTAGCACGGATCATTTTTTATATTCTAAAATGCAAGGCTGTCTTTTGGAAAATGGAGAGGAATAAGCACCATCTTCTGTTACACAATACGGAACAGAACTTTGGATGCTACTGTTTATCTTTGCCTGAACCCTAAATGGCATTTCCTTGCTTTTGTTTCAGTCGGTCCTGGGGGAACCAACATTTCTGAGGGCTAAAATGAGGAATTCATTTCTCAGAAATTCAAGGAACATGAGGGAAAATTCCACTTGTGAGTAACCTGTCAGAGGAATTGGTTAAAAAAGAGCTATTTAAAAATAACATTGGGACAGTATGGCAAAAACAGCATGTTCTGGAATAATAATTAGTACAGCACAGAAAGGAGTTATTGTGAAGCACTAATAGACTCGGTTCCCCCCCCCCCCCCACTGTGAATTTAAAATTGTAACATGGCACTCTATAGTAGTGCTGTTTCACTAATCAATATGATTGTTTAAAGATATCCAGTTATAATTTCACATTGTAGCTAGTTTAAAAATGCAACATAGGGTTGAAATCTATCCATAATAAAGTTTGATCAGCTACTCCTTAGCACACTAGAAATCCAAATGTAGAAGTAGCCAGCTCCAGTTATGTTAATGGCATTACAGATGTGTGCAAAGGAATTATAGATGGAGATGTTAGAAAATACACTTCTAAGTAGACAAATATATTGCAAGTCATGCATGACAGTTTGAGATGTATTTCCAACTGCCTATGCCTGCTTACCACCTTGAAACAGAATATATGTATTGTCATATACACATACACACACATTCTGAATATATTTATGGCCAATAAATGTGTTTGGAAAATTCAAGATGTCAAAGCTGGTGCTAGGGTGAGCAAAAAGAAGGCCTACAACTTTTGCAGGTGCCAATGTGCCAAAACTATAAGATTGTGATACAAGCACAAAAAACAACATAAGTATGTGGATGACACAGGGGATAGACAAATAACTGGAATTTTCTTTGTTGGCCTGAGGCACAGAAGAGACAAGAAAAAAATGGCTTGATCTTGTTTTTCCCCCAAAGTGGGTCAAGACCCCGCTGCCCACACAGTCCACTCTCAAATAATGCTGAAAAAGCATGCTGACTCCACATTGTGGTATCAAGCCAAGCCATTGGGGTGGTTGCCTTCCCAGCATACTTGCACACTGTCATACAAACACACTGCCTGCATCCTCCAGCTACCTCCCACATCTACCCAGATGCCAATCCATTGCAAGGATGCCCCTTTGATCACCCACTCTGTTTCATGTGCAGTCCTCTGTCAGTTAAGGGTATCGGTACATCAGTGTATAAGTGATACATTGGCAAAGTACAATCTTGGGAGCCCTCGTACATGTCTCCCCTGTTAGCCTGTCTGGTTTGTATAATAATTACATCAATTGTAGTTGTTACACTTTAATTTCTTTGCTTTACCACAGCCCCACACTCGCATCGGGGTGTTCATAGGCAGCAATGAAAATGTGCATTTTCTGAGCTAAATTGGAACATCCCAGCTTCTTTTGCTCCATTTTTAAGTCCCAGAGCTCAGCTTTTGTCCAATTTCCAATCACTTTCAAGGCATGTGTCTTCTATATATGCCCCACCTTCAAAGCAGCTGGAAACCGCTTTATTTAGCCCATCTATTTCACCCCTAAGTCTCTGTTGATTAGATGAACTCTAATTTCCTAGGCAGATTTTAAGCTAGTCACTATGAACGTCCCAATGCGAGTATGGGGCTGCGGCAAAGCAAAGAAATGAAAGTGTAACAACTCCAATTTCCTAGGCAGATTTTAAGCTAGTCAGTAGAAAATAAATTTAATGTAGATAATTTAAGTGCTTCTTGTGCCTAAAAATCGAGGGTAGCACTTAAGTTTTATTCAGACATCATTTTCTAAGCATGCACACAAACCTAGAAATGGGGTCTCCAGTCTGTTCCCCTCCATTCTTGACCTCCCCATGTTGACAAGGAAGGCTTACAATTAGCTTTTCAAATGAAGGAGGTTGTTGAGCTCCACATCACTGGGGACCCCTTAACCTTGTTCAGATGAATATGGTGTTTACAAATGCCTTTGTAGACCTTTCTCATGAGAAGTTCAAGACTGGATGAGTTGGAGTTGGGATTATGTACCCCAGCCCTTTGAGTATGTTTTGAAAACACAATGTCTGAACAGCACTTATGAGTTTGCTAAGTAGTATATCAACTTGAAATGGTATATTTGAACATCCCACTGTGCTCCCTGGAAGACATGAAAATGAAAATTATAATAATTTTGCTACATTCTGAGTGTTGCTGAATCCTCCTTGCAAAGTTTTGCTGGACTGAGCAAAGAAGCTCTCCCACAGCCTGGGACAGGAAGCAAAATATCCCAACCCTCATCTCCACATTGGGCAGGGGAGGATGAGGAGGACCTGAAAGGAGCAGATCCTGTCTACTAGCCTTGGAGAATAAGTGTTGGAGATGACTAAACTCACTAAGTGCTAATATTGCATGTTACTCAATAGGAATTTAAGTATAGCACATACCTATGGTAAATTCCTGTTCATTTGTTTTTCCATACCCACTCTCTTCCTGTACCATGTAGTCATCCTTTGTTCCCAGGTTTCTCATTTGTTATCTTAGGGGCTGTGCACACTGGCCATAAAGGCCAGCCTGGGGGCAGAGTCGGGGCATGGTGTCCACATAACACATGCCTCAACTCCGCCCCCAGGTTGGTTTGATACCGCATGATGCTCCACACGGCATGTGGCATCACAGCGCTCCTCAGGTGCTGTTCCACATGAAGCAGAGCCAAAGGAGCACCTTAAAGCCACGGCACTATAGCTATCATGCCAGAAAGGCCAGATCAGGGCTGCAGTGTGTGGTTGCTGTGGCCCTGATCTGGCACAGCTGAAGGTGGCTGCAAACCGCCCCTTATGGGTCGTCTTTACAGCCCCTTCCTCTTCTTTTCTTTCACTTCCATAAGTACATGTTTCTCTCAGTGAGATAATCTAAACCTTTATTATACCTTTATTATAATCTAAACCTTTATTATTTAGATAATCTAAACCTTTATTATAAAATCTCATTTTATATAACTGCTAGGAGAGGCTTCTGGCCATACCTTCCTCAAGGTAAACCTGTGCTTCTCTGTGTGCCTTTTGATTGGGTAAGACCTTAAAATTTGAATTTGTGAGCCATTTCATTGGTTCATTGGGGAGGAGGAAAGAGAAATCTCATTTTATATAACTGCTAGGAGAGGCTTCTGGCCATACCTTCCTCAAGGTAAACCTGTGCTTCTCTGTGTGCCTTTGATTGGGTAAGACCTTAAAATTTGAATTTGTGAGCCATTTCATTGGTTCATTGGGGAGGAGGAAAGAGAAATCTCATTTTATATAACTGCTAGGAGAGGCTTCTGGCCATACCTTCCTCAAGGTAAACCTGTGCTTCTCTGTGTGCCTTTTGATTGGGTAAGACCTTAAAATTTGAATTTGTGAGCCATTTCATTGGTTCATTGGGGAGGAGGAAAGAGAAATCTCATTTTATATAACTGCTAGGAGAGGCTTCTGGCCATACCTTCCTCAAGGTAAACCTGTGCTTCTCTGTGTGCCTTTTGATTGGGTAAGACCTTAAAATTTGAATTTGTGAGCCATTTCATTGGTTCATTGGGGAGGAGGAAAGAGAAATCTCATTTTAGGAGAGGCGCGCGCCTAACGGCGCGCGAATTTTTTCTTTTCATACTCATTTTTATATTTGATAGCCAAGGCAGGGGGGAAGTACAGAGGAGAAGGTAGCCTGAACACAGTGAGGACAAACTCATTCAATATTTATACTTTTCTTCCCACTATTCCCTTAAGGGGCTGTGGGGATTCAGAGAAAGTGAATCAGGGACTTGCCTCTGGAAGGAGCTAGCAGCCAGGAACTTTCTAGATACCTATAGGCCCAGTTGATTGAGCTCACTAACAGAGCTTGGGGACAAAGGCCAGCCACACAGGGATTTTTTACACTGGTGTTTTACAGGAGAAGCCCACAGTCTTGTTTCATTGCCTCCTTAAGACTTCTCACTATGGACACTGAGGGACCTGCAGCAGTCACCTGCAACACCTGTGGGATGTTTGTCTTCTTGCCTATAGATGTGGGGAACTTCACCTGCACCAAGTGCAAGTTGGTAGCCCTCTTAGAAGGAAGAGTTCAGCAGTTGGAGGCCCAGGTGTCAACACTTCAGCATCACAGAGAGCAGGAGGTTCTCTTGAACAGAAAGGACCAGATGGTCCTGGACAGGAAACACACAGAGAAAGTTGCTGAGGAAGAAGAGGTCACTTCACACACAAAAGAAGGAGATGGTTGGAGGAAAGTTACACGCAGAAGTAGGGAAACCACGGTTCGTTCTGTGAGCTTGCAGCTACAGAATCACTTTGAATCTCTCTCTGTTATCAGAGATGATGAGGAAAAGCAGCAGGGACAGACATCAGGGACAGAGCAGGGGAGACTGAGAGTACCACGAAAGGGAACAGCCGCTGCTAAGCCTCGGAGGAGGCGTGTGGTGGTTGTGGGGGACTCCTTGCTGAGGGGTACAGAAGCAGTGGTTTGTGGGCCTGACAAGATGTCTCGGGAGGTGTGTTGTCTCCCTGGGGCAAAGATCCATCATGTAACTGAGAGGCTGACAAGACTTGTCAAGCCTACTGATCAACACCCCTTTCTTCTGGTTCATGTGGGAACCAATGATACTGCAAGGCACAGCCTTCAGAATATCATAAGGGATTATGAGGCTCTAGGAAGGAAGCTGAAAGAGATGGATGCACAGGTTGTCATATCATCTCTTCTCCCAGTAGAAAGGCATGGTCCAGGAAGGGAGAAGAAAATAGCAGAGGTGAATAACTGGCTCCGTAGATGGTGCCGCCAAGAACAGTTTGGATTCTTGGATCATGGGCTGCGGTTCCATGAGGAGGGACTTCTGGCAAGGGATGGGCTGCATCTCACACCAGTTGGCAAAAACATTTTTGCCAAAAGTCTCAAAAATCTGATCAGGAGGGCTTTAAACTGAGTTATATGGGGGAGGGAGACATTATTTTGGAAGGCAAAAGGGCTGGAGAAAATAATCAAACTGACATAGAGGGAACAAGGCAAACAGTGCAAGGACCCAACAGTGGGAAGCAAAAAAATTTGCACAGGCAACAAGTAAAGGGAACACATGTTCTTAGATGTCTCTACACTAATGCACAGAGTATGGGAAATAAACAGGATGAACTCGAACTCCTAGCACAACAGAGCAAATATGATATAATAGGCATCACTGAAACCTGGTGGGATGAGTCTCATGACTGGAATGTAGAAATAGAGGGATATAACCTTTTTAAGAGAAACAGGCCAAACAGGAAAGGAGGAGGAATAGCATTATATGTCAGGGATATTTACACCAGTGAAGAGATCCAGGAAGTCAATACTGGAAGCCAGGTGGAGAGCATCTGGATAAACATTAAAGGAGAGGGAAACAACAGGGATGTTACTGTGGGAGTCTACTACAGACCCCCGACTCAGGCAGAGGAATTGGATGATGCCTTTCTAGAACAGATGAGCACACACTCAGAAAGGAGAGATGTAGTAGTGATGGGGGACTTCAACTATCCGGATATTTGCTGGAAGTCAAACTCAGCCAAATCCTCAAGGTCTAGCAAATTCCTCACTTGCCTGGAAGACAATTTCATTGTCCAAAAGGTGGAAGAGACAACAAGGGGATCAACTATTTTAGATCTGATCTTAACCAACAGGGATGACCTAGTCAATGGGGTGCAAGTGGTTGGATCCTTAGGGGGAAGCGACCATGTTCTCCTGGAGTTTGTTATACAGCGGAAAGGGGAAGCCAGGCATAGTCAGACACGCATTCTAGACTTTAGGAGAGCTGATTTCAATAAACTTAGAGAAATACTGGGGGAGATCCCATGGTCAAGAAAACTAAAAGAGAAGGGAGTTCAAGACGGATGGGAGTTTCTCAAAAAGGAGATACTGAAGGCGCAATTTCAAACAGTTCCAATGAGGAAGAAAAATGGGAGGTGTCTCAAGAAGCCAGGATGGATGACTAAGGAACTTTCAACTGAGATAAGCCTTAAACAGAACATGTATAAGAAATGGAAAAATGGGGAAATCACGAAAGAGGAATTCAAACAAATAGCCAGCACATGTAGGGGTAAAGTCAGAAAAGCTAAAGCACAGAATGAACTCAGGCTGGCTAAAGAGGTTAAGAACAACAAAAAGGGCTTTTTTGGGTATGTCCGAAGCAAAAGGAAGAAGAAGGAAACAGTAGGGCCACTGCGTGCAGAAGATGGCAAAATGCTAACAGGGGACAGAGAAAAGGCAGAATTACTCAACACCTTCTTTGCTTCAGTCTTCTCAGAAAAGGCAAAGGGTGGTCAACCTAAGGATAATGGAGCAGAAGACAGAATAGGGGAATCTCAGCACAGAATAAGTAAAGAGATAGTACAGGAATACCTGGTTAACCTAAATGAATATAAATCTCCAGGACCAGATGAACTACATCCCAGAGTATTAAAAGAACTGGCGAATGTAATATCGGAACCATTGGCAATAATCTTTGAGAACTCCTGGAGAACAGGAGAAGTCCCAGCAGACTGGAGGAGGGCAAACGTTGTGCCCATCTTCAAAAAGGGGAAAAAAGAGGATCCCAACAATTATCGTCCAGTTAGTCTGACATCAATTCCAGGAAAGATTCTAGAGCAGATCATTAAGCAGAGAGTCTGTGAACATTTAGAGGCCAATGCCATAATCACAAAAAGCCAACATGGGTTTCAGAGAAACAAGTCTTGCCAGACAAATCTGATCTCTTTTTTTGATAAAATTACCAGTTTGGTAGATGAAGGGAATGCTGTGGATATAGTATATCTTGATTTCAGTAAGGCCTTTGACAAGGTTCCCCATGACATTCTTGCAAACAAGCTCGTAAAATGTGGGCTAGACAAGGTAACCATTACATGGATTTGTAACTGGTTGACTGACCGAACTCAAAGGGTGCTCAACAATGGCTCCCTTTCATCCTGGAAAGAAGTGACCAGTGGGGTCCCACAGGGTTCTGTCCTGGGCCCAGTGCTATTCAATATCTTTATTAATGACTTGGATGACAGAATTGGGGGCATACTTATCAAATTTGCAGATGACACCAAATTAGGAGGAGTAGCCAATACTCCAGAAGACAGGATTGAAATTCAGAATGACCTGAATAGACTAGAAAGCTGGGCCAACGCTAACAAAATGAAATTCAATGCGGAGAAATGTAAGGTTCTGCACCTAGGGAGGAAAAATGAAATGCACAGATATAGGATGGGGGACATCTGGCTAAATGAAACTATGTGTGAAAGGGATCTAGGAGTCCAAGTAGACCATAAGTTGAACATGAGTCAGCAGTGTGATGCAGCAGCTAAAAAGGCCAATGCTATTTTAGGTTGCATCAATAGAAGTATAGTGTCTAGATCAAAGGAAGTAATAGTGCCTCTCTATTCTGCTTTGGTGAGGCCCCACCTGGAATACTGTGTCCAGTTCTGCGCACCACAATTCAAAAAGGATGTGGAGAAACTGGAGCGGGTCCAAAGGAGGGCAACTAAGATGGTGAAGGGTCTGGAAACCATGCCCTATGAGGAACGACTTAGAGAGCTGGGGATGTTTAGCCTGGAGAAGAGAAGGTTAAGAGGTGATATGATAGCCCTGTTCAAATATTTGAAGGGATGTCATATTGAGGAGGGAGCAGGCTTGTTTTCTGCTGCTCCAGAGACCAGAACGCGGAGCAATGGATGCAAGCTGCAGGAAAAGAGATTCCACCTCAACATTAGGAGGAACTTCCTGACAGTAAGGGCTGTTCGACGGTGGAACACACTCCCTCGGAGTGTGGTAGAGTCTCCATCCTTGGAGGTCTTTAAGCAGAGGCTGGATAGCCATCTGTCGGGGATGCTTTGACTGGGAGTTCCTGCATGGCAGGGGGTTGGACTGGATGGCCCTTGTGGTCTCTTCCAACTCTATGATTCTATGATTCTATGATTCAATGTAATAATTTTCCTTTCTCATCCATCTTTTTCTAATTTCTTCTTCTACTTCAAGAATCATGGAAATTGTAGTATGAAGGAGGGGTTGCATTTTTGTTGTTGTTGTTGATAGAGGTCCCTAACCCAACTTTCAGAAATATAGGTTCAAATTTAGAGGTATTTTCTAAATCAGTTTGATTCAGGAAAGTAAAGACTCATCTTAAAAAGAGCCAGATTTAAATAGCTACAATGTAAAATCTCTCTGATTCAACCTGAATTACATGCACTAGAATAGTCTAGTTTCTATTTATAGTGAACTACAAACTTGCTCCCTCCTGGGCAAATTGGTAACTGCAAAAGATAAGAGGACCCAATTTAAAACATACCAGAACAGATATGAACTAAAATAGATAAGACTGGTCAGAATGATGTCACACGGATTATGGACAAGTAGGAAGAAGAAAGTCACAATACGATATTTGAAATGAAGGCATCAAAATAGTTGGAATGCCACTGGCCAGAACTTTTGAGAAAGCAGTTTTCTCTTTAGCACTGCAAGTTTTCGATGGCCTTAAGTGGTGGTCTACAATTTTGTTAGAAAAACTACCCTTCATCTGCACTTAGGTCTGTTAAATGAAATAGAACTTTAAATTTAATTTTGGCTTTTCTATATAATTCTATTAATGTTTTGGTGTGGAACACTATGGAATTAATGCAGTTTGACCCTGCTTTAACTGCCATGGCTTCATGCTATGTAATTCTGGGATTTGTAGCTTTGTGAGATAGCTAACCTTCTCTGTCAGAGGGCTCTGGTGCTACATTAAAAATCCCAGGATTCCATAGGATAGAGTCATGAAAGTTAAAGCAATGTGAAACTGCATTAATACTGTAGTGTGGCAGCAGCCCAAGTCAGGTAAGCCTTGCATAAGTAAAGAAAAACGTATTGAAAGCTCAAAGAGCACCTGAAAACTTTTTCTGAAATGTATTCAACAGTGATTTTTCTTTCTTTCAATAGCCTCCACTTCTTGATATTAATTTTTGTGGCCAAATTTACAAATCTATACTTCTTTAATGATGATGGTAGCTGGTGGGACAGGATTATTTGCTATTCCTTTCCCCTTCTGATTTGGTTTTCAACGTACTTGATAAGAGATTCTGCAGACAGTTGCTGTTTACTCTGCCTGTTGTAGGCTTGCACACACAGCTACAGTAGGATCAGTTAGATCAGAATGCCATTCTTTCCCAGCTCCAGCTTTTATTGTATTGTTTACTGAAGACACACTGCTGCAACCTCACACTAAAACTCCGTGTTTCTCCAGACCTCTTTCATCATCCTCCCCATGCTGATTGTATTTGAAAAAATTCAGCTAGAGAAAGGACAAGGAAAAAGGGAGAGTATGAAAAGACTTTTATAAAAAAAAAAAAAAAAGGAGCTTCATCAGCTGATAACAGAGGACTCTTTCACACGGGAGGAATTTCTCTTTACTGCGAATTGAGCCAATTCGAATTCCTGTGCATTCGCTTGTTTAGCGATTTCACAGGAATTCCCATTGCATTCAGAGTGCGTTTGGAGTAGTGTTCCATTTCCCGAAAATGACCCTCCTTTGCCCGAAATTGCATGCAAAGCTTTAATTCGTAATAACGGAAAACCCATGATTGCTGTCGGAATGACTTCCCTTTTGCCCAAAATTGTGTGCGAAGCTTTAATTCGCAATAACGTCAAATCCCATGATTGCGTTCAGATTACCATTAAATTATACTTCCAATTTCCGATGTCTGAAAGTCCAGAGTTATGTCTGTGTATAAGTTATCTAAAAAATCAACATGGCCTACATTATAGCCCATCCACAAGAAAATCACAAAACAAACGTACAATGTAAATGTATACCATTACAAATTGAATGGAGAAATGATCTAAAACCAGCCATAAAATTAATCTTCCACCAACAAGATCTACATTGCAACTAACATCATAGTGCAGTATATTCAGAGGCATAGACTTTTGAGTTCAGTGTGATTTACAAGCGTGGATAGGATTGTTGTGTCACCTAAATCATCATAATCAGGTCAGACAGGACTCTGAAATCACTACAAAGATTGGTGGATATCCATACTCATTAGTAACTAGACCCTTCTGAGAGAGCTGCAGTCTTCCTGAAGCATGCTCCCCAATACCTGCTACAACTTCCACCACCCCTTACTACAGCTTCTGCCACTCCCCGCCACTATAGCCAACAGCCCTAGAGTGAAGCAAGGAATTGCATGAAATTCTGGCCATTTTTGTGTACACCACTGAAGCAAAGTTCTGCAAATTAACACAGGAGAAGGATGATACACCTTGGATGTGCGATAGGTAGCATATTTTTCTTCCTATCAGCAGAACAATTAGTTCATTTTGATCATTAACATGTCATGAATTGTAGCATCCTGCAGTACTTGAAAATCACAGCAGGTAAAAGCCTTTTACTCAGCATGAAGTATTTGGATTCCTTGTGGATATTATTTCATGAATGTATGGACACGCTGTTATTTATGGATAACTGTGATGTTGTATGCTAAATTATTTCCTTGTTTGTTTCTATTAAATAAAATCTACAAGTGTTACAGAACAGATTTCATATTATGCATTTTAACATATATTTGGCTTCTAGGGTTACTTGAGCTGTGGATTTTTGAAACCCACTTAGTTTTAAATGACATTGTTTCACAAATGCTTTGGCAGTTCTCACCAAGTATTCTGTCACTTGTGGAATGTTATAAATCAGACAATTGAGTTATTTTATCTGTAGAATTCCAGGAGGGTGCTTGAAGACTATTGTTACAAGTTATGCTCAATAAATATGAAGAAGGCATACTGGAAGGGTAGGGCAAAAGACCTTGAATCTTTGTGCATCTTAGAGAAATCAAGCCTCATTTTAAAATCCCTCCTTCTTGCTGATGAAGAAATGCTCTCATTGATGCGTTCAGGAAAGCAGTCAGTGCTTAACTGTCTTGCTTACATCCATTGAATGGATACCATGCCAAACTGACTCAGACTGTATAACTGCTTTAGTAAGGTATTGTGCAGTTTCCAGAGATGTTGGGCAACCGTATATGGATTTGAGACAGGACAAATGTCAGTACTTAACTGACTTTGTCTAATGTGTGCAGCTCCATTGTTTTCAACTCCTCAGACCATCTAAGAGTCATTATCAGTACCCAGTGGGCACTTTTATACCTCGACTTTGTGCATAGACCAAAGATTCTTTGCATAGGAGGCACAGTCTTTGCATTCATCATATGCACTTGGTTTTTTTTTAACTGTCCATAGAATAACATTGAGGCCATGTTTTGTCCTACCTAGAGGTGTCCCCTTTACTCTAGGTGATAGCCCCCAGGATACAGGCAAAGGGGCAAAACCCACACAGAGACACAGAGACAGGGAAAGAGAGAGTCTCCAAAGGGTTTCTTTAATTTGAACTATCCACACATCCACTTTCACCTTTATGATGCTGCTTCTATGATCTCCAGCCACCCAAATTACCCAGACTCTTCTTCACATAGACTGGTGAAAAAAAATCTTTCTCTGTGTATGTTTTTGTCTGTAGTCCCTTAAGTTTAACTACATCCCTCTATCCCCCTTAGATTGGTCAGGGTTAGGGTTTTAGCACCTGTGCTGTTTTTCCTCTTACTTTCTGAAGCAGCTTTCAATGAATATAGATGATTCTATCAGTTTCTACTGCTTCATTTTTTCTATCTTTTAAAGAAAGATAGTTTTTGCTTCAAAATCAGCTTATCAAGCCACTACATCACCCTGGCTCACTAAGTTTTTTTTTTTAACTAACTGCAAAAACCAAATCATGCAAAAAGACAGACAAATTATTGACCATTTAGAAATACAGTGGGTCCATTGGGTTTGATTTCAGGACCTTGGTAGATACCAAAATCCATTAATGCTCAAATCAATGGCAAAGTAAAACGGCATCCCTTATATAAAATGACAAAACCAAGGTTTCTTTTTTGGAATTATATATATATATATATATATATATTTTCAAGTCATGGAGGGTTGAATCTGTGGATAAGAAATTTATGCCAAAGTAATTACAGTAGAAGAGAGCCAGAGTGGTGCAGTAATTTAAGCATGGATTGTGACTCTGAAGACCAGAGTTTGAATCCCACTCAGCCAAGGTTGAATCTATGGATAAGGAATTTATTGGGTGACCTTCAGCAAGTCACACACTCTCAGCTTCAGATGAAGGCAATCCCCTTTTGAATAATGAGCCAAGAGAACCCAACACATTCACCTTTGGGTTGCCATAAATCAGAAATGACTTGAAGACACAGAACAACAAACTGCAACATCAAGCATGGTTATTTTAAAAATCTCAGGAATATATTTACATAGCCATGTCAGTGGCAATAAAATGGATCATGAAACAGTGTTTTCCCAGCATTAAATGTCTAACCAAGTATGGGATACTAATTTACTATTAGCCAGAGATGGGATGGAATTGTAACCGAACAATGGTTTGGATCCTGAAATCCTGTGAGAAGATCTCTGCCATCCCGATTGTGGAAGTGGAAAGAGTTAGTTCCTTCCCCTGCAATAGCTTGTCTTTCATAAAAATCTGCTCCCTTGGTTTGGAGTCTTGCTGAAACACTGACATTTATTTTTAAGTTATCGTGTTCATTTGTTTTTAAAAGTGTTACATAGCATTTTAGATATGTTACCCATTGTGGATCATTTCAGTGGCCCTGGTGGGTTGACAGGTGATATAAAGACATTGTAGATAGATGGCTGGTGTGAGGTAGTGGAAAGGGGAAATCATGTCTTCCTCACTTCACCATTAGCTATGCTACTAGAGCCTCTGGCACTTCCAGTCCAACTGCATATCTATTAGAGGGAAAGAAGAGAAAAGGATAAGTTCTGTGATATGATGGCCGCTGATGACGGGAAAGGAGAAAAAAATATATTGATAAATATCTTTATATAGCATACCTTCTACTTTTAAGATTTTCCTTTATGTTTCTATAATTGTAAGGTTAAATGCTGTTGTTGTATGTGCCTTCAAGTCCTTTCTGATTCTGATTGATGGCGCCCCTAAGGCAACCCTGAGTTTTCTGGGGCTGAGAGCCCAGTGAGTTTCCATGGCAGAGCAGGGAATAGAACCCTGATCTCCAGAATCATAGTCCAATGCTCAAATCACTGTACCATGCTGGCTCTCTGGGTTAATTTTCAGAGCTCAAATAAAGTGGAGATATCGTATTTGGAAACCCTATGTCCATGTTGTTGTTGTCATTTATTTGTATAGTGCCATCAGTGTTCATGGCTCTTCACAGAATAAAACTACAACAACATCCAGTCCTACCAAACATGTACAATATGAAATAGCCCTGGGGGTGGAGAGGAAGGATCAATACAATATATCTAAGTACAGATATGCATTATGTAAGTAATCAAGGGAATTAAGATTAATACTGAAATTGGAGAAACTGGTGCAAAACTAATCCTTGCATTTGCCATGCTAATTCACCAGTAGAAATGGTGTACTCATGTTCTTTCCAAAGAGAAACACTAGTAGTTTCCAAAAATATCCACCAGATGGTACTTTCCTACAAGGCATTTTGTTTCTACACATGAATGAAAGCCTTGCAAAACTGTTTCTGCAAATGTTTGGGCAGCAATGCTTTCCTTTCTTGCTTTCTTAAATAAAACTAAATGCCCTTTAAAACTCAGCCCAAATGACAGGCTTTGTCACCTTATAGCTAACAAATGAAAATCCCCATGAAGAGAAAGCAACAAAAGAAAAACATGTATGTGACAAAAAATTGTAGAAATATCAATGTATCCATTGGCATATTGCTTCGATGAATAATACTAGTGCTTCTGAAACTGCATGTCTGCACTGGATCTCTTATCTACTGTACAGCACAGAATTGTATCTGCTTAAACGCACTGATTTCAGTTGGCTTAAGTACCATTAACAAGGTGCTGGATTATGGCCAGGTGCTATGCAAAAGCAATTGAAAAGACAGAGCATATTTTTATAGACTGTTGATGTCTCTTTCAAAAATAGAGCTAGAAATGATGTGTGTGTGTTGGGAGGGGGGAGAACAAAATAGATGAGAATATGAATGACTATTGTGAATATGTACAAGAAGAAGTCAGTCAGTTTTGACATATAATAAGGTACTTCCAATGATATAATCCTTTCTCCTTCCTTCCTTACCTCCCTCATCTCTCTCTATAAATGACAAAGGTTCCATTATACAGATCACTTTCTTCTTGGAATGGTCATCATTAGGTCATCTAGAGCAAAGGTTTCCAATATCAGGGCCCCAGATGTTGTTGAACTCCAGTAGTCAGTGCCTAAAGCCACCATGGCCTATAGTCAATGATTCTGAATATTGTAATTCAATGACATCTTAGGGCCTGAATTTGGGAACTACTGACTTAAAGCTTTCTGTAAGTGAAATTTGTGTCTATCAGCTTCATCAATTCCAACAATGGCTAAGGACAGAATGTACTAAAAGACAGCCATATGAGCCTACCATCTACAGGAAAAATAATTTTTACTTATTTCTCCCCGGAATAATATTTTATTTTATCTCATTTATTTTGATATAGATATTGTAATTTGGTACTGGATTCTATTGTTTTAAGCTACCTTGGGAAGACCTTTGTCTTAAAAAACTACTAGGAATTATATTAAATATAACTAACATTAAACAATGGATACCTGAGACTCTAGCTGCTGCCACACTGCAGAATTAATGCAGTTTGATAGTGCTTTAACTGTCATGGATCCATGTTAAGGAATCCTGGGATTTGTAATTTGTTGTGGCAACAGAGCCCTCTGACAGAGAAAGCTAAATATGTCACAAAACTACAAGTCCCAGAAATCCATAGCATGGAGCAATGGCAGTTAAAATGGTGTCAAACTGCATTAATTCTGCAGTGTAGACATAGCCTTAGTTAATGGTAACATCCCTACATTTATCTCTGTTGCTATGTCTATGCACTGAAATGTCCTCCATGGGAAGATCTATTTGACTTCTGATCTAAATCCAGAGAAGGGGAGTTCTGCTTACACAACAAGAGATTTCCCTTCCTCTCCCCTCTCATGCTCCACAAGTTCAGAATGTCTCCCAACCCTCCAGAGCAAATTTGGTATGTTTGAGGAAGGCTATGGTGAGGAGGTGATTTTGATGTAGCAGTCATTCCAAGGAGTTTATCACGTGGGAGAAATTTCTCTCAATTGTGAATGGAGCCAATTCACAATTACGTGAATTCGCTAGTTTAGTGAATTTATGTGAAATCTGATTGCATTCGGAATGCATTCAGAATGACTTCCCATTTCCCGAAAATGACCCCCATTACTTGAAATTGCGTGAGATCCTCTAATACACAATTACGTGAAACCCTATGATTGTGTTCGGAATGACTTCCTATTGCCCGAAATTGCATGAGATACACTTATTTGCAATAATGTGAAACCCCATGATTGCGTTCGGATTGCCATTGCATTATACCCCTAAATTCCGTCGTATAATAAACTCCCAACTGTCTGAACATCTTAGCTCTATTTTCTTCTATCAGCATGTTGGCTTGTGGGATATTTTGATAATGAAAACAACATATAATCCTACAACACAGTAGTTTCACCATAAATAACATGTTTTCACATTTTCTGACTGTAAAACTTTCAGGATCACTACATATTCCTTGTTAGAACTACAACAGGATATTCTTTCCCTTTCCCTTTCTTTCTTTCTTTCTTTCTTTCTTTCTTTCTTTGTCTTCCAACTGATTGGAAGAGCAGCACTAATGGATAATACATTTAGCACTTCTTTTGTGTTACATTTTCGTAATTCTCTTCCTTAGCTCATCCCAGCCCCTCAAAAGAATTGGTAGCTTGCTGAGATATGATTAAAGTAAGGAAAATTGTGCAGAGAAGTCTTAACACTTTTTACCCCATATTGACACACAGTCAGAAGGACAATTCAGTAAAATAGGAAGAAAGAAATGCTATTGGAAGATTCAGTCATGAATTTCCTCTGTGATATGTAGTTCCACCCTTAGTTGTGGAGTTGGAAAGGCCATTGTGAAGGAATAAAACTGCCCAGACATTTTGTGCTCTAAGAGGTGGGGGGATTTGGGGGTGAGGGAAGGGACACTGTTTATGCCAGGAAGCTCAAAAGGTCACCCAAGGAAATAATACAGGGAGTCAGAAATGGGGGCTAAATAGACAGGCAAAAAGAGGTGCTTTCAGGCTGGCTTGAAGGTGTGGTGTTTAGATGACACATGCCTTGAAGACAGCATAAAAGTGCCCTCATGCAGAGAAAAGCAGTTTCAAAAAGAAGCAGTTTTTTCCTGCTTTTTCCTGGCTTGAAGCCATGTTATGGGGTCATGACATGCGCACTCCAGCTGCCTTGGGAGCCGGCGGTGTGGTTGGTGGGGTTTCAATGTGGCTTCAGAAAAGGCAGCTTCAAGCCACTTTTTCCTGCCCATTTGTTTTGCCCCATTGTCATTCTTATTAGCTATGTATTTAAAACCGTGCAGGTGTGGAGTTGGCAAGCAGGTGGAGGAGCTGCTGGAAGATTCAGAAGCACAAATGAGCAAGAAATCAGAAGCAGCAACCATGATGTAATGTGCTGAATAGGAGCTGGACTCCAGAGATGAAAAAATAAACATTGTGAGAGGAGACTGGAAGTTTCACTGTTAGTTTCCTAGCACTACTTGAAAGAATATGCTTTACAGATTCTCCCAATCCCTCTAAAACTACAAAGGAAGTACGGAATATAACCTGTCTATTGTTTCTCAGGTACTTTACGCCACAACCCTATCCTGCCTGCTGTAGTGAGCAACACTACTGTTGTATTGTCAAGCCTGGAAAAAAAATGAAGATGGAATGATTAGGAAAAATATTGGTTGATACTGTCTTTCACTTTCTCAATAGCATCAAAGGTCAGTTCATATTTCCAGGATTGGCAACCCTAAAAACTTAAAAATGTCATTGACAAGACAGAAAATAATAATTTACTTTCTACATTTTTGAAAAATAATGCTGATTCAAGGATAGTCCAGTTATGCATTTACAGTATTACAATCTGCATGACATAACCCTGCCTTATAGTTTCACCATCTAATACAGTTCTGATATATTTGAATGCCATGTGGATCAACAAGACTGAAATCTTTTAACTGCAGAAGCCTTAGACTTTCTGTTTAGAAAGTTATTTGGCAGCTATCAGTTTTCAATCTGTTTTGGGTTCTTGACAGCTTTAATGGATAGCTGCTTAATAGCTGTCCTTGTAACATGCACTGTAGACCACTTGTCATTTCAACTACAGTGAGATTATAAACCACAGTGTGTTTTTTTAAATCAATGGAGCAGTCCTTGATAGTTAAAGCTATGGATAAAGAGGCAACCCTAGAAGAAGATGTAAAAGCAAACCAAATTAAGTTTTATATAATGGCTTTTTATCTTAATAGAAGCTTGGAATTTGCCAAGAAACAGCAGCATTTGGAATTAAAGAAGTACATTAAATTGCCCTCCACAGTCTGTAAATAAGAAGTTTTTTTAAAAAAATTTATAAGCATGGAAAACCTCAAAATGAAATGACAGTTATTTTTCTTTGTAACTGGACTGTGGAACATCATGGTCAGTATATAATTAACAACTCAGAGTCAACAATAATTCTGATAATCACTTAACTTCCTTATTAAATGATGTCTGTGCAATTTTACACCAAGTGTTAAGAAGTCAAGTGCTCACCTCTTGACCATGCTTTTGAAAGATTCAGTGATTAATTTCATTATATGATGCTTGTTCTCTCCTGCTTTTATTTTGTAGCTGCTTTTCTCTCCATTTACTGTAAGAAGGACTATGCTACTATTATTAGCACAGATGCACAGAAGTTGGAAAGAAGGGTCCAGACCTCCACCACCTACTCCAGGCTTAGGTTTTATGCAAAGGCTGCTAATATTTAAATTACACCCTTTTGCAACCCTCTTTAACTGATCATAATTGATAATACCCTTTTAAAAAATAACCCTGCTAAGTCAATCTGATGAATTCCCTTTAGAGGGTTATTATATGAATTAAAGTTGCTGGAGAGTATGGTCATAGTTCAATATAATCTATGCACATTAAAACCAATTGGATTTAGTGGCCTTGAGCCTACTAAACTCAATACTGGATTTCTCTCTCTCTCTGTGCACCATGAAATGTGGCATATAGTAAATCCTAGATGGCATTCAACCCAGTCTGGGAGAAAAAAAATCATCTTCATGTTTGTGCATCTTTAAAAAAAAATCTTTATATTTCCTTACTTTTTCCAAGAGCCTTCTGGCTACTACAGTCGACACATTCTCAGAACACTTGTCTGAGTATTTGCACTGCCATCCAACTGTGCCTGCCTCGAGCTAAATGAAATTGAAGAAAAACATATTTTTGATGCAGCTGTTAGGGAACCACCAGTTGGATCCCCTGATCCAATAAATCACTCTAAAAACATGCTGTGCCCAGCTTTGCATGTATATGTAAGCATGAGATACGCCTCTTTCCATTGATCAGAAATGGTGTCACACGTACCTATAGATATATTCTGTCCAGTCCTGTCTTCCTGAAGAATTTACTGAAGGAGTCAGTCATTTTAAAAAGAGAATATTGCACTAGGTGTAAAGCAGAGCTTTAATATATCACTTATGTCCATATTATCATGAGAACCTATCATAAAATGGGTGCAAATTTTGGAACAGGCAGTACAACACTCATTATTGAAGAATCTATGGTCTATTTTTTTAATTTAAATTTTTATTTAATATTCTTATAATATATGATGCAATACCATACATAACATTTTTCTTTGTAAATATATGTATTTTTTACATTCTAACACCTTGTATCTAAATATTTTTAACATACCACCTCAGTGCTCTCCCTCTCCGGAGCCATTTCCATCCTTATACTCCATCCAGAATTTTAGTTAATCTTGTGAAGGTAATTTTCCGTCTTCTTTTCTTAATGCTTTTTTTTTTGATAATTTTTCCCCATATCTCATCAAAATAATCTCTTTTCCAAAGTCCTTTTTTTTTTTACTTTTAATTAACGTGTTAATTTATGATTAATTGCTGGTTTCCATACTTCTTTATACCAATCCTCCAATTCTGAATTTATTTTCATTTTCCAACAACTTGCTATAATTAATCTTGCTGCTGTGAACAAATTTGTTACCAATTTCCCCCCTCTTTTTTCCATTCCACAGTATTATATAATGATAATAAAGCTATATTTTGTTTTCTATTTTTATATTCACAATATTTTCTATTTCTGTTATCACATTTTCCCACAAATTTTGTACATATTTACATTGCCCCCACATATGCATATATGACCCTACTTCATTACAACCTCTCTAACAATTATTTGAATTATTCTTATCTATATTATGTAGTTTTCACTGGTGTCAAATACCATTTCCAAAACAATTTATAATAATTTTCTTTTATCTGTATTGATACATTTTAATAATCTATGATCTAAAAGGATGAAGTACATGGCTTGTCAAAATGTAAGAGAAAATATGTATAAGATGCGTTATCACTGGTATTTTACTCTTGATAGGTTCTCCAAAATGTACAAGGGCAGTGATAATAAATGCTAGAAATGTGGGAGGGTGAGAGGCATTTTCCTCCATTCATGGTGGTTTTGTGAGAAAGTGAAGAAATTCTGGAAATTTATACATAGAATGATAGAAAAAATATTGTTAAAAGATTAAATATGGATCCAGCAATATACTTATTCAATTCCATAGGGGATGAGTTAGATAAGGAATATGGTAGGATTATATTTTATATGATAGCTGCTACTAGATTATTGATTGTTGCGATGTGAAGAAAAGATTCCCTCTCAATAGAATTGAGATTTTAAACATGGCAGAGATGGATAAGTTGACCTGATTATTAAGAGATGGAATTGTAAATAACTTTAAGTAGAACCAATGATTGTGCACAAGATATTTCATTTCATTTTGTTTGTATACTGCCTTTCTCCCAGAAAGGGATGTAAGGCAGCTCACAGATAATAGCATATTAAAACTTTACAATAAAAATGTAAAATAGTTAAAATCATCTAAATAAGAACAGTATAAAATTACATTAAAATATATAGAAGTTAAAAAGCATAACTAAAACATCCCCCATATATATAATATACAACACAGGGGCTGTTCAGACATGGAGCTGCCTATGTTTCAGCCAGATTGAGGCCACGGCAACCACATGCCATGGCCCTGATCTAGCCTTTCCAGGGTACAAAAAGAAGCAGTAAATAGCTGCTCCTTTTTGTGCCCTGGAGAGGGTGCCATAGCCGTGTTGCTGCGGCTTGGCGGCTCTCCTTCAGTGCTGCATCATATGGACTCACCAGCAGAAGAGTGCCATGATGCCATGTGGATGCATTGCCTCTACTCCATCCTCTGGCTGGACTTAATGACCGATTTGAACAGGGCCGAAGTTTGCAGGTGAAAAGAAAGCAGGGAAGAGACCAGCCTAGCCTGCCATGGGAGGGCATGCCAAAGGGTGGGAGCAGTTCAGATATGAGATATGACAACTTTAATTATTTTTTAAAGCAAATATTGCTGGGTGGAGGTTAGACTGTCTGTAAGATTTGAATGGGGATGAATGTATGGAAGTAATGAAAAAATATATTTATGTGGAGTTGTGCTTTTAAAGATAATATATATAAGAAAACTTTATTTTTTAAATCAGTATGCAAGAAGCATGCTTCAATGTCTCATGTATATTAGGCTGAATCTACACAGGCTAAATAATGCATCCTTAACTTGATCCCAGTCCACGTGATGTTTCTCGCCATCCAGTGTGAAAACACTTCTTTTCAATGCCTGAAGACAAATAAAAAATCCCTCTAGTTTTCTCTGCTGTTTTTGAGAAGAAACAAGTTTTTAAAATGTGTGGTTTTACCCCTAATTTGAGTTCGCAGTGGAATTGGGGGTAGGGAGATGAGGGGGGTTGGGTTCAGGTTGGTGCGTGGTCACCCGATTGTCTCCACTCCCAATTTATCTGGATTGGCATCTGAAAAAGGCAGTGTTGCATTTCTCTCTTTCTCTCTATTGGAATTTGGTGTTTACATGCACACATTCACAGGTTGGTATTTCACTTCCCCCTTCCCTTCAAGTTTCACTTTATAGAAACACAGGTTGGCAATGAGAAAGAAGGGAAAACAAGACTGTTTAAGCAAATATGTGAATAGTAGATGCACTGTGGTTAAAAAAGAAAGCAAACAAAACAACCCACAGGTGCAGTAGTTGTGTGACTAAACATAAACTGATACTACAAAGATGTTCACACGGTAGAAACCCTACCCAATGCAGGTCCAGCATGGCTTTAAAACAGGTGTGTATGACATTAAAGGGGTCATACCAGGGCAGGGATACTACACAGTGGAGCAAGGATTCAGCTTTCATGTAGATTTAGCCTTAGTCATGATGGTGGTGGTTGTCAAATGTATGTCTTAGGTCTCCTGGAGAGCTTACTTCTCAAAAGTAATTCATTCCCAGTGTTCCTTGTAGTGTTTATAAAAAGTAATTCATTGCTTTTATGCATTACGCTGTTAAAAGGGCTAACTTGTTGTACTCCTTATTGTATTGCTTACTGGTTTTCCATTTTTTGGTTTTTTTTTTTTTAAAAGGAGAAAGAAATCTCCACTAGGTTTAATGTGAGAATGGCATTAAAATTCCTATAAAAATATATCTTAAAATGCTTGAAAATATTTTTTAAAGATAACTCGAATAAGATGGTCATTAATTGCTCCCACTTATTTTCATTACTTCTGGATTTTAACGTTGTCACACATTTAATACGAAAATGTACCATGTTACAGGAAAGAAAAAGAATGGCTTTTTCAATAATTGAAGCTTTTGAGATTCTTTGCACATCTTAGAGCAGGGTGGAAGTCACTGATCCTCCACATGTTGTTGGACCTCTAGCCAGAGAAGCATATGGCGGGGAATAGCAGGAGTTCCGGTTCATTTGATTGACAGAGTAATAATAGAATTGTAGAGTTGGAAGAGACCTCAAGGGCCATCCAGTCCAACCCCCTGCCATGCAGGAATTCCCAGTCAAAGCACCCCTGACAGATGGCCATCCAGCCTCTGTTTAAATACCTCCAAAGAAGGAGACTCCACCACTTTCTGAGGGAGTGTGTTCCACTGTCAAACAGCTCTTACTGTCAGGAAGTACCTCCTTATATTTAGATGGAATCTATTTTCCTGTACAGTAGTTTGAATCCATTGCTTCAGGTCCTATTCTCTGGAGCAGCAAAAAACAAGCTTGCTCCATCTGCAATAAGGCACTCCTTCAAATACTTAAACAGGGCCATCATATCACCTTTTAACTGTCTCTTCTCCAGGCTAAAAATACCCAGCTTCTCTTCCCTCATAAGGCATAGTTTCTAAACCCTTCAGCATTTTGGTCACCCTCCTTTGGGCACACTCCATTTTCTCAACATCCTTTTTGAACTGTGGTGCCCAGAACTGGACACAGTATTCCAGGTGAATGTTTGTGTTTTGAAAATACTGCTTGAGACTTGTGCTTACTAAAAATCATGCCATAGTAAGCATCTTCATCTCTGAACATATATTCATCATGTGTTCAGTAACATCATATGTTCAGTAAGCATCTTCATCTCTGAACATACGTTGTATGCAGAGTCTGAGCATTGGTCCACTTAACTTGGTATGGGCTCCTCTGCGTAGCAGGTATCTAGGCAAAGTCCCCCCCCCCAGACTGTGAGGGTGCTTCTGGTGTGTGGTGGTTACAGCGTAGGACTAGAAACTGATTATCCAGGTTCAAGTCCCCATGAAGCCATGGAAGTCACTAGGTGACCTTTGGACAATGTCTCTCTCTCTCCCAGCCCCCACTTCCCATTTATCTCAGTTTTACCAACCTTACGAACTGACAGCTTCTGTGTGGGAGGATTTTTTTTCTCTGCAGCCTGCACCAAACCTCACAACAGAGACTCTTCTGTAGCATCTTGTTCTTGGTGTATGTCTCCTGCATGTTGATTCCAGATTACAAATGCCAACATTAAAGCATCATGATCCCATTGCCATTGCCAAGACCTATGGAATTCTGGAATTTTGAGTTTTGGGGGGAGGATTTGGGAATCTGAGCCAGAGGACTCCAGTCCCTCACCAGACTACAAAACCCAGGATTCCATAGGATGCTATCATGGCAATTAAAGTGGAACAACAGTGCTGTAATTGTGTTATAATGGAATAGTGTAAAAGAGCCCCAGTATCTTAGGGAAAACATACTATTGCCAAGCTATGATTGCCCACAGTGCCATGGATGATATATTTCTTCTTCTGTTAAAAGGAAATAATTTTGGCACTTTACTGAAATTTATAATTCAAGCTCTGGATGATCAGCAAACACAACCTTGCTTATCTTTCATTTGTTAAGATTCCTTCTTCGGTGTGCAACCAGAGACAGCTAGTACTTTGCTAGTAAGAAGCTTTCCATAAGTGTAACAGAAAACCAAAAAGACTTTGGGAAATGAACCAAATGTTTGCAGTGTGTTTTGTGGTGGTGGTGGTGGTGGGGTAGTACCATTCCAGTGCACTCCCCTATATTACAAAGAATAAACACTTTTGAGAGCTAGAAGCCTCTAATTTCATCATCGGTTTAATGCAGTTGCTTTCTCTTTGTGCACTGGACACTTGGGATCCTGGCTGATATATTAAGGTATATATACCCGGGAATAACACTCACTCAGCTCAACTAGACTTACAGTACTTCCAAGTAGACATGTGTAGCATGGTGCCACTATAACTGATGGTTTCTATATCAGAATCAGATATAATAGAACTCTTGTAATAACCCCAAGAAATGAGAGCAGGAAGGTTCTTTTAGCAGTTTAATGGTCTAATGAACAGCTTTTTAAAATGTTCCAGTACCTGTGTGATTACATGTTTATTATTCAACTGCTTCTCTCAAATTTAGAATAAGTAATCAGAGGCAATTTTTAGTTGACATTGTGCACTTGGCAATACAAACTGAGTACAAAACACATCAGGGTTCCATCAAGTCTGAAAAGGTAGAATTAGACATTGAAAAACTTGATAGCAAGGGGTATCACTTCCAAGCTTGTAGAGACAAACACCTGATTCTACATATGCTCACCTTTTCACAGTTAAGGGGATCTCTGTGTATTTTTCACTCAGAGATGTATATGTAAAATTATAATCAGACTTGGACCTGAAATTTTAATATACTATGAATTAAAATGTGAATTAATTATGATATCCAAAATGCCCTCTAATACCTGTATCTGCATATATGTACA
This sequence comes from Urosaurus nigricauda, assembly GCA_034509955.1. Lineage (NCBI taxonomy): Eukaryota > Metazoa > Chordata > Lepidosauria > Squamata > Phrynosomatidae > Urosaurus > Urosaurus nigricauda. The sequence goes on along the minus strand of JAOEGL010000001.1, from coordinate 143,701,503 downwards.
CAATGTGATATCTTTGAGATCAGACCCAAGTCTAAATACAAAATTCATTTATGTTTCATATGCATCTTATACACATAGCCTGGAGATAATTTTACACAATTTAAAAAATAATTTTGTGCATGAAACAAATGTTTGTGTACACTGAACAACCAGAAAGCAAAGGTGTCACTATCTCAACCATCCATGAAAAAAGTTTGGTGTTTGGAATATTTTGGATTTTGAAATTCCAGGTAAGGGAGACTCAACTTGTACTACCATGATCTTCATTTATTCAGTAACAATGGAAACAAGCATGACTAACCTTCTGATGTTTCTTCTTCAGAGCTGTGATATGGTCACAGGGGAATAATTCAGAGTCATGTTATTCTAGAATATCTCTATGCAAAGGGATCTTGAAATACCTTTGAGACTGAAGGCTGAAGCAAATGGGTCAAAAGGAGTCGCCAGGGGCCACTCTGCCCCCAATCAGCCCAGGACTGCAGCAACCGGGTGGCTGGCTCCCGAAGCAGGCCACCACTGCAGTTCCAAATGGGCTGCCAGCAGGAGCTGATTAAATCCACTCCTTTTGTCAGCAGCTTTAGGCCACCTTAGATGGTGTGTGTCATCGTGTGTGTGTGTGTGTGTGTGTGTGTCATCTAAACGCCATGTCCCCGAAGTGGCTGGAAGCAGCTCTATTTGGCCCCACTGTTGTGGACCTAACTCTACTAAAGAAGTTGTAGCATGAGCTTTCATAGACTTGGGGTGGGAACAGACTGGCAAAAGAAGCTTGGGGGCATGGCATATGCACAGTGCATGTCCCTCAAGATGGCATGAAGCTAGCATCATGCTGCCTGCCCATTTAGACAGCAGCTGCTTTACAGCACTCCGGCAGTGCGGCGTTTATATATAACATGCTACAGAAGCACTTGAAAGCCATGGCAGCAGTAGAAAAGCCAGCTTTTTGCCAGCTCAAAAAGGAGCAGCTTTCTGCTGTTTCTTTTTGTGCTGGCAGATAACTGGACTGGGGCCATGGTGTGCGGTAGTCTGTTTTGCCCCTTGGTCAACAAAAACTCATGCTACAACATTCTTGCAAATCCAATAATATCAAAAATCTACCAAATATCTTTTGCAGTTAGTTTCAGAAGTTCTACAAGATCTTCATGTAGGGAATGAGGAGGGTGACATCAGATTTTTTTCTAAAACAAAAGGTCTTATTTAAACAAAGAGTGTCCACTTGGAATTGCCTGAAGCACAGTACCCCGTACTTGAGATAGCAACTAAGTCAATCAACCTTGCCCTCAAGGTAACATTTTCTACCTGGGCCATATCTTAACACCTTTTCTGTAACATAATAGGATGAGTGGCATGAGTGAGCTATGTGGAGAGAAATGTGTTTGTTAAATAAGTGATGTGGGAACACATTGATCAACATCTTTAATTAGGCTACTTGTAGCCACCAACAGTTTGATTAAAAGAGTAATAAAAATGACAGTGGAAAGAATTTCTGCTTGTGGCTTTTCATCTGGTTACTGCAGAGGAGTAGAAAACTACACATAATACATTTTATCAGCAGCCTCCTTATCAGCTGCACACAGTTGCCAAATAGGATGAGAATTATTTTATAAAATTATTATTGAGTACCCTAAGGCACAAGCAAAAATTAATAAAACACAAGAAGTGATCCACTAAGTCAAATTTTATTTAGGGTATTACATAACTGTGGCTCACATCAGGTTCATATGCTGGAGGTGGCATTCGGTGTAGTTCTAATGATAAGGTGCTCCATAGGAGCTTTTCATCAGAAACGTATGAAGAACTTGAAACATTTGGTTAATTATTTCTCACAACATCCCAGCAGGGTAAGAATGCTTTTATTATCCCAGTTTTGAACATGAGTTAAATAGAGTCAAGCGGGAACAGATACATCTCTGCGTGGTTAAAGAGCAGGCACTGGAGGGACTCTCGGTTGGAATCTGGCCACACGTCCTACTAACACCTTGATAGACTAAATCAACCGGGCATCTGATTTATATATATATTAAAAAAGGTAAGGGTGAAAGTTCCATCCTTTTGCATGTTGTCATAAAATCACTGTTGAAAACAAAGCACTCCTTCTGATTTATTGTGTTGTCAAGAGCACTTTATTATTGTTGGCATTATCATGACATTTCTGATAAAAGGGAGTAATGGTCATGTCAAATAGCATTGTCCCATTATAAATTTCTTTACTGTAATCCTGTTGTCATTTATTCGGGAATAGGTCCCACGGACCTCCCTAGGGCTTACCTTTGAGTAGGCATGTATGAAATTTTTCTGTTCAGAGGATCCCTAATCAGAAACACAGGCTATGCATTGGCTTAAGTAAATAAAATATTTCTCTAGTCCTGAATCATCTGAATGGTTGGTTTTCTCTTTATTCCAGCTGACAAACTTGTCTATATTGTAACTTTTTTTTACTGGATGTTTGCCTGAGCAACTACATCATTGCTTTATTTGTCCTGCTGAGTTGTTGCATGCCTTTAAGTGATTCCCAGTTTTTGATGACCCAAGACAATCCTATTATGGGAGATTCTTGGCAAGATTTGTTCAGAATGGGTTTGCCATTCTCTAAGGCTGTGTGAGGATTTCTATGGCTGAGTGCGGGTTTGAATCGTGGTCTCCTGGGGCCCAATCCAGCATTCAAGTTAGTACACCATATTGCCTTTCTGTCCTATCCCAACATGATTCTATATGAGGACAATTTCTAAAGTTCTTTGCTCTTTTTGTTTGCAGAGATGACTGGATGTAGGTTTTAAACTATGATTATAGTAATAAAACAGCCCCTTTGGTGATACTTATCACATGATGTCACCTCTGACTTGCTGTTTGTGCCAAGTCTGGTTGAGGTGTCCTTTTCGTTGACAGGGGATTATTTCTAAATCGTGCAGCAGTCCCAGGACTCCTCAAATGTGAAATGTCACTGTCAGGGCAATTGTGATATTGGCAGTCAAGTGGTGTCAGTGTCTTCCCCTCTTCCCCTGTCCTTGCTTCCCCTCAGTATTCCCAAGCAGTCTGATTCAAACTTTTTGGGTATTTTTTCTATTTCTTTTCACATATTCAAGTGTTTAAGATATAATGTTGAAGCCATGAACCTATCTAAAGTCTTACTGCATGGATGAGATAAAAGAATCATCATCATTGTCATCAATTTTGTTTCAAGGCATGATACAGCATATTAAAAATAAAATACAAAACAAAACACTATATCTTGTTATTTGTTCCAGTGAAAGTACAGTGGGCCCGTCATAGGACCTCTGGGAAAGTGGAGAAAACACAACCAAAACCCCCACTATTTTTAAAACCTCTCTAGGTCCTCCAGCATAACCCTATGGTAAACATTTGCTGGACATTGACCATAAAATTGCACTGGAGCACTTACATATGCTTAGAGACATGTTTTCTGTCAGAATCTCTAGGTCCTCCTATGTGACTTTTGATGGAAGTTGACCACTGAGTTGTGCTGGAGGACCTAGAGATTCCTATATTCATCAAATCTGTGAATAATCAAATCCACAAATGTGGAGGGCCAACTGTATATCCCTTGAATCTGCAATTTCCAAAGTCGGCAGTATGCACCTCCTGGGGGTAGTGGAAAGATCCAGGGGGGCAGTGAGGAGGAAAGGGGGCAGTGAGGGGAAAAGGGGGCAGTAAGAGGTATTTCAGTCAAAGTACGGGTGTACAAGAAAGACAAGGGGAACCAGCGGCCTTTAGGACCATGGTGGGGATAAGATTTGCATGAAACTTCTTTTTAGAGTCCCCTAAAACCTCTGCAGAGCCATTCTGATTTGTTCATGTGTTCTTCACATGCCCACAGGAGTTTACTCCCTTAGGTGCATCTTCACGAATAGTGGTGGTTGGTAAATTCTTGTGTGGCTTGGTGCAGTGCATTTCTTCTGTGGCTGGAAGCAGTGCCATTTTCGGATAGACTGACTCCTGAAGCAGAATCCCTGTATTTCTCTGGCACCTCACCTCTGATCCTGAAGCTGGAGACTGCTGTCTTCAATTCTAACAAAAGCCTTCTGGTTTTTTTGAGCTAAGACGAGGATGAATCCCTGGATTCCTCCTGCACCCCACCCCACTTTCTGGCCACACCTTCTCTTCCACTGAGCTCCTTGTGTCTTACAAGGTACACTAATTCCCATTTTTTCCAAAAGGCAGACTTTTAGGGGGATCAACAGTGGCATTGCTAAGATGACGGCTGTGGTGTCATCCAACTTAAGGTGCCATCTACTGTGGCCTACACCCTGCATGCCCCTAGTGACACTTCTGCCACAAGGCCAACACAGGTGAGAGGCTTCTCAGCCACTTCTCAGCCAGTTATTCATGGGATGTCAAAGGGAGCAGCGGCTGAGATTGGTTGTTGGGCATGTGCAGTAGAACAGTAGACCTAAAATCAAGAAATATATGTTTTATGGGTAGACGGGTGTTAAGAGTTGTCATCCAAGAAGAAGGGGACAGTAGTGGTGAGCCACTGCTTGAATCAATGTGATTTATCTAGATTTTTGTTCCCTAGGCAATAATAGATTCAATGGGTCTACTCTAGTTAGGCCTAACCCATAGGATTCAGGTTATTTTGTTCGAAGTGAGATTTAGATTTCGTAAGCTTTAGGACACAGATTGGAACAAGCATATGTATTTGGTATATAGATATGCAAGTATAAAATACAGGAAAAAAGGAAGAAACACATACTTTGAATTCAGAAACTCCTTGCTAGGGGAAAAAACCACAAAATGTGAAAGCATTATTTCTACATACTTCTAGGTAGAAATTGGTTCCTGTACTTAAAATTAACATTTTCTTTTAACCTCTCAGTCTAAAACTCAAAAGGGTTTGTTACACTACAGCAGTTTCAGATTTCATCCCAGCCTTCATTTCATCTTCATAGTTCATATACTCCAGGCCATGTCTCTTTCCTTAAAATGGCAAGAGCTGAGGCTGATAGTACAGTCTTGCTATGAATAGTCTGTGTTTTTGCTTAGTGTGGGCCAGGTTGTGTACCCTTCGCTTCCTCGTGTTCCCAACTGAATCTGTTGAACATTTCATTTATATAATTCTCCTTATAATTAGGAATTGTCACTTAATGAAATGTCAAGTGAGAGTACACTATTCTGTCTTTACATATGCTGGAGCTACATAGAATATGTCTAGAGATATATCATCATTAGGCATGGCATCTGCTAATAACTATCTCAAGTTCTGAAATAATATCAGTTATGAAATTGTTTGGCAATTGCAAAAATGAGGTTTTGCCTTTTAGATTTAGGTTGGAATCCTAAATAGAGATAATCCCTTTGAACTCTACCAGACCTGCTTCTGTATAGATATGTGTAGGGCTGCACTGCTAAAATCTAGATAACTAAAGTGAGTGATTGTGGATGAGCACACATATCTATTTGTAAGAACATTTGGTGTTGAAAAATAAAGAGATAATTATGTATGGGCATGCAAACAACTATTTGGGTGAACATTTGGCATTTCAAAACAAATACATTTCCTCTCATAAGATATCCAAAGAACTTATCATATTTGCAGCAGGAGGGAGTGCTGTGATCATAAAAGTATGAGCAGCACAAAAGAGTATTAAGTATTAAGAAGGGAACTGATTCAACTACATAACCTTGTATAAATCAGAGAGGTTGTATGACATATGTTTGCTTCTTTTCCTTTTTAAATTCTTTTCCATGTATGCTAGTCTGGGATGCAGTGCTATCTTTAACTCTAAATGTAATGAACCACTAGATGGCCATTTATTTGGAAGTAAAGGAGCAGATAAGGTGACAGAATGGACTGTAGTAATTAGTTTGGAGTTATTGTTTTGCTATCTTTGATTCTGCCTTATCTCTTCACTTCAATGGCATCTGGATGGTAAGGTTAATAAATAAGCAGAAGTTGAAATGTTTTCAATATTCTGATGGCACTTCTATCTGTATTTCATCTAACCTAGCAGTGTGTTGCTTTCAGGCTTTAGAATGGAATTCTATACATGAAATATAGTTTGAGTCTTGCAATAGTGGTATGGGACTGATTTCCTACTAGTTGGACTCCTCACAGACTGAGCCTCGGGCAGGATATTGGCATGAGCACAGCCGAACCCTGTTGTTCTGTGTGTAATATTTGTACCTGTTATCTTTCATGCCTAAGGAAAGATATAAATATAATGGAAGGATGAACAAGTTTTTATTAGACCACCTATTCTAAGCTGTTGATCTGGTGAATGACTTTCTGTGATCAATCTTCTTAAGAGACTTGAACCATATAGTTCTGATAATTTGTCACTTGTAGACAAAAGGCTTTTTCACACTATATTAGTGCTATATTCCACTATTCTTAGCCACTTTGGATACCATTTTGGGAGAAGGTGGGATATAAGTGCAACAATCAATCAATCAATCAATCAATCACACAACAAGAACAAATGATCCACACAACATTTGTGAAATGGCAAGTTTCACTGCTGTGGTTAACCCCTACCTTCCCAGGAAAACAGCCCTCCACTTTCCAATCATTTGCCATGTTTTTGCCATCTTCTGTCAGAACCATTAGCATTTTCAAAACCTCTAGGGATCTAAATACCAATTGGCTTTGTCATTGTTCTATGTCTTCAAGTTGTTTATGATTTATGACAACCATAAGATTGACCTATCATGAGGTTTCTGGGGGCTGTGTGTGTCTGTGACTAGTCCATGGTCACCCAGTGAGTTTCCATGGCCAAGCAGGGAATAGAACCCAGGTCTTCAGAGCCATAGTCCAATACTCAAACCACTACATAACACTGGTGGTTATCAGTCGACATACAGAACTTAATTAACTGCATCTTCATAGCTGCAGTTAGGGTTTTGCCTCCATAAGAAATGAATGAGAGCTTAAATGGATAGGCCTAGGCATACTTGATTCTTTTCCCTCTGTCAAAATGTCTAGAGTGCTTTGCACGATGTTTGGCTATAGTGCTTTGTGCTATGTCCTGAAGCACCAGAACTCTGGACCCTTGATCATCTAAGTAAAGCATGCTGTTCAAAGTTTTTAGAACTTGGGTTTTACACCCAAACTAGTAAAACACACCAATACATCTCTATGGGCATTGGGCTATAAAAGTCTGTAACACACAGCCCTATAGATTCTGACAAAATCAGAGTGGTGAGCTGGCTATTCAGCCACTTTACAATAAATTTTGACAAGTCTCTCTGTTTGTCTACTCCCAGAGTTCCCCTCAGTCTGAGATTATTATATCTGCTGTTATTCTCAAAAATTTCAATTTTATTGTGCAGCTCGGTGCTACAACCTGCAGCTCTTGAGTATTAATGTCATCTGAAATGCCTAACTGAAGTGCTTCTTTCATAGCATCTTCAAGCTTTGAAGTTTTAGTAGCCAAGACAGAAAGTTCAATGGCTGCAGGGCTGCCACCCAGTACTCCTTTAGCACCCTTCTAATCTGCTCAATAATTGCACCTCAGGAATTGGGTCCCCTCTAGTTCCCCTTCCTCTTCCTCCCCTGTATGCACCTGGCACACTGATCTTAAATTGTTGTTTGTAAAGGTCATATTGTTTTTCAATTCAAAAATGTTTTGGACACTTCTGTGTTCAGTGGCAAGTCCCTTTTCACAAAACAAAACACACCAACACAACATGTATAAATGAAAGAGGCAGACCTCGACTTTCATTGGTTACAAATGCTAATAGAGTTGGCACATACATGGTTCAAGATCTAGGCATTGACCAACCCGCCTTTTGATCAATGAACCTGATCTTCTTTCTTCTTTCGGGGCTGAAACCCACAGTTCTTTTCATTCTATGTTGTAATCCTAAATTATTAAAGCTAAAGTGTGCATTTACAATAGGCTTTGTTTTGATAAAGAGTCAGATAGGGAGCAGAGAAAGGCTATCAAGCCTCCATTGCCCTCCATGGTCCATTAAGTATCCTTTTGATTTAAACTTTGAGCAAGCTGATACTTATAATTATCTTGATTATGCCACAGTGGAATCCCATTGAAAGCGTTCTATGTTTTATCTAAACATGACCAAAATGTTTGAAGTTCAGTGAATCAGAGTAAATAGCTGAATGAAGAAGGCAGCATCTGCAATGCGTTTTTTTTTAAAGGATAAAAGAAGCCATTAAATAGAAATTGCTTGAGAAGTGTAAAATACACACAGGAATCTGTTAAATGGAATCTGTCTTCAAAAATCATTTAAAAGTTCTTTAAAAAAAAGCAATAAAAATGAATTGGATTTCATTTATTCCCATTTTCCTGCACTGGAAAAGTAGTGTGCTGTCAACATTTCACAAGAATATTGAATAGCAAACTTTATGAACTGATTGTTTCCATTGGGCTTTCAGTAACAGATAGCGGAATAACTTAGGCAAAAGTGTTGGGACATAATGTACTTGGACACTCTGCTGCTCAAGCAGGAGACGGACAAGAATGCAATTCAGTTCTCATACAGCTCCCATCCATTTTCCATGGTTACCAAGCAGGAATTCCTGATGAACCTTGCCCTCAAGGAAAAGCAACAATGAATTTGTTGCTTCATTGCTCAAATCTTCCATCATGATCTAAGTCCCAATGCCATGGCAGCTAGACTTTTAAAAGGCTTTACTGTTTTGGTTAATAAGTTATCCCCAGCTTCTGGCCCACACATCCAGAAATGTCATATTCACTGTAAATATCAAAAGCATGGGCACTCATTTATTGTATTTCTTGGCCTTCCCACTCCCAAGAGCTTTGGGGGAGACAATCATGTCAAAGACTATACATTATACCTTATTTCCAAACAAATTTACTCAAGCTTGAAAAACCAATCCAAATGAACAGAATGGTTCAATGAGTTAAACACAGCAGTTTCTATCAGATTTAGCAATGACTACAATGCTATTATTATTATTATTATTATTATTATTATTATTTTGTGCTCCAGATCAGGACTGCAGTTGAAAGAACTAGTTTGGTTCTGATAGAATCACATAGATGCATTACACTGTTCATTCTGCAACTTTTCCTTCTTTTTAAAGGAAAAGATTGGTCAAAATGCTAAGACTTCCAGGAGAGATTTAGCCTCTAAACCTGTTCCCCTCTACTAGATTTAGCATATTTAAATTTATTACGTGTTAAAAATGTCTGGGAAATGAGTTGGGAGCTGAGATTTAGAAAGTACAGCTGACCTCTTCTTTTGGGAACACACTTTTAAAGTTATTAACAGATGGCATCACACACCAAATAGATTCAAAAATTAGACTCATTTTAAAAATGTTTTTGGCTTGTGTGGTTGATGCATAACATTGGATATCAATTTGTGGTGGTTTTATACTTTAGTAAAAAGATTTTGGATAAATATTTTTGAGGAAACAAATTTAATAATAGGTCAGAAGTTGCAAGCTTCACCTGTTATTGGGTTACTTTCCTTGTTTATTCATGTTGATCAGCAAGTGAGGTATGAAGAATTAATTGGCTCTGTGTGTGCATCATTTCTTATGGTAATTGCTCCTAGCTGGAACGGCGTTCCTGATGTGTCCCTGGATAGATAAAGTAGATTATGGCAATGTGCATTAATGGACCAATTAACTGTTCGGCCAAAACTTTTACAAAGTATCCAAATGTTTGCAAATTTATAGTGTTTGGTTACCGTTTTAAAAATGTGTTAACGATAACTCTGGTAATATTAATAATCCAAAACCACATGATAATCCTGGAAATTATATGCTTTCTGTTACTGTTGTTGTTGTTGTTGTTGTTGTTTGCCTTATGGTGACCCTAAGGCAAATCTGTCAAAGGATTTTCTTGGCAAGACTTCTACACAATGGGGTTTCCTTTGCCTTCTTTCAAGGCTGAGAGAATGTGACTTACCCAATAGGTTTCCATAGCTATGAGGGGATTTCAGCCCTAATAATACAGTAATAATACAATAATACTTTGCAGTTCTTTCCATAATTGTGACCAAACAAGCAAAGATGAGATCCTGTTATTGACATTTTTCTCCTAGAAACATATGCTTTGCCTTCTCCCCACTATGTTTGCTACCCCCATACTCAATAGAAGCCTTTACTCCACTCCACTGGTTGTTATAGAGAATCTGAAGATATTTTTGGGAGAAAGAAAGGGGCAGTTATCAATCAACAAGTAAGAGGGGGTAAATATGTCCAGGTACTATGATACATAACCATTATTGACTCCACTACCTTCACTTTTGTTACTTTATTGGATCAGCATGACACAGGTCCCTTGCTCCTTTGATCATCCTATCAAAACAGACTATGGGAGTGGGTGGGTAGGAAGGGTTTTGAATGCATGTGTGTAGGGATAGAGCATTATTATATTATATTGATTTCTTAGCCCTCTACTGTCATGCAGTTCTCCATTTAACTTAAAAATTGGTGTATGTGTGAAGCAGTTTTCAGCACTTCTGTCCCACAGGCCTCCATTTGAGAATTTGATAGCTGCCCTTCATATCTTCTTTTGCTTTCTGGCCTAGCTTTAACAGTATTGTGCCAATGGTGGTGGAAATTACAGATCTATCCTTTCCGATCTGTCCTGGTGGGGTGCAGCATGATATGACAGCACGGAAGCCCAAGAATTGAAACTAATGCTGGTAACTTCCTTGCTGCCATACTGCCATAATGGCACCCTGCCAGAATAGGTTGGAGTGGAAAATGGAAAATGGAAGGAGTACATCGTAAAGGAGGAAGAAACCTGCAGGAACCTCACCACTGCCACCATACATGGCATCAGATGCCACACTGATGGCCAGGATCACATCAACTCATTTAAATTGCTGGATCTATTTAAAAAAATGAAAACGAAAATACAGGTGAAGCTGGGAAATAGGATTGAAGAAAGTGGGACAAGAAGTCTGTTTCTTGGACTGACAGAAAGAAAATGCCAACAGCCTCTACAGCAAGGGTGGGCAACCATGAACGACTGAAGGGTGGACACATTAGCCCTCCAGGAGACATTGGAGGGCTGCATCCCACACATGTACTCCCACAGAAACAAAGAAACATTTTTTTGTCACCAATGCCCTCAAACACTCCCTACGAGAAATAGGCTTTTTGAGACTTCTTGAGCTTTTACAGGTTATTTGGGGGTGGGTGGATGGGTGGGGTGGATTTAGGGGAAATGTTTTGAAATTTTTGCTCTTCACACCTGCACTGTCTAAGTATGAAAAAAAGGCGAAAGTTTGTACATTACAGGAGGAATCCAAAGACTGTCTTTACTCCACTGTCTCAATGATGTCTGCATATGTTCATTTTAAATAGTGTGAGAGTAAAAAAATAAAAGAAAATCCAGTGTGCAACCTTGTCATGTTCTTTAAATCAAAAATAAGGAATCCTGAATGGTGCCTCCACATTGATTCTGCATCCTACAAAAAAATTGTAGTATATTTTTTGGCCTCCAGTTAGCTGTTTATTCATCACTACAGACTTTTAGTGTGTGTGTTTTCTTCTTTGATTTGCAACACATATTTTAATTAAATATCATTAGACTGCAAAAGCAATAAGAAGCTAATTTCTATTCACATCAACTAGGGGAAAAACTGTTCCAAAACTGAGAAGGCATAAATGTAATGTCTGTCTCCTCTTCAGCTGACTAGATGACCTAGAGGTGGAGACATCTGAATTGAAAATCAATTCGAGTCAGAGCCAGGGAGAAAGGTGGTGTCCTCATCCAGGAAACAAATTAAATAAGCGGGAAAGGGGGGGGGGGGGGTTGAGAGAGGCTTTTGAAGTATTCGGTCAAAAATAAGGCTTTTGTAGCATTATAATAAAAATGGCCAGGTGATTAATGAATGGTATGATATTTTGTGTCTAGTATGTGTACTTCCTTAAGCATTTCTACACCAAGAACTGAACAGGTGGAGGACTTGAAGCTTGTGATGGATAGCAAACCCATCCCTGCTCTTCCTTTGGAATCAGTGTGGCTAGTTTAAGCACACTTAAAATAAATAACCATGTGAATGTCAATGTATTATGGTTATTCATGTTTGTTCCCAGCCTACAGAACTCCCTAGAATGCATACCATATCTGGCCTGGAGCCTGTTTGTCCTTCTGGCTGCAAGCAAAAACCTTTTTAAAAAATGCAAATGGACTTTAAATACCTGACTGGTTGCTGGGAAAGGAGATTATTGGCAGATTGTTGCCATATTTTTGAACTTAAAATATTTTCTCAGTTCAGTAATTATAATATTAATATTGTAATTTGTTGATGTTATTGTTAACTGGCCTTGAGTCAGCCCCAATTCATTGCGGCCCTGTGGATGAAACATCTCCAAGACAGCCTATCCGCAACTGCTCTGCTTAGGTACTGCAAATTCAGGTCCATGACCTATTTAATTGAGTCTATCAATCTGGCATGTATTCCTTTCTTTCTACTGCCCTCTATCTTTCCCAGCATCATTGTGTTTTCTAATGTCATGCCTTCTCATGATGTGGCCAAAATACAACAGTTGGATTGTCTTGGCTTCCAAAGAAATTTCAGACTTGATCTGTTCAGGGACCTATGTGTTTTGTCTTTATGGCTGTCCGTAGTATCCTCCGAACTCTGCTCTAGCACCACATCTCAAATCTCAAGCAAATTGATTTTCTTCTTATCCACGTTCTTCACCGTGCAGCTTTCGCATCTATACATAGTGATGAGGAATACAGTGGCTTTGACAATTGTAACTTCAGTGTTCCTTAGTATGTCTTTACTCCTTAGGATTTAGTCTAGTTCTTTCACAGCTGATCTTCCCATTCCTAGTCTCATTCTGATTTCTTCATGGACATCTCCATTCTGATCAATGTTTGATTCTAGGTATGGGAATGCTTTTAACTATTTTTATTTCTTCATTGTCTAAGATGAATTTATGTATTTCTCCCATGGTCATTATTTTTTGTTCATGCACCAATGCCCTCCCAGTTCCTCCTTGCCTCCCATCGTATCTCCCAGTGGTAGTGGTGGTGGTCACCACGTGTTGCTTGACCATGGTGGTGGTGGGGAGGAGATAATAATAATAACAACAACAACAACAACAATAATAATAATAATTTATATGTCCCGCCTCTCCCTTTGGATCAAGGCAGGATTACATCAATAAAGCAATAAAATATAGGTATAAAAATACAATAACAGACACTAACAATATCAAAAATACAATAATTTAGTTAAAACATAATCTAACCAGACAAAGACAGATAAAGAGCATTTTATCATAGAGTCTATAAGAGGTTAGGTGGGTAGGCCTGCCGGAAGAGATCCGTTTTAAGAGCCTTTTTGAAGGCATCCAAGGTGGTAATAAGACAGATCTCTTCCGGTAGGCTGTTCCATAATTTGGGGGCTGCAGCAGTAAATGATCTGAGAGAAGTTGTTGTTAACCTGGACTTGTGGTGTTCTGATAAATTTTTCCCTGTTGTTCTGAGGGTGTGGGGTGGATTATGCAGGGAGAGGCATTCCCTCAAATAACTTGGGCCCAAGCCATTAGGGAAAGGACAAAATATGGCAACTGTTTGGGACGCTGGGAAAGCAGTAATACGAGGCTATTTCATGAAGAAAAATTTTGAACAGAGTCTGGCTGCCATTTTTTGAACCAATTGAAGCTTCCGAACTTGATACAAAGGTAGCTCCATGTAAAGCTCATTGCAGAAATCTAATCGAGAGATTACCAGTGCATGTACCACTGCTTCAAGGTCCTTTTTGTCCAAGTAGGGACGCAGTTGGCGTATCAACCAAAGTTGATACCAAGCACTCCTGGTCATCACATCTACTTGAGATAACAACTGCAGAGATGGATCCAGGAGCACTCCCAAACTACGAGCTTTGTCCTTTAGGGGAAGTGTGACCCCATCCAGGACTGGTTGACAAAATTCCTTCCCTGGACTTGGGGTACCTATCATGAGTACCTCTGTTTTCTCTGGATTCAGCTTGAGTTTGGTATCCCTCATCCAGCCCATTACTGACCCAAGGCAGGCATCCAGAGGAGAGATGCCATCCTTAGTCACTGCAGCAATCAGAGACATAGAGAAGTATATTTGCGTGTCATCTGTGTATTGATAACACCATGCCCCATATCTCCGGATGACCTCTCCCAGTGGCTTCATGTAAATGTTGAACAGCATTGGAGATAGAATCGCGCCTTGAGGGACACCCTATTTGAGCTCCCTCTTGGAAGAATAACTATCCCCAATCGACACCATCTGGAATCTGCCTGAGAGGTAGGAATGGAACCACTGGAGTGCAGTGCCCCCAATTCCCAACTCCCTCAGGCATTCCAGAAGGATACCATGGTCTCTGGTATCGAAAGCTGCTGAGATGTGCAAGAGCACCAGCGGGGTCACACTTCCCCTGTCAATGCCCAGATGGAGACCATTGACTAAGGCGACCATGACCGTCTCAACTCCATATCCCACCCTGAAGCCAGTTGGAAATGGGTCCAGATAATCAGCTTCATCCAAGAGTCACTAATCTAGAGCACATCTGGGATGTTGCAGGGAAGAAGGAGAGTTTATTCAGCTGATAGAAGGACAATACTGGATGAAACCCTAAATCATTTATAAAAAGTGCATTATGAATATTAATTTACAAATGAAAGTTCATTTCCCCCCTTTCTGTCTCTGTCTTGCTTAACTTACATAGGCACCATATGGAGAACAATCACCCTAATCTGATCAGAAAGAATGCATTTGGGAGTCACCCGCCCCTCCTACTCCATTTAGTGTGCAATTTAAAAGCAATAATCAGCAAAACCTCATTTCCTTCTTCCTTTATACCCAGTACCCAAATCCTGAAGTATCTTTGCATTACCAGGAAAGAAATAACTTCTCAAACCATTAAATCACAGCAGGGTCTACTCCAGTTTTAGATCGAGTCCTTTCAAAGCAACTTAATTTGTAACAAATAAAAAGTGCAAAGAATTTATTCTTCATGGTGTGAGCAAAACATTGCTTTAAAATTAAAGACATTTTTTCTTTTGTGAAAATGGAATCAAAACTATAAAGTGGGCAATGATCAGATTTGAAATTATAATGAAAAATCAAAGGCAAAGGAAGTCATCCCAGGTTTCAGGAATATATTTTTCTCATCTCTAGTTCTTAGCCATTTTGTGAATAAGCTGTTGACTGAACTGGCCAGTCTAAGATATATAGTTTGTCATTAAATTACAATCCACTGATGTTACAGTAATTTCATGGCATCCAGCTCAGCTGAGGAATGGAGGTCAGTTATTCCTTATGGTACACAGTAGAGTTTATGGTGTACATCCCCATTTGTCATGGATACAGGTTTGTGTCCTGTTGAAGCATTTCAGCCAGCTCTTCTTCAGCATCTGTCTTGATGGCTAGTAGACCCATTTTTCTTATGATCCTAGGAGAAGGCAATATTATTGAACATTGCTATTCAGAGAAAGACTGAATTGAAGATTTGTATGTTTATAAACATGCAATATCCTCTGCACAACTCATGAAATAATCCTTTTAAAGAAATATGCTGCCAAACATAAACCAGCAATCAGCAGCATGAAGTGTTTGGGTGACTGTCAGAGATTCAGAGGCTCTGTACAAATGTTAGCTTCTCAAAGTTTTGCCTTAGTCTTTTAAAATGAAAACTGAAATTCAAGAAGATGCACTTAAACAGCAAGCATCTTTCTGAGCAGCTTGGCAGAGGAAACCTGGTTCTGGAGATTGCATGGTTTTTGCTGGTATGGCATGTGTGTAGGATGATGGTGTCTATTTCCTGCTTACCTTTCCAAATCTGAGGATGTTTAGCATTAAAAACAGTGACAACATCAGCAAACAAACACTTATTTTCAGTAGTGTTGTAGGCCTGTTTGTTAAGGAGATAGAATGCTTTGACATTACCAGAGAGAGAATTACTGTGTTGTAGTTTAATTGCCATCTAATCAGCTTTGACCTACAGCAACACTCTGAATGAGAGACATCCAAGAGATTTTGTTATTTTCAGCCTTGCTGAAATCTTGCAAACTCAGGGCTGTGGCTTCCTTGATTGAGTGAATCAACCTATAATGTGCTCTTCTTTTTCTACTGCCTTCAACTTTGCTAATCATTATTGTCTTTCCAGTGTGTCAACCACTAGTTACTATTAATATAGCAAAGACAATTCTCCAGGTCTCTAAATAGAGTTTATAGATTGCTTGGAGACTCTGAAAGGCATTGAATCAGTCAAGGGGTATGAAGAAAGAAACTTGGCAAACCTGGGTAAAGTCAGTCAATCACAGTTCATGAAATGCTGTGAGGGACTGGAAGGAATTTTTTTGGTGGGGGCGGGATATAAAAGCAAGAGGCTTGTTGTTAGGATTTGAGGCCTGAGTATGAAATGTACAGATGTGCACAAAAGGGAAAAACAGGAATGAAGGCTAGACTTGTTTTTCAGCTGAAGGCTGGGAGCAGACAGTACTCAAGGTCAGAGTGCTTGCTTGCACGTAAACATAATGAAAACAACTGTGTCTTCCTGACTGAGGGGACAACAAAGCAGGCTATACAAATGGAAGTAGAATCACCAAATGAAGTGGGGTTTGTGACCACATGACACAAGTCTATAACCAGCCTACACACCTCAGTGAGGATGGTTGGGTAATTGTTCTGTAATGGATGGTTGGAGAGATTTGTCAGACGAGCGTGTGTATATTTGTAAATACAGCAACTTAAGAATAAAGCTTCTGAGAAGAGACTTTTGGCTCCAGTCTGTTTCATCAACAACTGGGAGGTGGATTCCTGATAAGCCGAAGTTCCAGGACTGCTGGAATCGGAGGCATCGGAGATTGCTTGAACTACGCACTTCTGCTTATTTACACTAACACTTGTTTGTTAAACAGATATGGTCAGCTAGAAATAGGGATGGGGCAAATCAGGAAAGGCTGAGTCTTAAAAGGAACTGTTAGAGATAGGAAGGGCCAAGTAGAAATAGATAAATGATTTGGGCTAGAAATTGTTAAGGGCAATAAATACGAGAGGGAAATCTGATTTGATGGAAGCTGGGAGTGTGGGAAGGGGGGAATGAAGATTTAATGCACACACACACACACACACACACACACACACACAGCCAGTCAGCAAAGAAAGCAGATGGAAGAAAATCAGCTTATTTGAAATGTGGTGCTGGTGAAGAGTTCTATGGATACTGTGGATTGCTAAAAAGAGAAATCAATGGGTCATAGAGCAAATCAAGACAGAACTCTCCCTAGAAGCCTAGACAACTAAATGGAGACATTTAGGTGTATCATGAGAATACATAACTCATTAGAAAAGGCAATAATACTTAGTAAGCTAGAAGGCAATAGGAAAAGAGGAAGAACTCATTACAGATGGATAGACTCAGTCAAGGAAGCCATGGCTTGGAATCAGCAAGACCTGAGTAGAGCTATCAATGATATAGTGATTTTTCATTTGTAAGGTTGGTATCAGTTGGAGTCCACTTGATGTCAGTTAACAACAATTACTTGCTTTATCTAACATATTCTTCACATTGTGTATGGATACATTTTACTTATATGTCATACAGTAAGCACTGAAATTACTGTTTTGCTGTTTATCTCTGTGCCTGAATATGTTTTATTTCTGACTTATTGAGAGAAATAGTTATGCAGTACCAAACTGAATCCAATAAACACATCTAGTGTCTTATTGAGGCCTTTCAACCTGAGTGGTCATCCTGGAGCCCAAATACCAGGTCTAAGGAAGGCAGAAGGGCAAGAGCTCAAAGGTTGGAACTGTGGGGGTCAGTTTGGAGAAGGGATCTGTAAGAGGAAGTCATGCTGAGGAGTCAGAGAGGATGTGAGAACCAAGTAGTGTGATCTACTCATACTGACAATCCTATAGAATCTGCAAAATATGTTTGCCTCTTGAGATTTTTATGCTTTCAAAATTTTACAGTGGAGTACAATGGGCATCTCTTGTTTCCTTCATGCCAGGCTATGATGCTGTCTGGGATGGACAAAGAAATGTCACTTACCATTCTCACCAGAACCGCAGACTTTCCCCCAGACTAAAGGATAAAAATACTTTCAGAATAGAAAGGAAAGGAGTCATTTGAGGCCCAGCAGTACAATTCATTTGGAAACAAACTTCTCGAAGCAACTATAGGCTGACCATACATACTGGGACAATACCAGGTTTTTTCATCTGTCCTGACCATCTGGTTGTTTTACTATAAATGCCAATTTTGTCCCTTTCTCAAGAAAAATGCCATTATGTTGCAAAAATGGTTGGAAGATCCTTGTTTGAAATTGTGGCTGTCAAAAAAAAAAAGTGTGTCATGGACTGTGAGAAGTTTTAATGATAATGTTTTGAAAGACTGAAATTTGCTGTGTAGGAGTACTTCATTGAGAAAATATTAATAGTAAGATTGTGGTGACATACAATCCCCCTCTAGGTATACTATTTTTTTGTATGAGTTCTGTTGCTGAAGAATAATTGTTAGCTCAATATGTTCATGTAATAAAATTATTGTTATTGTCTTACCTTTTCATGAATACACAATATTACATAACCCCATCCATTTTTGCTTTCCCAATGTTTCTTTTTTATCTCAATGAAATATGGTCATCTTAAGCAACTATGGCCCAATACAGACAGCCCAAAAGGGCTGTCTGTGGGGTGGGATTAGGGTTAGGGAGCGCGCAGCATCCACACATTCCCTAATCCTAGTACATGACGATACCTGCATCATCACGTAAGGCCTTTTAGATGGTGTGTGTAAGCATGCCACCACAACTGCACAACTTTTAGGCAGAGCTCAGCAGTTGTGGTGGCGGAAAGGTGCCCAATGTCACCTTTTCATTCATTGCGCCGCAGCTGAGGCACTAAGTGGGGTTTCCCTGCTCCTTTTTTGCTGCACAACTTCGCCACTGCATCTAGCTGCTGTGGCAATGTTCTGCAGCAAAAAGAGGTGGCTACTGACTGCCCCTTTTGGGTGGTCTGTTAAGCCCATTGACTACAGAAGCAACAGGTACCACAGGAAAGGTTCATAGGTTAGGATGCCTTGCCAGATTTGAAATGATATGTAGAGGAACAATGTACATACTTTATTCTCTATCACAAGTAAAACAGGCCTTTTCTCACTTGTAATCCAGCAGTTTAATTTATGTATTGTTAGAGGGGGCTAATAAAAATGATTCTTTTTTGGTGACTCTCAAAACGAATACCATATATGTTCATATGAATCTGCACAAGATATTTAGGGAGGATCTTCTCTCAGTCCTACAATCATTAGAAAAGTATTTGATCTGATTGTGGAGCTGCCTTCTGAGTGGTGCTATGCTAGTCCCCCCCAACCACATCATTGTCTTTCCGCCAGGCAGTGATCTGTTAATAAAGGCAGCCTTGTGGCACCTAAACTAGATTGCTATTAAAAGTGTCTTAACTGGTTGTGTGCTCTTATTTTTGTTGTTGTGATATATATTTTAATACACACACACACACACACACAATATTATAACTGTATTAATATTAATTGGGATCTGCTGGGATTTGGTCCTGACCCCCCCCCCCCCCAGCATATATCAAAATCTGTGGATACTCAAGTCTCATTATATGCATTGGCATAGTAAAATGGTGTCCCTTATATAAAATGAAAAAAAGTCAAAGTTTGCTTTTTGAAATTTATGTTTTTAAAAATATGTTCTAGCTGTGGATGCTTGAATCTGTGATAGAAAAGGAGAACTGTATTGGAGTTTTATTGTTGAACCGGCTAGAGTGCTCCTTTATAAAGCTGAAAAGTAGCCTGTACATTTTAAAAATAAATATATAAATATCTATGGTCAAAACACATGGGCAAATGGTGCAGCTTCCAGATACTTCAGGGGTGTTGCATGCAGATTACACACACCTCTGGATTGGCTGGAAGTTGCTCTCCAGCTGACTAAAGTGGCCCAGAAAATGATCAGGGAAAAATAATTCCTTGGTGGTGGCCCATTGAGGATTATGGCAGCAGCTGGCTTCAGGACTGCAATGTCTGGTCATGGTGGTCTCAGGATGATCAGGGCTGGAGCATCCAGAGGCCATACCAAGCTAGTAGTCTGTTTCACCCCATCACTGTGTTCAGAGTAAATCCATGTTTCATTTTCTGCTCTGATACAGAAATGAGGCATTGTTTACTGGTTTGATATAGATTTGCAAAGTCTTTTTGGAAGGATTTTCTTTTTCACAACTATATACAGGGTGCCTTTTGTATCTACTGGGGTGTGAATACCAAAAACCCTTGGATACTCAATGGGGAAGTTAAATGGTGACCCTTATATATAATGGCAAAATCAATTTTTTCTTTTTGAAAATTAAAAAATAAATGAAACTGTGGATGGTTGAATTCATGGATATACTATCCATCAATACAGAGTAATGAGAAATCGCGCTGCCCAACTTACTGGGCCAGCGCCTTTGCCACCACTCCAAGTGCCAAGACAAGCCCGCGCTTCTGTGGGCCGTTGCGCCCCAGCAGCCTTTTGGCGCCGGCGGGCTGTCTTGCCATTGGCTGCTGGGGCGAGCGGGAAAGGAGTCCGCCATTTCTGGGAGCGGGGACTACATTTCCCAGCAACCCAGGTGGGCTCCTTGATTGGCTTGCTGGTCCCCTTGGGGCCTGCTGATTGGTAGAGAAGGCAGGGTGGGTGGTGCCTCCATCATCCCTGGCTCCTGATTGGCTGTTTGGCCTATATAAGGTTGTGGGAAGCACTCCTCAAGGCTATGCCAATGGGTTGCTCTGTGAGTCGTGCTGCATTCGAAGCCTTTAGCACATTTTTGAAATGGGAAATCAAATGGAGGGCTTCTTCCCCACTTGTCACCCACTACTTAGATGATTTCCTTTTTTGTGGGAATGCCAACACCACTGATTGTGCCAAGTTCCTTTCTCTGTTCACTCAATTGGCTCAGGAGATTGGTGTCCCCCTGGCGGCTGACCACATCTCTTACCTTTTGGGAGATAAAAATTGACTCTGTTTTGGGGGTTTCCTGTCTTTCCGAGGAAAAACTCAGGACCCTTCATGCCGTTATTGCTGAAACAGTTTTAGCAAGAAAAGTCACCTTAAAGCAGTTGTAGTCACTTCTGGGTCACTTAAACTTCGCTTGCCGGGTTGTGGCTCCTGGTTGTGCCTTCTGCACTAGATTGGCCAGAGCCATGGCAGGTGTTAGCCACCCTCATCACTACATCAGGGTGTTAAAGGGTATTAGGGAAGACCTCAAGTTCTGGGAGGTTTTCCTCTTTAAGTTTATCAGGATTTCCATTTGGCAATGGCTTACAGGTTCACTGAGATGCAGCCGGCAGCTTGGGGTTTGGCCTTTACTTCCAAGGGCACTGGACGGCGCAGCGTTGGCCAGTTTCCTGGTCTCAGACGGGAGTTCTTCGGGATCATACTTTCCTGGAACTGCTCCCAGTCATTGCTGCTGTGTATATTTGGAGGGTGGAATTCTCCAATAGGAAGGTCCTCTTTTGGTGTGATAACCAGGCGGTTGTTACTGTTATCAATTGCCTGTCCTCGAAGTCTGAGAGAATCATGTCCTTGGTTCGCAGCTTGGTACTTACCTGTCTTATGCATAATATATCCTTCTCTGCATGTTTCATGCCCGGTAAAGAAAATAATGTTGCGGATGCTCTCTCCCGCTTCCAGGAGGACAGGTTCTGCCAGCTGGCTCCAGAGGCTGACCCTCTGCCTGTCCCATTCCCGGAGGACCTCTGGGAGATTGGTCAACTGTCGTGATGCATGGCAATTTTGATTCTCTGGCCCCTTCCACTCTCAGGGCTTATTGGAGAGCTATTGCCAAATTGTCCTTGTTCTCCAGAGAAACTGGTATCCCGGCACAGTGGCCTATTGACACCGAGTTAGTCCTGCAGTTCTTGACTTGGTGTAAGGAGATTGGGACCTCTCCCAGGACAATGTCAGTCCACCTAGCTGGCATTTCTTTCTTTGCTAAGTCTGCAGGCTTTGTAGATCCATGTGCCTCATTCCAAGTTCAAAGGGTGGTTGAGGGCTGGCAGCGTTCTCAGCTGGTTCGAGCTGATGCCAGAAGGCCTATCTGCTTTCAGCTGTTAAATCAAATTGTGTCTCAACTGCCAGTTGTACGCTCATCTCCTTTTGAAGCAAGTTTGTTCAGGGTGGCATTTATCACTGCCTTTTTTGGGGCCCTCAGGGTCAGTGAGCTGGTTCCTTCATCAAAATGTGATGCCTCCCTGAGATCATTTCTTGTTGATGATGTTGTGTTTGGGGATGACACTGTTCACCTAGTTATCCGCAGGTCCAAGACTGATCAGCAAGGGTGGGGTTCTACCATTACCCTGAGACAGCTGAGAGGGTCCCATCTCTGCCTGGTGAGAACGCTGCACAGATTCATTGCTGATCAGCCCTCCTGTCATGGCCCCTGCTTTTGCCATATGGACGGAGTGCCACTCACTCACTTTCAGCTTATTTTTGTGCTTTGGATGGCTTTGTGAACTCTGGGCTTGCCTCCAGAAGACTTCGGAGGTCACTCCTTCAGGATTGGGGCTGCAAGTTTGGTTGCTCAGAGTGGACTGGCAGCCGATTCCATTAAGCAACTGGGCCAATGGAAGTCGAGTGCATACTTGGAATATGTTTGCCCAGGCTTGGACCAATGTGATGGACATTAATTATTATAGGGTTGGCGACAGGTGTTCTGGAGAGAACAGCCTGTGTGGTGGCAGCATAGGCCTGGATCTGATGGGTATGGTTTCTAGGGCTTGTTAGCTCTAGTTCAGGAGTCCTGGTGACCTGGGTACTTGGAGCGATGGGAGTGGCCATTGCAGGGGCCACACCCTATAAACACCTGGTGACGGAATGCCTTCAATATCAGAGTTAGGATGCAATTGCATAATTGTGCCATGGGCGTGGCTTGGCACCCACGTCATCCCAAGGTTCAGTGTATGGAAACTTACACCAATCAGCCGGGGTACTGTTGATGTTCAGATCCAGACCTTATGCTTTGGGCCAACCGTATGTGTTTCTATGTTGCTGGTCGCTTTAATAAAGTTGTTTCCATGTTCATCTAATATTCTTCATGTGTCTGTGTCTTCTTGGTGCACCATGTGAGGTAATAATGATGGCTGTGCATGTAATTAATAGAGAAGATCCAAGCCATAGAAGATACATACTTCAGCATGGCAGTGGCCCAGTGCTATGTTGCAAAAATAATCCCCTAGGTTTGTGGGTTGGGGGAGGAAGGAATAAAGTCTGTCTTACAGTTTGAAAAGTATGCAGGCTTGGAATAGTTGGCAGAAAGAGCACAGAATCATCCACTCGTTTCCCTTCTTTTTTCAGTCACCTCAAACAGATATACTGTTCCTGAATGGCTGCATGGAATGACTTTTAGTACAAGCAAGATTGCAATTACAGATGTGTGTAGTGCCATGTCAGCTAACTTAACAAATCCACTGTTGAACTTGTAATAGTGCTCACATTAAACAGCCAAAACACTTAGGGGGCATAAAAAGAGGCATATTGTCTGTAAAGATTTAGGATTATGGACTGGAGCTTTCCCAAGAGTGTTTGAGGGTAAAATCAATGGCTATTAATTATGGCAGTCTGTATATTACCTTGTGAGGGTGTCCCTAAAACTTCATTTGTCAAAGCTGGAAGGAGTTGATAAGAGAGTGTTTTCTTATGCTCTTAAACACTTCTGTTAAGTAACTGGGAACCAGACAAAAGCACACCAGGTTGAGCTATGGTGTCAGTCTGAGTAATTTGGGCCACAGAATAAGGTGTAAAACATCCATTGGTTTCATCTTAGTTCTGGCAATAAGATAAAAGTGCATTCCTGTGCTTTCCGTAAGCCTCCTGTATTCCACTTCTTATAAAGTAACAACCAGTAAATTTAAAGCCCAAGTTTAGATGCTGTAATTTAAACTATTTCGTATTTGTAAAGGCTGGTGCAGAAAGTATTCAGGGCTAGGATGCTTATGGTGATGCAGTAGACGGATACATGGAAAGGTAGGTAGTGAAAGGTAACATAATGGACATAAAGAAGAAAGAACGAAAGAGAGAACACTCCTCCCCGCTTTAACTGTGATTCAGTGTAGACAACCACAGACTATGTTTTGAACCTACAATTTCTGAATATCTGAGCTTGTATTAAATATCTGCTCAATCTGATTAATTTACTTGCTGTAACATATTTTTAAAAAAATATAATTTCATCAATTTTATTTTCCTACACATATCTTCTCCCTAAAATTGAATTTGTAGTTTTCAGTTCCACACCACAGATGTTTAGACCCAGATAAATGTAAGGAAGGAAACAGATTTTTCCATCCTTCTTTCATGGAAGTCTCCTGGGCCCCTAGACTCCCCCGCCCCCCCCCCGAAGGTTGGGTTTTCTTGCTAAATGGCGCAGTCTGCAGTCATTGTGGTCAACCTGTGTAAGTACAGGCCAAGGGGGTCAACTTGTGTAAGTATAGTTCCCATTTGCTGGGACTGCCTTCCTTACTGACTTTGAGCCATTCCCGCTCCTCCTTGCTCAGTCTTTCACATTGCACATCATCCAGCAGGATCCTCTCATCTTCATAGGAAATGGGAAATTAGGTTCTGTCAGCTTTCGTCGCGATATAGTGAATTATGACCATTGCAAGGCTAGGATTGACTTTTTATAATGTAAGTAGTGCCATACTCTTGTGTCTTTTAGTCATATCCACATATTACTTATGTAGAGGGCACCCATGTTGGAGGAGGAGAAGAACTGGGCTTCTAACCAGATTATAATTCCAGGCTAACCCTATCTCATGTTGTCCATTCTGTGAATACTTATGTATGAAAATAACTCATGGTGCATGAAAAGTTGCTTACATTGAAGGCTTTGCAAAATCAGAATATCTGGTTCCATAGCTATCCTAATTGTATGAAATGCAGTGGTTCATACTTAGGGTTTCCCGCACATGTTTGTCCTCAATGGGTGAACACTGGAAGATAGGGCTGGATAGGGGGTGTGATATTAGGAATAGAGCTAATAGCATGGGCCCACTCATTTCAACATATGAATGACCTACAAGTCAGCAGGGGTGTAGGTATGTAGGGGGCAAAATAAGGATATTGCCCTCCCAAATAAAAATTCTAGTTCCCTATGAAATTTTCCTCCAGTCTCCAAGTGTCTAGCATTGCAGAGAGTGAAACACTGAAAATCATTCATGTCTAGAACTCTCACAATTACTGGCTTTGTAGTCACTTGGTAAGTGTGCCATCCTCTTTTCTTTGGATGCTTAAACTGTACAGTATTCCCTTGCTATCTGCAGAGGATCTGTTCTGGACCCCGCACCCCTTGTGGATAGCAAAAAACGCAGATACCCAAATGCATTGTTTTCAGTGGTGCATGTACATGTGTGCACAGCCACATACACATGTGCCCATTTGAAAAACTGGTGCTTGCTATCTGTGGAAGCTCAAATGCACAATGACAAGTCTGTGGTTGGTGCAGGTGCACTGGATTTCTAAATATTCAACTGAAGTTTTAAGTTACTGAAATGTTAGAAATTTGGGGACTGAATTTCATCAGGGAGGGCAGAATTCTTCATTGAGAGGGCAATGCCCCCCCCCCCTACTCCCCTACATGTCAGAACAGGGCTTTTAACAAGCCCACTTCCTATTCCTCCCCAGCTTCTCTGAGTGTATCCTGTATCATGGTTAGTTTCTCACCCTAGGGCTGCATCTACACTGCAGAAATAATCCAGTTTGACATCACTTTAATTGCCATGGCACAATGCTATGGTCTGCTGGGAACTGCAGCTTACTGTGACACTAGAGTTCTCTGAGAAGGAGGGCTAAATATCTCACAAAACTACAATTCTCTATATGATTGATTGTTCTTCTGCTAATCTCCTTGAAATTTTGGTCTAAGAACACCAGTCTATATATAAAAACAGAGATTTTCTTGGAAGTCCCCCTTCCCCGTGCCCTTTCCATCTTAAATGAGATCAGTTTTAATTAAGGCTGCATCTACACTATAGAAAAATGCAGTTTAACACCACTTTAAGCTAAATCTTATGGAAGCCTGGGATCTGTAGTTTTAGAAAGTCTTTAGCCTCCTCTGCCAAAGAGTGCTGGTGCCTCACAAAGCTACAAATTGCAGGATTTCATAGGATGGAGCCATATCAATTAAAGTGGTGTCAAACTGTGTTACTTCTACTTTGTAGACGCACCCTAAAATAATGAGCATTTTCAGCAGGGATACCTCAGTTGTGGAACTGAGTCCCCCTAGAAGCTATCTGGCTCCTTGCTAATGCCTTTTAGATGACAAGCAAATAGTTTCCTATATTCCGTGGTTTTTAATTTTTATTTTATTCTATGATTGTTTTGTTTAGCACTGCCTTTTACTGCTATCAACTGTTGTTTTATTGAAGATTGCTGCTTTCTTTTATGATCCACTGTAAATAATCCTGAAAGTTTTTAATTGGAGTATGCTAAAAGTACATTTAATATAAAATGGCAATAGATACAAATTGGTATGTCAACTTAAATTTGGTGCAAAATAATCATGTGCAGCAAATCAGTGTTTTAAATTAATTGAATGTAATGTTTTGATGTTTTCTCCACTCAGAGTGGAATTCACTCAACCATTTTAAAAAAATGATTACTGGTAAAAAAAAGATACCGGAAAAGAAGATACAGATGTTAAATGGACATTCAGAGGAAGTAAAATATATGTATATCAGTCCCTTTTCAGAGTGTAAGAGAATTTCTACCCATTTGTACATCAAACTTAATATTATATGTTTGGGCTGCAAATGGAAGATAAATATACAATTAAAATATGAATACATACTGTATATACTCAACTATAAGTTGGGAAATTTATCCCTCAAAATTGACCCTAAAATTTTTGGTAGGACTTATAGGGTCAGTACATCAGTAGTGCTTCTAGGGTCAGTACATTTAGAAAGGTCCTAAAGCAAGCAAGCAAGCCTGATGTCCCAACCTCCATTGAACATCAATTCCTCCCTCCCTCCAGTTCATTTTGCAAGTCTTTGCTTCCTATTGGAAAAACTCCCCATTTAAATCCACTTGCTTCTGTCTCTGGTGCATTTTGCAAGTCTGGCTTCCTATTAAAACAACAACAACAACTCTCCATTTAAATCTACTTGATTCTCTCTCTGGCCCCTTTTGCAAGACCTGGCTTCCTATAAAAAAAAAAAACCTCTCCATTTAAAACTGGGGTTGTACAGACCACCCTGAAATGGTGGTTTGCAGCCACTTTTTTCTGCTGCTGAGGAACACCGCAGCAGCCAAACTATGCAGCGTTCCCCAACAGTAAAAAGAACCTGCTAAAAGCAAGTTCTTTTTGTGGCATGTTCTGCATGCCATGACTGAACCTGTCACACATCCATGGTGTAAACGTGGCACAGCGACATGTGGACGCTGTGCCACACTTGCATCATGGATGTGCGCCCCATGTGGACGGGGCCGTGCAGTCATGGCGGCACGTGTACATCCTAGGGCTTAGGGGTGTGCGGTTGATGCGCACTCCCAAACCCTAGTATTGGCCACCATCTCTCCAGTCCCTTTTGCAAGACCTTGTTTCCCATGGAAAAAAATGTCCATTTAAAACCACTTGCTTTTGTCTCCAGTCCATTTTGCAAGACCTTGCTGCCTATGGAAATAACTCTCCATTTAAATCCAATTGCTTATTTTCTCAATCCGATATTAAAAAAAACTCTCCTCCAGCACCTGGGAATCGGTTGGGAGAGGTCCAGAGAAGAAGGAGGGATGGAAGTGGTATTTTCTCCTTTCCATCCTTCCTTATAGTCCCCTAAGTTTTACCCTAGACTTATCCATGGGTAGTATCAGAGTCCAGGATTTTGACCCCGAAATCTTCCCTTGACTTATACATGAGGTTGGCTTGTACATGAGTATATACAGTAGTATTTCTTGAATATATAATATTCCTTGAATGTGCTTGTTGTTTTGCTATTGTTCCTGAATTATTCTCATAGTAGTGTAAAGGTGGAAAGTTTGAGGGGTTTTGCATAATGGTTGGTGAAAAGTTTGAGGAGTTTTGCCTAATAATAATAATAATAATAATAATATCTTATTTCTATCCCGCCTCTCCAATAAGATCGAGCCAGCTTACAGCAATAATAAAATTCATACAATATAAAAATAAATCCCACTATCCCCTCCTTCCTTAAATAATCAACGTAATAGTTCTGACATAACAACAATAAAATACAATTTAAATCATTAAAACAATCAGAGATGAGAAAACAGGGCATCTTGGGGTAATCAGCAGGATGGTCCATATCAGCGAGGTGACCAAGTGAATTACTCAGGGAAGGCCTGTTGGAAAGATCCGTCTTGATAGCGTTTTGAAGCTGTCAAGATTGGTAATGAGTCGGATCTCCTCCAACAGGCCATTCCATAATTGGAAACTGCAGATGAAAAGGCCCTCTGGGTAACCATGGCCTGCCTAGTCTTTATTGGCTACAGTAATTTTTTCCCCAGAGGATCTAAGTGTGTGGGGTGGATTATATGGAAGAAGTCAATCCCGCAAGTAGGCAGGACCCAGGCCATGAAGGGCTTTAAAGGTCATTACCAAAACCTTGTACTGTGCCTGGAAACTAATGCGCAGCCAGTGAAGGGATTTTAGAATTGGTTATATGGTCACCTCTAGCTTTCCAACTGACTAATTTGGTTACCATGTTTCGAACTAGTTGAAGTTTCCGGACTAGGCACAAAGGTAGCCCCATGCAGAGTGCATTACAGAAGTTGTGAGGTTACCAGTGCATGTACCACAGTTTCCAGGTCCCCTGGCTCCAGGAAAAGACACAGCTGGCGTATCAGTTGAAGTGTGCTGAATGGCTATTGGTGAATGATAGTTGGGGGTTCAGTTAGATAAAGGTTTTTAGTGGTGTCACTAGGGTTGGTATCACCACCCCCATTAGCCTCCTCCCATGCTACACCATACAGAATCCTTCATGTTTTTTGTACTAATATTACTCATAAATAATAATTTCCATGTATCACTGTATGTAATGGCAATAGTTCTGAGAGAAACAACAACAGATTGGGGTCAGTAGGGAGTGGGACCTAGTATTAGAGCCATGGGATTAAGTACATTACAATATTAGATTGCAAATCAAGACTGCATGGGAGGAATGAGGAACACATTGCCTTCCAGATGTTTTGGGATTGAATCACCCATCACCCCATTCATTGACTATACTGGCTGAGACTTGCAGTCCAACAAATCTGGAGGAAAGAGTAGATAATGTATGTCCGTTGGAATGTGACATTTAGGTTGTTTTTTCTCATGATAAAGTTTTTTTTAATTTTCATTTTATTATTGTGGTGTTTAATGATGGAATTCCCACTGAACTTTGCTACTAAACAATGTCACAGGCTTCATATAAGGGGAAATCATGTTTTAAAAGATAGCAGTGAACATGTCGACCCTCTCTAATTCTCTAATAGGCTTTTACTGTACAGCTATCTGGATTAACTCAAATACATGATATCTTCAGACCCCATTATGTTTAATTGTATCTGATATGCATTCATCTATTGAAATGCAAGGTATAATACTACATCCATGCAAGAAAAGCTAAGAGCCTAGAGAACAGATGAATTTCAAATTCTAATGGATGCAAATTGATTTAGATGTCATGGGAAAGATACTCAAAGCTAATAAAAAATTACAGAGAATTGTTGAATGACATCCTTTTACATTTTAAAAATGCTGATATATTTTTTTTCTTGCATGAAATCAAGAATGCCAGCAATCATCTTTGCCAAAGGGAAGTCAAGGCACTTGGTGACTTGACTTTTACAGGGTGTTTTTTTAAAAAAGCTATTTTCCATCAAAATGGCTTGCTGCCACTTTCTTTTTCATCGACACTTGTAATATCTCCCCATAGATCCTGCAACGTCTTGACAACTTCTGAGCAGGTCCTTCTCATTCTCCCACCATCCTCACAGGTGTGTCTGGTGAGGACAGAGAGAGAGACTTCTCCATGGCTATAGGTTCTGAAACTCCCTTCTTACGTCTAATTTACTTTTCAGAAATAATGCAGTGCTCAAATCTCTGGAATCCTACAACTCCCAGAATTCCATAGCATTGAGCCATGGCAGTTAAAGTGGTGTCAATCTACATTATTTCTGCAGTGCAGATTAGACCCTAGAGAAGTTAGATTATTGCCCGCTTCAGGCATAGACCCTTTGTTTCAGCACCTTTGAAGGCTAACTGCTCAGGTGAAAAGGGCATTTCATTTGATGCATTGTTTATATTTTTTGTTCTTCTTTTCAAGGTTTATGCTTTTAACTGTTTTTAATTTTATTGCTATTTTAATTATATTTTTAACTTTTGTTGTTTTTATATTTGTTGCTGCTTTGACTCTTCACTGGGAGAAAGGGAGGAAAACAAACAAACAAACAAAGCGTTACACTGCTGTTCCTTTTTACTGCCTATGATGCTTTAAATGGATGTACTGTAATGTTATAGACAGTTTAATTTAAAATGCCATTTTGTATGCCTTTTCTATATTGTACCTGTCTTCGCAAGCTGCAATGAGTTCCATTTTTTTTGGAGAGGGAAAAGTGGGATATAAGTACATTATTTGAATGAAAAAAAAAATGTAAGGGGCACCAGCCAACCTCCTTTCCACTTGTCCCCTTAAATTCCTTGTTTTATCTCCAGGAAGTAATTCGTAAAGAAAACCATCCATAAATTCTGCCTAAAAGCCGATTGCTTCTTCCAGGTAAGTCTCTAAATGTTGTTAAAAGACTGGAAAAACAAATCACTAGTAATAACTCACTGTGAAGCCTTCCTTGAAAAATATCATTCTGTTTTCTCCCCTTCTGAAATTCATCTTCTAAAGTAGCTTTGAACCTAATCCAGAGGCAGTCCTGGTCTTAGGGAACAAGAGAAGCTTTCAGTGCCTCCATGATGTGAATTGTATTGTCAAACCACAGCAGTGTGAAATCATTCAGAGAGAAAGAGAGAGGTTGCTGTGGCTAGAAAATAACCCCTTTTACCTTATTAAAGAAGACACTTGCAGGAAAAGATATATAGAATTTAAGAACTCTGTATTGCCCACACTCTGCCTTTGAAGACGTTTAAACTCTAAATAATATGTGGAGGATCCTGCAGCTACTATAGTTGCATCCAGTCTGCAGGGATTTTCAATCCTGACAGCATACTAATCCCTTTTCTGATATGTATTCTTTCCTACCAGTTCATTCATTGAATTGTTCCCAGGCTAGGAGGAAATGGTGACAAACAAGATTGTAGTCCCCTGAGCTTCTGTTCCTTGCTTACCTCTAACTGATAGCAATACACTAATTTTAACAAACTCCGTGGTATAACACATACGTTGCTTTACGCTTAACAGCTCTAAGATGGATGGGTTTAGATACTAATCTTCACTCAAGTGTATGACTTTGGAGCAGTATAGAAATGTTCTGTACAGTGGGCCCTTCACATTTACTGGGGTTAGGGGTTCAGGACCCCTGTGAATGTTAAAAAACAAAAACAAAAAAACCCCCACATATTAAAACACACTATCAGTTTTTTAACTGAGGGTACACCTTTCTAAGAATCTCTAGGAACCACTGGAAGTTGACCATAGAATTGTACTGGATTCTACAAAGACCTAAAGATGTGTTTTCTCCAATAATTGCTAAGTCCCCCATTGTGACTTTATAGTCAACTTCAAACAGAGTCATGCTGAAGGACCTAGCAATTCTTAGAGAAAACATATTAATCAAATCCGTGAATAATCAAATCTGCAAAAGTCAAAACTGCAAATGTGGAGGGCTTACTGCACTTTTGGTTCCAAGAGCAATGATTTATGTATAAATTTTCCAGGTTTCAAGAGTAAAAGCTCACTCATAGGAACACTGACAAGTTAAGCCTAGTTCTCTGTCATGTCACTTATTTCCTGGGCTACATCTACACTACAGAATCAATGCAGTTTGACATCACTTTAACTCCCATGGCTTGATGCTACGGAATTCTGAGATTTGTAGTTTTGTGAGATATTTAGTCTTTTTCAGAGAGCACAACAAACTACAAAGCCTAGAATTCCATGGTCTGAAGCCATGACCATTAAAGTGGTGTCAAACTGCATTAATTCTGAAGTGTGGCAGCAACCTTAGGAGTTTATCAACCCCCTCCCCCCCCATAAACCTGACTTACCTCTCCCAGATTAGATTTGATTACAGGATACAGACAGGTACTATCACAGGGAAAATGCCACAGTGGCCACCGCCCAACTGCATCCTGCCTAAAACCTGGTTAG
The DNA here is from genome assembly GCA_034509955.1 of Urosaurus nigricauda. Taxonomy (NCBI): domain Eukaryota; kingdom Metazoa; phylum Chordata; class Lepidosauria; order Squamata; family Phrynosomatidae; genus Urosaurus; species Urosaurus nigricauda. The sequence goes on along the minus strand of JAOEGL010000001.1, from coordinate 143,669,289 downwards.
AAGCTGTGCTCAGATGGTCAATTTGCAAAGTTCGGAAGCTCCTGACTTTGCAAATCAGCCATCTGAGTGTAGCCTGTAGCCAGGTTTTAGGTGGGATGCAGTCAGGTGGCACCAACAGCAGCATTTTCCCTGGGATAATATCCGACTCCATCCAGTAATCAAATCTAATCCAGGAGAGGTGAGTTGAGTTTACTTGGTGGGGCGATAAACTCCCTAGTCTGGTAATAGTTTTCCTTCAGGGAAGAACATTAGGGCAATAAAATAGCTAATATTCTTCATATCATGAGATCCTGTGCTGCTTTTCTGCCTAGCTGGATGCACAAGACCTTGAAAGGTTGTATTACTTACCCCTTTGGTAGCTGGGTGAGGAGGTAGAGTGCTTCAGAACTATCTGGCTGCTCTTCTGCAGCTGAAACAAACAGCAAATGTCCTTCTCCTGGATTTAGATCTCCACGGACTATGCTGAGAATCTAATAGGGAAACAGCTGCCCTCTTTTTCTTGCTGCATCTAGATAGTTCCCATGCTCTTTGAACCCTCCTCCTGGCCACTAAATGGTCACAGGAGTGTGAATCTGCCCTTTGCAGCAGGCTTTTGGGAAAGGGAGGTATTGCTCAGGGATAGTTTCTTGCATGAAAGTCATAAAAATGCATAGATGTGCATATGTCACCAACAGGTTTCCAGTCCATGTGTCCTGATCTGCAGTTTTGGAGACTCTGGGGGTAATGAGCGTGATTACAGAGTGGATCTATCAGTATGTAAAGGAATCTTACAGCACCTTGGAGACTAACTGCAAAATACATTGCAACATAAGCAGTGGCATTGCTGAGGGTATCACCTGGTGCAGGGGGGGGGGGGGTGAACCGCCTTGCTCTCCCCACTGCTGCCTGACCATCCACTCACACCACATCCCCCTCCCCCCCCCAAAAGTCTTCTGTTACCGAGGCAGATAGTTGTGTGGATTCTGGAGAGCCTATTAACGGTCTGGTGCAGCTGCTTGGTGAACAGAAAAGAGGGGAAACACCCTTTCTTGCTCACCCAATAGCTGTGACAGACCCTCTAGGTGTGCCACCTCACCAGATGACACCCCCTCTGGGGTGTCACCCAGTGCAGTCCACACACACTGACCCCACTAATGACACCTGTGAGCATAAGCTTCTGTAGAGGTGGTCTGCTTCCTCAGATGCAGAGTGGGCCTGTGCTGCAGTCAACTGAGACTTCTAAAGGTTTATTTCTGTTGATTAAACTTTACTCACATCTGAAATTGACTCAGCATTCTGAGCCCTAAACACTATATTGAATCTTGTGAAACAACTCTGTATTTCTCTATCATCTACATTTTTGCATCAATGACTACTACACCAAGGACTCTTTCAAACGGGAGGAATTTCTCCCAATTCCGAATGGAGCCAATGCAGATTCATGTAAAATTGCTTGTTTAGCGAATTTACCTGAACCCCTGTTCCGTTCGGAAGGCATTCGGAATTACTTCCCATTACCCGAAAATAACCCCCCCTTGCCCGAAATCGCGTGAGAAGCTTAAATTCGCAATAACGTTAAACCCATGATTGCATTCAGAGTGACTTCCCTTTTGCCCGAATTTGCGTGAGAAGAATTAATTCGCAATAACGTGAAACCCCAGGATTGCGTTTGGATTGTCCTTGGATTATACTTCCAATTTCCCACGTCTGAAAGAGTCCCCTGTGATTGATACATAGAACTGCCAGTGTCCCTATTTTATGTGCACAATATTTTAAAAACATTGCAAACTATAATGCTGACTGTTAATAGAAAAGCAGATGACTTTCGATGATCTGTGGAGCCCCCTTAATGGTCTCCAGGAAATGAAGGCTGTAATTATGTGAACTCTCACTTTAATGTAAGCCCCTTTTGCTTGTTTCCAAATAAAGGGGCATAGGATCATGTGGCAAAATGTGTCCACAAAGGCATTTATTCTGGAAAATCAGAGGAAGCATGAACATAAAAACTTGAATCTCATTTTCACTTGGGTGGTAATGGCATACTGGATTTTCATAGGTACATGAGAAAGACTTTGCTGAATGAAACAAAAGCCTAACTCAGCGTCTGTTCATACAGTTGTCAACCATTTCCCTGTGCAAAGCCCAGAAACAACAAACACATGCAACCGCATTCTGTCTACAGGATCTGATATGGGAAGTGATATGCTTCCATATCACTTGATATGAGTGGGAGATTCTCATCAATAATCCATTGGCACATTTATTTTCTATATTGTGTGTATTTTTGCTTTTTGTAATGTACAACATACATTTTCAAGTGTTGCGTGCTTTTCCTTCCTCTGAGTTTATATGAAGAAATCCCTTTCCCATCTGCTATCTCATAATTAGAGTACCTATTTTTCCATCACTGAAGGTTCAAATTTTATTTATTTATTTATTTATTTCAAGGATTTATATCATGCATCCCATTACAGTGGGATTCAAGATGCATTACAATATATTAGAAAAGACAGAGTTAAACATTGATTACAAAACTTAAAAAATAATTAAATACTACCAACATTAAAACATAGATTTAAAAAGCATAGTTAAAAGCAATCAGAATTATTAATAATTAAAATAGGACTCCACATTACTCAATTCAAATCTATTCACCAAACATCTGCCTAAAAAAATGTCTTCAGCTGCCAGTGGAAAGAGAGCAGGAAGCGGGCTGGGAGTTCCACGATCAGGGAGCAGCCATGGAAGAGAAAGTTCTTTCCCATGTCCTCACCAACCACACTTGTGAAGGTGGTGGGACTGAGAGAAAGCCCTCCTCCTGATCTTAGTGCCTGGGATGGCTTGTATAGGGAGATACAGTCCTTCAGATAATCTGGGCCCAATCCATTTAGGGCTTCAAAGGTGAAAACCAACATCTTGAATTCTGCTCAGAAAAGGACAGATAGCCAGTGCAGCTGTTTCAACAGGAGAGTGATATGATTCCTGTAGCCAGCCACAGTCAACAGCCTGGCTGCAGTATTTTGCACCTGCTGAAATTTCCGGACAGTTTCCAAGGGCAGCCCCACATAGAGCATGTTACAATAGTCCAAATGGGATGTAATCAAGGCATGTGTCATCGTAGCCAGATCCGAATTCTCAAGGAATGGGCTCAGCTGGTGCACTAGGCTTAATTGTGCAATTGCACTCCTGACTACAGCCAAAACCTGGACATCCAGGCTCAGATCTGAATCCAAGAGCACACCCAAGCTGCGAACCTGAGATTTCCCAGGCTGAATCCCTGTTCCCTGATCTGCCTTACAACTGACTAGGAGCACCTCTGTTTTGCCTGGATTAAGTTTTAATTTGTTTACCCTCATCCAGTCCATTACTGGCAGCAGACACTGGTTCAGTATGGAGTAACTTCCTTGGAGTGACTTCCAAGAGTGACTTCTTTTGAGTCAGATGGAAAAGAGAGATAGAGTTGGGTGTCGTCAGCATACTGGTGATACCACACCCCAAAACTCCAGATGACCTCTGCAAGCAATTTCATGTAGATGTTAAATAACATGGGGAACAGAACAGAAACCCGAGGCACCCCACAGGCCAACAACCAGGGGGTCAAACTGAAGTTTCCCCCAATACCACCTTCTGAGTTTGCCCCTCCAAGAAGGACTGAAGCCACTGTTAGACAGTGCTGCCAAGTACCAACCCAGAGAGGCGACCCAGAAGAATACCATATTTGATGGTATCAAAAGCCACTGAGAGATCCAGCAGGACCAACAGGGACACATTTTAGATTGCATCAATAGACTTATAGTGTCTAGATCAAGGGAAGTAATAGTGCCACACTATTCTGCATTGGTCAGGCTCCACCTGGAATATTGTGTCCAGTTCTGGGCACCACAATAAAAAAGAATGTGGAGAAACTGGAGCATGTCCAAAGGAGGGTGACTAAAATGGTGAAGGGTCTGGAAGCCATGCCCTATGATGAACCCCTTAGGGAACTGGGGATGTTTAGCCTAGAGAAGAGAAGGTTAAGAGGTGATATGATAGCCCTGTCTAAATACTTGAAGGGATGTCACATTGAGGAGGGAGCAAGCTTGTTTTTTGCTGCTCCCGAGAACAGGACCCAGAATAATGGATGCAAGCTACAGGAAAAGAGATTCCTGACAGTAAGGGCTGTTTGACAGTGGAACACACTCCCTCAGAGTGTGGTGGAGTCTCCTTCCTTAGAGGTCTTTAAGCAGAGGCTGGATGGCCATCTGTTGGGGATGCTTTGATGGGGAGCTCCTGCATGTCAAGGGGTTGGACTGGATGGCCCTTGTGGTCTCTTCCAACTCTATGATTCTATGATTTGCCAGGTCCAGCTCCCTGTGTAAGTCATTCACCAAGGTGACTAAAGCTGTCCCATAGTCAGGTCTGAAGCCAGATTGAAATGGATCTAGATAATCTATTTCATCCAAGAACTCCTGGAGGTGGGAAGCCACCACATATTCCAACACCTTGCCCAAAAAGGGGATATATGAGACTGGCCAATAGTTCTCCAGTCTGGTGGGATTTAGGGGAGGGTTTTTCAGTAGTTCACTACTTTGTGAGAAATGGTGCTTTCAAATGAAGTAGGGATTTCATAACTTCATGCAATAAAAATGTCTTCCATTTGTAATTATTTCTTCCCACAGCTTCTTACATCTTCTTCTCCCTTAAAATACACTATAAAGGAAGGAAAGGCAGAATAGCTGCACAGTGTGTTTTGGTTGATAGAGCTAGGAACTATCTATCTGAAAGCATGCAAGGCATATGGTACAGCAGACCCTAGGGACTAAATTGCTGGGTTTTCAGAAAGAAAGACGCACCTGTACAATCTTCTTTTTGCAGAAGTTATACTTTCTCTTCAAGGGCATTAACTGAAATCACGCTATGCTTGGCGAATATACTTCAGTAATCAGCTGTTATAAGATATATGACTCCAGTAATGTCAGGTCACTGAACTTTATATAGCATGTGCACATTTGTGATTAAAATAAGAGAGTAATCAGCGTGGCTGTGGAATTATCCACAGGCAAGGATAATTTCTTGCAGGGGAGAAGCAGGTCTTTTCAGTGCTGCAATGGGCATTAATGGGGATGTAATTCTCTTAGTTCTTCACCATGTGAATTAATTGGGCATGAAGTCTAGGGAAGAAAACATTCACCTTAGGTAAAAAAGAACACCAATTTCACAAGGCAGCACAAGAAATATTTAGTACATATCCACCACCATGTCCCATTTCTTCTGCTTTAATTGGCTATGAGAAAGTTGTTTCTTGTTCAGCTTTATTTTAGTTACAGTGTTTTATTGACTGAGAGATGAATAAATCTCTTAGGTTTGTTTTCACTATAGTTCTCAGAATCCCACCAGTATTCTCACCCTGTTCCAGTCCATAACAAGTTATGATAAATGTTCAGAAATTTGTTTGCGTTTTGTTATAGACTTTCCAAAGGTACCTTTTTGTATGCATTTTTCTTAATGTTTACATTTCCATGCATCTTCCCATTAATTCAAACACCTTTGTGTACATTTTTTTCAAATTACTCATTTTAGTTGAGTGTAGTTTACTTGTGGTGAAAATTATTGATGAAAGTAGATGAAAGATCCATGAACTCTTTTAGTAATAGCCATGCAGACCTTGTATTATAAAAATCTGTTTGTCTGTTTTTTAAAAACACTTCAGTTGACATGAATTCCTTTTCCATCCTTAGTTTTACTAGGCTGGGCCAAACAGGATATCTTCCTTTTAATATCAAGCTGACTGTCCAGCAAAAGTTAAAGACTATTAAATGACATTGATTTCAATGGGAGAGACTAAGCATTCATCTAAGGGCTTGTCTACATGAGTGATTCATCCCAAATTTCCCCTGGGCTTTCTGCATCCTGTTTACATAATACAGGGCGAAAACTTTATGATCCGGTTGACATGATACAGGGCCTAGACTATCTTCATGATAACCACATTCAATTCAGGGCTTTCTCTTCCTAAACTGCATTTAAATAACTCATTTTGCTGTTTGCAGTGACAATGGTAGCTGCCTTCACTTGCAGTCCCTTTGAGCCACCCAGTGCCATTGCTGCTGTTAAGTATGAGTCATTCTGAGGCCAGAACAAGGTGTCCATCTTCAACAACATGGCTGGGCACCGTGTTATCAACTCAACAGAGGCTGCAAGTGACAATTGGGTACTGCATTAGAAGGCAGCCACCTATCATTCTTTGCAAGAGCCAAAAAACCCACAGCAAAAGAGAGCAGGTCAGGGGAATTTAGGACCAGACTACACTAGGCATAAGTAGACCTTTGAAGCTGTGTGTGTGTGTGTGTGTGTATTTTGGAATGTTTAACCATGGCTGATTATTTCCAAGATTGTGGCTATGTTCTTTGATATTCTTCAGAAACCTCAGCAGATACTAAAACATACCCAATACAATACCAAGTGAATCCCTTTCCACACTGGGGTGCTTTCTCCTGGTTGAAAATGGAACTGCAGCTATGCTTTGACAGTAGTCCTAAGGTGCATCCTGCAATACTCATTCTCAGGGCAAAGGGATGTTGGTAATGCTTTGTTGTTGTTATGTGCCTTAAGCGGACCCCAACTAGAGTCTTCTTGGCAAGATTTAGTCAGAGGGACTTTACCATGGTCTTTCTCTGAGATTAAGAGAAAGATTGCCCAAGGTTACTTATTGGATTTTCATGGCTGAGTAGAGATTCTAATTCAACATTCAAACCACTAACCCATTCTAGGTCTCTGGCACTGAATTATTGAGTTGGGATTTTTAAATATTCTAATCCTAAAATGTTTTCTTCCTCCTCCTGCTTCTTTGTTTCTCTTACTGTTCTACTCTCCTGTTCTTTAAAACCAGTATCTTATTTTATTTGCTCATTTGCACTTTAGTTTAATAGCACTTAAAATGTGCTCAACTACAGCACTGTAGAAATTAGAACTTTGAATTGGGATTGAATTATGTGAAACCTAATAGATTTTCACATATTCATTCTTTTGATGTACAGAAAGGTCCAACAGGTTCAGATCAGGTCATTTCAGATAGGAATGCACAAGCATTGAATTTCTGAGGCACCCTTACATTTTGTCTGCTCTTGGGTCAACCTCACGACTGCGATTCTTTCCATCTCTATCATTCTGTGACATGTCATGCAAAGGCCAGCAAATTTTTTTTGCAGCATGTCAGCTCTTAAAAGATATGAGCCATAATATTTCTCTACTGCAGAAAGCTAGGGGAAACAATAAAGTCATAACAATTTCATATTAAATTATATTTGCCAAGCAAACACTTCTTCCTACTTGCAGCATCCCCAATTGCCAATTCAGAGGTTGATGAGTTACTGTGATCTGAAAGTTCCTCAGTACACATAACTTCTATACTCTGTTACCTTTCCTATACTCGTAGGTGCAAAAATCTGCTCCAGCATTCTGAAAGGAAGTCATGTAGGTCTTCCAAAGGTCTAAATTGAGCTGTTAAAAATGATTAAACCAATTGAATAAGGTAGTTATCAGTATCAATAGCATTTACAATTATATACTGCTTTGTAGTGAACTTAGCACTCTCTAAGTGGTTTACAATCTGTAAGCCAATTGCTCCCAGCAGCTGGGTACCCATTTTACTGACCTACAAAAGGATGGAAGGCTGATTCAACCTTAGAGCCCCCTGGGACTGAACTCACAACATTGTGGCTGCACTACCAGCATTTAACCACTGTGCTACCGGGGCTCCTTATAAACAAGAATCTTTAGAGGTGCTGTCATTAGGGAGTAGGATACCATTCTTTCAATTTTTTTTTTAAAAAGAAAACATTGAGCAATTTTAGCAGTTTTTTTTTCCTAATGTACAAATGTATTTACAAGCTGTGCAGCTTTTAAGACTATTTGCAAGTCAAGATTTATTCTGAGCAAAATTCATACATGTGATTTTTGGGGCAAAACCCAGGAACTGCACAGAAAATGCTGCTTCCTGTCCAGAGATGCAGTTTTCCTCCACAAAATGCACTGTTCAACGTTTGCACAGAATAAATCCCAAATTTTCAAAATACGCATCAGTCCAAGATTCTCCTCACCAGGGTCTCCCAATAGTTGAGAAACACATTTTTAAAATGTATTCTTTTGATTCCTTTTGGGGAGTGTGACAGAACAACCTTCAGAGGTGATTTTGTGCTGGGTAAAGGATAGAAAATGAAGCTTTATTTAATATATAATTATTTTATTTTTATTCTCAGCGAGTGGCACTTGTGAGATTTTCTGCCTTGAGCACCAAAACAATGTGACTAGCCTTAGATACTATGTTCCTAGACTTCGGAGGAGGCACCATTTGCTTTTCTTGCTTTAGGAAGCAAAATGACTTGGCTCAGCCAGGTGCTAGCAAGTTTTATTTATAAAATTCTTTATTAGAATTATTTGCTTATCAGAATAGACCTCAAAGTGGCTAACAGTGCACTGAGAATTTGTAAAAACCAGTTAGAAGAATTAAACAATAAGAGAAATAGCATGACAGAGAATTAAATCATCAGAGTTAGCAGTTTAAGCTTAATTAAAAAGTTCATATGAACAAAATTGCTGGTAGCAGAAAAATGATGATGGGGGGGGGGGGAGGAAGTAGATAAGAAACCATAGAGAAGGACCTTTCATACCTTCTACATTATATTACCCAGAGTGCAGGCTGGATGATATAATAGAGTGAGGTGGTTCTTTGGATATTCTGACCCCAAGCAATTCAAAGGAAAGGGAGGAGTGGGGAACCTTTGGTCCTTCAGATGTTTTGTCTTACAGATCCACAGTAAGCCCTGGTTCTTGGAGGAACTCAGGGAGATGAGGCAGGTTGGACGACGACTAGAGCGCAGATGGCGGAAGACTTGTCTCTTATCCGACAGAATTCGCCATAGGCAGCATCTTCGCGCCTATCGGGAGTCTTTGTGTGCAGCGCGGAGATCCTTCTGCTCTGTACGCATTGCGTCTGCAGAGTCCCGTTCAGCAGAGCTGTTTAAGGTAGTGGGGGAGCTGACACAGGTTCCCCCTGCACCAAATCCCTTGCTTGACCCCACGACGGCCTGCTGTGACGCATTTAACACCCACCTTGCAGACAAAATCTCTCGGATAAGGGCCAACTTAGATGCCAATGTTTCAGCAGTATCCATCGGGCCTGTCCTAGATTAAGAAACAGAGCCCTCCCTCCAGTCCATCTGCCTTGGTCCAGGCCTCAGGGAGAGAGAAAAACATTTGGACCTGATCCCCTTCCCCACCACCATTCCCTTCTCCTTTTGTGTTGTGTCTTCTTAGATTGTGAGCCTGAGGGCAGGGAACCGTCTAACTAAAATAATAATTGTAAGCTGCTCTGATAGCTGTTAGGGCTGAAGGGTGGGGTATAAATAAATAAATAAAAAAATCTGCAAATGAGGCACCTAGCGACTCCGTTGTTGTCACCTTACTGGATGAGTTTCAATCTGTAAGTACTGATGATGTGGACAAGCTCCTTGGAAGCGTGAGGAAGATGACCTGCTCTCTCGACCCATGTCCATGTCATGGCTGGTCATTCAGGGAGGGAATACACTGAGGACATTCCTTCGGGATGTCATCAATGCATCCCTCAGGGAGGGTATTGTTCCACCTTCTCTGAAGGAGGCGGCTGTAAAGCCTCTCGTGAAGAAACCCTCCCTTGATCCCCTGGACAGAAATAACTACAGACCAGTTTCCTTGCTGCCATTCTTAAGCAAGGTGATCAAGAGAGCAGTCGCCTCACAACTGCAAGCCTTCTTGGATGAAATGGATTTTCTTGATCCATTTCAAACCGGCTTCCGGGCAGGATATGGAGTTGAGACTGACATGGTTGCTCTGACAGATGACCTCCGCTTGAGCATTGACAGGGGTAGTGTGACCCTGCTGGTGCTCTTGGACCTCTCAGCGGCCTTTGACACTATAGATCATGCCATCCTTTTGGACTGGCTGAGAGAGATGGGTATTGAAGGCACCGCTTTGTGATGGTTCCATTCCTTTCTCTCTGGCAGGTCCCAAAGGGTGAGGCTCGGGGGCAGTTACTCCTCTAAAATCGACTGGGAGAGATCATTGGAGGCATGGAGCTCAGTGTCATCAGTACGCTAATGACACTCAGATATATTTCTCCATTACAAGATCATCTGCTCAGACCTCGGATGGCGTCTCCTCTCTCAATGACTGCCTGGCAGCAGTAATGGATTGGAGGAGGGAAAACAGATTGAGGCTTAATCCAGACAAAATGGAGGTACTGACGGTCACTGGCCCGAAATCAGGTCTGGGAATACAACTCCCGGTCCTAGACGGAGTCACACTCTCGTCGAAAGACCCTGTTTGTAGTCTGGAGGTACTCCTTGACCCGTCGCTTCACATGACGAGTCAGGTGAATGCGACGGTCAGGAGTGCCTGTTATCAGCTTCAGCTGATACACCAGCTGCACCCTTTCCTGGAGATGAGGGACCTGGAAACTGTGGTACATGCTTTGGTCACCTCATGTTTAGATTACTGCAATGTGCTCTACATGGGGCTACCCTTGTGCCTAACCCAGAAACTCCAACTGGTCCAAAATATGGCAGACAGATTAGTTACCGGTGCTTCTAGGAGAGAGCACATAACACCTGTGCTGAAATCTCTCCACTGGCTGCCAATTAGTTTCCGGGCACAGTACAAGGTGCTGGTTTTGACTTTTGTTTTAATTCTCTTTATTATTATTAAAAGAAGGGGGAAACAACAACAACAATAACAACAATAACAACATTCATGTGTTACAAACAAATTAACCAATAATACATCCTTAGACATAATATACTTAAAGACAAATACAAAAAATACAAATACAAGGAACAAAATGTAAAAGGAGTGAGATACAAGAGGATATTTTGGCTTCCTAGGACTTCTTTCTGATCTCCCAGATAAAATATCTATATCATATTGTTAGGTCTTATAGTAATATCTTAACAAAATAGCTTTGGAATATGGATATAGAAGGAGCTGTTTATAAGTCCAAAGGCTTAAAATAACACATTTTTTACTCAAAGATACTCCAATTTATATTTTACCATATTTCAAATGGTCTGTGTTATATTCTTAACTAAATGTTATTGAGATATTTTACCTTTCCCAATTTAACACTTTCCCCTTTCTTTCTAGGTATTCCAAAACCGGTATCCAGTCTAGTTTCCAAGTATTTCCATACGTATCTCTCCTCAAACAGGTAAGTTTATCCATTTGTATATACTCAATTAGTCTAGTCAACCAGTCTTCAATGGTGGGAACATTCTTTTTCTTCCACCAGCTTGGTAAAGTCACTCATGCCGTAACAGCAATATAAAAAATTACTTTACCGTGTTTTTTCTCCACTTCATCATTCATTATTATATTCAACAAAAAATACTTAGGATCGAAACATATATCACATTTTAAGATGTCTTTCATTACTCTATACACTTTCCTCCAAAATTTGTTTACAATCTTACAGTTCCACCATAGATGTAAAAAAGAACCGACTGCCTTTCCACATTTCCAACATTTGTTGGAAGTTGTTTTGTCTATAATTGCAGATTTTACTGGAGTCCAATACCACCTATACTGCATTTTTAAAAGATTCTCTCGTAAATCTGCACTTAGGGTGTATTTGATCCTCTTAGTCCAATTCTTTTCCCACTGATCTAATAGTCTGACCAAGATCTTGTGCCCATTTTACCATGGTCTCTTTAATAGTTTCCTCCTCCATATCCCATTTCAATAAGAGATCGTAAAGATTTGCAATTTTATATAGTTTTCTTGATTTAAGCAGTCTCTCAAAATTTTCCTCTACTCCTCCTATCCCTACTCCTTTATTATCCATATTATACCTGCTTTTTAACTGGTTATAAAAAAAACCACGTCTTATATTCTCCTGTTTTTTCAAATTCATACTGGGTCAGGAATCTAGAGGTACCATTATTACTGTCTTTGGTTGTTAAGTCTTTATAGGTAAGCCAAACTCCTTTAGATGTTTTTATTTCCTTAAGGAACGCTTCATTAGGTGAACACCACTCCAGAATTCGTGGAGACAGTCTTGATTTATGTCTTAGCCAAACTTTAAAGATAGCGTTTCTTATACAATGATTAGTGAAATCTTTATTAACTAAATGCTTTTCATAAAACAAATAAGCATGCCATCCGAAACGGTTGCCATAACCTTCAAGATCCAACATAGCAAGGTCATCAAGTTTGAACCAAGACCACAACCCGACTAAGCATGTTGCTTCATAATACAATTTGAGGTTGGGTAAAGCCCAACCTCCTCTTTCTGTTTTATCAAATAGTAATTTCATCTTAATCCTAGGTTTCTTTCCTCCCCAAAGAAATTTATTTAGATCTTTGTGCCAAATTTTAAAATGCTTTATGTTTGCAATAATGGGGATACACTGGAATAAATAAAGTAACTTAGGTAACACCCTCATTTTGATGGTAGCTATCTTACCCGAAAAAGACAGTCTAAGGTTCTCCCATTTTTTCAAATCTTTTCTGATCTCTGTCCACTTTTTCTCATAGTTGTTCTTATATAACTCAATATTTTTGGTTGTAATATTTATCCCCAAATAATTCACGGCTTTTTTAATTTCTATTTGAGACTTGGTTTCTAATTCATTCTGTTCTTGTCTTGTCAAGTTCATAGTTAATATAATCGTTTTGGTTTTATTTACTTTTAGGCCCGATAATTGTCTAAAATAATCCATTTCTCTGAGTAGGGGCTCAATACTGTCCAAAGGATCCGATAGGGTCACTAAACCATCATCAGCAAATGCCCGAAACTTATGTTCTACCCCTTTAATCTTAACTCCTTTTATTTGACTTTCATTTCGTATCTTCGTCAAAAACACCTCCAATATCATATTAAAGAGGAGTGGAGAAATAGGGCATCTTTGTCGAGTGCCTCTTTCAATTTGTACTTCACCCGTGATGTCGTCATTAATTACAATTCTTGCTTTTTGAGCCTGATAAATAGCCTTTATCCATTTAATAAAGTTCTCTCCTACTTTTAATTTCTCTAATACTTTCAACATAAATATCCAACTCACTCTATCAAAAGCTTTTTCATAATCAACAAAAATCATAGCCAACTTTCTATCTATATTCTTATCGTGAATTTCTATTAGGTCTAATAAATGTCTAATGTTATCTTTGATGTACCTATTTGGCAAGAAGCCTCTTTGTTCATGACCAATCCAAGTTGACAAAGTTTTCTTTAGCCTATCTGCTAAAATAACCATAAGCAATTTATAATCGCCATTTAGTAAAGAAATAGGCCTATAATTCCCAGGATCTGTTGCGTCTTTTCCTTCTTTAGGTAGTAGACCATAAGCTGAACATGAGTCAACAGTGTGATGCGGCAGCTAAAAAAGCCAATGCAATTTTAGGCTGCATCAATAGAAGTATAGTTTCTAGATCAAGGGAAGTTATAGTGCCACTCTATTCTGCTTTGGTCAGGCCCCACCTGGAATACTGTGTCCAGTTCTGGGCACCACAATTCAAAAGGGATGTGGAGAAACTGGAGCATGTCCAAAGGAGGGCAACTAAGATGGTGAAGGGTCTGGAAACCTTGCCCTATGAAGAACGCCTTAGGGAGCTGGGGATGTTTAGCCTGGAGAAGAGAAGGTTAAGAGGTGATATGATAGCCCTGTTTAAATATTTGAAGGGATGTCATATTGAGGAGGGAGCAAGCTTGTTTTCTGCTGCTGCAGAGACTAGAACGCGGAACAATGGATGCAAACTGCAGGAAAAGAGATTCCACCTCAACATTAGGAGGAACTTCCTGACAGTAAGGGCTGTTCGACAGTGGAACCCACTCCCTCGGAGTGTGGTGGAGTCTCCTTCCTTAGGGGTCTTTAAGCAGAGGCTGGATGGCCATCTGTCAGGGATGCTTTGACTTGGAGTTCCTGCATGGCAGGGGGTTGGACTGGATGGCCCTTGTGGTCTCTTCCAACTCTATGATTCTATGATTCTATGATTCTATGATTCTAATATTAATTGGGCTTGTAACCATGAATTCGGAGCTTTCTCATTAAGTATATGATTCATAACCTTACATAGTGGTGTACAAAGATAGTTTTCAAATGTTTTGTAGAAAGAATTAGAAAATCCATCAGTCCCTGGAGCTTTCCCTCTGGTTTTGACTTTTAAAGCCCTTCATGGCTCAGGTCCATCTTATCTTAGGGACTGCCTCTCCCCATATGAGCCCCCTCACACTCTTCGGTCCTCTGGGAGGAATTTGCTACATCCTATGAAAACTAGGCCGGTACAGACCTCCCAGAGGGCCTTCTCTGCCGTTGCTCCCAGGCTATGGAATGGCCTGCTGGATGAGATGTGCCTTATTACAACTTTGGACAGCTTTAAGAGAGCCACCAAGAGAGCATCTCTTCCGGCAGGCCTTCCCAGAAAATGATTAACTCTCTGTCATCTACTGTTCCTCCAACCCCATTTACCAAGACACTGATACTCTTGAGGCCGCTCACTTACCCAGTTTTTAGAGCTACTATTGTCCAATGTTTGTCTTTTAATGCTTCACTGTTTTAAATCTTGTTCTTAGTTTAATCTACAGTGGTCCCCCGGGTTACGAATCCCCTGGGGTACGAAAACCCCGGGGTACAAAAGAGCCGAGGTCGGAAAAATGGCCCCGGCTTGCGAAAAAAACCCTGGTTCTGGGAAAAAAAAGCACCGGCCCTTTAAATCTGCCGCTTGGCGCTACAAAGAAAGCGGTCCCCCGGGTTACGAAGATTTCTGGGTTACGAAAGTGATTCCGGAACGGATTACTTTCGTAACCCGGGGGACCACTGTATTTTTAAGGGGTTGGAGGGGAGACTGAAGTGTTATTTTAACTTTATGTATTTTTAAATGTTGTACTCCGCCCCGATTGCTCACCCAGAGGGGCGGAATATAAATAAATAAATTATTATTATTATTAGTATTAGTATTAGTATTATTATGGCCATACTGAGCAGGGCAGATTGGACCTGTAGGCCAAAGCACTTGGAAGGTTAAAGGTTCAGCACTCCTGATTCATATCTTAATTATTTCATGTGACATTACATTTGTTCACGATGACAGAACTGCCTGCCAGCCTCTAAAAGGGATTTGCAAAAGTTGTTCAGACATTACATCTCCAGAATGATGAGAAATTTACATGAAATGGGTCAAAAATTTTTATTTTATTTTGGGTTCAGTTTCTCAAACACACACAAATAAAACAAGAATGATGGACAGTGAGAGTAAGTGTGTAATTTTCATTCCGTGTGGTTTGATAACAGAAGTATTTGGGGTTACAGCCAAAAAAGAATATACATCCATTGGGGAGGATAGGGTTCTTTCATAGCTACATAACGTATGGGTATGTGATGTGGAAGTCCAGTCCCATTTTGTCAATGTTACTGAAAACTATTAGCTCAGTTCCTCCTTCCTTCCACCTCATCTTTTCTTTTCTCAACTCTTATTTGAAAACTGGAGGGATGCCCAGTCCTTGTAGGCCTTCTGAGGAATTCCATAAATCATGAGATGTTTCAAGGCCTGGGGCAGCATTTGCAGCATTATTAATTCAATATTTGAAACCTGGTTCTACATCATAGAAAATTCAATCTATCCATCCCTTGCAGCATAGAAGAAGTAAGAAACATTGTGTGGGGGCATCACTAGAATTTTATTAAATAGACATGTTCCCATTAACATTTCCCAACAGATGTGGAACTAATTTGCCTTGAATGCTCTTCATCTCCACTAGGTAATGAAGAAAGAAAATGCATAAACTCTACAAAAGAGATACATCCAGGTACTTTTCAAGCCATGCCTAATTTTAAAAATGAAACATTTAAAAAGCTTTGCAGTTTTGAAATTGTACTTTAGTTTCTGTTTGAAAGTATCTAGGAAATATTTAAGGATTCAAGTTTTCATAGATCTAATTCTTCATATTTGAAAAAGATTTAAGCTTTAGGTTTGAGCAGCATGGATATCTATTGTACTTGCTTCTACTATCTTGAAAATGATTTTTAAAAAACGGTATGTTGCTGGTTTCGATTCCTGTAGGTTGCTTCGCTGTAGAATTTCCAGGGTGTCTGTGTGGCTTCATCCTTCCTTCTCAGGGGGTTATCACTACATCTCAGGTTTTGGCTTTGAAACTAAGGCCAGGGATGCTTCTGATGTGGCAACTATTGTGTGAGCCTGACCCTACTTAACTTCCAAGAAGTGTGTGTGTGTTTGTATGTATGTTTACACACACACACACACACACCAAAGGCCTGAAGGCACCAGATACCATCTGATCTTGGAAGCTAAATAGGGCCAGCCTCGGTTAGCTGGGGGACCACTGGGGAATATCAAACATTATAGGCTATATTTCAGAGGTAGGAAGTGGCAAACCCCTGCTAAGTATTCATTGCCTGAAAACTACTATAAAATCTGGAAATTGAGGGTTTTAAGATTTTGGTGGCATGATTTTCTTTGATGTGATAAAGTTAAGGCACATGCAGAATTTAAAGATCATTATATCAAAAAGGCTTTTCTGTGAGTTTGGTATAAATATTAGCAGAGACCCTTTCCCAAGATAATACTAGTCCCCTCACCACAGAAAGCTTATTTTTTGGCCGGGGGGGGGGGGGAACTATGGGTTAAATATATGCGAGATGGCTGTTTTATAAGTATCTTTTACACTAAGAACAAGACGTCTGGAAGCTGAAATCAAGAGAAATGCTTTTTAAAGGAGGCAAAGATCTTAATTAGTTTGCGTACATGCAAGCTAAGGATAAACTTGATCAAAATAAGAGTAATGTAGAAACAGAGGTTGAAGAAAATGAATTCTAAAGTTGTGTAAGGAAGATGAACATGGAATTTAAAAAGTGTATAAATGGCTTTTGAAATTAGGGACAGAAGATGAACCAGTAAAAGGATGTATGATAAGGTGGATCCAACAGGAATGCCACTGTTCTTTGCAAAATCAAGCACATAAAGAACCACACAATATAAATAAAATGAATGCACTCAACTCTGGGAGAAACCCCTGGGAAAATAAAGGAATTTCACCAAAGACTTAAGGAAATAAATATTTCAGTTCATGATGCATAGTACCTTAAAATGCTCTCACTGAAAGCTGAGGAATGGATGTGATAGAAGGAAATATTTGGTGTGTGTATGTGTGTGTGTGCACTGGTACACCTTGAACTTTTACAATCATCCCTGCAAATTAGATTGTGAATCCAATTCAAAATTGGAGACACAGAAAAATTTCAGATGCCTTCACATTGTTTTTATATTGTTCCCACGGTAGACATAGTCTTCTAACACTCTTATATGTCACAGATCACTTGGGCAAGTTTAACTTTGGACTTTTGGTTTTCTAGATGCTTGGGACTGTCCCAGGAACCACAGCCAGCATTGCCAGTGGTCAGGTCAGAATTAATATCCATAAGATCTGAACAGCAAAGATTGAGAGTTATTGTTTTATATTATTAAAGCAACAGGTCTATATACCAGAGGCACATCTACACATTTTCTCCCTCTGTCCAGCCATCAGGAACAGTGACAAGGAAATGTTTATTAAAACAAGGATTGCTGGGAGGATAGAGAGCATTAAGCCTCTTTCCTTCTCTCCAGTGACTGATCAAGATTTCCATTTTCCTGCTGTAGCCCATGGGCTCTGGGTTGTCCATATGTGATAGATAAGATTGTAGCCTTACTATTCTACAGTTAGATTTTTGGGGGGAGGAATTCCATGTATTTTATCCATTTCGAATCTATAAGACTGCAACACTCTGAAGTTCAAATAGATACATTTGTCAAAGCTGTAGTATTATAACTTTTTAAAGTATTTGCGATTTTTAGCCCTATTCAACTATGAATTTATTTTATTAGTGACATGGTTTATCTGACAATTTTCATTCTTTTATAGAAATGCTGAACACAAAAAATGGTTGCCTAGTCTATTGTCTGACCCTTATTTAGTTAAGGTAGTTTTTTTTAAAAAATTGATGCCACTACCAATTACGGAGATAAAACCTTATCTCCGAAATGAGCAAATACACTAAATTTCTATCTCATGTATATGAAAGAGGGAATTCCTTAGAGGTTATCAAATTAGATTGATTATGTTTAATGACTGACTGACTGACTGATTCACACTGCATGGGTGGAATCTGTGGTTCTGAAGCAGTGCTGCCAAACAGGCTGTCTGATTAAATGAACAAGTACATTTTGAGGAATATATACTCTACATTCTGTCTTTGGAATGCATCCCCAATGGACACTTCCAATTCCCTTCCAGATAATGCAATTATCTCTCTTTTTGTAGTACTAGGAAGCATACAAATTAACGTGTAGACAGCTGAAAAGTAAGGATGATGGTGGATAGGGTGACAGAGCATCCTCATCAGTCTGTAGCTTTACACCCTGGAACAACTACTTTCACCCCATGAAAATATTGGCCAAATGTTACATCTGCTTGCTGCCAGCTTCCTAACAGCAAAGAACAACAGAGGCTACTGCCACACTCCAGAATTAATGCAGTTTGGCACTACATTAACTGCCATAGCTCCATCCTTTGGAATTCTGGGATTTGTATTTTTTTTTTTTTTTTGTGGCACCAGAGCTCTTTGACAGAGAAGGCTAAATATATCATGAAACTCCAGATCCCAGAATTTCTTAGCATTGAGCCATGGCAATTAAAGCAGTATCAAACTGCACTAATACTACAGTGTAGATGCAGGCATACACATATCATCCACGACTAGCCAGGGTTCTGATGTATGAAGAGAAAGCAAGCATCAGTTCCATAAAAACCCTAGTGGTGGGTTTGGGATCTAAGAAGGGTGAGTGGGATCTAGGGGCTGGGGGGGGGGGGGTTAATGTGTGGACTGTTACATTTCTAGCTCCATCAGCCTGAGCCAGTGGTAAGGCATGGTGAGAGTTGTAATCAAACAACATTTAAAGGTTCCAAACTGGGCTAAGTCCAATTTTATTTCCAAATAGGATAGACCAATTGAAAAGAATGGGACTTCTCAATTACCACTTTGATAAGTGCCATTGAGTTCAATGGCTTACTCTAGTTGAGAGTACAATTGGATTTAGCTCCTTGCACTTAATCAGCTAAGTTCTTTTCCTCAGCTCCAGAAAGAGTCTCAGAGTTGTTTGGAAGCAGAAGCAAACTTAGTATACCCTTTGTTCCCAAACCCATCATATGGGGGAACTAGTATGACTCCGAAGATTGGGAAGGGACCAGAGCTCTGTCTCAAGGTGTAATGGTGGTGGTAGCTTCCTTGTCTGCTGATGGACCTTCTTATGTATTAAGAATACTACCCCTCCCTGCAGTCATCTGCCACCTTTCCCTTCTCTTTTTGTGTTGTCTCTCTTAGACTGTAAGCCTGAGAGCAGGGAACCATCTAATTTATAAGATTGTATGTACAGCACTGTGTAAATTTACAGTGCTATATAAATGAAGGTTAATAATAATAATAATAATAATAATAAGTGAGGAGAAATATGGCACCTTTTCTTGCTTCACAGATATAGCACTATGATTCCACTTTAATTACCATGGCTGCCTCCTATGGAATCCTGGGGCTTATAGATTGGTCAGAGACACTAAAGGAGCTTTCTGACTAAGAAATGTAAATGCCCATCCTTAGATCTGTATCCCAGGATCCCAGAGAATAAACCAAAACAGTTAAAACAGAATCAGAGGCTATAAATTTGTACTGTGAAAGGGCCCCTGATAAGGTTTGGTGCCATCGTGTGAAAATCCTTCATGTACTGGCTGAGCCTCCCTTTTGCAAAATGATTAGGACCAGAAGTATTTGGGATTTCAGAGTTTTTTTTTTTTATGTTATAATATTTGCGTATACATAATGAAATATCTTGCAGATGGTATCCAAGTACAAACAGGTAATTCATTCATGTTCCATATACAGCTTATACACATAGCCCGAAAGTAATTTTATACACAAGCTTTTGAAATAACTTTGTACATGAAAAAAAGTTTGTGTACACTGGTGTCACTATCTCATCCACCCCTGTGGATAATTTTGGGTTTTGGAATATTTCAGATTTTGGAATTCTGGATAAGGGAGACTCAACATGTATTTACCAGATTTCAATGCTAGGAGAAAATATATACTGTTCTTCTGTTCTTCTTTTACTTTTTTTCCCCTTGTAAAAAGAATTCTTAACATTATTTGTCTTTCTGAACTTAGGGGCAAAACATCCCTTTGATTGCAAGATTGGGGCCACGGCAACCACATGCCACAGCCCTGTTCTGGCGTTTTCCTGGTTCAAAAAGAAGAGGCAGAAAGCCACTCCTTTTGAGCCAGGAAAAAGGAAGGTTTGCTGCAGTGGCAGTGGCTTTTCAGTATTTCTGTGGTGCGGCGCACTGCAGAAATGCCATGAAGCCACTCCACGTGTGGTCAGCCATGCAGTTTTCTGATGGCCTGGGGGCATGGATTTTGTGAACGTCATGCCCCCATGCTGCTGGGAGACCAGCTCTTACTGTCAGTCTGTTTTGCCCTTTACCTTCTTTAATGATTTGTGAGTAATACCAAACATTTCCAAGGTTAGAGGCAAGGGTGGGTAGACAGTAGAGTGGACTCTACTGTCTTCTAGATGTACAACAACAGCATCAACAAGTGGTGGTGGGTGGCTTCCATGGCAGTAAAATCTTGAATCTGCTCCAGATTTTAATCTCAATTTAAAGAAACTATCAATGTGCTAGCGCTGGCTCTATTCTCAAAATAGGTTCAGCACATTTAATAGCACATTACAAGATTAACACTTGGGTACAGTGCTCCACTACCATGGGGCTAAAAGCTTGGAGGCAGACTAAGAGTGCAACTTTGTATTAAAAATGAATTTGACCTCAGTACTGATATGGAAAACAAGTTGTTGAGCTGAACACATTCTAAGTCTACAGACTGTCCCCAATACACAAACCATCATTTTGAATTTTAGCTTGGGTTAGTGTATTTTAAAAAGTCAAGGCAAATATGCTTGAAACGTGTCCACCCTTTAGATGGAGTATCCAGGCCACAGTTTAGTCCTTTGGAGGCCCTATTTATGAGATGTATCTCCTTTAAAATAGGTCTGGAAGAAACTGTGTGTGCAACCTCTGTACTTAGAAGTAGTGTGGATGCCATGTTTCACTTTCCCCTTCTGCCATTCTTAAACATATGAAAATAGTTAGGAGACTATGGCCTAAATCCTATTACAAATATCAGCTAGTGTAGACTGCATCTGTACTGCAGGATTAATGGAGTTTGACACTGCTTTAACTGCCATGGCTCAATGCTATGAAATTCTGAGATCTGTAGTTTTGTGACATATTTAGTCTTTTCTTTTAGAGAGCTCTCATGCCACAAGAAACTAGTTCCCAGAATTCCATAGGATGGGGCCATAAGGATTAAAGCAGTGTCAAATTGAATCAATTCTACAATGTGGCAGCAACTACTGACCCACTGAATTAATGCATTTAGCTATGTGGCAACATACCATTCAGCCATAGATTCAATGGCTCTGTTATAGCTGGGAGAAACCAACAGGATTCAAAGCCTATGTCTGTGTTATTTGTTTAACATATTGAGTTGCAGCAACGCTACAGGTTGATTTTCATTTTATAATGGAGGCCCCAGTACCAAATCCATATCTCTCTGTCTCTGAAATGAGACGTTAAAACTCAGTTTCTCATAATAGAAAAAAACTGATTGGTGGCAGATGTGGAGTTAGCATTTCCTCTGGGCTTTTCAAATACTTCAAGCAGTAGTGGGGAAGAGTGATGATTTTTAGCTCTCTAGTGCATCTGGGCTGTTTTGATAGCACGCTGAGTGGGAGTTCCTTGATATCACATTGTGTCTGAAATATTGTGGAAACACCTCACTCAGCGTTAAGTGGCTTTGCCTGATTTCTGTCAGATTGTTGGGGTGTGTTTTCCCCACAGAATGTTATATATATATATATATATATATATATATATATATCTGGCAGGAGAATTCTAGCATTTGCTGCTCCAGAGGGGATTTATTCTGAAAGACAATTTCACTCTTCTCTGCTTCTGTTTTGCCATTGGAAGGAGCAGGCATGAATCTGGAGGACAGCTTGTTCCCATTTACACTTACCCAGAGTGGATTAAACAAGGCATGTGCTCAAAATACTGTGGTTTAGGTTTAGAACCAGTTGCTATTGTCTAGTGCCTGGTGTGTATATGGATGTGTGCACAAAATCCCTAAGTGTGTTGCTTTCATTCTTCATTTCAATGGCAAAGATAAGAGCCTTTGTGCACACAGCTGGTCAAAACTAATGTCAACTGGACATCTCTTGTAGATGAAAGTTCAATGTCAGTCCATATGCCTACAACAGATTAAAAATCTCTGTGTACCTGCCTGCCTTCCTGCTGTAGACTTATATGAAGTGTATGAAAAACAGATAGTTCTGAAATATAGCTGTTACATTGTGTCAAAATATTCTTAAAGGAGTTCCTGTGGACAAAATTCACACCTGGAATCCTTCTAAGACGATGAGGCAATGGTTAGGATGTTGGACTAGGACTGTGAAAAGTTGGGTTCAGATTCTTTGCTCATCTGTGAAATATCTCTTAGACTAATAGAAAGACTAACTCCATCTATAACACAGAACTAATGTGAGAATAAAAGAAAACAATATCAGATAAACTTAGTTCATCAGCCTGGCTCTAAAAGCCACAATCCTTTTGTAACACTGTGGATGCCACATTTCTAGGGTTCAACGGTGGTGGTGAGTGAAGGCAGGCAAAAACTCCAAGAAGCTTTTCTCTAGTTCCCAACTTACTTCATAGCTATTGCCCCTGCAGTCCTTTAACTCCTGCAGCTACCATCTATGCTGGAATTGCTGTGCTGGCATGGTGCATAAGCAAGAGTCTGGCAATGATTTAACATGTCTGGTTTATATCTCCAAATAAATGCAATCCCAATATGGTGGCATCTCCTTTCACTTTAACCCTGAAGGCACCAGATCCTGTTTGCTCTTGGAAACTAAGCAGAATCAGACCTGACTAGTACTTGGATGGGGAACTGCCAAGGAATGCCAAATTCCTTGGGCTATATTTCAGCAGCAGAAGGCATTGGTAAACCACCTCTGAGTATTGCTTGCCTTAGAAAACCCTATTTATGCATGAGGTTGCCATATGTCGACAGGTGAGTTGGAGGCACATACTTTGACACAAAAAGACAAACCATTTCAGCCATTTTTAATCTCCTCTGTTCCCCAAATTTGGATTTTTTTTATCCCCTCTAATTTGAATAAATTGGAAGTATTCCTACATAATATTTGCTGGCTGCTTTCATACAAGAGGAAAGAAAGATGGTCCCAAGCTGTACATTTTCCAAATAATGTTGGTAAAGTGTAGGGGGGGGGGTGGAATATGCTCTAGAATGTCTTGCTTTTAGTCTACTTGTGGGGCATGCCCCAACTCCCAAAATGGCTCATCTCTGACATGGCTCAGTTTTTGGATGGCACATATGCCCACTACAGATTTAGTTATGCACCAAACGCATTCTATTAGTATTACATAATCTGAACAATAGAAGATGAAAGAGAGAAAAAAACTGCCATGAAAGCAACTTTCGTACTTTGCTTTGTTGTTATCATTGACAGACCAGGTCTAACAGCTTGATTACTTTTGAAGAAATGCATAAAAACAGCAGTGACTTTCCTGAGAATCAGAAGAAAGATAAGAAAATGTGCGGCATCCAACAAACAGCATGTGTGCATATGAAAACAGAGGATATTAGATACAAAGCTTTGTAGCAGTTCATAGTGCTCAAGATTATTCTATCAGATTCATGTTGGGTTGATTTCTTGCCTGAATATGGGAGATGCTGTTTCCTCATGAGTTTGGCTGCTATCACTCTGTTGTTGGAGGAAATAATTACAGCATGTTGTCTCACAAAAAATCTCTATTGCTGACCAAAGGGATGTCCTTTGATGGTTGCTAAGGTCTTTTGTTTAGGCCAGCATGGTTTCAACCAGGAAGCTGCCTCAAAAAACCAAGCCAGACCATTGGTCCATCTTGCTCAGTGTTGTTGATGCTGAATGGCAGTGTTACTCTAGGGAATCTGGGGAGGGATTGAAACTGAGTCCTTTTCCATGCAAAGCATGTGCTCTCCAACTGAGCTCCCTGAGCTGATACTCTTTAATTTCTTCTAAATATATAACCAGTGCCAGCCTTAGGCATGAATAAAGAGGTAAGGAAAACACCATTCTTCTACTGGTGGAAGTGTTTTTGTTTGTTTTTAAATAAATAAATAAATAAATAAATAAAAGAGATAGAGATTAGAAGCAAGAAAGTGAGATCTTCCCAGCAAAGTGTCAGTCAAAGTATTTTTATTATTTCAGACAAGCTGGAGCGGATTCAGAAAAGGGAACAAAGATGATATGAGGTATGGAAAACTTGGTATGTGAGGAAAGATTGAAAGCGTCAGATATGTTCAGCCTGGTGAAGAGAAGGTCGAGGGGTGACATTATTGGAGTCTTTAAATTTCTAATGGGCGGTCACAGAGGTGAGTTTGTTCTCTACTCCACCAGAGGGTAGAAGCAGTAGGAGAAGATTTCAGTTAAACACTAGAAGGAACATCTTGGCAGTAGGGGCAGTTCAATAATGGAACCAATTATTGTTCTGGGATTCCACTTAACTTCCATAGTTCCATCCTGTGGAATCCTTAGGCTTTTAGTTTTGTGAGGCACCAAATGGAATCATAGCACTATAACTGTTTAATGCATAATAGACCCATAGCTCAAATCCATACCAAGCAATGAGGCTTAGATCACTTGGGCACATCACTCAAATACTACCTCACAGGATTATTATGTGCATAAAATGATATAATCGCCATGAAATCTATTCTGAATACCTTGCAGAAAAAGTGCAGTATAAAGATATGCAATCCCTAAGTCAATATTTGAAATGTGTCAAGTGTTGCAAATAAGAAATACTAGTAGCTCTGTTTATTTTCTTTTGGGGGGTGAGGGTAGAGATCTTTGAAGATGATAAACTTTGAGAAGGCTGTGCATCCTCCACTCCTGCCGTGACACCAGCTGCTTGAAGGGTTATGAAAATGTGCTGTCGCTATCTATGCCTTAATCCTTGTTATTACTGTGTAAATGACTTCATCCAATTAAAATCTAATGTTCTGTTTTTACTACCTGATGGCGTCTTGCTGTTATGCTTAAACAGTGACTGCAGGCTTTGGAAAATTATAAGTATTCTCAGTGCAGGCTGATGCCTCTTTCAGATGAATGGAGCAAGACGAATGCTTTCTCACTGGTTATAGATTGGGGATGTGGTGTTTTCCATATGTGTTCTCAGCCATCCAGCACACTAATGGACTGATGTTGTCAATGACCTCCTTGATGTCCCAGAGAGCCTTTTGTGACTTACAGGAAACCATTTGCTGTTGCTTATTAATAGTGTCTGATGCAGAGCTTGGAGAGTTACCTTTTGGACTACAACTTTAAGACTCCTGGCATTTTTACTTGGAAATTAAGGGACTTGTAGTCCAAAAATGTTCTCTGATGTTCATCTGGGAACCTGGTAATATCACTTGAAAACTAGTTATGTTTCACAACTTATCCCTTCCTTTCCAATGAATCAGTATCAGACAAATTTGCCAATGCAAACGTGACAGGGAAATACCTAATTGTCATGGGCTGCCTTTATGCCCACATGCTCAATTAAGTCACAGATTGTTCATGTGCTGAATTATAACATTTGCAAACCTGCCTTATGTTCGCTTCTCCATGGAGCTCATGGGGTGACCTTCAACCAGTTATCATCTAACAGATTAGTCTACATCACACTGGTAGTAGATAAAACTAAGGCATACAACTTAAAAGCATTGTTATATAGTACTTTATCTTTTTCCTTTGGGAGTGGCAAATCTTGAATATTCATCTTATCATTAATTTTGATCTAGTAGAGAAAATGGGTAATAACTGTTTCA
Organism: Urosaurus nigricauda; assembly: GCA_034509955.1. Classification (NCBI taxonomy): domain Eukaryota; kingdom Metazoa; phylum Chordata; class Lepidosauria; order Squamata; family Phrynosomatidae; genus Urosaurus; species Urosaurus nigricauda. Next base: position 143,643,322 of record JAOEGL010000001.1, on the reverse strand, counting down.
GTGATACAGTGTAATGCATTGCTTCTTAAGCTATCCAATTTAAGGAACAAGCCTTTTTTTTGCTCTAGTGTGCCAGTGACTGGTACTGTATATGTGTCCATTGCTATGTACAACTTGCTTTCCTGGAACTGGAGTACATCTCCAGGAACTGGAGGCAGAATACTCATGGATTAGCACTATTCCACAGATCACCATTTTGAGTACAGAACAGAGTACTCCAAAGTGCCAGTAACATTCTTTGCTTATAAAGTTTACTTAGCATTGTATTTTGTGGTACTTTTAGCATGCAAGATCCTTCTTTCCATTTTGTAGATTATCATAGCAACTGCACTTTTTCTCTTTGTCAAGATATACAGAGCTGAACATTCAAATGTGAAATCTCTGATAAACACACAGAAAAGAAGCATATTTACAAGAAACAGTAACTTACAGCAGATATATACATTTTAAAATTAATTTAATAATAATTTAACAAGTGAGATGCAAAAATTATGAGCCAGGAACTGAATATTTAAGCAAACTTTCTTGGCCACAAGTGCAGACTTAATTTTCATACTACATGTGTTTCTGTTATACTACTTCTGGGTGATTAGTTTAAAAGGCCATTATGCTAGGTCAATTGTGTCAGTTGAGAGAAGGCAGTATACAGTAGCTAATTTATTCTCGGCTTTATGAAGATGGTTTCAAGGATGTGAAGTCATTATTAGTCTTAATGGTAAAGCAATGGCATCAGATATAATGATGTAGTCAAGGCTGTTATGTGGCCTTCTCTGACTTTTATTCCCCCCTCCCCCCATTCAATTTGGTATTTCTATGTAAGATGGTGTTCTTCATAGGCAATCTGCTGATTTACCAAGGGCCTTTCCACAGTGTGCAATTATAGCACTATGATTCCACTTTCACTGCTATGGTAGCATTCTATGGACTCTTAAGCTGTTTGTAATTTGGTGAGGCAGTAGAGATCCGTGTATGAATGTGAGAAATGGACAGTGAAGAAAACAGACAAAGGAAAATCACCTCATTTGAGATGTGGTGCTGGAAAAGAGTGCCGAGAATACTGTGTACTGCCAAAAAAGAAAAACAAGTGGGTCCTTGAGCAGATAAAGCCAGACATTTCATTGGAAGGCAAGATGATCAAATTGGGGTTGTCATACTTTGGCCACATCATGAAAAGGAATGATGATGATGATGATGATGATGATGATGATGTTTATTTATAATCTGCTCCTCTAGCAAAGTAATTGGAGCGGGGTACAGCAAAGATAAAAAGTACAGAGTAAAACAACAATCATACCCCTTCCCAACCACCCCCCTTAAAATTAAATTAAACCAGCAAGTATTAAAATCAAAGACAGTTAAAATTAAAATCAGTAGCAATTAAAACAAAGTACAATCTCATGAACAGTTCTTGTGCAAATATGCAATAGATGAAATCACAGAAATTAAAAAAGGGGACAACTGTTATCTACCCAGTTTCAGTTTCAGAGCCGGGAATTGATGTTTTATTTATTCCTTTTCAAGGAAAGGCCTGCCAGAGGAGATGCATCTTTAAAGCCTTTTTGAAACTAGTCAATGATGTAATAAGACACATCTCGTCCGGTAGGCCATTCCAAAGCTTGGGAGCGGTAGCTGAGAAAGTCGTCTGGGAGGTCTCCTACAGCCTAGTTTTCATAGGCTGTAACAGGTTCCTCCCAGAGGACCGGAGTGTGCGGGGGAGGGGGTTCATACGGGAAGAGGCGGTCCCTGAGGTAAGATGGGCCTGGGCCATGTAGGGCTTTAAAGGTTAAAACCAACACCTTGCACTGTGCCCAGAAACTAATGGGCAGCCAGTGGAGAGCTTTAAGCACAGGTGTTATGTGATCACTCCTTGATGTTCCTGTGATAAGCCTGGCTACCATGTTCTGAACTAGTTGAAGTTTCCAGGTTAAGCACAAGGGTAGCCCCATGAAGAGCACGTTACAGAAATCCAGATGTGAGGTTACTAGAGCGTGTACCACAGATTCCAGGTCTTCCGTGTCCAGGAAAGGGCGCAGCTGGCGTATCAGCCAAAGCTGGTAACAGGTGCTCCTGACCACCGCATTCACCTGATTAGTCATGTGAAGCGATGGGTCAAGGAGTACCCCCAGACTGTGAATGGAGTCCTTCGAGGAGAGTGTGACTCCATCTAGGACTGGTAGCTGTATTCCCAGACTTGGTTTCGGGCCTGTAACTGTTAGTACCTCCATTTTGTCTGGATTTAGATTATTTAGGTATGAATCATTAGAAAAGACAATAATGCTAGGAAAGGTAGAGGGTAGTAGAAAGAGAAGATGACAGCATGCCAGTTGGCTAGACTCAGTGAGGGAGGCCACAGGCATGAATCTACAAGCTTTAAGCAGAGCAGGGGGCTTGGAGATGTCTCATTCATAGGGTTTTCATGAGTCTGGGATGACTTGAGGGCAGTTAACAACAACCACCAACTATACCTGTGTAGCATGAAAGGGCCTCATATCAGGTTGATGTATTTTTTCAGTGTTCTTTCATGAGAATTTTTTCCCCTTTTGACTAGAATATTTCAGTCGAGAAGACACACATTACCAGTTTAGAAAGATGTTTGATGTTTTCTAGATTCCCTTACAGATCAAAAAGTTTAGGGAGATATTTGAAGGAGTGTGAATGGTAATATTAATGATGATATACATGCACACACATATATGAAATGTACTTCCCAATTGGCATTAATCCTAGGAAAAACAACTACTTTTGGAAAAAGTAATCATTGCACAGACTGGCTGTGCCTTCAGAACATTTTTAAGCCTTTATGACATAATGTACCATCCTCTCATGATCTTTGAAGTTCAGCATCGCTACAAACAGAAATTGAAGTCTATATTATTCTCTGCCTTTCTTTATTCCTTTGCAAATGCAGTCTGCTTTCCCCCCTGTCTCCATGTAGCTTGATTGCTTATCATAGCTGCATGGTGGGAAGATGTAATGCAGCAGTGATAGGAAACCTTTATTTTCTGAATCCTGATTACGGTCTTGAGACATTTTTATTAAAGGCACCGCATAAAGCAAGGAAACATTCAAATGCTGGCACATCTGAGAGATTTTTTTTTTCCTAGGCTCATAATTACACAAGAAGCACATCTTTCTTTCACATCTCTGCCACATCTCCAGGGCAAAGACAGTGGTTTTGATTCATCTCAGAGGCTAAATGCAAACAAGAAGCTATGAGACAGAATTTTAAAAATGCCTCCTAACCAAAGGGTTCTCTCAAATGTTCTTTTTCAAAATGCTAGACTTTTATGATTGAGTTGGGATTTAAAGAGCATTCGAAATCTGACCCAACTGGCTTATGAAGTGTCATTTCTCAGTACTTCAAGTACATATTTATTGGTTTATTATTTGTTCTGTTCCTCTCTGTGTGGATTTATTATATATGCTATCCCAATCCCTGGAGGTTATTTGGGGCACGGTTTGGGAAAGATTAAATATTTAAAAGGATTTTTTTAAAAATAAAGTTATTAATGAAGATAACCAACTATTCAGAAGGAGCAGCAGTTGTCTTTGTAACCAGCTCCTGTCACTCTGTGGATTACACATATGATTTAATCCAGGAAGAGAAATATGCAATGGGTGTCAACAGTAGTGAATTAGAATTTGGTAGAACAAGTCTGCTGCCACACTTCAGAATTAATGCAGATTGATACTGCTTTAACTGTCATGGCTCCATCCTTTGGAATCCTAGGATTTGTAGTTTGCTATGATACCAGAGCTCTCTGACAGAGAAGGCTAAATATCTCACAAAACTATACATCTTAGACTTCCATAGCAATGAGCTATGACAGTGTAGATGCAGTCCTGACTTTAAATCCCTACCAGGCTATGAAGCTCACTGGGTGACCCTGAACCAATTATTTTCTCTGAGCTTCACCAACTTCACAAAGGAGAACATTTTTAAAAACATGAAGAAAAATTGGGAGGGAAACAATATATTTTGGAGAGTCATGGCAGGATGGAAATGTGACTAACAACAACACAGATGTTTGTTACAGTTCACCATAGTTGTTCACCTCAACAAAATAGCTCTGTGTTCAAGGAATCGTACTTCTCCTTCTGCAATGTCATGTCAATATTTTTGCTACTTTCACAGTATGCTGAATATCTGTCAGTGTAAGAAAGATGCATAAGCAGCTTAGTCCATTTCCACAGCTTGTGTCCTTACAGTGCTTTGCTGTTTCAGACATTTTACTCCTTAATTTTAATAGCATCAGAGCAATACATGGACAGGTTTATTACAAAATCAAAGGTGCTACTCGTGGCTGTGATGTAAATTTCTGTGTTAGACTATGGTAAAGAGATCAGATGAAAGATTTGGATTTGCACTAAAGATTTTACCTTTTCTTAAGAGTTTATTAAGCACAAGTAGGGGAAGGTGAAAAGTAATTAGTTTCTATAACACTATGGCTGCCCAGCTCCCCCCCCCCCCAGGCTCCTGAGGGAAGATTCTCAAATTGTGTAATTTTGCAAACCTAACTGGGCCTCTCCTCTACAAGTGTCCATTTATCCTTCCAAATGAGGATTTCATGTTATAGATCTACGCCTACATGGGCCATTCATTTCTGAGGTCAGAACGAGGTACCTAGTGATGGTCACATACTGAGCACTTTCTTCTGACATCAGAACAACTGACCTTTGATGGTGGTTGATGTGCTAGGTTGAACACCAATATAGATAGTTGCCTCAGCATGGAAACAGAGGGTGCTAAATCTTCCTGGAAGATTTGGAGCAACAATGTAAGTTTTTAAAAATTCATTTTAATCTTGTTATGCCCCAGTTCAGGTGTGGGACATTCTGATATCATCTGGACCATCCACACTAAAAGTAGGGTTTAGGCCATGTGTTTTCCAAACAGGACAATGCCAGAATGCAGGGGTGAAGCTTTGGCCTGTGCAAACAAGGCCTAAGGGTATACATACAATATAGAAATAATACATCTTGCCACTACTTTATGTACTGTAGCCCCATCCTATGGAATCCTGAGATTTGTAATTTAACAAGATCTTTAGCCTTTTCAGCCAAAGAGTGCTGGTGCTGCAAAGAGCTACAAATCCTAGGATTCTGTAGGATGAAGCCATGTGGTGTCAAACTGCATTATTTCTACAGTGTACATTCAGTCTAAGCCTTGCCTAGCCTTCCCAGTGCTCTTGGGGAGGACAAAAGAGTTTTAGGGAGGAAGAAGGGGTTTGGAACAGGAAGGAACAGGAAGAGAATCTGCCTGGGCTAAATCTGCTCCCCTAGTAGGCCAGATTAGGCCTACAACCTAAATGTTCTATCCCTGCTTTAGACAACTAGGTGCCTCAGCACTCCTTTGTTGATATTGCTTAATACATCACTGTATTGGGAGTAGGCAAGGTGAGTTGCAATGAGCAGTAGTCCAACATCTGGAGGGCTATGCTTTGCCCATCCCTATTATGTATGATATCTTGTTTTGTTCTTTAAAACGTCACAAGGTATATTTAATGAAATAAAACTTTGTACCAGCTCAGCTTCTAGATTTTCATTCATAGACATAGTACTGAAGCCACCAAAAAGAATGATAGATCAGCTTTGGCATAAGTAGCTCTATTAGCAGTGGAGTAAGGGGAAGAAACATATAAAAGTAGCACATACAAAACGTTTTCCTTGACCTATTAAATCATTGAGGCTTTAATAAACTACAGATAATGGTTCTTCATCAGGTCAACACATATTCAGGCTACCCTAAGGTGGCCAACATTAGGCTTCAGGCATAATATATTAATTTGCAATAGTCCACCTATTTGGTGATTTCAAAGCCAGTTCATCTTTGAAATCATTAAATAGCTGTTCTATCCAACTACTGCATTAGTTTATATTCTCAGTATGGGTATCTAATTCACTTTCAAGACACTCAGCTCTTTTGTTTATGGTTCTCCACCCGTGAGTTTCAGGACATTACTCAGCAATAAAATAGCTCACAAATTAGTAATGTCATGTAGTCCAGCTATAGCTGATAACCATGAATGCAAGTCAGGTCATGAATAGTTTATAAATCCAAACCAAGATGCTGAGAGTGAGGATTAAAAATCTTCTGCTTACATCATCAGTATGGCAATTTGGGTCACTTTTGCTCCTTATCTTAAGAGCAGTGTTAGTGAGAAGCTTCAGAAAGAGAATGTTCCTCATTAAAGGAGTATTTTCTCTTGGAAGACATCTGAAATATTGTTACCTATGGTGAAGTGAAATGACCTTGCAGAATAGTCATATTAGGACATGAACCTCCCTTTTTCCTTACTTGAATTTGGAAGGTTGGTGAATGAGTGATGTATGCCATCAAATCACTTCTGACTTATGGTGACTCTAAGATGAACCTATCATGAGGTTTTCTTGGCAAGATTTGTTCACTAGAGTTTTCCTATTTCCTCCCTCTGAGGCTTAGAGACTGTGACTTGCCCAAGATCACCAAGTAGGTTTCCATGGCTGAGTGGGGATTTGCATCTCAGTCTCCCAAATTTTAAGTCCAATTCACATACGCTACACTGGCTCTCCTTTGTTTTGTGCTTATAAGAAGTTTTCAACTTATAGCGGCCCTTAGGTGAGCCTGTCATGAATTTTTTGGTGTTGTTAATACTTGTTCAGAGGAGTTTGCCATTGCTTCCATCTGAGGCTGAAGGAGTGTGACCTGCCCAAGGTGAATGCGACAGTCAGAAGTGCCTGTTATCAGCTTTGGCTGATACGCCAGCTGCACCCTTTCCTGGAGATGAGGGACCTGGAGACTGTGGTACATGCTCTGGTTACCTCACGTCTGGATTACTGTAACACACTCTACATGGGGCTACCCTTGTGCCTAACCCGGAAATTTCAATTGGTCCAAAATATGGCAGCCAGGTTAGTCACTGATACTTCGAGGAGAGAGCATATAACACCTGTGCTTAAATCTCTCCACTGGCTGCCCATTAGTTTCCGGGCACAGTACAAGGTGTTGGTTTTGACCTTTAAAGCCCTACATGGCTTGGGTCCAGCCTATCATAGGGACCGCCTCCTCCATATGAGCCCCCCCTACACTGCGGTCCTGTGGGAGAAATCTGCTACAGCCTATCAAAACTAGACTGTTGCAGACTTTCCAGAGGGCCTTTTCTGCTGCTGCTCTCAGGCTGTGGAATGGTGTGCCGGATGAGATGTGTCTTACTACAACCTTGGACGGCTGTAAAAAAGTAACCAAGACGCATCTCTTCCGGCAGGCCTTTTTGGATAGTAGTTGATTCTCCCGTTGCCTGATGATTCCCCAGCTCCTTCAATCTCCCATTTGACATCCGAGGCCGCCTATACTTGGACCTCAAAATGTTGTGTTGTTTTTAGATTTGATACTGTTTTAATTATGACTTAGTTTAATCTTGTTTTAAGGGGTGGGAGGCGGGTATGGACTGTATAGATTGCAATATTTTAACTGTATATATTTTTAAATGTTGTACCCTGCCCCGATTGCTAGCTCAGAGGGGCAGGTTAGAAATACATGTTGTTGTTGTTGTTGTTGTTACCCAGTAGGTTTCTATGGCTGAGTAAGTATTTGAACTCTGGTCTTCCAGAGTCCTAGTCCAACAGTCAAATCACTAAACCATGCAGGCTCTATGAATGACTGGTGCTCTATCTCAAAATGCTAGTTGTGTGAAACTTGTGAAGGCTGTAAGTAACCATTACTCATAAATATTCTCTTCTTTCATGTATAGGGTAAATATCTAAGGCCAAGATCTAGTACTGGGATCAGAGTTGGTTGAGCTCTCACAATCATTTTCTTTTTGGTTGTGGGAGTGTGTGGGAGTGAAAGTTGCGAGAGAGAATCTGCAAGCAGGATGTAACACTTCAAAATGCTACACAATTCTGGACTCAGAGACCCACTGGAAGCCTTTAACCATTGTTTGGTTAAATGAGAGAGTGTAAGAAATGAGGGCTAGCCAATGAACAGGTTGGAGAGAGTTGAAGGGCATGGAGGTCTTAAATTTGAGCTTGGAAAGGATTTCAAGTACTTTAAAATAAGTAATTATAGTGGTGAGACCCAGCATGGTTTGAATGTTGGACTAGGAGTCTGAAGATCAGAGTTCAATTCCCAGTTCGGCCATGAAACCCCCTGGGTAAACTTGTCACAGGCACAAATCTTGTCACAGGGGAGGGCACAAATCTTGCTAATAAAACCCCATGATAGGTTTGCCTTATGTTTGCCATAGCTTGGAAATGACTTAAAAGCACACAAGGCACAGCACAACAATTACATGGCGGGGACAAAACTTCATAATCAAATGAGTACATTATTGCTATGGTTACAATTTTAAAGCTACATCCTTGTTTTTATACTTATTGGGAAAAGGATTTAATTGTCTCCAGGCTTTAGGCTTCAGATCCCTTTGCCTTTCATCTCCACATGGATCACTTAGTATAAGATTTCAAGATAGTGTGTGCTTCTGTCCTGAACTGAAAGCTTTTATAGGTGCATGATTCTAGGATATCAGAAACACTGACTTTTGAAACACATTCTACAAAAGTATAACTTCCTTTATTTCAAAATGTTTTGTTTTCTACTAAAATGAGATTAATGTAATTAATTCTGTGTAGAAACAGTTTTCTACATGTGTGAGGGACCAGGGAAAGGGGGGGGGGGGGGAAGCCATATTTCATAATGATAGATAAATTAATGGTTCCAGTCAAATAAAAGAACGAGCTTTAGGATTCCATTTTCTTTCCATAATCATCCTTCTATACACCTAGAAGGAAACTTCACAGGTGTGTATTGGAAACAGCACTTTTGCAGTGTGCATATTTCAAGAACTAATGGCCCGACACAGATGAGCAAAAAGCGCCGGTTTTGGGTTGCTTTGGGGGCATGGCATGCAGATAATTCATGCCCCCAAATTGGCTGGAAGCTGCACTGAGGCCGCCTAAGGCGGCCCAAACACACCCACAAAAGGAGTGGAGAAAAACTGCTTCTTGCTGCTGGCCTATTCCACACCACAACAGCAGTTGGCCTTGGGAATGTGGTGTCCTGTTGCCATTGTCCTGCACCAACTGAGACATGTTCATGGCTGGAGTGGCCAGAGGCTGCTCCAAGCAGCATGTCTGCTTCTCCCTACATAGATACCTGCTCAGGGTACACCTGGATGTCTGGACTTCACAGATGGGGTAGAGATGACTAGGAGACAGGTGTGTAAATTCTTGCTTGTTTGTGAGAACAAGAATGGGCAAAACCATTCTCCTTAACAGTGAGACAAACAAGATATTTTCTATCAATCCTGAGAAAGTTTTTACTGCTGTGGGAGCAATATTTACACAAATTGCACAAAATGAGTAGCTGCTGCCATGTTCACCCTGATGTTACATGGATTTTTAGAACTATTAGAAGATGTTCTTTTGTGCCACCAGCCAGTGTTCTGTTGTTTGCCAGGCATGAATATGCTTTATTTTGCTTCATTTTTCGGCTCCTTGACAAAAAGCTAAGTGCTCTTTTTCTTGATCTCTTACCACAGATGAGAACTGTCTGATTTTTTTTTTTTTTTTTGGCAGGCTGCCTTAATGTGTTAAAGTCCTCTCCCTCTCATTGCAAACTAGAAGCACAATGACTGTTCTTCATATTCCTTCTGTGAGGGGCATGCATGACAACTGTTGCTTTTACTCTGTCTCCTTTCTCTTCCTTCCTTTCTTGATAATGCAAAGCACATTATTAGAAATGTTTTCTCCACAAACAGTTCCAAAGGCCACTAAAAACAAAGAGTCTTTATCTGTCACTGGAAACACATTATGGAGGGAAGCAATCCGACTTCTCTAAGAAGGGAGTTCCATAATTCTTCTGCCTATTTGTTCTTTCTATGATTAAGATGTTCACCATGGGTAGTTGTGCTCCCCATTCAAACTATGTTCACAAAGTCTATTTGACTGCTCGTACTTTTCCAAAATATTTTGTTTGCATGTCTAAATCTCCATCTTTGCAATATGGCACATGAAAGGTAATCAGTCCCCCTTGAGCTGTGGCAGAAAAGATGTTAAGTTCTTGCACCTGCATAGCTGGAACTGTAAATGAAAAGCTGAAGAGGGACTCCATATCAGTCCTTTAGTTTCTTGGGATGAGTCCTGTACCTTCTTTGGTGAGAATGTAGTGTTACAAATGTAAGGCATTAGAGCTTCTGCCTCTTTGCTCCCCACATCTTAGCCTTGGCCTGAGATCAATGTTTCCTAGAAGTATTTGGGACTGAATAGCTTTTTTTCCTTTTTTGTTTTGTGGCTTAAAAAACATTTGTAGTTTAGATTATAGCAATGGGTGATGGTGGGTGGGAGGTGGAACTAGCGCTGCAGGATCTGTTTGTTGGTAAGATGTTTCTGGGTCTGTTTTTCCCCCCATTTTTTTTTATTTTCCCAAAGAGGAAAAACATCAAGAATTTGAAACAGCCTTGAAATGTTTCCTTTTCCATCAAGAAACACAACATGTCCTTTGAAAGCTTAATTGAGCAGTGTAAAGCTAATTAGCTGTCCGAAGACATGCCATTTAATTCACAATCCAGCATTAATTTGTTCTACTGAATGAGCTTATCTCATATATAAACGCCTTTGGCCTCTGGCTTTCAAGGCAGCTGCAATGCACAGGGAAGACAGATAATTCTTTCATTTGAGCATTGCTTGTTTCCTTGAGCATGAAACAATTGGCACTTCGGTGGTAAGTTTAAAAAAAGTTTCAGTTTTCAAAAGGGAAAGAGAAAGAGGCTGCTTTGATAGCTTTTTTTTTTTCTTTTTAATTTGGCTATCTGCCATTAAAGTATGTGTTCCTTGCTAGATGTTTCAGGATAAGATGATCACTTAACAACCTGTTAATCTAAATTGTAATTTGAATGGTATGCTAAGCAAATTATTTCAAAGCTTTCCATAGATACTGGCTAATTGCCTTACATTCTTTCATTTCACAAGACAAACAAATCCAGAATATTTTAAAGACTTGTATAACACTGGAGAATTGCTGCAGCTAATATGGATACTTTTTTTTTTATGATGTTGATTTCTGAAGCATACAGTACTTCTGAAACTGTTAAATGAATCTACTTTCCTTCCATCTTTTGAAAGCCATTATATTTTAGGATATAAACAGCACTGTGTGCCTTAACATGTAAAAACCCTATTTCAGAACTGGGTATTCCTAGCTAAACTAAGGATGTTAATGAGTCTTCATAGTTCTTCAAGCATGATCACATGTTCTTAATAAGTTGCCACTATCAATTATTTATAATGCTTTGTTCACTTCATTGGGAATTTGCTATATTCCTATGGTCTTGGTGTAAGAGAGATATGGGGGAACACACTCTCCTGCAACTGAAACTTCTACCTTCTTCAGATAATGTGAAGGCAGTCATTGTTTGTATCTGATATTGTGGAGTACACTTGTCCCTCCACATTTGCGGCTTTGACTGTTGCGGTTTTGATTATTCACAGATTTTATTAATATGGTTCTCTCTAGGAATATCTAGGTCCTCCAGCACAACTCTGTTGTCAACTTTAACCAAAAGTCACACTGAAGGACCTAGAGGTTCCTAGAGGGAACACTCTGCTAGGCATTTGTAGCTTCTCCAGTGCAATTCTATGATCAATGTCTTGCAGATGTTGACCATAGAGTTGCACTGGAGGACCTAGAGATTTCTAAAGAGGTGTTATCTCAGGTAAAGCATACTGTTTTTGTTATTTGCAGTTTTTCCACATTCACAGGGGTCCTGTGCCTCTAACCCCAGAGAATGTGGAGAGACAAGTGTATATGTGCACTATGCAATGGTGTTATACCACTTTAATCATCATGTATCTATCCTGTGGAATTTTGGGATTTGTACCTAGTGACGCACTTCTTTTCCTAGACAGCTCTGGCCCACTCCACTGCACTAGACTTTCTAAAGTAACCTGAGAAAAAGAAGACTTAGGTTTAAATCAGTTTTATTCAGTAGCATTACAAGTGCCTGCATGGAAATGGATTAAAGCTCATTCTAAATGCTTCACCAATTACAAATCCCAGGGTTCCTTATTATGGAAACATGATATATAAAATGTTGAGAAAAAGACCCTGAACCCTTTAAGATCTTCAAATACCTCTGACGGTCTGACTACATAATATATCTTTATATCTATATACACCCACCCACCTATTTCCATACTGAAATATTGTATGATCTTAATCTATCCCCATAATTTTGGATAAAGAACAACATACAACTTGTTTAAATAAAGAACACACAAACATGATATGTTTTCAACATTATCTATCACTCAATCAATACTCTATATTCATGTGTGAAAAAGTATGTGATTCAGGAGCTGGTGCACTCCTTTGAGCATCCATGACATCAAGTAAGTGCTTGCCCACCCAGCCTAGTGTTTGCCCACAATTCTTCTTTCTGGGAGTGCAAATAGAAAACCCTCTCCCATCATCATTGTAGGTGACATAGAGATAAGCGATACTTTTCTGTAAATGTTGGTTAGTTTTTCACATCAACTTTGAAGACTGTTGGCCTGTTCCTCCTCACAGAGCTGCTTCAACTCAGTGACATGTGAGGTGTTTCTTGAATGAACAGTTCACTTCAACATTTTTTGGTAGATCGGCTTGGATGCTTACAATCACTGCCATGTTGCATGATCCACATTTGGTTCACCTTCATCTCTTGGCCTAATGGCCTGACATTCTCAAGAACAGATGAGCATTTCTAGAGTTGCAGAATGCATGGTTGTCTCAATGATAACAAGCCATCTAGGTCCTGAGGCAGCAAATTGGGTCCAAACCATCAGGTCCCTACCACCATACTTGACCATTTAAATGAGCTTTTTTTGTTTGTTTCTGTCTCTGTCAGTTGTTTGTTGTTGTTGTTTTCTATCAAAAACAGTTTCCCTTGAGGCTCAAAACATCTACCTTAAACTTGGCCATCCAGAAAACCTTGTTCTATGCTGTGTTTAGCAATCTACAGATAGGCAGTAGTGATTTTTCTAGACAGCATTGGATCCTCATCATTAGGGTTCACAGACTTTTTCTCATTAACATAATAATGTACAGGTGAGGGGAGATACATTTTGGCTTAGCTTCAGACACACTTTTATAGCACTATGATTTCATGCTAACTGCCATGGTCCCATCCTATGGAAATCTTTGGATTGGCAGCTTAGGGAAGGGCATTTCCAATTTTCAGCCAGAGAGTTTCTCTGGTACCTCTGAATCCCAGGATTCCATAGAATGGCAGCTGAAGACAAAACAAGGTGCTATAAATGTGGAGTATGATAAGGCACCAGGCATGTGTCTGAGTTAAGTGCAGGAAGTTCAGAAAATTTGCTACTAATCATCAGAGCACTAACAAATCAGAGTGGGTTTCTACTCTTTAGAATAAGTGTGGTTGGGCAAGCGGTGTGATGTCAGCATGGGGGCAGGCAGTGTGCAGACACCATGCCCCCATGCTGGCATACAACACTGGTCTGTTTAGCCTCTAAATTAGGAGAGAAGTGAGATGTGTTTGTATTAAATAATACAGATCTTTAATTTTTTTAAAATACAGTATTATGGCTGGTTTTAATGTATTTTTGGGTGGTGAATCTGAAAAACACTATAAAAATGTCATATAACACACTGTTCTTTCACAGATCCATTTTTTTTTAAATAAACGCATGTGTGGATTTATTAATATGGTGTTTTTATTGGTGTATTTATAAGTATACTTTTAGCCTACAAGAAGACTATATATTATGAAGCTTGAATTCGAATAGTGTCTCTGGTGGCAGCAGTGAATAAAGAGTGGTGATGTTCAACGTGGATATAAGTTACATATCTTGGACAGGTACCTTGAGGGCATCCACCCTGCAGTTGGTGGCCATAGAAGTGGGACAGTAGGAGGACCTTACATTGGTGGCAAAAGTGGGACCAAGAGAAAGCCTTCACTTGTGATGATAACCTTGTGATTTGTGGAAGTCTTCATATTTGGTGTCAGTGGAAGCTTAGACAGAGCCTCACACCTGATGGAAAAATGGTGAGTTAAGTGGTAAACTCCCACAGAAACATGCTGGTGGCCTGAAGTAAATGACCAGACAGAATTTTGCTTATTAGCTGATTAGTTCCCTGCATGTACATGGACACCTGCACTGTATGATGTGGTTGATATACACTCAGCCCTCCATATATACATGGCCTGAAAACAGATAGATATCTATGTATATTCTAAAAATCATTTTATATAAGGGACACCAATATATTTAATGGCAGTTGAGCATCCATGGATTTTGGTATCCATTGGGAGTCTTGGAACCGAAGCCCAGCAGATACCAAGGACCCACTGTAATAACAGTCCAGTCTTCTTACCAGAGATATCCATACCTCTGGTATGAAAAAAACCCAAATACTTCGTGAATTTGAACATTACTTCTTAAGGAAATCTTTACTTAAAGCATGGAAAAAACCAAGAATGATTTCTATAGAAGTATACCTGGCTGGGCTTCCCCACAGGAAGCTCTAATGGGAAGATTGCACCCTACAGATAATTGGTTGAGATATAAAGACATATTAAAATTAACAAAAGAAACTGGAGAAATTGATATTAAAGATATTAATGAAATACCAAATCTAAGTAGTGGGAATTTCTGGCTAACATACTTGCAGTTAAAAGAAGGATACAAAAAGGATCAAGAACAAAATGGACTTAGGTTAGAGAATAATGAGATTGACAAAATATTATTAGATGGAAAGCCCAAACAAATTTCTAGACCATATAAAAAACTACTTAAAAGGAAACTGGAAACTGAAATAATAAAGGAACATATGTTACAATGGGCAAAAGATCTAAAAACAGAAATAGATTTAGAAAGCTGGTCTTATACCAGGAAAGACACTTATAAGTTTACCAAAAACCAAAATATCAGAAACAACTATATTAAGATGAAACTAAGATGGTACATTACTCCAGTCAAACTAAACAAGTTATATAAAAATCAAAGTCCTAATTGCTGGAAATGTCAAGAAAATATTGGATCGTGGAAGCATATGTGGTGGACTTGTCCACACATTAATTTAAGAGGGGGGATTGAGGGTTTTGGGATGTGTGTTTTTAAATCTTTGTAAGCTTCCCCAAATGCATCTTGTAGAGGAGTGGGATATAAATAAATTGTATTATTATTATTATTATTATTATTATTGTATTCTGAAAACAAATTCATATTTTTTTTTATATTTTGTAAAATACTCAATATAAAATTTGACATGGTAGCCAAAATTTATTTACTAAATATGATTAACAAAATTAAAATTCAAGATAGAAATAAACATTGGAAAATTATTTTATATATGCTCCCATTGGCAAGAATTCTTACTGCACAAAGATGGAAATCACCAGATATTCTTACAGCTGAAGACTGGCTGATTTAAACGTATGAAGCTATTGAGATGGGCAAACTTTCAGGAATGATAGAAGGCAAATATGTAGATAAGAAATGTTAGCATACATTTTTTACCTTTTGCAAAGAACGATGGAACTTATGAAGACAATAGAATTTAAAATTATATCAGTAAAGCAACCTTTTAGGCAATTACTTTAAATATCATAAATTAAGACAGAGACATGAATTAAGAAACATAATACAAAGTAATTAAAAATAAGAATAATTTATGGCAATTGATATAACAAGAAGAAAATAAGTCAACCTTTATTTTTGAATATGTTTGAATTTATATAAGACCTAGGGACTGCACAGACAGCCCTTGAAGGGACACCCTGCAGCCGCTTCTCCATGGTCCGGAAAAGGGGTATCCTTGGGGCTTCATGCCCCTGGACACCACGACAGCCACAGCCATGGAAGAAAGGGGCTGCCTGGCCCCTTTCTCCTCGGCATCGTTCTCGCAGCCATTTGGTTCCATGGGAACAATGCACGTGCCCAAAAGGAGCTCTGAAACAGAGCTCCTTTTCACTGCACTGCTAAGGCGCAATAAGTGCTCTCCAGAGACACAGTGATGTGCCCTGTGTGATGCGCCATTTGGACGCATTGCACAGGACACATCATGCACTTGCACCATGTATGGACAGTGCCAGGTAAAAATGGCACTGTCCATATGTGTTAGGGTTCTGGAGTGTGTGGATGCTGCATGCTCTGGAACCCTAATATCAGCGCCAGCATGGTGCTTTCGGCCCGTCTGTTTCGGGCCCTAGTTACGGAGAGAACAAGGAATGTAATATAATATCATTATTTTTTTATATACATGTTTGTGATATATGTGTTATACTTGTCTGTATGTTATGGACAGGTCTATTTGCATGAAATATGTAAAACCTGATAGCCATTTTAAAGATTCAGTGGAGTTTTCTGAACAGGTTTCTTGGGGGGGGGGGTGTTGCACTGCTATACTATTGCATCTTATTTACTTGTTATTGATTGGTTGGTTGATTGATTTATATTGTGTGCCATCCTGTGGACTACAAATCCTAGATTCTCCCAGCCACCATGGCTTGTATTGCTGTGGAGAGACAACCTATTGGTCATGCTCATGCCATACTTATTCAGCTTCCCTTCTGGATGTCAGATATTTGGACAGTTCTTTCCTCTGTTAAGTTGCTGCTGAAGGAAGGCAGAGAGATCTAGATTCCAACACAATTCCCCCCTCCACAATTTTGTACATTTTGCATCCTTTGAAAGCTGAATAGAAGATCATTACAATAGTATGATTTTTCATAGAAACTGCATATAGAATATCCACTTTTGCAACTTCTAAATTAGGCATTTACTCTTCCTTTCTTACCTTCACAAATGACTGTACTTGCTCATGCTGATTTGTACTAATCCTTCATTTTGTCTTCAACTTTAATAAATATTGTGTTTATTTTTTTAACCTCTTATGTCCCTTATGAGAGTTAAGAGGAGCTTTTCTATTCATTAAATAGCCACATTTATTGCTGATGGATGATAATTTACAGCTGCGTCACCAGGAAAAAAGAAGAAAGAAATAAACTCTTTGTTTTATTATATTCCCAGAACTGATTACTGGAATAAAAAGGAATAAAACAAGTCATACATCTGAGAGAGATTATTGCACTATCAGGCAATACACCTGCCCAACTGATGAATAGGACCCAAGAGCAGAGTTAATAAAAGCCTAAAGTTATTTGAAACTCAAGCATGGTAGGACAAAGCAGTGCAAATGTAGTTCACAATGATGTCGACATCATAATAAAAAATCTGAAGATTTAGCAGCAAATTATGGAAAACAGCACCACTCTGTTAAACCCATTACAGTCATTCAAACTTATGGATCTAATGGTTTCAATGCTGGTTTCTAACATAAGAGGAAAAATAAAGATAATTACCCCAATACACTTTTTGGATAAAAAAGTATATGTTTTATTCTTAAGCAAATTCGTGTATTTCATCTAACAGAAGTGGATAGCTTTAGACTGAAGAATTCACAAAAATGGATAATGTTACCTTAGTTATAGTTCTATTCAGTGTTTCCTCTAGTGAGCACAAGGTGCACACAAGAATCTCTTTCTCCCCATATTATCTTGCCAAGACCTCTTTGAGGTAGGTCAGGTAAAGGGAATAATATGCTCAAATTGTCCCAGTGAGAGTCATGGACAGTGGGAGCTAGAAAGTGGAGGCTCATTCACACTGCACAAATATAGTGCTATATTCATCTTTAATGGCTATGGTGGTATCATATGGAATCCTAGGGTTTGTAGTTGGGTGAGGTACTAGAGTTCTCTGGCTGAGTTCTAAATGTCCATCCCTAAATCTCCAGTTTCTGGATTCCAGGGGATGTTTCCATAGCTGTTAAAGTAGTATATAGTGCCATGAGGGGAATGCAGACTGGTGCTTTCCGCCGGCCTCTGTGCATGATAGGGATGAAGAATGTCTTGGCATCAAGACATGCCCAGCCATTCTTCTTCTGCCGGAGTGCCTCTTGGTGCACTCCTGTTTACATGGGGTGCACCACAATGATGTCCCTTGTGCACAGCGCCCAAACGGCGCTGTGCCCGAGGGGCATCATAATGCCGTGCCGCAGCAGTTATGGTGCCCATTCTCTTTTTGAGCAATGTGCAGGCTGAGACATGTGGTTGCTGATCTCTGCTTTCGAGGCAGAAAGGGGTGGCATCCCAGCACCTCTTCCTGCCCATCTGTTGAGCCCCATAATTGTGAATGGGCCCAGGATCTCCTGAGTCCTAGCCCAACTTCCAAATGACTGAATCACACCAGCTCTTGTTATGACTAACATAGGCCCTACACAGACCAGCAGAAAGAGCAGGCCTGTGGGTGGAGTCAGGGTGCAGCGTCCCGATTCTGGATGCCCTAAATCCACCCCCATGGCACCATGATGGCATGTGCCAGTCCAGATGGCACATGCCATCGTGACACACCTCAAGCATTGCATACACATGATGCAGCACCAAGGGACATCATAAAGCTGCACCACTGCAGCTATGGTACCCTTGGAGGGTGCAAAAAAGAGCTGCTTTTTGCGGCTCCTTTTTGTGGTCTCCAGAGGCAGAACTGGGGCTGCAGCATGAAGTTGCCCCAGCCCCGATCTGGCCAGGAAAGTAGTCCCTTAGGGACAATATGTATAGCCCCATAATTGCTAAGAAAGGGAGCTGGAAATTCCTCAGTTCAGACTTCACATACTCCATAGAATCACTGGAGGGTTTTAGTCAAGACACTGATTTTATGGCATTAGTTATTTGTCCATAATATGGGTATACAGTTAGTCCTCTATATACACATATTCTTTTTTGACAGATTCAACCATTCTTAGTTTGAAAATACATATTATAAATATAAATTCCAAAAAGCAAACCTTGATTTTGCCATTTCATATAGGAGACATCATTTACCACACCATTGTATTTAATGGGACTTGAGCATCCCTTGTAGATTTTGATATCCACAGGGAATCCTTGAACCAAACCCCAGCAGATACCAAGGGTCCATTATAATAGCAGTCCTGCCCTTCTGTATAGGGCTATTGGGTGAAAAATGTAAAGCATGATAGCCATTATCTATCTGCAAAGTATTTACATTGGGTTTCTGAAGGGTGTAGTTACCTGCATTAGCAGCATTTTCAAGGAGGTTCAGTCTTCCTCCCCCATCCAATAGTGGTCTCCTGGTTTTCCTACCCAAAAATGGTGGTCAGGATTTGTTTTCTGTATAGGAGACATAACAATACTACTTTTCATCATGGGGTTTATTGGCAGGAAAGTGAGGAAAAGTAAATGGATTGACAGAGACACTATTGGGGGAAGTACAATGGTTCTTTAAGAAACAAGTCAGCACTTATATACAAAAATTCATTCAGGGTTCCAGGTCTTGGACTGGATAGTTGGCAGAAATAATGTGGGAATCTTGCCTACATAAATGTAGATATTACAGCCTGTAAATTTATTTTTAAATTAATTAGGTACAGATTTTGTTCTAAGGCCGAAGGAATATGTTATTGTTCTAGTTGCTACTTTTGAAGAGTCACATCATTTCTCAAAAATAATGTTTAGTATTTTTAAAAGGAATTATTCGTGTTCAGTTGTTTTGACAAGCATCAGAATATTACAAGCCACTGTCCCATTGAATAAAACAGAGACTCCAACCAGTAAGAGGGTCTTTCCTTGAAGAGAACCCCTGTGAATTATAGCATCCCTAGCATGGTGCATCAGATACTTTCTCAATCTCTCTTTTTCAAAAAAACCCTCAGATTTTCTCCCACCTCTAATTTCCCCATGATAAGATCAATATCACAGAGAAAGATTCCTGATCTGAACTTTTTCCCCTCTCTTCAGTTCTGATTTCTATTTGTTTCTTGAGATTTACATAAACCTTATATAAAAAGCTTTGTATTACTAATTTTCTTCTCTTCACTCCTTTTCTTTTGATTTATTAATTCTCTGTGTATGCCAGGGCTGCATAGTGCCACAGGAAAGAAACTGCAACTTGGAGAAATTGAACATTAGGAGATATTTTACTATCTACTTACTTTAGGAGGGTCTCCCTACCCCCACCCAGTCTGCTCCAAGGAGCAATGTTTCATTTACATCAACATATATCTATTCAGAAATATGTCCCAGTTGACTCCTAGGTAAATGTGTACAGATTGTACCCTGAGACATCATAAAAGGCTAATTGGGCTGCTGCCACACTGAAAAAATAATCAGTTTGACACTGTTTTAACTGTCATGGTTTCATCTTGTGGAATCCTGGGATTTGCAGTTTATTCTGGCACCAGGACTCTTTGACAGAGAAAGCTGTCTATGCCACAAAAGTTCAGATCCCAGATTTCCATGGCACTTAAATGCTGTTAAACTGCATTAACTCTGTAGAGCAATGCATGCATTTCTTTATAATAATCATGCCTTTTCTGACTACATATGTCTTTCTTAACTAATTATATTTCATTTAGTCCCTAATGATAAAAGAATTGAAAGATATCTGTTTAGATACTTTTAAAAAATTGAATAAATTACATAAATTTACTTTATTTTAAAAGAATAAATTACATAAAGAAAAGTAGAACAAAAACATTAACATTGGTTACATAGGTCACAAATTGTTTTCACAGTAGACTTTGAAAGGAAAAAAAAAAACAGAGAAAGAAGTAATACATTGGAATATGTCTGTACTTCCATGTATCATCAGTCTTTTGTACTAGTGAAGTTTTGAACTTTCTTTTATCCACAGCTGTGGATAATAATATATGGCTAATGTATTCATATTTGTGAACGTGTATGTTTTATGTTTTCAGTCCATTGCACGCAGAGAAAAGAATATACAAATCAAATGATTATGACTTCATTACAAAGGATAGAAGCTGAACATACTTTTGGCTAGAAAGCACATTTTCACTGCTCCATTATTCTGTCATTCAACTTAAATGGCAAAACAATGCAGACAGAACTAAATCCTACTGAGATCAATGGGACTTAGAGCCTGAACAGACAGGCCAAAATAAAGCTGCTTTAGGTCACTTAGGGGCTTGACAGACAGTTGGATAAACACTGCCCCTTTTAGCCCCAGATCACTGCTGGATCATTGCCACAGCAACCCCCTCCCAAGAAGGAGCAAAAGAAGCTGCTTACAGCAGCTTCCTGGAAGTGGTACCATAGTGGTGCTCATGCGCCATGATGATGCCCCTTCCAGCCAGCCCCATTTGAGTGCTGTGCCATCATGGTGCGTCCCATGTAAACGGGTGTACGCCGTGATGGCGCCTGAGCAGCGGACTAGGGTTCTCGGCTGTGTGGACGCCGAACCCTAGTCCATGTACACAGCTGGTCTGTATGGGATCTTACTCTCTAGGTAAGTGCATATAGAATTCTAACCAAAGAGTCGACTTCATATGTATGCTTCCCATTGTCTGCTGCTGTGCACACTTTGGTATTTCCTTTGGGTAAACTTGCGAAGATTGTCTTGATTGACTGCCAAAGTTTGTGCTAATGAGTTTTTTGTAGCATTACTTTGCAGCCCTTCAAGCTTTGTATACACATTGACCTGGTTATAGTCCTTGGTAGGCAGCAAACACAAACTACTGGGTCTCAGGTGGATGGGTGGAATAGTTTCCATTGGACTGGATTCATATTGTTCACTTTCTTTACTCTCTATTGCATTCTAGGCTTTCTGCTAGAAAAGGAAAACGATGTAGAATATCTCCTGTTTCTGGAGGTCATTAAGAAAAGATGGAATGGTTATTTCCTGTCATCTCTTATCATTAGACAGCTTGTCTGCTGGGGCTGATAAGAACTGGAGTCCAACAATGTCTGAAGAACCATAGGCTCCCCAACCCTGTTTGTAGAGGCCAGGCCATCAGGCAGAGGTTATACTCCCCCAAGTGTCCAGATTTGGTAGGGACAGTCCCAATTAATCTCTCCTTTGACTTTTTCAGTCTGCCTTTAAAATGTCCCATTTTCTTTTCTTCCTCTCAGTTTCTTCCTGTGTTCTGAGCTCACTTCAGTTGATAGAAACAGAGTTCAAGTTGCAAAAGTGGTTTGTGTTCAGTTAATTCAGCAGGGGGAGGAGAGGATGAGGCAGAATCTTGACCTTCCCGGTAGGCTCAGGAATAAGAACACTGCTGCAGCTTCTCCTAGTTTGTCTGTGCTTCTTCATTAATACCTTTTGCCACTCCAACCATACTGTGATGTTGTTTGGCCTTATGTATCCCAATTTGCATCTGTGACAGGCAAGTTCTTTTTCTAATTCTGCTCTTTCTTTTAACTGGACAGAGCATGGATTTAAGTAGGACTGTCCGTAAAGCATATGCTTTGCTAGTTAGCCATGGGTCCTTTCCAATAATGGTGCTATTATATGACTCCCATTGGACTAACTCCTCCTCATAGTGCACAGCCTTGGCTCAGTTCGAGCCTTTTACTTTCTTTGACTCCATTTCTAGGTCCCCAAGTTTCTTCTCTTCCTTTTATTTTAGCTCAGCTGTTTCATCTCGGCTTCTACTATATATGACTCAGTACACAAGAGAGTCATCTGTCTCCTTTCATCCTTAAAAATGAGCACTCTGCTTTCTAATGGAAGCCTGCCATCCTTTTCTCCATTTTTGTTGTTGCTGTTGCTTGCCTGGGGACATCAAAGGCACAAGGAAATGCTTAGCTTTTGAAAAGAGGCATACTTTCACTAATCAATCTGGGACCATTTCGAGACCCCATGTTCAGAAAGGCCAAATTGAATCTCAGGGGCATTATACGAGGAATGGACACAACATTAAGGTGCTGATGATAACACACAAACTTTAGAAGGCTAGCTGACATATTTGGTTTTAATGAGGGTGGGAGGATGGTCCACTACTTTAAGATTGCCAGCATTGTTTAATGCAGGCATCAGCATTAATACCAGGTCTTGAGATTTACAGTAGGTCCTGAGAGAGATAACCTGACCAGCCAACCAACCATCCCTCAGGGTTAGCTGTACAGTTCATGAATAATTAGAATTATTTCTATATTATCCAGGTTTTTTCCAGAGAAATCCTGAGAGGCAGTTGTGCAAAAGGAAGGGGAAGGTTGGAAAAGTTCAGACCGTTGTATACCTTAATGCAGGGACAAGAAGCCTGTGGCTTTCCAGGTATTGTTGGACTGCATCTCCCACCATCCCTTACTGTTGCCTATCCTGATGAAGGCTGATGGGAGATGTAGAATCATAGAATCATAGAGTTGGAAGACACCACAAGGGCCGTCCAGTCCAACCCCTGCTATGCAGGAACTCTCGATCAAAGCATACCCGACAGATGGCCATCCAGCCTTTGCTTAAGAAAGGAGACTCCACTACACTCCGAGGGAGTGTGTTCCACTATCAAATAGCCCTTACTGTCAGGTCATTCCTCCTAAAGTTGAGGTGGTATCTCTTTTCTTATAGCTTGCATCCATTGTTACTGGTCCTGTTCCCTGGAGCAGCAAAAAACAACCTTGCACCCTCCTCAATATGACATCCCTTCAGATATTTAAACAGGGCCTCTTAACCTTCTCTTCTCCAGGCTAGTGTAGTTCAACAGCTTATCGGCAGCTCTAGGTCAACTGCCAAAATCATAACGGCACACCACACAAATGCTAAGCTGTTTCCTTTGTAAAGATAAAATCTGCATCCATATATAGAATATTAGACAAATATCTGGACATACTTCTCTAAGACCCAGTACAGATGGGCTGTCTGGACAAATATTAGGGCTTGATACGGTGCAGCATCCATATGCACTGAGCCCTATTATCAGTGCCATTATGTCACAAGGCTGTAGTCCCTTCCACACGTAGTGCAGCCTTGTGAGGTAATGGCGCCCAAGCACCCAAACAGCTCCTGGTGGAAGAGCCATCATGACCTTTGGTGAGTTATCACCTTATGACTCACCAGAAAATGAGCCCCCTAGAGCAGCTCCTTTTTGATGGCTCATCTGTGCTGCAGATTGCAGGTGCTGCAGCACAGAAGCGGGACTTACAAGGGTGGCTTCTAGCTGCCCGTCTGGACTGCCCCTAACTCAATTAACCAGAATATTGGCAGGCAAGATCTCTCTTTCTCTCATTCTCTCCTTTCAAATGACTAAACTCATGGAGAGAATAAAATGATTCTTATAAAAGGTACTTTTACAAAAGAGGATTTTGGGTGACTGTTACTTTGTAACTCATGACAAATGAGTGTTCTTTTTATACTTAATACATGATTAATATGAAATGACCTTTTCACTCATCAGACTTGAAATTGTCTTGCCTATTGTTCAAGAATGTTAATAGTAGTGATGATGTCTTTTCATTTGACATTTTGCCTGATGCATTTTACAGAAAGTCCCCCCCACCGCCATGTAGCCTCCTCTAACAGCCTAACACAAAACTAATGGAGGGATTGAAATATTACTTCTGTATATGCCAAGGTAATTTTAACCAGCATTATCTTGAATTAGATATTAATATGTATGTGTGTGTGTTGGGGGGGGGGGTTACAAGAAAATGTTACAATGAGCTCCAAGTAGGGCTGTTCAATAAATTCAGTCAAATCCTAAATAATGAAGAAACAAGTTCTGGGGCATATTAGATTCATTTAATTCAGCTATGGAGCAAAATGGCACAATCTGGAGGAGGTCACATCAACCCAAGACTTCAAAAACTTCAAAAACTTCTGGACTTCAAAAATACATAGGGGGACACCCCCCCCCCCCCCCGCAAAACAACTGTGTGTTTCCAATAGGACCATATAAATTGCTCCCACTAGGATTTAAAGCGAATTGCTGATTGGGTTATATGTCCATTGTTCCCACTGGAAACTGGTTCTGATCCTACTGTGCTCCGTTTCAACTGTGATGAAGCAAGGCAAACACAAAAGGACAGCTCTTTCCGGACACTAGTTTTTGTGCAGTTGTTTTGAAAAGACCTGAATCCAAACAGTGCTCAACAAGTGGGAATGTAGGGTCAGATGCTCATCTGGGGGGCTGAGCCAGCTCTTGCCAGCTTCTCTCAGCCAGCCCCAGTGCTCTGATGCCGTTTTTGGGGCACCGTCTTGAGTAGCTTCTCTCCCATGGCACTCCCTTTGGGTTCAGTCAAGGTTGGCTGTGGGGCAGTCTGTTCCCCCTTCCTCCCTTTGGTAAGGAGGGCATTGAGAAGCTTTCCTTCTTGGAGAGAGAGCAAAGGCAAGGCGGTAGCCTCACCAGAGTCCTTGGAGTGCGGCTTTACCTTCTCTTCTTTCCTCTGCTTTTTCCAGTCCACTGGGTGCCTCTGGGCAAGTCACACTCTCTCAGCTGGAGGGGACAAGGAGGCAGAGGAGGTGGAGGAGGGCCTGGGAGCACTCTGGCCAGAGTCTCTGATTGAGGCTGCCAAGGGCAGGCCAGGACCAGGAACCTGGAGAGGCCTGGATTGGAGCCCAGGAGCTCTCTCATCTTTGGGGAGCACTCTGGCTGGTCTCACTGGTTGAGGCAGCTGAGGGTGGGTTGGAGGAAGGAGGAGGAGTGGGAGATGGAGATGGAGCACTCCCACCACCAGAGACAGCAAGGTGAGGGACACACTGGAGGTCAGCCTATCTGGAGGAGGAACAACCAGCACTCTCCAGTCACAGTGATTATAGAAAGTGCTTATATGCATCTCCTCTTGTGTTTCTTCTGTCTGTATTAGCAGTAAATCATGAAAGAACTGTGCTGAAGGATGCTTTGATGTTGGTCTTGCCAATCCTTTCTATATTAAGGACCATTTGGAGGCTGGAGAGGCTCCCAAGATTGATATCTGCCTTCACTCTAGACAACAAACAGGTTGGGGGTAAACACTAACATACTATAGCACCAGCAGCTTGCTGTGATATTTTAAGAGGTGGTACCAAGTGTTCTTCCTCAAGACAGAGGCAGAAGAGTTATCTAGTAGGTAGCAGGGCAAGACCTGTATGGAGAAACAGATGGCAGCAGAAGATTTTTGCTCACCCTTCCATAGTAGATTATTTGGTAAGTGATGTGGTAGGATGAGTATGTGAGGAGGTTTCCAATGCCAATCCAGATTATCAAAGGTTTTAAGGAGGATCACAGGATCTGTTTATTTTTTCACCATTGTGACTGCTGTTAATAAACATCTGAATTTTGGCAGTTGTTTTGCTGAAACATTTCACAGCTGTGCTCTCTATAACTCTAAACAGCACAGTTTCATGTCTGTCTTCCAATCCACAAACTGGATCCTTTATACTAGGGGAAATTCCTGGTGCTATATAACAGCTTTATTAGGACAACTCAAAGGTCACTAAAATATGTGTGCTTTTGAGATCTCTAGTTACCTTAATTGGGCAAGATTTTAAATAAATCTGGAAATGGGATAATGGGGAGTGGGCTGAAGTTCTTATGTCTGTGTGACCAGAATATATTTGGTTCTAGACAGTAATGGCTTTAGGTTGTATGAAATGGCAGACTGTTTGGAGAAAGAAAAGAAATATTTGAAACTCCTGTCCATTTTTTTAAAGTAAGATATGAAAAATAGGAAATAAACATATCTTTTTCAGGTGGAGAAATAGTATAGTATACACATGGGGTCACTGTTACAGTGACTGAAGAAATACATCTCAGTTGACAATCTGTGCTCTGATACAGATAGTTGAATACAAAGCATCTTGCATCAGAACTGAATGCCAGATGCACACTGAAATCCTGGTGTATTTTGCCAAGAAAGGCAGGAGCAGCAACAGGAAAAATTGGCCTCATTTTTGCAATTGTTTTACTGGGAAATATTTTAATATGGACATTCAAATGGAAGTATAAGTTTTTTGTACTTTTGTAACTATGTTTACTCAAATGAAAAATGTCAAGAGAGACTCAACCTTTACTCAGGGAGCTGGCATTATATTTTCTTAGCAATTATTATTTATCATTATAAAAAATTTCTATACTGTTGTTAGGTAGTAATCTCCAAGGCAGTTTACATAAATGTGTTTGAAAGTGTAGGGTGGAGTGACAACAGCCTGTATTAAACTTCTTTGTTCTTTATCTTTGGAATAAAGTGTACAAGATTTGTTACTTGTACAAGACTGACATACCTGAAAAGGAAGGCACCCAGCATGTTTGTAAGTCATTCTATGAGCCACTTTAAAGACAGTTATCAAACCAAGGTCTCCCCCTCCACCTCAACATTAGGAAGAATTTCCTGACAGTAATTGCTATTCGACAGTGGAATATGTTGCCTTGGTGTGTCCTTCTTTGAAGGTTTTGAAGCAGAGGCTGGATGGCCATCTGTCGGGAGTGCTTTGATTGTGTATTCCTGCATGGCAGGGGGTTGGACTGGATGGCCCTTGAGGTCTCTCCCAACTCTATGATTCTATTGACCAAAACACACTGCAAAAATAATCCAGTTTGAGACCGCTTTAACTGTCTTCGCTCAATGCAAGGGAATTCTGGAAACTGTAGTTTTGGGAGACATTCAGCCTTCTTCTCTGTCAAAGAGCTCAGGTGCCACAATAAACTACAGTTCCCAGGATTCTTTAGCACTGACCCATGACAGTTAAAGTGGACTCAGACTGGATTATTTCTGCCGTGTGGATGCAGCCTATGTTTTCTGTAGAAGAAGGTTTTGTTCCCTTTTCCCCTCAATAGGAAGAAATAACAGGAGGAGCAAGTGTGTGGGTGGGTGTGAGTGAATGCTGGATTTTTGCCAGTCTCACATTTTAGTGGTGAAAGTGGACTTAGAGCTCAAATGAAGAATCCATAGACAGCTTTTATTTTTATATCATCTCTGTTCTCATCTTTAGTCTATTTTCTTCATTTTATAAGGGAAGTGCGGAAGAAGAAAGGCCAGAGCCTCCCACTTGCTTTAAATGACTTTCTGTTCTGCAAATACCTCTTGGATTGTTATCTCATTAGCAATACATTTTGTAATATGGCATCTTTGAGTAGCAGATTGGGTCATTTAGTTAGGACATGGAAAAGTTGCTTTTTTGCACTACATTTCCTAGAACTCAACAGCCAGAACAGCTTATTGTCATGGTGGCTGAGGGGTATACTAGAAGCCGTAATCCAGAAAATAGATTTTCCAAAGTGTACATTTAGATAAACTGCTGTGTATTCTAAATCATTTCAGGGGCCCAAGATTTTCCCAGGCTTAACAGTGGCAACATATACGCAATTCTAGTACAGTCTGCCAGCATTGAGGAGTTTACTGAGAAACATACAAAGAATTAAAAAAAAAATGTCCTTAGTTATTTCCTTTGAAAAGTCTGAAAAATGGAGCAGTAAAGACTTGGGGTGGGGGGCATGGCATTGGGATAGTTAGCCCTTGCTAGGTTTCCACTAGCTTTAAAAAAGCTATTCATTGTGGTGAGTCTATTTAACAACAATATTCATCACCCTGGAGCTTATGTAAAGCCAGCATTGGAACCTAGAGGGGATTCACTGTCACACTGACATGGGCAATTACCAGCTACCACTGAACAGGAAACAAATTTTGTAGCACTGATGAAACAGAAACATGAACACAGCACTCATTCTTGATGTCTTTTTAGTCTCTTTGCATAGCTTTTAAGGATTTTTCAGAAAGCTACATGTGTTGCTTTGATATCTCCTGTTAGGAGTTCTGTTTAGGCCTTCTCGCCACACAAGTACAGTCAGGACTTGGTATCCACAGATTCAACCACCCAAGGTTTGAAAATATTCTAACACACACCAACTCACACACACATACTCCCAAAAGCAAACCTTGATTTTGCTATTTTAAATAAGGGACACTATTTTACTATGCCATTGTATTTAATGGGGCATCCATGGATGGTATTTTTTTTTGGGGGGGGGGGCTTAATCCTGGAACCAAACACCAGCAGATTGTTAAGAGCCCACTATAGTCCAGTAGAGAGCAGAGGAGGTCTAAGGCAGCCTGACCTACCCTCACATCCTCTGTTGACCTCACCTTCTGCTGGGGAAATGTTTCCACTAGGGATTCTTCCCATGATTGGAAAACATGATCATGCAAGTTCCCAATCACATAAACATGTTCACAGTCTCTTCTTTACAGATTTCTACTCCCATTGTGGATGTCAAGAGCCAGAGCCAGTGGGGACATCATGTGGAGGTGGAAACACCAGCTCCATCTCTGCTCTTTGCCTGCATACGATTATAGTTGTCTGAAGGGTGATGTCCATATAGGGCTATGCTTGCTGATCATATCTGAATTGTAGCCTTCTACTGGGCACAATGCAGTACCCAATTTTGCTTTCTTTAAAAAATGCCAGGGATAGTTCTCTTCATTGTTGAATGCATTGTAGGCCACGTTTTATGCTAAAAAGTTAACACAAAGTGGATTGTAAATAACTGAAATGCAAAATACATAATCAAACTCTAATTTTAAAAATCCGATACATAAATAATTAAAAATAAGTTTGTAGTAGTAGTAATAATAATAGTAATAATAATTTAATTATAACCCGCCCCTCTGAATGAGCAATCGTTCAGTTTGATACAACTACTAAAATAGTGGCAGGAGCAAACAATGCCTTCATATCTTAAGAAGAGGCACAGTGTTACTCAAATGAAGACTGAAATAAAAATTTATTTAAAACCTTCCTAAAGGTTAGGAAAGGGGGGGGGGGAGGTCATACACATTTCATGAAGGAGAGCATTTTGAAGATGCAATGCCACTGAAAATCTGCCAGCACTTCTGCAATAGATATACACATATGAAAGTGCCCTTTCACAGATATATAATTATCATGAGTGTCATTAAATAACCACTTTTGGAAAATGCTTATAATGAATAAAACACAATTCCTATACCCAAAGAAATTTGCTCCCCAGAACAATTGCAAAACGGTGAGTGTCACTAGGAAAAAGTGTATTGTGGGGAGGGGGGGAGTATATATTAACATTCACATGGTCAGTTAAGAATGTGTTTTTCTTTAGAAAGGAGATACAAGAATAATACTCCTTTAGCAATGGCTCACCACTCACATTCCTCTCCTCTCCCTCTCTCTTTCTAAGTTTTCATTTGGAATGAAATTGATTAGGCCAAAGGCTATGTACAAGTGGGTCTGTTCTGTTTTCACCACTCTGCTAGTCTGTGTGGGACAGAAGGAAGTGCCTGTAATTAGAAACAAAGATTCAACAGACCCATTCAGCAATATCCTCCATTCCCTTAAATTTTAGTTACCAAGCTAGTAGTGCTAGATCAGTGCTAGTGCCATGACAGCAGGAAGGGGGAAGCTACTTTCATTGCTCCACACAAACGTAATCATCCGTGTATAGCTTGAGGGAAATAAAACTGTGTCCATTCTGTGATGTGAAAGGGGGGGGGGGGGAGAGAGTCTTGCAGTGGAAAAATACAATGGGAATTTTTTTAATGAGCCCTGCTTGACTCACCACAATTTGACATTATTTAGTACAGCAGCTCATGAAGCCAACCTTAGCTGATTAGTAATGGCTCTGCTGTGGCTTAAAGGCATTGCACACAAATCCTCAAACCTCATCTAAGCTTTCAGAAGGTTTTAGATTGTCAGAAATTTGCCATTGTGAAACTGTAATAGGGGAATCCTGCTGTGATGGACAGCACCTCTGTCAAGGCTTAATGTTTGCATAAATTTTGAAGTTTCATCCGGAAGATGTGGAAACTATAAATTCAGCAGAAGGAAACTCCAGTCTCCAAGGACACACCCTTTTCCTCAGGGCATCATTATTTGGTGGTTGCCAATGTTTGGAGTGGGGTTTCTGAAAGACTGAAATGTCTTTTAGGCAAGGCTTAGTTACTTGTGATAAGAGCTTTCAGCTAAAGCTTACTGCTGTTTTCATGTGCAAAGGGATCTTGCAGCACATTTGAGACTGTGTGAAAGAGATTATTGCATGAATTCATAGATTTAGTCAGATGAATGAGTGAACAGATGCCCAGGAAGGACCTTTATAAACTGTATAAATACCCATGGAAATATAAAACTTTGGAGTTTGGTGATGAGGTGACAAGTTCAGTTTTAACTATGGTTGTTGAGGTGCAAGGTCAGGAGTAAACTTGTTGCCTAAGGCTATCTGCATACCACACCTTTCATTTTGCCCCTCCCAGTAGAATGTGCCCTCCAAGAATGTAGTTTAGTCTAGTACATCTTTCAGGCCATCAGTTCATCCATCAGGTTGAGAAAGGTTCTCTGACCTTGCATTAAGTGCCAATACAGCTACACAAAACATATCCTGGCAGTATCCCAAGCAATTCTATTATTGGTGCATGGTGAAGGAGAAAGAGATGCTAGAGTAAATGTGGAAACCACCATCTGTTGCCTTCTCCTCCTCTTTTGTGTGTGCCACAGTGCCACAGTGATGCATCTGAAGAAGGCTCTGACTAAAAGAACATAACATGACATGCTATAAAAGGTCATTTCATAGACATAAAGCAGAAGAAACTAACTATGGATAAGAGTCTCTTGGCAAGTTTAGTGCCTAAGAACACTATTGATCACCCCCTTCTCCTTCTTCACAGATAGAGAGAAATTTATATTAACACAAAAACAGATTTAGTAGAGGCCATCTTTTCAAGAACAGGAACAGACATATCATTTTATGACATGCATTACACAAAACTTTTAAGAACAGGCTGAATCTACACTGACTAAATAAAGTGTTTTACCTTGATTACAGTCTCATTGGAACACATGACATCCCTCTCCTTCCAGTGTGAAAACTACTTCTTGTTAATGCATGAGGGCTTTAATGCAATAAAAAAAAATCCACTTTACTCTGTTGCATTTGGGAAGAAGTGCTTTTTTAAATGTGTGGTTTGAATCCAAAATTGGGGTTGCAATGAAATTGGGGGTGAAGGGAAGGTGGGGCCAGGTTGGGAGGTGGTCATCTAAGTCAGGTGGCCACCTAGGTCACCTGATCATTCCTGCAACAAAAGGGTAGCACTCTTGTTTGTACTGGCATCTGGAAAAGACAATGTTGACTTTTTTCCCCCTGGATTTGGTGTTTGTATGCACACATTTTCAGGCCAGCATTTCACCTCAGCCTTCTCTCAGGCCTTTATAGAAAGGCAGGCAGGCAATCATAAGGAAGGGAAAATGAAGGTTATTTGATTAAGCAAATATGTGAATATGCCCATGTATTGCAGGAATCCAAAAACAAAACAAACCTGCAGCTCCTGTGCTTGTATGAACCAGACATAAAACCAATATGGCAAACACAAGCATACAGTGGTAGCACCCTCCTGTACCAATGTGGTTACCTAATGGTGATTCCATATGGCTTTCCAAACTGATTTCAGTTTAGATTAAAACTGGTGTGTGTGGAAGTAAACAGTTCAGACTGGGGTGGAGATACTACACAATGGACCTGGCATATCGCCCTTATGCAGATTCAGACTTAAGATGAAAAAAATTGTGGCCTATATCCACCTGTTTCCCACAAACAGAAACAAAAACAACCAGTTCTCCCACCCAGCCTTACTCAGGAGTTCACAACAAACATTAAAAGCAACATATGGAGGAGGGAATGCACTAGTCTCACTTCAATTGTCCTTGTTTTCTTTTAATAAATAAATAAATAAATAAAAATGATTTATTTCTAGCCCGCCCAATCATGCAGAATCCGGGCAGGTTACAACAATATATAGTGTGATGTCTGAAAACACATATGAATGTTCTCTACGCAAACCCTAAAAAAACCTTTAAAAAAAGGTTCGGGGTTTCATGGAGGACTTCCATTCACAAAGGAGGTTCTTGTCTTTGGACTGTCACTCTCAGACTGCTGAATCTTAATACTTTTTCTGAACATTTGGAAAAGTGCAATCTGCCTTGTCTTGCTGCCTATACTAGGAAGAAGTAGCTTCTTTTCGGGTCATTTTAGGAACAGTTTTAGCGCTCTTAGATATTTGGAGTGTTTTATTCCAATAGAAGGGTTTACTTCTGGCTTCATTACTTATGCTCCTGAACTGGGCCAATGAGCTGAGCATTTCTCACACAACAATGCTTGAAAAGCTAATTTCTAGCATTAGTTATTTAAACCCTATAACAGAAGCACAATATCTATTGCTTTAGCTACAAAAGCTTCATGGGTGGCGGGGAGAAGAGTAGCCTGAATTATTACAAACTCCAAAAGGCATCAGAAGAAACTTCCGGCGGAATGGCGGGCGCGAGGATCGCTGATTAGGTTGCTCCTGACGGCGATCGCTTGCTGCGGGGATTAGCTCCGTCCCAGAGGTTCCGGAGCGGAGATCTGGTTCCCCAAAAAAGGGACAAACAGAGGGACCCTCGTCCACGATCGAGACCCCCAGCATCCCCCATACCGAATGGTGAGAAAGATCAGGGGGTTTGTGGAGGGAGCCGGACTGCGGAGGGCCAGCCACGTCTGCAGCAAGTCGCCTTTTTAGGCAAAGCGCTGCCGCCGCTTTTATTTTAGGGAGAAAGAACTAAGACTCTAAAAAGAACTAATCCCTTTAAGAACGCAACCGATGGAGATATCTCCCGAGGAGAAACAACTTTGATGTTCGAAGAGCATTGCTAGAATTTTTTTTTTACTTAAATTTGAATATTAATCTTCTTGTGCCAAATTAAAATGGAGTGTTAGAAGAAGAAAAAACTAGGAAGTTGGGCACTATATTGGGGAAAAGCGCTGTGATCTACAACCACCCAATATAAAATTGAGGGAGACTCTACCCCTGTGGACAAATATTATTAAAATATTGATTTTTGATCGAACCTATTTACTTGGACCGTAATTGGATTTATTTGGACTGAATCTGAAAACAAAGGATTATTTATTTGGGTCAAATTTGGATTTATCTGGACTAAATTTGGATTTATTTGGATTTATCTGGACTAAATTTGGATGGGACTGATTTGTTAAATTTGTTGAATTTGGACTTTGAAACTTGGACTCTAAAAGTTGAATTATACAAAGTGAATTAAAGAAAAGACACACAAATCCGCCAATTATAATAGTGGAATCTGGGTAAAACGAAGAAGTGGTATAAAGAACATTACTTTTGAGATCAGCAGCCCATAATATTTTTAACTGAGGACTTTTCCTTTTGTTCTTTTTGTGGTGGACTCAATATTGGTCTTTTTAGTTTTTGTTTCTTTTTGGAACTGCTCTTTTGGAATACCAGTGGGATCTGGGCGGACACTCAAAAGAAGGAGCTGACCTTGAAAACGCCGACACTGCTGGAAATGAGTCATTTGTTTTGTTTAAGCCAGTGAAGCTTATAAAAGGAGAAGACCGAATAAACTGTTACTTTACATTGTTACTCTACATTGAAACAAAACAAACTTCTAAAGGATCTGAAAGTACTGATCATTCTGTTATTAATTACTTGATATTTTCTGCTGACACTTTTTGCATACTGGGTTATTTTTGTATCTCACTTGGTTATTCCCTTTGAAGGGTTTGATTTACGGTAGTTATAATCTCTTGTTCGGACCTATAATTGGGGTTTATATTTATGTGCTAGGAGAAAAGGAGCGGGAAATTCTTATTGTTATCTCTTCTTTGAAGTTCCAAAACTATTTAGAAACTTAAGAAACTTAAGAAATTCACTCATTAAATAAATAAATAAATAAATAACAATAATAACAATAATAAAAACAAATCTAATAAATAATTAAAGGAACAAATTAATTTAAAAATCAAACTTAAATTATTTTTTAAGAAATTTGGGAATTTGTGGAGAATCACTGTAGAGAATTGCTGATTGATATTATCTAATTGGTCTTGTGAATTTCTTTAGTTTAAAGTGGGAAAATTAAATACTGGGGAAATTGAAAACTCAGATTTTGGAAATTTAAGTATAGTGGATAGTGGTTGTTGAACTTAAAAATTAAAAATGGCCTTCATGAAAAAACCACCACCAAGTCAAACACTACCGGTCACCCAAAGAAGACCATCCTTTGAAGCAATTAAACTATCAGAACAAAATGAACTGATGCTGGAAGAAATGAGACGTATGCGTGAAGAAATGAGAGAAGATAACCTAAGGATTAAAGCAGAAATAAGAGAAGAAGTGAGGCAAGAGATCAAGAATGAGATGAAAGATATGAAACACTCTTTAGAACAGATCACCTCTGATGTGGGAAGAATAACCAACAAATTAGGAAAAATGGAAGTGAATATAAGACAAAATGAAACCAAGATAGAAAGCTTATTGAAACAACAGAAAGAAGATCAAGAAATTATGACAAGAATGGAAATTAAACAAAGAGAAAATTCCCTTAAATTTAGGGGGATCCCGGAACGGAGTGGTGAGAACTTATACAAACTATTAGCTAAAGCTTTAGCTGACTTTGTGGATGAACCAGAAGAGCAATTTCCATGGGAACTGGACAGATCATACAGAATCAACTCTAAGGCAGCGAGAACTAAAGATGTACCCCGAGATGTGATAGTTTTTTTTGTGAGAAAACAAACGCGAGATCTTGTGCTACAACATAGTTACAACAAGGAACTAATTATCGAGGGAAGAGTGATCCGAATTTTTAAAGACATCCCAGGAAGAGTGCTGAAATCTAGAAAAGAATACACATTTTTGACAGACCAATTGAAAGTTCACGGTATTCCTTTCCGATGGGAAGAAATCGAAGGCCTATCTCTCACTTGGAAGTTAAAAAGATATAGATTGAACTCAATTGAGAAAGCAGTCAATTTTTGGAAAAAATATAGAAAAGAAATCGAAGAAAACAAAAGTAGTAGCCCTAACGAACAAAGAACTGGAAAAAGACCCAGGCTACAGAACTCTCTGCTGGAAACATCGGACAAAGAATTGGAACTCCAAGTTACAGAAACAGGAAAAGAGGAAGAAGTGTAATCAGGTGTTAAAAGTTTAAAAACTATTAAGGGTTTTATAAATTGTTGAATTTCTCTTAATTGCTCTCGAATAAGAAAGGGGAGGGAGATAGGGAAAAAGAAAAACTTTTCTCTTTTTTTTATCAATAAAGAAAGGAATTTAAAGAAACAAAGGAAGAGTTAAACATATAGGTTTTGTTTGCCTGCAAATATCTCGGCTTTTCCACTTCCTATATATATATATATATATATATATTGTTGTTTTTTTTCTTTTTTTCCTTTCTTCTTTTTTCTTTCTTTCTTTTATTATTTTCTTCTTATATTTTATATACTCTCTTTCTTTTCTTTCTCCTTTTCTTTTTTTCTTTTCCTTTTTTTTCCTTTTTTTTCTTTTCTTTTTTTCTTTCTTCTCTTCTTTTCTTCTTAGCTTAGGATAAAGCCATCACAAAATGAATTTTATTTCCCTAAATGTTAAAGGTTTGAACTCCCCACAAAAGTGGAAAAAGGTATTTGCGTTATTAGAAAAACAAAAATGTGAGGTGATTTGTCTACAGGAATCCCATATTAAATCTGAAGAAATCAGACTAATTAAAAACAAGAAATTAGGTAAAGAATTTGTGGCTTCAACGAATAAAAGAAAAAAAGGAGTTATCATATATGTTAATGAACATATAAATTCAAAAGAAATCTTTAAAGATAACAAAGGTCATCTCTTGGGTGTAGAAATTAATTGGAAAGGGGAAAAAATTTTAGTGGTGGGCATATATAGCCCATTAGAGAATAAGGCAAAGTTTTATGAAGAATTGAGTAAAAAATTACTAGATTTCAATTATGATAATCTTATTCTCTTAGGAGATTTCAATGGGGGTAATTAATCCTAAAGCAGACAGGAAATCCACAAAAAAAATTAAAGATAAACAAGGTAAATTACCCAAAACTTTCTTCAGTCTAATAAAAGATCATATGTTAGTAAACGTGTGGAGATACCTATATGGATCAACAGAAGGATTTACATTTTATTCAGACAGCCACAGATCCTTGGCCAGGATAGATTTAATGCTAGTTAGCAAACCTCTATTGAATGAAATAAAAAGTATGGAAATATTACCAAGATTAATCTCAGATCATAATCCCCAAACTCTGATGTTTAAAGATCATGTAAAAAGAAAATATTGGAGACTAAATGAAGAACTGCTAAAAGAACCAGAGATAATAGATAAAGCAAAAAAAAATAATCATAAACTTTTTAAAGGAAAATACGTGTAAAGAGTCAAAAATGAAAACAATATGGGATACTTTTAAAGCAGTAGTAAGGGGTTTTTTATTCAGCAAAATGTCATATATCAAAGGAAAAAAAGACAGAAATTAAAAAATTTAAATGATTTGGTTAAAGAAAAGGAAGAGGTTTTGAAAAAAAATCCAAAAGATAAGGTGGTCTTAAAAGAAATTAAGATGGTGAAAAAACAAATATCTTTGGAATTGGTCTCAGAAATGGAACACAAATTGAAAAAACTAAAACAAAATAACTTTGAACACGCAAACAAAACTGGGAAGTGGTTGGCGCTAAAACTGAAAAGAGAAAAAGAAAAGAAACAAATAATTAAAATTAAGGATGAGAAAGGAATATATACTCAACCAGAAAAAATCCAAGAGGTTTTTGTCCACTTCTATAATAATCTCTATAAAGAACATGCAATAGATGAATTAAAACTCAAGAACTACTTAGAGAGTACTGAACTGCCCATATTAAATGAGACACAGAAAGAGCAACTGAATGTAACTATCACCAAAGAAGAATTAATTGAAGCAATATTAGAAAGTAAGGAGGGTAAAACCCCAGGTCCAGACGGCTTTCCAGCAAGTTTTTTCAAAGCATTTAAAGATGAGATAAGTGCACCATTTTTAAATACAATAGAGAAAATAAAAGAGGAAGGAATTCCGGACACGTGGAAAGAAGCTAATATAACATTAATCCCTAAAGAAAATAAAGACTTAGAGAATCCAACAAACTATCGGCCGATATCGCTTCTTAACGTGGATTACAAGATTTTCACAACTATTCTGGCCAAAAGGCTGAAAAATTGTCTAAATAGGTTAATAGGCGAAGATCAAAGGGGATTTTTGCCAGGCAGATATATGAAGGATAATCTTAGGTATATATTGAATGTAGTAGAATATTATGAAAGGCATAGTGACAAAAAATTGGGTTTGTTTTTCTTCGATCTAGAAAAAGCTTTTGATTCGGTTAATTGGATTGCATTAGAAGAAACAGCAAAGAAATTAGAGCTAGGGGAAACATTTATAATGTGGATAAAAGAAATTTATAAACAGCAAAAGGCCCATATTCTGATTAATGGAGATAAATCGCAGGCCATTTCAATAGCTAGGGGCACCAGACAAGGGTGTCCCCTTTCCCCCCCTAATATTTCTAATAATAATGGAGATACTTATAAAAAAAATCAATAATGAAGTCAATTTAAAAGGCATAAAAATTAAAAAATATAGCTATAAAGTCAAAGCATATGCCGACGATTTGATTGTAAATTTGGAAGACCCAAAAGAAAGTACAGAATTACTAATGAGCATAATGAATGAGTTTGGAGATATGACGGGCTGCAAGATCAATAAAGCTAAATCAGTTATAATTACAAAAAATATGAAACAGCAGGAAGAGGAAGAAATCCAAAAATTAACAGGGATAGAGATAAAGAAAAAAGTCAGATATCTAGGTGTATATATTACAAAAGAGACTATAGACTTATTTGAAAATAACTATACCAAGACCTGGAAAGAAATTCAAAAAGACTTAATTAAATGGAGTAAGCTACAACTCTCCCTATTAGGAAGAATTGCAGTAATTAAAATGGCCATTTTACCTAAGATGTTATTTTTATTTCAAATGCTCCCAATTATCATTAATAATAAACCATTTCTGAATTGGCAAAAGGATATTTCGAAATTTATTTGGCAAGGAAAAAAACCGAGAGTAAGACTCAAAGTGTTGCAAGATTCGAAGGATAGAGGAGGATTAGCATTACCTGATTTCTCGCTATACTTCGAATCATGTGGCTTAAATTGGATAACGGAGTGGTTAAAACTAGAAGAAAGAAGATTATTAGAATTGGAAGGAGAAGGAATTAAATTTGGCCTACATGCCTATCTAATATATAATAAAGAGAAAACTAATCAGGCATTTAATAACCACTGCATAAGGAAAACGCTTCTGAAAATTTGGAAAAAATACAAAAATAGAATAGTGAACAAAATTCCTATGTGGCTGTCGCCACAGGAAGCATACTATAGAAAAGAAATGGACAAAGACGAAAAATGGTGCACTTATAAAGACTTGTTAGAAAAACGGGCAGGGGGATTTAAAATTAAGGAGTGGGAAAAATTAGAAGAAAGGGGATTTAATCTGGGATGGTTCCAATACAGACAACTTTATGAAAATGCTAAAATAGATATGAAATGTCAAGGAATTACCAATAATAAAACAGAATTAGAAGAGATTTTTTTTGGCAAAAAGAAAAAAATGATTGGAACTATATATAAAAAGTTGCTGGAATACCGAATGGAAGACGAAATAGTAAAAGAGGTGATGGTAAAGTGGGCGAAAGATATAGGCCACTCCATAAACTTAGAACAATGGAAGAATATATAGAAAAAAGGGTTGAAATACACGGTGTCCCAAAATTTAAAAGAAAATTGGTACAAAATCTTTTATAGGTGGTATTTAACCCCAGATAGGCTGACAAAAATCTATAAGAACACTACAAATAACTGTTGGAAATGTGGGAAAGCGCCAGGAACTTTGTTTCATTGCTGGTGGAAATGCAAGGTAGCAAATAAATATTGGAGTATGATAAATGAGAATATTAACAAAATGCTAAAGACCAAAATAGAAATGAAACCTGAGATTTATCTACTAGGAATTTTAGATGATGAGTTAGAAAGAAAATACGGCAGAATATTATTTCGTTTGATTATGATAGCTAGAATAACCTTCGCACAGAACTGGAAGAAAGAAATAATTCCCACTAAAGAAGACTGGATATGGAAATTATATGACATAATGGAAGCGGATAAGTTGACACAATTATTGAGAGACGAATCACAGGAAAGTTTTTATAAAACATGGAGTCCAGCAATTGAGTTTTTAAAAGAGCAATGGGGAGAAATCGCAATCTTAAGCTTAAAAAAGAATAGTATTAAAAACAATAGAGATAGAAGGAATAATGAAAAGAAAGAAAAAAATAACAGATCATAGCAATAATCAAAGAAAGAAGGAATAAACTATCAGATTTAAGTGGTAAGATTAGGAGAAATTGTTAAACTATTAACAAGAGTACAAGGAAGAAAGAATAACATCAAAGAAAAGGAAACGATAAAAATAGGGAGATGGTGAATATCTATATAAAATAGTAATTCGGAAGCGAGGAAGTTCAAGTAACATTAATTTTATTTTATTTGGTTTTCTCTCTCTCTCTCTCTCTTTTTTTTTTGGTTGTGTTTTTTTTTGGGGGGGGGGGGGTTTGTCTTGTCCTTGCCAGGTTTTTTTTTTTTTTTGGTTGTTTTGTTTTGTCTTGTTTTGTGTTTTTGTGTTTTTCGAATTTAAATTTAGGTCTAGTAAGTAGTAGATAAGAAATACAGATAGAAGAGAAGCATAAGAAATAAATATAAGATGGTAAAGATGAAGCATAAATGAGACAATTTATGTTAATGAAACTGCATTATATATATGATATATTGGTTATATATTAATTGGTTATAAACTTATTTATTTTATTTTATTTTATTTTCTTTTTCTTCGGTTTTTGTGTTTATTATGTGATAATGTACCTGTATGATGTTTAAGAAGAAATAAACTCTAATTTAAAAAAAAACAAACAAACTCCAAAAGGCATCATACAATCATAGAATTGTAGAGTTGGAAGAGACCTCAAGGGCCATCCAGTCCAACCACCTGCCATGCAGGAAGACACAATCAAAGCACCCCCGACAGGTGGCCATGGCCACCCAGCCTCTGTTTAGAAATATCCAAAAGAGACTCCACTACTCTCCAAGGCAGTGAATTCCATTGTTAAACAGCTCTTACTGTTCCTGCTAATGTTGAGGTGGAATCTCTTTTCCTGTAGCTTGCATCCACTGGTCTGTGTCTCAGTCTCAGGAGCAGCAGAAAACAAGCTTGCTCCATCCTCAAAGTGACATCCCTTCAAATATTTAAACACAGCTATTACATCATCTCTTAACCTTCTCTTCTCCAGGCTAAACATATCCAGCTCCTTAAGTCTCTCCTCATAAGGGATGGTCTCCAGATCTTTCACCATTTTGGTCACTCTCCTCGGGACACACTCCAGCTTCTCAATAATCTTCTTGAATTTTGGTGCCGAGAACTGGACACAATATGCTATGCATCAAACTATTGAAAATAGTCCTTTGAAAAATATAAGCCTTAGCCACAATGAATGGAAGTCTCTTTTTGTGAAATATAATAAGGAATAAGGCATTTCCATCCCCCCCCCTCAATAACAGCCAATGGAGAACAGTGGTTTGGGCATTGAGCTGTGATTTTGGAGACCGGGGTCTGAGTCCTCCCTCAGCCATGGAAACTCACAGTGTGACCATTGACAAGTCACACTTTCTCAGCCTGAGAAGAAGAGAAAGACAAATCCCTTCTGAATAAATCTTGCCAAGGAAATCCCTGTAATAGCACACCCACGGCTCTTGACGCAATCGCCCCCGAGCATCCTCTCCTACCCGCTCCTAACTGCAAGCCCTGGTTCATGGAGGATCTCAGGGAGATGAAGCAGGTTGGACGATGACTAGAGCGCAGATGGCGGAAGACGACTCTTCTCCGACAGAACTCGTCATAGGCAGCATCTTCGCGCCTATCAGGAGGCTTTGCATGCAGCACACAGATCCTTCTGCTCTGCACGCATCGCGTCTGCAGAGTCTCGCTCAGCAGAGCTGTTTAAGGTGGTGGGGGAGCTGACGAGGGTTCCCCCTGCGCCAAATCCCCTACTTGCCCCAACAACAGCCTGCTGTGATGTGTTTAACACCTTCTTTGCAGACAAAATCTCTCGGATAAGGGCTGACTTGGAAGTCAATGTTTTGTCAGAGTCCATAGATGAGGCGTCCAACAATTCCGTTGTTGCTTTTTTACTGGATGAATTTCAACCTGCCAGTACTGAGGACATGGACAAGCTCCTTGGAAGTTTGAGGAAGATGACTTGCGCTCTCGATTCTTGTCCATCTTGACTGGTCATCCAGGAAGGGACACATTGAGAGTATTCCTTCGGGATACAATCAATGCGTCCCTCAGGGAGGGTTCTCTCCCATCTTGTCTAAAGGAGGTGGCTGTTAGACCCCTCCTGAAGAAGCCCTCCCTTGATCCCCTGGACAGAAACAACTACAGACCAGTTTCCTTGCTCCCATTTTTGAGCAAGGTGATCGAGAGAACAGTCCCCGCCCAACTTCAAGCTGTCCTGGATGAAATTGATTATCTAAATCCATTTCAAACTGGCTTCAAGACAGGACATGGAGTTGAGACTGCCATGGTCGCTCTGGCTGATGACCTCCGCTTGAGCATCGACAGAGGTAGTGTGGCCCTGCTGGTGCTCTTGGATCTCTCAGCGGCCTTTGATATGATAGATCATTCATCCTTTTGGGTCGACTGAAAGAGTTGGGGATGGGGGGTACCACACTCCGGTGGTTCCAGTCCTTTCTCTCCAGGAGATCCCAAAGGGTAAGGCTCGGGGACAGTTGCTCTTCTAAGATTGAACTTAATTGTGGCGTCCCTCAAGGCGCCATCCTGTCCCCGGTGCTGTTTAACATCTATATGAAGCTGCTGGGTGAGATCATTTGGAGGCATGGAGCTCAGTGTCTTCAGTACACTGATGACACTCAGATCTACCTCTCCATGACAGGATCATTGGCCCAGACTTCATATGGCATCTCTCCTCTCAATGACTGTCTTGCGGCAGTAATGGATTGGATGAGGGAAAACAGGTTGAAGCTCAATCCGGATAAAACGGAGGTCTGTCACAGGACCGAAGCCAGGATTGGGAATACACCTTCCGATCCTAGATGGGGTCACACTCTCCTCGGAGGATCCTGTTCGCAGTCTGGGGGTATTTCTTGATTCGTCGCTTCACATGACTAGTCAGGTGAATGCGGCAGTCAGGAGTACCTGCTATCAGCTTTGGCTGATAAGCCAGCTGCTCCCCTTCCTGAAGCTGAAGGACCTGGAGTCAGTGGTACCAGCTTTGGTAACCTCACAATTGGACTTCTGTAATGTGCTCTACATGGGGCTATCCTTGTGCCTAACTCGGAAACTTCAATTAGTTCAGAATATGGCAGCCAAGCTTGTCATGGGAACATAACACCGGTGCTCAAATCTCTCCACTGGCTGCCGATCAGTTTCCTAGCGCAGTACAAGGTGTTGGTTTTAACCTTTAAAGCCCTACATGGCTTGGGTCCATCTTATCTGAGGGACCGCCTCCTCCCGTACGAACCCCCCGCACACTCTGGTCTTTTGGGAGGAACCTGTTGCAGCCTATGAAAACTAGGTTGGCACAGACCTCCCAGAGGGCCTTTTTGGCTGTCGCTCCCAGGCTATGGAATGG
Source organism: Urosaurus nigricauda (assembly GCA_034509955.1). Classification (NCBI taxonomy): domain Eukaryota; kingdom Metazoa; phylum Chordata; class Lepidosauria; order Squamata; family Phrynosomatidae; genus Urosaurus; species Urosaurus nigricauda. The sequence continues at coordinate 143,600,005 of JAOEGL010000001.1, read as the reverse complement.
CCTGCTGGACGAGATGCGTCTTATTACATTTTCTGATTGCTTTAAAAAAGCCTTAAAGATGCATCTCTTCCGGCAGGCCTTCCCAGAAAGCTCTTAACTCCCGGCTCTGTTTGTATCAAGCCTCTCTCTTTATTCTTCAACATCTTGAACTGGATATCCATGCAACGGCAGTTATTTTTATATTGTAATTTTAATTATCTTGTTTTAATTTGATGCTAGTTTAATTCTATTTTAAGGGGCCGGTGGTTGGGCATGGGCAATGAATGTTTTATCTTGTAATTTTTAATTGATGTAACCTGCTCTGATTGGATAAAGAGGAGTGGGCTATAAATAAAATTTATCCCTTTGTCATCTTAATTATCAGGGGGAGAGAGAGGCCTGCCAGCTCCATCAGGCCTGGCCTAGATTTAAGTGGATGAGCCCTCCCTTCGTCATCTTCATCATCAGAGGGAGAGAGAGGCCTGCCAGCTCCATCAGGCCTGGCCTGAACTAAGAAGCAGAGCCCTCCCTCCATACCATCTGCCTTGGTCCAGGCGTCAGAGGGAGAGAAGAACTTTTGAACCTGATCCTCTCCCCCCCCCCCCCATTACCTTCTCCTTTTGTGTCGTGTCTTCTTAGATAGTAAGTCTGAGGGCAGGGAACCGTCTAATTAAAAATAATAATTGTAACCAGCTCTGATAGCCCTTAAGGCTGAAGTGCGGGGTATAAATACTCAAATAAATAAATAAAAAATAAATAAAAAATATGTTCCACTTAGGATTGATATAAGGCACACAACAGCAACAACAATTTTTCTTTTAAACACGTTTTAGAAAAAGGTCCTCATTAAAGTCAGTTTATATTTCATACTGGTAGAATATGCAGGGTTGATCCAATTTGTCATTAGTAAGCTTCTCTCCTTTAAAAAAAAAGGGGGGGGTGAAGGGGAAGAAACATAGGTTTTACAAGTATTCAGGTAAAGAGCAAAAATCTTAAGGTTATGAAGCAAGTTCAAAACAAATAAATAGTCTGCCAATATTGCTTTCTCTCACATTCATTTCTTTTTTGAGCTTTCAGGGTTGAAAAGGCTTCATCCATTTATGTGAATTTTATTCATCAAAATTTCATATATATATATATATATATACACACACACACACATAAAACAATCACATGCAATTCTCAACCATTTTTGCATATCAAATTCAGCTACACCCAGTGTGGAAGAGACCATGATTTACTGGACTGCTGACAAGTTAATGATAAGGAGCCGACAAAAAAAATTAAAACAAAATAAAATTGCAGCAATCAGAATTCAGCAGCACAAACATGGTTGAATATAGTGGTAGTCAAAGCCAAGTTTTTAAGAGCTAAATAATCAATGCTCCCTGGAAGAATGGTGGCCAATCTGTTAGTTTTGTTTATGCTCACATTCAGTTGTTTTAAAATCTATAGTCTCTGCCATATTAATTCCATCTAGAAATTTGCCAGTGATAAAAAGTTCTCATCAAACAAGGAATCAACAGAAATCCTCTGAAGATGGACTTTGACCAGCTGCTTTGGTTTCCACTTTGCTTACGAGCTCAACTCAAGGTGCTGTTTTTGACCTATAAAGCCCTTAACAGCTTAGGGCCACAATATCTTGAAGGCTGTTCTTCCTATGGGAGTCTGCCCAGAATTTGAGATCTTCAGCAGAGGCTCTGTGACATATTTCACAATCCCAAGGTGGTGAGTATATGAAATAGGGCTCTTGTCTTTGTCTTTTTCTGTAGTAGCACCCTGACTGTGAAACTCCCTCTTCCCCTGGGGAGTCAGGCTGGCTCTGTCTATACCAAGCTTCCAACAATCATTAATATTTTGTCAGGGCTTTTGTTCTTGTATTTATTTTAATCTGTTTTCAAATAATATTTTGTTCCTGCTGTGTTCAAAACCTAAAGTTGTATTACATGTTGCTATGGGGAACCTGAAGGGCCCTGAAGGATGTGAAATCTTTTAATAATTGTGTAAATAATTTTTTAAAAATAAGGAAGTAAGTTAGATTGCTGTAATGTCTACATATGGATACTTCACAAGGAAATATAATCATAATGTATGTAGACTGTAAATCCTTTTGTCAGGGGTGGCCTCCTTTTGTGTTCCACACACTGTCAAACAAGCATCACATCCAACCACCAACCATTTATCTACCTTGTCATTTACAATAATTTCCTACAAAGGATCAGCTAAACCCGTACTTGTGGGTTAAAGGCTAAAAACTACCATACTCTTTGTCTGGTCCTTGAAATGTTGCAGATAGAAACACACACACAGAGAGAGGAAGTAGAGAGGAAGAGCAAGCCTTAGGCTTTCAAGTATGCCTGTGAATTATTAACTAGACCTTCCATTAAGTTGTACTAAAATTCCTCACAAATTGGTGGAAAGAAACCATCCAATGGCCACTAAGTGTAATTTTACTAGAAGGCTTTTGATTTTTGAAAATGCATGCTTTGTTAAGAGGTTTTCATTCCCCCTCAAACATCTGCATCCAAATGAATCTTGCATTACCTTTTTCCAAGTATGTTCTCAAAATGGGAAAAAAAGTCTGCCATCCAACTTTTCTGAGCAAAATATTGCAGCATAGTGATGAGAAGGGAGGAACAAGAGGGTCTGCAAAAAACAATAGTGGGCTTATGAGCCTTGTATGTTGTCTATCCATGTTCTAAGGATGCATGATATCATTTTCATCAGTGTCTTTTCTCACCCATCAGGCTGTGCAAAAAAGAATATTAGGGTAAATTAGACACATCTGATACACAACTGGTACACAATGTTGCATTCTCCCACAATTTCTACACTATTTTAATGTCTCCATCTTCTCTTACTTCTCTTCTCCTCTCCCTTCTTTATTCTTTCAACATAATTCTTTCAGCCCACATATAAAGCATGGCACAAAGTGATGCAGTTGATTTAGGAATGGAATCTGATTGGAGTGTCAGCATACTGACTGACGGAAGTGTTAATGGTGGTTTTGGAACACTCCTGGTAATGGTGGCTCATGCTCAGGGACAACCAGCTTTATTGAGTTGAGTAAGATACAGTATATTGTCAAGAAAGCATGCATAGGATTTCAGTCTTATCCTTTGTCTACATTCTTCTCATTCAAGTTTCAGAGTTTAGCCCTATCGTCCCAAGACCTAGCTTATCCAGCTTATCATACATTGGATTGTCCAACTGGGAATACACTGAGAGACTTGCCCAGATAATTATAGCCAACTCTAGTTATAACCAAGCTTGCTCATTTATTAGTCTCATTGGAGAATTGTTCCTTTATAACTTTGGCCACATCACAAGAAGACATGACTCATTAGAAAAGACAATGATGATGGGGATGGTAGAGGGCACTAGAAAGAGTGGATGACCACATGACAGATGGATAGACTTAATCAGGGAGACCATGGGCCTGAGCCTAAAGGGCCTGAGCAGAGAGGTAGAGAATAAGGGGGCTTTAAGATGTCTTATTCACAGAGTCACCGTAAATCAAGGTCAACTTGAAGGCAGCTAACCACAAGTGTGTTTAGTATTTTATGTTTGAAAAATGGCAATAGGAATGTCACTGAACAGTCTTATGATTCTGGAATGTTTTATTTTTGAAAGACATTTTGTCAGGAAGAACAAAAAAGGGACAGGGCAAGCCAGCTGTCTCTCCTTGGGCAGGATGAGCATATGGCAGGAGGAGCAGGTGACAATATTACTGGCCTAGACACGCACTCATGCACACACAATTCCCAGACATACACACACACCGACTCGCATCCTTTTAGTAGTATATTCAATGTAAGTTAACCCTATTCCTGTGTATGTCTTGTTTTGATCATTGAGAAAATCTGTACAGCAGTGATTCCCAAACTTTGGTTCTCCACTTGTTTTGGACTTCAACTCCCAGGAGCCCTAACCAGCTTGGTCAACAGTCAGGAATTCTGGGAGCAGAAGTCCAAAACATCTGGAGGACCAAAGTTTGGGAACCACTGCTCTACAGTAACCAAAGCCCCCTTCTATAACCTACTGTAAAGCTGCCATAGCCTTCCACCTTGGTCATTTCTGTCTGGTGAAGAGCATGGTGCGGGTGTGAGATCACAGAAGCATCTGGATATGCCCTATAGCTAGACATGAAACTATTACATCTACTTCTGGAACCTCATGAGGCCCCCATCATATCTCAGCAGATAATGAAATCACTTCAGTTTGGCTATAGGAATGTAGACCACCAATCTGTGAGAATTTTTAGTACAAGCTTATGTGATTCCCCCCTGCTCCCCTAAGCAGAAATAGCTGTGGGTGGGGGATGTTAGTGGCTCTATGGTAGGTTTGGGTGGCAATGAATGACACAATGAACTCCTATCCACACACACACACACACACACACACACACACGGTATGTATATACATAGATACTATTCTATATACTTATATCCTATAGCTGCCACTGGATCTTGCTTATCATCCATTCAGTGCTCCAAAATTTCTCAGCAGATGATGTAATCATTTCACATTTGACTACAGGAACATCACCACAAGCTTCTGTTGCTCCGTCTGCTTTCCTACCAATTTGAATTATATAATATATATAGACAGACATACACATATCCCCTATAACTACCACTGGATGAAACTTGTCATCAGTTCCAATGGGCATCCCTGAGGAAGGTGAAAGCTGAAATATCTGATGATTCATTTGTACAAATGCCTTTTCTCATTCATTTTAAAAGCTATTCATTGTTATGGTATTTATCTGAAGGGGTGCTGCTCAGTTGCTTTGTTCACCTATGTGTGCATAAGCATGTGGCTATACATGAATGGCATGATAAATCTAGTGTAGGATTTAATCCAGACTTAAAGAGGGGTATCCAAGGTGCTGAATCATATTCCTAGGATAGTGCCTTTACATTTTAGACTAAAACCCTGGAGTATATTCACTTCCCCCACCAATATGAGGCCCACCAACTGAAGGGGGGAATCTCCATTTCTTGCTAACTCTTCCCAACCTCCCTTGTGAGCTGATATAACTGATTTTAAAAAGCAGAAAGCAGAAGGTGTCCTGAATCAGATCTGGCCACGTAGCTGTGTTAGGCATATAGAGGATGCTGGCTACTGTGAAGTGACTCCTTTTGATCCACAGCCAGAGACATTTGTTTCAATATGCCACATGCAAGAACCAGGTAAAATATTGCTCACTTAAAAATCCCAATAAATTATCACTTTTAAGTTTCTGTCTTTTTTTAAAAAAGGGATATATACTGCATCAGAACACAGCAATCCCATCCCAAGTAGAAATGAGTTTGTTGGGAAAAAGCATGGGGAGGAAGAAAGGAGTGCTGGTAGGGGAAAAATGATGATGAAAAGTAGAAAGTGAAAGTGAATAAAGGGAAGCAAATAAAAGAGTGTATAAAACCTCATAATTTATGATTGCTCTGCCAAAAGAGGCTGAATGTATGGCATAAAAGTAAAGGAAGAAAACAAATCTCCTTTGCCTTTGCTCTGAGAAAGGTTTAATGGGCAGCATTCCTCAAAATGGCTGTTCTGAGTGCCCTGCACAGCAATATATAAAAGAATCTGAAACCATCATAACCATGGGAGTAAATAGAGAAGTGGTAATACATAAGGCAGTAATGGACTGGGAGTTTCCTGTCTTGCACTACTGTAATTATTTTGCAATATTATAGCCAGTCTTTGACATGTCAGATAACTTTTATAATTCAACTGTATGCCACCAGTGTATAATTTGCTCCTGTGTTTGTCAAATATGAAGCCCCAAAAGATGGTCAGAATCCATTCTGACCAGTTGTTCCTAACCTAGTGCTTTCCAGTTGTATTGGACTACAGTTGTCTTCAGTCCCCAGACAGCATGGCTTTTGGCTGTGAGGGAAGTCATAGTCCAACTCATCTGGAGACCAAGAGAGGCAAAGCTAGAGATCTTTTACATAATGTGTGCATTTGTGCAATTGTGTGTATGACTGCATAAACCCAAGGAGCAATTCTTTGTGTGAGACTTGGACACCACCCACCATCCCATAAAGCATGCAGATATCTGAAGCAGTATTCAAGTTATCATATCCACATAACCCACATCTTCCTGAAAGATCCAGGTCATACTGAGGCAAGTTCCTAAAGATAAATCAAAATATATGAAGCAAAGGGGAGAAGAAAGACTCTTGGTATTTGTTAGTGGTGTCCCATCAAAGTACTAACCAGAGCTGACCCTACTTAGCTTCCAAGCTCAGATAGAACCTGTCATTAATCAAAATGGTGACTGATGTGAAGAAATCAAAAGACCAAGATTTGGAAGGGCAGTTATGAAGAAACTAGGCAAGATCCTCAAGCATAAAGATATATCATTGAATACTAAAATCAGGATTGTCTATGCCATTGTATTTTGTTTCTATGTATGATGGTGAAAGCTGAACAATGAAGAAGGCTGATATGAAGGGAATCAACTCATTTTAAATGAGGTGCTGGAGAAGAGTTCTGTAGATACTCTGAACTGCAAAAAAGATAAATAAGGGGACCTAGAGCAAAGCAAGTCTGAACTCTTCATAGAAGCCAAGATAACTAAATTGAGAAGATATGTTTTACTAGAAGACATGTTTCACTAGAAAAACAATGATACATGGCAAGGTAGAAGGCAGTAGGAAAGGAGGAAGACCCCATTACAGGTAGATAGACTCAATCAAGAAAGCCACATCCTTGAGTCTGAAAGATCTGTGCAGGGCTGTTGATCACAGAATGATTTTGAGGTTTCATTCTTAGGGATGTCATAAGTTGAAGTTGACTGGCTGGTCATTAAAAACAACAGCAACAATAACTGGAGAAATATTGGCCCTTTAGATGTTTTGGATTACAGCTCCATAATCCTTTATATCAACTAGAGCTTGTGGAAGTACAAGTTTTTAACATCTGGAAGGCCAAAAGTGCATATACGCCCCTTCTTTCTATTTATTTTTTTCTATGCTGCTTTTCTCTGAGAAAGGGACCCAAGGTGTCTCACAAGATAAAAGTCTATGGAAGATATTTTACAAAAGAAACCCTGTAACTGAAAAGCTTTTTTTCATGTTATGTAAGGAAAAACCTTCCCTTAATATCTGAGAGACTGGCAGGTTAGTAAAATGAGAGGCATTCCTTCAGATGTTTACTGATCTGTGTTGAAGACATTAATTAATTACTTTCCTGTTTACTTTGCATTTCTTTTGAGGACCTCAAGGCAGTGTATCCAGAGACCTCTGTCTGTTTCCCAAGATCCAGATTTACATTGCTTCATTAGATGTATCAAGATAACATTCTGGGGATCATTTCAACTTAAAAAATTGAGAGCTTGGGAGAAATGTATTGCCTTTAATATGTTACCTTTTGGGAAGGGGTAATGGATAGCTATGCATTTATGTTTAAAAAGCATACCTATCCCAATTGGTCGATGGGCCTACTCATTGTGCGGGTCATACACTCGATGGGATTTTTAGTACGGAACAGGAGTATCTGTGGGCGGAGGTAAAAAAAACCTCCGCATTGTCATGGATGGACCACTTTCTGATCAAGATGGAACTTAAGGCCACTTTCCGCCCCCCCGGGGGTGGCGGACTCATTAGAATGGTCCGCCCTCGAAGGCTGATGGAACCAACAGGCTTCCAGAATGCCTTAGAGGGTTTAATGGTTGGTAGCACCGGCGACTCTACCGAGACCTTGATGAATACTTGGAACACCGTCCTTCCCAAGGCCCTCGATACTATCGCTCCCGAGCGTCCTCTCCAACCCGCTCCCAACCGTAAGCCCTGGTTCTCCCAGGAACTCTGGGAGATGAAGCGGGTTGGATGACGACTAGAGCGCAAATGGCGGAAGACTCGGCTCTTGTCCGACAGAACTCGCCATAGGCAGCATCTTCGCGCCTATCGGGAGGCTTTGCGTGCAGCTCGGAGATCCTTCTACTCTGCACGCATTGCGTCTGCAGAGTCCCGTCCAGCGGAGCTGTTTAAGGTGGTTGGGGAGCTGACGCAGGTTCCCCCTGCGCCAAATCCCCTACTTAACCCTACAGTGGCCTGCTGTGACGCATTTAACATCTACTTTGCAGACAAAATCTCTCGGATAAGGGCCGACTTAGACGCCAATGTTTTAGCAGTATCTGTAAATGAGGCACCTAGCAACTCCGTTACTGTTACTTTATTGGATGAGTTTTAATCTGTAAGTACTGATGACGTGGACAAGCTCCTTGGAAGCATGAGGAAAACAACCTGCCCTCTCAATCCATGTCCATCATGGCTGGTCGTCCAGGGAGGGGACGCATTGAAGACATTCCTAAGGGATGTAATCAATGCGTCCCTCAGGGAAGGCACTGTTCCTTCTTGTCTAAAGGAGGCGGCCGTAAAGCCCCTCCTGAAGAAACCTTCCCTTGATCCCCTGGACCGAAACAACTATAGACCAGTTTCCTTGCTGCCATTTTTAAGCAAGGTGATCGAGAGAGCAGTCGCCTCCCAACTCCAAGCTGTCTTGGATGAAACCGATTATTTCGATCCATTTCAAACCGGCTTCCGGGCAGGATATGGAGTTGAGACTGCCATGGTTGCTCTGACAGATGACTTCCGCTTGAGCATTGATAGGGGTAGTGTGACCCTGCTGGTGCTCTTGGATCTCTCAGCGGCCTTTGACACCATAGATCATGCCATCCTTTTGGACCGGCTGAGAGAGATGGGGATCGGAGGCACCGCCTTACAGTGGTTCTGTTCCTTTCTCTCCAGCAGGACCCAAAGGGTGAGGCTCGAGGACAGCTGCTCCTCCAAAATTGAGCTAAGCTGTGGTGTCCCGCAAGGTGCCATTCTGTCCCCGATGCTATTTAATATTTACATGAAGCCGCTGGGTGAGATCATTCGGAGGCATGGAGCTCAGTGTCATCAGTACGCTGATGACACTCAGATATATTTCTCCATGACCAGATCATCTGCTCAGACCTCAGATGGCGTCTCCTCTCTCAATGACTGCCTGGCAGCGGTACTGGATTGGATGAGGGAAAACAGATTGAGACTGAATCCAGAGAAAACGGAGATACTGACAGTCACCGGCCTGAAACCAGGTCTGGGAATACAACTCCCGGTCCTAGATGGAATCACACTATCCTCGAAGGACCCTGTTCGCAGTCTGGTGGTACTCCTAGACTCGTCACTTCACATGACTAGTCAGGTGAATGCGACAGTCAGGAGTGCCTGTTATCAGCTTCAGCTGATACGCCAGCTGCGCCCTTTCCTGGAGATGAGGGATTTGGAAACTGTGGTACACGCTTTGGTCACCTCACGACTAGACTACTGCAACGCACTCTACATGGGGCTGCCCTTGTACCTAACCGGGAAACTTCAATTGGTTCAAAACATGGCAGCCAGATTAATTACTGGGACATCTAGGAGAGAACATATAACTCCAGTGCTTAAATCTCTCCACTGGCTGCCTATTAGTTTCCGGGCACAGTACAAGGTGCTGATTTTAACCTTTAAAGCCCTACATGGCTCGGGCCCATCTTATCTCAGGGACCGCCTCTCCCCGTACGATCCTCCCCGCACACTTCGATCCTCTGGGAGGAACCTACTACAGCCTATCAAGACCAGGCTGGCACAGACCTCCCAGAGGGCCTTTTCTGCGACTGCTCCCAAGCTCTGGAATGGTCTGCCGGATGAGATGCGTCTCATGACATCTTTAGATTGCTTCAAAAAAGCCCTAAAGACGCATCTCTTCTGGCAGGCCTTCCCCTGAAATTCCCTATCCCCGGCTTCGGTTCCAGACTTTGATTTCCTGCCTACTCCCATGTTTCTGATCCCCACTTATGACGTGGCCGCATAAGGAAGGGTTAGGATGTTGTTATATGTTTTTAAATAATTACTGTTTTAATCACTGCCGGTTTAATCTATTTTTAAGGGGTGGGAGGTTTGGAAACGGGTCATGGGATTGTTTTAATCTATGTTTTTTTTACTTGTACCCCGCTCCGAGTGTATGTACAGAGGAGCGGGCTATAAATAAACTATTATTATTATTATTATTATTATTATTATGTAACACGTTGGTAGCAATGTTCCATCTTCGTGGACATGTAACATTTAATTCTCAATAATAAAACATCACTTTTTGAGCAGAGGTCATTTTGGGGGATTTTTGCCCATTGCATTTTAAGTAGCATGTTTTTAAAAATGCAGTTAAGTAGCAACACATTACTAATGAACATCATAATTAGTGGTGCATGAGTAAAGAGTAACACAATTTTCTCTCTCCACATTGCAATCAGTTATGAGAATGTACTAATTTTAAAAAGTAGCAGATATTTTCTGCCATTGCAAGAAAAGTATTCCACTTCTTACAATAGGTATCATGGGGGGGGGGGGGCTCAGCAAAAACATTTGCTTTTATTACGGAAATTGTACTCAAAAGGAATAATTTAACTTTCCCCTTTTTAAAAAGTCTTGATTTCTTTCCAAAATTTTTCATAGTTATTATAAAATAATGTTATTCTTTGTGATTGTAATCCCTGAATATTCAACCCCTCTTTTTCAACTTTCAAATTTCTACCAATCCCTATTATAAGAACCAAAATACCTTTTGTGCAATGGCAGAAAGAGGTTTCCAGATATTTCTGGCAGAAAAAGAAATCCAGAATAAAATTTAAAACACTGTGCAATGCTGAGGACAATTTTAATCAAGATAAGACAAATGCACCCATAGATGTGAGAGAAAATGTTTTTATTTAGATTTGTTCAAAAATGATGACCACATATTAGAGAGAGAGGGAGAGAAAATAGAGATAGAAGATGAGCTTGTAATAGAGTATGTGGTGATATGGGCCTAAAGCTCTGAGTATAATGTTCATATGAATGTATGAGGGGAAATTTGGCCTAAAGATATCACTTTGTGCATTACTTTGTGCAGTGATTTGAAAGGAAACCTGTATAAGATAATGGTATCTAACTCCAGATCAGCTAAAAGTCTCCGAATATTTCAAACCAATGTTATGGATGTTAAAATAAGGTAGGCTCCTTTTTGCATGTGCGGTGGACTTGTAAGAAGACTGGTCTCATTTACTGGTCTAAGATTTATATATTAATACAAACAATTTTAAAGGTAAATTTTGTAATGTTATGGAAATGTTGGTACTTTTGGGCATCATAGATAAAGAACTGGGCAGTAAACGTTTCTTCAGTATATGCCTTCTTCAATATATGACAATGCTCTTTGCTCAAACTTGGGGACAGACTGAAGCACCAACAATGGAAGAATGGATTATGAAAGTTGCTAAATTGGCCCAAATGGCCATGTTAACATGGATTATACATTATAAACCCAAGTGAAGACTTTTTGAAAGATTCTGTTTATGGATTTTTTTAGCAATAGGTTTAGTAATTTTAGTATGAGTATTATTTGGTTCTTTAATGACAGAATAATATACATATTTCTTTTTAAAAAGTTGTTTCCTCATTACAGTCAGAAGTGGGAGGGGTCAGAGACCTATTGGATATTTGTTTTTCCTTTTCGTTTTTCCTTGTCTTTGTCTTTTTGTTTTCTGAGTGTCTGTTATTTTGATTGTTAATTGGATTCATGTTCATGTTAAAATTATTATTATTAACAAAAAGCTTATGAGAGTTCCAGGGCCAGCAGAGTGCTAGATTTTCAGCAAGACCCTTGAGATATTCAAATAGGTTGCTTGGAACAAGTGTAATTAAACTGCTAATATAGTGATGGCTGCTTTTAAATACATAGCTTCCAAAGGATCTCCCAGTTTGCCTTTATCTTTTGTGTCATGATGAATCACAGAGATTCATAAGTAAATGATTATTCTTGTTAATTAGCTAACTCTGAGGCTACAAATGTGACAGGTAATATTGAACTACAGCTCAGCTATTTCCTTTGAAATAATCTTTGACACACATACAGTGCAATCCATGGATTTGGGTTACACAGAGAACTTCCATTAGGGTTACAGTGTCTCCTCTGTGTGTTTCAAATGCACCATGTCAGTATTATGAAAGACTTCCTAACACATTGATTCCTGTATAATTTTAAATGTGTTCCATCTTTTTCAGCTAAGAAATGTTCCTAATAGATTACTATTAACTATTTACTGTTAACAGGATATTGCCCTATTATGGACTTAGTCTTTTCCTCTGCTCGAGGCTGCTTCCATCACAGCATTTTCCCTTTTTTCACTTTCATTTTCTTCTCACTTTTTCCAAAGCTGTTATTCCTCATTTCCTAAATTAGGGGCAAGGAAACATGTGATTGTTGGACAGTGCCTCTTCTCAGCCATAGTCAGCATAACTAATCATGAATGACGATGGGAATTGCAGTTCAGCGTGTGTTCCCCATCCCTGTTTCACAGCGTTAAACCTAAAACAGTTGGCCCTCCATACCCATAGATTCAACCATCCATGGCTTGAAAATATCTTTAAAATTAAATCCAAAAAGGAAACCTTGAATTTGCCATTTTCTATGAAGGGCACCATTTTACTATGCCATCGTATATAAGGGGATGTGAACATCCTCAAATTTTGGGCATCCATGGGAAGGGGGCTGGAACCAATCCAAGTGGATACCAAGAGCCCACTATAATATACAACTAATTCCAACAACATTTAGAAAACAGAAGGTTACAGAAGACCACATTCTGATGTTCCTTCCTTCAGCTGTAGCATAAGCCAATCCCAGGGAAATGATTACAGTATCTCTGCACTATTTCCCATAAAATTCTATTGCATCTTTTCATTTCAGTCAGGTGGCATGGTGGGGCCTCTGTGGCTTTTAGGTCATCATAGTATTTCAGATGGAATGCAAGGAGGTGAGGAGACCATCCTGTGGTCTGTGAAAGATGTACTTCCCTGCAGGCATTAGCATGAACTTTCTTGGCATAGAATGAGTTTTGATGTCAGCATACATTGTTTCCCTTCTCCCACTGTTCGAAAAGAAGGCTATATACTGGTTTAGCATAATAATCAAACTGATCAAAAGGATTCCCAGAACACAATGACAATATCTTTCTCTCTATGTGTGTGTATTTTGGAGAAGGGAGGGTCTTCATTGTAGAATGGTGGATTGAAACTCCAGACCTTCCTTTAACAAACAAACAAACAAACAAACACCAAAACAAACAGCTGGTTTCCCCCTCACAGTCCCCAAACTTCAGACATACCCCAGAGAACAAAAAGAAACAGCAGAAAATCATTGGAAAATGAAACCAGAAATTATGTGACATAATTTTTGGCTGTGTTGGGTGTGCTGGTGTTGCTCCGTGGTGAATGCAGGGGCCAAAAAAAAAATGCCCTCCTCTGCATCTGCCCACTCTGATTTAAAGCTGAGATGGGGAAATTCTGACCCTCTGCTGTTTGGAAAAAGTGAGAAGAAGATGAAAGTGAAAAAAGGACTACAGCTCCTGTCATTCCCTGTCATTGGCCATACTAGCTGAAGTTTATGGGAGCTGTAGTCTGGCAACATCTGGAGGGTCATGTGTTACTGAACCCTGAGTTTGCCCCGGAGAAACAAAGATTATATGGTAGCCTTCTTCAAGTATCTGAAGGGTTGTCTAATGGAAGATGGAACAAATTTGTTTTCTTCAGCTCCAAATGGTAGGACTAGAACCAGTGGAGGAAAATTATAAGAAAGGGGAGTCTGACTAAACATTAGAAAGAATTTCCTGCCTATAAGAAGTGTTCAACAATGAAACAGAGGTTGCCTAAGAAGGTGAATGAAGCTCCTTTACTAAAGGGTTTTAAGCAGAGGTTAGATTGCTATTTGGCCAGGACCTTTTAGATTATTTAAAGTGCTGGTTTTGACCTTTAAAGCCTGAAATGGCTGGGGTCCAGGCTATCTGAAAGACCATATCTCTTTATATAAACCAGTGTGAGCCATAAGATCTACAGTGGAGAGCTTTCTTTCCAGTTCATGGCAACCTGGAGAGAGCCTTCTCCATGGTTGCTCCCAGACTGTAGAACTCCCTTCCACAGGAGATCCAGTTGTCCCTCTCCCTGCTGTCTTTCCACCTGCAGACATTTTATTTAGGCAGGCTTTTGAACTGTGAATTTGATGAAACTAGTACAAGTGTAAATGGTGTGCTGGTTAATTTAATTCAGTAAACTCCTTTTTAATTAAACAAATTAAATTCCTTACATTTAAATGCCTTTTAACTTTTCTATATTAGTGTCTTTTAAAATTTTTGTAAACCACCTTGAATCTCACTTGGGAGAAAGTCAAGATATAAATTTGACAAATAAATAAAGAAATCCTGCATTGGTGTGGGATTATGCTAGATCAGGGTCGATCCCCTATAGAAGGGGGATGCACTAGTATGCCAGGTATGATGAAAAGTGAAGCCACAATATGTCTGGTTTTATTTTTGGTTATTATATTGGAAGGTGGATAGCAAGGGATGGGTTAACATTGTGGGAAGTTTGGGGAGATGGTTAGGACAAAAACACTTCACTTTTGATCTGTTTTGCCAATTAAGGAAAAAACAATAATAAACAATTAATTTGTGTCTGGGCTTTTGGATGGCTTCAGGAAGGCTTCAGAGGCTGCAAAATAGGCCTCCAAGTGTTTCTGACATGGCAAGCTAATGCAAACTTACAATGGGATTTTCTTGGCAAGATTTGTACAGAAGTTTGCCATTGCCTTCCCCTGAGGCTAAGAGCATGGTCACCCAGTGGGTTTCCATATCTGTACAGGGAATTGAACCCTGGTTTCCAGTGTTGTGGTCTAATGCTTGAACCACTATGCCATACTGGCTCACCACTGGGCTAGATGAACTTCCCTTCCGGGAGAAATTGAGTCACTTCTAGAAGAAAGGTGACATACAAATGAAGAAAATAAATAAATAAATAAATATTCTTTGATTCTATAAAATTATGGTTTAAGAGCCTTTGTGGCAGACAAGCAGGGTATAAATACATTAAATTAATGAATAGTTTTGTGTCTTTGAAAAAGCCAATTTGCTCTTAAGAAGACAAGACATTTGTTGCTTGGTGGGGAGAAGTGGCTTTCTGATTCTACCTGGAGATAGAATAGAGGCATTCAATGTTATGAGCAGTAAGGTACTTTTGGAAACAACTAGCAATTTATTTTCCTGGCCCTGTAATGATTTAGTTTGGAAGCCTGGATACATCTTTAAGTGAGCTATCATGGTGCAGTGGTTAGACTGCTGGACTAGGTTTCCATGAGATAAGGGTTCAAATTCCTGTTCAGCCATGACAACACATTGTATGACTTTGACAAGTCACATACTCTCAGCCTAAGAGAAAGGCAATGTCTCAGAGAAATGCAATGGAAAACCCTCTCTGAATAAATCTTCCCAAGAAAACCCAATTTGCCATAGAATTTCTGTAAGTCAGAAATGGCATGAAGACATAGAACAACATACATGTACAGAAAGGGGTGACTGTCATTAGCATCTTTGGGGGACTTACCTCTTAAACACTGTAGGCACTGTATAACCTATGTCTAGCACTCAGGATTATGGGGCAAAAGACCAACAGAACAAGTCCCAAAGTTTCTGCTGTACCAGAGCACAATCTGAATGAAGAGTGATAACTTTTCCTTTGCACCACCTCCAAGAAATCTGCACCTCAGGGGCATCACCAGGAAAGTATGGGTATGCAAAGGGATCTTGTAACCTTTGAGACTAACTGTGTGAAAGAAGTTGTAGCTTAAGGTTTTGTAGACTACGTTCTTCTTCCTCAGGGTTTCTTAACTGCCCATTGCTCTCACAAACTCTGAAAGAAGCTATCATCATCATCATCATCATCATCATCATCATCATCATCCATCTGAATGCTAGAAATGGAAGTGATGGGATGGATCTTCCATTTTCTCTAGGAGCTATAGTGCTGCCTAAGGGTATGTGTTCAGCGGGAGATGCAGTTCCCCAGATCGCTTTTAGGAGATGGCAGAAAGCAGACAGCATCAGAATTCCACTAATTGATTAATCTCAAATTTTGACAGCAGAGTCTTAAGCAGATTTACTCTGAAGAAAACGCTATTGATTTCAATGGGACTCACATCCAGGTAAGTGACCCCAAACTGCAGTATTAATGAATCTGTTAAGGAATAGTTCAAATGCAGCAGTTGCATATTTATCATGGAGAAGAATGCGTTGGGAAAACTCAGGAGAAAGAGAAGAGCAGATCGTGCCTAAGGAGTTAATATACTTAAAATTGCTGAGACTGTCACAGTAATTAATGTTCCCAATAAACATGCTAATTAGTTGACATGGAGAGAATCTTCCTGGGAACATGTTGGGCCTTTTCATATTATCCAGAATGCAAACGCTACCTTATCATATCCTTACCACTGAACATTACCTCTACATCATTTCCTGGGTTTAGACACTTGTTATTGACTATTCACCGAACAGCAGAAAGACTTAATAAAATCTGACAGCAGGCTGCTTTTCCTGCCTGCATAGATTAAGTCTGCACCATGTTTGCATTTCAATTACCTAAAACTAATGGAATAAATATTTTACTTTTTTAGCACCTTATTTGGCAAATAGCTTGGAGGAAGAATAAAGTTGTGACCTGGAATTATATCCTGCTTTTCAAAATGGATGGTGTAAAGCTTTTTTTTTTCTTTTTCTTTCCCCTAGCTGTTGAATATGGGATTTTAGGATAGATACCTATATCAGAACTGAGCTGTAGCTCCAAGGCCATGGAAACCTAAAAATGTGAATCTTGTCACATGTAGTAAGGAGAAATAACCTATGGGTTATTTTATTTTTTTCAGGAACATTATTTACACTCAATGTTTCATTATGTTTGAAACCTCATCTTCAGACCTAACCAATGCTAGCAGCCTCCATATCAACAAACTGCTGAACCTACTCTGGGGTTTCACCTGAATATTAAAGTTGCTGTTCAAGGTGAGGAACCTACTTTGGGGACAGGATTGGTGCCATCAGCATCTTCAACTACAGCTCCTTTAAAGTACAGATTCAAATCCTGGCTAAATTGACAGGAAAGCCAATGTCTTCCCTGGTTGATCAATGCATAGCTTTGCTATCAGTGGTCCAGTGGTTTGAGTTTTGGACTACAAATCTGAAGCCCAGGGTTCAATTTCCCACTCAGCCATGGAAAGCCACTGGCTGACCTTGGGCAAGTCACACACTCTCAGCCCCAGAAAGCACCATGATAAGTTCATCTTAGGGTTGCCAAAAGTCAGAAACAACTTGAAGGCACACAACAACAACACACTCCCTAAATGCACCAGATCCTATCTGATCCTGAAAGCTAAGCAGCATCAGCTTCAGTTAGTACTTGGATGGGAAACCACCAACAAATACCAGGTGCTGTAGGATATATTTCTGAGGAAGGAACTGGCAAAACCACCTTTAAGTACTGCTTGCTTAAGAAAACCCTATGAAATTAATGTGGTCACCATAGGTTAAAGGTTACTTGGAGGCACACACACATACACACAACAAGGGAATAGTCAAAGAGTTGGAGTTCAGGAGGGTATTTATCTATCTATTTATATTTTGCTTTTCTTTTTGTGCCCAGCATGGTGGACTACTTTCCCTGGAGACTGTGAACAAAAGTGAACCATAGCAGAAGCCCAGGAGTCCCATTGCCACTGACTTCCCTTAGATGAAGCAGGAAAAATGTTTCAAACTCTATCAGCAGCACACTTTTGCTTGAAGACTTTGGCATCCTGATAAATAAATAAAAAAATACTTAATCTTTTTACTGGCAGAAGTCAGTTTAGAGAATTTCTTTGCTTTAGAAGTCTTATGAGCCACTTTAATGTTAAAAAGAGCATTCATAGATTGCAAACATAAACATAAACACTTTTGCTCCCAAAATATTTGCAGTCTGAAAAAGCAACACTGATTAAGCACATTGCTTGTTCTTGGTGGATAGTATTCTTACAGTATTCTTGGGTTGCTACATTTTAATTGTACTTGTTTTTTTTAAATGTTGTACCCCGCCCCGATTGCTCACCCAGATTCTCTCCCCTCCCCAAGGCATTCAAGGTTAATGCCAAATATCTCCACTTTCCCATCCCTAAATCTTCCTGATTTACATTTTTTACTATTGCTTGTTTTGCCACATCTGACCATTCTTTCCTGAGATTTTGATTATTTCAAATATCATATATGAATTGGATGGCAAGGGTGTATGTTTTTGTGTGTGTTTTGGTGTGTTTATTATTTAAGACTTCTCTGGTTGAAGTGGTTTGTACTGAAACTATTAGTTGTAGTTGCAAGCTTTTAATCACTGTCTTATAGTCTTTTAAGAAATGAGGGAACCAGGGGTGATTATGCCAAATCTTCAAACCATTCCTTTGTCCTGTTCCTAATCCGTTTTCCCCCCAACCAATCAGTTTGTGCAGAAATTCAATTCTCTTGTGACTTGTTCCAGAAAAAAACACACTGATATTCAAAAGCATTTTAATATATATATAAAGGTATCCACTTAATGTGGAGTGGGAAAAGTGTTGTCCTGCATCTAGTCCCCAGTACTTTCCTTGTAGCCTTCCAACTTTTGACAGACCACATTTTTTTATTGCAAAAAAGCTTCCAGGAGTAGGGATTCACTTTTAAATAGGTCACATTGTTTAATATTGACAACTCTCTGAGTGTCTGTGTCTGTGCGGTTTGTGTGCATGTGGCTTCAATTCACCTGTAGACTTATGACAACCTCATGAATTTCACAATGGTGTCAACAGGGGTTTGCAGACTGCACCAGAATACACCCTAAGGGGGGAGAGACACCATGGTTTCTCAAGCACCTACTTTATTTGGCAGAAATGGGCTGTGGCATTCATCTGCTTCTTTTTAAAATGCTTTAAGAGATGGTGAGAGTGAGGCAAAGCTCAGTGGGAGGAGCCTGTCGCATTACAAAAGGGGCTTGATGAGAATGGGAGGTGGCATAGAATGCATCTTACTGCAAAGGAGAATGCTGATGCCAGTTCTCATTACGTTCTGGATGCGTCCAAGAGGGGGTGATTTTTAGGAATGGTTTAGAAGCTTCTAAAACCGTTCCTGAAAATCACTCCCTCTTCCAAACCATTTCAGAAAATCATCCCTTGTGGGACGCATCCAGAACGCAATGAGAACTTCTGGCATTGGCATTCTCCTATGTGGTAAGATGTGTTCTATGCTGCCTCTCGTTCCCATCATGTCCCCTTTTGGAACGCGGCAGGCCCACTCCAGGGCCTCTGCGATAAGCTTGTATGTCACAACTATTAGCATTACATTCAGTGGTATATGGGAATTACAATTTACGAGTAACATTAGTGCAAAAAAGGATTACTAAGGTTTCTGTATGGTGTAAAATGGGAGGAGGTCAATGGGTATGTGTGTGACACCATGAGTTACTGCATCGGGTGCCAACAACCTTAGTGTTGCCACTGGAATTTCATAGGGGTTTCTTAGACAAGGGATCCTCAGAAGTAGTTTTGCCACTTCCATCCTCTGAAATAGATTGCACAGTACCTGGTATTTCTTGGTGATCTCCCATCCAAGTACTAACCAGAAATAACATTGTTTAGGTTCCAAGAATCAGCTAGGATATGTGCTGTTTGGTAAAACTATTCCTTTTCAAAACCAGATGTGTTTTTCTGAATTCTTGCAGTTTTGTTCCGCCATTCTCATTTTTTGGCATTCTGGAGTGAAAATTGTCCCCAGCAGCTGCTGAAATTGCCCCTGCTTGACTTACGGGCAAAACTGACCAGCATAATACACCAGCCTGGGGTGTGAGGGCATGGTGTTTAGATGATGCATACCCTGGTGCCACCCCCAAGCCAGCATCATGCCAGCTGCCCAAGAAGATAGCAGACAGCTGTGTTGTTCTCTGGTGTTGTGGCGTTTATACACCACATGCCACAGGAGCACCAAAAAGGTGCTGCCACATCAGAAAGGGTGGCTTTTTTCCAACCCCAAAAGGAGTAGCATTTTGCTGCTTCCTTTGGGGCTGGAAAAATGTCAGATTGGGGTGGTGTTGTGTGGTTGCCGTGGTCCCTATCCAGTGCTCAAAGTGGCAGCATCAAGCCGCACCTTTAGGGCCATCTGTACCAGCCCTTAGTGTGATTGCATTTGCCCAATATATACTGGCAGAATTGAAGATTATAATCCTTACCTATTCTCTTTGAAACACTGCTCTCTTGACAACCAGTCATCTTTATCTTTGAGAGAGACATGAAGTTAGCTACCTAGCATTCAACCTATTAACTTAAAAGCAATAGATCTTGATGCTGTGGTTGATGCTTATGATCATGAAGGAAGAGGAGAGCATCTGTCATTTGGATTACAAATTGCCCACAACTTTATTCATTTGTGAGCATTTTTAACAAGCAAGCAAGCCATAATGGGAGGGAGGATCAAACCTTTTCATTTATGCTATCACCTGTTTGTGGAATTTGCCTGGTTGTCCATCAGGTTGTCTGTCTGCCATTGGGAGTTTAGGTAAGACTTGTTATTGCATTTTTACTGCCAAGAATGAGGAAAAGTACTTTTCTTTATGCCTCTTGCATGAAAATAGCTATTCTGGATTGGATCCGGTGCATCTTGTCTTGGGACATAGTATCCAATGCGTACAAAGTGTGTCTCTGTGTTGGGTGTGTGTGTGTGTGCAATTTGCTATGTGACTCAGACAGCAAATTGTTTTGGGCCAACTCTGCAAACCAGTCTTTCTTTAATTTCTTAATAAAAGGCAGTCTAAGATGACAAATTGGAGCATAGTGTGATCTTCATTTCCAGCAGTATTTAGAAATTGATTCCTAAAGTTTCTTCTTGTAATAGTAAACGTAAATTGTATCAATAGAACTAACTTGAAATGGAATAGAATGTGTTCCTTTAAAAAAACAAACAAACCTGCATTTCTTTTAATTCTAGTGCTTTATCACTAATTTTTATATTACATTCTGGTAAATTATTCATCAGCTATCTTTCTTTGAGTTATTTCTGCCTCAGGAGATTCAGCTAAGCTGATCTACCAAACAAATTCTTCAAGATGGTTCATCTGGGAAAACGTAGTAAACATGTACTTAAATCTTTTAAAAGTTTCTTATTGAGGGAGCTGTGTCGATGGTTTCTCTTTTGTCATCCCAATCGTCAACATGTTTGTTCAGACTAAAATTCCATGGAAGTGTGGGTGTGTGTGTGTCACCTGTCATATTACTTGTAAATTTCATAGCGTTTTCTTAGGCAAGTTATACTCAGAGGTAGTTTTGCCCAGTTCCTTCCTCTGAAATAGAGCCTACAACACCAGCTGCTTGTTGTTGTAAAACAGACTTACTCATAAGTATGTACATTTTCTAAGCTTGCAACATTTTTACTATGAGATGACTATTGCTCTTGTCTTCAAATGTAACTGTTTGAAAAGTTTGAAATGAAGGTCATCAGGAGATTCAGTCTTCTTTTATCACTCCCACACCTAGAGAGAATTTGTTGAAATCTATCCTGAATCTAATACTGGTACATTATTTCAAGGGTTTTAATACAAAAGGTGAAATCATTTTATTTAACTTCTTAGATAGATTGGTTAGCCTGTAATAGAGATTGTTTATATTAATACATAGATTTGCTTGGTGATGCCTGTGATGGATTTCTCACTTGTTCAGAAGTAATTACATTGCAATACCTGCAATGGAATCAATAGTAAGAGGTCTTAAAACAGGAATGATATGATGGTGATTTTGGCTTTCTTGTATTTGATCTGAGTGCAGTTTATATTTTTCATATCTTTTAAAAACCTCATTGCTGAGACAGCTGCAGTGGTAATAATGGTTACATGGGCAGAATAACAAGTGATGGAAAGTTAACCATTCTCTGTGAACTGATAAAGCATTCTGATGAGCGGAGGAATCAAATGAGTAAGAGAATTCTCTAGAAGCAAGCTTTGAACTTGGAAAATTACTTGTCATGGCAACAGGCAGGTATCACTGCTGAGATTACAACCTCGGAGCAAAGAGATTTATTTAATTTGCACAACAAATGAGCATTATGCAGGAAATATATAGGTTGCTCACAATCATAGGCAGTAAAGAAAGGCAACTAGCCCAGAAACCTGGCGAACCATCTCATTTTCCAAATTAAAAAGACCTAAAATTGTTTGTGCAAAATTATAGAAAAGGAAAAATATTTCACCCTTGTTTGTTATCCTTTTGTAGACTTTTATCCTAACCACCCCTTTCATTATAAACACAGAAGGACATTTAGGAGGCACTGTTGTGTTTTTCTAGACAGAAAATGGGTCTCTTCATGGCAGAAAATGCTACCCTGAGAAGGAACAGAATGATCCATTCTGACAATACAGATATGGGCATAGCTGAAGATTCTGTAGTTCATCTTTTCCCTCTCTTTTAACTCTTCAACTTTGGAATAAGGACTTCTTCATCAGCCACTCCCAAATTGTGGAATGACCTGCTGAAAGAGATTTTACAGCTAGATATACTGTTTAAAGACCAATCTCTTCTAAATAGATAGTTTAGTTGTTTCCCATCTTGATCCATAGGGAGAAGTGGCTAGGAAATTTTAAAATATTTATTTATTTATTTCAAAAAAAGGATTATTTTTCTTCATATGAAACAACTAATAGAAAATTGTCATAGACTCTGTGTTTTAAATGCTCCACAATGTTTTCAATGTGTCTATTTCTCTCACTCTTGAGAAACAGTGTCCGCTTGCTCATCTGCAACTCATTCAGGAACTCCAAAATGCAGTGAACTCAAAAGTGAAAGCCTTCCCACATCCTGGTTTTGGATCTTGTGAAATAGATGTGTTCACTCTTTGTGCTTTCTTTACAAAACCTATGCTTAAAATTCCTCCAAATCATGGCAAGTACAAGTAAGATTTGGCTAGCCCACATTAACATTTATTGAGTCATGATTATTATACTTTCCAATTTTTTTTTAAAGAGACAAAAATGTAATAAAAGACCAATGGACAAAGAAGCATGATATGGGCATCTACCAATGGCTAGAATAATACTTTTCAAATCTGAAAACTGAATTTGACCTACTGGCTATGTTTATTCATCAACACACACACACACACCACATATATTTTGGTGAAAAAAGAAACCCCTGATGCAGAGAAATACAGCTGCAGGACTTTTATTGAACTGCACCTAAATAGGCATTAACTGAGATTGATGAGCTTTACAAAAAGAAAGTAAAAACAAAATGTAATGAATATGCTTTAGAAAATGTGGGAGTGCCTTCCAAGCAGCAGAAAGTGAACACGATCAGAATTATTGCACAGGGTTACTCCTAAAACCCAAGCAGCAGATCCACCATTGTGTTAGGGTCTTTTCATTCACAGTAGAGCAGTAGAACGTCCAACTGTCCTGTGAAAATGATGCCACAGTCAAAACTGGCTTTTCAATTGATACATTTATATGTTTTCAAATGCTTCATTGTTCTTTTCATATTGTTAAAGAAAATAGTTAAAGTTTATTTCTAAATGTTCATTTCTTTACTATGCTGAAGAAAATTATACAAAGCCCCCACAGCTAACTTTCAAGGTGTTTGCAGAGGACCTCTTATAATTGTGACCTTATACTATATTGGAAGCCATTTATTTTCATAAGTGTAATTGACAGGCCCATAATCACAAAAATTGACCCTCTCCCTAAATATTGGAAACTACACTTTTTGGTTACGAATAAACTTGTCATTATTAAAATCTAAAAGTTTAGCTCTTGTAAGGATTTTGCAGCAAGATCAGTGGTACTCTACATTGCGATACGGTCTTGTTTTGTTTTGTTTTGCAGGGGTCAGCAATAATTTAACTTCATTTCATACAGTTGTTTTTAAGTACTAAATGTCATTTGCTTCCTGTAAGACAGAACCTTTTCTCTTCATTCCCTGATGAATTTTTATGTATAAAGAAAAAGGCTCAATATATTTTCTTTTTCAAGAGAGTATTAATTGAGAAGGAGGCATCAGAAATCTCGTATACCTCATGGAACTGTAGTGAATATAGCTTTTGTGGTTTGTAATTTTTAATAAGGCAACAGTATGACCGAATTGGAGGTGGAAGGAGCAATATTGGTCCTATAAGATCTGAAATCTGACTGCTGAAATTGTTGGGACTGCTATATGCCACCCACTGGCATTAATATAGACTATGGTTTCTCAGCTAAGTCCCAGGAACCCTAGGGTCCCATGAGAGGTTGCTAGGGGTTCTGCAAGAAACTATGATTGAAATTGCTCCCACATTCTGTTTGTTGATGTTATTTGCTATCAACTTAACAGACTTGTAGCAACCTTATAAATTAGAGATCGTTGCATTTTCTAGTCATCTATAGCTCTGCTCAGACCTTGCAAATACATGGTTGTAGCTTCCTTGATTAAATCAATCCACCTGCAGTGCTGTCTTTTACTGAACCATTCAATCTGTAATGTGGTCTTCTGCTTTTTCCTATTGCCTTCCATTTTACCAAGCACTGTTATCTTTTCCAATAAGTCATATCATCTTGTGATATGCCTAAAGTACAGCATTCTTGGCTCAGGACTAGTTTGCTCTCAGTCCTATTTCTTTGATTTTTTTTTTTATAGCCCATGATATTTGCAGAACTCTTCTGTAGCACCACATTTCAAATTGATTTCCTTCCTGTCAGCTGTCCTCCCTATCCAGCTTTCGCTGCCAAATATACATACAGGTTAGAAATACTATGGCATGGATGACTTTGGTGTTGGTATTTAGTAATATATGCTGACAAGATATGTTGATAAGCACTTCTATCATGTCTGCACAATTTGTTGACAGCTCCCTCCCTCCAAAGCGTGGGAAAATAACTGACTAGCAAATAGAAATAATTGGTAGTATTGAGCTGCTGTGCTGGGCACGGCAGGAAATCAACTGAGCTTCCAAAACAGCTGAGACATATGCCCAGCATGTCCTGATTTTCTACAATGCTGGAAAAACACAGCTGGGAGAACATCTACACCAGCAGAATGTTCTGTAGGCATGATGGTGGCAGGCAGTGGCAGAGACACAGATAGTGCACATATATGGGCTGTCACACTGTGTTCATATAGCTTTTTCATGAAGAAATGGTTTACTCCATTTAGGCTACTGACTGGCAGCTCTTGAACAGAAAGGAGTAAGAGAGTTATGGATATGGGGATGGGTGGGAATATACTGGATTTGACATCATTGACAAAAGTAGCATTTTCACAATTCTGAAGATCAGTTGCAAAAAAAAAAATACATCTCACCTCAATAATTCACAATTAAAAAATAATTATATAAAAAAGGAATTCTCTCACTTTTCCAAGTCCTGGAGGCCATTTTGGAGAAATGATGTGCACACAGAACAATGCCAACAGAAATAATGTTCACACAGAACATTTTAAAATGGAAATGGTTCATAAGATACCTGCTGAAAAATTTGTAAATTAGGAAAAATGCATAAAAATATGCACAGATTTCTGTGCAGAGTACCTTCTACCCACCTCTCACATACTGATGTGAAAAAGAAGGGGAAGAAAATGTAGGAAGGATATAGGAATGCAAGGAAATCAGCCACACTATAGAGTCGCATCAGTTTTATACCACTTTATTTATTGGCATGGCTCTGTTCTAGGGAAATGACGCAATTTTAGTTTGATGAAGTTTTAGTATTTTCCCCAAAATTCAGTTCCTAAAGTACCCTGAGCGCCTTTCTATACTGTTTGGGGTGGCGAGGGAACTGACGGTGATGCCATCTACCCAGAACCCTCTACTTAACCCAACAATAGCTTGCTGTGATGCATTTCATAACCACATTGCAGGTAAAATCTCTTAGATAAGAGCCCACCTGGATGCCAATGTTGGAAAAAGGCCATCTGATGAGGTGTCCAGTCAATCCATTTATGAGATTAGACTGGATCAATTTGAGCTTGTGAGTACTAATGATGTGGACAAGATCCTTGGAAAGGTAAGGAAGATAACATACCCTCTCGATCCCTGCCCATCATGGCTGGCCTTCCAGGGGGGCAATGCCTTGATGACATTTCTTAGAGGTGTCATCAATGCATCCCTTAGGGAAGGTTGTTTACCATCTTCATTAAAGGAAGTGATTGTTAGACTGCTCCTGGAAAAAAAAAAAAAAACCTTCCCTGGACCCACTGGACATGAAAAACTACAGGCCTGTGTCCCATCTGCCGTTTTTGAGCAAGGTAATCGAGAGGGCTGTCCCTCTTCAGCTCCAAGTGGTCTTGGATGAAGCCAATTTTCTAGATTCATTTCAAAATGGCTTCAGGACTGGATATGGAGTGGAGACTGCCATGGTCACCTTAACTGATGACCTTCGTCTAAGCATCAACAAAGGAAGCATGACACTGTTGGTGTTATTAGACCTCTCAGCGGCATTCAATACAATTGATCATGACATCCTTTTGGAATGCCCGAGAGAATTAGGAATCGGAGGCACCGCTTTGCAGTGGTTCCATTCCTTCCTCTCAGGTAGATTCCAGAGGGTGATGCTTGGGGACAGTTGCTCCTCAAAAGCGGAGCTTAATTGTGGCATCTCCTCATGCTATTCAACATCTATATGAAGCCACTGGGAGAAATCATCCGCAGACATTGGGCGGGGTGTTATCAGTACGCTGATGACACCCAAATATAATTCTTCATGTGTCGGTCATCAGAGACAACAACAGATGTCATTTTTCCCCTCAATCAGTGTCTTGTGGCAGTAATTGACGAAGGAAAACAAACTCAGGTTGAATCCAGACAAACTCCTGTCCTAGAGGGGTTTATGCTCCCCTCAAAGGACTGTGTTCACAGTTTGGAGGTGCTTCTTGATCCATCACTTCAGATGAGGAATCAAGTGAATGCGACGGTCAAGAGCATCTCTTATCGGCTTCGGCTGATACACCAACTGTGCCCTTTCCTGGCTACCCTTTTGCCTAGTCCGGAAACTTCAACTGGTACAGAATATGGCAGTTAGATTGATTACAGGAACAACTAGGAGTGAACATATTATGCCAATATTGAAGTCACTCTACTGGCTGCCCATCAGTTTCCAGGCACAGTACAAGGTGTTGGTTATCAGCTTTAAAGCCCTACATGGCTTAGGCCCAACCTATCTAAGGAATCGCCTGCTTCCATATAATCTGCCCTGTACACTCAGATCCTCTGGGAGGAATCTATTACAACAGATCTGGACCAGATTGGTTGTGACTTCCCAGAGGTCTTTTTCAGCTGTTGCTCCCAGCTTAATGGAATGGCCTGCCAGATGAGATCCATCAAATATCCAACTTAGACAGCTTCAAGACAGCTGTCAAGATGGATCTCTTCTAGCAGGCCTTCCTGGAACAGCCCCCGGCCATGTAAAGACCCCTCGTATTTTTTGACGTACCTCTGCTTGTGATGACTTTGCACATGTTTAATTTTAACTGTATTAATAGCAGTTTTAATTAATGTGGAAATTTAATATTATAATTGTTTAATCCTGTTTTAAGGGGAGTTGTATATATATATATTTGTATTGGTAACTGTTGTACACCACTTTGATTGTGCATACAAAAAGTGGGATAGAAATAAAATATTTATTTATATATTATATTGGCTCTTAGGTGGCTCTAAACAAAGTTGAACTTTTCAGAAAAGCTTCTATTGCTTTCTAAAGCCTAGATGCAATGTGAAAAGAACTTTCTAATCTTTTTTCTGTGGATAGTGCTGAACAGCATATAAAGACCATGGCTGGAATGATGGCATCTTATGTGTATGAATGTTCCCCTAAGGAAGTGGTTGGGTGTTTTTAAAATCAGTATGAAATACTTGCATTCAGATCATAATTGTAGAAGTGGAGTTGTACATTTGTTCTTTCACATTTAGATGTGCAAGGGTATTTTGTTGTATACATTCATACATTTGGGTGAGAATTCAGTTGCATAAGTTTGCCATTCAGCATATTGGTTGCAAAGCTCAATTAATGACTAACTCCACATGTATTTACATGACATAGGACCTATATTTGAATGGTAACAAGACACTTTAATAATTGGCTTTTCCATTATTTTTTGTAAAAAGTATGTATGCATGAGTGAATTTATAAACACTAACACTGTCTTTATTTAAGAAGGCTAGAAGACTCACATAAATAGTACAAAACTGACTTCCGCAATTAGAAGCCAAATCCTCTGTTGTGCTGTGAGGATGGAAAGGTGTTGTCCACTCAATGATTCCACTGAAATATGTGCTGAGTGTACTAATTTTATGATTCCTTTATTGATAAAAATGCTCAGCTCATTGATTGTGCAACTCATGGATTCATCCAACTATGTAAGTATTAATACTGGAAAGTGGTGGACAATTACATTTAAGATATAAATAATACACATAACTGATTAGCTGTTTTCTGACATATGGAGAGCCAGTGTGTTTGAGTGTTGAATTACAGCTCTGGAGACCAGGGTTCAAATTTCCACCCAGCCATGGAAACTCACTGAGTGACCTTGGGCAGGTCACACACTGTCAGTCTTAGAGGAAGGCAAAGGCAAAGACCCTCTGAATAAATCTTGCCAAGAATCCCTGCAATAAGTTTGTCTTAGAATTGTCATAAGCTGGAAATGACTTGAAGGCACACAACAACAAAAACACAACAGACATCAAGAGAACAAGGAGCCTTATCACACTACACTGTTAAAGCACTGTTATTCCACTTTTACTACCTTGGATGCATTCTATGGAATCCTGGGATTTGCTGTTTAGAGAGGGGCATTTAGAATTCTCAACCAGAGAGCTCTTGGACCTCACTAAACTATAAACCTCAGAATTCCACAGGATGTTGCCATGGAAGTTAAAATGGAGCAGAGAGCTATTGTAGTGTGATAATAACACCAGTGACTTTAGAAAGGCCCCCAAAACCCTGAAGTCACCAGATCCAAACTGATCTTGCAAGTTAAACAGGGCCAGCCCTGTTTATTACTTGGAAGGCGGCCCCCAGATGAAGACCGTGATGTAGGCTATATTTCAGAGGAAGGAACTGGCAAAACCACCTCTGAGTATCCCTTGCCTAAGAAAACACTGTGAAATTCACAAGGTCACCGTAAGTCAGCAAGCAACTTGAAGGCACACATACACACATGCAATGATAAAAGCTTCTCACTTTCTCTCATGGTAGAGTCCTCTCTGCTCTGTTAATATAGATGTCATGTTCTTACAGCCCAAAATAATGGTCATTATTAGTCTGGAGAGAATTTGATTTGAGGTTAGGCCACATTCCATCTACTATTGCCCTCCAACATCAGCTGCCTCTCTCAGCTTAATGTCAGAGCTGGTCCTGTCTTCTCTGATGGTATCTAAGTTTCAAATCAACTAATAACACCCTTTGAAATTAGCTCATTAATTTGCTTGAAATCTAATGTACGTGCCTGTGTATGGGCTTTTATGTTGCCTCTTGACTTATGGGGACCCCATAAATTTCACAGGGTTTTACTCAGGCAAGAAATACTCAGGGGTAGTTTTGCTAGTTCCTTCATCTGAAACTGAGCTTACAGCACCTGGTATTTACTGGTAGACTCCCATCAAAATACCAACCAGGGCTGAGCCTGCTTGGCTTCCAAGATCAGATGTAATCTGGTGCCTTTAGGGTATTTAGGATAACTGAAATTTGGTGGATCACATCCAATTTGTTGTCCTTCTCTGTAACCACATAAGAGTCCTACATTAAAACCTTACAATCAATTGGATGAGAGGTAAGCCATTTGAAACAAAAACAAAGCAAAGCAAAGCAAAGATTACCTATAGCTAAAAAGTAAATTTTAGCAGTTTTCTGGCATTTTGTGATTATAAGGATCACCCTGGATTAATCTCTGTTTCAAACACTGGGCCAACATCTCTCAACACTTTCACTGCATGCTCTCTCTTGCCTATTTTACCCCTTAAGTCTAATTGGACAGCCAATTTCATTGGTTTTCTTTCTAGCTGCTCCCAGACTCATATTGACATCTGATTAGGCCAGTGACCTTGCTTTTGTTTCTGAAGGATGCTGCTTAATTTCCTAGCAGAAAAATTCGTTACTGAGGAATTACAATGCGTCGTAGTTGCCAAAAAATAAAAAATAAAATCCCTTTCTTTTAGGGATGCATAGCCTGCATAATTGGCACACAAATTGACTGAAGTGTTCCAAGTCAAACACTTGAAAAACCTCAATACATTTTTGAGTGTACAGTTTGAACATCCAATACGAGGAGCCATTCAAGATGGCTCCTCTGTTTTCTCTTGCTACAGGAAGAACAATCTGATCTTAAAGTAGAGTGGATTATGGGCCTTGGAAAGATTTTTCAGCAGCCAAATCTTTGGTAAATCCTTATATGGAAACTGTTCTGGAAGTGGAAAGCTAGTGGATGTTCTGAGCCTGAGATCATGGCATCTGCAAATTCTCACCACCTCGGGATGCAAACATGTTTCCTTATGCAGCACTGGAGAGTCACTGTTGGCTGCTCTTTGCAGCTCAAGACTGAAGGTGGCACATGATTTGCAAAGAGCTATTTTCAGCCAGAGATAGCAGTCCAGTTCTGGTGTTTAAAAATGTGTTGTATCAGCAAGTAAGGAGGGAAACTGAGCTCACCTCTCTGGAGTTTGATGTCAGTTCTGTCACTAAACTGGACTGCAGAAATAATGTAGTTTGACACTGCTTCAATAGCCATGCCTCAGTGCTATGGAATCCTTGCATTTGTAGTTGGTTGTAGCTCCTGAAGACTGAATGTTTCACAATGCTCGTGGTAATGCTCATGGAGAGGTTTCACAGAATACTAGAGGTTCCCTACTTCAGACTTGCTGCTGTCCATGTTTTAGAATGCTTTAATGGGGCATATGAAGTTTGGAACATACAGTCTCCAACTGCAAATGACAGAGTTAAGGATGTGACTTTAGTTTAAGGTCTCTGGTCATTTTGAAATGGAATCGCTCCACTAATTTGAGTGAGGATACTGAAGTTATTAAAAACTCACATTCTAAATACTCATCTCAGTCTTAAATTATTTCCGTATGTTATTTCTGTCAATTCTCTCTCTCTCGCTCCCCATCCCATTGTAACATTTCCAGGCAGGTGAAATGTGGGTTTATCGAACTTAAATGAGGTGGTTTAGCTGCCACAACCTGATTTTACTTTCTTTTATAACAAAAAATAGGAGGTGCTGGTAATTATTGATATTGTCAGCATCATTGCATACAGATATATTGTGGGCCAATGGCAAGGATGCTAGCCTATATCACAATATTTCTCTAATCTTAACTCATAGTATCGATAAGGAAACTCTGTTTTACATAAGCTTTATAAATTAGTCCATCTTTGTTTCATAACAGCCCTTTTCAACCTAATTGTTTTTGCATCCCCAAATAGAGTCCATATTAGTTTACTAGTCTACAACTAGACTGATATCTTCCGTTGTATTTATGGTCATCCATGAAATAAAATCAGCTTCAGAGGGGGAAAAAAAGAGAGGATGAAACAATAGTAGGTGACTCAGCTGCCTCTTTCTCTGTATTGCTCCTTGTATGAATCACAGAGACTTATCACATGACAAAAGAAAGCTGAGAGGTAGTGAGAGAAAAGAGATTTTCTCCTTGCTTCTCCCCATGTTGTCACAGCACTTCTCCAGAAGGAGACCTTTGAAAAAGCATGCCTCTTGCCAAATGGATTTTTTGAGCAAGACAAAAAAACATGCTTTTGCAACCGTCTCCTTCAGGAAGAAAATGGAAATTCTTCAGTGGCATACAGAGAGGCAAGGAGGAAGCCACTTCCCAAAGGGTGGATTGTTAAACTTTAACACAAGGAATGCACTTCTTGTCCAGACGATCAAAGTTAACTAGAAGTTAACTTCTACACCAATGATCAGAGAGCATCTTTCCCTATGCTTGGAAGTAGAAGGCTAGCTTAGGATATACAAGCCAAGCTACTTGGGACACACAAATCTACCACAGCTTTACCATGGACAATTAGTAGACTTTTTCTTAGTCTGTTCCCTTTAAATGAGGAAAATGACTGAAACAAATAGTTTCAATTTTGGAATATATTGGATATTAATTAGAAAACTGAATGGGAAAATAGCTCTGGGAGCTTCTTTAACATCATGAAGTGGAAAGAGGCCCCTGTTATGAAAAGAGGAGATGATCTGTTCATTTTTTTTTAATGCAGCGATGGGGGAAGCTTTTTCTATATGCCAAGCAAGCATTAATTGGTCTGTGAACGATCTGCAGTTTTTAAGGGGTAGACTTCTCAGCACATTGTAGGCCATTCAAGCATGCAAAAGAAGTGAGGCGGTTTAGCATTATTAATTGCTAGCTAGCTGATTAGATTTATGTGGCATTGTCAGTCCTCACAGCCCAAATAATCATTTCTCACAATATAAAAAATTTATAATGCCATTAAATTTATCCCTAGCAGGTTTTCCAAAGTGAACTCTCCTAACAGCAATAAACTTTTATTGTATGTTTAATTTATTTCTCCCTCAAGTCAGGAAATGTCTCAAAGACGTATGTTGGTGCTCATTGGTATTATTCCTTAAATATACATAAACATATTTAATATATTTCTTTCATTCTGTCAGGATGCTATGAATAAGATTGCTTTCAGTTGTTGCTATTAGGAGTAATGATAGTGTGAAGGTTGCCCCAATAGCTAATAAGAGGCGCTAATTAAAGAGGTGCTATCTCTAGCAGGACTTTTGATACTGCTTTCACTGCTTGTGTTTGATTATCCATGTTTCTATCTCATGTGTGTTCTGGTCTGGTAATCCAAATGGATTGGGGATCACTTTTTCTTCTAATGGGGAAGTTAGTATAATAATGGTTAGCAATTTAATTAACTGTTCATAAGCTTATTACTTTTCTCCATAACAACTCACTAACTGTTAGTTCATTTCGGTTATGTTTTCTGTCTTCTGAATTTTGATTGAGTGCCTATTTCATTACCATTTGAGAAATCTGGGGTGATGATGGATGGGTGGGTTGATTGCTCTTCCATGTCAATTTTGAATAAGTCTTTTCCACTTCAGCATATGGTTTTTAAAAAGGCTTATTTAAAAAATGAATACATATGCACATATAATTTTTTTCAATGTGTGTCCTCACAAAACACTTATAGATATGTCTTTCCAAATGTATCCTCCTCCTCCACCTCCTCCTCCTCCTCCTCCTCCTCCTCCTCCTCCTCCTCCTCCTCCTTCTCCTCCTCCAAGACTACCATATTGTTTTTAGTTGAGGTCTGCAAATTTTGAGTTGAGAATTACAAAATTCAGAGAAGTGTGAAATTTGAAAGACAACAGTGTTGTGATGCACATATTATTCCAGGAGGGTCAGATAGTTCACATCTTCACTAAAATTCATTTGAGATTGAAGTAATGTAACCTTCTGGTTGCTTAGAGAATTTTGCCACAGAAATTCACAAGGAATGGAACTGAACTCCAGTGGTGCTGTTTGAAATTTGAAGAAATAAAAACCAGTTTGCTTAGATACAGAAAATGTAAATTGCTAGTGATTTCATGTTAAGTTACACATATACAAAACATCCTGAGCCATGTTCCAAAACAGCTTAACACGTTCTGCTGACAAGATATTATGTGGAATATTGAAATAAAATCAATAAAAAGGAGAAATGTGATGGAAATAGTTCAGAAATAGTGTTTGCTCCTTATTGATGTTTTGCATGTATGTCATAGCTTTATATTGTTCAACTGCTACCACTTAATGTGTTTTTTTTGTAACAATTCTGTATAAAGTTGGTTTAATTGCTTGTTGGTGGTTGAATCCTGGGTAACCAAGCGAAAGTCCACTTGGCACTGTGTTGTTAAATAAACTTCTAAGATGCCATTGATGAACCTGAAAGCATTAAAAATCCAAAATAAAATAAAACAAAAAACCTGAATTTCCTGTATCATTGCTGCAGACCAAGAAGTTTCATTTTTGTCAGTTTGTATTATAACGACAATTGTCTAGTGATAGATATCACAAGATACTTAATTGTTGTTAATATACAACTTAATTGTTGTTAATATACAACTCAATTATTGTGTTTAATTGTATTTTCACTTCTTTGCACTGAATGGTTTCCTATAATTTAGAGCTTAGAATGTTACTTTATAACGTTAACTCATTAGCATTAGCTTTCCTTTTTCAAAAGAAGAAAATGAACATGTCAGGCATTATTTATCACTTTTTCAGTAGCGCATCACCAATGTGTTAGTTTTTAGTTACTTTATCTTCCTGAAATAGTCACTAGAAAAACATAAAAAGGCCCCAAATACCCCAAGGGAACTTGAAACAAGCATTTTTATTTATATCCCCAATCTCCCAATGTTATGAATCATTGCATGTTGTTAGCCCAAAAGGTAATACATTGCAGGTAACATAGTTACTTGTGACATGTTATTTCTAAGTGTTATTCTAATCTTACCCAATTCTGTGATATGAGCTACAGTCTAGATCAAAATAAGCTTATGAGAGATAAATAAATAAATAAATATTGCACCAGCGAGCAAATATCTTGTATGTTAATCTAAATAATGATAAAGTGTTGAAGAAACAGAAGTAGGGGCATAACCAGCTAAAATTTGAACTGAACAAAAGATTTGCTTCAGAGATCTGCTTAGAGGGACAGACGTTCAGCTTGACGAAATTATACAATGTCTTAAATCCCTAGGAAGATGCTTAATGCTAAGATCACCCAGAATTTTGTACCATGATGCATTAGTCTTGCTCATGATTGTCACATTACTGCTGAATGCTTATAATGAGATCCAAGGCTAAGAGTTCCTTAATGTAAAAGGAAAACCTGCAAATGCTTTAATAGAAACTGTTCCTTTCATTAGCTCCCTTATCATTATTTTTGATTTGTGAGCATTTAATCTATTCAGTTTGTGCTCTAATATGCTTCTTCCTCCTTTTCTCCCTGGGGTGAGGGAGGAAATTGGAATTTTTCAGTATTAAAATGTAATAAATCTGTTATGTAGTAGAAATTCAGCATCATTCAATCAGCAATTCAGCTAGTGGAAATGTATGTAACTGTAGAAGGAGCGGGGGCTAGTCCTCTTTATGCCCCACCCCACAAACTATATAGCTGCTCCTAGCATGATTGGAAGTAACATGGTGTCATTTCTGGTTCTGGGAAATGGCTGAAATATGAAAAAAATTGTGGCATTCGAGACAGTTGGGAGTAGTGGGGAATCAAGGGAACCAAAATTTCGTGTTTTTATGTTTTTGTATGAGAATTTCCCAGCATATCGCTCAGCTGCTTCTTTTTTTCATCTGTAGGTTTTTGAGGTGGACTGGGGGCTTTGGGGATCCCCAGCAAAACAGACCCCACAGGACTATGAGTAACCTGATCTAGAATCTTCAACCTCCATAGGTTTTGATTTAGAACAGGAAACTGTAAAGCACTTGCTATATAAGATGTGGTGTGGTGGTTTGACCATGGACTGGTTTCTGGAGATCGGGCTTCAAATCCCAGCTCAGCCATCACCACACATTCTCAGCCTCAGAGGGTGGCAATAGCAAACCACCTCTTAAGAAACTTGCCTATAAAACCTCATGATAGATTCACTTTAGAGTTGTCATAAGTCAGAAGCAACTTGAAGGCACACAACAATGAATATAAGACTATATAAGACTTTATAACAAATTCTTGACAGTTAAGTTTATCGCACTAGTACCTGTAACCTTCCCTGGCTTCACTCTTGCCAGTATACAGGGGAGGGGGAGTCTCCATCCAAAAACATGCTACCAAGATGTTTACATCGTGATCATTCTTTTTCTCAGAAAAAAAGTATCACATGAATAAAATATAATTAAATGTTAACACCACTTGTGGCATCCTCCTCACTTCATACCTGGAAGAACAGTTGAGATTGCAGATGTTCTAGGACAAGAGGGCAGGAAACTGATAGCCAATTAGAACATAAGGACGGAACAGGAGGTTGTTGGAATATCGCACTGGGCTCACCTGGAATGGACTGATAACATTCCTGCCGGCTGAGAACCCTTTTTAACAGTCCTCACTCTGGGACAGTCGAAGCACACCTTAGGCACCATATGGGAACTGTATGGGAACCCTGCTGTGTGATATACTGTGTTCCGTTCCGTTCTCATATAGAACCCGAACGTTGCCAGAACACAGTGCGATAAACTTAAGAGAAGGAGGAATCTGTCATTTTTGCTTTCTTTCACATTCCAAATCATCTCAGGTCCTTTCCATCAGATTTATAAAGAAATCAACACATGTTGGTAAGCTTTTATCCAAAACAAGTCATTTATTTCCAGCCCGAAAAGGACCATGCTATTTCTCTCTCCCACATTGCTATTAATGATGAGGCAACAACTCTAATACAGTATCACAGCCATGGTTGAATACACAGGGATACTCAGGCAGACTTTGAAGAGCTAACCACTCAGTCATTCTGCTTGGATGCATTTTAGTTTCTCCTACATTAAAAATTTTAAAATCTTCTTTCTGTCAAATATACGATTGTGGAGTTTGGAATGTTCTTATATTTGTTGTTGTTGTGTGCTTCCAAGTTATTTCCAACTTATGCCAATTTTAAGATGAACCCATCATGGGTTTTACCTGGCAAGATGTGTTCAGAGGAGGTTTTCCCTTGCCTTCTCCTGAGCCTGAAAGCAAATGACTTGCTCAAGGTTATCCAGTGGATTTAATGGCAGTGTCATAGTCCAACAGTTAAATCACCGTGCCATCCGTATATATATATATATATATATCACACACACACACATACCAACTCTCCAATAAAAAAAAAGTCATGTAGCCTTGCTATTAACAAATAAAATGGATGGGACAAGGATTTCATCCTTGCTTGTATGCAATTTAATATGCATAGAGCTCTCTCTACATCCTTCCCATGACCAGAGTATCTGATTGCATTGGAAGAACAGTATGCATAGGGAGTTGTATAGTGGCTTGAGTGTTGGACTACAGCTCTGGAGACCAGGGTTCAAATCCCATTCAGCAAAGGAAACCCACTGGGTGACCTTGGGCACATCACATTCTTTCAGCCTTATAGTAAAAAGCCCCCCGCCCCTGAAGAAATCTTACAAAGAAAACCCAATGATAGGTTTGTCCTATTATTGCCATAAATCAGAAATATACTTAAAGACAAAACAGCAACACATGGAAGCTGTCTTGAGACATCAAACTGAATGCGTGAAGATCATAAAGAATTCTGTTTGCATCTCATACATTCAAAGCACCATTGCACAGTCCCCCTCTCTTTAATTTCATAGCCTTTGACCCAAATTGAGCCCTCAAGGTGGCTTAGAGATACAATAATAAAACATTACCCTCCTCCCAAATAAAACAACTCATTAAAGCTGGAAGCATAAAAACAATCTTAAAATGTGGCACGGAGAGAAAACAATAAAGGAGGATTACAAATAACTGTCAGCAATTCAGGCTAAAAGCTCTGTTAAATAAAAAAAGGTTAAAAAAAAACCACCAGAGTTTTACAGTAGATGTTAAAAAAGAGCTGGCCTGTGTAATGACCTGATTCCCACTAGTTATCAGTTGGGTCACAGATGGCAACTGACAAGTGTTTCAGAGGTGAAGCTGAACAAGCACATGGGATCCAATGGAAAGCTGGTTTTTCTTGATGTACGCAATTGATTCAGGTCTCAGAAATTAAATTGAGAGAGAACTGGACAACTGTTTGGTGGAGATGGTAAATGCTTCATTGAAAGAGGGCTATGTTCCAGCCTCTATAAAATAAGCACTTGTAAAATCTTAGTGTGGACCTAACATAGGTAACTATTGTCCAGTCTCCCCTTTCTAATCTCCCCTTTCTAAGTAAGGGGCAAAACAGACTGGCAGTAAGAGCTGGCTTCCTGGCAGTATGGGAGCATGGCATGGGAATATGGCATTCCTGGCAGTATGGGAGCATGGCATTCAGACAGTGCATGCCCCCGGGCTGCCGTGAAGCTGCACAGCTGACTGCACATGCATCGGCTTCACTGCATTTATGCTGCATGGTGTTTCCACATGATGCACCACAGAAACACTGAAAAGCCATGACGGCGGTGGCAAAGCCAGCTTTTTCATGGCTCAGAAATGAATGGCTTTCTGCCACTTCTTTTTGAGCTGGGAAAATGCTGGATTGGGGCCATGACCTGCAGTTGCCATGGCCCTGATCTGGCAATCAAAGGGGCAGCATGACACCACTCCTTCGGGGCCGTCTGTTTTGTGCCTTGGGTCCAAGTGTGAGTTGTGGCAACACAACCCCAGGTTTTCTTGTCTGAAATGGATTACCTGGAACCATTACAATTTGGGTTCAGGCTTTGTTATAGAGCAGAAACAGCCTTGGTCACTTTGGTGGATGGCCTATGCATAAGCTAGACAGAAGCTTTGAGTCTCTGTTGGTCTGTCTGGATTTTTCAGTTGTATTCAGTTGCCATGGTATCTTTCTCGATTGTCTGGCTGATATGCAACTTGAGGGCATTGTTGTGCAGTGCTTCTAATCTTTCTTGGCTGAAACTTTCCCAGATGGTGGTGCTGAGGAGTTTTGTTTAGTCTTTTGGCCATCAGGAAGTGAAATTCGACAGGGGTCACTACTTTACCCTGTGCTTTTAAACATTTTTAACATTTAACGGAGATATTCACAGTTACTGGCCCGAAACCAGTCTTGGGATTACAACTTCCGGTCCTGGATGGAATCACACTCTCCCCACAGGACTCGGTTCGCAGTCTGGGGGTACTCCTTGACCCATCGCTTCACAAGACTAGTCAGGTGAATGCGACGGTCAGGAGTGCCTGTTATCAGCTTCGGCTGATACGCCAGCTGTGCCCTTTTCTGGAGATGAGGGACCTGGAAACTGTGGTGCATGCACTGGTAACCTCAAGTCTGGACTTCTGTAACGCACTCTACATGGGGCTACCCTTGTGTTTATCCCGGAAACTGCAACTGGTCCAAAACATGGCAGCCAGGCTCGTCACCGGTACATCTAGGAGAGAGCACATTACATCAGTGCTTAAATCCCTCCACTGGCTGCCAATTAGTTTCCGGGCACAGTACAAGGTGTTGATTTTAACCTTTAAAGACATGGCTTGGGTCCATCCTATCAGAGGGACTGCCTCTTCCCATATGAACACCTCCCCCCGCACACTCCAGTCCTCTGGGAGGAATCTGCTACAGCCCATGAAGACCAGGCTGGTCCAGACCTCCCAGAGAGCCTTTTCAGCTGTCGCTCTCAAGCTGTGAAATGACCTGCTGGACGAGATGCATCTTATTCCATCCTTTGAAGGCTTTAAAAAAACCCTAAAGAGGCATCTCTTCCGGCAGGCCTACCCAGAAGATGTTTAACACCTCCTGACTTCAAAATGCTGGTCTTGTGCATTTCCACCTTCTCTCCAGTGTTTCCACCCTATATAGCTAAGATCACCGGGTCGGAACTTTTCATTGCTGTTTTAGCTTATTTTTAATTGTTTAAATTAGCTATTTTAACTTTGCTCTAATTTAATCCTATTTTAAGGGGGGGGGTGGAGCTGGGGAATGGGATGGGATATTTTAACTTGTATTGTTTTTTAACCTTGTTGTAACCCGCCCCAATTGCTTGTTCAGAGGGGCGGGCTAGAAATAAAAATTATTATGTATATGAAGCCATTTGAAGAGGTATTCTGGATCTTTGGGGTTGGGTCATCAGTATGCTGCCTTGAGTGCCTGTACTGGGAGGAAGGCAGGACATAAATGAAAATAAAATAATAAATATGCTGATAATAATCAGCTCTATCCATCCTTTACAACTGATGCCAAGGAGGCTGTGGTAGTACTGAATTTTTGTCTGGATACAGTAAAGGGCTGGATGTGGGTAAGTAGATCAAGACTTAATCCAGACAAGTGAAAGTGCTGCTGGTTAGTAGGAAATCCCACCTGGAATTGGGACCATAGCCTGTTCTGGATAGGGTTGCACTCAGACTCACAGTTTGGAGGTGCTCTTGGATCTAGTGCTGCTCCAAGAAAGCCAGGTTACTGCAGTGGCCAGGAGTTCCTTTGCCCAGCTTCAGCTGGTGCACCAGCTGTGCCCTTTCTTGGGAAAAGCCAGATCCGGCCAGAATGATCCATGCCTTATTTACTTATGGTCCATGCCTAATTTACTTAATTAGACTACC
Organism: Urosaurus nigricauda; assembly: GCA_034509955.1. Classification (NCBI taxonomy): domain Eukaryota; kingdom Metazoa; phylum Chordata; class Lepidosauria; order Squamata; family Phrynosomatidae; genus Urosaurus; species Urosaurus nigricauda. The sequence goes on along the minus strand of JAOEGL010000001.1, from coordinate 143,559,944 downwards.
ATAATGTGCCCAAGTGGGATTGCTCTTGAAAAGTGTTCAAGAGCTGTGGCTATTGCAAAATGCAAAATTCAGATTGTGTCAGGTATAATACTGGTCCTGCAAAAACTGCACTGGATTCCAATTTCTTTCTGAGCTCAATTCAAAATCATGATGTTGACCTACAAAGCCTTAAACAACTTGGGGGGAAAATATCTGAAAGACCACATGATTCTGCCAGAAATTTGAGATTTTCAGAGAAGTCCTGTTGTGTGTCCCAACACCTCATGAAGTTAGTTTGGTGAGTACACATAACAGGGCTTTCTCTGTACAGCCAACCATGGAACTCTTTACCCAAAGAGGTTAGGCTGGCCCCAACTCTTTTAAGCTTTTAGTGAGCAGCCAAAACAGTGCATGACATTCTGCATGACATTCAGTGTTTGAAATATAAACCTTTTTTTAAAAAACAAAACAAAACACTGGCTTCTATGATGGTTTTTTAGACTGCTTTTGAGTGTTTTTGAAGAATACATTAAGATTTTTTAAAAATGTTTTTATCTTTGGTCCAAAACACACTGCAGAAATAATCCAGTTTGACACTGCTCTAACTACCATGGCTCCATGGTATGAAATTCTGGGAACTGTAGTTTGTTGAGCTACCAGAGCTCTCTAACAGAGAAGGCTACATGTCTCACAAAACTACATTTCCCAGAATTCCCTAGCATTGAGCCAGTGCCATTAAAACAATCTCAAACTGGATTATTTCTGCAGTGTGTTTTGGATCTTTGTTTTTTTTCCCCCAACAGTTTTTTATTTGTTCATCACCTCACAAGCCCCAGTAGAGTGGGAAGCAATACAGAAATACTTTAAATAAAATAACAAATAACCTCTGTTCAAATATAAACAAATTGAATTATCTATTCAGAAAAAAAATGTGCTGGGGTACTCATACATAATTGGTAAAGTTTGTTTAAAGATAAGAAAACATAGTAACCTAAATCCAGTTGCTAGTCCAAATTAGAATAAATATGTTGAAGCAATTGTTGAAAGGTACATTATCACTTTCTTAAATCCTGTTGATTCAATGAGTGAACTCTAGCTGAGACAGCAGTTGCATGTAAGCTTGTATCCATGTCTACTACAATTAAGTAGTCATATACAATACCTTGCAATTTATTTATTTATATTTATATTTTATAACCTATTAAAATGGTTTATACCATCACTCAACACACAACAACCTATGAATATCTGTCATAGTTTACCCTCTGTAATCTGACGAATGAGACACAGAGGAGACAGACTGCCAGAAGTTTAGGGCTCCAAATAATGGACACTGCTGGCTTTCTGAATCTAAGGAGCCAGGAACTGAAACAGATGAGGGGCCCTCTCTCCACCAGGATGGGCGAGATACCAAGGCCACACACTTTTCCTTTGAAGTTTGTTGAAGAGACAGACTTGGAGAGGCTTCATAGCTCTCAGCATCTGTTAAATAAGAAACATTGGCCACTTGGCCAGTGGCAGATATCTATAAATCCCAGGGAATCAGGCTGGATTAATTGAGAATAATCTGGACTGGATTTACTATCCTACAGCTCTTCCCCTGCAATCGCCTGTCTCTGAGGTAATTTGCTGACTGTAGACTGGACTGTATTTTATGATAACTAGATTACAAGCAAATATCTTAGCACAGCATATATAAAAAAAAAACTTCAATTTTTATTTACAATAATTAAAAGGTAGTCTTAGAGGTTAAGATGCCAATTTTGATGATTGAAAGACTAGAAGTTTGGCAGTTCAAAGCCCAAGTGCCACATGATGTGGTGAGCTCCTGTCACTTGTCCCAGCTTCTGCTAACCTAGCAGTTCAAAGGCATGCAAGTAGATAAATAGGTACCACTTTGGTGGGAAGGTAACAGTGTTTGGCGCAGTCATGCTGGCCACATGACCACCAGAGCAGTCCTTGGACAGTGCTGGCTCGTTGGTTTAGTAACAGAGATTAACACCACCCTCTACAGTTGGTTACAACTAGACATTCATGTCAAGGGACTACTTTTATCTTTACCTTTAGGACATACAGCTCACTCCAACCTCTCTGAGATAAACCTCCTTAAAATGCCTGGGTAAACAATTTGATGCTGGGAAGAATATGCTGCTGGTGTCAATAACGTCTACCCAGAATACACCTCCTCTGAACATGACAATGACTCACTCTCTAAGGACCTTAAATCATGGAAAGATTTATGTTAGAAAAGGTACTTTTCCAGACAGCTGGTTCTAAAGCAATTTAGAGCTTTCAGCATAAGCACCAGCATTTTGGATCAAATTTTGGGAAAAAATAGAAAGCCAGTTCAGTTCCTTCATAAATTGGTGTACCATGTCTCCAATTGGCTGCAATTCCGGCCACTGCATTTTGCCCTAACAGAAACTTCTAAGCCATCTTCAAATGTAGACACATGTACAAAACAATTATTACAATAATCCAATTAAGATTTATCAGAGCATCAAGCACTGTGGCTAGACAGTCCCTGGCCAAGAGTTTGTTTATTTATTTATTGGATTTATATCCCTCCTTTCTCCCAGAGTGGGATTCAAGAACAACTACTAACTATTGAACAATCCAAAATTGATTAAAAAGGCATTTCTAGTTGTTAGTTCTTCCTAGACCTCTGGTGGCAGGATGGCATCAAAGATAGAAGGTGTATGCCTGCTCTTGTATTCACAATTTATAAGTCATGAGACTAGAGGATGATACAAGGAGATAGAGGGAGATCTAGCACTGAAGCTCACTGAAAAATGGAACTCGCCAAGTAGTCTGGGGACATTACAGCACAAGACACGTTCTCACCTCAGTCACACTTGTTAAAGAAAACATAATTATATCTATTTGTGACCAACAATTATTACACATCATCTCAGTTGTGTAACTAGGGCTGCTTCTGCCATCTTCCTGACTTGCTCTTTACCCAGCTACGCAGCACTATATCCATTCCAACATGCCTTTTGCTTTTTTTTTTAAATGATTAAAATTTATTTTTATTTTCACTTTTTTCATGCAATTCTGGAGTTCTGCTATTGTGATTTGAGGTTTTGTTTTGTTTTTTGTTTTTTTTTTTTAAAAAAGAAGGAAATTGAAAATAAAAAAATTAAAGTGAATCAGCCTGCTTGAGAATAGTGAGGGGTAGGGGAAACATTGGAAGAGGAGGAGACACTAACACCACATGACTGCTAATACTGCAACTCTCCCAAAAGTGGTTTCATAACTGAGAACTAGCATGATTGCAAGCTCAGTTATGAGTTTTCCCCGGTAATGAAAAGGGACACCCTAACCACACCTTGAGGACAGAGCAGCTATGGGTCAGAGGCATTGTCATGTGATAAATATTGCCAAAGCCACTTTTTCCCGACTCTTATCATGGGGGTTCTCTATGTGATGTAGAATTGAAGGGTTCTGCATCTTCTGGTCAGTCTCTATAAAAGGAATGGGGGCTTTCTGCCTCAGACACTTGTCTTCATCATGATAAGAATAGGGGTGGAGAAACCTGGGGTTAGTGTGCTTCTTCACATCCTTCAAGTCCTCATATGCTGCTAAAAAGTATTCATTTAATACCAAAATAGGGCTGGTGTCATTTTTATTAAAATGGATGAGATTACTGATCTGATTGCACTAGCTGAGAAAGTAAATTGAAACATAAAATCAGTGAAGGTTGGGGAGTGGAGGGAATTAATTAGAAAATTATCAGTCATAATGAACGAAGTACAAGTTGCTGAATTATGTTTGTTATCTAAGCCTAAGGGCATTTAAATAGGAAAGATAAAATTCAACAAAGGCAACAGCCCAGGGAAAAAAATCATGTTAACAAAAAGAGATGTGCTAATAGATTTCTTTACACCTTGATGCAACTTTTTAAGATGTTTTAAACAAGGAAGAAATGTAGCTTGAGTGAACAGAAGCTCTTAAGAGATTCTGTGCATGTAAAGTTATATAAAAACACTTGCCAGGAAAGAATCAAGCTGGTCTTCTCATGCTTGCCTTCCACTCCATGCCAGAGTCATTCCCATGCTTTTGAAAACAAAATGAAAACAAATTTCTCTTTGCACCAATGATCACTATCAGCAAGGGGCTGGAAACATCATTGCAGTCTGCCCTCCCCATATGTGAGGGATCCGTTCTGGAAAAGAGAGTATGCTCAAGCCCAATAGAAAATAATGGGGCATGTGCTCATGGCACTGCACCAGGCATGTGGTGAGGGTACGCACCCCATTATTTCTGCTGGGGCTTGCTCAAAGCCACAGAAGGCAAGTCTGCCTATGGGGAGGGCTGACTGTATATTATACCTCAGTCAACAGGAAAACAGACCTCTGTAGCTTGCAGTGGCTGATGCCTGCTAAAGCAGCATTGAGAGACTTTTACAATTTTGACAATAGTGACCACAATCACGAATAGGTAGGTTCTGTGAATATGAATCAGTTATGGATCTGTAATGCTAGATTATATAGCTGTACGGCTGTAATACAAATGTTATTGTAATACAAATCTCTAACTCCCAATTCAAAATTGGGAGTGCCAACACATCTGATAGTCCTGATGAGGAATCTGTACTCAGGACAAGAGGCTACTTTCAGAACAGAACATGGAGAAACAGAATTGGTAAAGGGTTATGGCCAGACTGTATCTTATCACTCTATCTGTTCAACTTATATGCAGAACAGATTGTAAGGAAAGAAGGCTTGGACATAGAAGAAGTAAGAGTGAATATAGGAGGAAGAAATATCAACAATCTAAGGGACAGTACATAAGGGCCCCAAAAGGGCGCCCTCCCGGTGCCTGTTTTTATGCTGGAGGGAAGCCGAAGTGGTCAAACTGTGCAGCTTCCCACCAGTGGAAAAAGAACCCACAGAATGCAGGTTCTTTAAAGCCATGATGGCTGCGGCAATGGCGTAATATGTGTGCTACTGGTGCACTCATTACATAAACACCAGGTGGCACCATGTGGATGTTGCATGGGGCTTATGTAATGATGGCAGCGCCCATGTAGACAGGGCGCCGCCATCTTGATGCCCTCGTCATGTGCTAGGGTTGCGGGGCATGTATATGCTCCACCCCCAGGCAACCCTAGCACGTGACGAGGGAGCCGCAAAGGGCTGGTCTGTATCGGCCCTAGATACCTAAACAAAACCATAGCAGAAAACCTCCCAGACCTGGAACAACTATTAAGGAAGATTAAGGAAGAATTACTAAGGAAGATCAAGGAAGAAAGTGCAAATGCAGGCTTACTGTAGAACATAAATAAAATAATAAAATAAAATAAAAAATAAAAATAACGACCAGGCAAAATCTACACAAATTCAACATAAGAAATTGGGGCAGTACAGATGGGTGGCTCAAAGCTTAAAAAAAGAGCTGCTCTAGGTGGCTGACAGGCATCTGCATGCTGTGCCACACCTGTGCAGCTGCAGCACCCGCTGTGTGGACAGGCACATGCACTTGCAGTGGTAGTAGGGCTGGGCGCATCTGGATGCTCAGCCCTATCTAGCCCTAATTTTGGCCCCAGGGTGCCACAAAGCACCACCAAGTACTTTGAAACCTGCTTGGAAGAGACGAATAGAGACATGCAGTTGAGAAGGACTGGGTGGGAGCTGCGATTAAGACATCGAAGTACAAGCAGAATACAATGAAACAAGGTTTAACAATGTATACCGTATATATAGACATTATCAAAACACTCAGACAGTCACAAAGCTGGAAAATTCCAGGTCTCAAGAAGATTTGATAATATATCATCAGAAACAAAAAGATAAGAAGAGTTAAATGTTTGCAGAAGGAAATACATCATAAGCTTCTTTAATCAAACTTTCTTCTACCAAAAGTGCAGGTAATCTGACAAGCATATTATCTTTACTGGCAGAAGGAGCAAGACAGAAAACATTTCTTATCAACAGGGAGCAAGGAGAGAAATCGACAACAAGCAAAATAAATCTTTCATATTTCTTAATTGAGTACAAGATTTCAGGTTTCTTTCTTTCTTTCTAAAAAAAAAAAATTAACAGTCTGTCTGCAATTTGAGCTGGTTAGAACCTTTGAATTTTCTTGTCCTATCTGTCAAAAGCTGAAGTATGAACATGGTCTTGCTTTTTTGCCTGATCTGAACAACCATTCAGTTTGTCAGGCAGAAAGCAGTGGGCAGCTAAGTGGCAATTCCTTATTTATTGAGTGGCCTGGCTCATAACCAGCTATTCCTTATTGAATTTTCTGTTAACAAACACAGCATGTAAGCACAGATTCTGAAAGTGCAGATGTACAGTACTGAGAGCACAATTTACAACATGCAGACAATATACTGGCTTCCATTTAATGTTTATTTATTTATTTATTTATTTATAATTGCTGATGTCTCTTGGCACAGAGAAGAGGAGAAAAGGAGTTAGGATTGCCTTTTTACACATATCTGTTTTTGTTATGTCCTCTTGTTTATCTGCATGAGTTTGTGAGACAGAGAGGCTGACACTATAATCCACGAACCTATGCACAGCAAAAGTATGCTTTTCTCCTTGCCCAGCTAGGGATCATCTCGTTACACACATGCTGTTGGGTATGGCTTGATGGTCCTGATGATAACATTTTATAGCATAGAAGGACCCTAAATGTATTTCCAATACTCCTGTGGTTGTGTGTGTTGATTTTATTCACATGTCTTAGTTAAATAATAGTGATTGTGTCCCTTTGAGCCCCTCTGCTCAAGACTTTCTGATCTAGAGGAGACTTCTTTCAGTGGGAGAGAGGGAGGTGATTTCACTCATTTTCTCTCTTCCCTGCCTCTCTCTTCCCCCCTACCATCTCCCTCAGAACCATGAGGTGGTAAGTTCTAAGTGTCAGATAGATTAGCAAACATTGCCTCTCTCTAGTCCCTAGTTAGAGCATAAAGCCCTGTCACCATATGTAGATGGCCAACTTCATCCAGACTCTGAAAGCAAGGCTAACGGTGGTTAGATAGAGAGGAAAGGCATGTTTTATTTGTTATCCTGTGTAGATTTTTCAATAAATTTGAACCAAGAGGTTGCATGATGACACTAAAAGATTAATTTGCACAAGTGATCAAGTATATAAAAGGAAATTGCAGGTCCCAGTCATTTTGAGCTTACAGTAATATTCTGAAACCTCTTGTGTGCCATGGTTGGTGTGATTTACAATTCCGTGGGTTTCTATAGCTCCCCTGACTACCTTGAGCTTTTGTAGTTCTTCAGTCCCGAAGGGAGAAAAGTCTGGTGCATCAAACATAGTGTAATTTTCACAGTCTGGTTTATAAGACATCAGCAGAATAAATTACCAGTGCTGGAAGTATAGCTGTCTGACTCAAAAAGAAGAAAAAGTCAGAAGACACACCAAGCAAGCTACACATCTTGTGTAAATTTAGAAAAAGAAATGTAATAAGATCAGTCTTCTAGTTGCATTCAAGATAGTTTACCTTGAATTTGGCCTTGTACATTTGACTTGTTCTGTATAATCTTCAACTGAAACTCCAAGTTATTGGGAACAATGAATGTTCAGTGCAGCTCCCTGAAAGGGATTTCATTACAAATGCTTCTGTTATTTGTTGTTATTGGCAGTTCAAGTGTACTATATTCCAAGGAAGCTATTTCAGTTCTAAATCAATCACTAATAGATTGGAAGAGGTTGAATGAACTGATGCTTAATCCAGGCTAGACAGAGATGCTCCTGGCAGTGGCATCACTGGGGTTGTGTCACCTGGTAGGGTAGTACACCCCACAGGCAGCTGGCGGTTGTCTTCTGGATCCTGTGTGGCCATGGCCATGCGGGACTCAGGCCAGGATGGGAAGGTGGCTGGCTTCCAGGTCCTGTGCAGCCATGGTGGGACCTGAAAGGCTGGGGAGACTAGTCAGAGGGCCAAGCACACCCCTCACCTTACTGCTGCAGCACCATTTTATGCACCAAGCCCCACCCCCAGAAGCCCTGCCTCCTTGCACTGGGTGACACCCCTGGCAGGGACACCACTGGCTCTTGGTCACTCAAAAGCCAGATCAGGGGAAAGGAACTGAGCCTGGATGGAGTTACACCTGAAGACAAAGGTTCACAATTTGGGCGTACTCCTGGACTCAGCATTACACCTGGAGGCCTTGGTTTCTGTTGTGTTCAGGAGTGCATTTGTACACTTAGAGATGGTATACCAACTGCACCCATTTCTGGAGATGCCTGATCTGGCCACAGTGACACATGCCTTAGTTACATCCCAGTTGGATTACTGTAGTTCACTCTTTGAAGACTGTTTGGAAAATTCAATGGATCCAAAGAGCTGCAGTCAATAGTTAACTGGGACTAGAACTCCCTTCCTAGGTAAGAGAGAGCCCATTCCTTCTGGCCCTCCCTGAGTAGGGATTTTTTTAAAATACTATTGTTATTCCAACAGGCTTTTGAAGATTTTTTTTTTTTGAAAGGAAAGAATTTTAAGAAGACGCTGTATCTTTTTAATACCATTGTTTAAAAAATCCTTTTCAACATATTAATTGCATGTTTTACATTGATTGTTGGTCATTTAATTCTGTTTTAATGTAAATCTTTTATATTTTAATGAATTTGGGTTTGTTTTAATTTGGTGGAAAGGGAGAATAAAAATATAGTAGTACTCTTCCCCACCCTAACCCAATAGGTATTAGTCTGATAGAAGGGTGGTGGTGGTGGTGGTGGTGAAGTAGGTAACAAATGCATTGTGGCACATACAGACATACTGCTTTTTCACACTAGGGGGCAAACAGGATTTAAACAAGAGTTAAACAAGAGTTAAACAGGAAATGCTCTATGTTTATCACAGGACATTTCCTGTTTAACTCTCATTTAACTCTCGTTTAAATCCTGTTTGCCCCCTAGTGCGATAAAGCAGATAGATAGCTTTTCAACCATTCTCTTCATGGTTGGTATGTTATTTTAATTAAACTTTATTGATTCTGTATTCTTTCATGCTAAACTGCATAGTATAAATATCCTTTCACTGGAGGAACTCAAAACTACTGGAAGCTGAGGGGCCCCATGTCGTGGGAACCATGAATCTATTCTTGGCTTTATTCCATAATTTAAAAGAACTATTCAAGGACTGAGGCAGATTTGATGAGAAGATTAAATACCATGGGAAGCTTTGTTTAGATCTAGGATAAAACCCATAGTGGTGTGACCATAGTCCTTATGTAAAACCCACTGAGCACCACTGCTTGAAATGTTCAAAATTGAACAAGTGGTGTTGCCATTGGATTTCTATGACGGATTCACCAGACAGTTAATGTAAGATCAAAGCCACACAATGTGTGAGCCAAATGTAGCCCACCAACTTCATCAATCAATAATTTGAAACACCTCTGGGATATCTCACAGACATCAGATTAAATTATGCCTTAAATTTAGTCAGAACATTTGTTCGTAGTCCAGGGATGAGTAAAATATACATTGGTCTACATGTGTCTTCCAGACTCCCCTAGACTGCTATTTTCTGGGGAAAAGAGGTAGATTTTCTATTAGAAGCCTTAAAGGGAAGCACTTACCCCCTTTAAACAGGTCTCATCTTTCTTCCACCACTGAGAATTAAAAAAGGCCTGGATTCCAAAACCAGAATTGGACTTCCAGACACTTTCAGTTTTTCTCAAAGGGACTGAAATTTTGGCAGTTCATGCAGACCTTGGAAGATCCAGAGGCAGAAACCTATTCCCAAAACTTCCTCACATTGCCCACTCCTCATGTAGCTGACTTCAAAGAAAAGAGACCATCCTATAAATATTGTTGGAATGCAACTCTCCCTCCATCAGCATAGGGCCAGGCAGTTCTGCCTTGTGCTGATGGAAGTTGCAATCCAACAACATAGGGAGAGCCAAACATTCCCTATTTCTTCAATGCTTCAATCAAGATTACTTCTCCATGGTTTCTAAATCATCCATGATTCATTGTCCTTTCATATGAGACAATTATAGTGCTGTAATCCCACTTTAACTATCTAGATGCCATCATATAGAATCCTGGGGTTTGGGGTAATTTTGCAGCCAGAGGACTCTAGTGCCTCACCAAACTACAAATCTCAGGAATCCATAGGAAGCTGCCATGGCAATTAAAGTGGAATAATAGTCCTATTATTGTGCAGTGTGAAAGGGCCCTGCTCTTTTTGATTAGAATTGTCAGGAATTGAACCTGGAATATTAGAAACACTGTGTGCTACCACTGAAATAAGATTATTCCCATTGCTACTAAGACACAGAAACAGAAGAGCTGCCACGCTCCTATTAGGCTGCAGTTCCTAATTAGTGGTCTAAATCCTACCCTGTAGTTCTCAGGTTGTGGTAGATCACAGTGATTTAAAATGAGCTGAAACAAAGAAGTTGTTCTTCCTCAATATGCTTCTGAAGTTTTCCCACTGTTGTGGACCAACAAGAGGCAGAGGAAAAACTTTTTTTGTCTGTGGAGATCTTGAAAAGCAAGATTTGCTGTGACACAAGACAAATTGCCCCAAGCTGTTCATTGCTACATGCATTTTATATATGGCGTTAATACCGCAAAGATTTTAAAGAAAGAAATAAGACCTGTTGTATGTGGTCTAATTGTTAAGTGTTGTTGGAGTACATCCAGGGAGATATAGTCCACTAGGCCATGAAAGTTACTTGGGTCAGTCGCTCTGTCCATGCCTATCCCATTTTACAGGGTTGCTGTGAAAGTAAAAATGGGGCAAAGGACTATGTATGCTGCCTTGAGTTTCCTGGAGGAAAGGTTGGGGAAAGATATGAGTGTGAATCCCATTACAGGAGATCCCAACTAGAGAAAATTCATTGAATCAATTGCTATGTGAGTCAACACTCTTGTTCCTGGAGATGTCAGATCTGGCCCATGGTAACGAGGGCCTTCATTACATCCTGTTTGGATTATTGTCAGGTGCTCTACATGGATCTGTCTTTAAAAAATGTTCAGAAACTTTAATTGGTCCAAAGAGCTGCAGATAGAGTGCCAACAATGAAGATTTTCACACTTGCCTGAAACACTGGTAAATCATTCCCCAAACGTCCTCCAAAGATGACTGAAAGAGCAAAAAAGCCTCTGTGTGTGAAGGCTGGAAGTGCTCCTCAGTTGTCATGGAAATGGATCTGGCTGCAGCATTTGCCAAATGTTGAAAGAAAAGCAGGGAAGGGGGCAGATTTCTTTCCCCCTTAACGCTAAGTTTGTGTTAATCGGAATCTGCCTGCTTCCCTGGTTGTTGTTTTTTTTCCAATGTTTGACAAATGCTACAGCCAGATCCATTTCCATGACAATTCAGGAGTACTTCCAGCCTTCACACACAGAGGCTTTTTTGCTCGTTCAGCCACCTTTGGAGGACATTTGGGGAATGATTTACCAGTAATTCAGGCAAGTGTGAAAATCTTCAGAAAATTACACAGGGGACCATACAATTCCCTTGTAGCAAAAGCTCCACTGGATGTTGATTCATTTCTGAGCACAATTCAAAGGGCTGGGTTTTGACTTACAAAGCACAATTATGGCTTGAGCCCAGAGTATCTGAAGGACTGTATCTCTATTATTGGGCTCATTAGAGCTTTGCAACCACTTTCTCTGGCTCATTTGGTGGGGGAAAAGAGACAAGGCTGTGGCTGCTCCATCTTTGGAACTCACTCCCTAGCGAGGCCAAGATGGCTCCTTCCTTGCTCTCCTTCTGTCAGCAAGTGAAAACATTATTGTGAAACCAGGCTTTTGGAAACTGAATGCAGTGGGCTTTTAACGATGTTCTGTGCTCTTTTATGCTTTATGGTCCATATAATAATGCATTTTAATATTTTTAATGTTAGTGTTTTAACCTGATAAATTGTTTTATTGTTTTAAAGATAATTTTATAGTTATACTTTTTATCAACATTTCTGTATCATTTCAAATCTATATTGTTTTAGATAGGTTGTTAGCCACTTTGAGACCCATTGTTGGAAGGAAAGTGAGAAATTATAGTAGTAGTAGTAATAATAATAATAATAATAATAATAATAATAATAATTGTAAATCCCGTTAATTCAATAAGCTTGCTATTGTTGGGAATATCAATAGGATTAAGATCATAAAACATTTATTACCCTTTGTCTAGTTTTGATGAAAGGGCAGAGAAGTATGAATGGCACAGGAATGAAGGACATGGAAGGTTGCAGTGAGCTTTTATATCCTTAGATTCTAGATGAGAGCTGGGTATCATGTAGCCCTATAGATGCCGTTGAACTGCAGGTTCCCAGAAGTCCAACCCAGAATAGTCACTTGAGAGGAATATGGGAGTTGCACTTTAGAGACATCTAGAAGGCTGTCCTATACTTAATGGGCCTTATGGTAATTCACCATCTTTGCATGGTAATATGTCTTACATATTTTGCAATATGGATAGCCAGACACTTTGAGATCTTCTTCTTATTCTGCTGAAATGCTGCTAACTTACAATGGGCCCATAGTTGGAAAAGTGCATACTGGTGCACTAAGTCATACTACTGTAGGCCAGTCTGATGTATGAACAGCTGTTGATATTTAGCACCTTAGTTCGCACATTTCACATTACTTGTTGCACTGCCCTCTATGCTATAAACTCCAGGTGAGATGCTTAAGGCAGAGCTTATCATCATTGTATTGGTTACTGTCATATTGTGATCTTCCTGTTACTTATCAAGCAGCCCTGGTGGCTGAAGCTGTGAATATTTTTCTGCAGTCACTCTGAATGCCACTGCAGTAAATTGTGCTGGTGAAATGATAATTTGATTTATGCTCTATTATGCATCACAACTTGAGGTTTTTATCCAGATTCTGTTTGCACTGGTGAAGTCATATACAGTAAAATATCTGATTGGACCCCTTGACAGAAACTCCCACACAGGATATGCTGGCACTGCTTTTCTCCCAATGTTCTATTGCATCGTTGTTCCTCTCACAGCCTAAATCATGTTGTTAGTCCTGATGACAATAGACCAATTCTTTCAATGGGATTCGTCTATGTGTTGACCCACCATAGGTCTACTTTAGTTAGGCCTAATCAATAGTATGTCATAGAATCATAGACTCATAGAATCATAGAGTTGGAAGAGACCACAAGGGCCATCCAGTCCAACTCCCTGCCATGCAGGAACTCCCAGTCAAAGCATCCCCGACAGATGGCCATCCAGCCTCTGCTTAAAGACCTCCAAGGATGAAGACTCCACTACACTTCGAGGGAGTGTGTTCCACCGTCGAACAGCCCTTATTGTCAGGAAGTTCCTCCTAATGTTGAGGTGGAATCTCTTTTCCTGCAGCTTGCATCCATTGTTCCGTGTTCTAGTCTCTGCAGCAGCAGAAAACAAGCTTGCTCTCTCTTCAATATGACATCCCTTCAAATATTTGAACAGGGCTATCATATCACCTCTTAACCTTCTCTTCTCCAGGCTAAACATCCCCAGCTCTCTAAGTCGTTCCTCATAGGGCATGCTTTCCAGACCCTCCACCATCTTAGTTGCCCTCCTTTGGACCCACTCCAGTTTCTCCACATCCTTTTTGAATTGTCGTGCCCAGAACTGGACACAGTATTCCAGGTGGAGCCTGACCAAAGCAGAATAGAGCGGCACTATTACTTCCCTTGATCTAGATGCTACACTTCTATTGATGCAGCCTAAAATAGCATTGGCCTTTTTAGCTGTCGCATCACACTGTTGACTCATGTTCAACTTATGGTCTACTTGGACTCCTAGCTCTCTTTCACACATAGTTTCATTCAGCCAGATGTCCCCCATCCTATATCTGTGCATTTCATTTTTTCGTCAACCTGCATTTTGTCAGGGGCTTACCTGTTTCTCAAAGCATATGAAATGAAAAGGCATAACATTTAGGGCAGGATGTGTGCAACTAGGAAGGGCTGAATTCTGCATTGATTGCCTTGGGACCTTGGCAGAATATACCCTGATCCTCATTTTTTAAAAAATTACAGTACAAGGTGTTGGTAGTTACCTTTAAAGCCCTTCATGGTGTGGGACCAGCTTACTTGCAGGATCGCCTGCTTCCATATAATCCTCCCCTCACACTTAGGTCCTCTGGACAAAAACTTCTGCAGCCAGCTAAGACTAGGTTGGCTGCGGTGACCCAGAGGGCCTTCTCATCCACCACCGCCAAATTATGGAATGGCCTGACAGAGGAGATCCAGCATATTAATAATCTTGATGGCTTTAAAAAAGCCATCAAGGTGGATCTCTTCCGGCAGGAATTCCCAGAATAACTCTCAGTCGCCCCACTTATGTAGACCATTCTATTGATCCCCAGATAATCCTGTTGTCCTGTCTCTGGTCTCTGGTCTGTAATGTGTTTTGATACTGGTAGAGTATTAAAAGATTAAAACAATATCAGTTAAAACGTGATTGTATGGTATCTTAATTATTTTAATTATTATTATGTTAATATTGTTTGTTGAAGGAGAGGGAGGGAGGGGATGTAGAGGTTTATTTTGTATTGTATTGTATTGTATTGTATTGTATGTATTACCATGCTTGTAAGCTGCCTAGATCCAGATGGAATGGCAGGGTAAAAATAGTTATTATCATTATCATTATTATTATTAAGCCCTCCTATGTGTCCTAAGGAACCTGTATACCAATTTGTTCAAAGTTTTGAACTCTCCTTGGCTGTTTGAAGCAGCTGGATTGTTTGAAACAGGCAGACAACCAGTTGACTTCAAATATACACAGCTTTTAAAACACAATTGAAGTTGGAAAATAGCACCTTTGGTGATGCCTATTGCATAATGTTGCCTCTGACTCATTGCTGCATGATTTTCATTGGTGGGAAAAACCCGTGAGTATGCTCCCAAACGTGTTGCTGTGCCATCACTCCTCAGATGTGATAAGTTCTTCCCGAAGCAGTTCTGACATTTTAGAGTAGTCATGGAGTGCTAGTGTCTTCCTCTGTTCCACTCCATCACTTTTGCTTTTCTTCCTCCCATCTTCTTTTCTTTCATCTAAATCACTTTGACATAATAGCTAAATTGTGTTCCAAATAACAATAAGAAATAAAATGAAAGGCATGCTGGACAGGACATATGGCAAGAAGGCAGGGGTAAGGAGGTGTGTGGAAGATAATGGGAGAGACTGCCAATGGCAGAAACACTGCCATTTGCACTATTGAAGGGATGTGTGATAAGGTAACCTCCCAAATAGGGAGGAAATAAGCAATAATAATAATTCAATAGTCCAATAAGGAAAGTTGTGTGCATCCATTTCCTTTTACTAATGTGATTATGGAAAGAATGTTGTAAGCTGCCTTAAGTCCCAGTCTTGGAGAAGGGCAGGATATAAATATCATCATCATCATCATCATCATCATCATCAGATGAAGAAGAAATTGAAGGCTTTCACAGCTAGCATCCATAGTTTTTGTGGTTTTTTTGGGCTATGAGGCCATGTTCTAGAAGAATTTATTCCTGACTGTTTGCCTTCATCTGTGGCTGGCATCTTCTTAGAATGATGGCATAGAGGTGTGTGGAGTATATATACTGTGGTTGAGAGGAAGTGCTTTACATATTAATCCGTGAAATGGTTTGTTAGTGAATGACAAGGCCTCAGACTGGGAGGATATGTATTTAATTAGTGATCCATTAATTAGAAACCCTCTGACCCTGGCTAACGTTCATTTCCAAGTGCTGAGTCTAGATTCTGGTGTTTTTCAGAACAGTAGCTAAACTTGGTTAACTTTCACAGTTTCTTCTTTCCTGTTACAGTTATTCAGGTGTTTGTGGATTTTAATGGCATTCTGACCTGATAGTTGTTGGCATGGTCCACAATTTCAGTGTAATAAAGTAATAAGGTTTATGAAATACTTTCCTTCCAGTTTTCTAAAAGGCCTTTCTTGGGCCTAAATTAGCCTATGCAGGGTGGACAAAACAGTGAAAATTCCTTCACTTTTCTTAGGAGGTGTGAGAGATTGGGCAAACTTTGTAAAAACAAAACAAAACTACTACTAAAAAAAAAAAACCCTGAGGGTACCTGAGGGCCACTGACAGCCTCAAAACAATCTGAGAGGGTCTGCATTTTCCCCACCCATGATGTAGGGGTTGTCAAAACAAATTGAAAGATGCTTCCTGCCTGTGCCATCTGTGCCTAGCAATGAAGTGGTTAAAAATGATTCATCTAGTGTAAAGGAAGAGACAAGCCCATTTACACTTGTTCTCTTTCTCATTAGGTGCTGCCATAGCTGTTAGCAGCAACAACTGAAATAATTTTATATAAATGTAGGTGTGAAGAACCTAGCCACAGAGGGAAAAAAGGTGCTGTAAAGCTGGGATGTGAGTTGAGAAGCCAGGGGAATATAAGTACAGCAGAAAGGTGGTGTCAGTATTACTGGTGAACCCATTGTGTGCAAAAGAAGTAGAAGCCTATCCTTGCACTTAACCACAGAAGAGAATATATGACACATTAGAGATGGAAGATGTTTAATGAAGTTATGTGTTACCTTGGTTTATTCTTTCACACCATTCCTTTGGCACTGTGCAATTTCTAACAGTTTCAAGGCAAGTTGTTGAACCTGGTCAGCCAGGGGTTAAAGAAACCTGTAAAAACCAGAGGCACTAGAAAGAAAAAAAGCACACAAAAATTATGAGAGGCTATTATGGAATATAATGTAGGACACCTAGCAAACCAATGCTTTTTTAATTGACAAAAAGTGTCGGTGAATAAAGCATGCAGATCAATAATTAATTTTACCTTCATTTTAATATTTTAGCCCTAGACAGATTTAGTGCAAACTGGATGCTGTAAATGGCTGATTCAAATTCTGCTTCTTTGAAGTGTTATGATGGGACTATAAGGAATGTTTCTTTCCCTCTGCTATCTCCAAATTCCACTCTATATTAAAAACAAAGGGGGTGGGGCAGCAGCACACCAGTCTATTTGGAATGAGGTAGAAATCAGCCTGAACACGGACATCTCATTCAGCAGGTGTCATTGTCTGAAGTCTAAATAAAGAGGACACCTGCCTATAGCTACAAAACCTTGTCAAAATTAAATGGGTGGATAAGCTGATTTCAGATGAATTTGAAACATGAAGGTGATGTGGAACTTGTTGACTGAATTCAGTGCTAGCAACCTGACTGAAGAAAAAGGGAAAACAGCAGGATATTTTGATGCTTTCATTGGAATCTGGAGTCAGTCCAGGCTAACAGTCATTGTATGGCTTCTAGATTAATGGTCAACCTGGGCCATCTTACCATTTGAGATAAGAGTGTATATCTTCTTGTGATATTTCCTTATAACATTTCTTGGATGTTATTCATGACAATAGAAGACGCTTGTGATTTATGCTTCTTTATTTGTTTTTCTATTGAGGAGCTCATGCAACTTTGCTTTAATATGATTTCTAAACTAAGGATGAATAGGACACTTAGTAATATTACTGTGCATGGAGAGACAAACATTTCAAGCTTGCAAGTGACTCCTTACAAATAATAAAGTGGTTTGCAGTTTAGCAATATTAATGGGGTCACAGATTGCACACAATGGCAAGAGCTGCTTTGAGTGTCCTTTTTTCACATTTCATACAGAATATGAAAAGCAATAGGGACAGAGATTGGAAGAGCCAATCGTGGTGTAGTGCTTTGAGTGTAGAACTATGACACAGGGAAACCAAGGCTCAAATTCCTGTGCAGCCATGGAAATTCAAAGTTTGACCCATGGCAGTTATTTCAGCCTCAAAGAAAGGCAATGACAAATCTCTCTGAATAAACCTTGTCAATAACACTCTAGCACAGAGCTGCCACATCAAAGTTTACTTAAAGATATACAACAACAACAACAACAACAACAACAACAACAACAGAAATTGGAAAGTATACCCTTCTGATGTTAGCATTCCAGGCTTGGAAATACCCTTCCTGTGTAACTCTGCAACTGAGGCAGGTAAATCTGGAAACTCATTTGAGGACCCATCTACAGCCTTCACTCTAGCTGGACCTGAAACATCTTCTTCTGAGATGCTAGCAGTGCCTGGAATAAAGACCCCTTTAGCTTATTTGGATTCTGAGACATTGTGGTCTTTCTCTGAGGGGGAAAAAATCCAACATCTCAGCTTGTGCCTAGTTGAGACAGATACTAATCCCTGTTACCAACAGAGAGTGAGCCCCAAGTCATGGGTCAGTTTTGTTCTTGGTTGGATTATCAATGTTGTGATTGGAGCAAATATTCTATGGCTCTCAGTGGCTTGGGGCCTCATGCTGCTTCCGGGTGCTGCATGTACAGACACACATATACTCACTTCTCATACTGGGATGCTATTGAGGAAAAATGGTTCTTGGGAGTGGAAGCCTGTAGATGTTTCTGTCACTCCTCTCCACAACAATTAGTAGAATTTACAAACACATTGGGTGCTTCTACTCATTTAGCAGCCACTTGTCTGCATGATGGTGCACCATTACTGGTGACCATTTTGACTACACCAATTCATTCCTTTTGTTGACAAGAGTGTGTTTATTTTAGGTCTCCTTCACCTCTGTTTCTATTCAGTAATGGTGGTGTCTCCCTAGCCCTTCCTGTCCATTGGACAACTTCTCAGGCCAATACTGCATTTTAATTGTTTCAGTTAGGTTAGATTACAAGCTCACGCTACTTCAAGAAATTTAATATTGATCTGTCACTGGAGTTTAATTTGTCTAATGGTCAGCAAATGCCATGTTGGTGGGTTGGAAGCTGAATTTGATTAAATTTCAACAGTGTCAAATGGAGCTCATACTGATCAATAATGCAGGTGAATAACTGAAGTTAGTCAAATTTGGATTACATGACTTTGGCCAAATACCACGTCTTTACTACAAGTTTACTTTACTGTGCATGGGAAAGATAAAAGCTGGTTTGCCATGACTAAAGATATTACATTTCAGATTTTTAGCCTGGGCAGCTACAAAGAAATCATCTTAGGGAGCACACAGAGTAATTGTGCACATATTATAAAAACAGAGTGGTACACACTACCTGAGCTAGAATGGAAAGCAAGGTGAGTTGTGGCCCTAATTCAGGTTTGATAACAAATTAGGTTTTGGAACTACAATATCTGTGTGAAAAGACAACATTGGCTACTGATTGGTTTTATGTGAACCAATCTTTCTGTTGGATTTCAGTATTATTAGAGCTAATAACATGCCAATAGGGTAATTGCAAGATACTTTTTCTAGCTGAATTATTTTTGCTTGTGTCATCTTCTATACAACTGTACATATGCAGATATAAAAAAAAATATTTATATTTTCATTGCCTTAGCTGTCAAAACAATGCACAGTTTTGTTAATGTTATATGGTCTTACACCTAACAATGGTGGATGATGGGTAGTGTAGCCCAACACATCTCAAAGGACATTGAAGATCTTTAAGGGGTTTCTTGCTGAGTGAAAGTTAGGGATGGAAAAGAAATTTGCAAATATTCCGCCAGGAGTGAAAAATGGGTTTCCTGACCTCCAGTCTTCACAGGTGTTTGTTGGTTGTGTGCATGTGCATGCATAGAACACTGAATTTTCTGCAGTTTTCTGTGCCAAAATAAATAAATAAAAAATAACATGTGGGTGTTTTGTGCAAAAACATTCCAAACTGTGATTAGTCTTTGAAAATTGTGCAGCTTTCAATGACTTTCTTGCAGCAGAAAGAAAATTGCAAAGATTACTCATTGCTTCCTCTGAGAATGAAGTTAGCAAAGATTTACATCACTTGTGAGAGGTGGGATACAGGAAGCTTGTAACTTATAACTGAATAGCAGTCACTTATAACTGAATTGTGGTTAGGTAGAAGACACTTATCTCAGGAGTGTAAGGGAAACTTCCATGTTAGAAGCAGTGGGAAAAATAGATGATGTAGCATTTTTCTCAATGGATTGTTTTTGTTGTTGTTTTTTCATTCTAGGAGTTTTGGAATAACCTCCCACTTGAAATCTGTAAGGTTCTATCTTTCTGTCTTTCTGATCAGAAAGGAAAGGCAATTTAATTTCCACAGACCTCTTTATTTCTATTGCTGTTAGCTTTTAATGGACAACATGCCTTTTTTAAGCCTCATTGCTTTTGGTTACTTCAGTGCTGGTTATATTATTGGATGTTACTAAAACTATGTGTGTTTTTTTAACATGACTGTATTGTATTGGTTTTGTCTTAATACTCTGAGGCATTCTGGGAACAGTAGAGGAAATGTAGCAAATAAGATAGAATAAAATGTTGTTGGTGTTTGCCTTCAAGTAGTTTCTAGCATATGGCAACCACAAGGCCCTGTCTGCACAGACCAAATAAAACATCTCCACCAACCTAACAACCTTGCAAGACTGACAAAATGTAGATCGACAAGTATCATCTCCTCATTGTTCTTTGTTATATGCAAAATTAATAAGTCCTACTTCTATTTGTTTTTAATCTACTGTTATTTGTTAACTTTTATACCAAATGCTGTCCAGCCTATTCTAGATGGGACCCACTGGTTCACAACCCAGGGGTGCTTACTGATCCAACATTGTCATTATACATATAGGTGCGCATTATTGTTGAAAAGAATTTTTGCTTGCTACATCAAGTGCAACCTTACCAGGATGTGAAAAACCTGGTCACAGTTCCCCCCCACACTATAAGGCTTATAAAATATTTATTTAGTTATTTATTCAAATACTTCTATTCTGCCTTATATCACTAGATCTTTGAGTAGTGTATAAGTAAATTTTTATTAACAGGTTTAAACAATTTAAAACAAGAAAAATAATTTGTTGTTGCTGTGTGCCTTCAAGGCATTTCTGACTTACAGAGATTCTAGGAGAACCTATCACAGGGTTCTCATGGCAAGATTTGTTCAGAGGGTGTTTGCCTTTGTTTTCCTCTGAGGATGAAGAGTGTGACTTGCCCAGGTTCACCCAATGGGATTTCACAGCTGAGTGGCAATTCTGGAAGACAGGGTTCAAATCCTTGTTTGATCATGGATTTGACTTGCTGAAGGTCTCCTGGTGGGTTTCCATGGCTAAATGGGGATATGAACCTTGGCTTCCAGAGTCACAGTTCAGTGCTCAAACCACTACACCATACTGTATTTAAAATAATTTAAATTCTTGAAAAACGTATTAAATACATTAAAAAGTTAAACAAGTTGAAAGGTTTAAGACAGTTTAAAGCCATATGCATAACCGAATAAATTAGGCCCCAACGTTTTAATAAACTGCTATAACAGCATATTTTTTTCAGCCATCCAGATAAATGTAATGGGGGGAAAACTCTTCTAAGTAAATATTTCATGTGATCCTCCTAATAGTAATTCCATGTTAACTAATAAGAGCTAGGTTCACTATTGAGACAGTTTTTCCTGGTGTGGGAAAACCCCAAAGAACTGTTGGAATGAGGTGTTAGCTCTTCTAGACGCAATCTAGCAAAGATGAGAAATTTGAAGTGGGTCTTTAGCTAGCACACCAAGTGAAATATTGCATTTACAGCCTCTTCAGGCAGCCACTATAATTAGGATACCAGTAAAACATACTTACTGAGAAAGCAAGTAAAAAGCCTTCATTTGAGAAGATTTACCAGCCAAGTAAATCCATGGAAGCTTAGAACACATTGTCAGGGATGAATGTGGCATGTGGCTTAGGTTACTGTGTAGTCAGCAGTATTGCTAGTTTTGAGAAAACCCTACACTAGGGATGTAGTGAGACAAAT
The DNA here is from genome assembly GCA_034509955.1 of Urosaurus nigricauda. Lineage (NCBI taxonomy): Eukaryota > Metazoa > Chordata > Lepidosauria > Squamata > Phrynosomatidae > Urosaurus > Urosaurus nigricauda. Next base: position 143,538,295 of record JAOEGL010000001.1, on the reverse strand, counting down.
TTCTTGGTGGGGTGGGGTGGGGTGGGGGTGGGGGGTCAAAGATAAAAATGTAGGGGAAGCAAAAGCCTGTGTGCACCAGTCACTATGAAATACATTTCTGTGGGAAAATGTTCTTATAGGTAATCACAGAAATAAGCCTTGAGTATGCATTTCAATTATAAAGTTAGCAAATCAATTCAAAATAGAGTATTTCCCACATGCAAAATAGCTGGTAAAGTAAGTAACAGTGCAAAGAAGTAAATGCATGTTATATTACCGTTATGATCTGATTGCTAACAAAACCTACAAACTTGAGAAGAAAGTTTCTTTGCATCTAGGAAACGTATGCAGGGGTTGGCTGCATAGCAAAGTGCTATAATATCTAAAATCCACAAAAAAGTGATACTTTTATTTGACCAACCAAAATGAACACTATACATGTTGCAAGTTTTTGAAGCTCCACTGCCTTCTTCATCAGGCAAAGCTGTTAAACATCATGCAGGGTTTTTTTTTAAATTAAAAAAATGATGATAGTCACAGGCCTGCAGTTTCTCAAAGTGCTGAATTGATTTGTAAAAGGATATCTACATAAGCAGACCCCTCAGCCTTCTGGCAATGTGGCACTGGGAACAAACTGTGACTGACGTCATTTTATAATCTTTTTCTCCTGTATTAGTTTTTAATACCTTTGCCTGATGAAGCCAACAGAGCTTCAAAAGTTGTATTTTGTGTATTTTGATTGGCTAAACAAAATTATCACTGTATCCTCTTGAAATTCCTTCGAATATCTTACTTTCTAAAATGAAAATTACTAAATTTGATTTTCTCTGATGAAGCATTGAATACTTTTCTGCTTTGGTTCCCTCAAGATCCATGACAGCAGAGAAATGGTGGCCCTGGCAGCAGCATTTCACGCCTTGCAGTGGGAGAAGGGACCGAGTGTTCCTCCTCCTCTGAGGTGTCACCCGGTGCAGTCCTCCCTCCCTACCACACCTGGTGACATATATGCTTTAGACCACTATCACACAAGCTTCAGTCTCATGCAAACATGTTAGAAGAAGAAAATGGAAACATATCATTACTCATCATATGTCTCCACAATAGCACAAAGGTGCTGCTTTTGCCATCAATGGTCCCTTGTGTTCTTCTCTGTACTCCTCCTTAGCACCACCTTCCTGCCCTATGCCTTACCCAGCATGGCTTTCAAGTTTTTTTTTAAATTTTTATTTCTAACACAATTCTGGAGTATGCTAAAGCAATTTAATTTTAAAAAAAGAAACAGGAAAAAGAAAAAGAAACCACCCTGCTTGGAACCACAAGGGGGAGAGGGCTCAGGGGAGAGGAGGAGAGACTGACAGCTCATGACTGCCAATGTTGAAACTGCCATGGTAGTGATAGTTTGCATATGTGGAGTAATGAAAAGACAGTAGAGCTGGGAGATTATTGCTGGCTTTTCTCTGTTAATGAAAAGGGATGCTCTAACAAAGCTTCAGAGGCACAACAGCAATGGCATTATGTGAGAAGTATTTTCAAAGACACTATTCTCCAACTTTAATTGCTTTGTGTGGCAATGTCCTTAGTTAAATTTGTTTCTGTTGGGGAACAGATGATTTATTCAATTTTCTCCTTGCTGTGAGAACCTCTTTGATAACTGTGCAGTTTTCTAAGAGGCTCTCACAGCAGGGAGAAAGGCGCTCTCTTTTAAACTAACTATTTTCATGGCTGTTGAGTGCAGCTGGGAGGCATCCAAGACCCATTTAACTATGTTCTAATTGCTGATCCACAATGATACAGGCATCCTCTAGGTATAGCTGGATAATCTTCAATCACCATGTGGTCGGGGGGGGGGGAGTGAACTTCTGAGGCTATAGGATTGTGGACATGATCCCAGGATCGAGGTTTGATCCCAGAATCAAGGCTCTCCTCAGTGAGATTTCCCAGTTCTTGAAAAATTCCCTTTTCAGGTCCCCCTTCCACATTATTGAATATTCTTTCCATTCCTGTTTTTGACTGAGGTATAGATCTAGGAAGAATAGGATAGTGCTGCTGTGAAAGTTTGCCAGTAGCATACTGAAGGTGTAGGAAACCTCTCGTGGAAGAACTCTGCCATACTAATGAACTGGATTAAGAACCGGCTGTTGAATAAAAATTGTATGCAGCCTAAATTCACTTTGACATTCATAACAACCAAAAGTAAATGTAACATTAATAGCAGCTAGTGGCTGAATGATTTATTCAAAGATGTACAAGACAGGTGATTATTTTTAGTCTGCATCAGCCAACACTCATATATATGCAATGAGGCGAGTACAGGATGCTGGTGCCCTAAATCATTGGGCTTTGATACATAGACAAAACACAGGTGCTCACATTCTATGTTATTCTATTCTATGCAGTCACTAAACTTTGGCTGAAAAGTATCTGTCAGGCTGTTTCCATGAGCCTCAACCTCTGTGTACGCTGATGCTTTCTTTGCATCAAAATGCACAGTCACTTCTAAAATCAGGAAATGGCTTGAACTGTTAGGCAAAACAGGGCTTTAAGATATTTTTCAACCTGTAATTACAGCTGGGGCAGTTTTAAACTCAAGTCCCTCATGGATTCTTATACTTCTTTAATGGCATTCCAAATATCGTTGGAATGAATATTGCAGCATACAGCAGAAGGCAAAATCTGAGATGTGAGGCACAGCATATATCACACCATGCTCCTTAAACAATAACATAAGTCCTAGTGGCTATAAATTTTGCAAAGCAGGTTACCCCCCCCCCTTTATGTTTTTGACATTATACACTGGAAAAAAAACCTGGATAACAACTTTCTCAGTTAAATAGATCAGTCTTCCTGACTGCATAGAAGAATTTTCATGAGAGACAAAACACAGTAAATGGTTGTTGGACAGTTCTTAATAATCTTCAACAAACCTCTCTTCTGAACCTAAATAATCCCAAAGCTATAAGATTAATGCTTGTTCGTTTCAGATTCTAAGGCTAAAGAAATGTATGTATGTATGTATGTATGAATATATATATATATATATATATATTCACCTGAGATGCCTGGAGTAATTCAAAACAGACATGTAGCATTCAAAAGATGGTTGCTCCCTGCATTTCAGACAGAATCAGATTAAGGTCATGAGGCTGGTAGGCTGTTGTAGTGGTTCCTCTTCTCTGCCCTCATAGTTGAACTCATGCATGACAGTTTTGTCTGAGCCACACATAGTTAAATAAGACAATTCTACACACAAAAACATGCAAATACTTTAGATGATCTGTCTTAGTGGAAATCATTTGAGGAGACCTGGATGGGACAATCCTAGGTGTTGCTATTATATGCTGTCAAATAAGCTTTGACTTATGGTGACCCTATGAATGAGTGACTTCAAGAACCCTAGTTATAAACAGTTCTGCTCAGGTCTTGCAAAGTCAGGGCAGATGTTTCCTTGATTGCTTTAGTCAATCAGTCTATAAGTCCATTGTCTTGTTGAAAAGGAAGCAGCACTTTCTGTTATAGTACTGAAGATTATTTTCTGTGTACAAACAATGTGGTTTCCTGTGCAAAAGATGCTGTGGTTGGGGACTATTTGAGGCAAAATATGCACATGTGGGCTTTTTGCACAGAAAACAGCATTTTCTGCACACAGAAAATATTGTTTCCTGTGAAGTCAATATTTCTTTCTGTGCAGAAAATGATGTTCACTGTGAAAAAAATCCCAAATATGCATTTTTTGCACAAAATAAACCCAGAACTGTGAATATTGTAATCAGTCAAATTTTCTCATGAGTGTTTCCCTACACTGAAGAAAAAATGTTTTTCAGCCATTTTCCAATATATTTTCAAATATTCATTCAATCCCTCAGACCCATTTATTTGTCCTTTTGGCAGTCCATGGTATTCTTGGAATTTTCCTCAGATGAATTTATTCTCTTCTTGTAAGCTTTTTTCACTTTTCAGCTTTCATATCAATACATCAAAATTGAGAATTTTATAACATTGATGAGTCTATCTTTGGTATTTAATATCTTTTTACCTGAGGGTCTTGTCAAGTTTCTTCATACCATAGTTGTCTTCTCAAGCCTTTGCCTTCTTCTGTTTTCTTGTCCTCTTGTTTTGTTAAATCAATCTCAACTCATGATGACCTCATGGATGAAACATCTCCAAGACTTTCTAATCTCCACTGCTCTGCATAGTTGCTGTAAATTCATACCTGTGATTTCCTTAATAGAGTCCATCCATCTGTTATGCAGCCTTCCTCTCTTTCTACTTCCCTCCATATTTCTTAGCATGATTGTCTTCTCTAATGAGTAACACCTTCTCATGGCATGACCAAAATACAACAGCCTCAGCCTAGTCATCTTGGCTTCTAGGGAGGGTTCAGGCTTGATCTATTCTAGGACCCATTTGTTTGTCTTTATGGCTGTCCTCTAATACCTTGTATTTTGTTTCTAGAATCTGCCAAAAGCAAACACAAAGTCCTATTTTCACTAACCTTTTTGTAGCATGCTGTAAACAAATACAGGATGCTGTAGCCCTGTTCAAATCCATCTTTCTTAGAATACATAAGGAAGGAGGACATACAAAAGCATTCTAGCCCCATTCTTTCATTTCAACTCTAGTCATCCTTGTCAGGTTGAGGGAAGACATTTGAAATGCAGATTCTCACTTACTTGTGGAGATTTTCTGGTCAGTTTAGAAATCTGGGGTATTAACAACACAACTTCATTTATTTCTGAAGTAAGTGTGCTTTTCAATTATAATTTTTGTTTCCCTTATTCATTTCATATTTTAATACATTTCTATTATAGTAAACTGCCATTTGTGCAGGAAAATCAGAATATATATCAACTACATAGATAAATAAAATAATAATGAACCCACTGGGGCTACTTTCATGTAAGTGTGTGTAGTACTGTTGTCTCACAGCACAATTCTGTGCATGTCTGATTAGGAAAAGGTTCTACTACTTTCATTGAAACTTGTTCTATTCTCTTTCATGAAGGTGTGTCTAATTTTTTCAGCCTGAATCTCCTTTCTCTCCCTTCTTTTTTTCTTTCAGGCTGCCGCATAGCCCTTAACATCACACTTCATAACATTGCACAATATTTTGGATTGTCCCATTCTTTTCTATGTGGTGTCTCACTGATCCATGAAGCTGGATGGAAAATGGATTAAACATTAGCTAGAAGTCCCTTCTGAAGACCATGACCACTTTGCATTCACCTCTGCGGCCAACACTGTTCACAAATGATCAGGCACAACTTTGATTTTGTTGTTTCTTTCTCTTTAAATGGCTGGGCAGAATAGTGCCTAAACATTTTGGTTCATATCTTCAATTTAGCAAGAGCTAGAGGCTTGTTCTTCATTTGAAGGAGAGGTACAGTGATACTATGGGTCCACTGAACTTGTGAGTGGGGCATTAAAGGTATTTTAGGCCATTGGCTGGTTTGGCTAATTGATTAGAAGACTGTTATAATGGGTTAGATTTTCTCTAAAGTTGAGGATTACACTTAAATTTGAAGATTAGTACTTCCTTTCCCTCTAATATCACAAAACAATGTCAGATAGTGGCTGGATTCAGCCATAACAGTTGCTAACCCTCACTGCCTCCACCAATCACAGCTCAATGTTTTAATGAAGTACTAAGTTGATGTTATGCTCAGAATGTCAAATTATTATCTGAATTAATCATGAAAACTGAATGACATATGAATATGGCTTGCAATGGTGGCTTGGTGAGCTTGTGCAAGCCATGGTTGGCTAGTTCAGACCCAACAGCCAATTATTGATTAGTGAAACCAAAAGGTAATGTACATATTCAGCCATGCTTTTGCAGGGAGAAGTGAAAGAAAGAGAGGAACAGGGCTTATAAATACAAGACATTTTCCTAATCCTTCATAATGTAGTTTGGACAATTAGAGTTGTAATGTTGCTTGGAAAGACATAACTTAAGTTAAAGTCAGATCTTTTGTAGCCCAAGAGTGTGGGATTTTTACTGTCTCTCAAAAGATGAACTCAGTTTATCATCTTCCATCCTGATTGTGTATGAACTCATGAAGTTGCATTAGATATTATTATAAAATTATTTAATATATTATTCACCACATTTATTGGACAATTAATTAGATTAGAAATACCTAGATAAGAAAGGGGCAAGCCCACTTCATTCCCCTTATATTTATCACATTACTTTAATCAAGAATAAAAAAGGTCTTTGTTATAATCACTGAAATTCTGTGGTCTACTAGTGAACAGTGGGGTCACCAAATATTTCAGGTAGTGATGCCAGAAAATTATTCACCCAGACATCTGTTCCACGCAAAATGGGCTCATGTCTTTGCAAATCCATCCAAGTCTATGAACTAGAGCTCATTTCACAGCAGAATTTTCTGTGCTTTAAATGAACCTTTATTTCCAGTGTCTAACCACTAAACTGCAAAAGGTGAAAGAAATTCTGAAAGCTAAATAAGGCAATGGGATGGAGGTCCCCTGAACCATGGAGATCAGCTTTCTCTCAGCATAGAACCCTCTGTCCAATTTGAACTGTGGAAAAATCATACTAATCTGATTTGTTGAAAAGTAGTTAAGGATGATGATGATGATGATGATGATGATGATGCCAATAATGAAAAAAACAAACAAACCTTTCAAAACTGTTTTTGAGAGCCAAAATAAAAACATATGTGGCAAAGCAAAGGATGGGTGGCCCATTGAAGAGGGTTGCTCTGGAAAGAAAGGGCCAATGAAGAAGAAAGAAGAGAAACCGAGATGGGAACTACAAGTTCCAGCAGTCCCTGGGAAAGAAGAAAGAGAGGCAATGCCCAAGAGGGAGGGCCTAAGGAGGGAGGGGCCCGTGGATAAAAGGGAAAAGGGTGAGGCGTTCGAGGGGAGGGAGAAACGCGGAAGAAAGGTCGGTGAGGCGGACGCTGAAAGGGAAAGAGTAGAAAACACAAGAAAGTTTGCAGCTCTCGCTGAGAGAGAGGCCCTGACAGAAGGGGAGGTAATTAACTCTGGCAGGCTCAGCCCAGAGGAAGGGCTTCTGGCCGAGCTGTACTCGCCTCTGGCAAACCTAGAGCCAAAGGAGGCTGTGAACTATTGGTCTCAAGGGGCTTTATATTGGAACCTTCAAGGTCGTGGCTGGTCTGGTGAAGACGAAGCTGGGAAGGAGGAACTGTAAAGAGAAGAGCAGTAAAAGGCTGAGAGCCAAAAGGGAGAGTGTGAAGGAACATCTCTCTCCTCTCTTGGGAATTGTTTTGTGAACATATTTTGAGTTAATTAAAAGTTACAAAGCATCCATCTGGAGTGGTCTACACTTTCTTCTGTCATAATGGATACCTCCAAGAAGCATGGAGTGGGGGGAGTCCCTTGTGGCCCCGCAACATTGGTGTCAGAAGTGGGATCTCCTGTGCAAAGCGGGGCTACAGGGCCCAGTGAGACATGGTTTGCATGGTTGGCCGACCAACAGGAAAAGTTGTTGCGTAGTGTGACCGCTCAACAATTACAGTTAATGGAGCAAATGTTTGCAGCCCAGCAGGTGTCGCAGCAACAGTTGCTAACTCAGATGGCAGAGGCGATGAAGAACCCAAGAGAGGGGGCAAGGCCTACTTTGGAGTCACTGGTAGGGGCCCCAACCCCACTGAGACTGGTCAAGATGGGACCAAATGATGACCCAGAGGCATTTTTAAATGCTTTTGAGAGGGTGGCCACAGCTGCCAAGTGGCCTGAGGAACAATGGGCTCTTATAATAACCCCATGTCTTACAGGACCTGCACAGGAGGTAGTCGATACCTTGACACCGGAGGAAGCCTCTTCATATGAGAAAGTTAAGGAGGCCATCTTGACTACTCTCAACATCTCTGAGGAGACTTATAGACGCAGACTACGGGAGCTGAAGTGGACTATAGGCATGCATCCACGCGCCCTAGGTCAAAAAGTTAGAGCCAGCTGCTCGAGATGGCTGAAGCCGGCGGTGCGATCTGCGCAGGAGGTGGCCGAAATGGTGATGGTCGAGCAATTTATCAATGCATTACCACTGGCTGCTCGTAGTTGGGTGCGCTGTCACAAACCCTCCAAGCTAGAAGAAGCTGTTGCCTTGATGGAAGCTTTTGCAGGGGCTGAGGAAGCCGAAATAGGAAAACCGCGGCGACCGCTGGAAGCAACTCCACCCCGAGGGACTCGAGTCACCGGGGGCAGACCACCAGAAAGACGGGGAGTGGCGCAGGGAGATGGACTCGGAACCAACGGGGTAGAGGGCAAAGGTTTGAAAGGAGGAGTAGAAGGAGGCAAACCGGCTAACCTTGCCCGGCGACCGTTGCTGATGGGAGCCCAGGAAGGTCCCCGGCGTCCAATCAACTGCTTCACCTGTGGTATGGAGGGGCACATCAAGAAGGACTGCCCTCTCATGGAGTGTGCATGGGGAGATGCCTGGGAGGCCGCACAGGTGAGTAGGGATGCGACAGGTAAGGGTGCCTGGGTGGTCCCGGCCTGGGTCAACGGACGGAAGGTTCAGGCGCTAGTTGACTCCGGCTGTAGCCGCACTTTGATAAGGAAGGTACCAGGGAAGGGGGATGGTCCCCAGATGGCGGTGAAGTGTATTCATGGGGATGTGAAAACCTATTTTACTACCAGTGTGAGGGTGAGAGTTGGGAAGGTAGAGCGAGAGATGAGGGTGGGTGTGGTGCCCTCAATGGGTAGAGAAATGCTCTTAGGGCGGGATTGGCCCACATGGAAGGAATTAATCCAGAAGGAGGAATGTTACGCCGGGGCGGAGGTCAGGGCGGAAGGGGTAGATATTGCCAGAGTTAACAGAGAGCAGGTGGTCTTTTGGCAGCAAAATGATGCAACCCTACAGGAGGCGTTTAAGCAAGCGGTTCCAGCGGAGGAGGTTGGAAAGAAGGGACCCTACTTTGTTTTTAAAAATAATTTACTGTATAGGGTCCAACAGATGAAGGAAGGGGAGGCAGCACGATGGCAAATATTGGTGCCTAGACCACTCCGTCATGCAGTGTTTTCCTTGGCTCATGACATTCCACTGTCTGGACACCTAGGGGTGGATAAAACTACTAGTCGCATTTTGCAGAGGTTTTATTGGCCTGGGGTGTGGAAGGAGGTTAAGGACTGGTGTGCCTCTTGTCCACGCTGTCAGGTGACCCAAAGAAGGGGAGCTCCCGCTGGACCTTTGATTCCTATGCCCATTATAGATGAACCCTTTACAAGAGTTGGCATTGATTTTATAGGACCGCTGGGGAAGTCAGCTGCAGGCCATCGGTTTATTTTGGTGATGGTGGATTACGCCACCCGTTATCCAGAGGCAGTCCCTTTACGATCCATGCAAGCGAGTAGGGTGGCTCAGGAGTTGTTGGGAATTTTTGCAAGAGTGGGGTTCCCCAGGGAGATTATTACAGATCAGGGCACCTCTTTCATGAGTAGGATCCTTCAAAAGATGTGGTCTATTCTCAAAGTCAAACCCCTAAGGACCTCCGTTTATCATCCTCAGGCCAATGGGTTGGTGGAACGTTTTAACGGGACCCTAAAGGCCATGCTTAGAAAGTTTGTAGCCGAACATGGCACACAGTGGCATTTGTTGATAGGACCTCTCTTGTTTGCATATCGAGAGGTCCCACAAACATCCTTGGGGTTCTCACCTTTTGAGTTGTTGTACGGAAGGCGTCCTAGAGGAGTGCTAGACTTGGTTAGAGAAGGGTGGGAGGAGGAGGATAAAGAAGGGCCTACGGCGTTACAAAGAGTGCTGCAGATGAGGGCTCATTTGAAGGAGATTGGGCAAGTAGCTAGACAGAATCTGGCGGAAGCTCAAGAAAAACAGAAGGGGGCCTATGATCGACATGTCAGGCCTAGGTCTTTGAAGGTGGGACAAAAGGTGTTAGTATTATTGCCCTCAGAGAAAGCAAAGTTGTTTGCTCAGTGGCAAGGTCCATTTGAAGTCAAAAGGCAGGTGGGACCCGTTGACTATGAGGTGGAGGTGATGGGGGCTCGTCCTCGGTTACAGGTTTTTCATGTTAATCTCCTTAAGGAATGGAAAGAGCGAGAAGCCTTTTGGGCTCAAGTAGGACCGGAGGAAGAGGGAGAGGAAGAGTTAGGTCCACAGGCTGGACACGAGGAAGGCCCTGATGATCTACCCATCTGTTCTAATCTCTCTAGAGAGCAGCTCAGACACATCCATCAGGTGAGACGGGACTTTACAGATGTCTTCTCTAGGGACCCAGGCTTCACATCCATGATTTGTCACCGGATAGTTACGAAACCCGGGGTGGTGGTAAGAGTTCCAGCAAGACCTTGGCCATGGAGGTTACAGAAAGATATCAATGACGAGGTGGACAAAATGTTAGCTTTGGGGGTCATAGAACCCTCAAATAGTCCCTGGCGAAGTCAACCCGTACTGGTCCCAAAACCTGATGGGTCTATTCGGTTCTGTATAGATTTTAGGAGGCTTAACGAGGTGTCCCAATTTGATGCATATCCCATGCCGGGGGCTACGCAGTTGCTAGAGAAGTTAGGTAAGGCCAAGTTCTTGTCGTCTTTAGATTTAACAAAAGGCTACTGGCAGATTCCCTTACCAGAAGGGGACCGGGAAAAGACTGCTTTTGCAACGCCTAAGGGTTTATTTCATTTTGTACGAATGCCCTTTGGGCTTCATGGAGCAGCGGCGACTTTCCAAAGGTTGATGGATCGTGTCCTAGCTCCTCTGGAGCATTGCGCTGCCTCTTATATTGATGACATCATTATCTTTAGCAACTCTTGGCCAGAACATGTTAAACATCTTAGACAGGTGCTGCAGAGGTTAAGGGAGGCCGGCTTAACGGCGAATCCCACAAAGTGTGCTGTGGCGCGACAAGAAGTTAAGTATTTGGGATACTGGGTTGGAAGGGGCCAGCTACGACCCATGGAAGACAAGGTCAACCGTATTAGTGATTGGCCACGGCCTATGAACAAGAAACAGGTACGGCAATTTTTGGGACTGGCCGGGTATTATAGAAAGTTTATCCCTCATTTTGCCAGTATTGCGGGTCCCTTGACTGATTTAACACGGAAATCTCGCAATAGGAGACACTGGTGGGGTGTCCGAGAGGAGGAGTCCTTTGTCACACTGAAACAACTGTTGTGTAGTCGACCGGTTCTGCGAGCTCCAGATTTTGATAAACCATTCATTCTCCAGACGGATGCTTCCGAGAGAGGGCTTGGGGCCGTTTTGGCTCAACAGTGGGAGGACGGGGAACATCCTGTTCTTTATTTGAGTCGGAAGCTGAAGCCGGGTGAGAGAAAGTATGCGGCCATTGAGCGGGAGGCTCTGGCGGTTAAGTGGGCTATTTTGGCCCTCCGTTATTATTTGTGGGGAGGTCGGTTTACTTTGGTCACGGATCATGCCCCTTTACAATGGTTGCATACCATGAAGGATGCTAATCCTCGACTGACACGGTGGTATTTGGCTCTACAACCCTATGCCTTTCAGATACAACATAGGGCTGGGAGACATCATAGTAATGCTGATTTTTTCTCTCGACAGGGCCCGTGGGCTTGTGAGGCCGAGACAACCCTCTTGTCGGGGGGGTTATGTGGCAAAGCAAAGGATGGGTGGCCCATTGAAGAGGGTTGCTCTGGAAAGAAAGGGCCAATGAAGAAGAAAGAAGAGAAACCGAGATGGGAACTACAAGTTCCAGCAGTCCCTGGGAAAGAAGAAAGAGAGGCAATGCCCAAGAGGGAGGGCCTAAGGAGGGAGGGGCCCGTGGATAAAAGGGAAAAGGGTGAGGCGTTCGAGGGGAGGGAGAAACGCGGAAGAAAGGTCGGTGAGGCGGACGCTGAAAGGGAAAGAGTAGAAAACACAAGAAAGTTTGCAGCTCTCGCTGAGAGAGAGGCCCTGACAGAAGGGGAGGTAATTAACTCTGGCAGGCTCAGCCCAGAGGAAGGGCTTCTGGCCGAGCTGTACTCGCCTCTGGCAAACCTAGAGCCAAAGGAGGCTGTGAACTATTGGTCTCAAGGGGCTTTATATTGGAACCTTCAAGGTCGTGGCTGGTCTGGTGAAGACGAAGCTGGGAAGGAGGAACTGTAAAGAGAAGAGCAGTAAAAGGCTGAGAGCCAAAAGGGAGAGTGTGAAGGAACATCTCTCTCCTCTCTTGGGAATTGTTTTGTGAACATATTTTGAGTTAATTAAAAGTTACAAAGCATCCATCTGGAGTGGTCTACACTTTCTTCTGTCATAATGGATACCTCCAAGAAGCATGGAGTGGGGGGAGTCCCTTGTGGCCCCGCAACAACATAAGAGCCCTTAATTCTTCTCTCTGCCTGCCTGCTCATCAAAGCCCTGCTTTACACAATCAAGCATAATGTTAAACTCTCCATTTCTTTCACCCTGAAACCATTATCAGGTAGCACATTCTACCATGGCCCCAGTCTAGAGATTGAGTTAGTCGTGCTTCTCATGTAAGCACAGTCACTGGTACCTGGAGCAAGTACCAGTTATTCAGTGAGGTTTACCTCTGAGTAGGCATGTGTAAGGTTGTATTTTATTTGTACTGGATTTGAAATTTTATTGCCTATCTTTAACTGTCCTTTTTCCTCAGTCTCCAAATGACCAAGAAGGAGACTGGCCTCTGCCTGTATTGAGATTCCTCCAGATCATCTTAACTGACAAACAGATGTAACATCTGAGACTAAATGTAGGCCAGTGACTCTAACATCATCATTTTTAATCTCCTGTCCAATTTAACATCTTTGCTTGATGAAGCTTTGAAAGCTTTTGTGATGTATTTTGGGCATTTTAGTTGGCCAATAAAGGTATTACAGTTTTTTAGATTTGGGATGTTGAGGTATTAAGATTGTACTGTTAGTCTCACCTAAGGACAATGTGGCCACATATTCCCAGGTAAATAAAGAATAATATGTCAACAGCTTTTTATTTTATGTTTTAAAATATTAAAGAAGATACTGCATGCTCCAGTCTCCAAGGGCGATGAAGACACATCTCCCGATTGTCGAGCATTGCTTTTCCTTTATTATTTAAATGACCAGCAAGCTTTTCTCATACAACAAGATGAACTCTTGTGCCTCCCAACAACATTTGAAGAATTGTACTGCTAGTGATACAGTAATGGAAGTTTTGAAAATGGTGTTACTACTGGGGAAGTTACTGTTACAAGATCCTGGGGGAGGGAGAGTCCTTTAAAATTTTCTTAATAGTATAAGAACTTAAGGCAGGATCATCATTTTATCCTGATGTTACATTGTAGTCAGTAAATTATCCATAGGAACCAGAAGAAATTAATTTCCAGTTGATAATCAAATATTGCTCCTTGCACTGCCAGAATAGAGGTTTTTATATCTTATGTCATGATGGTGGAAAAGAATACCTGTGGTGGGATTGTTCTGCTGATAGTTGCATGTTCTGCCAGCAGGTGCACAACAGATGGCAAAACTAGCACAAACAACATCTAGTTTAATGAAATCGTAATGAGTAGGGGGAATGTTTGTGAGACTACTTGTTGCAAAGGATTGAAATATTGAGTACCATAAGTAAGAAAGCAAGGCTTCTGCATGTGTACTGACTTCACAATGCTGGATGACAACACAAGTATAATGCTACCCAGAATTAATTCTAAAGTGTCCAATAATGTGCAGTCTTTGATATTTTTAAATATCAGTATAGTCTGACAATGTGACACAAAGGCAGTGATTGGAAATAACATGTTAAGAATGATGTCTGGAATCCTTTGTGGGGTTTATGTATGCACTGTTACTGTAGTTACAATGCAGTATGGTGAATCCTGACCTGATCCTCCCATGCAGATGGGAAGCAGATTTTGTAACAGATGGGAATCCTGTTCCCTTGTTGCTCAGGAAGCAGTTGACTACCATTTCCATTTTCTGTGAGCAACAGGAAGAATCATGTTCCTTCTTGTTACTTCTGTTCATGAGGTGGTGGGTTAAAATGGTAGCCAGCTGCTTCCCAAACAAGAGGGGAATGGATCCTTGCTGACTGCCCCATAAATGGAAATTGGGGGATTGTCACAGTCCCTATATAGCCCCTAAATCAGTGGTTCCCAAACTTTGGTCCTCCAGATGTTTTGGATTTCAGCTCCCAGAATTCCTTAGTGTTGGTCTAGCTGGCTAGGGCTTCTGGGAAATGAAGTCCAAAACATCTGGAGGACAGATTGGTTTGCATCCAGATTAAATTAGTGGTGTTTAGGTACTGCAGAAATAGATATGGCCCAAAATCCTATCAGTGGAAGTTCACCTATTGGAACAATTGGACATTTGTGTCCACTAGAGAACAACTGCAACCAATTCAGAGTTGTGGAAAGGAATTTATGCATGAGGCACATTGCACATGGATATGCATGCACATTGTGCATTTGGTATCTTGTTCAGTTTTGCAACTTTGCCATTGTTCAATGGGTTTTCAGAATTAGTGCATAACTCCAGATCAGGACATCCATGCTCAACAATTCCATTGAGAGACCTCAGCCTTGATATTTGTTGTGACTTAAATCTCATTGATTTTAATGGTTAGTAAGTACAACTAACAATGGCGTAAATCTAATTCCTAGTCCCAAGAAGAGTAGAGTTACTGAATCAATTTCTGATTCAAGTCAACTTATGTAAATCCAATCATTTAAGGGGTTCTATTTTGTTGGGCTGGTGGCTGGATTCAGGATGTTTCTACACTACAGAATTACATCAATGTGATACCCCTTCAACTATCCTGGTTCCCATTCCATGGCATCCTGGGATTTATAGTGTGTTGAGTGATTTGGAATATGTTACTCGATAGTTACAGTGATGTCATTTAACAGGTGTTATGCTTTAGAGTACTCTGGCGCAGAATTAAAAATATCTTCTTGGATTCCATAATATAGCCATGACAGCTGAAGTGCTATCAGATTGCTTTAACTATGTGGCATATGCACACTTTTAGGCCTAAATTTAATTGCTTGTTTCAACTAAATTAGATCCATTAAATCAATGGAATTTACATGATTTACCAAGTTATCTTTGATTTAGTGGGTTCAATTCAAACTAAGGCTTAAATCCAACCCCCAGCTATTTTTATCACTCAAATTTGAATCTGCTTCCATATACTGTTTTAATACTGGCTGCTGTAACATTTGACTTGGGCCATTGCTTGTTTTTATTTCTTTTTTCCTGCCTGCCTGGTGTGGAAAACATGCGTTCTGTTCTTTACAGTAGATGCTGATTATCTGGAGATATTCCACACAAGATGGAAGAATCCTGGAAAAATTATTGCTAAATCTATATCAGGCCAAAGAATTGCAGAGACTTAGTTTCCAGTAGAATCTGCATATGAAAAGTAACATGCACACTGGAAAGCATTAAATTTCCCCTGGGGGACATCACAGTTAATGCTGACTCAGTTCCAGTCTACAGTCTTCCAACTTCTTTTGGTGCAAAGGCACTTGTGTTTTTTTTCCTACAGAGTGGCACATGTTTCTCTGCTGAGATGGAGAGCTATAGCTTTGTTGCTTCCCCTCAGGCAAGGAATGTCATTGGCACAGTGACTACAAACCATATTCCGCCAAAGGGTATGAAAGTCACTGGATTATCTATGTGCCCCTGGTGGTTGCTGATCCCCTGGCACTTGAATGGTTGCAGTTTAAGACAAAACAGAGCTTTTGTACTCTGCTTGCGAGAGAAAGATAAAATGTTTGGAATCAGCTATGATACCAGCAAGCTCATGCCACATGTTTAAGTCCAATGAATACAATAAAGGCCTTTAGATATTATTCATCAAGGAATGTGATGGTGTGATGGAAGTGAGCATGTAAACCTATTCATTCTTTGAACAACATCACAATTGTAAAAGCTGGTTCTTGCATGCCTCAGTATTACTTGATTTTTCTACAGGTACATATGGTCCTGGTTTTCTCTCTCTCTTACACACACACACACACACACACACACACACACAAAACCAGATTGTTACATCATGAAATAATTACTTTTTCAATGAGCCATTACAGATATTGCAACATTATAGCTATAACTTGCTTATCCCTTCATTTCTAAAGTCCACTAATGTCTATTGCTATCTCAAGTTGTCAGTCATTTAATAGACCTTGGGTGACTCACACACTCTCAGACCCCAAAAGCTCTAGGATAGGTTCACTTTAGGCTAGCAACAAGTTGGAAATCACTTAAAGGCACACAGCAGCAACAGCAGCAACAATAACAACATTGCATTGTTGTAGGGATAAAGTCAGAAAAGCTAAAGCGCAGAATGAACTCAGGCTTGCTAGAGAGGTTAAGAACAATAAAAAGGGTTTTTTTGGCTATGTCCGCAGCAAAAGGAAGAAGTCCGCAGCAAAAGGAAGAAGAAGGAAACGGTTGGGCCACTGCATGCAGAGGACAGAGAAAAGGCAGAATTACTCAACACCTTCTTTGCTTCAGTCTTCTCACAAAAGACAAAGGGTGCTCAACCTAAGGATAATGGAGCAGAAGACAAAACAGGGGAATTTCAGCACAGAATAAGTAAAGAGATAGTACAGGAATACCCAGTTAACCTAAATGAATATAAGTCTCCAGGACCAGATGAACTACATCCAAGGGTATTAAAAGAACTGGTAAATATCAGAACCACTGGCAATAATCTTTGAGAATTCCTGGAGAACAGGAGAAGTCCCAGCAGACTGGAGGAGGGCAAATGTTGTCCCCATCTTCAAAAAGGGGGAAAAAAAGAGGATCCCAACAATTATCATCCAGTTAGTCTGACATCAATTCCAGGAAAGATTCTAAAGCAGATCATTAAGCAGAGAGTCTGTGAACATTTAGAAGGCAATGCCATAATCACAAAAAGTCAACATGGGTTTCAGAGAAACAAGTCATGCCAGATAAATCTGATCTCTTTTTTTGATATAATTACCATCTTGATAGATGAAGGGAATGCTGTGGACAAGGTTCCCCGTGATATTGTTGTGAACAAGCTTGTAAAATGTGGGCTAGACAAGTTAACTGTTAAATGGATTTGCAATTGATTGACTGGCTGAACCCAAAGGGTGCTCAACAATGGCTCCTTTTCAACCTGGAAAGAAGTGACCAGTGGGGTCCCACAGGGCTCTGTCCTTGGCCCAGTGTTATTCAACATCTTTATTAATGACTTGGATGAAAGAATTGGGAGCATACTTATCAAATTTGCAGATGACACCAAATTAGGAGGAGTAGCTAATACTCCAGAAGACAAGATCAAAACTCAAAATGACCAAGGCTAACAAAATGAAATTCAATGCAGAAAAGTGTAAGGCACTGTACTTAGGGTGGAAAAATGAAATGCACAGATATAGGATCGGGAACATCTGGCTGAATGAAAGTATGTGTGAAAGGGATCTAGGAGTCCAAGTAGACCATAAGTTGAACATGAGTCAACAGTGCGATGTGGCAGATAAAAAGGCCAATGCAATTCTAGGCTGCATCAATAGAAGTATAGTGTCTAGATCAAGGGAAGTAATAGTGCCACTTTATTCTGCTTTGGTCAGGCCCCACCTGGAATACTGTGTCCAGTTCTGGGCACCACAGTTCAAAAAAGATGTGGAGAAACTGGAGTGTGTCCAAAGAAGGGCAACTAAAATGGTGAAGGGTCTGGAAACCATGCCCTATGAGGAACGACTTAGGGAGCTGGGGATCTTTAGCCTGGAGAAGAGAAGGTTAAGAGGTGATATGATAGCACTGTTTAAATATTTGAAGGGATGCCATATTGAGGAGGGAGCAAGTTTGTTTTCTGCTGCTCCAGAGACTAGGACGCGGAACAATGGGTGCAAATTTCAGGAAAAGAAATTCCACCTCAACATTAGGAGGTACTTCCTGAAAGTAAGGGCTGTTCGACAGTGGAACACACTTCCTCGGAGTGTAGTGGAGTCTCTTTCCTTAGAGGTCTTTAAGCAAAGGCTGGATGGCCATCTGTCAGGGATGCTTTGATTTGGAGTTCCTGCATGGCAGGTGGTTGGATTGGATGGCCCTTGTGATCTCTTCCAACTCTATGATTCTATGATTCTATGAACATTAACTGGGCATGGATGTAAGTTTATTTTCAAGAATGGCAAACACTGACATTCACATTTCTCCCTGCAATCGCAAAAGGAATGATAGCTGCAGTCACTGCAATTTCAGGACTCCAGAATATGTCATCAGCAGAGGTAATCTCTTTATGTCTGGCTATGGGGACATGCATAGATGATGGTATGGCTCCTTCCCACTGATTAGTCATGGGGAGAGGCTTCAGCAAAACTACATGAGTTATGCATGATGGTGGGAGATGACTTTTTGTAGCTGTAGTTTTGTACACTGAACTATATACAGTGCTGAATCATGCTATATTGAGTTCTCTGTCAGATTCTGTGACTTCTGTTGAAATCTATGCTGGGAGAGAGAAGAGTTATTAATTAATTAATTAAGTTCTGAATCTTGTACCAGATGTCTTCATGGAATATGACATACCTCCCCACTTTGGTCTTGAGGAGCCCTCCATGTTGACTTGGAACTGGGCACTGCAACATAGGCAACAACAAAGGGCTCATTCCGACTTATATTTAAACCAGTTTCTGATTTGCCTTCACTCCGTGTTGGTAAATCGATTCCAAAAGGTCTGTCATTCCCACTATGAAAGCAAATCTTTTCATTATCCCCTTGTAATCGCTTCTTTTTTGGCACGATTGTTGTCCCCACTAGTTGGTGCTGCTTCAAAGTGCATGACAATCATCTGTGCGTCATCAGTGATGTAAGCGGCAGCTCAGGCAGCCTGGCTTGGGAACTTTAAAAAAAAATTGATAGAAGATTTGGTTTTGCAACTACTTGCCTCACTGATTGCAAGTAGTTGCAGAATCAGTCAATCAATCTTCTATCAATCTTCAACCTTCTCTCAATCAGAATCAATCTTCTATCAATTTTTTTTAAATCATGTGCCCATAGGTCACACCACAAGCACAAAGGCAACACCGGGGGGGGGGGGGGGGAGATAGTAGATCTACCAAAAACTGAGGAGGGATGGTAAACACTCCTCTGCCAATAGTCCCTCCCCTCAATAATGTTGCGATTCAGATCTGTTGTTTCCACTTGTTGAACATGATTCGGAATAGATTCTTTTTTAAAAAAAAACCCAATAGGAAACTAGTTTCTGAAAAAAAAAACCTTTTTTGTTGTATTTGCCTCACTTTATTACAACAGAAATCAAAGTATGATCAGAACTGGTTTCAAACAGGAACAACGATCATATAAACCAATCAGCAATTCATGTTACATCATAGTGAGAACGAGTCCTTAGTTATAGAAGGCTGTTTTTTTTTTATTATTATTATTATTTCTAGGGAGTCTTTTCTCCCCTCCCCAATTCTAAAAACGTGGAATTTTTAACTTAAAATTGAGCAGTGTAACTAGGATTGTGACAAAGTTTAAAGCATCCAAACATTTCCTGTAGCGTTATGGCTCCAATTTTTGCTTCCATCAACCCCCTATTTGGAATCTCACTCTGAAATTTAGGGTTGCATCTGGGAGTGCATCTACACTATAGAAATAATGCAGTTTGACAGCACTTTAACTACCATGATTCCATCCTACAGAGTCCTGGGATTTGTAGATTTGTACTCATTGGCAGATAATGCTAAAGACCTTGTAAAACTACAAATCACAGGATTTGATATGTGGGAGCTATACCACTTAAAGTGGTGTCAGATTGCATTATTTAACAGTGTAGATGCATGCTTGATGACCACCAAAACCACTGTCAAATTTTGAGGTAGGTAGCCTAATATCTCAATATGTTATGATTGTCATAGATACATAAACATTCTCATTTACTATTATAGATATTTCTCGTTAGCCTGATGGCTGCTCATGTAAAAAGAAAATTCTGAGAACAGGGGGAGTAGAAATATCCATGAGGGAGTAGAAATATCCATGTCATGCAGTTCCTTGGTTGTTGGGAGAATTTTCCACCCAGCTCTTTGTGATTCTGTACTCTGGACTCAGCTGATATTCCTTTCTGTACATTTTTGTGGAAGCTTACATGAAGTGAGGTAAATTTACATAGCAGAAATGTAATTGATTTAATGGAGTTCCTCTAAATGTAAATTAAGCCCCACAGGTATCTCTGTTTGGGACCAAAGGCTGATTGGCAAAGATTATACATGTGGAAATTTAAATTTCAAATGTAAGAAGCATGACACATATCAATTTAAAACTCAAGTGAATGTGCTAATTGCAGAAATGATAACATTCTATAATTAGGAATAATTAGCAATAAGTAATTATAGAACTTACAAAGTTCGAATGACTTTTGAAAATACAGAATAGTCCAAATTTTGCATCAGCACGCCTTCTTCTGACAACAGAAGTGGGGAGGACAGGTTGCAAAGAGGGTAAAATAAAGCTTTACATTAGTCTCCATACTAGAAAATGTTGAAGCAATGGTAACCACTGAGCTATTGCTTTAGGTGAAGGCATTAGAAGATCTATGTTAATTGGATAAAAACAATGATGTTTTAGAATAAATTATCAAATTACAAATTAATAAATCATGCAAACAATAGAGCATTCACTTAAGAGTTCTTAAAGATATATGTGAAACTGCCAATCTATTAAGACTATACTGGTTGTAGGGTCTCCCACATCAGACAAGCTTTTGCTAAGGATCCAGTCTAAATCTAAATCTACCAACCAGCTACTGGACAGAGGGATGACAGAGGATCTCTAAGATAATGGCAGTGGCATTAGTACTGTGCAGGATCTTATTTATCTAGAGTTTTTTGGAGTTTACCATCTTGGTCACTTCAAGGCCAGGATCGTCTGGATAATCTCCCCCATGGAGGTCAGAATGAAATACGTATGAGCATTTCTGGTTACTACGACACATATGCCACAGAAGGGAAAAACCTCCTTTGGCAAAAGAATTCCAGAACCTAAGAACAGTTACCAAGATAGTCCTTTCCTGCATCACACAAAGAGGAACAGGATGGAGAAAACAGCTTTCAGAAACAGGCTCATATAGGACTATATGAACTAGAAACCTCAAAAACAGGCTCATATGGGACTATATGAACTAGAAAATATGTTCTGAAAGATGTGGAAAAGAAAATCTCCTAGTGACATCACTCATGCTGTTGTGAAAACTGTTTTCATTGTTCCTGAGCTCTTGTGATGACCTATGTCTAGTACAAATATAAACAAAGCATGTCAAGTACATTATGTGCCATTGACCAGTGCTTCTTGAATTTTTTTTCTCCAAGTGTTTTCGACCAACTCACAAAATCCTTGTTCCCCATGGTGGATGGCTGGGGCTTTTGGAACTTTATGTTTAAGCACCACTGGTGCAGACTATAAAAATGAAATATTCCTATATTTTCCTTTTCTTATATTCCTATAGAAAAACTATGTAAGGTTGAGGCCACTCACTGTGATTTCTTCCAATGTACACTCTAAAAATGTTGAATTGTTAAATGTTGAAATGTTAATATGTAGACCTGAGCTGTTCCTTTTAAATATGATAGATTTGGAAAATAAGATAGAGAGAGAAAAACCAAGTTTTCATATGTTTTATGACAACAGCTGCAAGATTGGTGTATGTGAAATACTGGAAAAGTAATAAGACTCCAAATATTGTAGAATAGATAGAAAAATTAATGGATTTGGCTTGATTAAATTAAGTTAACAATTTTTTTTAAAAAAAAGTATTTAAAAACCTACCTAAAAATTTGGCAACCTTTTACAGAATATGTAAAGAAGAAAAAGAGACACATTATAAATATATATTTTGGTATATAGAAATAAAATCTTTTCTGTATTATAAGGAAAGATAGTAAATACAATATATTTGGTTTAGAGAGGAGGAATATTATGCATAAGTTAACGTATTGCAGTCAGAGAAGAACAGGAAGTCCATTTGTAATGGGTGGTGGGAATACTGATATGGTATTGCTCACTTTATTTGTTTTTTTGTCACGTGTGGTTAATGTTTGTCAATTGTGTAATTTAAACAATATGTGTGGTATGAAAATTTAATAAGATTATTATAAAAAATAAAAATATTGAACTATCATGATGGCCCATTTATTCTTATTGTTGTCTGGATCTCATTATAATTATTTGGGGGTAATTGACATTTATTCAATGAATTCTTGCAGTGCAGCAACTTTCCTACTGTGAGAATTTGGCAGATGCATTACGTTAGCACAGCCAAACCATTAATTTTACTATATTTTGATACAAATCAGTGTGTCATGCACAGGATGTGTTGGGCAAAGTACACAAGGGAAAAAAATGCATCTAACCTGACAGAATGTCACCAATCAACAATTCTGGATTTCATAGTGTTAAAGTGATTAATAGCAATGGGTAAAAAAAAAATCCCCATTCCGATTTCTTTCACTACTTGCAACTAATGGGTTGAATCTAGACTTAGGGTTGAAACAGACTGCCCCTTTGCACTGCCTTCTGTATGGCTTTGGAGCGTAGTGTTTACATGCCTCCTGCTCTCAAGTGGCCTGGAAGCCACCTGACCATTTAGACGCACACGCCACTGGTCATCACAAACCTGGCTTCCAGCTGTGATGTGGGTGGAAAAGCCGGCTTTTTGCCACCCAAAAAAGGAGTGGCTATTTGCCACTCCTTTTTTGGGTGTCTTCAAGGTGGATTGGGGCTGCAGTGTGAGTTTGCAACAGCCCCAATCCAGCTTCACAAGGTGCAGCTTCAAGCTGCTCCCTCTATTGGCCTATTTCACCCTATAGTTATACTTAAACAGACAATGAGATCAGTGAGACTTAAGTTACCCATGAGAAATGCCATTATTTCCATTGAGGCCAAAGGAAATTAAGTTAGTCTCAGTGATTTTAATGAATCTGTACTAACAATGAATTAGTACAGAATTACTTAGTGTCTACATCAGGTGAAATATCCTTCTTCAAATCAATTTCTGACCCCATCATTTTCCCACACTTGAAAATCAAGTAAGATCAGCATTATGAGCCATACATCCCCCATGTGAACTCACTCTGGTGTAAAAGGACATTCCAACTATGATCACATGTCCCATACTTCACAATATTTTCAGCTACACCAATGTCTATACACCAATGAATGTCTATACAAAATGAACAGAGTTTGAGAAACAAACAAGATGAGCTTGAAGTCCTAGTGCAGGAAGATAAATTTGACTTTGTGGACATGATAGAGACCTTGTGGGATGAGTCCTGTGATTGGAATATTACAACTGAAGGGTATAATATATTCAAATAGAACAAATGTGGCAGAAAAGGAGCAAGAGTAGCACTATATGTCAAAGAGAAATTCACTTGTGCAGAAATTCATGAGAGTGATCAAAGTGGACCAATTGAGATCATTTGGATAAAAATAGCAATAGCAATAGCAAGTACATTTCTATACCACTTATCAGTGCTCTTAGGCACTCCCTAAGTGGTTTACAATGTGTAAGCTAATTGCCCCCAACAAGCTGGGTATTCATTTTAGCAACCTCAGAAGGATGCACACCTGAGTCAAGCTTGAGCCCATGGCTGGTATTGAACTCGCAACCTTGCAGTTTGTGAGTGAGTGGCTGCAGTACAGGCATTTGAACATTATGCCACCAGGGCTCTTGGCTAAATCTCCCTTTCTTCAACAGCTGCTCCCACAGTATTCTAGAGAGAGTTCCTCAAAACAATGGAGCACTTTATAAGGGGTACAAACGCTGTCTACTGTTCCTGGCAGAAGTGTCCATGGGCAGAACTCTACCTAGAATCAGATGCAAAGTCCTATGCTTTTCGGTTTGGTAAAAAGTCTTAGAAAGTTCTTGCACTTCATAATACCTTTAATCAAGTGACAATTTTCTATAGTAGAGTTGCCATTGTGTGTGGGAAGTGAACCATTTGACTCTGCTATTCATCCAGTTCCTTTGAAAATCTTGAATGGGGAAGATGATCCTCCCCTATTCTAAATGTCTGAGATGACCAGGGCCTTGTGTGATTAGGTTTGGGCAGCCAAAACCTACTGTATGCTATTTTTTTAAAAAAAATCTGGGAAGGAGCAGGGTGTTTGCATACTTTTCAGACAAATGTTACATTGAAGGTAGTGTTTTAAAAATTTGTTTTTGAAGATGGAAAATCTG
Organism: Urosaurus nigricauda; assembly: GCA_034509955.1. Classification (NCBI taxonomy): domain Eukaryota; kingdom Metazoa; phylum Chordata; class Lepidosauria; order Squamata; family Phrynosomatidae; genus Urosaurus; species Urosaurus nigricauda. The sequence goes on along the minus strand of JAOEGL010000001.1, from coordinate 143,514,207 downwards.
TTGGCCTAATAAATTGTATATCTTGTCATTATGCAAAACTTTAAGCTCTCAATATGGGAATTGTGGTGCATTTGAATAATAAATGAATGCATATGCTATTTCCCTTGTTGTTGTTTTTCTGTTTCAGGTTGCTACATGCTAAATTGATCTTCCTTATTTCCTTTTCTTGCAAATTCTCTCGTTAAATTAAATAGTCTGAAAGGAGCAGCCATTAAACATTCATTCCTTATTAACTAAGTGGAGTAAAATGGAGGTCTCTGAACACTTTCCTAATTAATTGTGTAAAGCTGGAAACAAAGTTAACAGGGAGCAAATGAGTATTATTTGGGAGAAGCATTCAACAATTAACTGGAAAGCTATTTACCAAGGACTGTAGAAGTGGAAACATTTTTCCATTCTGCAAAGACCATTAAAATCAAGCCCCTGAGGTGAAAGTGTTCCAGCATTTTCCCCCTCTTAAAAACATAAAACAAATCTGAAACCGTGGTCGTACAAGGTGGGATGTGGTCAATGACTTCAGCTTATCTGTGTAAGTTTCTGTGGTTCTAATATAACTGTTAGTCTTCATTTAGATGGCAGAAGATGGTGCTAAAGAGCCACTTAATATTGAATGCAATCCTATATATGTCTACTCAGAGGTAAGTTGGATTGACTCCATTGAGATTTACTCCCAGCTAAGTGGATAAAAGCACAAACTTAGAGCATATCCTGCAGTTGATCTTAGCCAAAGGGTTTAAAAACAAAGTCCAGTGTGTTTTTACTTGGAAGTAAGTCCGATCAGGTTGAATAAGGCTTGGTCCCTGGTAAATGTATAGGATTTGTGGGCTAATTAATCAAATGTTATAATTTCATCCCCAATCAATCTCCCTTCCATTGCACTAATTGAATTAGAGATTTTATACAACAGAGATTTTAAAGCCTTGAATCTGGACTTAATGGTTGATTTCACTGGCAAATGTGCTATCAGCTCTGAAGCTGTAAATCAAACTAGTATAATTTGTATAATTTTCTTTCATTTGACTTCCTAGAAAATATCTAAAATAGACAATTAGTTAAAGAAATAGTGCAGTGAAGATTAAAATGTATTTGTATCTTGTCTGGTTGAAAAAGAATACACACAGTGGGCCCTTGATATCCACTGGGGTTTGGTTCCACAACTCACTCATCCATGAATAACAAAATATGTGGATGCTCAAGTTCCATTGTATTCAATGGGGTAGTAAAATGGTGTCCTTTATATAAAATGGCCAAATCAAGGCTTGCTTTTTGGGATTTTTTAAAAAAAATGTTTTAAAGCTATGGATGGTTTAATCTGTGGATGCAAAATCCATGGATACTGTGGGCTGAATGCATTAAGGAAAAATAAAGCTCATGGCATGGAAACAGAAAACAAAAAATCTGAGCTCTTATAACTATTTCAGTGGAGGTCAAAACACTGTTCAGAGCCACTGTCACTAAGCTGACAATGGAAAAGTTATATATAAAATCTGTATCCCCACACTTTTTTTGCCTGACACTTTCATTAATAAGAGGGAACATGGGAGTTACTCTTAGCTGATACTGTAACTGATAGGAAGCAGCATGATTGAAAGGCTGCAGTAAAACAGCTTGGTTGGAAGTATTTGCTCTAAAGTTATTCTTTTTAGGCAGTAATGTAGTTAAAGTCCCCATCCCCTGAGAATACTTTGTGGCCACTATTTACAGAAGTCTGGCTCTTTTCTCTGGGAACTGGAGATATCTTCTTTATGCAGCAAGTTCTTTAAGACTGCATGCCAAATACTGTTAGTGAAATGCACCACATCTGCTGGGCACATGGGTAAAAATGACCTGGCCTGCTCTAACTGTAACTTTGGCAATAAGACTCCTTTCTAAACTCTTTTAAGCTCACAGGCAGAGATACATAGCAATTGAGTGATTATAATAAATAGCTGAAATCTTTCTAATGGTCCAGTCAAAGCAATTCCCTAAGCTTCAAGGCTATTTGAGAAGAATGTATTTGCATAGACTTGACTTGGGGCCACACTATGTTACCAATTTTGATGAAATTTTGAGGGAAAGCTATAATTAAATCTTAACATAAGCTTTTTAAAAAAAGACTACAACTTTGTCAACACTACAAAGTTTTAGCAGTTTGAAAACAATTTAACTGCTACTGCCACATCTACAGAATTATGTGATTTGCAGTTTAAGAAGCCAGCATGGTATACAGTAGGGTGTTTTTTTTTTTTTTGTTTTTTTTTTAGCATTGGGCTATGACTCTGGAGACCTGGGTTTGAGTCTCCAGCTGATCATGGAAACCTACTGTGTGGCTTTGGGTAAATCACAGTTTCTCAGATTTAGAGGACAGCAATGGCAAACTTCCTCTGAAGAAACTTGCAAAGAAACTCCATGATAGGTTTGCCTTATGGTTGGCATAAATTGGAAAAGACTTGAAGGCACACAACAACAACGACAACAGTTTGGGGAGGTACTTAGAATTCTCTACTGGAGAATTTTAGCACATTCATTTGAACTACAACACTACTACAGCTCTCTGTATCTGTCATCTGAATGACAAATCCTAAGATTCCACAGAACAGAGCCATGCTAGTTGAAGTGACACGAAGCTTCTATAAACACAGGATAAATGCATCTTAAGGTGACAGATTTGAAAATGATGGTGAAAGGAAAAATTTTTGGACAACAATGTAAAATCTGCACAAAATATTTCATAAAATATTTCATAAAACCATATTTGGCCTTATCTGAAGCTTTCTGTATGGGCCATCTCCATTTATGCTTAGCCTATGCCTTACCACACCCAATGAGACTAACACCATACTAGTCTTAAGAAAAACTGAAAAGCTCAGGGTTGTCTCCATTGCTTCTTTACAGGTAATGCCAGTAGCTTGCATAGAACCAAAGAAAAGGGGCACTTATTTGTCAAATGCTTGATGTATGGTGCTTTCATGAGGCTGAAGCCATCAGGATAACTGAAGCGTCAGTGCTATGTGTCACACACAATACTTACCAACTAGGGTTCAGATAGGGCTGAACATGTGCACCCTCAAAGTCCTTCTGCCAGTGTCTGGGCACCATCTTGGCACACACCGATCCAGTTGGTGCACACCATGATGACTTCCCTCATGCACAGGATTCAAATGGCACTGCTCACAAGGGGCATCATAAGGCAGTGCCATGGCCCTTATGGCACCCATTCCATGGTGCAAATTGGAGCTGCATTTCATGGCTTCTATTTGTGCAGGGTTGGGGGTATGGCGTGTGGCTATTGCATCCCCAACCTAGTGCTTCCAGGGGTGGCATAAAGCCACTCCTGAACGGGCTGTCTGTTCAGCCCCATTATCAATAAGATGAATCAGAGCTACAGTTCTTAAATTTACTCTGTGTGAAGTTGTCAACTGAAAAGTAATTTCAGTATTAAAAGTTGTTTTTGTTTTTAAAAGACCTCATTTCTGGGCACCAATACCTGGGAATAGGTTCATTTGAGCTCAGTAAGATTTGCTTCTGAGTAACCATGCATACAGTTATAAAGTCAAAACAGTAATAACCTCAATTTTTTTATGCATTTCATCTTTAATTTGAAAGATGTGAGACTAAAGTGGAGTTAGTCATTGATCAAGTTTACAGTGTATGGATTTTGAAGACCTATATATTTAATGTTAAGAATATTTAGAAGAAAATACATGCAAAGTAGATTTCATGCCTCTTTTAGCTTTTTGCATCTGGGTTTGAAGCTCAAAATGATGGCTAGTGCAGAAAGTTTGTCATTCCAAATTCTTTTTCTTTGGGAAGTACATATTCATTGACATTAGCTACTCTTCAGTTGATGATTCAGACTGGATATTTAGTTGTATAAAGGTCTCAAAGCACACTCCAGTATATAGCTCTGGAGATTATTGTACTTATAGCAGTAGGGCTAGTGTTAAAAATCTATATAATTATCTAGCAGTAGAAGTTATAATCATGACCATTGCTCATATCTGCCCCTTGCCAAAGGTACCCAGAAAAGGAAAGTACTCATGCCCTTCAACATTCACAGATAAAAACGAAGACATATATGACCGCAATATATTAGAGTGTGGGCAAGGTAACCCAAGGTAGGAGAGGCTGTAGCTGGTTTGCATTTGGCTGAGCCTACAGGGAAGGGCAACATTTCACCCCTCCTTCTCTCCTCCCTGCTACCTGCTTTTGCACTTTGAACTCAGTTTCCAGCAACTGGAATATGTTGAGGACAAAGGGGAAGGTAGAAGGAAGAGAAAAAAACTGAGACATTTAAAAACTGGACGATAGAGGATTAATCAGGACAGTCCCTGTCAAATCAAGATAGCTGTGGGATATGTGTAGTGTACTGTGCAAGTTCTCATTTGCATGGGTACCTGAAACAACATCTGTACACATGTTTCTAGGAACATAGGAATAAAGGGACCTTTTCTTCAACAAAGCAGAGGAAAAAGTACTTGAAATGGGAAAAGTGGAGGAAATTGATTCATGTCAACTATTTATATGCTTCCTTTTCTCAAAATTTTTTAAAGAGGAGCAAAAAGTTTAGTAGTGCAGCAAACGCTTAGAGCAAGAGTAGATTTATTGACCTTTACTTTTCTGCACTGACCTCCCCCTGACTTGAAAAGAAATATAGTCCTCAAATAGCATATTGTTTCCCCAGAATCTCTAGGTGGCATGATTTGCCCTCTAAATAGAATTCCTCTTGGACTTATGTGCCTCAGATAAGCTCCCACTTTTAAAAAACAGAAAATAATCAACTGATCATTTCCAGTTTCTTTACCCCCCCATCCCAAAAAATGTTAAACCCCCCCCCCCCCAAAAAAAAGGAGGGTGGTTGAAAAGGAAAATTATATTTAGGAGACAAATTGTTCCCACCCCATGTTTCTGGAGATAAGGTTGAACAGTTTTGGACTCATTTTTCTCCACCGTATGTCAGGATTCGCCCCCCCCCCCAATGTTTATGAGCTTTGGAGAAGATCTGTGAACATTTGGAGGGCCACATTAGCTTAATTGGGAAAACACAATTCTCACAGGCTACACTTTACCCATCTTCACTCAAGAACATAGACTACTTTCTACTAATCTTAATGTAGTAATAAAGTCATAGGTGAGAAATCAACACTTGTCAAATAAAAAGCAAAAGACACACTATGGAAATAGCAAGGCAGGTGTTACCTCTGCCTTCTGAATTCCTCCTCTTTCTCAATAGGAAAAGGATTGTTTCAGGCATGTAACTGAAAGGGCACCTCCAGTGCAGGAAACTAGCCATACCATATAAGGAGATCTGTGACCATCTTTGGAGATCCATGTGGCTCAGCATGGGGGAAGCTCAAGAGCACATAGCCAAGAAGAAATCAATCAAGATTGGAATCTGCATAATCCCTTCATTGACAAAAGTGATGGTAGGTGAGAGATCTTGTGCTTACAAGTGAACAAAAGGCCAACGATTCTTCCCTCTGGAAGTGATGCCCCATTGTCGTGAGACTTTTCCACTGACTGTCTAGCCATTCACAAGTTCCCTTCTCATTCTTCTCTCCTGGAAACTTCCTTGGGATATATTTTGCCGTATAAATATGCCTGCTCAGTCACTCTCAATTCAGTCTCACTTGAGTTCAGACAGATTCTTTGTCAGTATATTGCTTGACTCTTCAACAATGGTGGCTACTCTACGATCCACATGGGGCTTTCTAGATTGGCAGGAAAGGGTGACATGAAGTTGCCTTTTCCTTAATACTTAGCAGCTGCACTGCAAGTCCCAGGTGTGTAATAAAAAGGCATAGGGCAGCTACACTGAGGAGGTGTGGGGACGACTTATCTGAAGTATTTTCTGTTGATCAGCAACTACATTGGAAGCTGTCAGGATGCTAGAAACACAGGCGGAGCAGCTGCACAGGTGGCAAAGAATGGGGCTTTTGGCCGCACTGAACCTTTAATATTTTTTTGTTGTTGTTGCCGGCTGCGAATTGCGCAGCTGCACCAGTACATCATACAGGCAATTGTATTGCCAGCTGCGAACTGCGCAGTTGCGCAGGTACATCACACATGAACTGTGCAGTTATGAAGATCTGTCAAATTACCATTGTGGTTTCGCTTCCCTTTTTAAAGTGTGCAGTTGCATCAGTGCACCATGAATGAACCCCTCTATTTTATAATAATAATAATAATAATAATAATTATTATTATTATTTATACCCCACCCCTTTGAGATCAATAGAGGCGGCTTACACATTAAAATACTATTACATCAATACTGGATATGAAATGGGACTCCTCTGACTTTAATCCTTAACAGATCTTGAAGCTGGATGAGGTACCACAAAGCTCCATCAGGCAAGACAAAGCTATCTCCTCTCCTTCACCTTTAAGTTAAAGGAGTCCTGTCCAATATTCAGTTTGGCAACTCTAGTCTGGTGGGGTAAAGATAGTCCATTGACTTGAATGTCTAGTTGTAACTGACTGTATAGGGCAGAGCCCATCTCCATTACTAAGCTGAAGAGCCAGCATTGTCTGAAGATGAATCTGGTGGTCATGTGTCCAGCATGACTGCACCAAACACTGTTACCTTCCCGCCAAAGTGGTACCTATTTATCTACTTGCATTTACATGCTTTCAAACTGGTAGGTTGGCAGAAATTGGGACTAGTGACAGGAGCTCACCCATCATGCAGCACTCGAGCCTCGAACTGCCAACCTTCCAATCTTCTGATCATCAGAACTGGCATCTTAACCACTAGGCCACCACATCACTTAGAGTCTGGGTGTACCATGCTATAGAAATCTTTAGGTGAATGAAGCAACAAGGTAATTCAAAAGGGAGAGTGAATTACTCTGCTTTGGAAACATGAGAAGGAGAGGAGTCTTGTTCTGGAACTATTTCCTAGGAAGGGAAAATCTGTAATAGATAAATGAACTCCACGTAATTCTCAGTGCAATCTGTCCACATTATTTCTACTAGTGAAGGAAGGAAAGAATGTCATGGGCACATGAATTCAGAGGCATTTACAGACTTCAGGGGGTGGGGTGGGGGGAACAGTCAGTGACTGTGGACATTATCACACAGGAGGAATTTCTCTCGATTTCAAAAGAAATGAAAGTGGATCCAGTTCGGAATTGAGTGAATTCACTAGTTCAGTGAATTTACGTGATTGTGTATTGATGCCACATCACATTCGGAACTGCCAGAAATTGCCTCCCAGTGGCCAAAATTACATGTGATAGTTTCTCATGCAATAACGTGAAACCCCACAATTGCGTTTGGAAGGATTTCCCATTACCTGAAAATGCGTGTGATCAGCTTTCACGCAATAACGCAAAACCCCATGATTGCGTTCAGATTGCCTATAGATTATACTTCCAATTCCCGTCATGTGATAAACTCCTTTGAGTTGATCTCAGGATGAGGTAGAAGAAAAGGGATCACTGGTGGCGCAGTGGTTAAATGCCTGTACTGCAGCCACTCACTCAAAACCATAAGGTTGCGAGTTCAAGACCAGCAAAGGGCTGAAGCTTGACTCAGGCTTGCATCCTTCCGAGGTCGCTAAAATGAGTACCCAGATTGTTGGGGGGCAAATAGCTTACAATTGTAAACTGCTTAGACACTCCTTAAGGGTATGAAGCGGTATATAAATGAAGCTGTTTGTTTGTTTGTTTGTTTTGGCTTTGGGAAATGGGAAGATCTTTGTGGAGATTCCTTTTCATCTGAATGAGAAAAAGATAGCTGAATGGAGGTGAGACTATCCTCCTCCTCCTTCTCTTTATTTATAGCCTGCCCCCATATCAGAACTCTTTAACTAGAGGTTAAAGAAATGGTCTTACTTCAATTTTCAATCAAATCCCTCAAATGGCCAATGTAAAAGTATACTTATGAATTGTCTAGCTCAGGTGGTGAACTGGAAATCAGGTAGGCATTTAATGTACATGGAGCTCCATGAAAGAAAATCCTTTTAGTTGAGTGTGGAACACACTCCCTTGGAGTGTGGTGGAGTCTTTTTCCTTGGAGGTCTTTAAGCAGAGGGATGCTTTGATGGAGAGTTCCTGCACGGCAGGGGGTTGGACTGGATGGCCCTTGTGGTCTCCTCCAACTCTATGATTCTATGATTCTATGAGACAGTGGAGGACATGCACAGACAGTTAAATAGTGCCCCCTTGAAGGGATTTCTTAGGTCTCTTTTTCTTGCATCTGAACATAATGGATTCTTTAGCCATGGTGCCAGAATGATAAATATAAGAAACAAACTGTGTGTGCACAGAAAGCCACCATGAGTGAGTTTCTTTACAAGAGTGAGTAGAAATAGATAGACCACTCAGCAAGCAACTATGAATCAAAAGTAATAAAGGCTAGTTGATCCACTTGCTCTTTGGCATCACTGAATTTGTAGCAGCTTGTCATTTTCACAGTAGAAATAAGTCTTATTGGCCTGATCTAGATGGGCAAAATGCGGCACGATTAGGGCTCAAAAGGCCACATTTAGGGTGCAAACTCTGCACCCTCCCTAACCCTAAACCATATGGACGCCACCATTTTAAAATGGCGGCATCCATACGAGTGTGCCATGGTAGCGATTTAGATATACTGCACATGCCATGACGCACTGGCACTGCGGGAGGGTGCCAAGCACACCCTTCCCATGGCACAAAAAAGAAGCTCGAAAACCAAGCTCCTTTTTTGCACTGGGTCCTTGGTGTGACCTTTAAACGGCTATGCCAAGGACCCAGGGGGGAAAGGGGCCATGGCAGCGGCCCCTTTCTCCCCATGACACTGCCGAGAAAAGTGGGGCACAGCGGGTTGCCAGGGCGCCCGCTACACCCTGCTTTCAGGCCGCTGGGAACTTCCCCATGGCCCTTGGAAGCAGTGGGATGGGGCCTCTGAGGCTGCTGGTGTGGCAGCCTTGGCCCCATCTCACCGCTTCCTGGGGTGGTCTGTACTGCCCCATTAGGACCAGGAAAGACCCTTCGCTGAAACCTGATTTAATTTTCTCATTACAGTCAGGATGGAACTTTGTAGCCCATTAAAATAATTTAGTAAAACTCAAGACTTTACCACACAACCCCTTGCTGAGATTGTGTTAATGAAAGGAAGGGTATACATATTAGTTTTGGAGCACTCTCTACTGCGCATCCCTTCAATTGTGTAACCTGGTCCCACACACTGTCTTCTGCCTTCATCCAAAACTCTACTTCCCTGGCCTGTGCCCTATCCAGTGTGCCATTCTTTTGTTTGTGTGCATGTTTGTGTGTTGTTTTTCAACACAATATTGCCATTACACCAATACAGTTCAACTAAACTAAACTAAAATATTTTTTTAAAACCCAGACTGCTCTGGAATAGCGAAGAGCAAGGGGGCATGAGAGAGGAAGAAATGCACCATATGATGGCCTAGTCTCAGAACTTGCACAGGTTGCACATTATGATTAACGCTATACCAGTGTGATTGGGAGCTTATTGATAGGCTCAGGCTAACCATGCTTGGAGGCCAAGGCAGCAAGGAGAGGGAGACTGCATTGTACATTAGATATTGCCAAAGATGTTATTATCCAACTTTTATGTGATTTAATAGCTGCATGTGATGTAGTCCCAACATCAACACCTAAACATTGAATGGCTGGATCCAGAAAACATCTCCTTTAGATGGAAGGGTTCCAGATCCAGTCATTCAGTTGTTAGATGTTGATCTTAGGACAACATCACATGCAGCTATTAAACCACATAAAAGTTGTACAATAGCATCCTGAGTATACAATGTAGTCTTTCTCTCTCCTTGGTTAGCTGGAATATTTTGGAAGGTTTCCTTCCATTTACTGGAATATGTTGATCTAGTGGAACTTCTCTGCTGTCTGGGTGCGGCAATTTCTGGACATTTTTCTCTCTCCTTACATTTCCTTATATCCTTTGAAATATTGCTCCAGAGGTTTAGGGGAGCTGCTGGAACAGTAGAGAAGTGAAGCTATGTGCTGCAGAGGCAGGATCCATTAATGGATGCAGTCTAAGTAAGACTCTGCCTCAGTTGCTCCTGGTGAGGTAATAAAATATTTCCCTTCCATCCTAGCGTATGTTAAACTTCCAAGACTATGCTGTGCCATACTGCCATATAGCCATAGATCAAAAAAATTGTGCCCCCTGGGGTATGTGACACTAATTGTTTGAGTGGATAACTTTTTTGTTTGGCTGCTATTTGATATAGAGGCTGCTGAATTAACATGTATTTTTACACTACCTTTAATTTGTTTTGGATGCACTGATAATTACATTCTACTTGCATTTAGCTGTGAATTTGATTTTGCACCTAGAGATGGCATGTTTTGATTTAGGGAGGAGAAGTATTTGCTGTGGCTTTGATTTATGGTTTTCTATTCTGCTTTTGGAACATTAGTAGTACAGCTAGGAGGACAGCATGAACATTTAGTGAATGTGTTCTTATGGTGTAATTTATCTTCACGACTAAAACACAGGGCTTCCACAAACCTTGCTAATCAGTCTTCAGTTGTTCTGAGTATTGTCTCAGGCATCTAGTCTTCTGAATCACTTTTGTGATTCAGTGCACACACTTGTGTGTAGAAATTATAGGAAAAGCCACCATACTCTGGCCCTGGACAATATCACACTTTGATTGACAAGTCCATATTTTACAATGTTGTTGTTGTTGTTGTTGCTGTATGCCTTCAAGAGATTTTTGACTTATGGTGATCTTAAGGCAAACCTATCATTAGGTTTTCTTGGCATATTTCTTCAAAGGAGGTTTCCTCTGAAGCTGAGAAATAATAATAATAATAATAATAATAATAATAATAATAATTTGTATTTCCTGCCTCTCCCTTCGGATTGAGGTAGGATTCCAACAGTTTTAAAATACATACACAATTGATACAATCTAAAACATTTAAAACAATTACATCATCAATAAAAATCACTACACAATCTGTCCTTAATCCAGCAGATGTTACTGTATCTGTTATAGATCTGGTCTGGTCCAAGGCCGCCCAAATCTGGTCTGGTCCAAGGCCACCCAGGAGGTTTCCATGGCTGAGCAAGGATATGAACAACAGGAATAACAAAGGTTGATGTAAAAATGAAGGCATTATCATTCTTAGACATGCAGGCTGCTCATTTCCTTGGTTTTAAATTGCTTACATTGATTTACCTTGATGGTAAAATCTGACAGCTATTGTGAAGACGGTACAGGAGACACATGATTGCCTATCCACCTACATAAACAAAGAAAATGATAATAATTTCACTTGTACAGTACTTTTCTGAAGCTTATAGCATCTGTTTCCCTATACATTTGGAACTTTTATGTTTGGTGTGAAGATCACAACAAGAAAGACACAGTAGAAGTCTATAGATGTGTGGAGAAAGTGGACATAGAAAAAGGTTCCCCACCCCCTTCTTGAACAGTAGGAGATTCAGGAGAGACAAAAGGAAGCAGTTCTTCTTTCCATAGCAAAATCGGCTGCACTCTCACAAGACATGGTGATGCCACTGTCATGAAATCCAAGTCTGATTGAGCTTCAGCAAATTCAAATGCTCAGGCACCTGAAGACCCATCTTTTGCATCTGTAATGTTTTGCTTTCTTTTGATAAAGTCCATGAGCAGTCTCACAAGTGGGAAATTGCTCTAATAGATTTTCATGCTTTGGTCAGGCTTCACCCGGAATTGTGGGGCTCACCTGGGCACCACAATTTGAAAAGCATGTTGACAAGCTGGATTGTGTCCAGAGGAAGGTGACCAAAATGGTGAAGGGTCTGGAAACCATACCCTATGAGGAATGTTTTAGGGAGCTGGGTATGTTTAACCTGGAGAAGATTAAGAGGTGATATGATAGCCCTGTTTAAATATTTGAAGGGGTGTCATATTGAGGATGGAGCAAGCTGGTTTTCTGCAGTTCCAGAGAATAGGAACTACAGATTGCACCCCGACATTAAGAAGAATTTCTTGATGGCAAGAGCTGTTCAACAGTGCCTCAGAATCTGGTGGAGTCTTTCCTTCTTTGGAGGTTTTTTAAACAGAGGCTGCATGGGGGTGCTTTGTTTTGTGTATTCCTGTAACACAGGGGCCCTTGGGGGTGTCTTCTAACTCTATGATTCTGTGAAAAGAAACAAGTGGACTGAGCGCTCTATGTCCTCTGACTAGTTTATTAGATGATGACGATGATGATGTCTATTTATATCCTCCTTCCTCCCAGTACAGGGAGTCAAGGCAATTAACAAATCTTAAACAGTCCAAGTTAAAATATTATAAAACATGGAAAATACAAGTTGTGAGGTATTTTTGATGTTTGTGATGTTTGATGAGGCAGCCTGGCCCCTCTGTCTGTAATGGCCATCAACCTGGATCAGTTTAAAAGTAGATTAGACACATTAATAAAACAAAGTCTGTCCTTTGTTACTGGCTATTTGAGGCATGAACAAACCAGCACTTTTGGAAATGGTCCCATTTTGCTCAAATTGATTCAGAGGTCATCTAATTCAACTTGCGTCCCACACCTGATTGAAGATTTGGAAATGTGAATGTTTGTGTTTCCCAGTGATTATTACTGTAGGGGTGTCATATTAAGGATGAAGCAAGCTTGTTTTCTGTTGCTCTAGAGACTAGGACATGGAGCAATAGATACAAGCTGCAGGAAAAGAGATTCCACCTAAATACTAGGAAGAAATTCCTGATGGTAAGAGCTGCTCAACAATGCAACGCACTCCCTTGGAGTGTTGTGGAGTTTTCTTCGTTGGAGGTGTTTAAATAGAAGCTGGATGGCCATCTCTTGGGGGTGTTTGATGTAATCCTATATGGCAGGGACTGGATGGCCATTGGGGTCTCTTACAGTTCCAGGATTCTGAGATTTATGATGATAAAACTGGTTTAAGGCTTTTAAAAGAGTGAAGTGTGGTGACTGTGGAAAAGCATACCACACTACACTGTTATAGTGCTATCATTCCACTTTAACTGCTATGGCTGCCTCCTGTGGCATTCTGGGGTTTGTAGTTTAATGAGGCCTAAGAGATCTCTGGCTGACAATTCTAAATGCCTTTCCCTATTCTGCAAGTCCCAGGATTCCACAGCAAACAGCCGTAACAGTAAAAGTGAAATAAGAGTGTTATAACAGTGTAGTGTGGTATTGTTAATCTTGCCATGCCTCCATTTTACTTAAGAATTGCCATGTTCCCTTTATAAAAATTGTGCTAAAATTATTTGTGGCCAAGACATGGACATTCGCTAAAATGGAATGATAAGAAAGGATTTCTAGGAGAAAATCTGGGAAATAGCAAGTAGAATTATTAGCAGCCAATAATGAAGAAAGATAATATGATAATAACTGAAACAAGGAACAGGAAGTTAATGCAACCAAAATGTTTGGGCTTTAAGGAATTTCCCCTTGAACTCCACAACAGGGAAAGTCATGTAGGTTTTATTGAACAATCTGTTTTGGAGATGTAGAGTACAGTGACAGAGACTGGAAAAGGTGCACACATGCACAGAATAAGCACAAAAGATGAAGCTTCAGTTGTTGTTCAAGGAATAGTGCATTAATTATAAGGACTTTTAATGAGAAAATATGATAAACAATGAAGGTACAATGCATGCTGCTGACTGTATTGAGGAACAGAAGGAGAATGGAACCAAAATACAGAGTGATTCAAAAAGAATGGTGCAAAACTAAATAAGAGCAATTTATTTTTGCACCATTCTTTCTGAATTACCCTGCATATCAGAGATTTTCTTTAATTTTTTTTCTATTTTTAAGTAGGGGGCATTTTAGACTAAACTGCCTGCTTGTCGTATATTAAGTTTTACAGAAGAGAAAGCAAAGCAAGACACAGACTGATAAGGGATTAATACTAGTCTAATATGATGATGAATGAAGCATACACATAGGCACATGAGGAAGAACTGAAGGACAAAAAGAACAGAAATTGAATAATTTCATTTTCTAGGAGAAGGGAAGATGGATTCACTGCCTAAATTCTATACTATGCACATATAGGCACACAAATACCACAGAGACGAAGAAAATAAAACAGCAAAGAGTTTCATCACAGAGAAAAAAATATTCACTAAACAAAAAAACATGAGAAGGATTGATTAAAGATATATGAGAAGGAGAAGGGAAAGTATTTTGAAATAATACACAAACTGAACTTGTCACCCTATCCCATAAGCAATCAAAGAAATACTTGGTATTAAATAATGTAAAAGTTGAGCAAGGAAGTTGTACACTATTCTCATTTATTAGAGTCACAACCTACTCCCCGGAACCCCCACACTTTGATAAAAGCATACAGTGGTCCCCCGGGTTACGAAGGTAATCCGTTCCAGATTACCTTTCGTAACCCGGAAATCGTCGTATCCCGGGGGACCGCTATTTTTGCCGGACTGCGCAGCCAATTTAAAGGGGCCACGCAGTTTTTCTTCTTTGCATCCCAGGGTTTCATTCGTATCCCGGGGCTTTTTTTCGCCCCCGGCTCTTTCGGCTCCCGGGGATTTTGTTCCCCGGGGGCTTCGTATCCCGGGGGACCACTGTACTTTGGAAACTGTACCACTTGCTTTCTCAAGTTTTGGATAAAACTCACCTGAGGATAGGAAGAATTTGGGATAGATCTCAGTCAATCAAGTCGCTGTGCCTCATCCTTACCATTTTCACAGAAATAAAAACTAAAATACACTGTTTCTATAAACAATGGCCAGAATCCTCTTGGGCTGTTATAAGTTATAAACTGTTAGGAATAACAGGAATAGTAATACTAACAAAATGAACTTCAACAGGGAGAAATGTAAAGTACTACACTTAGGTAGGAAAAATAAAATAAAATGCATAGATATAGGGTGGGGGACATCTGGCTCAACACAAGAACATGTGAAAGCGATCTAGGAGTCTTAATTGACCACAAGTTGAACATGAGTCAACAGTGTGAAGTGGCAGCTGAAAAGGCCGATGCAATTCTAGGCTGCATCAATAGAAGTATAGTGTTTAGATCAAGTGAAGTAATAGTCCCATAGTATTCTGCTTTGGTCAGGCCTCATCTGGAATACTATGTCCAGTTCTGGACACCACAATTCAAAAAGGATGTTGAGAAGCTGGAGTGTGACCAGAGTGGGGGGAGCAAAATTGTGAAAGGTCTGAAAACCTTGTCCTATGAGAAGAGAGTATGTTTAACCTGGAGAAGATAAGGTTAAGAGACGATATGTTATCCCTGTTTAAATATTTGAAGGGGTGTCATATTGAGGCTGGAGCATGTTTGTTTTCTGCAGAGATTAGGACTCAGAGCAATGGATTCAAACTATAGCAAAAGAGATTCTGCCTCAAAATTAGGAAGAACTTCCTGACAGTAGTTTGTATTCAACAGTGGAACACACTTCCTCAGAGTGTAGTGGAGTCTCATTTGGAAGTTTTTAAACAGTTTTTTAAGGGCCATCTGTCAGGATGCTTTGATTATATGTTCCTCCATGGCAGAATGGGGTTGTACTGGATGGCCCTTGTGGCCTCTTCCAACTCTATTATTCTATGAGTTACATATTCATATGCAGGATCCTGAAATAGCCCCTAGTTTAAGGACTACATAGGGCCCATGAAAGTCCCCTAATCCCTACTTACCAGACAGAAGTGTGTGTGTGTGTGTGTGTGTGTCGGGGGCGGGGAGTGTCCATCCCATTGTTGATCAGGAAGGGGCTGGTGGATGGTCCCAGCTATTCCTTGTGTTAGTGATTTGGAGTGAAGGGGAATTGTGACAGACTCCGGCCAAAATCAGATTCACAGTGACTGCATAGCCCACTCTGAAAGCAGGCCACCCAGACCCCAGCTGCACTGCCAGGAGCCAGATTATCCCAGCTTCTTTTTGCTCTGGTCTAAAGGACCAGAGCATAGCCTCAGCATGGCTTCCAGCGACGTGGGATACATGCGTCGTATAAACGGCACACTTCCAAAATGGTTGGAAGCTGCTTCTTTTGACTCATGTATTTTGGGTCACTGTAACTATGGTACTTACATAATGCATCTTCCATACAGGATTCCAGCCAGTGAAGGGCTTTGCATGGTCCCATTTCAGTCCTGGTAGATTTGAAAGGTAGCCTGCTTAGTCTTGGAAGCACCAAAAATGATTTGAAAGGTTATGGGTTTGGCTTTCAGTCATATCTTTTGCATAGCCATGCCTTCTAACTGTCCTGAATTTCCAGGGACAGTCCCAATTAATTCTCTGCCATCCTTCTTTTTACCAACCTACAGTTGATTTCAAAATGTCTCAGTTTCTCTTTCCTCCTCCCACTTTTCCTTTATTTTCAGTTTACAACAATTGCTGCAAACTGAGTTCAAAGTGCAAAAGTAGTTTGCATTCAATTAATTCAGCAGGAGAAAGAGAAGAAAAGGGGACAGAATCTTCTCCTTTCCGGTAGGCTCAGACAAAAGCAAACTGCTGCAGCTTCTCCTGCCTTGTGTGTTCTTCCACATTAAGAATGTTTGCTATTTTAACTGCATGCTGGTGTTGCTTGGCCACAGGTCTCTCAGTTTTCATCTGTGAAATGTTGGAGGGTATGATATATACCTAATAGCAATATATGACTTCAGAGCTATAGACTCTCAGTACCAGTTGCTAGTATAAAACAACAGGAAGTGACTGTTGCTATGCCTTGTTGATGGCCTTTCCATAGACATCTGCTTGGCTAATGTGCCAAAAGAATATTGGAACAGCTAGGCCTTTGATCTGATCCAGAATGTTATGTTTGTACCATTAGCTTGGTAATCTTTTCTGACCTGCATGGTAGTTCTGTGTTATTACTCTACTGCAGATGGGTATAAAACACCACCAAGTACATTAGAGAACTATTACCTCAACATAAAGAGATTTCTATGTTTGGCAGTCCAGAAGAAAGAGAAAATAGAAGATCATTTTACCTACAGCATCAGTAAACCTTCTTTTTCTGCTCTAATTTAGGAGGTTATCCCATTAACAAATAAACCAGCTTACCTCTTCCAGCTTGAATTCAGGATCCAGGATGCCCCCGGATGTTATCATATCTAAATTGCCACCTATGTAGCCGGGATGCCACCACCCAGATGCATTTCGAATCGAAGCGTCACTCAGCTGGCCAGTTTTTGAAGTCAGAAGCTCTCTGACTTTGAAAAAGTGCTGGCTGAGTGAGGCTTCAACCTGGGATGCATACAGGTAGCGGCATCCTGGCTAGATAGGTGGCAATTTAGGTATGATAACATCCGGAGGCATCATGGATCCTGAATTCAAGCCGAAAGAGGTAAACTGGCTTATTTGTTAATTTGATAAGCTCCTTAGACAGTGACAACTATTACTTAGGGAGGAAAAATAAAAACCATAATTTTCCATCAAAAACTACAAAAGTAAATGGAGTACATCTCACCTGAAAAAAGCATAGGTTTGTGAAATTTGCTGTATATTTTTTGAGGAAAAACATGCACAAAGGTATGTGTATACATTTCAATAATTTGCACAATGAAAAAATACATTTTAAAAACATAAAAATATATCTTAGTCAATAGGAAAATGTTACAAAACTGCATTCAAAAATACATTTAAACAATAATATTTAAAAATAACAACAACAGCAGCAGCAACAACCTGTGAGTTGAAATGGGGAGTCTTAACAATTCAGTAAGGAACTAGGGCAGAATGAGAATGCTGGTAGGATACTGAGCAACACAATGCAAACAAGACAGATGGATATTCATACTCTTACCATTGCTCCTATCTTGCTTTGCTGTATTTCCAAGCACATTCTTCTTTTTCATATCTTCTCATTCATCTCTTTCCTACTGAACTGGTAATGAGCTCATTTGATGGTATACAGTCTCCAGCTGCCATTTCATAGATGCTTGGCTTCAACATCTTGAAATGTAAATCCACTTTTTCCCTGCTATGCCCAAAGGAATTACCAGCCACTTTTTAAATTGTGCCTTTCTGGGATATCTGAATATTTTTCAACTTGTCCTGTTATGTATCTTTGAATTTCTAATCCATTGAAACTCATGAATTAGATCAAGCAGAAGCCCTCCAACACAGAAGTGCTCCTCCACTCTCCAGGAGGATGTTGATCCAGTGGACTTTTTCTGCTGCTGGAATGAAGGAGGTGGTGATATCCTTTTTTTAACCTCTTGCCCTTGCAGTCCGCTATAAATCTGTTCCATTCTATTGCCAGAACAGAAAGATATATGCCACTTGAAGCTGCAGAGGGCTGAGTAATCAGTGAAAAACACCTCTCACCTTTCTAGAAGTAATATGTGGAGAACTCTACTTGGGGGAACCTGTGATGTTGGAATAAAATTCTGGATCTAACCTGTAATTCCATATCCTCTCACATTTCACAAGGGAAAACTGGCATAAATATGGCCAAGCAACACCAGAATATGGCCAAGATTGCAAAAGATATTAATGAGAAAGAGAACACAAGCTAGGAGAGGCTGCAGCAGTATGCCTTTGCCTGGGTCTACTGGGAAGGGCAACACTCCACCCTTTTGTTTTCCTCTATTGAGTTAACTGAGTTGAAACAATTTTTGCACTTTGAACTCAGTTTGCAGCAATTGTAATAAACTGAGAGCAAAGGGGAAAGTGGGAGGAAGAGAGAGAAACTTAGTCATAATAAAATCAGCTAAAAATGTGAGATGAAAGATTAATAGCTACCATCTCACTTTAGGGAAGTGTTCCCAGGATTGTGCCATCTGCCCCAGGATGCCTTCTTCTAGCTATGTATTAAGAAGCCGTGCCCTCCCTCCAGTCCATCTGCCTTGGTCCAGGCCCCAGAGGGGAGAAGAACCACTGGATCTCACCCCCTTTCCCATCACCTTCCCCTCTTCCTTTTGTGTTGTCTCTTTTAGACTGTCTCTTTTAGACAGATTAATCACCATTTATACTTTCAATTGTCCCCTGTGTCATAAACTCCCTTCTGTAAGCACCAGTCTTAAATGGTTGCTGTTACCTCTTGCAACAGTAATATTTGTCACTATTTTTGTCCAAATTTCTTTTCAAATCCTTTTCTGGACACAAAAGATAGCAGCCACAATTGTACATCAGCTGCCCCTGCAGATACCACTACGATTGACCAACTCAATAACCTAGTCTTAGAATAGAGAGCCCAAAAGGCACAGTTATATAAACAAAATTTAACACAAGACGATAATGACACTACTCAGAAGTACCTGTTATTCAAACACATGTGATCACAATACAGTTCTCACATATATATTTGTATATTTATTCTAATTAACTTTTTTCACACTCACCTCTCATATTCCAGTCTATACTCAAATTAACTGGCCCTAACTACAAGACTCTAATAAAGATGCTCTTTTATGAAGTCTTTTTACACCTGCTCAGTCCCCAGTCCTCCCCCCCCCCACCACCATTTCTCTGTTTAGCTGGAATCTACTTAGTGTTGGCACTGAGAGGCTGGAGAGGAAGGGTTGGAAGAACTCAGTCTTTTGGTATCACATGTTACCTGCAGTAAACAATGCAATAATGCTTGATCTGGGAAAGAATGGAATTCTGCTCTAGCTGATCCTACCGTGGTTGTGTGCCTACAACAGGCCCAGTAAACAGCTTCCTCCAGAATTCTTTACTGAGCATATGTAAACAGTAAAACAAAGAGAAATGGGGAGAGCAGAGAAACCTGCTTCACCAGCTATCCCCAGCATGTTTTTAAAATAACAACAACAAAACCCCATAGATCTGGCCACCAAAATCGAAAACATAAGAAAATCAGGAACTGATGGATGAAAGAAAGAAAGAAAGAAAGAGAAAGAAACCTGGATAAAATTTGGAATAAGCTTTCAGTTGGTTTCTAGAAGGTTCAAAAAGTTTGTTTACTTCTGCAAGGCTTACCTGACCTGGATGGTTCATTTTTTATGTCCATACTGATAGTTCTGAATAAAAAAGTTTGCTGAAACATTCCTCCTCCACCACCACCTTCTCCTTCTTTGGTATAATGTAGGAATCTTCCCCTGTTCTTTCCATGTTATTTCTGCCTCAGATGCAAATTTTCTGTTCTAGAAGTAATGCCAGGAATGCATTCCCTTCATTAACTGAGATATAGCTGTAATTCCTATCTCTAGCTGTCACCCACACCAACCTTTTAAAAATCCCATTTTAATGCTCTTACTGGAACATCTCCTCACGTACTACTTAGATTATTGGAAGGACTGTATCTCTCTCTATGAACCCATAATTGTTCTAAGATAATCTGGAGAGGTTCTTCTTTCTGCCCCACTGCCTTCTCCATCTCCTTTGGTGGTAATAAGAGAATGGGCCTTACTGGTGGCTTCCCTCATATTTGGAACTCCTTCTCTAGAGAGGCCAGGATGGCTCCCTCCTTGCTCTCCTTCCATAAACAACTGAACACATTCTTATGCCACAAGGCTTTTGGAAATCAAATGAGGTGGGCTTTTAATGATGTACTGAGCTGTTTCCAGTTTTATGGTCTGTATAATGTTTTGACACCAGGTCAAAACATTTTTGTGCCATCAGGCTTTTACAGACTAACTAGGGTTGGGCTTTTAATGTTGTGCAGTTCTGTACATAGTTGTTCAATGCATTTTAATATTTTTCATGTTTAGTGTTTTAACTTCATAAACTGTTTAACTGTTTTTAAATCTTTTATTTATACTATTATTAATGTGTTTGTATTGCTTTCAATTAGTATTGTTTTAAATATGGTGTTGGCCACCTTGAGTCCCATTATTGGAAGAAAATTGGGATAAAAATGAATGAATGATCTTAATACCTCTGATACACATACAATATATAACTATGCTGTGCCTTATTTCCTCTTGTATGCATTCAATAACATATACACAGCGGTCCAGAACATCACAGCCACTCCCATTGCAGAATCTCTGTTTTGCACCATTTGATAGTCCAAATGTGCTGTGTGCCTCTTATGCAGTAGTTAGCATAATTGCCCAGCATTTTAGAATTCCCCAATCTCATTGAATTAAACCACCCCATAATGCTTTGACAGACAGTAATACTGAGGGATGTGTTAATAAGGTGTATATGGCAGCTGTCTTCATTTTGCTCTTCCTCTTTATGTATCCTTTATACAACTATTGCTACGTTAAACTGAATTTCTTTCTGCAACCAATAAAAGTGATTGGTTTGTAATAGGGCTCTGCAAATGGGGAGATGGAAGTTTTCCCTTCACTATCTGCATTTAGCCTCCTCTAAGTGCCCTCTGCAATAGTGCTTCCCCCCCCCCTTCCATTCCAGGGGAACTGGCTAATGTTATGCTGTTTATTACTTGTTTCCCTTAAATCTTACTCAGACAAATAACATTTGTTCCAGTTCTCTACACTGAGCACAAAAAAGCACCTTTTAATTCTCACTGTAGCATTTGCCATTTGATTTAATTTCTTTGGTTCAGATGAGTCAAGTCAATGGCTCAGCTATTCTGTGGACAATTTTCCTTTCGAGGGGTTATCTTGTTCTGAATTTATCAACTATTGTTCCACTGCCATTTTGTACTTTCTGTTGGAGAAAAAGGACAGTTACAACAATAACATTCCATTTTTATCTGTGATATCCCCCCCCCCTTCCATCTACTTAGTGTCATTGTGGCTGCCCTTGTCAGATAACACACTGCAGACACTTCTCTTCCTGTGCAGAATCCCAAGAAGATAGAAGGATGGTGGTGAAAAGGAAGTTCTAACTGGCAGCTGAAGAGTATGCATGAAGGAAGTCCAGGAGTACTACTATTATCAGAGGACAACATTTATATCAACAAGACAAAACCATATCCTTCAACTGCCCCTATTTGTCAGTAACACTCCCAATTAAACCTTTGATGTCCCACTATTTCGACTGCTTTAAAAATGTCTCATTTTTTTTCCTCTCCCCCTCCCAATTTCCCCCTTTGTCCTCAGTTTGCTACAACTGTTTCACACTGAATTCAGTGTACAAATGTAGTTTGCACTCAATTAACTAAGCAATGAGGAGAGGAGGGACAAGAACTTGCCCTTCCCAGTAGACCCAGGCATAAGTAAATTGCCGCAAGCTTTTTCCTTTATTAATGATTTCTGTCATCCGGACCATGCTCTGACATAGCTTGGCCCCATGTGTACTGATTTTCATCTGTGAAATGTTGGAGGGTATACAAATTCATCTTATTCACAAGAAACCCCTTCCCCGCTGTTCATTTATCTAAAATGAATAAGAGCCTCCACAGGCACTAAGGCCTGATACAGGCAGCCAAAAGGGCTATCTGTATGGCACAATTAGGGTTAGGGAGGGCGCAGCATATACACCCTCCCTAACCCTAGCGCGTATGGACGCTGCCATTTTAAAATGGCGGTGTCTATATGGGTGTGCCATGATGTCGTCATGGCATGTGCTGTGTTTAGATAACGCAGCACACGCCTAATGACATCGCGCCACAGGAGGGCGTCAATGGTAGCCTTTCTGCAGCGCTAAAAAGAGCTCCAAAATGGAGCTTTTTTGGGCGTGGGTCTTTGACCAAAGACGGCCGCGCTAAGGAGCCCAAAGGGAAAGGGCCCCCACGGCGGCCCCTTTGTTCCCTCGGCAGTGCCCAGGGCACCTGCTGCACACCTCTTTCAGGCTGCGGAGAAGCAGCAGTTCTCTGTGGCCTGCAGAAGAGCCTGAATGGGGCCTCTGGGGCTGCCTGCGAGGCAGCCCTGGCCCCATCCCGGCACTTCTTTGGGAGACTACAGACTGCCCCTTTTGGGCAATCTGTACTGCACCTATGTGAACTAAGAGGCTGAACTAATTGGCCTGAAGCCACCCCTTTCAGCTCCGATCGGGACTGCAGCAACTACACACCATGATCAACTCTTTTTTGCACCATGGAAAGGCTGCCTTTGTTGCCGCAGCGGCTCCTTTTGGCACTGTGTCATCTGGATGCAGTGCCAAAGGAGTGTCATGAGGCCGCCTACTGTGCAGTCAGGCACATGGCATGATGGCAGCATCAGGGCAGTGTCAGTGTATGCACCATGTGGACGCCACATCCCCACTCTGCCCTGAGGCTATTGTTTATCTCCAATCTGTTCAGGTCCTAGGTCCACTTAGTTGACACTGTTTACAAGAGGATAGGCAGAGAAATCCCTTGAGGATTGTCTCTTACAATGAACCCCTGCCCACATGAAAACTACTGCTTACAGTTTGAACCCAACTAACCACCTCTTGCTGATGGAGGCCCTCTTTGCTCACAATTCCTCAAAACTCAGCATTTTAAGTACATGCTATTGCTAGGTTGCAAAGGCTCTTCTTTATTTTGTCCCAGGCTCCACAACCCAAAGGACACATCTGGGAAAACTACTTTTCATCATAAAAGTGTCTCATCTCTCCTCCAGGGTGAGTGCAACAGTATCAAGAGGCCAGGTTTCATGTAGCAGTGATGATAGATCTTCTTATCCAGCCTTCAAAGTGCTGCAGCTGCTAACACTCATTTTAATGCTCTAGAAAAGACAGAAGGAAGAAATGCTTAGTTTTATTCATTTTATGGAGGAAAGCAAACACAACTTGTCCTTCTGACAGAATCATGCTAGCTAATAATGAGTCTGATCTTTTGCCTCTCACAATAGCTAAATTTTGCAGTTGGAAGAAGTATAAAACAGCTCAAATAGATTACTCTCTTTTTAAACACCTATTTTTCAGCCACTTAAAGGTCAGGATAGCACAAAGATGTATGATTGCTTTAAACAACTGCAGAAGCTTATATTTTATATTAAACTTATCCCTTTGTTTTGGATTCCTTTGCATTATATAAGCCATAGATCAGACCACTTCCTGTGGCAATGAGTTTGACAAGCCAGCACACTGACAGATGTCTCAAAGTAACCATACATAAGATTAAAAAATAAGTAAAAATGCATTTTCAATGTAATTAAAAATCCATCAGGTTACTTATGTAACCATGTTACTTCATTATGTTGCTGTGTTGCTGAAACAGAGTTACTCAAAGGCTGTCTCAATGTGAAAGTGTATATTGAAAGAAAGCTTGGAAATCATGCATGGTTCATTGAATATTTTAACAGCAAAGCATCACATACCTAAGAGTATGATGTGTGGGTGGAAGTTTGGCTTTAAATGAGGGAGAATCTAAAACATTCCCATGTTTTCCCTTAATTCTTAAAGTAGGTCAAAGTGCTGAATTATTTCCATCACATTTCTGTTAGTTCATGTTAGAGATCATGAAGATAATTTCAAATTTTGTTTTTAATAGCAGATCACACTCATCTCTTTCCTCTCTTTTTATAAAGAAGAGGCACCTGCTGGGAGCCACATAGAAAAGTCATATTAAAAGAAATTACTTTTCAAAATGTACAAATGTCATACATTTTCCAGAGTATTGCAAGGCTATTTGTTTTATAGATAAAAAGAAGATACATCAATCAGGCTACATAGTCCTGTGGAGTCTGTGCTTCTGTTGTCTTATGGAGACAACTAAACAATTGTGTCATCTTTCTGAACTTATTTCAGACTCTACATTTTTTTTCCTTTTACAGGAGTGATTTCTTTTTTCTGAAACCTTTAGTTCACTGAAATTTCACTATGCTTTTGAATACAGAAAACATTCTAGGGATACAATAGCAATAGTAATAACTGTTGGTGGATACAGAATCAGGATCCAAATGTTAATATAACTTTGAGACCTCTTATAGGTGGATGTAAATTCAGTTTACACCCACCCATAAGTCTGGGGAACATATCTATGGATGACGATAATTTTGATCCATATAAAATTGACAGGGGAATCTGTAAAATGTGTGTGTCCTTTTCTTTTCATATATATCTACATCTAAATTTATATCTATAATCTAAGACCATTGCATCTGTTTTGCTTATCTCATTCACTGCCTCACAGTTATACAGGGTGTAGTACTGTAGTATGATAAGCACAATTGTATACTGGTAACATCCTCCCCCCCCATCCTTATACTAGGATATGGTATAATGTAGACAGCCATACACAATGGTAGGATCCAATGCATGGGTAGCTCACAGACTGAGGCTGCATTCACATTAAGGAATCCTGGGATTTGTTGTTTGTTGTGGCACCAGGGCTCTCTGATAGAGAAAGGCTAAATGTCTCACAAAACTAAAATCCATAGAATTCCATTGCAATTGAGTCATGCCAGTTACAGTGGTGTCAAACTAGATTGTTTCTGCAGTGTGGATGTAGCCCAAGTGGGATGCACTTTCCACTACCCCACAAATTCAGTGCTGCTATTCCATTTATATAACTATTTCATTGGATGATTCCATCATAATGAAAGGAGGGGAGACAACTTTCTCTCATTCCCTCTTTCTCCTGCATGGACTCTATTACCTGCTATAATGTCTTGGAGTGTCTCCAAACACCTCGGGTAACCGTAGTCTTGGAAAATACTTTCCACAGAGCTCTCTACTTGATCAAAAACTATTTTGTAGACTCCAGCTTGTATTCTTCTGGTGCACACTTATGGAAAGTAGGTTGCCATTTTTGAGTATCTTGATGGAGTAAATTATTGCTCTCCTTGCTACTTCTTCTGTGAGATACATCACCCCGTGATGAGAAAAGGACCACATTCATGGGTATTAGTTTTTTATACAGATTGAGTGAGCTTGGACAAGTGATAGCCTCTCCAACTCAGAGGGAGGCAAAGGCAATCCCTCCTTGAGCAAATCTTGCCAAGAAAACCCTGTGATAGGTTTGCTTTAGGGTCGCCATAAGTTGGAAATGGTTTGAAAGCACACAACAGCAACAAATTAATTTCACCACCAAAGAACCCCGCTCTAGGACTTTGGATCAGAATATCAAGTTGAATAGAAAATGCTTTCTTAAAAAATGAAACAAAAGTAATTTACCAATGGAAGCTTTTTACTGTGCCCATGTCTTGTCTTGAAGGCTTCTGAATATTTTATTTTCATTATGCTAAAGTACTGTTTGAACAAGTCTCTCTTGCCGCAGTGAAAAATGTGCTTATAATCTTCCACTGCATTTACCAAAAAATCGTAGCAGCTAAGTTGAGGAGATTTGTTTGACTCTGCAACATCTTTTGGAGCATATTTTTATTTCACCCTACAACATCTTGTGAGATATTTATTCATCCATTCTTTCCTTTTATTTACATGTGGCTTTTCACTACAAGAAAGTTACTCAAAATAACTCACAATGGAAAAGAGCACAAGACATCCATTGTTAATATAAAAACAGAAGTTTTTAAAATAAAAAATAAAAAAGACAACAGCCATTTGAACTTTTCAGTATGGATTAACACATTTTAGCTGGTATCATGTTAGGGACATACACACATGTAGGTTTCATGGTATTAGTGTCCTACAGTGGCTGTTGATGTGTTTTAACTGCAGGGCTTTTAGCAATGTAAGTTTTGGGTACTGCAGCAATTGGCACTTGCTTCTTCCTTCTCCACAGCCCAAACCAACCCCAACCCACCCTACTGAACAGTCCCTGAAGCCATACTGTCCTTTGTGGGGAACAAACAAGATCACAGAATCATCTGACTTTGATCCTATAGCCATATTCAAAATTATGATTATCAGTGCTAAGGCTGGGATTCTCTCAGCACTGCTGTAATAATTTTGCACCTGGATACAGTAACAAAGGCAGATTTTCTTCAATGTTACCTGTTCCCACAAAGCTTAGAATGGCAGTGCTGGAGGCTAAAGAGGCTGTTCAAAAAGGATGGTAGTAGTATATGGCTCAGCATAGCATAGATCTGCACATGAATCTACTGTCCGATGCTACAAGACTTTGGCTTGTAACATTAAAAAAAAGAACTACTAGTAAATCTCCCCATTTCCATCTAACATTAACATGATGACATGTTTGAGCTTCATTAGGAAGGAATGTAAAATGGACCCAAGGTCTTATTCTTTATTTCGCCTATAGACAAAAGCAATAGTTCCCAACCTGTGCTCCAAGGAGCCCTTAATGCTCTGTGTGCACTTCTCAGGTGCTCCACAGCTGCTCCAGGAAAATGAGAGAAATAAAAATTGAACAAAATTAAAGAATAAGAACAGTAACCCCTCTCCATTCACAGAGGATCCATTCTGGCCTCCCCTGCAAAAATGGTGACTCACAAATGTTCGAGTCCCATGAAGAGTGAGACCACAGACTCCAAGTCCACAAAAAGGGAGGGACAACTGTACCTCTAAACACCATTAACATGTAAGACATAAGGTAGGCCTCTTAGGGGCTCCACCATAGAAATAAGAGCTCTGCAAATGGAAAGGTTTGGGAAACCCTGGACTTGAATTTTGGAGCCTTGAATTTTGCTCCTTTTCCCACTTTTATAATCAGTCAAGAAGCCTTTGACTTCAATCAGTTAAGATTCTTAGGTCTCCCTTTATGCCCCTGGAGGATTACCCATCAGCCCAGAAAGTTGCTCTGAACTTATTCATTAAGGTTATTTTCCCACTTAATACTAATTAGAAGTCAGTCTGTTGATCTCGGTAGTTTCCAGTTGTTAGTAAATCTACGGTCCAACTCACAGCCTATGGGAAGCAATAAAAAGAGAAAATGCTGCCTAAGAGCAAGTTGTCAAAGGACAGTTAAAAAAATCAGGAAGAAACATCCCTTGGGTGCTCCTCCTCTATCAGGAGTTTAGGATATTACTTTGCTTCTCTCTGTTGCTCTCACAACTAATAGGATATTATAATTTGATAATTTTCTTTAAAAAAAACCTTTGGCAGCTTTTGGCAAGGAAGCACATAAGGCTTTGGAAGTCTGGATGAGGGAAAGATGTGTGGCAAGGGAACAATTCTGGGAACTGGAATATTAACAGCAGGATACTGGAAGATCTGAATAATGATTAAGTGCTTTAGGGAATAGACTCTCTAATTAGATGCCTGCAATCATGGCATTAGTGTCCTACAGTTGCTGTTGCTGTGTTTTAACTGCAGGGCTTTTAGCAAAATAAGTTTTGGAGATACCATCCTCCAGGCAGAGGAGAATTTCTTAGTCATTCTCTCCAGCACCCCCATCTTCAAGTTAAGCAACCTGTTCAATATTTTATTTGCTTATTTATTACAATTGCATCCTATCCTTAATTCCCTAAAGAGATGAAGGTTCCATCAAGCTTGCTCGGTAAGTACAATGATTTTGATTACTCGCCATGATACTGTCCTAGATTTGAAATCTAGGCAGTTTTGGAACCCTCTGTTATTTATTTTGTACCCAGAAGGCTATGAGATGTTTTACTCTTTCCCCTTCCTCCTTTTGGAACAAGCAAATAGCAATATGCACATTAGCAGGCCACATGCAAGGTGTCATGTTAAGAACTGAATTTAGTTAAGCGCCCCGTTACCAAAGAGGATTACACACAGTATGGAGGATTAAGAAGCTGCCTGAAAGAAAGGAAAAGGTATAGCAGGGGAATGACATTACCTAAAGAGCAGGCACTACAACAGCCCTGCAGAGCATTTAATCAGCAGTGCACCTTGTGCAATCCTTTTCGGTTGACTGGAATTGTTCGTACAATATTTTACGATGATAAATGATGCACTTAAAGAGTCATTATCATTCCTGATCGCCCTTGTTAGGCTTATACTGTAATTAGGTTAGATCAAAGAAGACTGAGAGGTTAATCAGTGAAATTTATGCTTGCTGTGGATAGATAAATTAACATTTTGTAGAAGTCTATCCAAAAAACAATGCCAGCAAGTTATTGATCACACCATATATCTTTCTCTGTTCCCCCTCTTGGGCATTTTTTGTTTGAAGTTGAATTTTGACAGCTTCAAAGTGTCTAATTTAGGTGTGCTTTTGTGGTATGTGTGTGTGTGTGTGTGTGTGTGTGTGAGAGAGAGAGAGAGAGAGAGAGAGAGAGTGAATTTGCACAGAAAAATCAGTTTTGCAAATACATGAAACAGGGCATAAAGACTCCTATAAAGTTCTTATTGGCTGTCATAAAATTCAGTGCATACTTAGATCTATTCAAACTCTTAGCAATGAATTTCACTGGCTTCAAATACTGAATGCCACAGTTTGTTAAATATGAAATGATGTTTTTCTAGTTGAGGAGGAAAGTACTTAGCTTTTATCTCTAGGAGAGGGTGTGCACAGAGGCAAGGACATGTCGGCATCATATCATCGTACTACTCAAACAATATCTGGGCCCCCTTTGGACTCCCTGTCTAGTCTTTTTCTTGCTCTGTTTTGTTTATTTGTGTGGTCTTTTGGCCAGTGCTCCACTGGACTACACATCAAACATCTTTGACTTTCACTCCTTGGGACTGACCTGGCTTGTTGCCAAGATTCTTAGTACAGTTAACAATGAATTGATATATCCACTTTCTAGATTCTGCCTGTATCACCCTCCCTTCCTCCCTTGACTTTACTGTAATTTTCCAAAGAAATCATAAAGGCAAACTAAACAAAATAAAAACGAAGGCCAGAAAATAGAGTTCACACATAATAACCATGTTTGGCTCAGTATAAGGTAGCATTGTGTGTTCCTATGTAGCTTAATACTTCTTTAATCATAAAGGAGCTCAAGAATGATGTCTTTCACACCACTTGTAGCATGCCTTCAGAGACTGAAGTGTTCCCCATTAGTTTTGGATGCTGCCATTGGTAATGTTACATTTAGATTGATTATTTATACAGAGTTTGTTTGTCCTAGGAAGAATGAAGAAAAGATATCACTGGTAGATTATGGTATATATCGTATTGCAACAGGAACAAGTAAATGAACCCTGATGTTTATGATAGTGTTGTTAGATCTTATAATAATGTTGCCAGAGTAGGCATGAGAATAAGTCTGGTATCCTTGCTTGTTGTAGATTTTGGCCCAGTGTATCTTAGTTTGTGACTTGTTGATGTGAGTGAATCTGGAGCTCATTCTTAGAAAATGAAGCAGATTCTATACTCTGCATTCTAACACTTGGCTACTTCATTCTATACTGCCAGCACCATTGGCAATTATTAAATTGAGTCAAAGTTCATGTAAGAGTGATTACTGTAAATCAAAGTCTTCTGATGCTAGAGTGGATAGAATGAGCATCCAATCAGTTTTCTATGGCTTATGGTTGTACTAGACCTTTACCCAGTGTACTGTTCTGGCTTTTGCAAAGTGTTGTTGGGACAAAAAACAGAATCATCACCATCTTAGGGTATGAGAGTACTATAGCAGTCCTGCTACAGTTCTTTTGCTCCAGACATAATCACTGGGGCTGCATCTGCACTGCAGAAATCCACTGCTGTGGCCCAGTGCTATGGAATCCTGGGATTTGTAGTTTGCTGGGGCACTAGGGAGCTCTGTCAGAGAAGGCTAAATATCTCACAAAACTGCAAATCCCATAATTGCATAGCATTAAGCCATGCAGTCAAAGTGGCATTAAACTACATTATTTCTGCACTGGAAAGGTACTCTGGATTTTATACAAATTTATTAGACAGCAGATCTATACAGCCAAAGTACAAACAGCTTCATTTATATGCAGCTTCATACAGCCTAAGGAGTCTAAGCGGTTTACAACTGTAAGCTACTTGCCCCCAACAATCTGGGTACTCATTTTAGCGACCTTGGAAGGATGCAAGCCTGAGTTGAGCTTGAGCCCTTTTGAGTTTTGAGTGAGTGGCTGCAGTACAGGCATTTAACCACTGCGCCACCAGGGCTGTAGTGGATTGGTCTGAGCACTAGGCTACTACTGTGGAGGCCATAATTCAAATCATGGCTTGACTGTGCAAACCCACTGGGTGACTGTGGTCAAGTCACTCTCTCTCAGCAAACCCCTCTGAAGAAACTTGCAAAGAAAAACCCAAGATAGGTTGCTATAAATCAGAAATGATTTGAATACAGCAGACCTAACAAAACATTAGACTCAACAACAATACAGCAGACCTGATGAAATTAGTGGGGCAACTTACAATTGATTTACCATTGTTTTCAAGGGTTATTGCCAAAATATGACTAAATCTGGGTCAACACATCTAATTAACTAATCAGGTCACAGAAGTCTGCATATTAAAGTTGAACAAATATTTACCTTTACACCAGTATTAACAACATTTGATTTAGATATCCTGTGTAATAACGATAGCAATAGCAAATACATTTCTATACCGCTTACTGATGTACTAAGCAGTTTACAAAGTGTAAGGTAATTGCTTCCAACAAGCTGGGTACTCATTTTAGCCAGACTTGTTAGAATCCCTATAGTCTTCTATCAGATATATGGTTAATGGAGTTTATGGGGAGGATAGGTATTAGAGTGTATAAGAGTGTATAACTATGCCAGGTGGCTGTTATCAGTCAACCTTGTAACTGCTCGGCTCAGAGGCTTGGAATGTAACAGCACCAGCGTCTGGTGGGATGAGAACTGGCAAGGAGGGAGTGATGGGGGAAACAGAAACTGATGGGAAAGAGGTGGAATGTGTTAGTTGGCAGTGGGGGGAGGAGTTGGACTGTGGGGGCTATTTGGATATGTTCTGGCGGGAACTGGTCAGTTTCAGCTAAGAAGCTGGATGGTGTGGCATTGCTGATCCTGGAGCATCAATAAAGTTCTGTTTATTCTACATGAAGCTGACTGGTTGATTGTCTGGGATTCTGGACCCCTGTCCTGCCAGTTAGCTGAAACTCACCAAAACTTTTCTGAGACAATGCAGGAGCAGATGATCTCAGAGGAGCCATTCACCCTTAAAACAACTGAGGCAGCGGAGGAGTCTAAGGCCCCGATGGCGGAGGCTGGAGCGCTTCCGATGGCTACGAGACCCCCCTGCTACAGACACCAGTGGGTGCA
The DNA here is from genome assembly GCA_034509955.1 of Urosaurus nigricauda. Classification (NCBI taxonomy): domain Eukaryota; kingdom Metazoa; phylum Chordata; class Lepidosauria; order Squamata; family Phrynosomatidae; genus Urosaurus; species Urosaurus nigricauda. The sequence continues at coordinate 143,482,500 of JAOEGL010000001.1, read as the reverse complement.
GGTCCCTGGTTTGGACACCCTGCGGCTCACTTGTGCATCCGGGAACGGAGAAGAGCTACTCAGTGGTCCGACTGGGACATGGGATTCACTCAACCCCTGCGAGTGAAATCGGGCGGGGATGTAGACCTGGACGAGTGAGTCACACATCTCCAGACCAATGTGGACGAGCTGCGCTACCTCCTGATGGAGGTACTGGACGCGGTAAAGGATCGCCCAACAGGAGGGAGAGACGAGCTAGAGGCTGGGGCCACCGCCGAAGTTCCTGGGGCACTGGCACGAGAAGAGGCACGGCAACCCGCCCCCCCCCCAGCCAGACTGTCAGCTGGAGCCACAAGCCCAAAAATTGGGAGTCAGATATGACGGGGACCCTCAAACTTTGCCCTATTTTTTGTCCCAAGTGGCTGATCATATGGAGGAATGGGGGCCCACCTTTCCCACCGAAGCAGCCAAGGTGAAGTGTGTAGCCTGGCACCTCAAAGGTGAGGCAGACAACTGGCTGGTGCAACTCTATGACTGCCAAGCTGCAGAATTACGAAGTCTGGCGGACTTCATGAGAGCCCTGAGGGCCAGATTTGAGGACCCCTTCCGAGCAAGCACGGCTTTGGCAGGCCTGAAGGCCCTAGACCAGGGAACCCAATCAGTCTCCGAATACGCCATGGAGTTCAGGAGACTGGTTGCTCAAGTGCCAGATTGCACCGAGGGGATGAAGATTCAATACTTCAAGGAGGGCCTGCGTCCTGAGATTGTGAAGTGGGCACTGACAATGGGCAATCCCCCCACCGCCCTGGAATGGATTCGGCTTGCGGGAGAGGCGGAGGCCGTGCTGCATGAAGTCAAAATGCTGACCCAGCGGAGGAGTAAAGAGGGCAAGGGGAGAGAAAACGGGCCTGCCGGGGCAAAGAGTAAAGGAAAGCCTGGTCAGATGCCAGAAGGATGCTAGACTAAGTCAACCCAGAGCCCCTGCCTGGTATTGAACTTGGCTGTATTACAAGCATTTAACCACTGTGCCAAGATGGAATGTTTCATGAACCCCATAAGAAATTATATTCACTTCCTTATGAATACTATCATGATATGGAGATATGAAAACAAACCAGTCCAACAGAGGAAGCCTCAACATATGACGTAGTAAATAATAAATTTATTTGACATGTGTTAATGAGATCTTTGATAGACAGAAGAGTATAACTATTTTAGTAAATAAATAAGTTTGTAAATGTAAAATCAAGATATTTGCAGATATTTCCTGATTCACCTTCATGTAGAGGCACATTAACACATTTATATGCTTACATTCTTGCATTGTTAATTTTCATTACTGTTTGTCCATTGACCAACACAGCTGCTCACCTTCATACCTTTTCACTTTCATGTGCAGCAACCAAAGGGGGAAGTTGCCAAAGGAAAGACAGACATACTAAGAAGGTGGATAGGGATGGGAAACGGCATGAGGAAGAGTCAGCTTCCCTCCAGATTCACTCATGAGCTGTACTCATCCCTCCCCTGGTACACCAAAAAACCCTTTGTTTTCTCCAAACTGTTTTTCTCAAAGTGATGTTGCATCACTTCCTTTTGCCATTTTGAGAGAAATTCCAATGAAAACAGAGATATCTGGAGTAGTGGTGTCCAGGTAGGGGTTAGGTGTAGGTGAGTGGGTTGTCATTTTTGGATGTTTAGGGAGCTTTCTTTGTGGTCTTATGGTGAAAAATTTCTTCAAATCATATTAAACTATTTTTTGAAAAATGGGTGGGTGCTTGGGGCCTTTATGGAATTGTTGGGACCATAAAAATGGGGCCATATTTTCTCCAGCCAATCTAAGACAAACCCAGCTGCAGTTTTACATCACTTTACATAGCAACTGCTTGCACCAGAAACAAGGCTACAGATAGTGGTAGGCATGTGGGGGAAATGGCTCCTGTCGGCCATCTATGATATGTAGACAGGTGTAGAGCATTTGCATGGATCAAAAATGCACCTGGACGGGGGCCCATAGTGGGAATGGTCCAAAAGTGTAAGGCATCAGTGCCCCTTTCTCAGCTGGGGACTCCATTTGGAGAGACTTCAACTACTGTCTAGTCCTAAGGAATGGACCAGCACATAATGTACACAAAGCACAATGTGCAATAGTGTGATTAAAGAAAAGGAAGTTCCCTTGTGTTATTTCTAAAACTGAATCAACCAATAGGCAGGGTTTGACAAAGTAACGTGGAAGGCTTTTCTAGCCCTCTGCACGGATTTCAGCTACTTTTCCCATGACCATCTACAGATATGGAAAGGAATATGATTACACTACTGCTTCTCTCTCTCTCTCTCTCTGTGATGTTTATGCTATTCTAACTGAAATGCTAGCATACAATGACAACCTGAGTTTGATTAATTCCAAGGAAGGAAAGGGTGTGCTTCTTTAAGCCACTGGGCTGCAGTAAATACTGATGCAGTTTGCTGGTACTCTTCTTTTCAAAGGGATGGAGAGATCGTTGGCTGCACTGAGGAGCTGTCACATTCTTAGTGCTGGAGAGGTGCAGTGCAAGTGAAGGGAAGCAGCATTTGAGCTCTCTGCATGCACAGGTTTCAGAAACGTGAAGAATGATGAATCAAATGCATATTTGACTTAAAGGCTGAAAGACTCACAGAAATCTAACAGCATCTAGAGTCATAAGCACTCTTGCAAAAGGAGCAACAGCAGAAGTCTGAGAAGGAAGCAGGGATTTCTAACCATTTGCTCTATAACTCCTTGTGGGATTTGCGCTGTCCTGGGTCCTGAAACATGAACCAAACTGCAACAGTGTCCCATCAGGTAAAATGTCAGTCTTCCAAGGCAATCAAGGTATGGACAGATCAATATTGTTGCATTGTGTGTGTGGCTATCTAAGCTATCTAAATTCCTGTCTATCTATCTGCCTATCTATCTATTGTCTTTCTATTAACTAATGACCTGACTATGTGTCTATGTATCTATATAAGTACATGTGGGACAGTGTGGTCATTTTTATTCCACATATTTAGGATGCTGTGATATATTGTCTGACTAATTTGTTTCTGGAATGGAAGAGAAGTCTTGGATCATTTTAGTTTGAATTCCTTGAAGAAAGCATGCACTGGTGTTCCTTATACAACTCAGGATAGCATGGTCTGTCAGGTTTCTAAATATGAATATTTGTACAATGTACAAGTTGGGTATGCTTGGCAGTACTTTCTATGATGACAGGCAAAAAAGCAGAGTACAGGTGTACCAACCTGTTAGATTATTTCTTGCATTTTTGGTACACAAGAATGAATACCTTAGCCACTAGGATTTTGAATGTTCTTGTCAGTCATTTTGGCTATAAGGTCAGATCTATTGTATGGATAGATGGATGAGCCAAGTTGAAATGAAGTGGAGTACAGTTGAGTTACTGGTGTCTTGTTAATTGAAAATGTTTTTGGTAGGTGAGCTAGCTCAGAGGAAGAGTGAAAGGCTGAAGTTTTATTGATGGGCCTGTCACTTTGTGAATAGTCTTGACTGACATGGATTGATCTGTTAACACTATCAAATAAGCTCTCTCATCATTTTGTGTTCACCTTACTGCAGTTGGGGCATATGTGTACACATCAGAGGTGCGGTGAAGGAAAGATAGTTCCAATTTTGCAGTGAAGACAGTTGACAAAAACATTTCACTGATTTTGTGCATCACCAAATCTATCCTTCACAGTAAGGTTAATGTTTGTGCAACATTATTTTTAGCTAAGGCGCAGACTTTTGTTTGGTGTTTGGAAGGTTACTATATGTATATCTGTGACTTAAAAATCTTTACAATGCTCTTTTTGGGGGTATGTTATGGGATCACTCAAACAGAAGCAAATAACAGTTCTACTATCTGTCCATCCATCCATCTCTTCTAAGTGCTGAGAACAAACAATACTACACAGAATGTCTAGTTTGCAAATTTCTGAAATTGTGCATAAAAATGCTAAGGCTGTACTCTTAGTCTCCTTTATTTGGGATCATGTACCACTTAGAGCAGTCATACAATCTTATGCAGGTTTATACATAAACACTAAGTTTAAAAATGCACACTGACAAGTTAGTGTGCAAGGACTGCAAATCTTCTTTTCAAGGAAATACACACAGAACTGTTTGCTCATATGATATGGCAAGATCTAGAGGCTTTGTGTGTTCTCAGAAACATATGAAATGATATGAAACCAATTTCTAAAACTAAATTCTAAAACTAATATAAGTTTTGTCCCCTGAGTGTTCTGACCAGGATAAAGCAAGCTTTACAATGCAATCCTACATGGGTCTAATAAACAGTGAAAGCCATTGAGTTCAATTGAGCTAAGTCACTGGTAACTACACAAGAGCTGTAGCCTAAATGGGTTGTTTCTGTAAGGTATGTCATCTAATGCTTCCTTGCAGGCAGCAGAAGCAGAACTGTGGAATTAACAATCAGCTACATGTTATCTATAAAACAAAATGGTTAGTTATATTATGTTTATATACAAAATGCGCCAATGTTTTAACTCCATTTGAGTTGTGCATACTACATCTGGTTTGTCATCATACCATCATATATTTGCTTATACTATATCATTCTTTATCTGGTTCATACTATACTGTATCATTCTTTATATTATATGCTATAAACAAACTTTAATCCCTTTTGAAGGCCTGCAGTCTTAGTCCTTACACTGTACTTATTCTATACAGAATGTGCAATGCAGTGTATAACCTATATCAAAGCCGCTACAGCTAAATCAAAATTTCCACTGATGCTGATGCTTATTAAGTGCATTTGACTGCATGCCAATAGGAAAACATGAAAATGTAACTTTGAAATTAAAAAACCCAGACAGGTCAATATTTGGACAGGAGAAAGAAAGAGAGATGATCCAAAGCAGAAGTGTGTGTTCCGGAAAAAACCTACTACGATATGAGAATGTCCATGATAGAAATCTTTTGTATTTTATGTTGTCTTTTTGATGTCAGGTGTATTATGGACTTTGAAAACATTTGAAGATACTGCAGTGCTAAGTGAATGGTTGCAGTAACATAACATAAATATGAATTTTGGATGCAGATTGCTTCAGTAGTTTTAAGGCACAAGCTCCTTGTTGTGCCTTCTTGTAGTGGTGTTTCCAATAAAAAAGGAGTGGAAGGAAGAGTTAATCATCTTCTCAGCAATCAACTGGAACTCACAAAGGCATTGCATTTTACAGGTAATTGCTCGAGAGTGTATCAGATATGCAGCCTACAAGCTAGGGTCACTATCATATACCATATTGATGGAATCAGACCAATGGTAGAAGAAAGTTGGGAATGTTTCTAAGAAATAGAAGTGAAGCAAAAGCAGAAGGAAGCAGGGAATGGATCTACAACAGAAGAATGGTAACAGCCAAGATGAAGAGGAATTCTGGGTGATTTGCACTCTGGCAGGGCTGTAAATGCAAGGAACAATGTGTGGGTTTGCTATATCCTTGGCTCAAAAGAATGGCAGTTAACAAGGCCTCGAGCATCTTCTTCTTCTCCTGTCAGAGCTCATCACTGCCCACAGTTCCACTTCCAGATAGGCCATCTTGTATATGCCCCCACAGACAGGGTGGTTGTGTCTGGAGTCACCGTACCAGCCACATATGTAGTTTCATCACACCATGCAGTCTTAGGAGAAAGAAGTTCTGGCGTTATAGCTCCAGAACCTTGGAAATCAAACTTTGATCATCTGCGACTTTGGTAATCAAAGTGCCGTGTCTTGTTACAATATCCATGGAATGGTTATTCTCCCATCCTTCCAGCTTCTGACTACCTAGATTTCTGCACTACACTCTTATAGCACTGCTATTCCACTGTAGCTCTTTTGGCTGCCATCTGTTGTATTCTGGGATTTGCAGTAAAGGATGAGGCATTTAGAATTCTCAGCCAAAGAGCTCTTAGGCCTCACTGCATTACAAGCCTCAGAATGCAACAGGAGGCAGCCAGAGCAGTTATAGTGGAATAGCAGCACTATAAGAATGTAGTGCAGTAGTATAGTACATCTTCCATTCCATGCAGGGTCATAAAGACAGGGACAAGGAAAGGTAGGAGAAAAAAGTGATAGAGAAGACAGAGAAGCACATGAAAACAGGGCAGCTGGTAAAAAAATCGGACTTGTCCTTTTTGTGAACAGCATGTACTGAAAACTAGGCATGAAAATGAATCTCCTGAAGGATCAGTCGTAAACTTGAGCTCTGTAGATGCCACTCTTCACAAGCAAATGATCACAAATGTTAGTGCAATGTGGTGGTCTTGGGACTGGCTGCATGTTCATTAGCTTGATTCAGCTGTTTAATATTAGCTTCCATTATGTAGGAAAAGCTAAACAATTCTTCTCTTCTCAAAATAATACAAAAATGGTTGTTGCAATTTACTAGTAGACTCTTTGTACTGCAAATGGAGCCTCTCTTTTGATTCACATGCCCCGAAATGACCACATTCTTTCTACATAGCAGGGTGCGTAGCACAAGGTAAAGTTTTGTTTGTACTGATGCAGTGACAGGCTGGCAGATGGCTGAATGTATTTGTGAACAAGCATATAATAGCAATTTTTTGATAATTGTCTGAACAGGCAGCATGGCACGTAAGAAAATTATGGACACAATTTTCTTTGGAAGCACACTGGGACTGCACTATTATGCTAACCATATTTTAGTGTGGACAAAACAAACCCTGCATCAGGCCTGCAGGGAATCAATTTAGTGGTATTTTTTCATGCCTGTGGATCATACAAATATTAAACAGTGAGCAGTTCAAAGATGATGGGGCTAGTGCTTGTTCTAGGTTTAGAAAATTCCACTTCATTTTACTTAGCACATGTGCTTATCTGAATGACTGCTTGTATGTCTATACACACATCTCGGTAACAAGCTGTATGGTCCTAATCTGAGACTGGTCTGGGATCTTTTTAAATACCTTTAGGTGGGCTGGGGAATTTTTGGCTTTGCAGATGATTTGGATTTCCACTTCCAGAATATCCAGCAAGCATGATCAGTGGTAAGGAATTGTGATAACTATGGTCCAAAACAGGGGGAGGGCAAAGTGTTCACATTCCAATCTCATGAATTAGGCTAATAGGGAAAAAAAGAAGGTACATATGATGTTAATGAGATGTTGCAAGACAATATATAAAAGGTCCCAAAGCACTGTCCCCTTTTCTCTAAATAAAAGGATTTCATACAGAAAAATAGTCTGCCTGCTGCTACCAGACTAGGGGCCCTTTCATGGTAAATAATTAATAGCTTTTTGATCCCATTTTAACTGCCATAGCTGTATCCTATGGATCCTGGGGTTTGCAGTTTGGTGAGGCACCAAAAGAACTCTCTTGCTGGGAATTTTAAGTATCCCTGAAACTACATATCACAGGAACCTTCACAGTTAAACTGGAACCATAAAGCTGTAATTGTGTAATGCGAAATGGCCTGTTGTAAGCCAGGATGAATCAGATCAGAAAGTACTATTGGTCTAACTTTGTATATGACATTTTCTTTTATCTGTATGCAATTTTCCTTGTCCTAAACATGGGATGATTTCCCCCCTCCCCCCCATGGTGAGTAATGAGAGGACCTGGGGATTTTTTTTTAAAAAATATTCCTTTTAGGGGCTCTCTTCCCTGCTTATGATCATCTGTAAATGTTAAGTATAAATATTATAATGAATGTTGTAGAGCAGAGAAGCAATGACTTTTCAGTTGATTTCAGATAAAATGACCAGCCTTCTAATAAAACATTCTCTTAACTCTGATTCCTTTTTCATCTTTTTCTGAAATACTCTCAAATCTTTCACCCAACAGCTCTCTGAATAATAATTTTTCACTTACATCTCTATACCACAGAGTATAGAGCAGGGAATGCTAAATATCCACCTTATTTCTCTGCATTACAAACTCTGATTTCAGAAGCCACCCCTTGGGCAAAGAACATGTTTTTATTCTTTACAATGTTGGTGCATCCTCTACAACTGCTAGCAAATTAGATCCTGTGGTAGAATTTCATCACTCTAGTGTACTTTTATGCTTTACTAATAGCAAAATGGAAACTGGTGTCAGAAATAAGAGTAATGCTAAAGCTTCAGTTGTCTTGTTAAAATAAATAAATAAATAGAATTGTTTGGGCTTGATAAACTCAAAACCTGCAAATCTCTTGATAACACGAATGTGAACATAGCCAAAAAATGTGTGAATACTGTCCAGCAGAAACATTTCCCACCTGACTGTTGCAATGAAGTCTTAAATGTACATGGCCGAAAACATTTTTTTTTTTAAAAAAAATCACATTCCATTTTTGATATTCCTATTGCTTTTGCAATGCATCTCTGTCTCTTGGATCAGTGGGAATCATATACAGAGAAGTGAGTGAGGTATTTCCTGGCATAAAAATGGAATTCACTACATTTCATTTATTCTCTAAATATTAGAATCTCTAATTTTTCTGTGCTGAGATTTTTCTTTTGTTTTTGTTTTTAAAAAATTGTTTGTGAATGAAAACTGGTAAAGTGTAGATGTCATCACATTTCCTTTGTGTTGGTCCCTTAAGCAGTCCTTGGGCTCAACAAGATGCTTACTCTTTCAGGAACTAAAAGTGCCAATTTAGTACTTCCAACAAGTGGTCATGTGAGGAATCCTATTCTGTAGTGATCTGTTGTCAAACCACATAAGAGTGGCATGGAGCTATCACAGTCCTCGTGTTTAGATTTCCATTCCATTTGTGTAAATGTTCATGGGAAAATAGTTCATTTCTTCCATGGGGAAAATGACTTGCTGTCACAATAACCTGGGAATGAAGAAGGTAAATTCCTACTGAGTATTCTGTTTTTTAAAATATATTTCACAAGACTAAAGTGGATGTGTCTTTCTACCACAGCTTTGAAAACTCTTTCCAAAACTCTAGTGAAATTGGGTTTAATTTTTTTTTACTCTATTCCAAACCATTATAATAGTAGTGAAGAAATGAAACGACTGGGTTATGGACCACATTTTTCTCTAAGTGGAAGAACTGAAGCCTCACCTCCAAAGTGGTAGGAAGGGTAGTGATATCGAAACTATCATACCAATGCAGTCAATGGACTGTCTATATTGGAATCTGCCATTAAAAACATTAGACAAAAATCTGTCATGACAATAGAATGCTTCAACAGTTCTAATAATGTATTACAGAAATAAGAATTTTCATTCAGTCATACCATTTAGCATGTTTTCTGACTTAACTATAAGGAGTTTGCAATCTGGAAAGCACAAATTTAGCTGATAGCTCCTTCTGTATACATTTAAATTAAACAATCAAAGGTCAAAACTGAAATAAACTACAGTTGGCCCTCAGTATCCACAGTTTCTTTATCCATGCATTCAGCCAGCCATGGCTTGAAAATACCCCCCCCCCCAACCCAAAATAATTCCAAAATCTAACCTTGCTGTTTGTCATTTTATATATGGGACACTATTTTATTTTGCCATTGTATCTAATGGGACTTGAGCATCCACAATTTTTGGTATCCATAGGGGGGTCCTGGAACCAAATCCCAGCAGGTGAGCTCGCAATTTCACACATTTGGAATTGTGTTCTTTGAATGACTATGCATATGGATGGCATACTTGAAATCAAAGGGCAGTCTGAGTTCAGTAGTTCCTGGCCTGAATGAAATGATTGAACTAGATGAACACAGAACACAGAAACTTTAAGTACCTCTAGTGGAGGCTAGACCCGATTCCATAAATCATAGCAAAATTTAATCACATCAATGAACAGTGAATGTTTACACTGTGCACTGAATATTTCATTTTTATTTCAGTTCCTGTTATGTTCAAGAGGTACACTTTCAATTTTTTTTTCTTACTTGTTACATGTATGGGGCATTCCATAACAAATTTGTGGATGGTACTAGTACAATATTATTTATCTCAATGCCCAGCAAAATATCATGTTTGTAGCAGGCAAAGTATTATTCCTTTCCTTTTGCCACTTCTCTTTCTCCCACAATGGTATTGTTCTATTTTGTATGCAAAGATTTGCATAAGCAAAACAGTCATATATATGTGGATTATTGAATATATATGATCAGCCCCTTCCTTCCTCTGTTTGAACCACTGAGCAGACCATTTCTGAAATGTGCAATGCTATAAAATGAGCCACTATCTGAAAAATAACACAATTGCTTGGTCCATTAAGAATTATTCTATACAATGTACAACAAATGTCACACATCACTAATATGAGCTAATGACATCTAATGGGAAGACTGTCTGAGCGGTTAGTACTCTAATAGCCTTGAATAGGCTTTACTGCTCTATTTTGTCCCAACAGCGATGCAATTCCCAGCCGGCATTTTCAGTCTTGGATAATTAGGCTTCAATCTCTTTTCATTCTCAGTGGTGTTCTTTATAAACCTGACTCTTGCCTATTATACCATTTGTCACACAGATTTCTCAGTTGAGCAAAATAATATTGTGAAAGATATGACACAATGTATCTACAATGTGTGTTTGGGAACATGAATTATAAGAGGTGAGCACCACTGAGTGAGTGAGCTGACTTTGGAGGTAGCCACCACTGCAGCCAAAACAAAGCTCCCCAAATATATCCTTGAAATGGCTGCGGATTTTGTATTGGCAAATTGCTGTTCATTGACAAAAACTACCTATTTTGAAAATCTCTTGCAGTCTCTTACCCATTTCCAGGTTTGTTCCTATTACTTCATCTGCCTTTTGGCCTTGCTTTTGGTTAAAGCTTATCTCTTGCTGGCATTCTCCAAATCTGATTTACATGTACACATTCATCCATCAAATATGCCAATGATATGAAAAAGTAGCCATAAATCCAAACAGTAGATTAGCAAATGGACAAGTGCCATCCATTGCTCATCTTTTTCTGGCTTCATCTAGACCTCTGTTTCAAGATCTAAGCAAGCCTATAATCTGCTCCCTCTTTCATCTTTCCAACCAGCAACATCTGTCTTCCTATGATGGAAGTGGTTTGAGAGACAGCAGAAACAACAGAGTCATTAAGATACCACAAGGTTTACCTCCTTTTCCCCCTGCAATATGGCTACCCCTTTGGAAACAGAGAAAATTTAGCAAACAGCATATAGATGATATCTTAATTTTTGTGGGAAAAAGAATCACTTCAGCTTACGAAGTTCTGTAACACCCCCAACACAAGCGCGCGCGCGCACACACACACACACACACACAGAGACAGAGTCACAAACATGGTTCTGCCTGAAAGCTTGCAATCTAAAAAATTAATTGCACTCAGAAACAAAGAAAGTTTGGAAAGCAGAAAATGTTGAGCAAATATTTTTTGTGGAGCTTTTGGGCTTTGATGCCAGCCACAGATGCTGCCAAAACATCAGAAAGGAACTCTTCTAGAACATGGCCACATAGCCCGGAAGCTCCACAAAAAAACTATGGATGCCGGCACTGAAAGCCTTCGACTCCACATGTTGAGCAAATGTTAGAATACTGTTTGGATTGTCTAAATTTAATGTTAAAGTTAAGAAAAGACAATGGCTAACAGGTATATGTGGATGTGGGCATACTGTCTGTCTTCAAAACACAGCAAGACATGAGATACTGTAAAGTTCAAGATGGTAGAAAATATCTAATTGATGTGGCCCCTGAATTACCTTGATTACTATGTTCTTTGACAGGTGGAAGAGTAGCATATCATCTGAAAGATACAAAAAAGAAATGGTAAGTAAAACTAGCTAAAAAGGGGACTATTAGAGAAGGAGAAGATGTCCTGTAAATAACTTTAAGGGATGGCCCACTTCCAGCAGTTCTGTCTCCAATGCTATGCAATACCTGATCTTTTAGAGATCAATATTGCAACATATTGAACACTCTGTTCTCATCCTGTGAATACATAATCTTCTATTTAGCATTTGAAGAGCAGGTAAATGGTGCCAATGGCAATATAATGTGCTAGAAGGAAAGCATCCTTATATATGATTGAACCTTTATGGATAAAGATCTGATGTATTTTGACAATCTCTTCTTCAGTTTTTTGGTTGTTTGCAGGCCAGCAGTATTTTAAACTTTCCTGCCTTGCTCCCTCCCTCCCTCTCTCTTTAAAAAAATCCTCTGCGGTTATTAAAAGGAATGTTTTATAAAGCACCTGGACTTCCTCTCTCCTCCTCTATTCATGTCATAACATGAAATCTGATTGTCCTAGGTGTGAGCTACATATTCTATGAGTACTACTCTGGCCACTAACAGCTTTTAGATTAATGACATGGTTGAAAGGGGGCATTTTAAAGCAGGTAGGCACAAAATGTCTGTGAAAGTTGTAATGAATCTTTTGAAAGCATGTTCAGTCATTTCTTGGGTTATAATCATGGCTAAATTTGCTTCTCAGAAAACATTGTTAGCCTCAGAAAAGTATTCTATTGTGATTCCATGTTGTTTGGTGAAACTAAGATATGAGACTGCATTGGAACATTTTTTTCTGATGTATTTTATATGAGTTTCTAAATAGCTTAAGCTCGTCTTTCCTGTTGGTTATTGACAAGGCCAAATTATCAATGGTACAATTGGAACAAATGCTGCAGACCTCTCAGCATCTAGGGCTTCCATACTGATGGTGGTAATGAAAGCATACACACCCAAGCTTTTTGTGCTGTGATCCTGTCAAGACAGAAATGCTCCTGGAAGATGGCAACTGTTGATATTCCAAACACATGGTCTGAAGGAGTTGGTAGTGTTTTTCATTCAGCCCAGTCCATCTCTATGATCCAAGCAAAGAGGTGTTTGGTACTTTGAAAAGTCTTTCTTTGAGCTGGAACCTTGGTTATGCCAAGTGGGACACAGGGTAGGGTCTGATTCAAAGCTCTTCCTCTCTCAGGCCCAAAACACACCCTTGTAACTCTAGAGAGGCTCCTTTTGTCCCTATGGGGCCTTTTCCATCACTGTGCAAAGGCAGACTTATAAGGGGAAGACTCTCAGGCAGGACCAACAGGATATACAGACTGGTAAGAAACACCCGCATTGGTGTGGAGTGTGTGTGTGTGGTGGGGGGGAGGGGAGGCAAGGACACCATCCACCTCCAGCTCTGACTCCACCCTGATGCCAGTGTCATGCCGCCTGCCTGACCAGATGGCAGGCAGCATCACAACATTTCTGCAGTGCAGAATTCTACTTTAGTGTTCAAACCACTACTGAGCCAAAGTCACCCAGTGGGTTTCCATGGCTGAATGGGGAACTGAACCCTGGTCTTCAGAATTATACTTGAATGTTCAAACCACTACTGTGCCTATGAAACAGGCAAAAGCTGCTGGTGGCAAGGGCAGCTTTTTGCCAGCTCCAAAAGGAGCAGCTTTCTGACGCTTCTTTTGGAGCCAGCAAATCACTGGTTCAGGGCCATGGCATGCAGTTGCTGCAGCCCCAATCTTGTGCGCAAAGGGGCAGTGGCAAGCCATTCCCTTTGGGGCCATCTGTTTAGCCCCCAAGTTTTTGGAACTGCTCCAGGGCCCCAACCACATACTCTGGGGTTGCTTATTGTCATGTATATGGAACCTTTCTCACCAGCCAGCTTGCCTGCTATGAAACATATTGTGCTTTAAAAAGCTGTATGCCTTGCAGAAATTATTTCATAACATGATTTATAAACAACAACTCCTCCCCCTTCTTTCTTTTTCACCCAAACGGTGTAACACTATGTCGGATAAAACAAAGGGAAACATCTTGCAATAAAAAGTGGAAATATGAAATGGGTGCCATTTATTTTGAAAATCACACAATAAATTCATATGTTTATTGCCCAGATGTCCTGTCACCTTTTTATCTGGAAGTTTGTTCCTCACTGCTGATAGCATCTACCCCTTTCAGCAGGCTGTTATCTAAATCGTCTTCTTTTTCCTCAAAAGAACCACCATTAATCAGTGAATGCTAAATTGATAAATGTGAATCCTGAACTGGTTAGGCTTCAGTGTACTATGGAACTAAATGTGACTATTGGCACATGTTTGTGTGGTACTCATGAGCCAAAAAAGATTGGCATTATGAGTTAAACACAACAGGTTTATGCAGCTCTAGCAGATGCACCAACTATACTGACTATCCACAATTTCAATTTTAGATGCATTTTCAGATCTGGTTGCAATGCTTGGAAAGGTAATCTTTTTGGATTACCTTTGTGGCACATTTAAGAGTAACAGTTTCATTTTAGCATTTTTTTATGGATTACAATCAGTTTCCTCAGATATTCAATTTTTAAAAAATACCCTTTGGGAGACTCTGTTTAGATAGTGCTGGCAGGCTGCCATTTCCCCGAGTAAAGTTCTGATGAGAGCATGCATATCTGCATACCTGTCAGAGACGTGTGTGTCTGATTTTCGCCAGTTTTCCTCTCTCCTTTTTGCTCCCTAGCATCACCTCCCATTATGTTGCAAAAGTTTTCTGGAACTTCTGGAATACATGTGGCAGGAATAGAGGCTGCATGAAGGGGCCTTTTTCTTCATGGAGGCAAAATCTAGTGAAGCCTTCCCACAATAGCCAAATAAATGATCCCACAAGGTAGAGTTAAAAAAATGTTAGAGATAATGTTAGCGCACTCCAAAGCAAGATTTAGCTATGTGATAATTTCACCCGTGGGAGTAGAGAAGGCAGTATAAACAAACAATCCAACATTTCTTGAAAGAATGCTGTTTGTGAGAGGGCACACATAAACACGTGCAAACACACACAAATAGGAAAGTACCATACCAGCACTGCTCACAATGTTTGCTGAAAGCTGGGAGCAGTTTAGGCAGGGCACTGTTTACATTTATAATGTTTGAAATATCTCTTGCTCAGTTCTTCTCCATTAAGGATGCAGATAAGTTTTTAACGCCATAACAGGTTTATGAAAAAGATGAAATAGTGCTTGATATAACCCCAATGAAGGAAGGATGAACCATCATTATATATATATTGAGCCCCCGCTTTCCTCTGTGGACTAATTCTAATGTAATTCCCCCCCTCCCTTCTGTACAGAATTACCAATGGAGCAACTCATATGAAAAATGGCTTTGCCGCAGAGTCAGCGCTAGACTATGTGTGGGTGGTGGGTGGTGATTTAACTGTTTATGTGCATTCCTCTGCAGGCATTCATTCTTCTGTATGTGTTGGGGAGGGGGGGGTAGATGCTGGATTCAGTGGTTTTGTGGCATATATGGGTAGATCAGCTAGAACTGCACTGCTTTTGATCCTCAGTGGTTTCCACCCTGCACTAAAAGCCAAAATAGATCTAACAAGGATGGTGTAAAAGCACTTAACAGGCACATTAAAAACAAACAAACACCAGAAATATTCAGAGGAGAAGAACTAAGACCATGGGGAGGTGGAAAGAATGGATTCAAACCTTTCTCCCCTCTCTCTCACACCTGCCCACCACGTTTCTGCTGATGCTATTACTCCCAGGAAAAAAGCTCCCATTGATGTTGAGGTGTGGGTCTCTTTAGGCTGGGGAGATTCAGGGGAGGAAATTCCTCTCAGCACTGCAGTGGTTGCGATGGGGGAGGATTAAACCCATCTCCACTCACCATCATTCTGATCACACAGTTGTTTACATTTTGTTTTACATTGAGCACTGTTTTCTCACAGTAAATGTTTCACACATGTGAGGTTAAGAGGGTTTTTATCTCTCTCCACACACAAGATTCAAAAATTATTTAAAAAAAGAAACAAGAATTAGGAAATGTGAATTATGACTGGACTTTTTGTGGAGGGCACTGAAATCAATGAGTTGAAGAGAAGTTGAGTGCAGACCAGATAAACTGCTATCTGCATGTCAGAAGACAGGTGAGAAAAGTTACTATAATCATCAGAACACTGACTCAGACCTCTGTAGTTCAAATACAAGGGTCTGTGCAAACTGCCCCTAAAGGGCGGCCTGCAGCTACCTTCAGCTGTGCCAAATCACAGGCCACAGCCCCGATCTGGCCTTTCCAGGGCATAAAAAGGAACTGAAAAAGTGCTTCTTTGGGGCTGTGTTGTGTGGATGCAGTACCAGAGGAGCAGTGTGATGCCGAATACTGTTTAGAATGGCACGCGGCATCACAGTGCCTTGGGGACAGAGTTGGGGCGTGCGTCATGTAGACACCACACCCCAACTCCACCTCTAGGCCAGCCTTAATGGTCAGTCTGCACAGGGCCTTACTTTTCTTTCCTTTTTTTTTTTTTTTTTTTTTTTTTTTTGGTCAGAAACAGTTCATCCCGGGGAGAGTGGGAAATGCTCCAATATGCATTACTCAAGCATTCAGGATTCTCTTACATTGCAGTAGGCCTACTTTTCTGGGGAATTCCCAGTTACAGGGACAGGGGGCTGAATAAGATATGCTTCAGGTTTTTCTTTTTTTTGTCTGAAGTCTAAACACTTTGATGGTCTGCTATTTTGAAGAGCCTTAGAACATATTTGTGTGTGCATGTGAAAGAATCACAGAGCAGCCATCAGAACTCCAGAGAGCAGAGGGCAATATCTAAGATACAGATAGCTGTGCTATTATGAGATAGGGCTGCCCACAAACTGTCCCCAAGATCTAATAGCTTGGATAGGCTTGCCAATAGCAATAGCACACACCCCCAATGGAAAGCCATGGATAAATGACAGGTTAGTGAATAGGAAAACAATTTTCCAGTACTTGATTCCATATGGGCACTATCACCTACCAGGATGAAACTGTTGTATATGATTGGGGGCAATCTCCCTCAGCTTTGCCTGCTAAGTTTCTCTGTAAAGCAATAGACAAGATCTCTGGAGGAAGGAGACAGTATTGCAGTTGCCTTTTGTGATCCTCCTCCATTATACTGGGTTCCCCATCCTGCAGTCTGTAGGGCTGAATGTGTGTATCTGAAGATAGCTGACTAAGACAAAATAGAGATTCTGTTGATATGGTACCTACCCAGGATCACTATTTTGTCCCAGCCAGCTGTCTTACAACATACACACTCAGGATGGGATTCTGTTGGTATGCCACCTACCCAGGAGGCCTAAATATCCCAAAGGCACCCGATGCTGTCTGATCTTTGAAGCAAAGCAGGGTCAGCCCAAGTTGTATTTGGATGGGAGGCCACTAATGAATGCCAGGTGCTGTATGCTATATTCCAGAGGAAGGAATTGGCAAAACCACCTCTGAGTATTCCTTGCCTTAAAAAAAATCATATGAAAGTCATCATAAGCTGACAGGTGACATGAAGGCACATGTGCATGCATGCATGCTCTCTCTCTCTCTCACACACACAAACCCTCCTTTCCCGAGCTTACTGGGGCAGTCTGGGCAGTAACAGCAGTTTCATTTATATACCACTTCATGCCTCATTAAACAGTCCCTAAGCTGTTTACAACTGTAAGCTAATTGCCCCTATTAAGCTGGGTACTCATTTTAGTGACCTCAGAAGGATGAAGGCTGAGTCGACCCTGAGCTCCTGTGGTTTGTGAATGAGTGGCTTCAGTACTGTCATTTAACCACTGTACCACCAGGGTTTGTAACATCTGGACTCCTCTTGGTTTGTTGTGCTGAAGAATTTCAACTGAACCTCCTGTGTCCTAAGTGGCTCAGGAGTATATCTCCATCATGACAATGATGGGATCATCCCTGTCATAGTGCACGCTGACATTCTGGACTTTGTTTTCTGTGTTGGAAAGGATAATAATGATCTTAGAGTACAAAAACATTCTACTACTGTCATTGAACGATCACTACTGGGTGGTGTTTAAACTCACTGGAAATTGGAACCTCTGCAGAGGTGGAGAGTCAATTAAGATAGCTTGTCTTTTAGGGTGTTTCTATTCCATGGAGAACCACTAGAAAAAGCTGGTGTCAGGGGGATTGAATTTTGGCACCTTGGCCATTGGATTGTGTAGGTCCTTATGATTCCCATCACTCTCCCATGTAATTTGGTCTCCAGAATTATACCCTGGTCTCCAGAATTATACTTGAATGTTCAAACCATTACACAATGCTGGCTTTTGCTAACAAGTATGCTGACACCAAATTATATTTCTCCTTTTCACCTAACTCCAAGGAAGTTAACTCCAAGTTAACTCCAAGCAGTAACTTAAAGCATCATTTTTGGGTTTTAATCAATGCCTATAACCAGGAATGGATTCACCAAACTGAAATTTAATCAAAACAAGACAGGGATGATCTTGTGTCATTGAAAAGACAGACCAAGAAATAAGGATTCCGCTTATCCCAGACAAGATTCTACATCACCTGAAGACAGTTTTTGCAGTTTTGATATATACCTGAATTCAGTCCTATGCCTGATTACATAAATCTGTTGTTTGCATAGTCTACCAGCTGAACCAATTCCTGTACATGTCTAATCGAGGTATGATGACACATAGTTTAGTTATAAACCCTTTGGATTAGTGTATGTGCATGATTGTCTTTGAAAAGTCCTGTGAAATATCAGATGGAAAGAATATTTGAAAATGTTTGAAAATATTTTCTGTGCAAAGCTCCTCATGCATTTTTTTCACAGAGGAAGTCCTGAACTGCTTATTAGTCAATAAAAATGGCAGTTTTCAAAGACTTTCTCACAATGGGAAGGAAACTGCTATCATTACCTTTTGCTTCCTTGAAGAATGGAATTAATGAAGAATTGTATCTCTCTAGACCTTCACTTGACAATGGCTGATTATTGTTTGTGAAATGTCTTTTTTACAATTAACTATGGGTCTGTTTTAGGACACATTTCAAAGTTCTTATAAAAATCTATAAAGCTCAATACTGGTAGGGTCCAGGCTATCTGAAAGGCTGCATTTTCTCCTGCCTGGGCTTTGAGACAGATCTTCAGTGAAGGACTTTTTTTGGTCCTACTATATCTAGGGCCCATTCGCACTTGCTGGATAGTCCATTGCCTGAACCGATTCCTGAAACCAGTTCTGAAAAAAATGTGGTTCCCACTATGTTTGCACCATTTTCAGGAATTGGTTCAGTTGCAGGGGACAGCTTGATGGTCCAGCCCGTCTCTGGCCTCTGCTGGTTCCAAAATGCCCAGCCCAGCCTCCTTACCGGTTTCTTTGGCTGCTGAGTGGCTTTCCTGTGGCCTTTTAAAAAAATTCTCCACAGCCAGGGAGGCTGGAAAGCCAGGGGAAAGCAGGGAAGGAGGTTGCAAGGCTTCCGGCTTCTCTGCAACCTCCTTCTGGCTTCCCTGGCCATGGGAAATTTTGGATAAAAAGCCCAGGGAAGCTGGTCAGCGGCCAAGGAAGCCAGTAAGGGGGCTGGGCTGGGAATTTGGGGGCCAGAAGAGGTCAGTCCATGCCAGCTGTCCACCCCCCCCCCCGGGCCAGGCTGCCAGTGAGAACTAGGGCAGATTCAATTTTGATTCAAATCTAGTAGAAATATGGGAGAGGGCCTTCTTGGTGGCTGTTCCAGAACTTATTTTCTGTTATTTCTGTGACTTGCTCCCTGATGTCTTTGTGGCAGCAGATGAAGCTTTAAAAAAAATCCAATAGGTTTTGAACTATTTTATAAAGGAAGGGCTTGTGTACTGTGCTGTTTTTATTTCTTGTTTCATTAGTAGCTATTGTTAAAGTTATTTTTAAAAGTTCTACAGGTAGTTTAAATAGTATTTAAATAATGGCTGACATGTTTTTACCTGCATGTTTTCCCCATCTATATCTGTTTTAATTTTTGTAAGCTGCCTAGCTGCCTTGAGACTTGGCTTTAGGAAGATGCCAAGGTATACATTATTAATGTATTAACAACAACAACAACAACAACACAAAATTAATGTGGAAATTTTCATAATTTGCAGGGTTATATTAGGTACTAGGTATTTAAAGATAAAAATACCCAAAGGATCAAGAACAAGAATTAATTTTGCTAAGACTAATTTCTTTCAGAACACTGTGAAATGCAGCATGTACCATCTTTCATTTAGTTCCTGCCATGTTGCTAGAAAATGCTAAGCTGTTTGTGTCAGTTTTGAGGGATGAAAAAGGACACATGGCTGGGCCTCAGAACAGTGGGCTCTAGAGTTCCTTCCCATCACAGATAACTGAAGGAGGGCTTCAGCAGCTGCCAAAAATATGCAGGGAAACACACAACAGCTGCTGTTGTTTATTCCCAGCCATCAGCTCTACCCTCTAGAAATTTACTGCTGTCTAATAATGATGATGAAGACACAGGCCCTCATGTTGTTGAAAGGAATGGAGAGTATCACTTCCCTTTCCCACTTTCCCCCCATCCTGTCACTGAAATGTAGGAAAGATTCATGATGTAGCACCCAGCACACTTAGTTCTGAGGAAACATACATGGGATGGCTACTTTAGATCCTTTCACATGACTGCATTGTGGAAAAAGTTAAAGAATGTAGTGATTTGAGCACTGGACTATAACTCTGGAGACCAGGGTTTGAATTACTGCTCAGCCATGGAAGCTCACTGTGTGAACTTGACCAAATCACTCTCTCTCAGCCTCAGAAGAAGGCATAGAAAAGCCCCCTTTAAACAAATCTGAACAAACCCTGTGGCCTTAATATCACCATACATTGGAAATGATTTGAAGGCATAACCACCACACATTTAATGGGAACTTTGAGTTAAAATGGTTGCTCTGCGAATGATTCAAGGATGGTAGAAATGAGGGGGCCTTAACTGATGTTTCAGAAGCATGACTGGCTTTCACACCCTTGTGCTTCAGAGATGTTTTACTGGCACTTTACTGGGGCTTAAACCACACAACTTAGAGGTAGGGGGAAAACAAGTACCAAATGTAGTATAACATGGGAAAGTATCAAGTTCTTTTCGAGTGAGAAGATGGTGGAGGGAATTCAACATCTTTAAAATACAAGGCCAAAGTTCACTTTATGTATGGTATTCTACCATGCCATCTGTTTAGGAGGCAGCACACAGGAAAGAGAAGCTCATATTTTTCCTTCAGAGTCACAGTCCTGAAAAATCTTGCTCACACAACAGTTACAGTTGGGAGGGAAATTCCCATAGATTACATGCTGGAGTACTGCATTCATTTCTGGGCACTTAATTTAAGAAGGATATAAACAAGTTGGAGCAGGTTCAGAGAAGGGCAATAAGGATGAGAAAAGGCATGGAAAACAAAATATAAGACGAAAGGTTGAAGGAGCTGGACATGTTCAGCTTGGTGAAGAGAAGACTGAGGGGTGGCATGATTGTACACTTTAAATAGCTAAAGGGCTGCTACAGAGAGGAGTGGGCAGGTCTGTTTTCTGCCATTCCAGAGGAAGCACCAGGCCCAATGGTTTTAAGTTAGGGGAGTAGATTTCAATTGAACCTTAGAAGGAACTTCTTGACAGTAAGAGTGGTTTGGCAATGGAACCAACTATTTAAGAGAGATAGTAGGTCTCCTTCTCTGCACTGGATGTCTTCGAAAAGAGACTGGACAGCTACCTGATGGGCATGCTCTAGCTCAGTGAATCCCAAATACTGGTGCTCCAGATGTTTTGGACTTCAGCTCTCAGATATCTGGGGGTTCTGGGAATTGAAGTTCAAAACACCTGGATGACCAAAGTTTGGGAATTATTGCTCTAGCTATGGGGTTGGACTCAAATGACTGAGGCCCCTTCCAACATAGTCCTGTGATTCTGTGATTCTCCTAGTACTTATTTCTGTGTGGTCCCCATATAGTCAAAGCAAAATCTGGTTTGCCCCACCTTTCTGTACCATCTCATAGATGTGACATTTGAATTTTAAGTTTCTGCTTCAGATATAAATACCTATTGAAAATGGGCAATAAATGCACTTAAAGGAACGAATTAATTTCTAAATTTCTAAATTAATTAATCTAGAAGACACTCTAGTACTTTTGCATATGAGTTTGATTTGTAGTGGCAGGTAGTATTAAACACTTGATGCTTTTATTTTCATGGTGAGAACCAATACACTATTTTGAGACAATAGGTAGCAATGTGGTAGAGTGCACAAATTGCATTTTGAGAATACTATTCTACTGCATTTCTTTAAGAGGTAGAAGCATGCATAGCACTAATGTTAAAGCTGTAAACATTACTTAACATTTAGTCAATAACTCGTGTCTTCACAAGCCTACAAAAGCAACATACTGTGGGGAAAATACATTTGGCTTGTGTTATTTTGCAGGCAACAATACCAATAGTAATTTTTTTTTTTTTGGTAGGGCATGGGCCCTGGTTTATTGATTTAGGTTCATACAAATCACAGTTTTCTTCATCAAAGCCACACAATCTGCTTTGATCGTGAACATTTCTAGATTGTTTGTTTGTATTGCCTTTATATCTGACTGTTTACTCCTTTAAGTGCCATAGGCCCTTTCACACTAACCTAGCTGGAAAGTTTTGTTTGTCTCCTAGCCACATACATAGTATTTCAGTAGCAATTATGAAATTGGCTTTAATCTGACAAGGAAAAAATTGTTAAAGAAAACTATGAACACCTGCCACAGGGTATAGATGTATTCCACAATTGCTTCTTGGCCTTTTGGCTAAGATCAAGTGTAGTAATCACAGCATACAGTTCAGTGTAAGATGAGATGAAGCAGTCTCCACATCAGAGCTCTACTCCAGTACATGATGTCCTTTATGCAGTTTCGTGTAGATTACCCAGCTGAATTCCAAATGTTAGTTATGAAATATTGGGTGGAAGGCAGGATGGGGACTACATGTCCTTCTGAAAGACCAAAATGAAACTTCTCCCTGGGTCTCCTGATAGTGCCTATGGAGAGAACTTCACTCTCTCAACCTTGCCACTCATAAGGGGTAGTAAAACTGAAATTAGGCTACATGTTGGGTAGACATAGAATCATACAATCATAGAGTTGGAAGAGACCCCAAGGGCCATCTAATTCAATTCCTTGCCATACAGGAATTCACAGTCAAAGCAATCCCAATATATGCATATGTCCATTCAGTCTCCCATTTAAAAGCCTCACAAGAAGGAGACTCTACCACTCCCTGAGGCAACATGTTCTACTGCCAAACAGCTCTTACACCTGGAAGTTCTATCTAATGTTTAGGTGGAATTTCTTTTTCTGGTGTCCTAGTCTCTGGACCAGCAGGAAGCAAGCTTGCTCCATCCTCAATATGATATCCTGTTAAAATATTTAAACATGGCTATCATGTTACCCCTTAACCTTCTCTTCTCCAGGCTAACCACACCCAGCTCCATAAGCTGCTCTTTGTAGGACATGGTTTCTAGACCTTTCACCATTTTGGTTGTTCTCCTCTGGACGTGCTTTGACCCATCTAGTGCTTTGGCTAGGAAACCTATAACAATAGGGAAGTGGCCATGTCCCTGACACTATGACAATTGGCTAAACCCCCAATGTCATGTGGTTCACAGAGGACTGTGAGTGGAGGAATTTGGACTCTTTTCACAGCATGCCTTCCAGCAGTCAGGGAGATGATTTTTTTTTTTAGCCCCTAGCAGCTGCAGTTTTGTGTCTTCCATTTTCCTAATTGTTGTCATACACAGCTTCTTCAGAACATATCTGCATTCTCCATCATCCCTTTTATCATTGCTGAAACACTCTGAAAAACGTGTACATACATTCTTGTTCAGGGGTGTAGCTACAGGGGAAATCATGTCTCCAGTGACATTTTTCTTTGGGCCTAAATTTCTAGCATTGCAGTAACTTAAAGCGTATTTAGAAATACAGAAATAAAAAGAAAAGGGGAAGGCAAGGCTACCAAGAGAGTGTAAACACAGCAAACATAAGAGCTCTAGGTGTGAACAGTTTTCACTATCTCACTCTCTGCATGAGGACTGAAATAAAATTACTTTTTAAGGAGGCAAACTCTTATTGGAGGAAGGCCATTCCCTCATTTTATTCGTTGCATATGCAAGCCATCATGTGAAGTTTTGTTCCTATGTCTTCTCTGTTTGCTTTTCATAATGCTCTGTTCCAGTAAACATTACTCCTTCACCATGCCAAAGATTAGATTTTTTAAACAGTATTTGGACACTTGAAACTCTCTCATTTCAGAGGTGAGATATCTAAAGTGTGATTAGTTGGGAAACAGTCTTTAGGTATCGGACGGATTAACTCTCTAGGCAGAACAAGACTATGTTTACCCTTCTGCAATCATTTTGAGAAACTGGATCATGCTTTACATGTGCAACATTCTGGTTTCAGCAGCGAGTGGGATTACAGAGGCCCTTCCTTCCTTCCTTTCTTTCTTTCTTTCTTTCTTTCGGAAACTTCAATTGGTACATGGCAGCCAGATTAGTTGAGGGCACTCCACGATCAGACCACATTACCCCAATTTTCAAATTGTTACACTGGCTGCCCATCAGTTTCTGTGCAAGGTATAAGATGTTGGTTATTACCTTTAAAGCCCTATGTGGCTTGGGTCCTGAATACTTAAGGGGACACCTCCTTCCATACAATCCACCCTGCAGTCTTAGGTCCTCTGGGAAGAAGCCACTACAAGTAAAAAAGACCAGATTATCAGTAGTGACCCAGAGGACATTCTTGGTTGCCACTCCTAGGCTCTGGAACAACCTGCTGGATGAGATCCGTCACATTACCACTCTAGAAGCCTTCAAAAAGGCCATTAAAACAGATCTCTTCCAGCAGGCCTTTCCAGATTAGCCTTATTCAGTCTTCCCCTCCCGATGACCCTCTCTGCTGCTCCCCCCTAGGAAGTTGTGTATAGATTTATTTCTATTTAAATCTTTTGTATTAGTTATTTTAATCCATTCTATTGTTTAATTCTCTTTTAGCTTTAATGTTTTAAATTTTATATGTCTTGGGGGGAGGAGGGAGGGGAAGAAGATTTTAATTTCATTGTGATTTTATACTATCCTGTTTTAATATCTGTTGTAATCTGCTTTGATTCCCCACCCAGAAAAGGTGGAATAGAAATAAATCTCCTCCTCTTCTTCTTCTTCTTCTCCTTCTTCTTCTTCTTCTTCTTCTTCTTCTTCTTCTTCTTCTTCTTCTTCTTCTTCTTCCACAGGTTTTGGTATTTATGGGGGATTCTAGAACCAAACCCTAGTGGATACCAAAGACCAACTATACTTTTAATAAGCAGGAGGTAATTAGTATGCAAGATAGGATGCTTTTGATAGGAAACTGGTGTGGGAGGCAACCCTGACTGGGAGCATAGCTCTGCCCAGGGGCTCCAGTTTTGATGCATTGTGTGGCAGTTTTTTTCTTAAAAATAAAGGTGGCCAGATTAAGCATACTTTTAAAAAATGCATGAATAAAGTAATGTGCCATTTGGCCTGAAGAATGCCAGCTTGCTACATTTCTCATTAGGTTCATGCACACTATTCATTTTGCTTTGCCAGTTCATTACCTCTTGGGAGTGAGCCAGATGAACTTGAACAGTGAGCAGGATCAGAATCGTGGCGGATTGTGACTTCTGGTTCTGTCCCAAACCCTGTAAGGATTCAGTAAGAGAGCTGAAAACAGCTTCTCTACATGCCAACCAAACTTGCTTCAGCTGAGCAGTGGGAAGACTTTCAAAGGCTTGCCAATTGCCCAGATGGAGTTTATGTGCCTACAGTTTGGCAACTAACTAGCTACTAAGGAAGGGGTTCTTAATAGGTGGGTGCTGTGCTTTCTTCACTGATGTGCTTTTAAATTGCTTTTGATTCCACTTTGGTTTAATAGACTAGTTTGCTAAACTGTGTTTTGCTATTAGAAATTTTGTGGTTTTGATCAGTAACTCTTCTTTCGTTAATCTTGTTACCTTAAATTACACTTTGGGGGAATGGCAGAATATAGTTGTTGCCTTTTAAATATAAAATTAAAATAATAAATACATAAATAGACCCTCCCTGGGAGGATATTGAACATCCATAGGATATGGCTTCAGGATCAGTGAATACAATCCTGTTATTCCTTGAAGTGCATTCTGAGCAACATCTTTTTACATCAGCAGACTAATCCTGTTGACTTTGGAGTCATGTAGTAAAATGACCTCATGTATAGCAAAGGACCGTGATCACAACTCTGGTGTCATCCCCTGACCTTGTGTTGTGCTACTGTCCTTCTCTTGAACTTCTGATATCCCTGCTGTAGGCATGTCCTAGAAGAGAAAACCAATGCACGTAGGCAATACATAGTGATGGCTAGTGGCTTCAGCCATGAAGAACCCTGTGGGCTGCTTCATGTATAAACATGGTTGGTCATTATCTCTTTCTTTTATCTTTCTCTTGAGGCCCAAGGAAAAGTCCATGATGTCTGCTAGAGTTTTGGTAAGGATGGAGAAGATATCGGCAATCAGTCATTTCCAAGTTTAAAAGCAGATTTCCCAACAGTTGGGAAATGCTGATGGGAAGAAGAGTAGATCAATGAGAATTTTGTGCCATTCCCTCTGGTACTTGAACATTACAAAATGTTGTGGAGAATTCACTCTCTGAAGAAAAGACTGGGGATTTATGTGCTTCCCCTGAACTGGTTTACTGTGCAGGGAAATTGTTTTCTCCACAGAAATCAGGGGTGGTCTTGCACAAAAATCCCCAGGTCTTTTCTTTTTAGAATCATTCCTCTGCAGTATTTCAGGACATTTGACTACAGAGAGAATACTGTGGAAGAATATCAGTTTCTTCCCTCCTCACCTAGTAAGTAGAAAACTAGTGTAATTGTTCTTGCATGTGGAGACAGTCAAGGATTTATATTCCTGATCTGGTTATCCTTTGCTGGCACTTGTAGTTTACTTTTAAGACCCATATAGCTGAGGCATCTCATAAGCTCCTTTGTGTCTGTGAGCAATTCTTTTGCTGTTGCACTTTCTCTATAGCAGGATTTTGAGGGACCTGATGCTATTGTTGATAAGACCTGCTGTAGCAAAGAAAAAAGAAAAAGAACTCCCTTTATAATTGTTTTTACTAGGATGTATGACAACAGTCTCCATAGGTGTTTTTCCATTATATTCTTACTAAGAGATACTCTCATGTAACTGATAAACAAAGTTGTGGATCTGTCTAATACTGGTGGGGGATTCTCAGTTGGAACAATCGAGTCTATCCATTGATCTGTGGCAGGTTGAGCTAGTTTTGCCCTGGGACAATCATGTTTCATCACTGTGAAAGCATGTGTGTATAGGTCTTAAAGTCACCTGCCATCTTCTGGCAACCCTATGTATTTCACAGGATTTTCTAAGGGAAGGGACACTCAGAGGTATTCCTTGTCAGTTACTTCATTTAAAATATAACCTAGTATTTATTGGAAGCCTCCCATCCAAGTAATAATCAGGGATGAGCCTGCTTAGCTTCCAAGATCCAACAGGATCTGTTGTCTTTATGGTATTTAGGGATAAACTGCTTGAAATCATGCCACATGGCGGATGCTGTTATGCACTGCATGTTTTGATCAGAATAGCTAGGCAATGCAGTTGAGTAGATGTTTTTCACTGTGTGCTTAAATGGGTAAATACACATTTTAAGTTACAGAGATTCATGTGTGGGAACTAATACTTAGGAAACTTGCTGGGGAGTGTATTAACTGCCAGCTTCTTCTGATAGTAAAGTGCTGTCTGATGTATAGAACATATATGTAATTCTGTACATGTATCTTACACAAAGTGTACCTGAACTAAGTGAGGCTTAATTCTGAGTAAGCATAGATAGGATTGCATAGTTTGCTGCATAGCATTGCCCTTTGCTGCATAGCATTGCCCTTTGGTATCATTCAGTTAGAAGACTGTTCCTTCTAAAGTAGGACACCTGCTCATCCTAGTTTCTAATAATGCAAAGCCAGTCTTGAAAAGCCAAAACAGATTTCAGGGACTTTCAGATAAATCCTCTAAACTGTGTTTGTCGCAGAAGTCATTTAAAAGTTTACACCAGCATTTTTCAAGATGTATTCCTCCTTGTGCAGCTGTATTTTACTGTAAAATAATGTGAAGTATGTGGGACTTTATCCTCATAAGACACTGTCATCTGGGCTGGGCTGTAGTGATCGATGAAACCTCAACTAGATAAGTGAAGCTAAGCCTTTAAAAAAAAAATCCCTGTTCACTTTGACAAATGGTTGCAAAGGTCTGGGCAACTAAAACAAGTTCTGAAACTGCTTTTGAGTTAAACATTCACAGCACTTGACCTGCATTATCTGACAGTCTTGTGAGACTTGGGCTCGTATTTGTTAAAACTGCTAGATTAATTTCAGATCATCGAGCAACTGAAGAAGCACACTGTCAACTTGAAAAAGTAAATCACTAAAATCAATAGAAATGCATGGTGTTTTGATCTATATTTTGTTTTTCCCTTTAAAAATATAAGCCAGAATCTCCCAACAGAATAGTAATATAATCAGGAGGCTGCAGAGCCTGTTTATATAATTACGGGGTTGGCAATTTCCAGATCAAAACTAAATTATTTTGTGAAAGAGCTATAAGGTAACACATCTCTCTCATGTGCCTCTTCAACATGCACTGCATTTGTAGGTATATGTGGTGTCTGCTATAAACAAGTGGGCTTTAAAGTTTTATTCCCTCCACCCCGTTCATGGTGTTTTCAGACACTGTCTGCAATTCAAAGGCCTGAACTCTTTGGAAGGCTCTAATGCTGTTGCTTCTCTCACAGTCCCCTTGCTCACTGAGTTGAGAGAAGGCTGGTCACAGTGTCTGTCACAGTGCCAGTCTTCTTTTGAATGGAATGGAAACTGGAGATGAGAGAAAGCACAGGAGGAGGGCAAGATACTTTTGCTACCTGATGCAATGCCCTGACACCATTCCACCCTTCAGGGCTGGCCCTATCACTAGGTAGGATCAAGATCTTCATCTGAAGGAGCTGAGAACAAAAGTGAGAACAAATGATTTGGCTGGATTTGGATACAGTACACCTTGGCCAGGGGTGGGGGGTAAGGTGAGGGTGGAAGATTGTGACTTTACTGTGGACAGCAATGAAGCCAAAACAAGCAAGGGGGATGAAAATAAACATTCAACACAGGCTATTTTGGTGAAATAAAATGTGCACAAAACTATGTGTATGTGTTAAAAGGTAAATGACCACACACCACATGTGCTTTATGCAGTGGAGAAAAGTGCATGGACAAATTCATATTATTATTCAGTTTCTGTATGGATTTTTCCTACTGGCTAAATTGGGTTTATGGGTAGTTTTAGTTTCATTTGTTCACATTTTAACATATGTGGATTGGTTAGTGAACATTCTTGAATTTTCAAGAGAAAGTCTGTTTTTTCTACCTGATCTCAATATACATTAGGGGTTTTTTTAAAAATGGCAGGGAGGGTTGAGTGTATATCCATAAAATATTAATTCATCTACCTTTCAGTATATTTCCTCTCACACAGTCAGATACTGGATATGTTCACACTACAGATCCATGTGTGGTTCATATCTTTATCTTAACCTTTCACATCAGAGAGATCAAATGGAAATTATAATGCTTTTGGATTTCTCTTTTCTGAGATATATTACCATCTGGTCCCTTTATATATTTCTTCCCATCTTAAATTAAACCCATTAAAGCATTTTAGAAGCTCAGAAATGTAAGCTTAATGGCTTTGCTTACTTATTTTATTTAAATATCAATAATTATGCACACTGCCCTTTGACAAGGACAAAGGATAAATGGTTTACACCTGGAACATTCAGCTAACTCACTGTGTTACCTCCCAACCATTTCTGTTTACTTCATCTTTTACATAATCCACCAAAACAAAACAAAACAAAACAAAAAACCCTTTTAAGAGAATTACATATAGTAAGAATAGTTTATGAACATATTCTGTCTGCCTAAGACTGCATTGACACCAAATGAACATTAAAAACAACAACAACAATCCTCTTCGTGAATCAGATTTGTTAGCTGTTCATTGTATTGATACAAATTATCTGCCACTGATCCCTCTACTAAGAGTTGTAGTTTGTGTAAAATTCGAAGTTGTGCTCGGCTTAAACATCTAATGCAACCGGAAATTCAACTTGATTTGGCCAAATTGTTATTTTGTCACAGCTTATGTGTGGAATCATTATTCACAGGACAAAATGAGTTGCTTCCCATGAAGGGTTGCTGATCCAGCAAAACACCACTACTGGTTGGGGAGAATGGAAGAATGCCACAGTTTTTGCTGATTCTCCTTCCTCCATCCTATGGAATTTTGGGATTTGCAGTTTGGTCAGAGGCACAAGAAGCTCTCTGGCTGAAAATTCTAAAATGCATTTTAAATTTCTCCCTTAATCTCACACTCCCAGGATTCCATAAGATGGAAACATTGCAGTTAAACTAAAATAATAGTGCGGTGATAATTCTGTAGTGTGACTGTGTATCGAGATTGGAAGTCTCTTGATGTCTGTTGTCTATCACTACTCGGAAATACACCAGACCAGGCAGAAATGGCCATATCATCAGACAAGGTGAGGCAGTCAACACTATTCAAGTGATTAGTACTGGGATACCATTAAGGGAGAACCAGCTTGGTTTAGTGGTTTGAGTGCTGGACTTCAACTCTAGAGATCAGGATTCAGTTCACTGCTCAGCCATGAAACCCACTGGGTGATCTTGGGCAAGTCACATGCTCTCATCTTTAGAGGAAGGCAATGACAAACATCCCCTGGGCAAATCTTGCCAAACAACAACAACAACAACAACACGCACACAACCCCATGATAGGGTCACTTTAGGATTGTTGTAGTAGGACACAACTTGAAGGCAAACAACAGCAACAACAACAACAACAAACTGTGAAAGGACATGTTTATTTTCCCAGAGTTTGGGAGTGCACTTAGATTTTTGGTTCTGGTGCTCTTATGTGTTGGACCATGGCTGAAAGTTTGTTGCATGCACTATCTGAAACAACAACAAAAAAGGGCACAATCTGTGCAATTTAGGATTTGAGACCCAGGCTCTAACTCTAGACTCTTCACTATATGAACACAATGGAGTCTTGGAAATCTCTGTGTTTCTTGAGAGTGACTGAATAATAAGACCAAATGTACATGATAGTGAAATAGTGAAGGTAAATTATGGTATCTTTAGATGTGATTTATTTCATATCTAAGGTGTTCTCCATCATATATGTGTGCTCCTTTTCTGCAGTATAAGCATTAAATAAGAAATTTGGTATGTGGAGGTGGAGGGAACTAAGCAACCTCCGACTCCCCCCCTTCAACCTGAGGCATTTGTATGATACTTCGTATCCAAAGCCAACTTTAAATTCTGCTTGTTCACTTCTTTTTATAGGTGGGAATCAGGATTAAGTTTTTTTTCCCCTTAAATACTACTTGGAGGTCACATCACATATATTCATTAACTTCATCACAGCTCTATAGATTTCTGCATGAAAAAAAAGTCTCTCCAACTCTCAAACCAAATTTGGGTAGCTACATTCCTCTGACATATATTTTTTTAAAAAAGAATTGGCATAATTCAATTATGTGCAAGGTATATTGCAGTTCTGTGTATGGAATTGGTTATGGATCTTTCCTATGGTTTCCTTGAAACCGATGCAATTAATTACACATGGGAGATTCATTTTTCTTTGCTCTCTGGCTTTGTGCCTTTACTCATAATGCACAGTTAAACTTTCTGCATTTTTTAAAAAAAGCAGGAATGTCTTTAAGAAAGCCTTGAGAATACTACATTTTGGGGATTATCATAACACTCCTATCAGTTCAGAACTGCTACTTAGGAAGTTCATCGTCTGTCTTAGAAGCTATTTATGAGTCAAGTTAAACCATCTACTGCAAAGGGACACAGCATTCGTCATGGTTATTTAAGCTCTAGCCCATTTATAGCACTGAACATTAAATCTCTACCAAGAAGCCCAAGAACTTTAGCTGTCTAGGAGTCTGACCCATTTGAATGGGAGGTGGGTCTGTCTAGGGCATGCTATCTATTTCTGCTGCACTCAGGTCCTTGTAGTATTGATCCCAACAGCCAGAATAGAGCTCCCACAATTAGCTGGCCTCCTTTCGACTGACTCCAATGCCTGATTCAGCAGGCAGTTTAATTTAGGACCTGATGCTGAACTGTATTTTTTTCCTTTCTTTTTTCCTAAAGTGCAAGCTGTAAGTTGTATGAAGAATGCTGGAAATTCAGGACTGAGGGCAAGTTTAATATCACTCTGTGGTTGTTGGGGGAGAAGGAGATAATGTAATGAAGGAAAAGATTAATAAAAGAGGGAGTGAGGTACAGCAAGAGCATAATAGCTTGAACAGACAGGCCATAGAAGTAAAATTAATTTTCCCATGGTCACAGTAGCTATAGCTGTACATGGACGGTGCAACGTACAAGTGGCAATGTTTATTTAGGGGAGAGACATTTTCTATATTTAACTTTCTGAAAGAGGAATGATGGTGTTGTTATGAAGAGTTGGGAAATTAGAGGATATGTTAGGCTACAGTGTTACTTCCTGTCTTCCCATCACTTCTCTCCTGAGATGGCAATATAAGTTGCTCTTTTACATTTATCGCACAAAGGGATGCAGGCATGGAATGAGAATGGAATGAAAGGGGCCAGGAACAAGTGTGGAATGAGTGGGGATGCATTTTACCGCACACAGAAGTCCCTCACTTGTTCCGTTCCATTCCCCATCTGTTCCAGAGGAGGAGATTTTTGATAATTGTTCAGAACAGTTCTCAAAAATCTCCTCCTATGGGACAGATTGGGAATGGAAGAAGAGACAATGGAACAAGTGAGGGACTTCTGTGTGCAGTAAAATGCACCCCCCACTCATTATGTTCTCTTCTCGGCCTCTTTTGGACCATTCTCAGGACGTGCATGAAGCCTGTGCTGTAAATTTATGTGTTTCATCACTACTTCATAATCTGAAAGAGGAGCTTTTGTTAAAAAAAAATGTTATTATTAAAACAAACAACATACAAATGATCATATCAACAAACCATATAAACCATAATACATTGCAAGAAGGGGAAGAGGAACATAACATACCTTCATTGAAATTAACCTTCTCTTTCTTAAATCATCCAACTAACACCATCTGCATTCTCCTAACTATACCTTTCCCACTCTTCCATCCAAATCTTTCTTTTGCCTATTCAAATCCACTACACTCGCCTTTTCTCCATTCCTTCTTCCAACCTTATCTCATTTACTTTTCTATCTCTCCCTTTCCTTACCTTGCTCAATCATCCACATACAAACTGACTTACTTCCTACCAATAATAATCTGAAAAGTAAATGGGTGACTTTATTTACAATATATAAATATTCTGCAGATCCAATCTCTTAAGGGGATTTACATGGAGTTGAAGGCTTTCATGGCTGGCATCCAGAGTTTTTTTGTGAGGCTTTCAGGCTATGTGGCAATGTTCTAGAAGAGTTACTTTCTGACGTTTCACCAGCATCTGTGGCTGGCATCTTCAGAGAATCCTTTCTGATGTTTTGCCAGCATCTGTGGCTGGCATCTTCAGAGGATTCATCTTCTCTGAAGATGCCAGCCACAGAGGCTGGTGAAACATCAGAAAGGAACTCTCCTAGAACATGGCCACATAGCCTGAAAGCCCCACAAAAAACTGTGGATTTACATGGACTTTGAATGCCCATTTTACCCCTGTTTACTTTCTAAAAATTTAATTACTTTACTCCATTCATTAATAAATTTCTCTTCTGCTTCATTTCTTACTGCCTGGGTCAGTTTATCCATTACCATCCCATCATACAGTTTCAATAACCAATCGTCTTTAGATGGGGCATCCTTGCTTTTCCACTTTTGAGGATAGCAGACACATACAAGAGAGACCATAATGCTATTTTTCACCCCCAAACATACCCAATAGAAAAAATTCAGGTTTTAGTTACAATCTAATATTCAACATTTCACTCATAAGATCTTTTATCATTGACCAATAATCTTTTGCTTGTTTACATGTCCACCAACAATAGTAGAAGGTACCTATCTCCTTTTTGCATTTCCAGCAAACATTAATTTTTTACTTTGTAAATCTTTAATATTTTTTTCTGGAGATAGGTACCATTAGAAGAACATTTTGTAGAAGTTCTCTCTCAGATCCTGAGAAGCCGTGTACTTAGATCCATTTTTCCAAATTGTACCATTTCAAGTCTTCGATCATCTACTTTCTGTACATAGCCTCATGGGGAGAGACTTTTGGAATTCTTCTTCTATATCTGCACCAAATTCTAATTAGTGATTTTCTGATAAGATGATTATGGAAGTTTTGATTTTGTTTATCTTTCTGATATGCCAAGTAGACATGCCAGTCATAATTTGTCCCCTCCCATTCCCAATCTAATAACCTGTCATTAGACAAAGTCACCCATTCTTTCAACCACAATAATGTACATGATTCAAAATACAGTTTCAAATTAGGGAGGTTAAGACTGCGTCTATCTCTAGCATCCTGCAAGATATTTAATTTTACTCTTGGCTTTCATCGTCTCCAGACAAATTGGGCAATATCCTTATGCCAATCTTTAAATACTTTATCAGAAATCACAATAGGAATAATTTGAAAAAGAAATAGGATTCTTGCTAAAATGTTTGTCTTAATTGTAGACACTCTTCCCAATAATGTTTCAAATCTGTTCCAGTTAATTAAAACTCTTTTTTATTTTGGCCCATAAGGTTTTATAATTGTTTTCAAATACTTCAGTAGACTTTTTTGTAATCTGAATATTCTGAAGGAGGAGCTTTTGTTGTTCATAAATACTCTACAGATCCACTGGCTGGAAGGGCTTAGGGCAAGCTGGAAGAGTTCCACTTGATCAAGTGACATCTCTGGATACACTTAGAACCATTGATAGTCCTGTCAGCAGGAGGCCTCTGAAATGGGACATTCTAAGGGTAGGCCAGAGACAGCTTTGAATAGATTACATCCAAAGCCCATGGCAGGAGCTCTTTTGGATCTTTCAAATATCTTGTTTTCCCGAGAGTCCCCAGGACTGACATCCTGAAGTTAGCAAAGCTAACCACTCCTATTTAATTTAAGGCACTAATTCTTTTTCTTTTGTTTTCTTTTTTTAAATGAGCCAGGCAGGAGCCAACCAGGATTTGGCAATGGTGACTGACCATCTATTTTGGAATGATATAAATATTTCATTATTTCATCCCTACATATAAGAATGAATGATTTCTGTACTTTTCTCCTTGCTGAAAATATTTCAGTACAATTTTCACCTGGTATTTGCACATTCCAAAATGTTTTTAAAATTGTTTTTTCACATAGTAATTTCATAAAACATTTCAGGATGTGTAAATACCAGGCAAAAAAAGTATGCAATTCACACCTCTATGTTATTTCTCTTGGCTGGGTTTTCCACTTGTCAGAGTGACAACTATTCAGCCAGGAAACAACTCGTGCTGAATCATCTCCCCATCCTCTACTCTGCTGTTCACATCCTCACTTGTTCCTTAATCCTTAATTGGATTACTCCTTATTTCTTCTGGAGCTTTCTTTTCTTAGCTAGCTCCTTAGTTCTGCCTCCTTACCACCACTCCTAGCCCCCTGATTTATAGTTCTTGGCTCTGTGTGGAAGGATGTATAGGCAGCCTTGACATTTTTGAAAACAAGAGTTTTGAAATTGGTCTCAAAAACTGAGCCTCTCTTGCTTTAGATATGTTCGCTTCATTAGGCTGCCTCATTTTAAACAGCAAAAAAAGGAAAAGGCAACTCGATATGGATGAAATGGCAGTGTAAACAAAATGGAATGCATAAATGAGAACATAAGGGGTGGGCATGACACTCTAGAAGTTCATGTTTCATTGTTAAACTGTGATACCTAGGAAGTACTTTTAGTTCATGTTTGATGAATGTTGTACTCACTGCAGAAAACCTGCCTCACAAGATATTGGAAATGTTCCTGCAGACACTGCAGTATTTTGGAAGGCGTTTTTTAAAATGGTGCAGTTGGTGGGCTTTTTTTGTTTTTATTTAAAACACATTTTTCAAATATCCCACCTAGTAAGCTCTAGTGTTCTGGAAATAATACTACCTCCCCATCTTCACACACACACACACTTTTAAATTTTGTTCCTTCAAAAATAGCAGGGAATGTTCAATTCATGCATGCTGATGTTCTCAATCATAACAAAGGGAGACATCTACATCTGGAACAGATACTGGGACTTTTCTGAATTTCATGCAACTCATATACACATCTCTGTTACAATAATTACAAATCTATTTATACCCCCTTTTAATGGGGGGAAGACAAGCAGTCACATTGTGACTCTTGGTCATTAGTGAATCTTGATGAATCAAACTAGTAGCACAACAATTTATTTTTGAGAAATTCCATCCATGTAGGTTTTTACTTTTGTGAATCCATGCTCAGTAAAGCTTTACCAGAGCATTCTGCTTTTACTAGGTTTTCATATGTTTTGCTTAATTAGAGGAATCTAATTCTATAGAAATACAGCAGGCATGAACCAATCAAACTTAAATCCCACTGATTTAAGTATGCGTTTAATCCTTTTGTTGAAATCAATGGAAATCAAAGGCCCCCATAGTCTACTAATTACAGTTCACAAGTATCCTGAGCTCTTTTCTATTGGTGTTTGATTTCTCTGAATACTTTTGTAAGGTAAACTGGGAGAAGGAAGACAAGCTTTTAAGATTCCTTCTTCCTTTTTTCATCTTCCAGTATCACCTGCCCCACTGTTCCAGATTGTGACATAATTGTCTGAAAATATTTTGGGGGGTGGGGGAATAGAAGACTGTAGCAAGGAGGGAATTAATCACAAAACATATCCAAGGGTAGCCATGTTGGCCATACAGAAAAGTACAATAACATTCATAATCCACAAAACTGTGACATCTTTATTGGGCCAACCAAAATGCACAAAACTGAATCAAACGTTCAAAGTTCCACTGGCTTCTTCATCTGGAAAAAAAAATCATACAGGAGAATGAAAAATATATTGATATTTGTCATAGGCCTGAATTTTTTCAAGAAGTTTTTGTTCTCAGTTAAGATGCTATTGAACGATGTCCATGATGGTAGAGACTATTCTTTCTGATCAAGTAGCCTCTGGGAGATTATCACACATGACTTATCCCGTCTTTTCCCCAATGGGATGCATGCATATTTAACTGTCAGTGATGAATCTTATCACAACCTGGCCTTATTCCATGGCTTTTCAAGAACGGGAAAATCCCATCCTTGAAAAGTCACAGGACAAGCATTGGTTACATACCAGCCACATATGGAGTGCATGTGCCCGGCCATACGAGAACGCAATAAGGTCTATCATTGACAGTTATACATGTGTGTGTGCTGTTGGGGAAAAGACAGGAAAAGTAGTGTGTGATAATCTCCTTAAAGTCCAGGACCTACAATTTAAACTTCATTAGAAACACCAAAAGATGCTTTGTTTGATCAAGGGTGTCTCTGTTCACAGTGAAGCTACCTGCCCCATTATTAGGCAGAGATTATTGAATTTCTCAAGAAGCTTCAGCTATTGCATTTGGAAAACTTTTAGGTTCTGTTTAGGTAAAACATGCCAAATGCAGTCTCAAAGAAAGTTTTACTTTTTGGAGGCAGAAACCTCAGAGTTAAGTCCCAGTCTCTTGGCTCTCTCTTTAGGATTCCCCTGTTGTGGCTGAAATTCAATATCTTCAAATCCAGAAAACATATAGCTGTTTTGTGGACTTTGGATGTTATTGTACTTTGCTGTATGGCTACCCCTGGATATGTTTTCTGGATATAGAGACACTACATTTTAGTCACACAAAGGACAGAGACAGCCTGGATCCTTTTGTGTTGCTAATAGAGTTTAAAATGTTAATTTCTGGACTTTAAGACTATTTATATAGCAGAGCCTACAAAGCCAGAAGGAATGGCCTTGGCCTGCATAGAAATCCCTCCAGACCATCTGAATTGAGAACAACAACAGCAACATGTTTCCAAAATGTAAGTCAGTTACTCTAACACTGACAGATTTTTCTTTCCCTTGAATAATTTTTAATACCTTTGCCTGCTGAAGAAGCCAAAAGAGCTTTGAAAACTTGCATCATGTATTATGTTCATTTTGGTTGACCCCATAAAGCTATCACTGTTTTGTGGATTAAAAAAAAAAGATTTACTTTCATACCCACATATATACATATATACATTTCTACTATAAATCACCATCCCTCACAATACAATACAGCCCACCAATATATATATATATATAATAGATTATTACACATTTCATTCATCTTCTCACCTTATTCTCTAAAAAAAACTATATATACTAAAATACCTCCTCAGTGAAATCTTACCTATCTTTTTACATTTTAAACTTTACTCCAATTCTAATCTACAGCCCACTATTCATTCACCAGATTGATCCACCTTATACACTCGTAGCTTTGTCATATTTCAAATACATCATTATTCTCATTTCCACTCTGTATAAAATTTAGAAAAGGTTCCCAAACTCTCTTTATTCTTTCCCATGCATCACCCTTTATTATACAGGTAAGTTTATACATTTCAGTGTAATCATGTAATTGATATAACCATTCCTTAGAGTCTGGACATTTTTGTTTTTTCCATTTACTAGCATATAGATTCCGGGTCATTGTGGTCATATAAAATAATTTTTTCCCAAATTTATTCTCTAGTGCTACATTGTCACATATACCCAGGAGATATAATTTAGGATCTAGTCTCTGGTTGCATTGCAAATTTTTAAAAATTAAATTACCTATTTCTCTCTAGAACTTTTTGCATGCTTACATCCCCACCAGATGTGGTAAAATGTACCCACTTCTTCTTTGCATTTCCAACATTGTCAGAGACTCCTTTTTGTATTTCAGATAATTTAACCGGTGTAAGGTATCACTGTTTTGCATTTTATGATAATTCTCTCTTAAATTGTAACTTCATGTATATTTTAATCTCACCTTCCACGTTCTTTCCCAACAGAATTGTGAGACTTTATGACAATTATCTAACAGAGTAATTTCTTCAAAATCAGCATGTGCATGTCCTATACCAACATTGTTTTAATCCTTTATAAACCTTTCCTTTAATTGCCTACATAATAGCCAACCACACATGTATCCTTCTGCAACCAATTACTCTAGAGATTTAGATTCTAGTTGTTGCAAACCCCTTTGTGTTATAACTATGGTAGATCATCATATATTAGCCATTTCTCTTTAACCATCTCCTCTCTTTAAAGAAATGCTTCATTTATTGAAGTCCATTTCGGGAAGTTCTTGTAGATAATAGTTTTATATTTTAGCCATACTCATAGCAGTGCTCTTCTTAGGAAGTGATTTGAGAAATCTCTATGCACTTTGCATTTATCATAGAACATATATTTGTGCCAGCCAAATCTGAGCCTTCTAATGACAAAAACTTTTTATTTTGCAATTTAAACCATTCCATCAACCCATTGTTTTGTGGATTTTGGATGTTATTGTTCATCTCTCACACATATAATTGAGAATCATAGAGTTGGAAGAGACCACAAGGGCCATCCAATCCAACCCCCCTGTCATGCAGGAACTCTCAATCAAAGCATCCCCGACAGATGCCCATCAAGCCTCTGTTTAAAGACCTCCAAGGAAGGAGACTCCACTACACTCCATGCTTCTCATACTTATTTAGCCCTTCTGCATTGTTTGTAAATCCAAACATGTAGCTCATAGAATTTCTATAATTTTATTTATTTATTTATGTTATTATTTATATATTCAATAGCATAATATTGGGAAACCTTGTGTTTAAAAAAGGGAGTCAGTAAAAATATCATTAGTGGTTGATAAGGGAATATTTCATTCCCTTTAACTTGCCAGTTAAAATTTACAGCTTGCAAGGTTTACCAATATTACTGTTTTATTTAGGGCACACATCTTGCATAATGAAAAATGAGCATCATCATTATCATTATTTTTTAAAATAGAACTTTGACTCAGAAGCAATGACCATAACATTCCACTTTACTAACCACAGGCAGTTTAGCGTGAGATTAAAGAAGCAACACCTCCGGTGGGAACCTGAATTTCTTGTTATAAACTCAATCACATTCTTGTTTCAGTTTTTTTTTCCCTGCTTAGAGCTCAAAGTTATCATGTTGATTAAAAGATTTAGGTCAAGGCTGGGAATCTTGCAGCCTTCTAGATGCTGTTGATCTGCAAGTCTTTACATTCTTCACTATTGGCTGTGCTTTCTAAGATTGTTGGGAGTAGCAGTTCAACATCTGGATTCCTATCCGTTACTTAGATAGGTTGATTTAAAAAAAATGGAAAGCCAGGAAGATTAAAATAAAGAGAATCTGGGTGGATATATTGGGGGGTGGCTATTGTATCCTCATAATATGAGATTTTTTTCTGCAGAGTAATACTATTTCATGTATTAATTACTAAGTGGAAGTGATTCTAGTTTTGTTTTTTGTTTTTCAGTTTGTCTTTGGAGGTTTTGGCAGCAAAATCAGCAAGGCAGAAAATATACTGTGGAGTTTAGTGTGAATGTTAAAAGAATTATTCAGGCTGCTGCCCCTCTCCATCCACTCCTGCTCCGGAACCTTGTATTTGTTGTTATTTGCTGCCAAGTCAATTTGACCTATGGTGATTCTATGAGAGACTCTCAAGAGCTCTGGTCATCAACTGCCCTGCTCATCTATTACATATCCAGGGACATGACTTCCTTAATTAAATCAATCTTAATTAAGTAGTACAGTCCTCCCCCTTTCCTACTGCCTTCCACTTTACTGAGCACTGTCATATTTTCCAATAAGCCATGTTATGTCAAATTACAACAGTTCAGTTGGCTTCTAGTTAAAATTTAGGCCTGATTTACTCTAGGGCCCATTTATTTATCTTTTTGGCAGTTTCGTGCTATCCATAGAACTGTCCTCCAGTTTCACATTTCAAATAAGTTGATTTTCTTCCTAACAGTTTCCCTCACTGTTTCACAACCATTGACAGAAATAAGAAAGACTATGGCATGGATGATTCTGACTTTGATTTCCTGCATAGATAATCTGCACTGGATCTGTTTTGATATGAATTTAACTCTCAATTGCTTTGTTAGGGAGAATTAAGGTGTGTATTTTGTTATATTCAAGGTGAAATCCTTTCCATTTTCATCAGCTGATCTTTTGGATGTACAGTATAGGGAACTTGCGGCCACCAGTAACTGAGAGCTGCCCATAGAAGCTAAATTTGGTTTTGATCTGGTCTGTTTCAGATGACACTTGCTTCAATTTGGATATCTTGTAAGTCTTCTGCCTTCCCCCAAATTCACCCAGTTTGGAAGTAGATGTGTGGTTTATCCAAATCTGCTGCACACATGCACTCTGAGGCAATCAGTTTTCAGTTCCATTACCTAATATCTTGGCATGATGACCCAACATATTTACTCCTATGATGGCCATTTTGAGAATAGTCATATGGCTCCTTGACCAAACTCAGTTTGTGCCAGTAAGATAACAGGCTCCTCGCCCCCCCCCCCCCCAATTTCTTTCCTCCACCAATTAAATCTTACAATTGTTACCTGAATTATTTCACAGTAATCTTTTAAAATTAAAAGTTTATAGTTACATTTACACTATAAAAATAATGAAGTTTGAGACCAGTTTAAGTGTCACAATGCCATCCTATGGAATAATGAGATTTGTAGTTTTACAATCTTGTTAGCTTTAGTGCTGATACCTCACAAAACTACAAATCCCAGGATTCTGTAAGGTAGAGCCATGGCAATTAAAGTGGCATCAAACTGCATAATTTCTACAATGCAGATGCACCCTGAGTTTCAACCATCCAAGAATAAAAATACCTGTGAGAACCAGACTTGTCTACATTCCTTTTGATCAGCCAAGACTGACTGAGATCATGTTTCTGCTCTTGAGAATGCCACTTCTGAACAGAAATAGGTGAAATCAATACATTTCCATTCTGAATGAACTTTCAACCTTCCTAACAACCAGTGCTAGATTTATACCAAAGTTAAGTAAGATGTAGTTTAAGGTATCAAACTTTGAGGGTTCGCAAAGCAAAAATAAAATAGAAATTAGAAAAAAAAACCCTCTTCATTTGTTAAATACTATACTTCTTTGATAATATTAGGAGGCTTCTTAAATTGGTCAAGATTTATAACCTCAGCATTCTTAGTCCAGCCCTGTTAAAAAAATAAATAAATATCTGGGACAGAATACTGTTGGATAGTTATGAATTCACAACCTAGAGTTACACACTCATGACTATTATGTATTTATGATCCCTACATACTAACTTCTAGTTTGCTTGTATCATCAGCTGCTTCCCAATTGATAGGAGAATGGATATCCATTGAACACAGTGGCTGTATCCCAGTAAGTAGAGATTGGAGGGATTGGAACAGGATTCACTATGTAGCAATATAAAACTATGACATTTACACATGTGTAAAACAGAATTCTGATCCAGTTTTTTTCCCCTGAGAAATCCTAAATTCCAAAAGAAGAAGAAATTTACCAGTTCTGCTTTATCAATTATCTTCCTTTTCTTTTTCCTACATTTTTCAATACATGGCTATTAGTCTGAGACTCAGAGGCAATACAGCCTGCACAAAGTATTGGTTCAGAGCATTTTGATATTTTTAGAGGATGTTAGAAATGTTAACAAAATGATTGAACCCTCACAGCATGCATCTGGAGTAGGTAGAAGGTGAGTAGGCAAGCAATTAGATATCATTATCCCCCTT
The DNA here is from genome assembly GCA_034509955.1 of Urosaurus nigricauda. Classification (NCBI taxonomy): domain Eukaryota; kingdom Metazoa; phylum Chordata; class Lepidosauria; order Squamata; family Phrynosomatidae; genus Urosaurus; species Urosaurus nigricauda. The sequence goes on along the minus strand of JAOEGL010000001.1, from coordinate 143,439,982 downwards.
TTAGGTAGCGTAAAGCTAAGGAGAAAATCATGTCAAGCAAGCTCTTGTACATTTCGAAATATATAAATGTTATTAATAGGTCGGAAACTTGAAAGTTGCTGTTTTCCACTCCAACAGCTTGCTGAAATAAACCTGCACATTCCATGAATTTGTTCATTAGATTCACAGAGTGTTGTCTATAAGGCCGCCACAGTGTTCAAGAACCAAATAGAAAAAGAAAAAAGAAATGAGAAACCAAATAAGATTGCATCAATCAGTATAAGCCTGTGTATACTTTCCCCCTCCAATGATTGGACTATTAATTTGTGTTCATTTATGAATGAGTTTTTATTCAGACGTGAATCTGTCCTTGGTTTTCTACACTCTTATTCACTTGTGAGCAGTCCTAAGAGCTTCAGAGTGGAATCCATACCTGTCTTTACTAATAATCTTCTGGTAAACTAAAGGAAAAGGCACAAATAATGGTTTATTTTCTCTTTGTCTTCAAAGACGTTTTTTTAAAAAGCAACCATGAAACAAACCCATAGCTGCATTTCTAGGCTTCAAAAAAGAGTCATTTATAGCTATTCCTCCTTTTGAGATCTCTGCAAATGTTCAGAGCTTGCATTGTCCATTCTAGGAATGGTATTCCCCACCACCGCCATTATTAGTGCCCAATTCACTGGTCAGGAACAAATTTCTGCAAACCCTATTTCAGTAATGTGGATTTACAATAAGGATCTTGGGGAAGGGACCTGGTTTTTCTACTAGCATTGGATGGCTCTGATGTGAGAGGGTGTTGAATCCTCTTCAGGTTTTGTAGTCTAAATTATAAAGGTGCCATCCATGATAGTTTCTCCAGAGGAGACTCTCTGATCTAATGATAACAGATCCACCAAAAGCCATTGGATTTTCCCAAATCCTACAGTCTCAATTAGAGTAGAACCATCGATCCTGAGTCAGTGGGATTTATGTATGTGTTGACTGGTCAGCTAGTCTACAATTAATCTGGTCTAAAATAGTTGGTACTAACCAATAGGATCTAGGCCACAGCCTCTATAATTAGATCAGTATCAGTCATTCCCTTAGCAGTCCTTTAAAATATGTAAGGAAATTGCAAAATAAATAGCTCACTGAATTGCAACTCCCAGCATTCTTCACTGCTGACTATATTAGTCAGAGTTGCTGGGAGCCTCTGTGTTAGAATAAGAAGCACTATACTTGGTTTGTTTGTTTTGGCAAAGAGCATCTCCTTCAAAGGCTGAGGTTTTCATTCAGTAAAATGATCTTGCCAAAGTCATGGACACCCAGGTAACATAGAACGTCTACTCTTTTTCCATGACACACTCTTCTGGTGTTGTGGTTCCATGCAAGTGACTCTAGGGCCTGTGTCTCATTTGGGCCATTCTGTTGATAGCTTTTCCACTCAGGCATGCTGCCTACTCCCTCTATAGCAGAGGTCATTTGGCAGAACAGAATGAGAATGCATGAGTTGTGGTTAGTCTTGATTTCCCATGAGGATTTCCTTGTGGTTTGTCAGAGGATGATAACACACAGAGCACCAAGCCAGTAAAACAAATTCCAGCAGTAGGTGATTCCGTGAATGAAAATAACGGGGCAGGGAAAATATGACACTTAAAAGCTTAAAAGTCTCTATTACAGTACACTGTGAGCCAAGTGGGACATTTTGCAATACCTTCATTTCAGCCATGGTGTGACAGAAATTGGAACTGCCACTGGTTCCAAGTGAAATCACATCATTCCTATTTCCAAATGTGAGCCAATTAGAAATGTCACAGATCAGTAATGGTGTGTTCTGTAGAAACTTAATTGTTTCACAGTTGTTTAGCACTACGCTCCCAAAGATATTTCCTTATGAATCACATTTTTATCAAAGAATTTCCATCAGATGCTAACATTTTGGATTGCCAAAGGAAAATGACAGTAGCAGTTTTACAGCCAAAGCCCTTTAAGATGTTTCAAATGTTAACTTGCCGTTATCTTTCCTGATAAGAGCACTCAGTGTTCTTTCACACAAAAGTCTTTGGAAATTTAGAGGTAGCAGCTCTTGCAAGGAAAATCACTACATGCACAAACATTTTCAAATGATGTTTGCCATGTTAAACATAATTGCTGTAGTTTTTTGTTTGAGGGGAAGGAAACAGAAGAAGGATGTGTGTGTGTGTGTGTGTGTGTGTGTAAGGGATAATGCATATATTGACACCACTGAACTGTACCTGATTTTTTTATATCCAATCAAATATTCTGTCCATTTGTTAAATCGTTTTTCATTTTCCCATTTCTCAATCCTTTGATAATTCTTTTTCCTTATCTACCAAGGTGTTGTGGGAAAGGCCCAAGTGTGGTATTATGGGATCTCTGTGTCACAGACTTCAGTCATAATCCAAGAGAATAATTTAGCCAGTGCTATATTTATAGGAGAGTTTACATGAAAACCTACTGTGAAACCTTGGTGCAACTTCAGAACCATGTTCTGATGCAGTTCAAGGGGCAATAACATGTGAGATAAAAACATCTAGATAGTGAAGAATCATTTCAAATTCTGCCTGGATGTCAGAAAAATATACATTCTTCTGTTGTTGATTTACCATAAGAAGAGAACAAGAAATAACCCTTTGTATATGGGCACATGTTCTTATATTCACCGGATACACAGGCTTTGGGTTTCAGTTGGTAATCCTGACTAGTGCTTCCCATGTCATGGAGATAGTGAATCCATTCTGGGTTTTAGGGTTTAAAATTGCTGTCCAAGGTGCTGCAACCATTTTGGGGACATTGCTCAGCACACTGAATCAATTTCTTTACGTCTTGGACTAAACTGAAGCAGATTCACTGCCCTATTGATATGAAAGCCACCATAAACAAGGATCATGTCCTCCTTGCCTGCTGACATCCAATTTTTTTGCCAACTTTTGCCAAACACTGACATGGAAGCTACCCAAACTCATGACCAGTTCCAGCCCGTGTGAGTTAAAAATCCAGCTGCAGTTCTCCTGGAGGCTAGTATGCTCAAATGCTTAGTGCTACTGGCATTTTTTTTTGTCCATATTTGAATGGCTGTAGTTTAGGATATCCAGATTTATTGTCATTGGATTGTCTGTCACCCTCGATTAGTTACTTGGAAAGATGACATAGTGATTTCATAAACAGAGAGACCAGCTGTTCAAATGCTTTGGACCTCATCTTAAGAGAGGCTAATAAATGTGCTCTTTCTCCAACTAACTAGAACAATGTAGGTCATTCCAAGACATTCTTTTTTTGTGTGTGTGTGAAAGAACAGCAAATAACATCAACCATCCAACGTTAGAGGCAAAGTACTGCCAGGCAAGCTATTGTACCATAGATAGGGGAAAAAAGCCATTTCTAGCAATAAAAATGCATTTATTAAATATTTATTAATAATCCCTCCCCCCAACATTGGCATCCAAGGCTGTCTTAGATCATAAAAAGATATACCACCCTGTCTCTTACACAGGCATTATGTTGAAGCTCTTGCTTTGTTGGACTCGTTCTGAGTTTTCCACCCACTCTGCTCTAATTGCTGGACCATTTATTCCATTGTTCCTAGCTTTGAACGAGACAGAATTTGTTCCACTCAATGGGAAGGGCTGCTTAGGAATGTCCACTGCTCTCCTTGTTTTTCCATTCTGGAAATCAATCAGAGCTCCAACATAATGTATGTGGAAGTGACAGGATACACCTTGATAGTTGCCAGTAATGGTTTCAGATCCATCAGGCTGCTGAGGTGGATCTCCTTAACTCAAATCCAGCAGCTTCCTGGGGGGATTGCCCCTGCTATTTTTTCATGGCATCCAGAGTTTTCTGCCTAAGATGGCTGCTTCAATCTGCTAATGGTAGAGCTGGCCCTGGGAGTCTTCACTGGGAAGTGAATGACAGACACATAGGTTTATCTGACAGTGATTTTTAAAAATTAAAGTCCAGTAAAATTGTCCTTATTCATGGGTAGATTTTCAGTCACCTCGTCCCTGTATATTTTATACTTTCACTTAAACATTGTTTTAAAAATTATGAATACTGTCAAATGTATCAAGGTCTTGTGTTATTTTCATTTTCTCCAGGGGCTACATATGATCCAAACAAATGGCTAAATGGAAAAGTAGTAAAACCTCAGTCAAATGATCTCATTTATACTAGATTTGATTAATACATTTTTGAAGCTGACTCCAGAATGATTGGCTGCATTTTTATAATGCTGAAGAAATTAGAAGAATGATATTATTATGATTTAATGTAAGCTTTGGTTCCACTCTTATCAAATATAGATAGACTCATCTTTTAAACCTAGAGTAATTCTTGAAATTTGTTGAAGGTGTGATGCATTATTAATAACTGATAATGATTATGGGAAAACAGGCTATACTTTGTATAACTTAGAGAGAAATCTTTATTGGTTACATTCTGTGTCCACAATAGAAATATTAGTCCATTATCCCTCCCTGGATAGATAGGCAGAGGACATTAAGCAAGAACTATGAAGTGGGCTCAGATTGTTTATATCCATTGTAAGGACTTTACTATGTGAATCCTCTCTGAGTTTTAAAAGAGCTGTCCAAGGTGTTGAACACTATCCGACAAAATAAGTTCAGCCCCTTAAACAGCATCTTTAAATTCTGGAATAAATTCTAGAGTGGATTCAAACCCCCCCCCCCCCATTGAAACAAGCACTACCAGCTGTCACTGAGCAACAACCCCTAAAGTAATGATCAAAACAGATGAAGACAGTTACTGTCTCTCAAAAATCTAAAACTATCTCCAGATCTATCTGTATCTTTCTGATTGCTACAGTAGAAAATCTGTGGGGTGAGCACTGAGATTCACAGGAAGTGTCACATTTCCTGGGTCAGAAATGCTGATGACTCATAATACTTATCTCAAATCCTAGGGAACCATTAGAGCTGCATTTTTCCCCTCATGTGAGATTAAAAATTAAAGACAGAGAAGACCTTCCCTTTTCCTACATTCCTCTCACCTTCCTTCACCTGCCTTTCTCCCTCCAATTTACCCCAAACTACCCTCTCGAACTTATCTTTCAGCATGTGCTTTATAGATTATAGCAAAGCCTTTGATTGCATAGATCATGAAGGGCTATGGGATACCCTTAAAAACACAGGAGTGCCAACACATCTGATAGTCCTGATGAGGAATCTGTACTTAGGACAAGAGACCACTGTAAGAACAGAACATGGGGAAACTGAATGGTTCCCAGTTGTCAAAGGGGTCAGGGAAGGCTGCATCTTATCACCCTGCCTGTTCGTCTTATATGCAGAACATATTATACGAAAAAAGCAGGCTTAGACACAGAAGAAGGAGGAGAAAAAATAGGAGAAAGGAATATCAACAGTCTAAGATGCGCAGATACCATACTACTAGCAGAAAACATTACAGACCTGGAACAGCTACTAAGGAAGGTAAAGGAACAAAGTACAAATGCAAGCTGACTGCTGAACATAAAGAAAGCAAAAATAATGACCATGGAGAACATACACAAATTCAACACAGAGAAAGAGAAAATAGAAATAATAAAAGAATTCTCATACCTAGGATCAAACATTGATCACAATAGGGACTGCAGTCAAGAAATCACAAGAAGAGTAAGAATGGGGAGGGCAGCTATGAAAGAGCTAGAAAAGATCCTAAAGAGCAAAGATATAAATTGAGCACAAAAGTTAGAATTGTCCAAGCCATTGTATACCTTATCAACAGCTGTGGATGAGAGAACTGGACAGTTAAGAAAGAAGATAGGAAGAAAATCAATTCATTTGAGGTGTAACGAACAGCTTCATTTATATACTGCTTCATACCCTTAAGGAGTGTCTAAGCGGTTTACAATTGTAAGCTATTTGCCCCCCAACAATCTGGGTACTCATTTTAGCGACCTCGGAAGGATGCAAGCCTGAGTCGAGCTTCAGCCCTTTGCTGGTCTTGAACTCGCCACCTTATGGTTTTGAGTGAGTGGCTGCAGTACAGGCATTTAACCACTGCGCCACCAGGGCTGGTGTAGTGCTGGAGAAGAGTGCTGAGAATACTGTGGACACCAAAAAAGACAAACAAATGGGTCCTAGAACAGATCAAGCCAAAAATCTCACTGGAAGCAAAGATGATAAATTGAGGCTGTTGCCTGAAGGTGCCAGCCCCAGATGCTGTCAAAACATCAGGAAGAAACTCTTCTAGAACACGACTACATAGCCCAAAAAACCCACAAAATGTCATAAGAAAGCAGGACTCATTACTAAAGACAATAATGCTAGGAAAGGTGGAGAGAAGCAAAAAGAGACAAAGTCTGCATGCTAGATGGATGGACTCTATTAGGGAGGTCACGGGTATGAATTTGCAGGAACTAAGCAAAGCAGTGGAGGTTAGGGGGTCTTGGAGATGCCTCATCCATAGAGTTGGCATGAGTTGGGACTGACACAAGGACAGTTAACAACAACAGCAAAACAAGAGTGCTATAAAATGTAAACCATCATGAGCTGGCCCTGTAGCGGCATGCTACATACATTGGTGTGTGTGTGTGTGGGGGGGAGGAATGACCAGCTTCATCCTTTCCCATTGCACCCTTGCAAAAATGCATCAAGACATGTGAATGAATGGGTGGCAGTGGATTTTTGTGATTCACTGGAAGTTGGGGACTGGGGAAGAGATTAGACTCTTTTGTGCTCCCACTGTGGCAGCACTGGTGGGCAAGAGTGAAACAGGTTGTCAACATTTGCTTGTTATTTAGTTTAATAAAGTGTGAAAGAGACTACTGGCAGTTTGCCACTGAGGTTCTTTTTGTGAACTTCAGAGATCTTGATAAAAAAGAAATGTTTTTTATCTTATGGAGGGATGAACAATCTTGCAATAGTTGAACTTTTGTTCCTTTTCTTTTTTGTTGTTGTTTTGTACCATATTGAGGATGATAAAATTTGTGAATATTATTTACAGTCCTAGAATTTGCACTTGGAATAACTTAACACATTTTCTTACTGTTGAGAAAAAAAGGTTTGGGTTTTAACCTATCCAAAGCATAATTCAGAGGGAGTTTTTCTCCAATACTAACCACCAGTCAGCATAGTATAAGAGAGCCAGCATGGTGTAGTGATTTGTTAGACTAAGACTGGGAGACTAGGGTTCCTATACCATATTGGCCAGGGAAACCCACTGGGTGATGTTGGGCATGTTTCACTCTCTCAGCCTCAGAGAAAGGCAAAGACAAACCCCTTCTGAACAAATCTTGCAAAGAAAACCCAGTGTGGGTTTATTTTACTGTCTCCACAAATTGGAAATGACTCGAAGGCACACAGTTAACAGATACCATATATTAATTCCTGGGCATAATTTTGGCTTGTTTTCTGAAGGCAGCAACACTCTGCACATAGCTTGCTGCATATATTTAACTCTTAGGTCAAATATTTCAAAACAGGCATTTGCAATAGGTTCTAGGTCTGAGTCTTGAGACTTCAAATTGTGTGTATAAACTGCTTACTACAGTGGTGGGCGTGCATTTTTTAAAGATTCCAGGGAAGAAATATAAGGGAAGACTGAAAGAATTTAGAATTAGGTACTTGAAGATGAAAAGCATACTGTAGATAAGGTGAATTATCAACTCAGTTGCAGTTGACAGTAGCTATGAGTCAAAATGATGACATTCTGGAAGGGGAAAAGGTACAGCAAGATATACTAGACAATTACTGTGTTTTCTAACAGTTTCTTCTACACAGTCATGTAGAGACTAAATACAGTTTAAAGTCAGGATGGTCCATGCTATAATAATCCCCATTGCTATGTATGACTGTGAAAGCTGGACAGTGAGGAAAACCAACTCATTTGAAATGTGACATTGGAGAAGAGTCCTACTGATACAGTGGACTGCTAAAAAGACAAACAAACAGGTCCTAGAGCAAATAAAGCCTGAATTATCCCTAGAAACTGACTAAACTGAGACTGTCATAATTTGGACATCATGAGAAGACATGACTCATTAGAAAAGACATGACTCAGTAGAAAGCAGATCCCTTGCATAAGAGAAAGGCCTACTGTATAAAGATTGTCTATTGCTGTCTGGAAAACTTAACCGGTACTGTGGTGATGGAAAAAGATTGTTTGAATGTCCTACTTTTTCTCTTGTCTTCAGTTAATTTGCTTTAGGAAGCACTGAAAGCAAACATCTAAGCCTGGTCTTGTCCAGCATCAAAAAAAATTCATTAATAATGCATTTAAAGAGACTTAGGTCATTCCTGTAATTAGCTCTTTCGAATACAAATGGCCACAATTGTTGTTGTTGTGCACTACTGGGCTAGAAATAGACAAAATATTGTTTAGTTTCATGGCCGGTAAATTGAATTTTAAAACAGCGAAATGAAATAATAATTATAGAATGAGTGCATATTGCATCTCTCCCCCTCCCTTGTGCTTTCTTTAAAGTGTCCTCATTGGCTTAGAATATTGCCTTACAAAACCATTATGTAGAAAAACCTGAGGGCTCAGGAAATGCATCTGGAATTGGATGTATATTCCAGAATAGCTGAACTGCTGCCATGGGACAGAGTCTCCTCAGTGGCTGCTCCTAGTCTGTGGAACTCGCTTCCGAAGGAGGTTTTGTTTCCCCCTCTCTGTTGTCTTTTTATTGTCATGCAAAGTCCTCCCTGTTTAAAAAGGCCTCCAGCCTTAACTGATCAGGATAGAGGGGCAATGCAATCAGTTGTGGTTTTAAACAATATCTAATATGTATTTTATGCAATTTAATTGTTTTTTCCCAATTAACATCTTGAAAGAAATGTCTTTAATTGCCATGGCTCAATGCTATGGAATTCTGGGAGTTGTAGTTTGTGATATATTTAGCCTTACCTATCAGAGAGCTCTGGTGCCCCACCAAACTACAAATCCCAGGAGTCCATAGCATTGAACTGTGGCAGTTAAAGTGATGTCAAACTGCATTATTTCTGCCATGGAAATGTGCCTTTGGAGTCCTATTTGGGAGAAAGGTGGGATAGAAATCATACACACATACACACACACACACACACACACACACACACAGAGTCTTTCTTTTGACAAATTATATTATCCATGTAATGTGTATACGTGTGTGCATGTCTAGAGAGAAACAGAAAGATGGATGGGGACAGAGAGAAATATAAAAGTTCACACAAAATATAAAAACCCTAGGGATAACCATAAACATTGTAAACACAAATTATCCAGAACATTAGAATATCTGTAGGGATGTGTTAATGTTCTGGAAAGATTCTCTTGGTGAGAATGCTTCAGTTAAGAGGAAGCCAAAGTACTGGAAGATCTAACACTTTTTTAAAGTTCACATTACTCTTTATATCTGTCATTTTTTTAAAAAGTCATTCTGTTCTTTTGTATTTTTGATTTTTTCTTTACTTTTGAAACTATTTACCTGGCTCATATCTGGTGAGAATTTGTACTAGCTGGTAAAACAATAACTGAATGTTGACAAAATAAAAAAAATAAATAAAATTTTGCATTTTACATTTCATGTCCACAGTTAGATGAATTGGCCAAACATAAATTCTTTAGGTATTTATGTTTCTTGGCAGTATAAAGATTAGGGAGCCACCATTCCTGTCTTAGAGAATGAAGTTGGCAGTCTTTGTCCTGAATGTATAGGTTTAGGGTAGTTTAAAGCAAGATGCCAAGTGGGAAGTTAAAAATAGAACAAACAAACAAAATATCTTTTTTTTTTTAATCTGGTGCAACAGTTTTGTCCTGAAACTTCAGTTTGTACTGTTCATTGAAACTGTTCTAGTCACCGACCCCATTTTAAGAAGCTTATGAGAGTATCCACTGATAGGTCCATCCTTCTGTTTTTGGGCCCACCTCCATTTTCTGTGTTGAGTTCTAGCTCAGTAAGCATGACAACACAGGCATGCAGATTTTTTAAAAAGATGGCCACATATGTAGTAGTGGTAGTAGTAGTGTTGATGGTGATCTGAGAGATTCTGAGCATCTGCAAGACTGGTGTCCAATTCTGTAAAATTTGCATAATTTAAAAGTTTTATAAAATAGCAGTAAAAGTCATACCATTTTATGGATTGTTGGTAGCTTTGTGGTTATTCAATCTATCCTTTTCCACCTGCTCTGTATGTATCTGTGAGTGTGCTCAGTTTCACAAAGGGGGAGAGACTCACCAGTGTTGTGCAGAGAAAATAGGCAAAGATTCTGAACAACACATTGGGTGGTGTCTTGGTCTTGATTTAGAGCTATCTCATGTGGGGATTGGCAGAGCCTCAGCACATTGTCTCACCATATTAAGACAGGCTGTCGTGACCAAAATAGAGATCATAGCAAAACTCTTCCATCCCCCAAGTTCCTATGCATAGCTTTCCTAGTGGAAGGGTGAACAAAGTGCATCAAAAACTCATTTTGTGGTCATTGATCCCTCCAGATTCCCCAGACTGCATTTTTTAAAAATCTAAACAAAAAAGTGAATTTCTCCTCCTGAAAACATACAAGTGTGGTGATGAATCTTTTAAATACTTTGCAGCCTCCCCCATCCACATTATTTAGCTTAGAAAAAAACAACAACAACAGTTTTTTTTTCAGAAAAACAAATATGGATTTCCAACATCCAAGAAATTGACCCTCTGGACCATCTTCAGTTCCCATCCATTCTACTGTAGTGACACCACTGGAGTGGGGCTTTCATCTTTTAACTAAGTTTACTCATTGTTGGAATAACAGAGCTGCATTTTCCCAACACAAGTTGCATATTTCTTTCTCTTGTGCTCAAATGGTAATTTGCCATCAGAAGTTAGAGTAGCAGTTCTTCTCAGCCCAGAGCCCACATGCTTACATAATTTGAATGCTCAATCCATTTGGTTACTTACCACAGTTTCATTTGAAAGCTGTAATAGATACATGTTGCTGTGGAGAAAGGTCTCAATGACATACACCTGAAGTGCAAATGTACTTTCAAAGGAATATTGTCATATTTTGTTCAATGTCTTCATAAGTAATGCAAAACAGCCCTGAGGTTATCTTTTGGGGTTCCCCCCACTCTTTCCTTTTACAGGTTCTGTATTAATGCAATATTGTGGAGGGAGCCAGATGTAAAATGACTACTATAAACACTTCAATCTACTTATGTATTACCGCCTATGTGTATATAATCATGCACATCTCCAGAGAGAGGGTCTTTAGATAAAAGCTACAGTGATCAATGCAACTTGGGGGGGGGGGATAAAGGCATTGCCCTCCCATATTAGAATCATGTCCCACTTCCATAAATCTTTCTTTCAAATTTCAAGCATTGCAGAGGAAGAGATATTAAAAATCATTTGCACTTAGGAGTCATATACTTGCTGTGTTTACATTCCCTTGGTCATTTTGTCTGCCTCTTCTTTCTGGATCCATAAACTGTATTTCTAAACTGATATTTTACTGCAATGCTAGAAGTTACTGCAGTGCAAGAAATTTGGGGACTGAAGGGAAAAAATCATGGGGGAATTCTTATTGGAGAGCTATGTTCTAATAGTTCCCCCCCCCCCCCCAACTTCCCATACATCCTTGGCAATGTAGATGAGAACTCCCAAACAGACCAGAGTTTAACATAATCAAATGTATGGTTGATAGAAAAGGCATGCATGTATCATGTTACAAACAATGTTACAAACAAACCCAGCAGGCAAACAGAGAGAAGCATGTTCTTTTTCTGTCTCCGCATGACAGCTTGGAGCCACCCCATTTAGGCTGGATTGGGGCCACAGCAAATGAGCTGTCCCAATCCAGCCACTTTCACCCCAAACAGAAGCTGGCTTTACTGGGCCATCTGTTTTGGCTCATAGTCAGCCTTCTCTGTCAGAGAGCTCTGATGCCACAAACTGCAAATCCCAGGATTGCATAGTATGTAGCCATGAAAGTTAAAGTGATGTCAAACCGCATAAATTCTGCAATGCAGCAGCAGCTAGAGTCGCAATCATTCATTGTTAAACATTAGTTTTATTTAATATATTCCCTAGAATATATAGCCCAGTTTAGTTCTATACAAAGGACACTTAATAAATTTTGAACCCCAAATGAAGATGAACAACCCTACTACTATAAGAACAGGGAAGGTGATGGATATCAAATACACAGATATTCTAATTGGGTTAGTGGAATGGATTTTAAAAAAGCTCCATGTTAGGAGGAATTATTCTTATCCACTGTCTCAGTCTCATAGAGCTCTATAATTACATTCAGGTAGACATGCTCATGGCTCTTTTGCAGCCTTCTATGGTAATTCAGGGAAAGGAAGGGGGTAGATGAAAGGCATAAAAAGGAAATTGAAGTGGAGTAAGAAAAAACGGATCTGTGTACAAATATTGTGTACTGGATAGTGAAAGAGGAAAAAGAGAGGGGGTCTTTTTCAGAGGGATATTTGGAGATCAGGAGTTCATTTTTGTTGGCTGCTGGGATTACTTAAATAATTTCTGGTTGGGGTAAGTCAGTGTGGAACTGGAGGGAAGAGGAGATCTGCAGGTCTCATAAGCTTTAAGTAACTGAAGACTTGGACAGAGAAAATTAAGCTGTGCCTGGATCACTAAATTGAGTACAAAATGATGAAAAGAGAGCTTGGAAGGAAGAATTGGGGGAAGAGAGTAAATGGGAAAGAAAGCTGAGTGGAATGCTGAGGCAGAAAGTGGTACTAATGTTAGAACAATGCTACTTAAAGTAGTGCTCCATGGACCAGTGATGGCTTGTGGGACATCAGCTGCCAGTCTGTAGCCAGTTTCCAGGAAGCTATACAAATGTGATAACAATATGGCACAGATACAGTACCAGTCCTTATCACATGGAGTCATATAAGATACCTTGTAAAGCACTGCTTTAAAATTCATTTTAATTTTTTTTATTTTTATTTATTTATTTAGTTTTTGCAACTGTGATATTTCCCCCACCATCTAGAAGGTAAGAGTGTTTACAGTGATAGTTGGCCCTAGGTTTTCTTGCTATGTGTGATGATGGATACAAAGCTGTGTATTGTATGGGGGGATCATTTGCATGTGGAAGTAGGTCATGGAGGGTCACAATTGGTTCTAGGCATTCCCACATAGATTACCTCTCTGGCAATGTGGTCCTCAACATAAAATAGAATTTCCACCCCTACCTTAAGGGATGCTAATGAATTTTGAAGTGTCTTTGAAAAGGAGTTGCTCATACCAGAGCTTTAGGATGGCAGGTTCAAAGAGGATGTACCTTGAGTGACTTAATTTCATTAGGGACCTGGCAATGAGGGGTATTCACAAATATCTGGAGGTGGTTCTAGACTTATTGCATACTTTCAGTTGTATATCATAAAGGCAACCCATTCATATCTGGTTTGTTGCCCTCTCTGTCTAAGCTTTTTCTGAGTACTCCTTAACTGGACAAGATGATAGGAGATAGTAGAGATTAGCCTTTTTATCATATATAGAATTCAACAGAGTAGCTATCTCTTAAGATGTATCTATATGCCTACCACTTATAAACAAATAAAATTTATGAGCTTAGTTTATTGAGAAATATTTCCCTAGGCAAGACTTTCAAAGTGAAAGCTGCTTTTACACTAATATGTTGTATCAGTCAGTGACATTGATTATATCTGCTTTCTTTTCTCAACCTTCTGTTACAAAATCTTACCACATTTTCCAACAGACTGTGCTGAACAATTTAGGCAGCAATCCTATCAGCTTTCTTGGGAATAAATCCCATGAAACGAAATAGTATTTGATTGTGAATGAATGATGTACAATTTAAATGTAGCACAAATGTACAATAGAAGTCTTTCCTTTTTTTTTTTTTTTAAAAAAAGTATAGACAATTTACTCAGTACAATACAATACAATACTGTCATTCCATTGAAGTACAATATACACAACTCCATTTATTATATTATATTCTGCTTCATTCATTTATCTCTTGCCTTTCCTCCATAAAGCCTACAGCCACATTTGATTGCATGTCACTGAGAATTAGCATAGGCAGCAAAGCAAAGTCTAGCCCACGGCAATAAGTTCCAAATGAGTAGGTAGGTGATCCCAGCTTTTTCCCATTATAAAGCAGATCTGTACAGTCAGTGAATTACCCAGGTTGTGTGAGGCCCTCCTGAATGTTGTGACCTGTCATCAGTGGTGAATAATGATTAAGCTATTGTACAACCATTGCAAATGGGCTTCACACATAGAATGGAGGCTAGAAAATGTCTTCAGCCAAACTTGGACGACAGATAATGTAACTTCACTGGATAGTATGGATCATACTCTTTGTCAGTGTCTTAGGTCCAAAACACAGGGCAGAAATAATCCAATTTGAGACTGCTTTAATTGCCCTGGCTCAGTGCTAGGAAATCCTCGGAATTGTAGTTTATGGTGGCATCAGAGCTTTTTGACAGAGAAGGCTCATAAAACTACAGTTCCCAAAATTCCCTAGCATTGAGCCAGGGCAATTAAAGCAGCCACAAGTTGGATTATGTCTCTAGTGTGTTTTGGACCTACATGGGAGCTTACAAACTGGCCTTGCACACCTTGATTAGCTCACAGTCTGCTATTGAATGTCCTTGGGGCAGCAGGCTTTAGCATGTATGACTGTTTTCAACCAATTCCCATATGATCTAGACAGAGCCTTGAATTAGCCATTCACCTGAATGGAGAATTGAATTTTGCCGGAAAAAGAAGTGAACTGAGCCCCGAAATCTGATTCTGTTGAAGTATTTTTCTATGTTGTAGAATATATGCAGTTCCATGTTGTAAATATTTTGACAGGTAACATCTCTCACTACTCACAAAGGAGGAATAATAAAGGTAATGGCTCAGTCTACTAGTGCTTTTTGCATAGATGGATTGAAAATTGAAAGTCTGTACTGGGAAGGTGCTATAAAAAGGAGGCCAAAGTTGATCTTCCCTAGCCCTTTTATAGCTGAATAGTGAATTTTTAGAAAGTAATTTATAGTGACAGCAGCACACCATAAATGTTTGGAGGAGGAAAAAGGAAGCACTACCATTGCTCTTCATCATCTCCAGTGTGAAGTTTAAACTTAAGCAGGTCTACCATTAAATTAAGGGAGTCCTGTTTCTTCAAGATATCTGCTAGTTTTTGTTGCTGACTCTTATCAATAGACTGCACTTGGTTTGAGACTTCTGTGTCAATGAAATACATTGAGTCAGCACAGAGGTAGAGAGAGGAGAGAGAGCGCACACAAATGAAGGGTAGAGAGAGGGATTTTGCAGCACTGGGTCTCCTGAGCAAAAACTGGTTCGTTAAGGTAATTTTGGACTCATGCAATAATTTTTTCTCATGTATGAAAATTATCTGCCTACTGACAAGGAATTTAAAGTGGCTAACATTAGTAGCTAACTAACAAGAACCATTACTTCTACCTACTTCTGGGTCTGTATTGCAAATAAATGATGCTACTATGACCTCATATTTCTGAAGTGCTCACCATGCATTAGCTATTGTATAGAATTGGACTGAGATATGGTCCAGAGTGTTTACAAACCCAGAAGGCTTATAATCATACTGCAAAAAGATTGTTTCACTTCCCTCAAGCATCCACATACAACATTTTTTTAAAAAGTTTTTTTTCCTGTTATTTTGGCTGTTAAGCTCCTGGATGGAGGTGAGAAACATGAAAGAGAGGATAATGCTTGAAAAAGAACAGTGTGATTTGGAAAGCAACAGCTAAGAATAAGTGTTTGTTACTTTGAAGGACTATTGGTTAAGATTTTTGCAGCTGTTGAAAGAGGACAATATTGTTGTTGCTGTTGTTGGCTAGTATTCTGTATCTGCTATATGCAGCAGTTAAGTAACGTGTCAGATTTATCCTGTTGTGACATGTAGGCAAGATCCAAAAGCCAATGGGATAAACCTGCCATTGTGAGTCCATCCAGCTACCGAGATACGCAAACAATTTCCAAAGTTTGAATATTTGACTGATCTGGTACACATTCAGCTGATTGGATTTCCTGCTGAAATATCTCCTACCTCTTCACTGGACCCACCTAAGGATTTCATAGCCATCATGACAACTATGGACCTGTTTCAGCCAATATCTGACACTACACATGTAGCTGGGTATACTCTTGATTACCCCTGCCCCCCAGAACAGGGATGATGAAGAGATGGGTTTGAAAAAAAAAAAAAACTCTTTTCATGAACAAATACTGTAGCTATCTAACAGAGTCTATCTTTGTAGAAATGTCATACCTCGGCTTGGATAGGGGAACCCAGCAAAATGGCCAGTCTTCAGAAGTAACTGGGTCTGGAAAGAGTCCTTAATGCTGTACAAGATTTTCCAAAGGCTAGAACAGAACTGTTAAAGAAGAAATTCTTCTTTGCTGCCTTCCTTTCATAAGTACAATCTCATCCAGAGTAGTTGTTTCAGGCAGTCAAGGAATCTCAGGGTAGTGAGAAAGAACGCTGCTGTGATGAACTGGCCAAAAAAAAAAAAAAAAAAAAAAAAAAAAAAAAAAAAATTGCTGAAGAAATCATCTATATGTATTCCCACTTGAAGTCCACATTGAGGGTAAATACAAGGGAATATTGTAATATTTTAATTATCACCATTAAAAAGTTGTCAGAAAGTTTATTTTGATTTGTAGTTGTTAACTTTTCTGTACGTAGTCACCCTCCAGATGTACAAATTTTTCCCAACATTTCTTGACCCTCCAAACATCGTTATTGTAGAAGTCTGAAGATTGTACCTTAAACCACTCTTTCACTTCATGAATGGCATCATTTGTGTTGTCAAATCAGTGACCCTACAATGGATTTTTTTATTTCTGGGAACAAGAAAAAGTCACTTGGTGCGAGGTTGGGAGAATAAGGTGGATGCTGCAAAATCTCAAAGCCACATGCCCCTGCTTTGTTAACTGCAACTTAAGATGAGTGAGCTGGTGCATTGTCAGCTAGGAGACGAATGCCTCTCAAGAGCATACTGTGGTGTTTCTTTTCTGAGCATCTCACAACTTGTCCAGAAGATTGCTATAGTATGTGCCAGTGATGGTTTGTCCCTTTGCAGAGTAATCTGTGAAAATGACTCCATGACAGTCCCAAAAAACTGAGAGCATGACCTTCCTTGCTGATTTTTTCATCTTTGCCTTTTGGGGGGAGGGGAATCAGCATGCTTCAACTCCATGCTCATGGTTTTGGTCTTTTAATCATACTGATAGATCCAAGATTCATCCATGGTTACCAGATGACTAAAAGATTCTCTTCAACTTGTTCCAACAGTGTCAACACCTGTTTTGAAAGGACATACCGTGCATGTTTCTAGAAACATGGAACCATGTGTGCAGACACCTTAGCCATGTGCAGTTTGTCATGAATGATTTCCCACACATTACCATAACTGAGACCAGTTTCATTCATGATCATTTGGATGGATACTACTCTGTCTTCCAGGATTAAACACTCCACTTTCTTTGCTGTGGCCACATTGTCTGTCAATGATGGTCTTCCAGGTTTTGGCTTGTCTGCGAGGGACATGTGACCAGTTTGGAAATTCCTTTTCCACCTCACAATAGTGTCATAAGATGGGCAATCGTTTTCACAAGCTACCATCATCTCATCATGAATTTGCCAGGCACTATTACCATTCAAATGCAGAAACTTTATCATGGTGCGAAGCATTGTTTTTGTCTGCATAAGTTGAATTGCAGTCCAGGTAATACAGAAGTTCTCTTAGTTAGCAGGAAAACCAATTAATTCTTCATGAGGTTATATTCCCCCTGAAAGACCCCAATTCACAGCTTGGGGTACTTCTGGACTCACCTTTGTTTTTGGAAGGACTGGTTGCTGCTGTGGTCAGGTGTGCCTTTTCCTAACTTTGGCTGGTGTGCCAGCTGTGATCCTTCCTAAGTACATTTAGTGACAATATTTCATGCTTTAATTACTGGTCAATTAGATTACTATAAGGGGCTCTGCATGAGGCTGCCTTTGAGGAGTAGCTGGAAGCTATAGCTAGTACAAAATCAGGTGGCCACACTTTTGCCTGGTGTGTACTTGAATCAAATACATTGGCTTCTGATATGTTTCTGAACTCAAATAATGTTGTTGGTTTTAACTTACAAAATATAGTGCCAGGATATCTGCAAGACTTTCTCTCCCCTTCAGTATGAGCCTGAATGCAATTTGATATCCTCAACGAGGCTCTGTAACACATCTCATTACCTGAGAGGTTAGCATAAGTGTACAAGGCAGGGCTTTCTCAGCTGCAGCCTTGACTTGGATCTTCTTGCAGATGACCAAGACTAAATTAATCTGCATGACTGGTAGTCCTTAGAACTAGTTTTAGAGTTTACTTTTGGGGTTGTTTTCATTGCATGGCTTTTGCAAATGAGTTTTTAAAGAAAAGTTCTAATGTGTATTAAAATAATGTTTTTATGTATCATTATTTATTTATTTTATTCATTTATATCCTGACTTTTCCACAGTATTGGGACTCAAGGTAGTATCTCTTGCACATGTCTTTGGGAGACTTAGCAGATGAAGAAGTGATAAATCTTTCTAAGAAAGAAAAAAAGAGAACATATTTTTGACAGTCTATAATATACATTAAACAAGAAAGCTACAAACCCTTCTTTTGTTTCATTCCTTTTTTTATTTCATTGTGTTAGAGGTCCTTTGCTTCTTTTTCTTTTTTGGTAGAAAAAAGTCAATATATTGACCCTCCCCTCTTGTTTAAATGGACTATGACACTGTAAAACAGAGCCTGAAATCTTTGGTCTTGGTATCATAGATATTGTATCTATGTGCAAGCAAGGCTCTGTGCAAAAGATATAACATACTGTACAGGTGAGTGCTCCCAAAAATACTCTAGTCATAAGTTGACTAGGAAGGAGCACTCAAGACACTTCTGAATTATTTAGTTCTGCATGTTATCCTTTAAAAGCTTTTAAAAAAGCACTCCGCAAATACTTCTGCAGTGTCAGCATGTCATCATTCTCAATAGGAAATGAGTTGAAACTGAAAGACCTACAGTAAGAGACAATATGTTAACAGGAGATGTGCATTAACTGTCTTAAAACCCTTATTTTTTACTACTTTAAAATTAGTGGATTAATGAATTTTATCTTTACAAGCTTGACATATTGCCTCCTCCATACGTTTCTTCTTCCAACAGCAAGATTAGTTTTTCTTAGCCAGTATTGCTGACATTCAAAGAGTGATATGAGGCATCTTCATAGACATTTAGGAGATTAGCACATGGTCTTCATTCTCACTGCAATCACATTAGTTAAAGGAAATGTACACATACTGGTTTGGGAGTATTCACTATTTCACATCTCTTCAATAGCGCATTTCAAGCTGCTCCTGCCATTGAGGATTCCCTCATGCTCTCAGCATCACCTTCCTGCCCTATGTCCTACCCAGTATGCCTTTTGTTTATTTTTATTTTTACTACAGTTCCCAAAGTTATGCTAATGCACTTTAATTTAAAAGAAAAGAAAAGAGAGAGGGAGGGAAAAAGCCTCCTTGGGAATAATGATGGGGAAGGGAGACAGGGGGTAGGAGAAGACACTCATACCTCATGACTGCTAATATTCAAGTTGCAATGGTGACATTTCACACCTGTGGACTTTTGGGATAACCGCATGATTTGGAGTTTATTGACAGGTTTTCCCCATCAATTAAAAGGGGCACTCTTAACAACACCTCAAAAGGCAAAGCAGTGATGAGACAGAGATGACATTGTGCAATAACTATTTCCAAAGCAATCCTCTAGCTTTAATAATTGGTTTTAAAGCCTCATGTGATAATCTCCTTAGTTTATGGTGTGTCACTGAACAGCAGTCTCCCAGTTAGTACTATGTTTCAATGACACTGCAGAATCTCCTTCATTTCTAAACACGGTTAAGCTATTGTTTGTAAAACAACTACAAAGTTCCACCATCTAATTTCAATCTGAAATTTTGTTTCCCTTCTTGATTGTCTTACAGCGGGTTGATAATTATATGTGAAAACACATGTACTGTATCATTTGTAGTGCTTCACAAGTGTTTCCACTTCAGAAGTGCATAATTTTGACATATGACTTAGGAGTCATCCTTGACTTCGGAAGGGTGCTTAAATAAGATAGCTTTCTGTGTATATACTCAAGTATTATAATTTGAATTTCTATTTTTAAAAAAGTTTACTAAGGGATAGATCCAGAGATACTTAAAGCAGACCCATGAAAATGAGTAGAAATTAAAGTGATATTAAGTGCCAATATTCTACATTGGCTACATAGTTACAAATGTGTAAATAAGGGCTGAGACAGATGACCCAGTTAAGCTGGCTTCATGCCAGCTTGGAGGCATAGCATTTAGACGTGCCACACACCCAAGCTGGACAAAAGCCATGCTGGTGATTACATGCTGGTTGGCTGGCTTCTATCCAGCTTGGGGGCAGGGCACTCAACCCAGAATAAGCAAAAATCTGACTCTAGAGGCAAAAGGGAGGCTATTTTTCTGCCCCAAATAGGAGCAGATTTTTTCTTCTTTTATTTGGGGAGGAATCTGGCTGGATTGGAACCGTGCATCTGTTTGCTGTGGCCCTGATTCAGCCTTAAAGGGGTGGCTCCAAGTTGCCACTTTTTGGCTGTCTTGGCCCTAAGTAACATCTCCTGGCCTGACATTCCTGCCCTCAGCCCACCCATAATGGCCAGCAGGTGAATCAAAGTAAAGATCTGTTCACCTGCTAGTCAGGGCAATATAAGGAAGACATTTCTGTCCTTCTTTCACCAGTGAGTGAGGATGTGACAAGGGTCCTGCTTTTTGATTTCCATAGCCTTTGTCACTGGTGGGATGGGGACAGAACGATAATTCTCATTTTGCCCCACAAGGCACCTGAACAGATTCTTTCCTCAGCTTTGGCTGATTGCTATTAAGCTGGGTTGAGGAGGGCATTGATATAGTCTTATAGTTTGTCCTCCATATCCGTGGACTTGCCATGAGCAGATTTGAGCATCCGTGCATGGCAAGGCTATAGGGGAGTGGAGTGGAGGAGGAGAAGGAAGGAAAAGGAAGATGAAAGGAGTTGACAAAGGGGATAAGAAGAGGAGGAGAAAGGAGGAGGAGGAGGAGGCAAGGAAGAGGGGGAGGAGGAAGGAGGAAGAGCTGTGGCAGTGGCAATGGGAGAGAGGAAGAGGAAAATAGCTCCCCCCCCACCATGGTGAGAGCAGTAAGGCTGGCGGGGGGGGGGCAGGGGACAAAATGCCATTGTTCTCAATAGTGGTGCAGCTAAGTGGCTGCACCACCATTGAGGTCAATGGGACTCAAACATCTGATTTTAGGGTTTTTCTTGATAAGATTTGTTCAGAAAAGGTTTTGCTTTTTCCTTCTTCTGAGTCTGAGAGAGTGCAACTTGTGCAAGGTCACCAAGTGGTTTTCCATGGTCAAGCTGGAATTCAAAACCTGGTCTTGACTGTTGTAGTCCAATGCTCAAACCAAACTGGATCTCATAACTAACTAGTCTTACTGAATAAAGAGTAGTTACATATCTGTCACTAGGAATTCAATAGTTTACTGTGCCTGTGTCTGGACTCATTAGCTATGCACAACAATAACAACAACAACAAGCAAACAAACAACATGAAATTTAATGGGAAAGTATTTCATATCCCCTTTCACTAAAACTGTAAATAAATCTGAGTCTAAATGGAAAACAACACATGAATCATAACTATAACAATGTACTATTTGTCTGCATAATGCCACAGCATGTCATTTCTGATTATCTGCTTAGAATTAGGTGGAGTGTAATACATCCACCTAATTTATGTTTATGTCAGACTTTGGGGTTTTCCATTTTCTTTTCATTTTTCACCAAAAGTTCCAAGGCTATATGAGGATCTTCAGGTGTTAATAGCATTTACTGGATTTGGGCTTTTTAAAAAAATTATTTACTTTATCTTGTAATCACCTTGAATCAGAGGAGCACTCTTTACTTTTCAAAGAATGAAAGTGCTATACTGTTTTCAATATACTTTTGATGACAGCCCCCACCTCCTGGCAAAATTGGCAAATAACTGAACAAGATGGTCACAATGATAATGATAAGAAGGCAGATGGTAAGAGAGAGATGAGCTTTATCAGTTATTGGGATTCATTGCATACAGAAGACAGTTTAAATGCTCCAGAACTCTAAGACAAACCTGGAGAAATGAAGTACTATCTTCTTCAGTATTCATGACAGGTCCCCTATCTTCCTTACCCTTTTATGGAGTTGTCATTGCCTGTTATTTAGACAGATGGTCTTGCCATTTGAAAATGAAGTAGGGTAATGGTTTATAATAACCTATGGTGGCAATTATATTGCATCACATAATATATATGCCACCAAGGAGAAGGATAATGAAGAGATTAGTGTGACAGATGAAAGCAACATGTTTGTTTTAATAGAATATTGAGTGATTATTGAGTAGGGACACAAGCGCTAATGCAAGTCACTTATCAGTTGCTGAGTTTTGTTGATAAAGTACACATGATAGCATGAAATCCCCAGGACTGGTAATCCACAAATGTTGGGCCTCTTCTCTGGAATCACCAGTGGATTCCAAAACAGCTGTACATACGAAACCTGTGTACTAAACCTGCATCATAGGAGAATAAGAAACTGCCTTACTCAGTGTACTCTTGTTCACCAAAACTAGAACTGTCCATTGTGAAAGACACTACCCCTCCAGAGTTTTTCTCAGGATTCTTTACTAGCTCCACCAGGAATTACAAGCACTGGATTCAGATGAACCTGGGTGTGTTTGTAACAAAGAAAGACTTTAAAAACCTGTCAGATGTCAAACTCCTACCACTTATCTGTTTCCAAGTAACAGGAACGAGGTATTTACTTCACTCAAGTTTTCTTTTAAAGTTGTTTGTCTGAAAAATCCCATCAAATTGAAAGCATTCCATCCACAGATTTTATTCAATTTAGTTTTCTAGCAAGTTTTTAAGTGTAGTGAGTTGGACATTTTGTTTCAGGTGTAAGCAGCAAGAAATATGTAGATGCTTATGATATTAGATTGTTTTTTTAAAAAAAAAAATAAATAACCATTCAGAGTAAAAAGATGCAGCTATTCTAAATAGTAAAAGGTTTATTATTCCAATAAAGAGTTGAAGGAAAGGATATGACACTTTCCTAGATGCTTAATAACTAAAATTGCATTTAGATTCCATAGATACAACTGTTTCTAGTAATGTATTTTTCTAATCACCCATCATTTTGTGAAAGATAAATATATAGAGTCGAAGGCTTTCATGGCTGGCATCCATAGTTTATTGTGGGGTTTTCATCCATAGTTTCTTGTGGGGTTTCAAATAGCTCTGAAGATGCCAACCACAGATGCTGGCGAAACGTCAGAAAGGAACTTTTCTAGAACATGGCCACATAGCCCGAAAACCCCACAAGAAATGATAAATATAGACAGCCAGATGATGCAGAGAAAGGCCTTGTTCTACCTGGTTGGTCTAAAGACCAGTGCTATTCAACATCTTTATCAATGACTTCAATGAAGGAACAAAGGACATGATTATCAAATTTGCAGATGACACCAAACTAGGAGGAGTAGTTAATACCCCAGAGGAAAGGATCAAAATTCAAAATGACTGGAATAGACTAGAATGCTGGGCCAAAACTAACAAAATGAACTTCAACAGGGAGAAATGTATGATACTGCACTTAGATAGAAAAAAATGATTGGGAATAGGGAACACCTGGCTTAACAAGATTACATGTGAAAGGGATCTAGCAGTCCTAGTAGACCACACATTGAACATGAAACAACAGTGTGATGTATCAGGTAAATAGGTCAATGCTATTTTAGGCTGCATGAATAGAGGTACAGTGTCTAGATCAAGAGATTCTCTTTTTAGGGGGAGGGGTTTTTCTATTTTTTTATCCAGATAATGTTTTATCTTAATCTATTTTATTCCATGTAAGCCACCTTGATTGCCCAGATACAAAACTAAAGTTGTTGTTGTTGTTGTTGTTGTTATTTAATAGTGCCACTCTATTCTGCTTTGGTCAGGCCTCACCTGGAATACTGTGTCCAATTCTGGACACCACCATTCAAAAAGGATGTTGAAAGTTGGAGCAGGTCCAGAGGAGGGCAATCAAAATGGTGAAGGGTCTGGAAACCATGCCTTATGAGGAAAGACTTAGGAAGCTGGGTATGTTTAGCCTTGGAAAGAGAGCCTTGGTTAAGAGCACTGTTTAAGTATTTAAAGGGGTGTCACATTGAGGATGGAGCAACTGTGGTGGAGTCTCCTTCCCTGGAGGTCTTTAAACAGGGGCTGGATAGCCATCTGTCAGGGATGCTTTGATTGTGATTTCCTGCATGGCAGGGAGTTGGACTGGATGGCTCTTGTGGTCTTTTCCAGCTCTATGATTCTATGATTCTAGGAGGTCTGATCAGGTGGGTGGATAGAAGAAGGTATGTAAAGAGGAAGACATAGTCCCATTCAGCCACAAAATGTTTCTTTTAAAATCTTCAAAGAAGAAATCATCACATATCTCTGTCCTTGATAATGACCAATATTTCAAAAGTGCCATTTTTAAGTGAGAACATGCTCCTGTTAGTTTTACTGGACCTTTCAGTGGCATCCAGTGCCATCAATCATGTGCTAGTTTTGAAATACCTGTAAAGGACCCCTGCATATCCATGACCATTCACTGCCTAAAACTCTTCCATCTGGAAGCTCTAACTGCTTTGGCTAAGTACTGAGGTAAACATTACATCTTCCAGCACCTGTAGAATGGTAGAATTCAAAGATTACTGTATCTGTGTTAGTCTGGATCAGTATGCAAAGGGCACCTTTCATGTTAACTGAGAGAAAGAAGTTGGTAGCACAAGCATTCACAGACTTAAGTCTACTTCATCAGATGCATGGAATGAAGTGTCTTAGGAACTGTGAATGAGCAGGTTATATATGTGAATAGCGACCCACGCTAAGCCCAGTTAACACCCCAACCTCACGAGGGTTGTCCTGGCCAGTTTATCACATTTCCTTTCTGGTTCCCATCTAGCATCACAATACATTCTACAAGAGATGGTCATCCATCCACCTTTAATATGGTTACCTACTCACCTTGGCTTTAGGCAACATCTTTCTTCCTTTTCTTTGTCTCCCAATGGCCATCCATCACTAAGACTGGTCTTATCACCATATCCACAAGTTTTGCGTTTCTATTGCTATTCACACAATACAACCTGCTCATTCATAGCTATAAAGATTTGTTCCTAGGCACTTGAGTCTATGAAAAGTTAGGCTACCAGCTACTTTCTCTCAGTTAGTCTGAAACAGGCTATGAGATCCCTTGTGGTGAAATGGGAGAGTGATGGTTATCCTCAGCATCCTGCATGACATGAACCTACAGAGAACCAACTCCCATGTGGTTAAATCCTTCATATAAAATGCTTTCTTGTCTGGCATGTCTACTGTAAGTGGTAACAAGTATGAGATCACCTTGCCTTTTATATAATATTTTACAGCATTATAATGCACAGATTTTTTCTTGCTTGGGATGGTTTCCCTGTTAGCCTAGTGAGTCAGGGAACAGCTGAGGCAGTGTGGTATCTACTGTATAACAAAGTTCTGTTGTTTTGTGTCTTTTAATAATCTGAATGTTTTATAGATTTATAAAAGAATAAGCCTCTCTTCTATCATGCGTAAATAACATGTATTAGCTAATGCATGAAATTATTTCAAATGTAGAATTTGCCTTTTGTTCCACTCCCAACACACTTATTGTTTTTATATACACAATGGAGGAAGTGGCTGCCATTATATCATCTGGTATTTCCTTCATTTAGTGATGGGGATAAATTATAATTGGGGAATTATAGTTGGGAACTTCAGAAAAGTATGCACCCTTAAATTTTGGGAATCTCTGAGTCACTGGATGTAGAATCCACAATCACCCCCCCCCCCAAGACATTATGGTTCAGTGCCAGCCCTCTTGGTTCCCTCCTCTTTTCCATGTTTCCTCAAGCAGGATGTGTGTGGTTTTTTCCTGTGTTGAAACTGGAACATGATGGCTCAAGTGGTTAAGAGGCTGAATCTGTTGATTGCATGATCGGCAGTTTGGCAGTTTGAGGCCTAGGTGCTGCATGATGGGGTGAGCTCCTGTCACTAACCCCAGTTTCTGCCAGCCCAACTGTTTGAAAGTTTGCAAATGCAAATTGATAAATAGGTACCACTTCAGTGGGATGGTAAACAGCGTTCTGTGCAGTCATGTGGGCCACATGATTGCAGAGTTGTTTTTGATAACTCTGGTTCTTCAGCTTAGTAAAGGAGATGAGCATCACCCCCTACAGTAGAAAATGACTTGACAACCTTGGACCTTATCAGACGCCGGAAATTGGAAGTATAATCCAATGGCAATCTGAACGCAATCATGGGGTTTCACGTTATTGCGAATTAAAGTATCTCACGCAATCTTGGGCAAAAGGGAAGTCATTCCAAACGCAATCATGGGTTTTATGTTATTGCGAATTAAAGCATCTCATGCAATTTTGGGTAATGGGGGTTCATTTTTGGGTAATGGGAAGTAATTCTGAATGCATTCCAAATGCAATAGGAATTCATGTGAATTCGTTAAACTAGTGAATTCACATGAATTCAAATTGGCTCCATTTGCAATAAAGAGAAATTCCTCCCATCTGATAAGGTCCCTTGTCAAGGGGGAATACCTTTACCTAGAAACTGATAGCAGGCCTCAAGGTGGGAGGATATGCAAAGAGGATTAGTATCTGCCTGATTAGTGATCATTCTCTGCTGGGACCCTGGGTGGTTTCTATGCAAATGCAAATGAGAAACCACCCAGGGTCAGGGGGTTTCCCAGCAGAGAATGATCACTAATCAAGCAGACACATATCAACATGCAAATCACTCCTCTCTACCCAGGGTCACACAGTATGCATGTATGTACACACACACACACATACATACACACACACACAGAGCTCTTTTCTAGACCAACATTCTCCAAAGATGCCAGCCACAGATACTAGTGAAACATCCAGAATAAACTCTTCCAGAACATGGCCACATAGCCTGAAAACCCTGACAAAAAACTATATAGATAATAAATGTAAAAAAAATGTAAATTGGTCATATGACTTTTTTACATCCTTGAGCTACTGTCCATAGGGTCAATTGGTGAGCCAGGATTCTAAGACTGCATCCACACTGCAGAAATAATCCAGTTTGACACCACTTTGTCATGGCTCAATGCTATGGAATTCTGGGAATTATAGTTTTGTGAGACATTTAGCCTTCTCTACCAGAGAACTCTGGTTCCACAACAAAATACTGTTCCTAGAATTCCATAGTATTGAGTCTTGTCAGTTAAAGTGGTTTCAAGGTAGATTTTTTTCTGTAGTGCAGATGCAGCCTAAGAAACAAAATTGAAGTATTCTAGTTTTCAGTAGGTCAGCTCTGTCTATGAGAAGGGAGGCTCACAATTCTCAGCGGATCAAGGAAATCTAGCATGTGTAAAGCAAACCTAGCCTTGCTGTTAATCTTCAAAGACAGTGGAATTCTCATGAGATCAGAAAACATCTCTGAACTCACTCCAAGCATGTTTTTAAATATCTCCTGAAGGCTTAAATAAAAAAAGAAGAAAAATATAGGGGAAAATGTACAAAAACTGTTGAGAGATAGTTCAGTAACTAGTTAACACTAGTAACAATATTCAGTATGATTTCACTGAATTCACACAGTTAGCAGAACTTCTGTGTAATGAAACATGTTGTCTTTTTTCCAATTACAGTGGTCCCCCGGGTTACGAATTCCCCGGGGTACGAAAACCCCGGGATCCGAAAGAGCCGGGGCTGGAAAAACGGCCCCAGGTTACGAAAAAAACCCCAGGTTCCGAAAAAAAAAAAGCGGCGCGAAATTCAAATTTGACACAGTTCATTCCTATACTTACAGTGGTCCCCCGGTTTGCGATCTTTTTCGGTTTACGAAAGTGGTGCTGGAACAAATTACTTTCGTAAACCGGGGGACCACTGTACCTTTAATCTCACAGAACTTCTTTGGAGCCCAAATTTAAGAGGACAGATATTAAAATTGGCTTAACACCCAGGTATTTTTCACTATTCTGCATTCTTGACAAGTGATTTAAAATTACAATGCAAAAGTTACAATGTTGTGATGACATGAATGCATGTGATTATGTTGTTGAAGAAGTGAGAGTAAAGTTGGGGGGGATTTAAAGGATAGCGCTGACAGGAAGGCAGTCCTTCCTATTTTGAAGTGTCAATAGCAAACACCAAGGAAATGGCGTAACTTAAGGCTAAGTTAAAAAATGGGAATGGTCCTGTCCTTTATCTTTGATAGTGTGCTTTAAATTGGTAGCCACTTCACCATCTTTCTATGAGTTTGGCATGCTACCATGATATCTAGTCTGGTGATAAAATTCTGTGAATAATTCAGTCAACAAATAAGTACATCAATTTGGTTTGGTTTGGTTTTGGAGTTTATATAGCTTAAATGCAATTGCTAGCTCCCATGGGAGGCCCATTCAGTCAATGAAATTTACATAAGTGATGATTTATCATTCATCACTTGATTCTAATCTAGCTGGAACTAACATTAGCTCTCATTTTAATAATTGTATTAACAGTGTTATTTTGAAATAACATAAAAACTTAAAATTCTGTCAAAGCCCCTTAATCAAGAACATTTTTTTCTGTAAAAAGGTATGGTACAAATAGATAAAGGTAAAAATATTCCCCTTTGACAAGGTTGTCAAGTTGTGTCCGACTGTAAGGAGCGGTGCTCATCTCCATTACTAAGCTGAAGAGCCAGCGTTGTCAAAGACTACTCTGTGGGTCATGTGGCAAGAACATTGTTTACCTTCCCACTGAACTGGTGTCTATTTATATACAGTGGTCGCCCGGTTTACGAAATTAATTCATTCCAGCACCCCTTTCTTAAACTGAAAAGTTTGTAAACCGGGCCCCCTTAAACCAGCCCCCGCACCATTTGAATTTCTCGTCGCTTTCTTTTCTTAAACCGGGGGTTTTTCCATAAACCGGGGCCGTTTTTCCGGCCCCAGCTCTTTCTTAGACCGGGGTTTTCATAGGCCGGGGGATTCGTAAACCGGGGGACAACTGTACTTGCAATTGTATGCTTTTGAACTGCTAGGGTGGCAGAAGCTAGGACTAGTGATGGGAGCTCACCCCATCATGTGGCACTTGGGCCTCGAACAGCCAACTTGCTGATCTTGCAATCAATGGACTCAGCATCTTAATTGCTTGAACCATACTTTTATCCATAATCCTTTTATCAACAAAGAGTGCTCATATATTTTGGATATTTTTTTCCTTTAATTTTGTACTGCAGATTGTCTATATCATGTGGTTTTACTTGCATTTTATGCTATATCTGTAAACCACGACGAGAGCCACAGCTGAAGAAAATCTAGCAAATAGTTTAAATAAATAAATACAATGAGAAAATAAGGCAGAATCCATCCCTGGACAGAGGTAACTGTCTATCTCAATCCGTGAATTTACTGTGAGAAAGCAATTGCTTAAGCTCTGGTTTATAGGAAGTTTGTTTTAGAAAAAGCTAGTGTTTGCAGCAGTTGCAACAGGGAAATGCAAAGCTGGGAGGTGGGGAATCATTTGGGACTTTTCACAGTAGATGCAGTGATATTATTAGCTATAGTGTCAAGTAAATCCCCATCATGCCTGCTCCACTCTGGCAAGTCAAGGAGACAATGAAAGTATATACACACCCCATATTACATAGTTATGCATTATATGGATTCACTTATATGTGAAGACTCCCCCCATGTTACTCACACTATCCTGTGCTCTCTGTGTTATCTGGTGCTTCTTGTGCTGCTCATGCTATCCAATGCTGCTTGTGTTATATGATGCTGCTTATATTAACTTATGTTTAGCCTTGAGTGACTCATGCTGGTGAAGTGGTCATGGTGGTGAAGGGGTCATGTGGTGAAGTGGTTGTGCTGATGAATAATGCTCCCAAAATGCAAGAGTGGTGTTGCCAGCAATCTGGATAAGCCAACTAAAATCCATAAAGTGCTTTCTTTAAGTGAGAAGGTGAAAGTTCTGGACTTAATTAGGAAAGGAAAAAAAAACATGTTCTGAGGTTGCTAAGATCTATGATAAGAATAAATCTATTCATTAAATTCTGAAGAGGGAAAAAGAAATGTGTGGTAGTTTTGCTATCGCACCTCAAACAGCAATAGATAAGTCCCAGGTGCATTATAAGTCTGTAGCTAAACTGGAGATGGACTTAAATTTGTGGGTGTAAAACTTGGCCAGAAAATATGTTCACATTGATGGCAAAGTATTTCATCAGAAAGCAGTGAGCCTGTGTTAAGATTTCAGCAGGGCATCCCCTGGAACAACTGCCACCAAGCCATTTACTGCAGGTAGCACGCAGATAGCTGCACAGATTTAGAGAAAGGCATGGGCTTAAAAATGTCAAACTGACTGAAGATGCTGCATCTGTCAATTAAGAAGCTGCTGCTGTATTTCCCAAACAGTTTAAGAAGTTGATTCAGGAGAAAGGATGTCATCCAAAGCATGTGTTCAATTGAAATGTAACTGGAAAAAACATGCTCACTAGAACCCACATTAAGAAAACTGCAAAGGCGGCACCAGTGCATAAAGCATGGAACAATAGATTAACTATGTGACAGTTCTGCAGAGCTCATGATAAAGCCACACATAGTGTACTGACTGAAGACCACACATAACAAAAACAAGCCTCATCTGCCCATGTTCTGGCAGAATAATATGAAAGCATGGGTGACCACCATCTTGTTTATCCAATGGTTTCACCAATGTTTCATCCCAGGAGTAAAAAAGAAAGAAAAGAAAAAAGAAACAAAACAAAACAAAACAAAACAATGTTTGCATTTTAAAGTCCTGTTAATAGTAAACAATGCATCCAGCCATCCTGGATCTGTTTACTCTGAAAATGAAGATGTCAATATTGTTTTCTTGCCTCCCAATGTAACATGACTGATCCAGCTCCTCTATCGGGGATCATTCATTTTGTCAAGGCTAAATACATCTGCCTGGTATCTGATTGCATTGTAACAGCAATTGATGCAGACCTTAATGTGGACATCATGCAGTGCTGGAAATCCTTCACTATTGCTGACACCTTAACATTAATCAAAGCTGCAATGGATGAATTAAACCCAGAAACTGTAACTGTCTGTTCTGCTGGAAGAACTTATGGAGAGACATCATGGAAGATCTTAATGCCAACCTGGGGATTTATGGAGAAGTTAGGAGGATTATTGATACACCAAGACAACTTGGTGGCGAAGGGTTTTCTAAGCTGCTGGATGAGGAAGTGAAGGAACATATCAACAGCCATGAGATTAAATTTTTTTCAGAGGAAAAGGAAGAAGAAGAATGAGAAGTAGTACCAGTCATGTGAACATTAGACAAGGTTGCTGAACTGTTTCAAATTGCACAGATATTAAATGACAAAATTATAGAATACAATCCTTGGATGGAATGCAGCATTAAAACCACCCAAATAATCAGTTTAGGATTACAACCTCTGGGTCGACACTTTGATGAGTTGAAAAGAAAAAGGCAACAACATCCCATTAAAAAGCTTTTCCAAAAAAATTCAGGAGCTGAGGATTCCCAACTATTGACAATGGACTATCATACACAGGCCAATTGGGGGCAAACTGGTTAAATCCTGTGCAAAAGCCGGTTGTTTTTCAGACACATTGATGTCAATGAGAAATAATGTGGCATTAATTCAAAAGGAAAGTCGACAACCCCCCCCTTTTTTTTTTTACTTTCTGAAGTTCCGTGAAAGTAAAAAGGAGGGGGTTTTGTCACCTTTCCATTTGGATTAATGTCACGTTATTTCCTATTGATGCCAACATCCTCTGGAAAACTTTTGCAGATTATTTTTACTTTCTGTTTGGGTTAACACCGAACGTCGTGTAAAAAACAACCCACTTTAAATCCAGTTTCTGCACAGGAACCATGCTGTGTGATAAAGTCAAGTGTCTGCTTCTGATATTGATCAACAATGTCTGCTCCCATCAATATCAAACCATTGACCTCGTCCTAGTGCTACAATCCAGGACAAAACTCCTTCTGATTAAATTGCCCCCTGTCACCAGAAAGTCAATACTCATGGTTTTTGGGAGCCACAACACTTTTGTTATTCATTTCAGGTAAGAAAAACAATGGTCCAGATTATATACAAATTTTGTATTATGCAAAGTGTCCTGAAATGAATCCCTCATGTAATACAGTCTCCTGTGGTAATTTCAGATTTTCTAATTGTGACAGAGAACATATAGACCATCAAAGAATGAGGTAAATATTTAAGCAGAGTCTAAATGCTTATTTTCTTTTTCTGTGATAAAATTCCTACATCATTCTAGCTATTTAAATGTCTTTTGTAAGATGGTTTTCTAGAGGTTGCATTTTCTGGCTGGAAATATCTTGTTAAAGCTTAATATGTTTTATTAATTGAGAGACAGACAAATTGCTGTACTTTTAGGAAAGGGAGTCGTGAGATCAAGTTCTAGTCCCCCAGTGAGTTATTTAAACTTAGGGGGTGAGTTTGGGCCAGTTATGTTCTTTCAGCTATCCCATTTCATAGGTTTGTTGTGAAGACCATGTACAGGTCCTTCTGTGCCTGGCAGAAAAGAGAGAAGTATAAAAGTAATATATTAGAGTTGAAAACAATAAGAAGTAAGTACCAAAGAGCCCAATAAGGATTCATCTCAAGTCACTGTGCATAAAATTAGCAGTCAGGCTGAGCCTAATCAGCCTGGTGTCTTGTTAGGTACTGCTCATTTTTCAGGTATATATGTGTGTACATACTGTCAAATTGCTCCTGCACTTCAAAAAAATGAGATTACACTACTTGATTTGATTCAAAAATGGAAAAAAAAATGAGAAGGGAGAGGGAAGAACTTTGTCAAACGTATAAAAATAACGATGCCTATCCTTCCCTTTGTTTAGTGCAATCACAGCTAAGATGCCAAAATATCTGAATGAGAAGTTTTTAAGAAGAATTTTTAAATTTTAAAGTTAAGATGGATGATAAAGGATAAATCAGTAGTTTCCTCTAGAAGTGAAGCTGGGATGAAAATGTATACCAGAAGCAATGTGTGGGTGTATAAGCTGAAGGAAGGTTGG
The DNA here is from genome assembly GCA_034509955.1 of Urosaurus nigricauda. Lineage (NCBI taxonomy): Eukaryota > Metazoa > Chordata > Lepidosauria > Squamata > Phrynosomatidae > Urosaurus > Urosaurus nigricauda. Next base: position 143,406,843 of record JAOEGL010000001.1, on the reverse strand, counting down.
TAAGGAAATTGGTATGCATGCATTCTCATTTCAAATGTGCTTTCTTCCATTTAGCTACTTGGGAAGTAGTGTGGCAATCACTCACAGAAGCATGAAAAACTGGGATCAGTTATTCTGATATTCCAAACAGGATATTTGTATTCACAGGAAAGAAAAATGGTTCATTTTGCAAAGTGCTGTGTGAAATATCATTTTACTGGCATAATATCGCTTTATGATGAGCATCTTCTCCCAGCATGTGAGCTTTATGGATTCAGCTTGATGTAAGCAGTGAATTACAATACTACACACAGAGCCTGTTGTACTGGTGCTTTTCTTACTTCAACCAGCATTATCTGAATGATACGTCCAATTAAGGTTGACCTAAAGGATGTTGTTAGATTTGTTCACCTGTGCAAAGAGTTCATAACATCTGAAATATCTTGGGGTTTCCACTCAAGTAATATCTTTGTTAGAGCAAGTCAAAGGCACAAAATTCTCGATGCAAACTGTTGAAAATGCACACATTTCTTCATCAGGCAAAATGTGCTGGTTTGAATGTTCAAGTTTGAGTTTTCAAACTTTGTTTTTCAAATAAGAACCATATGTTATTGCTCTTCTTTTATTGTCCCATTCCGAGTGATAAAAAATCCATAGGAGAGAGGTGGCATGATGAGCCAGTTTAGACAGTCTGTGTACCGGCATACCCTCCAACTGTCCAAGTCTGGCAGATATAGGGGCTTTCTAGATTGGCAGGAAAGTGTGACATGAAGTTGCCTTTTCCTTAATGCTTAGCAGCTGCACCACAGCCTTTAGATGGAGCTGCACTGTTCCGCAGTTTTTAAAAAAGAAGCTGGGAAAACCAGCACCTTTTTAAAGGCGTTTCTTCTCCCCTAAAATGCAAAAAAAGCGTTTTCATGGCACACTTTTCCTTTATCTCATCTAAAGGCTAGAGTTTCATGCAGCCATAAACACACTTCTTTTTGCCAATCTAGAAATCCCCATAGTCCTGATTAATTCCCATGGAAGTATAAAATCTTAGATTTGGAAGAGAACACCATGACCATCTGGTCCAACCCCCTGCCATAAAAGAATACACAGCTAAAGCACTCCAGAAAGATGCTTATCCAATTACTGGTCAAAGAACTCAAAGAAGAAGATTCCACTGTTGAATATGAGCTTGTATTCTGCTGCTCCAGAGGCTACAACGTGAGCCAGCAGATTCAAATTACAAGAAAAGATACTGAAAGAGCTGCAGTAAAACACTTAGAGAGTGTTTTGGTGGTATAGAAATGTAAAGTACTGTTGCTATTGCAGGGAATCTCTTTTTTTGTAATAAGAATCCATTGGTTCATGTTCTAGACTATGGAGCAGCAGAATACAAGCTTGCTCCTTCTTCTACATATTTTTTCAGATATTTAAAAATAGCTGATCTGTCATCTCTCAGTCTTTTATTCTGCGAGCTAAACATGCCCAGCTCCTTCAGTCATTCCTCATAAGCTTGATTTCCAGACCTTTGATAATCATAGAGGCTGTGCAGACCACTGCAGCCCTGATCTGGCCTTTCCAGTGGCTCCTTTTTGTACCCTGGAAAGGGTGTGATAGCTGCAGCACTGCAGCTTTAAGGTGCTCCTTTGGCACTATGTCATGTGGACACAGAACCAGAGGAGCACTGTGACACTATGTAGCTGGTGTGCACAGCCCCTTAGTTGCATTTCTCTGGACACATTCCAGTTTGTTGGTATTCTTCATCTGTGGTGTCCAGAACTGGAAACAGTATTCCAGCTGATATCTAACCAAAATGGAATAGAGTCGCACTACTACTTCCCTTGATATGGACATTATACTCCTGTTTATGCAGCCTAGAATTGCACTGGCTTTTTTGGCTGCAGCAAAAGAGTTTTTACTCATGTTTAGCTTGGGACCTACTAAGACCCCTAGATTCTTTGCACATGTAGTACTTTTGAGCCAAGTGTCATCAATCCTATATTTGGGCATTTCATTTTTTCTGTCTAGATGTAGTAAAGGTAAAGGTTGTCCCTTGACATGAATGTCTAGTCATAACTGACTGTAGGGAGTCATCTCCATTACTAAGCCAAAGAGCCAGCATTGTCTGAGGACTGCTCTAGTGGTCATGTGACCAGCATTACTGCACCAAATGCTGTTACCTTCCCACCAAAGTGGTACCTCTTTATCTATGTTTATTTGCATGATTTCGAACTGCTAGGTTGGCAGAAGCTGGGACTAATAACAGGAGCTCACCCCATCATGCAGCACTCAGGCCTCGAACTGCCAACCTTCCGATCTTCTGATTGTCAGAATTGGCATCTTAGCCACTAAGCCACCACATCCCTATATGTAGTAGGACTGTTGAAATTCATTTTGTTAGTTTTGGCCTAGATTTCCAATCTGTCAAAGTCATTTTGAATTCTGTTCCTGTCATCTGGGGTGTTAGTTAGCCTTCTCCCAATCTGATGTCATCTGTAAATTTGATAAGCAGGCTTTCTATTCCATTATCTAAATCATTTGTAAAGATCTTAACACTGTGCTCAAGACAGAACTCTGAGACACCACACTAGTCATTGCTTTCCAGGATGAAAAGCAACAACTGGTAAAGCACTGTCTGGGTTTGGTCTGTCAACCAATTACAGATCCAGCTAACTGTAGCACTGTCTAGTCCATAGTTCACCAGTTTGCCTGCAAGAATATCAACGGGGACTTTTTCAAAGTGTTTCTGAAATCAAAATATACTACAGCCACAGTATTTTCCTAATTAGAAAGATTGTAATTCGAGAGAGAAAGAGAGAGAGAGAGAGTTTGGGATTACTTGTTTTGGAGAAGCCCATGCTGATTCTTAGTAATCACAGCATTACTATATTCTGTTGTCCCACTTTTTCAGCTACATTCAAAATACCCCAGTTTCTTTCTCCTGCTCTAAGTTTTCCCCCTTGTCCATTGCTTACTTCAGTTGCTACAAACTGAATTCAAAGTGCAAAAGTAGTTTGTACTCAATGAATTTAGACTCAGACCAAAAATGCTTGTTAGCATGTGTATTTTTCCTCATTAATATGTTTTGTTATCTTGACCACATTCTAATGTTGCTTGTTTATACATGTCCCAGTTTTCATTAGTGATGTGTTCAAGTGCTTCCTCTGTGAATCACAGGACAAAATTTAGACCATATGACACTAACATCCATTTTCCTTTCCGTGCTTCTTAACCATCTGCCATCTCATGAAGAAATGTGTTTTGAAAGCTTTCTCAAAGAATTTTATGGCTTTGAGGAGCCCTTCTACATCACACAGCTATATGAAATCCTAGGATTAGGAGATGAATTTTGAATTCTCAGCCAGAGAACTTTAGTGCCTCTACATATGCCAGGATCCCAAAGGATGAGGCCATGGTAGTTAAATTGAAATAAATGCAGTATAATTCTGTAGTGTGAAAGAGGCCTTGGCCAACTAATCGAAAATTTGACCAGAATATGGATTTTGGAATTTATCTTATGAGAGTGGATCCTCACATGAGCATCAGCACCAATTCAGTGCAGTGCTAAACCATACTGATTTCAGTGGAACTTAAAAGTGCACACAACCATGCACAGGGTTGCAATTTAAGGACTGCACCTGACCTTGAGGTGATGTCATTTATTAAATAGCAAATACAGCTTTTCACAATTTGTCATTCAAACACACAGGGAAATAAACAATTTTACTCTTTGAATTTTAAGACAGAAGTCTTAGCTAAATGGACTGTTCCCAGCAAATTGAAGCAAGCTGCTACTTTCCTAGATGGGCTAGAGATCTGCACATGTCCCTTTTCTCTTGCCTGGAGCTAAGCCCACCAAAACTGGAGAATTTGCACACTTTTCTCTCCACCTGGAGAGGATCCATGAAAACTTGGGACTCTTGCCCAGGCCCTGAAATCTGGCAACCTTGGCACAGAAGCATACTCTTTCCAAAGTGTGAGTAAATAGAAGAGAAATAATTTCAGGAGGTGGTGTGAGCATTGCTTTGTTTACTATCACTCCATTACAAATTTGACAGATGCTAATAAATAATGATTGCCTGCTTTGCAATATCAATTTATTTGTAAATTACAGAGCAAATTGATTTTGCATTTAACAAAAGTATTGGGCAATTAGTCGTGCAAATTGCTTTGATGTCTCAGGTATATTTTTTTCACGATCCATTGTGATTAGATAACACTTCAGGCACATTAACAATAAGCTGAAGGAGAGGGAAGGATGAAAATAACTGACTGGTTCATCCAGCCCATCTCTTTCCAGCAGGATTATTCCCCAATGTGCATGTACTGGCCTGTCTTTCTAGTCTAATTTTAAAATGACCAAGTGATGGGGGCTCTTTTGGAAGGATTAGTTCACTGGTGCAGTCATCTGTCTCCTTAGACAAAATGTTTTATTGTTCAGACTTTATGGAGTTAGAGGCTCTTACTAAATTCAAGGAAAGTAGGGCTTAAGCCTCAGCCAATGTACTGTACTTTTCAGAGTTTTGGGGTAGGTTTGGTGGCTTGAAAAAACAAACCATGTCTATTAAAAGAAGTCTGCATCAATATGTAGCTATATATGAGTCTTCAGAGGTATGATATGGGATATTGACTCTGGATAATTCAAACATTAAAGCTTTATGAAAAGCTTGAGAATTTGTTTTCATTGTTTTAAAAAATTATCCCAGACTAAATTTAAACCAACAGCTTTGTGGGTTGTGAATTCAGCTGAATTAGGGTTGCCAAATATCAGGGCCTGATCCTGAGTCTCCAGTTTTTGTTGGTTATCTCCAAGCAGGAAACAAGCGTGAGTGTCTCCTAGTTTTGGTGGGCTGGGAAAGACGAAAGGGTTGTTTGCAAATCTCCAGCTCAGTTAATAGAGCACTAGCATACTGCATTATTACAAGACTTAATTGATTTGTTGATGCAACTTGCAAAGACTTTCCAAAAGTCTTTGTAGTTACTTACTTAGCACCCAGTCATTGTGGTACCAGGGCTCACCCTCCACTGTGCACTTTATTCACATCTGGCCAGAAATGAATAGACCAAATCAAATGTTCTTACCCCATCTCCCTAAGTAAATGGGAAGAGATATACACTCATCCCTCCATATTTGCAGCTTTGATATTTGTGGATTTGATTATTCACTGATTTGATATGTTCTCTCTAGGAATATCTAGTTCCTCCAGTGCAACTCTGTGGTCAACTTTAACTAAATGTTGCACTGAAAGACTTAAGAGATTCCTAGAGAGAATACTCTACTATGCATTTGTAGCTTCTCCAGTGCAGTTCTATGGTCAGTGTCTGTCAGACATTGACCACAGAGTTGCACTGGAGGACCTAGAGATTCCTAGAAAGGTGTCCTCTCAGGTAAAAACATGGTGTTTTTGTCAAACTTTGTTCACTTTAAGGGTTTCTTCTTTCCTGTGGAAGTTGTCAACAAAGCAACAAGAAATGCTGGTGTCATGGCAGAGTGGGGGCATGGTGACCACTCTGTTCAATAGGAAAGAAGAAACCCTTAAAGTGAACTAAGGGGCTCAACACACCCGAGTTTTATGCTGGCATGGGAGCAGTGTGGGGGTGGTGTATGTATACCAGCTGCCCCAACTCAGCCCTCATGCTGCCCCCACAGCACCTACCTGACCAGTTGGTTGGTGGCTTTACATGTAGAGCACCAAAGAAGCAGCGAAAAGCCACCGCCCTTCCAGCTGGAATGCCCTCTCTGCATCACAGAAAGGCCAGATCGATGCTGCGGCGTGTAGTCACCGTAGCTCTGATCTGACAAGGAAAGGGGCAGCTGCAGGTCATTCCAAAGGGGTGGTCTGTTGACTCCCAAACTTTGGCTACCAATCCTGAAAAACACCAAAATTGAGACCCAGCAAAATGTAAATGAAAACCACCCAGGATCAGGGGTTTCCCAGCAGCCATGGATCACTAATTAAAAAGACACAATTCCTCCTTGCATATTCTCCCACCCTGAGGCCTTGCCATTCAACAACAGAACAATACACAGATTAACATGTAAATCACTCCTACCAACCTAGGGTCACATAGTTTATATATATATATATATATATATATATACCCCACTCACTTCCATGCCAGCAATCTCTGAGGATGCCAGCCACAGCTACTGGCGAAATGTCATAAATAAACTCTTCTATTGTTTACAATCATGCTGATAGTGCTACAATCATGAATTTATAGCATAAGTTAATACAAAGCAGTTATGGATCTAGGTTATGAATCCATAACTGCAATGTAAAATGCCAGCCCTGATATCTGTTTGTGTATGTCTGTTTGAATGATTGATTGTGCACAGCTGTGGTTGGTACTTAATTCATAATGTTTAAAAATATCACCAGGTTCCCAGGTCTCAGGTTTTGCCATGGAAATCTAAAGGCAGGTCTGGGATGAGTCTAATCTGGCGACCCTACAGCTGACACGGTCTGGGGTATGCGTGCTTCTTACCCTTGTTGAAGGGCCAAACAGGCAAGTAAGCAATATTTTTAGGCTCACTGCTGTTAAGCAAAACATAGGGATTGTTGTCCAAGAACACTTCCTAGGTTCAAACCTCCAAAATAGCTTAGGGTTGTAAACTAGATACAGATCTATCTGGAGATGCCAGATCTGGGCTGGGTTATCCATGTACTATTTAGTTCCAGGCTGCACTACAGTAGGGGAATATAATTTCCTGGTGCAAACTGTGGCTGCCTAGATGCTTATTCAATTATTAATTCAGTTTTGTTTTATATTATAGTTTATTTATGTTTTAATATTAGAATTCTTGTACTTTTATTTCTACCTCATTTTAAAAATATTTTGAACCACCCTGACTGCCTGGTTTATACACGAAGCAACAAACAAATAAAATACTTCTTACTTGTTACTCCATAATAGTCAGGTGTCAAATTCCTCCTTTATCTCCCAAGCTAGAGTTTATGGCCTCTTTGAGTTCTAAGCCATTTTGAATGCCAACTTTAGAAAAAAGTAGAATATAAATAAAGACAATATTATAATAATAATACAATCCACCTTTTTAAGACCATCAGTTTTCACTTTGAGCTTTTAGTCCTCTGCCACTACAAACTCACTTTTTTTTTATCTTGCGGTATTGCTGAACCAAATAGCCAGCATTTTGGTGAGATGCCTACATTGCCAGTGTTCTCCAGCTGTGATGTGGCCATTTACTTCAAAGTGATCACTGTGCATGAAATACAAAGCTATGCCATACTATTTTATTTCCCAGGAGCCTATTCACTGTGGTTGAAAACAATTATCATATGGAAACATGGTTGGTTGACTGTAGCGCAATAAAGCTTTTCTCAGTAGGTGTATGGATCTGAAGCTCACATTATTAGTAGTAAAAGATATAATAGGAAACTTTTCAATTCATTTGTGTTTTATAAATCATTGTTCAATATAATGTCTCTGTCATTTCAATTAGTCCTAGAATCATAGAATCATTGAGTTGGAAGAGACCACAAGGGCCATCCAGTCCAACCCCCTGCCATGCAGGACCTCCAAATCAAAGCATCCCCGACAGATGGCCATCCAGCCTCTGCTTAAAGACCTCCAAGGAAGGAGACTCCACTACGCTCCGAGGGAGTGTGTTCCACTGTCGAACAGCCCTTACTGTCAGGAAGTTCTTCCTAATGTTGAGGTGGAATCTCTTTTCCTGCAATTTATATCCATTGTTCCGCGTTCTAATCTCTGCAGCAGCAGAAAACAAGCTTGCTCCCTCCTCAATATGACATCCCTTCAAATATTTAAACAGGGCTATCATATCACCTCTTAACCTTCTCTTCTCCAGGCTAAACATCCCCAGTTCCCTAAGGCGTTCTTCATAGGGCATGGTTTCCAGACCCTTCACCATCTTAGTTGCCCTCCTTTGGACCCGCTCCAGTTTCTCCACATCCTTTTTGAATTGTGGTGCCCAGAACTGGACACAGTATTCCAGGTGGGGCCTGACCAAAGCAGAATAGAGTGGCACCATTACTTCCCTTGACCTAGACACTATACTTCTATTGATGCAGCCTAAAATTGCATTGGCCTTTTTAGCTGCTGCATCGCACTGTTGACTCATGTTCAGTTTATGGTCTACTTGGACTCCTAGATCCCTTTCACATGTGGTCTCTTTCAGCCAGGTGTCCCCCATTTTATATCTGTGCATTTCATTTTTCCTCCCTAAGTGCAGAACCTTACATTTCTCTGTGTTGAATTTCATCTTGTTAGCATTGGCCCAGCTTTCTAGTATATTCAGGTCATTTTGAATTTTGATCCTGTCCTCTGGGGTATTAGCTACTCCTCCTAGTTTAGTGTCATCTGCAAATTTGATAAGTATGCCCCCAATTCTGTCATCCAAATCATTAATAAAGATGTTGAACAGCACTGGGCCCAGGACAGAACCCTGTGGGACCCCACTGGTCACTTCTCTCCAGGATGAAAAGGAGCCATTGTTGAGCACCCTTTGAGTTCGGCCACTCAACCAATTACAAATCCATGTAACAGTTAACTTGTCTATCCCACATTTTGCAAGCTTGTTTGCAAGAATGTCATGGGGAACCTTGTCAAAGGCCTTACTGAAATCGAGGTAAACTATATCCACAGCATTCCCTTCATCTACCAAGCTGGTAATTTTATCAAAAAAAGAGATCAGGTTCGTTTGGCATGACTTCTTTCTCTGAAACCCGTGTTGGCTTTTTGTGATTATGGCATTGGCTTCTAAATGTTCGCAGACTCTCTGCTTAATGATCTGCTCTAGAATCTTTCCTGGTATTGATGTCAGACTAACTGGACGATAATTGTTGGGATCCTCTTTTTTTCCCTTTTTGAAGATGGGGACAACGTTTGCCCTCCTCCAGTCTGCTGGGACTTCTCCTGTTCTCCAGGAGTTCTCAAAGATTATTGCCAATGGCTCCGATATTACCTTTGCCAGTTCTTTTAATACCCTTGGATGTAGTTCATCTGGTCCTGGAGATTTGTATTCATTTAGGTTAACCAGGTATTCCTGTACTGTCTCTTTACTTATTCTGTGCTGAAATTCCCCCACTCTGTCCCCTTCTTCACTGTCCTCAGGTTGAGCACCTTTTGCCTTTTCTGAGAAGACTGAAGCAAGGAAGGTGTTGAGTAATTCTGCCTTTTCTTTGTTCCCTGTTAGTATTTTGCCATCTTCTGCACGCAGTGGTCCTACCATTTCCTTCTTCTTCCTTTTGCTGCGGACATATCCAAAAAAGCCCTTTTTATTGTTCTTAACCTCTCTAGCAAGCCTGAGTTCATTTTGCGCTTTAGCTTTTCTGACTTTATCCCTACATGTGCTGGCTATTTGTTTGAATTCCTCTTTGGTGATTTCCCCATTTTTCCATTTTTTATACATGTTCCGTTTAAAACTTAGCTCAGTTATAAGTTCCTTAGTCATCCATACCGGTTTCTTGAGACATCTCCCATTTTTCTTCCTCATTGGAACTGTCTGAGATTGTGCTTTCAATATCTCCCTTTTGAGGAACTCCCATCCATCTTGAACTCCCTTCTCTTTTAGTATTCTTGACCATGGGATCACCCCCAGTATTTCTCTAAGTTTATTGAAATCAGCTCTCCTAAAGTCTAGAATTCGTGTCTGACTATGCCTAGCTTCATCTTTCCACTGTATAGCAAACTCCAGGAGGACATGGTCACTTCCACCTAAGGATCCGACCACTTGCACCCCATCAACTAGGTCTTCCCTGTTGGTTAAGATAAGATCTAAGATGGCTGATCCCCTTGTTGCTTCTTCCACCTTTTGGACAATGAAATTGTCTTCCAGGCAAGTGAGGAATTTGCTAGACCTTGAGGATTTGGCTGAATTTGACTTCCAGCAAATATCAGGATAGTTGAAGTCCCCCATCACTACTACATCTCTCCTTTCTGAGTGTGTGCTCATCTGTTCTAGAAAGGCATCATCCAATTCCTCTGCCTGAGTTGGGGGTCTGTAGTAGACTCCCACAGTAACATCCCTGTTATTTCCCTCTCCTTTAATTTTTATCCAGATGCTCTCCACTTGGCATCCAGTACTGATATCCTGGATCTCTTCACTGGTGTAAATATCCCTGACATATAATGCTATTCCTCCTCCTTTCCTGTTTGTCCTGTTTCTCTTAAAAAGGTTATATCCCTCTATTTCTACATTCCAATCGTGAGACTCATCCCACCAGGTTTCAGTGATGCCTATTATATCATATTTCCCTTGTTGTGCTAGGAGTTCAAGTTCATCCTGCTTATTTCCCATACTTTGTGCATTAGTGTAGAGACATCTAAGACCATGTATCCTCTTTACTTGCTGCTTTTGCATGGTTTTTTGCCTCTTACTCTTGGGTCCTTTCACTGTTTGCCTTGTTCCCTCTATGCCACTTGGACTATTCTCTCCATCCCTTTTGCCTTCCAGAATATTGTCTCCCTCCCCCACATATCTCAGTTTAAAGCCCTCCTGATCAGATTTTTGAGACTGTTGGCAAAAACGTTTTTGCCAACTGGCGTGAGATGCAGCCCATCCCTTGCCAGAAGTCCCTCCTCATGGAACCGCAGCCCATGATCCAAGAATCCAAACTGTTTTTGGCGGCACCATCTACGGAGCCAGTTATTCACCTCTGCTATTTTCTTCTCCCTTCCTGGACCATGCCCTTCTACCGGGAGAAGAGATGAGATGACAACCTGTGCATCCATCTCTTTCAGCTTCCTTCCCAGAGCCTCATAATCCCTTTTGATATTCTGAAGGCTGTGCCTTGCAGTATCATTGGTTCCCACATGAATCAAAAGAAGGGGATAACGGTCAGTAGGCTTGACAAGTCTTGTCAGCCTCTCCGTCACATGATGGATCTTTGCCCCAGGGAGACAACACACCTCCCGAGACATCTTGTCAGGCCCACAAACCACTGCTTCTGTACCCCTCAGCAAGGAGTCCCCCACCACGACTACACGCCTCCTCCGAGGCTTAGCAGTGGCTGTTCCTTTTCGTGATACTTACAAAAGTTTCGTGATACTTACAAAAGTCCTTACAAAAATAATTATGATTTTTCCTTTGTCATGAGTGATCATCAGTATTCATGTTTTCACAGCCATTTTAGCCAACATTTAAGAATAAACTCTCACACATCCTTTTTGTATGTGTATTGTGTGCTACTTTTTGCCTACTGGGCATATGACTCTGCTCAGGACTAAGCTGCCCAGAAGCCTAACCACAATGACAGATTAGGTTTATAGTTCAGTGCTAATAGAAATGAGAAATATAGTAACCAATTTAGTGTATTAATTTCCTCCCAACACAATCTCTGGATGGAACAAAATTGAATGTGTGTTCTAATGGCACTCTTATTAAATCCGACTACCTGGGGAAGCACTGTGAAGCAATGAAGCAAGTAGATTTATTCTGTAAAACTCTTGGTGCCTCCTGGTGGTTAAATCCTATACTCTCTTCTAGTATTAGCCAAGTAGATAATAGAACTGCTATCGTAGGCAAATTCATTGTGATTCATCTGCAGGTAAGATTAAATATGTATAATGGAGTGCTACATTTCTCAGATTCACAGTGGCCTCTGTTATCTTTCTCTGCCAGGCAGAAAAATCCATTGTTTTGGCTATGTGGAGCCAAAGCCAATTCTGTCTTTTATTGAGACAGGTCTGAACATGACAAGGGAGGGATCAATCCCACTGTGAGAGTAACAGATTGGAAAGTGAATGATAACTAGAAAGCAGGACCACTAAAAATCTTTATTGCCTTGCCATCTGAGGACAAAATAGTGTTATCATGCAGCCAAGGCACTTGGCAGAAGAGATGATGTGGATGACATCTAGATCTTTAAATGACATTTGATTGGACTGATATTTTGATTTGTTGCTGATTTTCTGATGGCCTAGGTCTTGATGACCTAGGATGCTAAAAAAAAAAAAAAAAAAAGGTTACAACCACTGCTCCTTTAAGAAACATTCATTTGTGAAATGTTGTGAAGGCCAAAAATGGAAAACAGCTGTTATGTTGATTTCCAGAAGATACAGAGAACTATAGGAACTATTCCACACAGCTGTTAATTCTCAACAAAATAAAATTTCAGATCGTCATAAGATGTTTTATGTGATGCGTGGGGTGACTTCTGGTTTGTACTTATCTTTCTTTCTTGGTTTCAGTCAGTTTAGAAGCAGAGCTTTATACCCATTCAGGTCAGATAGCAAATATTTTTATACTGAACACACATTCATTAACTATTTCTGAAGAGCATGCATATCATAAAATGTATAGTTGTTCTGAAGTGAAAAATACATAACTTGTTGGCTGTTTATGACTAAGTTCTACAAACATACATGAATGGAGGGGGTGTGTTTGACAGCTAGAGTGAAATGGATGCCAGCTGGGGAAATGTGGTGTTGATATATTTATTCCATTAGGAAATCTTGACAGAAGTCTTTCTGTAAACAAATTTTTGGTAAGTTTTAAATCATTCTGTCAGAGAACTGTTTCTCTGAGTGAATTAAAAACATTTATTCTTCTGCTTGGCCTAAGTAGAAAACTGCATCATAGTGGCTCCTTTTCTATACAAATAATGAGATCATTAAATTGATATGTTGAGAGTCTACTTTTAGGTGGGTTGATATCAATGGGAATGTACCTTCGAAATGTTCCAGTTTAGCAGGGACATCCTCAGTTAATCCTATCTTATCCCACTTTTTTGGTTGCTTTTAAAATGTTCTAATTTTTCTTCTTCTCTTATTTTTCCCCATGGCTGAGCTACATGGCTGTAGTTTGCTGCAAACTGAGTTCAAAACCAGTTTGTACTCAATTCATAGAATCATAGAATCATAGAATCATAGAGTTGGAAGAGACCACAAGGGCCATCTAGTCCAACCCCCTGCCATGCAGGACCTCCAAATCAAAGCATCCCTGACAGATGGCCATCCAGCCTCTGTTTAAAGACCTCCAAGGAAGGAGACTCCACTACGCTCCAAGGGAGTGT